>OY856413.1:672347233-673774733 GCA_963693085.1 Alisma plantago-aquatica | reverse complement strand
TATACGTATATATATATATACGTATATATATATATATATATACGTATATATATATATATATATACGTATATATATATATATATACGTATATATATATATATATACGTATATATATATATATACGTATATATATATATATATACGTATATATATATATGTATACGTATATATATATATATATATATATATATATATATATATACGTATATATATATATATATACGTATATATATTATATATAATATATAATATATATATATATAAAACTATATAAAAGTGAAAAAAAAAAGTTTTCTAGTTCTAAAAGTTTATGAAATACTCATACAAATAAATAGAAATACAAATGTGGGGGAGATCAAGAGGATGCAGGGTCGTTTATCCGCCTGGCTAGTTAAGCATGAGCTAGTTAATATATATACGTATATATATATATATATATATATATATATATATATATATATATATATATATATATATATATATATATATATATATATATATATATACGTATATATATACGTATATATATATATATATATATATATATATATATATATATATATATATATATATATATATATATATATATACGTATATATATATATATGTATATACGTATATATATATATATGTATATATACTATACGTGCATATATACGTACATATATACGTATGTATATATAGAGGGGGGAGAAATCTCTCTCTTAATCCCATATATACGTATGTATATATACGTATATATATATATATATATACGTACATATATACGTATATATACGTACATATATACGTATATATACATACGTATATATATACGTATATACATACGTATATATATACGTATATACATACGTATATATACGTATATACATACGTATATATACGTATATACATACGTATATATATACGTATATACATACGTATATATACGTATATATACATACGTATATATGTACGTATATATGTACGTATATATACGTATATATCCGTGTATACGTAGATATATACGTACATATATACGTATGTACATATATACGTATATATATACGTACATATATATACGTACATATATACGTATGTATATACGTACATATATACGTATGTATATACGTATGTATATACGTATGTATATATACGTATATATATACGTATATACATACGTATATATATACGTATATATATACATACGTATATATATACATACGTATATATGTACGTATATAGGTACGTATATATGTACGTATATATACGTATATATCCGTGTATACGTAGATATATACGTACATATATACGTATGTACATATATACGTATATATATATACGTACATATATATACGTACATATATACGTATGTATATACGTACATATATACGTATGTATATACGTATGTATATACGTATATATGTATGTATATATACGTATATATACATACGTATATATACGTATATATGTACGTATATATACGTATATATGTACGTATATATACGTATATATGTATGTATATATATAAGTATAGACATACGTATATATATATATATATATATATATATATATATATATATATATATATATATATATTTATATATATATATATATATATACATATATATATACATATATACATACGTATATACGTATGTATAGTATATATGTATTTCTATCTCTTTTCATTCTTCTTTTTGTTTTACATCTCTATGATAAAACCTCCTCTTTAGTCCTACAGTGTGTAATTTGGTCTTTGTGTGCTTCCCAAACACAACTATAAGCATGGCATTCTTCTGATATGACACACGGAAATAGTATCCAATCTACAACCATCATTTTAGCAATGTAAGGGATGATAATAGAAAAATATTTGAAATGAGAGGAGTTATGGAGCATTTCAAAAGAATAGTGACTAACTCAACATAGCATGGCATGAATACTACACGTTTCAAATTTTAACGAGTCACGGTAAAATTTATATCCCAATATCATCATCATCATCTAATCCTCAGTCCCAACTATGTTGGGGTCGGCTACATGGATCATTCATTTCCATTCAGCTCTATCATGGTCCATATTCTGGTGAGATGTAGAGATTCAAAATCTCTCTTTATAAGCTCATCCCGTGTTAATTTAGGTCTTCTTCTTCTTCTATCCCAATATCAATCATATAAATTTGATTGGTTGTATCTTATTCAATTTAGAACATGCAATAAGTATGATAGCCTTTGTATATGATAGAGGAAATATATATACACCCTGATAATAATTAGGAAAGCTAGAACAGAGATGAACACAGTTATAAAGAAAAAGAAAGCCGTTACGGGATAAATTCAACATGTGCTTTCACTCCCGTCAGTTGTCTCTTGCACTATGTGTTCCCATTTTTATGCCCGGATGCTATTATGGTTTATATTTGAGACATTTACTTGTGAAATGAAATGACTACATAAGAGCCACGTTAAGCTGGATGGAGTAGTTTTAGTTAAAGCGAAGGTCGGGTTGGCAATATTATAAATACCTGTGGTTAAGTAGTGGTACAATAAAATAGCCTTTAGAAGAAAAAAAAATAAGTGATTACTGGCAACATCCATGACTAAAAATTAATTTAAAAAAAAAAACTACCTTTAGGTTTCCTGGCATTTTAGAAGCTAATGCTTCGGCAAACTCAACGATAGCGTGATGCAAGTAAATAGTTGTCGTGTGTTGAAGAAGGTTTGTCTGCTCCAGTACAGCATCAACAATGTCAGGGTGACAGTGCCCACATGAGACAGTAACAATACCAGCAAATGCATCCAGATACCGCCTTCCATTCTCGTCATACAGATACTGCATCTTTCCTTCCACAATGTTGACCTGAAATCAATGTGTGCGCACAGAATTACATTTACATAGAATGTCAAATGATCCAGGTTGGGCAGAGGAGTCATGAATGGTAAAAGGAAATGAGAATTACCTCTTATTATTACTATATAGTAGAAACAACCAAGGCAAACTTTAGTAAACTAGAAATGAGGATAGCAACTATTCTGGAATGCAATTGGAGTACAACCCCAAGAGTTATGTAAAGGAGAAGGATTGTTTAAAAATCATATCTTTTCTTAGGAGATTTTAAAATAATATCTAATTAGACAAAAAATTCATACTCTATTAAGGATTCTCAGGTTTCGTCTCAATCACCACGTTGTAACTAGCAAAAGGTAAAAATAGGGTCCATGACACAGTGAGACCGCGACAAAATCCATATCTTCAATTCCAGTCTAAAAATGAATCTCCAAGGCTAAGCACAGCTGTCATATCCTCATCGCAATAGCATAAATCTGGAACACTCATTGTTTAAAAGCAAAAGTCCACAACTAGAGACATAGCACAACCCTTGAAACGGTTTAGGTTGTGGTAGATTTCTGCTTCAGCTGTCTACTGAGTATAAGGGGCATGTGAAGAAATTAGCATAACTGAAGGAGAAACAAGGAGTTCCGTGGTAAGATTTATTTACCTAGTGACACCAATTACCACAGCACCGGGCACTGCCAACTCTACAAATATTTTAATATATGTGCGCCCCCCCACCCCCATGGATATATGTAATTCTCTAAACATGTCTCAGAATTTCTCTTGGCAAATGTTGCAACCTCCACCAGGCCCCACTACAGTGTCCTAATCCCATGGTTGTCTGATGGATGACCAAGTGATGCAAACACGCAACGCCTAGGACGCGGTTGTTGTCACAAAATCACTTGATGATATAAAACATTTGACTCTTAATTTGAGGAGAAGCAAGACCGGACGATGATCACGCCACAGACTGATTTTCATACTGAAGTCAGCAGGAATAATATATATAATAAAAAAATGAGAGAAACCGCCTTGCATGATCGACTGAGCCTAAGCTCCACTCCCAATATACGGAACAGCAGAGAAGACCTCAGCTTAACATCGATATGCGCCCAATGTCGGGATAAGGAACAAAAACATTACCGGTTTCTTGTAGTAGTAGAAGAGCGATGGTCCCAGGAACTTGGCCCTCTTGCTAAGGATCTCATCGGTTCGCATTCCCGCATACGGCTTGGGCTGGTAGTCGAACGGCGGCATCACCGGCTGCGCCACGGCCCCCGCTTCCGCCGCGGCGGAGGGCGTAGAGGAGTACAGCCTGGTGGTGGCCGCGGCTGCCCCTCTCGCCCCTGGTAGCTGCCGCTGCAACCGCGCCGCCACCTCGCGGAGGCATCTGCGGACGAGAACCATGGCAATCACTCGGGTTTCCCGAACTGTCCTCTCTCTAACCGCACCACCACTGCTCAGTCCCTACTGACTCTCCACGCCACTGCCACTTTGCCACAGCGAGCGATGGCGCACAACCTACCGGCTGGTAACGATGGTGAAGTGAAGTGCGCGGAGCGTCTATCGCTTGCCAGATCGTGCGACGCTTGTCGTTTTCTCTACTATCAGCAGCTGCTGTGTAAATAAATGGACAAGTGACGTGGTACCACCTACATGACCACGTGAGTCGGATATGGTATAGCGGGTGTTTTTACATCAATTACCACCCAACTTGCCTTCCGCTCTGATCTACAAGACACTCACACTGACGCATGTTGCAACCGAACATTGATATTACCATATGCTAGAGTCACCCATAAAAACGTTCTGAACACAGTATGTATACATCTATCTTGATATAATAGGGGCGGAGCTACATGGGTGGGGGGCTATTGGAGATCTAAGCCCCCACCCCCAAAGCAAAATAGAAATGTGTATGTATAAATTTATATCGGAATAAAATAAAATAACATATACAGTTATTACTTAGATTAGAACCTGAATATTACTTGGCGTAATCGTATGCGCTCCTTACCCAACTGGAGTGGCGTGGGTTCAATTCCTAAATGTAACTTATTTTCATAGAAAAGTCATGTCGTAAAGAAAGAAACTTCTAATTGTCATAAAGTCTTGATGTAGAGACATGAGATTTGACAATTATTTGATTTTTCGCATATGCACCTTTTAGTAAAGTGTTTTTCTTAGTGGTCATGCTATAGTGGTGAATTAGAATCTCTCATTGTCATGATATTATTTATGTCTTTAAGTGTCAGATCAAAAATGAGACGTGCATCTCTATATTTTCTCAATATAGTTTTTTTAATTCAAAGGTCTTTTGATTTATTTTTTCTCATATATTGTGATGGGTGTCCACTATGTTTCTTTATTTTTGATTATTTTTATCTTATGATTTATTAATTTGTGGATATCATTAATGATAAATATGGGCTATCAATACTCTGGTTTGACTTGGTTGTGTTATGATTAAATTTTAGGTAATAATTTAGGTCAATATAAAACTTTTCATTTTAAATATATATGACTTACTTTTGCATTATAAAATAATTTATTGTATAGACAAAATATAAAGAAAATGTTTAAACTTAGTAACTAGTATAATGGCCCTGATAACATATGAAATGCACAAATTGAAGTCATAAAATAGGTTAAAATGTACAATATGAGTCAATTTTGGGTCCAAATTTGGGACAAGAATGCTACAATATGCACTATTATAATGACTATAATTGTGTTTAAGAAAATCACAAATTCCAGTGATAAACTAACTCAAACAATATAGTAAACCAAGTCAGTCCATGGTCTATAAAATGTGGAAGTCAATTGGATATGTGTTTTCTATAAAATACATTACAGCTGATATTTCCATGTCCATAATCCTTTTTATGTACGAGTCTAGGTTTTGGTACAAGCTAGGTATTAACATTGTTAAATTTACACATGGCATCCAACTACATTGTATAACATACAAATAAATGTATAGTCTCTAACTATATAAGGCATCAAGGGATGAAGAAAAATGATAATGACATTTGGGATGTGGCTAGAAAGTTAAATGATATTTATTTTACTCGACATCAAAATCTTTATAGCACAAAATTTCAATGGTTGATATCTTTACCCTTCCAGTGCATGATATATAATAAGTAAAAAACACTACCAATATATTTAGTGATCTCTTATTGATTAAGGTGCATGCTATTGGAGTTTTCTTCATCTTACATGTGTATTCACACTATCGACAACCTTTCACAATCTGAAAATATATCTCACCATTTTCTTTCACCAAGCAGTTAACATTGATCTGTTGAGAAAGATGTGTCTACATAATTATGCAAAATACTTTACATATATTCGTGCATTGAAATCCATAGAATCAAATGTTTTCATTATGCTTAATTGTATTATTTTTTGTTACTAATTGTTTTGGATACATAGATGAATATGAATATGTTGGCAATACACACAAGATGCTTAATAGGTGTTATCTTCAATATAGTTTGTAGGTATCAAATACACAATTTTAATTAGAAAAAACTCAATCATTAAAATCTACTTTGATGATGAATCCTATAACTCATTCCCGCTATCATGACTTTTTGGATTAGCCACTGCATACCAATACACATTACATAAACACAAATTGCAATACACAATATTAATAACATGCATAGAAAACAATATATACATTGTCTACTACTTTATGAGTGTGCAAAAGTGATATGATTTATATAACTTCATCCTTATAATAAAGAGGTAGATAAATGCATATGTCAGTTGGTTCAACTGAAGAGTCTGGTCAGTTATTAAAGGGATTAAAAGCAATAACGTCATGCGTTGTGAGTTGTGGTGAATAAAAAAGGACACGATCCCCTCTACAAGAAAAAAACGGTATATAAAAAAGTACGTAAATGTATGTCCTTGCATACAAAAACAAAAAGGGAGCACTAGAAGTGCTCAAAGAAACCAATACTAGCTAGAAAAAGCGAGCAAACAATGGGTCTAGGTCAAGAAGAACCCCAAATAGAAAGCAAAAAGATTGAAAAGGAAAACTTGTGGTTAGTTTGTGTCAGGCCAAAACCCCATGAAGGAGATAATAAGTATGTGATATGTGGGGTTGGTCTCTGCTTAATGCAACCCTAGGTACCCAAAAAAATATTAGAAATGCAACATCTAGATAACAAGCAAACACTAAGAACATCATCCATTGTTAACTGGCTAGATGTTTAACCTCATTATTTATTCACATCCTTGTGGGGGGACTTGACAATTCAAACTCTTTGCCAACGTTAATGACACCCATCAAGATATCTTCTTCAACTTCTTTGTAGATGCTTGATAACATTAGGTTTATGCACATTTTACTATTTTTTGAAAATAAAACCATTTGATTTAATGTTTAGAGATATCAAATTTGTTCATTTTGTATATCAAAACTTATTTTTGACCAAGTTTTATTGCAAATTGTATAAATTCAACTCAAACTCATAAAGATAGATGGCATTTCCATCGACCTTCAAGAATGATCATTTTCTTTATGATACAAATGTCGACCTCAACTAATTTTCACATCTCATTGACCTATTAGGTTGACACTTCAGCCTTCCTCCAGGGACTGATGGATCCACTCATCAGACTTCTACCC
Source organism: Alisma plantago-aquatica (assembly GCA_963693085.1). Taxonomy (NCBI): domain Eukaryota; kingdom Viridiplantae; phylum Streptophyta; class Magnoliopsida; order Alismatales; family Alismataceae; genus Alisma; species Alisma plantago-aquatica. The sequence continues at coordinate 673,767,268 of OY856413.1, read as the reverse complement.
ATCAATCAGTAAGGACGATAGATAAGAGGTCGACAAGAAGACATGTCTCTAAGATTGAAAATGTTTCATCATCCTTGAAGCCATCGAACTAATATTAGAAACACTATGCATCGACCTTCAAGGTTGACAGTTTGTCATAGATCAACTTGTTGGACTCTTAGAGATCGAAAACCTCAAAGACCAATGAAGTCATCGGCCAAATAAAGACCCATCAATCCCTCTAATTGATGGCAATAAGACCAAGAGTTTGCGCCACGTACGCCAATCAGAGATAGACCAAGCACAAGTCAAACCCTAAAATAGGCCCCAAGAGCATCACTTTAGGGCATCTTGGATTTCAGAGTCAACAAGCCAAAAGGTTGCTCCAAGTGTAAAGCCAAATTCCAAGTACCATCGACCTCTAGACTTGGCAGTCATCTACTTCCATCAAAATATTTGCTTGCTTTATTCTTGATCGTACAGAAGAGTGGAGTTCATCAATCTCTGCCCATTGACCCCCCCTCTTCAGATTCATATAGATTGATCATTCGGTCTACCCTTATATTGACTTCTTTCTCTCTTTTCCTTATCATGACTTCTTCAAGTTGTAGTATGTTTCTTTTTTGTGCCATGAGTGGCTAAACTCCATAACTTAGGTTAGGAGTAGCCGTCAGGTCCTCCCAACTATGTAATCTTCCTTCTATTATTTGACACATATATTTTTACATTTACTCTTGCTTAAACACATTGCTTGTTTGATTAGATGCCTCCTTGTGATGGTTGATTTGGATTTACTTGAGAGAATGATTTTAGTAAGATCTGGAGTATAGATTAGTAACAAGACAGGAGAGTGAGGATGTTACTATAGCAAAAGCCATATGTCTATTATTGATCTTTTGGTTATTGTATCGAGAAAGAAATACATTTAGATAAAAATCTACCCGGATCTTGAGAGAAGGGAGGAGTAGATGTCTTTTATGACTATTTGCAAAACATGTTGACAATATACATAAATTAGAAGAGAAGGCTTTCGTATTGTTGGGGATGATCTAATTGGTGAAACCCGATTCAAGTTTCCCTTTTATCATTTTCACAATTATCTTTGTTTCTTTTTTGATCTTTGATAACTTAGATAACCTACTTGATTAGGCTAATTCGTTCCTTAACTAGAATACCAACTTCACCTCTTTGATTTGACTAAACTAAGCCAAGATCTCCTGTTCTTAGTCTGTTGTTCTCCTTATCCCTATGTTCGACCCCGTATTACTATAATAGACTCAATATTAAGTTGTGGGCGTCTCTTGAAGTTGGGTATAAATTTGAAGTCTGAAATCTTTGACTGTACAACCGTGTTTATATTTTTGACCCATGAAAAAGAGAGGTTAATGTTGAATGCTCTTAGGTCAATTTTCACTTTAAGAATGGTATAATCACCTATGAATTTATGAATAAAGTCATAGGTGGAGTAAATTGTAAATATCACTATAATAGTGTACTTTTCTTTTTCATTTGAATTGAAAACCTGACAACTTCATTCAATTCATATGTATCACATGATCAAGACACCAAAGAACTTGTATCTTCTTATTTTCCATGTCCAAATAGGAGCCTAAAAAAATAAAGAATAGAGAAGAATATCATGATCTTTACTTGTGTAGTGTTAGCGGAAAATAAATGTGTCCATATACGTTGGGAAAAGGGACACTCAAAGAATATATGATCAATTTATTCACAATCAAATACTTAAAAGAACCCTCTTCCCATACAAATTATACCTAATTAAAGTTTGATATGTCCAATCAACCATAACATATATGAATTTTCTTGGGACATTTAATGTTCCAAAAGGAGATCCATACAAGAAATTGTGACCATATGTGATGAAAATTTGTAGGTTCATTAACAATGTAATTAGTTTCCGAAGTCCATCCCATTGAAAACTTATTATGGGGTATTTACTGATATTGCATGAGGTATGCAATTTGTCTGGTAAGGCCTATGATGTTTAGTTGTTTTTTGAGCACATTATGTCTTATGGAAGACAACAAAAATTTATGCTTTATCTAGTGTTACATTGTTAATAATCTTAGATATTCTATGGTCTGCTCCATATTGGTCTAACTGCTTGAATTTAGACCAATTGTCAACTAGAATTACAATGATTTCGAACAGTTTCATGGGTATGAATTGTATCCCTAGTGAGGCTGACACAGTTGTTTAGAAATCTTCAGAAATGAGATAGAGAATTATAATTTTTAATTTGTTTCCAAGGGGTTTGTTTCATGTAGTGTTTATATTTTATCTACTGAGTCCAAGTAGTACCTTATTTTCAATCAAATAAATTAAGATTTTGTTAATTGATAATACAAATGCAATTTTAGATTTATGATGCCCCATATGCCTTGTCTTATGTTTTTTGAGTAAAGAACATTTAACTAAGTGGATATTCATTCATGTGTGCTATCCCAAAGAGAATCTCTTCGCATTTAGTCTATTTGTTTTTTCCACTTTTTTGAAAAGTGGAAAGCAATAGAGAAAATAGAAGGGCATAAACATAAGAGATATATTGAAATGGAAATCTAATATATTTATTAAGGCATTTCATTCTCCAAGTTATTAGTCTATTACAATAGGTTGGCCAACTGTCGTTAGAAGTTTTTTTAGCAACAACGATAGGCCTACACCTTTTAATAGGAAGAGACTTAATTTTACATTGAATTATATGGCTATATCTCTCAAGTTTACCATTGTTGTAAAGACTTGATCCTTACTCTCAAATATTTACAAAATTGTATAAAAGTATAAACAAATATTTTTACATTCATTTTTTACATCAGAGTCACAAGTGCTTTTTATTAAATTTACAAACTTAAGACTAACCATGGATTCCTATCTACTCTTCAGTATGGGACAACTCTTTCACGTCTCTTCTAGGTCTTCTATGATCATATGCCCATGAGTTCCCAGAGGGAACAAAAACCACACATGGGCCCCAATAAGGGAAACATTGGTCAGCAAAAATTAGTATTTGGATAGTAAAATCATATGAACATATATACAAAGGATTTTTATGACAACATGCAAAATAATGAACAATATAGTTAAGTATCAAAAGGTAGCAATGAGTTTTAAAATTCAAGAAGATTAAATATTAAATTTTTGAGACATGTAATTCAATTTTCAAATAGATAGCACATGTCAATGTCTATGTTATTGGGGAAGTCATATATTCTCTCCATGGAGAACAACAACACACCAATTGTGTTTTTCAATATACTAAGTGACCTTATGTCCTTATCTTTGTGCAGAGTCGTGGAAGCATTATTCCACTTAAACTAGTGGGCACTGGCCTACCCTTTTCAACCTTTAAAGAATATGATACTATATTTCTAGATTTAATGTTGGTTCCTTTCAAGGAGAGGGATAAAGATTCTAACAATTTTAAGCCAACCAACCTATCTAATCATGCATGCAATATATGAGGGAAATGACTTTCAAAATAGAAATAGAAATTTTGTACCTTTGAATCAAAAGTATATAAAATGCAAAAATTTCCAGTATTGACTCCAAGGAACAATTGAGAGAGATATACAAATTTAGAGAAATATTTGTCACGACCTAACCTAGAATTGAGTGTTGTTTAAATCTCATTTTATTAGTGTTATAGATGTCTAGGGTTTTCCATTTAGGAGTGTTATTCATATTTTCCATCATTCTCATTTCTACGGTTTCCGGTTAGGCTATATATATATATATATATATATATATATATATATATATATATATATATATATATATATATATATATATATAGAGAGAGAGAGAGAGAGAGAGAGAGAGAGAGAGATAGAGAGAGTCAGGCTAGTGTACACTCGAGTGTACCGGAGGCACCGTACACCTCAATCATTTTTGAAGATTCAGTAAATTTTTGAAAAATCTAAACCATTGATCTTCTTAATTATGATAAGAACATACTATATAATAAATTTTAGCTCATTTGGACACTTATAGGTCATGCATCTAAAGGAGGAAAAAGTCATGTATTTCAAATTAGTTTTGTGCATCGATTTTGTTGTCCTCAGATGAGTGACTTACACTCATCCAAATGAGTTCAAATTTTGTATGTCACCTATTATTATTGTAACCATGAAGATCAATGGATTAGATTTTGGAAAAACATGGTCTAGATAGGGAAACACCATTGGGGTGTACGACGTGATCTGTACACTCGAGTGTATTCTAGCATGACTATATATATATATATATATATATATATATATATATATATATATATATATATATATTCAATATTACATACTCTGTTGTTTTATCACTATTTCTCTAAATTAGATAATGTTATCCTCTCTCTTATATAGAATATAACTCTATCCATTCACTAGGATCAATTATGTTTATTTACCAATGTACCCTTATTAGGGATATCTAGAATTAAGTTCAGTGCATACTAGTTATACAATCTTACCTAGGTCTCAACTATTTATGCTAATCTAAACATGAATTTCAAATATACGAACCAAATAAATTTGTGTATAGTCTAATATAAGTTTTGTCACCTATTTTGTTTCCAAGTTAGGATTACCCATGATCAAATTAAATTCTCTTTTGTATTTTCTCTCTTAATTATCATTCTATAGGCTAGCATAGATAAAAATACTTTTTAAATTAGAGTATTCTCTTCTACTATAACATGTATACACTTCTAGGGTTTTAAACATTATAGTATGAATGAAATTTCTTTGTATCATGTGATCCATTAGGGTTTATTGGAAATTGCGTAATTTTCTATCCATCATTCATTCATTTTATTTTGTAGTACATGGTACACATTATAGGTATTGTACCAATCATTTGTATTGTTACAATAACTAAGTTACATGTTTTAAATACTTCAATTTTCATTACCTCTATTGTCTAAGAAAGATCCTATAAACTTTTATAGTCGACCAGTTGGTATTAGTATTCATTGTTATGTGTTATCTTGATCACAACGATCATCTAGTTTTCTATTTAAATGGGTTTCTAAAGTCCAATGTACATAAGAAGATCATTGACCTACTAATTGCAGAGACATGTATTTTTTGCAAGGTTTGTTTTGGATCATGGGCATGCTGCATCAGTTTGCTCCTCTCATATATGTTGATTCACCAGGTCATAGATGACCATTGTGGTCCTTCTCATTGAGATATGATAACAATTTTCCCTGACTTAGCATCGGGGAGGACTATGTTGATCTGATTTGCTACAAGTCATCAATGTTTAAACTGCTAAGTTATAGACTAGAGGTTATGTAACGGAGGCTGAGTTGCAGAATCTTGGATGTGTATGGTGGGGTCAATGTGGATATACGTCTTCTAATCTACAATTTAGTCATAGTGATCACGTCAGTGGAGATGAGAGGCCATATCATATTCAACCTCAGGCCATATCTCAAAGCAAGGAGAGAGTTGTAGGTTCTTCTAGTTGGCATCAAGGGGACTGGGTACTACTGAGTTCTCTATGTTGCAGATCACTGAGGGTTTATGGTGGTGACGTTGATGCACCATGTCCACTGGTAGGAGAAATGGTGCCACCACATGTAGAGTTGTAGTGTGGGTCCTGTGGTTGCATGACTGGTTAGTGATGGTGGGTGTGGAGAGGTTTGGATACTAGTGTTGGGGTTAGGAAGAGATTTGTAGATCGTCATCCTTGTTTCGGTTGTATATAGAGGGATGACGATGGATTGTGTCATGGTTCTCAATCGATTGTCGACGGTCATGGTCAGACACAGTAGTAGTCACTAATAGATCATCTACTGCCAGTCCGATGAGAACAAAGGGAAGGAATTGCTTGGCTAGGGTTTCTAGGGTTGTATCATGTGATGAGGAGAGGAGGAGAGGGAAGCTTCATTCAGTCCATCAATGATGGACGTCATTTTCTTCATTACTTGTAAGATGGTATGGGAGGCATATCTTTATGGTTGCATTTTTTGTAGTTTGTCATGTCCTTGGCAATAGATATGCCTATATAGGTTAAGAGTGGGGTTACAATTCAAGAGATTCTTGGTCGAGACGAAGAGCAGAAGGAGAGTGGAGTGAATATAATTATCAATCCTTTTCAGATCTTCATCAATTTCAGGTCATGGGAATGGAGGTGCCAGGAGAGGGGTAGTGTTCTTCGGTTGAAGGGATTACACATAGGAGAAAGACACAACTTTCTATCTATTAAATTCTAAAATATATACTATAATAAATTCCACTAAGATAATTACTTCCTATTTCTTCTATAACTTCTAGACTAATACCCCAATTGATTTTAAAATTTGACCATGAAATAAATCTTTAGTAAATTATTTTGAAAGTATTAACTCCTACATTTATGGTTATGAGAGGGCTAATTTAATTACTCTTGTATATATTTAAGTTGTTGATATTTCATATTAGGATTAATATCCTTCATTAATTCTAATGTCATTCTTCCATAAATAAGGAGAATTTGATTTATGCAAAGTCACACTAATATGCTAGGAAATCAAATATATTTTTATTGTAATAAAGGATACCAACTGGCTAATAAAATTAGGTTCAAGGCCCAAATTATAAAGGTTTTACATAAATAAGGAAAATGGGCTATTTCATTTCAGGAAACTCAATCAACAACTAAGTAGTATTACAGTTCATGAAATTTGAAGAACGGTCAAATAGGATATACAATGAATGATCAAATGGTAAATGGACTCAAATGAGGAGAAAAGTATTACATTTAGAGATTCAAAAATTAAAAGGAGACTTAAGAGTATAAAAGAACATGATAATTGACTAAGATAATCAAATGATATTTAGAGTGAGAGGCTATTTTATGAATGGGTTCAGATTTTTTAGGGCATTACGAATTAAAACCGAATATAGATTTAGTGCCCCAAATTTAGTATGTTACAATTGTGGATGTAATGACCCCCTCCCCCAATTATGCCATTACCACATTTATAGGATCAAGGTTTATCGAATAACCATAAATAATTATAAAATTTTGCTAAATGGAAAAAGATTTTGGAACAATATAATTGATAAACTCTTTGTTAAGGAGTTACGTGATATGGGAAACTATTGCTTGCAATTGGAAATAAAAATTGTCTATCTATATCCTCTATAATTACATTAAATTTTTTCTTTTGGCGCCTTCTTCTCTAGATGTCCATCTTTCATCACTAGTTGTAGGTTACTAGTAGTTTAACCTAAAACATTGTGAAACAAAAACACAGACAATATAACAAGTTATATTAGTAAGTGGGGGAAACAAAATATTCACATCTGGGTATAACAACATATTCAGCCAGTTATTGTTATAGAATCAAAATTTACATTTTCATAATAACTCCTCAACCCTTATCTACTTAGCCTCTGGGATATCCTCTCTAGGGTTTTGTCCATGTAGTGAACTTAGACTACCTTCCCTTCTAGGAGCTTGGTGCCATGTCATCCTTCCCCTTCAGGGGCTTGATCTTTAGTGATCTTCCCCTCCAGGTGCTTGATCATAATCGTCTCAACAACTTTCTTAAATTTACATAAATCCAAAGGTAGCATTGGGTTTGAGCATATTATATTCATATAATAAGATATCCAAACCAACTTTATAGATTGCAGGAACGAAATAAATAAGAAAGCATTTATTTGCGATCGATTCAGGAAAAACTCTGAGAAACCATGAAATCAGTTAAGTCAGTTAGTCATAGGCGTAACCACATACCTTTCTCAGATGTGATCAAAAGTCCAAGATATAAGCAGTTGAGAACAAGCAAGCAATCACCTTAAAATTAAAGCATAACACCCATGTATTACTATTTTATCCAAAATCTAGCATTATGACTGACTTGGGTTCCAAGTTAGAGTTTTGGCATCAACTTAGGGTTTCATTAGGGTTTTGTCTTCCCAAACCCTAATTATCACTTATACTGCCTTTTACTTGAGGAAACCCTAATTTTATCAAAATATGCATTATTAATCTCAATTTATGTCCAATATGTAATTTTATCCAAAAAGACTAAAACTTTATCCGTTTAAGTCATTTAAACACATTACGATCATTAAAATCATAAATCAGGGTTTTTATACCGACAAAAAAAACATATTAAAGTTGGTAATTTTGGACACTTCTATAAATAGAGACAGAAGTAGGTCTTGGAACTATTTTTATTTCATTCCTTGCATTATTCTAGTAAAAAAAACACTACTTGTTTGTATTTTTCAGCCAAAAGAAGGATTTTATATTTTAAATCGTTTTCACAAGATTCAACAATTTCCTAGATTTTTTTACAGAGAGGCAAACATTAATTAAGAAAAAATGTGGTTGTTGGATCGCTAGTCACCACTGAATGGAGCATGGATCACATGGAAAGGATTAGATCTATCTACTAACCCTGATCTAAGCTGAGACAAAAACTCAATCATCAAATGAATCATTGGTTCACGATGGACCTCGATCCAACGTCCCACCGCTCACCCATTTTTTCTACCTTCTGACCTTACATGCGACGACACCACAACGGAGGAACTTACTGGGAAATATTTAAATCTAGAGAGGGAGAGGGGTTTCTAGGACATCACTTTTTCGTCTGAATTCTTGTGTTCTTGGCGAAGTAGAAGGTAGGGCTATTTATAGATATTGTGGTGAATTCTAGGGTTTTCAAATCCCAGTTGGGAAGGGATTGTCGATGAGGGTCCTCATTTGGTCCACATGCCATATCCTTATGTGAACTTAATATATTTCCACTTATATTTCTTGATACGAACTCAAGGGTGCCATTAGTTTTTGCTAAGGTGAATCAGAGAGGGAGATGTGGGTTGTTGATTCCTCATATGTACATGAGTTACTTTCCCGGTCTGTTGTGGGTAAGGGATGATCTGCAAAGTGTTGGAACATGATCCAACAATCTCCATCTTACATGAATTATCAAGGTTGAGCCTCTGATTTCTTTGATTAAATCATTACATTTATTTCTTATATTCCTAATCCTCTACACTTATGGAAACCTGATAAAATCCATATCTCTCTCCCTTTAGCCTTTTTGTCCTAAATTTTAAAGTGAAGTTAGCACACATATCTAGGTGTGGATGAGATTTGAGACCAAATACTTCTTAACAGGGTCATTCTTAGTCTCTAAGTCTTCCTTTTATAAAGTACATTATAGGAATCAAATTAGTTCTTTTTCTCTTTCTACCTTATCCATATATCTTATTTTGATTACTTTTATTAATAAAATTAATGTGGAAACAAAACCAGACTATTAGCAGCCTTCCATAGTGCTTTTCTAGAAAATTTCACATAAGTCCAAAAGTACATTATTAACTATCCATTATATTTTACATTTCACTTAATATTGGATTTTCTTTCTTCCTTTTTCCCCATATTCATCATTGGTTTATTAAAAATGGTAAGAACCACAAAATTCATAGAGCATAAGAAAATCATACTTTTAAAAACACACCAAATTTCCAATATATCCTTATTATTAAGATAATTGCATTTTAATTATGTAAACATGGGAAAAAATAGGTTATAACAATAGATGTGTACACTGCAAGTGTGAATTGTAGAATTTATTTTAGCTCCAAGAGATGTTGGAAGGTACCTGATCTTGATGGTATTTATTATATTAACATCGTCTAGATCAATAAAAAATGATAGTTTCACCAACAAATTGAATAATGAGGTGGTTGTACAAGTTTATCTATCTCGATAAGGATACTGTTTGAATTCCAAGTTTAAACATGGGGGAAAGAATGGAAGTGACAATAATAAGAAGATAAGGTGATAGGGGTCACCCTTTATTGGTATTTATTCCAGAGAGCCAATCATGTGATGATTGTAATGGCATAATTTGTAATTTGATTTGATTAATAAATAAAGGCAAGCTTCTAATTTAAACTATTTAATTCAGTTTTAAGATAATGATGTAACATTATAAGTCTCTAGAGTATGATATTACTAACGTATGTCTTCAAGTATTAGCCTTGTAAAAATGAGATCATACAGATGTCAAGAGTACATATATTCTCATTATGTCCCTAATCACTTGTTATTGTAGAAGGTTGATAGACAACAATGACTCATAAGATCAGAGTGTGAGTTGGTTGATGACAAAGTCTCATTAGTCATTATATGGCAATATCAAACCAATCACACTGATACATGTTAGAGAACAGTGTATCAGACAGACCCACCATGATACTGTCATGTGGAAACCATTACCATGGTAAGTCATAGTCAGTTCTCATAGTGATGGTGGTGTTTGTGGTTCTTAGACCTAAAATCACTACACTCATCACATGTTGTTGGGTATGCTTTGACATCATCAAATGCAGTCCTAAAACATGGATTGTTATAACGGTGATGATTAGGTGGCTTTGACACATGGGGATAGATTGTGAGTGATAAAGATGGGATTTGTCCCTCCTAAGGGAGTATGATATCCAAGGCCCCTTGATTAGTGACATTGAGAAAAGCATGGCGATGCACATATGAGTCAATATGTGATATTGAGCTTACATATATCTCAAACCGTCTGCTCTGGTTCAAGAAACAAGATTTAATGTTGAGAGGGTGACTACTCCATGCCTTGAGTGCAATCTGGATATCAGTGATAAAAGAATTATACAAACACTACAACACCATACATAGATTGTAGATTGAAGTTGTTCCCCAACTTTCCATTTATTTGGGTAGCACTGATGTGTGACTAGGCACCACTATTTTCTTATGATGTCATAATTTGTTATGGACATTCACTGCCAACGTGATATGAGACTATAGGGTCACACACATATGTCTTGACCTAGATGAGGAGTTTAATCTTGAATGATGATTGAATTGATTACTAAAGTACTGTTTAGATAATTGACTCACGCAACAAGCAACCTAACTGCACTGCCAAATTCCCTTCTCATGGCATGAGACGGTCGTATGGATTTCCAAGTGATAGTCTCAAGGGTTGAGATGGGCATTTGGAGGGTCATGGCTGATGCAAGTTGAAATTGGCTAAGTTATGCTCAAACTGAGGTGTGAACTGACCAGTTCAAACTGTTGAACTGACCTGCTCGGTTTGACTTTCCAGACGACCATTTGGGTGAGCGAGACAACTATCTCGCATGGGTGAGATCACTAAGTTTGGCTGGGAAGGTTCTAGATACTTTCTCGAATTTGATCATTTCAATTGCGCATTACTTGTTGTGCAAGGAATTAATGTATAACATTAATGGAAAATGAATTGCCAATTTTGTATGTGATTAAAAAACTACAAAACAGTCATCTTGCATTGCGAGATGCCTATCTTGCAGTTCAAGACACCCGTCTCACATGTCAAATGACCGTCTGGGTTACCAGACAGTCATTTGAGTGGCCACATGTTATGAAAATTCAAGATCTCCCAGTCCCTTCTACTCCCACATCGACTGGGAACTATGACCCTGGCCTCTACTATAAATAGAGGGGTACTGGGGGCTTTCCAAAGTACAACACAAATAATTGAGAATCAGTTGCTCTAACAATTGTTGTCCTCTATGGTTGTGGTAACCAGGAGAGCCCGAGCAAGTCCTACCCAACTAGTGAGAGATAGCAAGGGAGAGAACAATTGAGAATCATTGTTGTGGGAGAGTGAGTTGGTGATTAGTAGGCCAACCAAAGGGACAACTCCTTTTTTTCTATTCTAGTAGGACGACGTGAGTTCTAGGTGGTCCGTGTGGACTACTCTAGAGATAGGAGTCCTTTAGCTGCTTCTAGGAGTACAACGTCAACCTGTAGTTTGTGGTGAAACCATAGGAGCCACTGCAGACATTATCCAGTCTGCTATTTGTGGTGAAGACCATGAGCTGCACAAAAACCATCCAGGAGCAACTAGTCAACAATTGTGAATTAAGAGCGATGAGGAGATGTCACCACACTTGCTCCAGGACTATGTATATCCTCAAAACCATCCTTTCCATATTATAGTTATTGACAAGATTTGCTGTCTTTTGGAGAATATGATAGATAATTTTTTCTTTCCGCTGCCTATCCTGTAGCCATATTCCCTGATAGTGGTATCAGAGCCAATTCAATTTACTATATTACGGGATAATTGATATGATCGGATTTTGGTTTTGTAGTTCAATTATTTCATGTGATGCGAATAAAATCTATCCAATCAAATACCACGATAATCCCAAACTAATATATATATATATATATATATATGTGTGTGTGTGTGTGTGTGTGTGTGTATGTGTGTGTGTATGTGTGTGTGTGGAATATATATGTAATTTACACATGTCACCCTAAAAGTAGTTTTGATGGTGGATGTGTAGCATGGTTATGGTCAATAACCCCTATTATCTATGCATGGTTGTATGGTTGGTTGATCCTTTTATCTCAGTATGTGTACCGAGTCTCTATCTTATCTTCCCAATGTAAAGTTAACTCTTTCCTACCTTTGCTCCCCTCAAATGTAACTCAAGGTTTCTCAATAATCATATAAAAGTAGGATAGTTTACTTTCCTATTATGATGAAGAAGATGACGTCCCAAAGTCGAGCCTACAAGATGGAGGACCAAGGAGGACCAGATGGACGAGCTTAACCGACCGTTGGTGGGCCCGATCGATCAGCTAGAGGAGCAAGAAGCAGACGAGCGAAGCAAGGGACAGTGCAGTCAACGATCATGCACCGAAGAACTACACCTCCCTGATGTGAGTGAATGCAATAGTTGTTCAAGTATTCGATTTCTTAATCTATCAAGGATTGAGACCTACTACCTCTGGGAATTCTGAATGACTTCCACTGTAAAACTGACTACTTCATTCTGCTTTGCTTTTTCCGCTTGACGCTCTGACCTCCGGCGGGCAAAGGAAGTCATAGGGACTGGTCCCCATTGAATGGTCAGTCCCCTAGGGGGATAGCAGAATGAACTGAGCAGATGGTGGACCGATAGAAATAGGCAACCGGTGAGATGACCTAATAACCGGTCAGAAGGCTAGCACATCAGTTCAAGGGTTGAACTGATCAACCCAGATTGGCAAGCACAAATCTTTATCAACAATAAGTTTATGCATATGATGTGGACCTAGATGTGGTAATTCCTTATGGCTCCAAGGAATTACATTAGACTGACCATAACCATAGATTTCATTTTATTACATGTTTTTGTTGTGGAATATAGTATGTACATGATACATACTATATATGTGGTGATTGGATAAAGTATATATATACTTATAAATACAATCTCCCTCAATAAAAACTATATTGAGTCTTAGATGTTTTCCACTAGAAACCAACATGAAAAGCTTGATCGACCAAGCATAGGTTACACCTATGTGTGGTGTGCCATCTATCTCGTAAAAGTGTTCGGGTAGATATGTAGGTTCTACATCCGTAGGGTGCATATCTATCGTGTTGGTTGTTGGGTTAGGCTTAACTTGTAACATCCCTGACCTGGTTATGCTTTAACCCTAGGTGTTTTGTTTAAGAAAGATAATTAGATGCTTGATATTATCTTTTGATAAGTAATTAAGGCTCAAGAGGAACTTATATTTCAATTTTAGTCCATTTTGAATAATGTTAAAGTAATGTTTTACTTGCTTTGGACTAAAGTGCAAATTACCCAAGTTGAGGGGTTAAATTGCAAATGTTACATGATAATATGTTCCTCATGTGTTGAAGCATCATGGGAATTAATATGATGTAGACGGTAAGGCTAGTGAAAGCCTGAGTACCAAGAAAGAGCTGATAAAGCAATGTCTGTGCATTAAAACCTAGTTTTGGTGTAATGTGTAATTTACCCAAAACCTAGGGTTCAATATGCAATTTACCACTTCAATAAGGTCCTTAATATTCATGGCATCTTTTAGAGGCAAGCAAATGAGAGGGGCATCTCATTTGAGCTAATTTGAAGGAGAGAATCTTGATATTAAAATAATCAAGATTTAAGCATAAATGAAACTTTATTTTTGATCGACAAATAAAAAAAAACAAAGTTCCATTTATGCTTAAATCTTGATTATTTTAATATCAAGATTCTCTCCTTCAAATTAGCTCAAATGAGATGCCCCTCTCATTTGCTTGCCTCTAAAAGATGCCATGAATATTAAGGACCTTATTTCAAATTAATGCAAAAATAAATATATTAATTGAAGGGCCTTCAACCAAAAATGAGATGGTTGGAATTGTTCAAGTGTGAACACCTTTGTGCCTTTGCTAGGCCACGAAATATCTAACTTGAGTGGAGAGTCCACTCACATTAAGTTAATGGAAAGTAATATCCACTAAAAATGGGATATTAATATAATATGATTAAGGTGCTTAATTTCTTTTCCCTTAATTCATGGATAATGGAAGGGAGTTTGGATATAATGAAGATAGCTTCACATGCACGGAAGGAGAAGAGGTAGCACAAATTTTGGAATTAAAGGATTGAGATGAGGCATTTTCTCTCTCATTGATTTTCTTATAAAACACCCTTATAACTCAAACGAAAGACTCTTTTTCGGATCCACTTCTTTCCTTTGCTTGCAAAAACGTTCAAGGGATATAGGAACAGCAGGAACACGACCCTCAACCTGTTGGTAAGCTTCTTGACCTTCATTCATCTTGATTTCATGGTGGAAATCACAAATCAATGCATGATTTCTTCATATCTCGATCCCATCTTCACTTCTAACCATCCCTTTTCACTCAAAAGCATGAGGAACGATCCTTGTGGTGTGAAAAATCTTCTTCCATCATTTTTGACATGAAGCTCCAAGCTTTGAATCTCAATTGAAGGCGGGTTTTATAACTTGAACCCCTTTACATTGTTATTCCACTATTAATTTTGCAATTTCGTTGATTCCTTCATCTTTTTGATTAATTGTTTGTTGTAATTGGTAATTCCATGAAATCATAAGTACTAAGATCTTCAAGGACGAAGTTATTTGATGATGAAATCATCTTGGACACGTTTCCCAAAGAAATTGTACTTCATTCAGTTTCAACAAGTTGCTCATTCAGTTTCAACAGAACCGTTTGAAAGCAAACGGTTTCATCAAACCGTTTGAAGCTAAACGGTTTCAAACCGTTTGGGAAAGTTGACCAGGGTTGACCTTTTGGAGAATTTGATGATAATATTGATGGTTGATGACCCATAAAATTTGATGGATTAAGTCCAAAGGGTTCATCAGTTGAAGGTTAATCAATTAGCAAACCCAAATTGGATTAAGTGCTGAAATTCAATTTGGTTAATTTAGATTTTTGGGTGATTGAGCCCAAACGGTCCCAAGACCATTTGGAGGTCACCCAAATGGTATCAATACCGTTTGGGGGTCACTTAAGGCCGTTTGGAGGTCTATGGTTAAGTATGGATGAGTAATTGAAGGTCCAAAGATACCAAATTGAAATGCAATTAAGTGTTGATTTGGTGATCAATCTAATGATCTAAACCCTAATGGAATTTCACAAAATCCAAGGATAGGATGAGGCAAACGGTCTCAAGACCATTTTGAGGTCATCCAAACGACCTCAAGACCGTTTGGGGTCTGGCCATATCAAAAATTTGATGATGATTCATTAGTTGTAATGGAATCAATTCCACAATGTTGATCATTGATGCCTATTCGATTCAAAGCCCTAATTGAAGGTTCCTTGAGTTGAAATCCTAGATCAATTGGGTTCAAAACCCTAATTGATGGTCTAATTAAAGGTTGATTCAATAGTTAAAGTAATAAAGAAATCAAGGACTCAATTGATAACTAGTTCATCCATTGAAATCATGAATCGTGTAGGTGTTGAAAGGACTTTTTGGTCCATGCGATTTTGAGAGGGTTTGGACCAAACGGTCTCAAGACCGTTTGGGACCAAACGATCCCAAACTGTTCGGAGACCCAAGCTCATGCGGTTTCAACACTTTCTAGCTCATTCGGTTTCAAGCCAATGATTGCTTAAACGGTTTCAAGGACAATGTGCCCAAACGGTTTCAAACCATTTGAACCTTGAGAACCCAAGACCGTTTGAGGTCTAAGTAGGTAAGACCATTTGAGGTCCAATATGATTAATCCATTTGGATATCTAATGTAATTGAAGAATCAATTGGTTAACCCACTTGGACATATAATATATTTAAAGATTCAATCTAATCAAGGGTTGAGTAGTGGATATCCTAGAAGAGGATGAGATAAAGAGATTCATACATGCATAATAATCATGTCCAATACATTCAAAATGAATGGAAGGTATAATTAGGGTATGATCCTTGATAAAGAGATCATGAAAACCTAATTGAGTTAATTAATGAACTCAAACCCTAAATTAGGGAAATTATGAATGAAACCCTAATCCAGGAAGTTAATGTGATATGAATCTTGGGTAATGACATGAGTAACCCTAATTCATGGTGTTTTGAATATGAAACCCTAATTGTGGGTTATTGTATATAAACCCTAATCTAGGGAGATGTGATGTGAATAGTAAACCTTAATTCTAAATAGGGTGAAGGTGTATGAAACCCTAATTCTGGATTATGCTATTTAGCATGGAACCCTAATCTTGGACAATGAGATGATGAACCATTGATACTAATTGAATAAAGGGGGATGAGTAACCCTGATTGCTATAAAATGAGAAACCCTAACCCTGGTATGGGAATAGTGGTGTTACCCTGGGATAGCATGGAACTGAAATATGATTGATATATCTATTATCATCTGGACTAACCATGCATGTATTCTGATATGATGAACATAGCCAGGTATGATCTATGATGCTTTATTTATTGAAATTAGTTATTGGGCCTTGTGTGCCATAAAATACCTTGTTGCCTAGTAAGAGGTGACAAGAGAGTTGAGGGGCCTCAAGTGCCAGATAAGATGCTTGTGTCACAAGTGTCATGCTTACATTGGTCAAATGACCTGAAGGTGATGATTACATGAAAAAGTAGTAACAGTGCTCAGTGATGAGGTGAGGGTTTGAATGCCCATAACAATATGTTTATGTGAGGGACTGAGATCCCAATGTCTTTTAGAGACTGAAAAGTAATTGATGAAAACAGTACATGTTTCTTTATAGCATTTGTCTTAATAAGTTATGTTTGTAAACTTGACTGATGCTAAAAGAATATGATAATGTACCTAATTAATCAAATGAAAGCTATTCATGTAGTGCTCTGACCATAGATCCATCATCGTCAGAAGTGGGTGATGGTGAAATAGGTTTTCTTATGAGATCTCCTGGAGATCGCATATTATTGAATATATGGGGGTCGATGGCCAAAAATATCCCTATGTCCTTATGTAGGAATTGATGGAAGGTAAACATTAAACCTCTCAATCCTTCATGCTTCCGGGATGGATGTATCATTAATCTCCCGATGATGTTAATGTCAGATCGATGGAGGTAAACATAAAATCTCTTGATCGCGAAGAGAGTACAGCCGACACTGTAACTCTATAGCTAGATGCCACTATACCCTAGCAAGCTATGTAAGCAGAGACACAAGATGTCCTGCATGTAATCTCGCACAGACTGAGATGTGGGAAGTCATGGAAGCCGGCTCTTCCATTTGACTTTGTATGGTACCGATATTGACTTCGTAGTGATCGGTTGGAGTATAAGCGGTATACCTCATCTCCTCAGAGCTTAAGTATGTTTGAAAAATATAATCAGCCGCGTAGCGTATTTGCATAAGATTGAAATACGAGAACCTCTGGTTGATGTTATGCTGCTTAGCATGTTCTTGATACATAAATGTTATTTATGTTCTTTAATTCTTTATTAAACAAGAGACATGCTTCTTTGTCAAGTTATAATTGAAATACTTGAATAGGAATGTTGCTCTAACCTGCATAGATAGTGCTTATCTGATTTTGAAATATGTTATCCCACTGCTCAGTTTATTTCTATTAAACTGCAATAATAATGTTACGGCGGAGAGTTATATCTCTCACTGGGGAAATTTTTATAATTGTCTCACCCCTGTGGGATTCAACATTTTTAGGTAGACGTAGACAAAGAGGCAGAACCTCTGTAGCAGAGGAAGAGAAGCAGTAACAACAACAAGGACAACAGTAACATCCCAGGTGGGGATACTAGTTGTCAGACTTTTTACGTAAAGTCCTATGTGTCATCTCTATACTCTCAGGTCCTAGGAGTCAGTAGATAGTGTTTTTATAATCAACCTGAGATTTTAGTTTGATGATACATGGAATGTCTGATGTGGACCAGTATGTAAATTTACTATTGTGGTTCTTGTTTAAAGAATCTTTGGTAATGGATCTTTTTATAAAAGGTTTTAATTTTTTAGTGATTTTCAATAATTCCGCTGCCAACAAAATGCTTCCGCATTTAGTTAAATTAATTAATCATGTTTTTATGAGTTGGACGCCACAAGTTAAGTGGTATCAGAGCTCTAGGTTCACCGAGTCTACAGAGACATAGGATTACGGTTGTTGAGTCTATTCTAAGTGTTTTCCAGTTTATCTAATAGTATCTTCTGCTCATATAGGAGGAGAAGAACTTGAAGATGTCTGGATCGCATGACGAACATGCTGCTGAGAGCAGCATTGCTGCACCCAGAGGAGGTGCAAGGGATCAAGCTAGGGAGGAACCTGTACCTGAAATTCCTCAACTTCATCAAGTTGCATTAGGGAACCCAGCCTTCCAAGCTATGTATGGGCAGTTTATAGCATCCATGATTCATATGACAGATAGGATGCCACTACCTGCACCAAGGGCACCAGCCCACAATGAAAGACAGGGAGATGGTAAGACCTTTGAAAGGCTTCGGAGGGTAGGAGCCACAGAGTATGCTGGCACACCTGACCGAGCATATGCTGACTTATGGTTAACTGAGCTGGAGAAGGCCTTCAGAATCCTTATGATACCTGAAGATGATAAGGTGAGACATGTTGTCTACCTACTGAAAGGGAGTGTGGGTCATTGGTGGACCATCGAGGAAGGCAAAAGACCAGGGGTTGAAGTCAGATGGGATGAATTCCGACGGGAATTTGTTGCTAGATACTTTCCCAAGACGTATCTAGATGAGAAGATCTCTCAATTTGAGAGGTTGAGACAAGGACAGATGAACATTAGTGAATATGAAGCTAGGTTCATGGAGCTATTGCGGTTCTGTCTGCACATGGCAGCTACTAATGAGGAGAGGATTCGGCATTTCGAGAAGGGGTTAAATGCTGAATTGACTACTCCTGTGTCTGTTTTGGAGAACCGGGAAAGATTTGCCACTTTTGTGGAGTCTGTGAGGAGGATTGAGAGGTCTGTGATCGAGAAGCGACAGACCAGTAATAAGAAAGTGTATCCTCAGTTTCAAGGACCCTTGTCCGAGAGTTTCAAGAAGCCAAGGTTCTCTGCACCACCACCACCAAAGTTTAATGCCCCGACGTAGTGGATGTCAAGTAGGGGTAGGGGTAGTAGTTTTACTCCAAGTAGAGCCCCCAGTACAGCATCAACAGCAGTGACAGGACCACCCAGGCAGAGTTTGGGAAACTACAACTGCTACCAGTGTGGGAGGTCAGGACACTTGAAGAGAGATTGTCCTGAGAAAGTCAGAACTGTGACTCAACCCCAGAGACAGAGTCAGCAAGGCTCATAGAGGTGACAGTTTAGTAACAATGCTAGAGGACATGGACAAGCATCCCAAGCTGGATTGTCGGCACCCAACAATCAAGCACAGGGTCAACAGCAAGCAACGACTAAGTTCTATGCCATGAACCAGCCTGAAACAGTAGTCAACCCTCGTGTTGTGATAAGTCAGATGGAACTATTTTATTCTGATATGTCTTCATCCTGCTTCGTATCTGTGTTAATTGATCTGGGTGCTACATATTCTTTTATCACTCGAGAAGTGATTTATGACTGCAACATGACTATCAGTCATAGAGTAGATAGTTTGATGCTAGAAACCCCTTTGTTGGGATCTGCAGTGTTGCGGGAGGTGTGTTCTCCCTACAATCTTTCTTTTTCTAAACATCGCATTCAAGTGGATCTTATACCACTTGAGATGCAGGGTTTTGATATAATCCTTAGAATGGACACCTTAGAGAAGTATAAGGTTGTCTTGGATTGTAGTTCCAAATAGTTTGTGTTCACAGGAAACGGTGACACATGGATCTTTTAGGGAGATAGAAAGATTCTTCCAATTTGCTTAGTGTCAGCTGTGGTAGCTGAGAAGTTGATGAGACGGGGATGCTTTGCATTCTTGGCTCATGTGGTAGATACCACAATGGAGAGCCCTCATCCTTCTAAAGTTCCGGTAGTCAGGGAATTTGAAGATGTATTTCTTGAAGAGCTTCCAGGTGTTCCTCCATCCCAAGAGATTGATTTTGAAATTAATCTAATTCCGGGCACGCAACCAATAGCATAAACGTCATATAGAATGTCACTTGTTGAGATGGCAGAGCTCAAGAAGCAACTGCAAGCGTTGCTTCAGAAGGGTTTTATCCGACCGAGCACTTCACCCTGGGGTGCTCTGGTCCTCTTTGTTAAGAAGAAGGATGGGTCGATGCGGTTATGCATTGACTACAGACACTTGAATAAAGTCACCATAAAGAACAAGTATCCTTTGCCAAGGATAGACGACCTGTTTGATCAGTTTCGTGGCGCAACTATCTTTTCTAAGATAGATCTGAGGTCAGGATACCATCAGTTGCATATCAAGTAGGGTGACATATCTAAGTCCGCCTTTAGGACAAGATATGGTCACTATGAGTTCACAGTTATGTCGTTTGGACTAACTAATGCACCGACTGCATTCATGGAACTCATGAATAGAATCTTTAGACATTTTCTGATCAGTGTGTAGTCGTCTTCATAGATGACATCTTGATATACAGTAGATATGCTCAACAGCATGAGTAGCACCTCCGTCAGGCTTTGACTTTGCTAAGAGAGCATAGGCTATATGCTAAGTTTAGCAAATGCGAGTTTTGGTTACCAGAAGTTTCTTTTATAGGACACGTAATATCTGCTTCAGGTATTCGTGTTGATCCTAAGAAGGTAGAATCTATCCTACAATGGGAACAACCAAAGACACCAACAGAGATTCGTAGTTTTCTTGGACTAGCAGGCTATTACAGGAGGTTCATTAAAAACTTCAGCTCTATAGCTTTACCCCTGACTAAGTTGACAAGGAAAGATATTCCTTTTGTATAGAATGACAAGTGTCAACATTCTTTCCAGTTGATGAAAGAAAGGTTAAGTAGTACACCTGTGTTGGTGTTACTGGAGCAGGGGAAAGGGTACATAGTCTTCTATGATGCATCCAAGAATGGTCTAAGATGTGTGTTGATGCAGGATAAACAAGTGATTTCTTTTGCTTCTCGGCGGCTTAAGAAACACGAGGAGAATTATCTGACACACGATCTAGAGCTAGCTATTGTGGTCCATGCTTTGAAGATCTGGAGACATTATCTCTATGGAGAAACATTCTAGGTTTTCACAGACCATAAGAACTTAAAGTATATCTTTTCACAACATGAGCTGAACATGAGACAGTGTCGCTGGATGGAGTTAATCAAGGACTATGACTGTACAATTGATGATCATCCAGGGAAGGCTAATGTGGTAGCTGATACACTAAGTAGAAAATCAGTGACACCAGCCTTAGATAAAGCACAGTAGAATTCCTTAGTATGCTCTAAGAGAGATATGTTTCTCTCCTTGAGGCAAAACAATGTACAACTTAAAGTATCATTGTTAGTCGGGTTGTTAGCTGAGATGCAAGTAAAACCTACTCTGAGACAACAGATTAAAGAAGCACAGTAGAATGATACTGTGATTCAGTAGATCAGGTCAGAGTATGGTAGTGAGAAACGAGATGGTTTACATGATTCAGATGATCAGGTAGTCTGTTACCATAGTAGGATGGTAGTACCTGATGTTGATAACTTAAGAAAGTTAGTTATGGAAGAATCTCATTCTTCTATGTATGCTATGCATCCAGGGAGCAACAAGATGTATCATAAATTAAAAGATATGTATTGGTGGCCTGGATTGAATAAAGATGTTAATGAGTTTGTTATGCGGTGTCTGGTGTGTCAGCAGGTTAAAGCTGAACATCAAAAGCCCACTGGAACAATGCAACCTCTACCTATACCGCAGTGGAAATGGGATCATGTAACCATGGACTTTGTGGTTGGTTTTCCTAGAACAGTCAAAAATCATGATTCCATTTGGGTGATAGTAGATAGGTTGACTAAGACAGCACATTTCTTACCTGTCAAAACAACCTACACAACTGAGAAGCTTGCACATATATACATAGATGAGATAGTGCGTTTGCACGGGGTTCCAGCTACTATCATTTCTGATAGAGGTCCCCAGTTTACAAGTCATTTTTGGGAACGACTTCATAAAGCTTTGGGTATGCAGTTAAGGTTTAGTACAACCTTTCACCCACAGACTGATGGACAATCTGAAAGGACCATATAAACTTTGGAGGACTTTCTTAGGGCATGTGTCCTTTAGTTTGTTGGAAGTTGGGATCTACACCTAAGCTTGATGGAGTTTGCTTATAATAATAGTGAAAAACACTAGAGGGGGGGGGGTGAATAGAGTTTTAAAATAATTTTAACAATTTATTGAACTCAAACAATCACAATTGAAATTGGAAGAAGGAGACAGGTGTTTAGAGTGGTTCCAACTTTAGCAAATACTAAAGTTGTCAGTCCACTACCCGGTTGCTTACCCAACCGAGATTTTGAAAGTATTTATTTTATTACCTTCTCAAGGATTTATACAAAATACAATACTTTCCTTTACACCCCTTGAACAGCCTTCACTTGAAGTAGGTGCACCAACTTGAGGTAGCCTTCTTGAAGTAACTCCAAGCTCCCCCTTGAAGTAGCCTTCCTCTCTAGAAGTAACCTCCCGTTGCACCAGCCTTCTGAAGTAGCTCAAGGTCGCCTTCTTCACTAAGAAGATCTCCACCCTCTCCAATCCGCAGCCTCCAACCTAGGAGTAGCAAGGAGAGTACAAACAGTAATAGAGAACAAGAAAGGAAAAAGGAAATTACAACTTATCCTTTGTAGCCCAAGGCTTGATTTGCCTAGATCAAGCGTATAGATCTCCTAACCAAGTGTATGGACTTGTGATTGCAGTGGGTAGGAGATACTATCCTATAGGACACAGATTTTGAGCTAAGGATGAAAGTAGCCAATTGTTACAATGCTCAAATTGCTCACAACAGATTGCAAATGTAATTGCTCAAGGATTTCTCAAGTGTAACAAGTGTATTTGAGTGTCCTATGGCTTGTCCTATTTATAGGAATGGTCTAAGGATGCTTAAGGACGTTCTAGACAACTTCTAGGAGTTTCTAAGTGCTTAACTAGCCATTAGGTACAAGTTTGTTGCTTTAGCAACGACTAATTAATTTACTCTGCAGTTGCTGTCAGAGTTCATCTCGGTCGAGGAATGGTCGACCGAGATATACCTACTCGGTCAAAGTTTTGTCGACCGACAGGCTCTCTGGATCAAGTGATTTGCAACGTCTATCTCCAACTGCCAACTACCTTGTCAGTTGTGTCTAACGGCTACTTTGGATCTTTCTCGGTCGAGAAGATTGTCGACCGAGAGTGTCTCGGTCGAGGAGTTGGTCGACCGATATTGATCCTGTTTCAATGTTTCAATTTAGGCACTAATTATATGTATGAGTGTGCAAATGTGATCCTATTTGAAGGGAATGACTTATCTAAATGTGGTGTTTAGCTAGGGAGAATCTAACACTTGATTTACATGAAATCTAAATACTTGTACATTATATATTTGTACAAGTTTTTACAAGGCAATTACATTTCATGAAAACATAAACATGTAAGCATATGGATTTCCCTAGTTGCTTTGTCATCCACCTTAATCCTGCACACTCAAGTAGCTCGTTAGATCAATAAGAATGAAATGTTTGTCATAATCAAAACAAAGGGATTTATAGATGTCCAT
Source organism: Alisma plantago-aquatica (assembly GCA_963693085.1). Lineage (NCBI taxonomy): Eukaryota > Viridiplantae > Streptophyta > Magnoliopsida > Alismatales > Alismataceae > Alisma > Alisma plantago-aquatica. The sequence goes on along the minus strand of OY856413.1, from coordinate 673,743,344 downwards.
TTAGCCAACAATCTCCCCCTTTTTGAAGATGACAAACATTTCCAAAAATATAAATAAAGGAAATATAAAACAGATGAGTTTCATACCTGAAGATTACCTTTTGTAGCCATTCTTGTTTTGCAAGTGAGTGTTTGGTCTTTTTCATTAAAGATATCCATGTTGAGTATGAAACTTAGTTATTATAGTTATGATCTTTATTTTATTTTGATATTCTTTTCTCCCCCTTTGTCATTTCAAAAAGATATCCATGTGAATATTTGATATTGCTTCTCCCCCTTAATTTTGTACTATGCTCCCCTTTAGATAGATATCCCAAGGTATAAGTGCTTTGCAATAGATGTCAATTTAGCCATATCTTTAACTTTTAGATATTTGCAAAGATTTTCATCCTTTTTGATTTATTTGTATTTATTACTCCCCTTATTTTGTATGCTCTGCAATAGTCTTATAATCCAAATTCAAATAATGCCAAAAAGATATCCATTATAAAGATAACCAATTTCATTATAAGCATGAAAATATAGCCAAATCATGTAAAGATAACCCATTTATTACAATTTTGCAAAGATTCCATTACAACTAATATAACTCCAAATCTCACTGGAAAGACTTAAGAATTACATCAACATCAGGGTCTTTCCCAAGAAAAGGCTCAGCTCCATAATACTGGACCAAAGTTTTCCACTCCAGAGCACCTGTCTTGGTTAAGGCATATGCTTCCAAGAAGGTAGGAACCCGATCAAATCAGAAATGAGCAGCAATATCTTGTAGTTGCATTGATGAAAACTGGGTATGCGTGAGATCTGTAGATGGTGGAGGTGGAGGTTGATAGTAGTTGTAAGATGGATTATATGGATTGAGCATGCCCGGATTTAAAGAATAAGGATATTCATCGGGTTGATTTGGAGAAAGGGTTTGCATTCTTTGGTTTAGATAAGTCATGGCATGATGGTTATAATCTAATTGTTTACTAAGATGATATTGTGACCCAACAACATAGGTTAGAGTGTTTTGGATGGGATCAAAGGGTAGGCTAGTAGGAGGAGGTGGAGGTGGTATATCTTGGGTAGATGTCTCTCCTTCTACCCTAGCCCTCTTATGACCGAAATCAATTCCCATTTTTTCTACAGTATTCTTACTTATTTTTTGTGGTCTACGCTCCCATGTATAGCCCATATCCTCAATTTTTGTCTTAAGAAAATGTTGAGTAATTTGGCATACAAGATCAGCATATGGAGGATTGCCAAAAAACTCAAGCATGTTTTTAAGAATAATGCGGATAAAATTTGTGGGAATACGTTGGATAATGGCATAGATTAGACACATGCGAAAAATAGGAACTTCAGACTTATTTGCTCTAGGATGTATGTTTGTTGAAACAATAAGGTTTACAATCCTAGCTGCCGGTTTGAAATTGATAGCGTAGTATGTGCCCCTATCTTCGTGACAGGTTGTATTTGATTGAAAAATGGTTCTTTTGATGTCACTAAGACTAACTGTATGGTCATCTTGGGAAAATTGATTAAGTGGGTTTCCAGTGGTAAGGTCAAGGGTGTCTTGATATTCATCTAGGTCAATATTTAGCATGTCAAGAATATCTCCTTCAGTAAATCTAAAGCTATGCCCATTGACCATAGTATAGAAGAAGAGGGTTTCTCTTTCAGAGTGGGAGATGAGGTTAGCATAGAATTCATTCACTACCTTGGTGGAATAGGAAGGGAAAGAAGGGTTGATGAATTCTTTCAACTTTTGCACTTCAAAAAGGTCCTCCAAGTCGACGATGTTGAGGAAGTCCATAACTTCAACTGGTCGTCGTGGGAGAGGAGCTTTGGAGGAGAGCCGTAGATAGCGATCACCAGCATCTCCGTCGACGAAGGCAATGTTGTTGATGATCGTCAATGGTGGAGTAGCCTCCCTTTGTTTCCTGCCAGCGACCTTCTTCTTTCCACGAGCAGAGGATGATGCCATTGCGTTGCTTGAAGGTGGAGAAGAAGCAAGGAAGTCTTGGGGATGAAGATGCTAAAGATTTGCACAAGAATTCACTAGAGAGGGCCTATGGAAACAAGAATATGAAAGTGTGAAGAAGTGACCCGTTTTTGGTCCCTTTTATAGCAATTTAGTGACCCGGTCGGTCGACAATTTGTCGACCGAGCGTCTGCAACGGTCATATTCCAGACGTGCCACTCGACCGTCCAACGGTTGACTTGCAACGGTCGGTCGTTAACGGTAACGGTCGGATTGCAACGGTCAAATCCCAACGGCTCTTTCTCTGTCGAGCAATTGTCGACCGACACTGTCTCGGTCGAACAATTGTCGACCGGAAGTGTGTACGATGTTAGGTCTTGTCTAGACTCTGTCGCTCGAGAGAGGTGGGCAGACCGAGAGGTTTTCGGTCGAAGATTCGTCGACCGACAGACTTACTGGGTACGAATTTTTAAGCTGATTTTTAATGCAAATGATAGACTGAATTTGTAGAGCATATATATATTTTCTAAGGGAGTAATATTTTGTTTTATTTTTGACAATATTGGGACAATTTTGTGATCATAAATTAATTTTGCTTTTAATCACAATAAAATGATATTCAAATAGTTATTGTGTCAAACTTATTTTAGGTCGAATTTGACTACGACCATAGCGTCCCTTGGTCAAATTTCATTTTAACCAAGAGGCAAATTTGCAGATTTTCAAATTGAATATATCGAGTATAATATCTGCATAAAATTTGATTAAGTAACAAGTTGAAGCATACTTCTTAATATGATTCTTAAATGAATGCACAATTAATATCTCAAGTCTTCAAAGGTACTAGTTTAGATATTTTTTCTTAAGTGTTGCAAGCAATAGCATATAACTAACAAATCATTTTGCTTGTCGAATATATCATCACGAATCCATGCATACAATTATCATTATCTGTGCGTACCAAATAGTGAAAGCATATCCATGATGTAATGATAACAACATATAATGATAATTCCATCACATGATTTGTATATGGATAGACCAGAAAATACTTTAGGAAAAATCATGTGAAAATAGAAATTTTCTTTTCATTGAACTAAGCATAATTTTAGTTTAAACTTAAATCATTTAGGGAATAAACTAATATTAATCTCATTTAAATTTGCAGGGATGATTTTCAAAATATATCCAGTCATCAATTACAAATAGATAGCAATTTCATCAAATTTAAAAGAATTCAGCAATTTTGTAGCAGACTGGAGATCAGTGACATGCTCGGTCGACAATTGCTCGACCGATGGTCTCTCGGTCGACAGTCTTTCGACCGATAACATTTATGGAACTGTTAATTTCTTCCAAATGAAGCATAATTATGCAAGTTAAATATTTAGATAATTAAATTTATTTGTTATCCCATTGTGATGAGTTGAGATAGACATAGAAATATGCAACTAAGGTCCTTGGTCATATCTCAACTTGATTCTTGTTCATTTTGTTTGGAGGTTTTGGAACCCAAACTAACTCGACATCTTTTCTCTTGTAAGGGCATGAAAAAGAATAGTGACCAAGGCACAAACAATAATGACAACATATTGAGTCAACCTCATATCTTTTTCTATGGTTGTGTTCTGTGTTGTCCTTGGGTGAAGATGTTCCTTTAGGTACATATATAGATTGATGGGTTTGTGACTTTCTCCAACTAGGTTGTTGATAGGATTTCCCTTTAGGCTTGTAACCTAGTCCTCTTTTCCCGATTTGATGATAGGAATTATCTAAGATTTGATCAAGAATGCCATTATTATTTAAACTACTAACTTTTTGTTGTAACTTGGCAATCTCATCCATTCTCTTCTTGATATCTAGTTTTGCTTGGTCTAGATTAGATGACAATGAGTTTCGTACTTTGACAATAGTGTCATAATCTATATGAGTGCACAATATGGGTTGTTTTTGAAGATCGTTCACTTGAGTTTGCAAATTGATCTTCTCCAAAGAAAGTAGATTGCAATTTGCCTCTATAGATTTTATCTTACTATCATGATCTTCAATGATCTTTTTAAGATCTTCATTTTTGGAAGTCATAGTAAGAAGCTTAGCATGTAATTCAACATTTGCTTTAATAGATTTCTTTAATTTCTTCTTGCACTCAACATATTTAATATGTGTTACTTCAAGACTAGCAACTAGTTCTTCTTTAGATAAATCAAAAAGACTTACCTCTTCTTCTTCTTCACTAGTTGTAGCAATAAGACAATCTTTGTGCTCATCTTCCTTCTTTGATCTCCATGGGCATCTAGTTGTTGTGTGGCTTGTTCCTAAGCACCAATTGCAACATGTTGTAGTTTTGTCCAAGCAACACCTTTTGTTGTGATTGTAATCACCATTACCCTCCATTCTTCAAGACCTGGTTAGGGTTCCTTGAAGCCTGCTCTGATACCAATTGAAAAACACTAAAGTTTAGAGTGGTTCCAACTTTAGCAAATACTAAAGTTGTCAGTCCACTACCCGGTTGCTTACCCAACCAGGATTTTGAAAGTATTTATTTTATTACCTTCTCAAGGATTTATACAAAATACAATACTTTCCTTTACACCCCTTGAACATCCTTCACTTGAAGTAGGTGCACCAACTTGAGGTAGCCTTCTTGAAGTAACTCCAAGCTCCCCCTTGAAGTAGCCTTCCTCTCTAGAAGTAACCTCCTGTTGCACCAGCCTTCTGAAGTAGCTCAAGGTCGCCTTCTTCACCAAGAAGATCTCCACCCTCTCCAATCCGCAGCCTCCAACCTAGGAGTAGCAAGGAGAGTACAAACAGTAATAGAGAACAAGAAAGGAAAAAGGAAATTACAACTTATCCTTTGTAGCCCAAGGCTTGATTTGCCTAGATCAAGCGTATAGATCTCCTAACCAAGTGTATGGACTTGTGATTGCAGTGGGTAGGAGATACTATCCTATAGGACACGAATTTTGAGCTAAGGATGAAAGTAGCCAATTGTTACAATGCTCAAATTGCTCACAACAGATTGCAAATGTAATTGCTCAAGGATTTCTCAAGTGTAACAAGTGTATTTGAGTGTCCTATGGCTTGTCCTATTTATAGGAATGGTCTAAGGATGCTTAAGGACGTTCTAGACAACTTTTAGGGGTTTCTAAGTGCTTAACTAGCCGTTAGGTACAAGTTTGTTGCTTTAGCAACGGCTAATTAATTTACTCTGCAGTTGCTGTCAGAGTTCATCTCCGTCGAGGAATGGTCAACCGAGATACCTACTCGGTCGAAGTTTTGTCGACCGACAGGCTCTCTAGATCAAGTGATTTGCAACGTCTATCTCCAACTGCCAACTACCTTGTCAGTTGTGTCTAACGGCTACTTTGGATCTTTCTCGGTCGAGAAGATTGTCGACCGAGAGTGTCTCGGTCGAGGAGTTGGTCGACCGAGATTGATCCTGTTTCAATGTTTCAATTTAGGCACTAATTATATGTATGAGTGTGAAAATGTGATCCTATTTGAAGGGAATGACTTATCTAAATGTGGTGTTTAGCTAGGGAGAATCTAACGCTTGATTTACATGAAATCTAAATACTTGTACATTATATATTTGTACAAGTTTTTACAAGGCGATTACATTTCATGAAAACATAAACATGTAAGCATATGGATTTCCCTAGTTGCTTTGTCATCCACCTTAATCCTACACACTCAAGTAGCTCGTTAGATCAATAAGAATGAAATGTTTGTCATAATCAAAACAAAGGGATTTATAGATGTCCATTTAGCCAACAAATAGCTATCAACACAGTATTGAGATGGAACCATATGAAGCTTTGTATGGTAGACGTTGTAGATCTCCTTTATGTTGGTATGAAACAGGGGAATACCAACTCTTGGGTCCTGAGCTGGTTCAGCAAACAACTGAAAAGATTAAAGTCATACAACAACAGTTCAAAGCTGCCCAGGATAGGCAGAAATCATATGCTGATAAGCATCATAGACCCTTAGAATTCCAAGTTGGAGACAGGGTGTACCTCAAGGTTTCACCTTGGAAAGGTATCCTGAGATTTGGAAAGAAAGGGAAGTTAGCTCCTAGATTTGCAATTTAACCCCTCACCTTGGAAAGGTATCCAATCACTGAGAGGATGGGAAAGGTAGCCTATAAGCTAGAGTTACCACCTGAGTTGCATAGATTGCACCCAGTGTTTCATATCTTTATGCTAAAGAAGTGTCATCCTAACATAGAGTTAGTTCTGCAACTTGTGGAGGTAGAACTAAATGATGATATATCTTATGTTGAAGGACCTGTGTTGGTTCTTGACAAAAGGATTAAAAAGCTGAAAAAGAAAGACATTAATCTTGTAAAAGTTCTTTGGCATCACAGTGGCATTGAAGAAGCTATGTGGGAGCTAGAGGAAGAGATGAGGAGGAAATATCCTACTCTTTTCTCTTGATGTTTTGTTGATGATTTCGGGGACGAAATCCTTGTAAGGGGTGGATAATTTATAACATCCCTCACCTGGGTTATGCTTTAACGCTAGGTATTTTGTTTAATAAAGATAATTAGATGCTTGATATTATTTTTTTAAAAGTAATTAAGGCTCAAGAGGAACTTATATTTCAATTTTAGTCCATTTTGAATAATGTTAAAGTAATGTTTTACTTGTGGACTAAAGTGCAAATTACCCAAGTTGAGGGGTTAAATTGCAAATGTTACATGATAATATGTTCCTCATGTGTTGAAGCATCATGGGAATGAAGATTATGCAGATGGTAAGGCTAGTGAAAGCCTGAGTACCAAGAAAGAGATGATAAAGCAATGTTTGTGCATTAAAACCTAGTTTTGGTGTAATGTTTAATTTACCCAAAACCCAGGGTTCAATATGAAATTTACCACTTAAATAAGGTCCTTAATATTCAAGGCATCTTGTAGAGTCAAGAAAATGAGAGGGGCATCTCATTTGAGCTAGTTTGAAGGAGAGAGAATCTTGATATTAAAATAATCAAGATTTAAGCATAAATAAAACTTTATTTCAAATTAATGCAAAAATAAATATATTAATTGAAGGGCCTTCAACCAAAAACGAGATGGTTGGATTTTTTCAAGTGTTAACACCTTTGTTCCTTTTCTAGGCCACGAAATATCTAACTTGAGTGGAGAGTCCATTCACATCAAGTTAACGGAAAGTAATATCCACTAAAATGGGATATTAATATAATATGATTAAGGTGCTTAATTTCTTTTCCCTTAATTCATGGATAATGGAAGGGAGTTTGGAGATAATGAAGATATCTTCGCATGCACAGAAATGAGGAGAAGAGGTGGCACAAATTTTGGAATTAAAGGATTGAGATGAGGCATTTTCTCTCTCATTGATTTTCTTATAAAAACACCCTTATAACTCAAACCAAAGACTCTTTTTCGGATCCACTTCTTTCCTTTGCTTTAAAAAACGTTCAAGGGAGCTAGGAACAACAGGAAGATGACCCTCAACCTGTTGGTAAGCTAATTGACCTTCATTCATCTTGATTTCATGGTGGAAATCACAAATCAATGCATGATTTCTTCATATCTCGATCCCATCTTCACTTCTAACCATCCCTTTTCACTCAAAAGCATGAGGAACGATCCTTGTGGTGTGAAAAAGCTTCTTCCACCATTGTTGATGTGAAGCTCCAAGCTTTGAAGCTCAATTGAAGGCGGGTTTTATAACTTGAACCCCTTTACATTGTTATTCAACTATTAATTTTGCAATTCCGTTGATTCCTTCATCTTTTTGATTAATTGTTTGTTGTAATTGGTAATTCCATGAAATCAGAAGTAAATTAACAAATGCAAATTTTTTCTTGTAGAATCAAATGATGAACAAATTCAAATTGCAATTGGTCCTTAAGAATGACAAAATTGATGGTGTAAATTTTCACGACTGGTTTTGGACTTGAGAAGGTTTCTCAATGAAGAGTGCAAGCTCTACTTTCTTGACAAACCAGTGCCAGAAATACCTACTCCTGGTGCGCCTATATAGGGCACAAGTAGATGCTTACGGGAAGCATGCCAATGATGCCCTAGAGATAAAGTACCTTATGCTTAGCCACATGAACTATGAGTTGAATAAGCAGTTCGAGGACATGAGTGTTCTTGAGATGGTAACACATCTTAAGAATGTAACACATGGTCATACAAAGCAAGAAAGGGACAATATCCTAAAGGTGCTACTTGAGTCTAAGTTGATAGAGGGAACCTTAGTATAAGAACATGTGTTCAATATGATTGGAAATGTGTATCATATTAAAGAAATGGTATTCACTTGAGCCAAGAGTTGGTCATTGATATGATTCTAAAGACAATACCAGAATCATATAGCCACTTTATTGCATGTTATCATGTGAATAATATGGCTAGACAGATGTTAGACTTGCTTGCCATGTTGATTCATGTTGAAGCAAAGTTAAAGGAGGAAAATCCTATGAAGGTGACTAGTGGAGCTGAGTCTAACAATCAAAGCAAGATCGATGAAAGTTCTGAGGTCAAGACTAAGTCCAAATCTTCAAAACTCAATATAAGGAAAAAGAAAAGTACAAGAGGAACTCATCCTTTATACTTGAAGGCTTTCAGGAAGAAGAAGATGGGGATGGTAATCTCCACTTTAGGTATTGAGATAAGTCTATCTACGTTTTCATCATGGGTACTAGATACCGAATGTGGATCTCACATATATTCTCATATGTAGGATCTGAAAGGAAGTAGGAATGTCAGAAAAGGTGGTGGAACTGTGAGTTGCTAATGACACAAGAGTTGCGGCTAGCACAGTTGGAACCTATAATATATCTCTGCCCATGGGGCTTTTAATAGAGTTAAAGAACTACTATTATGTACCTGCTATAAATAGAAACATCATTTTTGTATCTTGTATGGAAGAGGATGCATTTGAATTCTATATTAAAAATGGTCGATGTTCTATTTCAAAAGATGGGATCTTTTATGGAAGTGTCCCAATATCTTATGGTCTTTACTTGTTAGATCTAAAGACAAATGTTTATAACATTAATACCAAAAGACTAAAACTCAAAAAATCAATCAAAACATACATTTGGCATTATCGTCTAGGGCACACAAATGAGAAACACATATCTAGACTCCATAAGGATGGTTATCTAGACTCTTTTGATCTTGAATCAATAGAGACATGTGAATCTTGTTTGTTAGGCAATATGGATAAGACCCATTTCACTGGTAACAATGAGAGGGCTAGTGATCTATTAGGACTCATACATACTAATGTGTGTGGACCTTTTAGAACAACAACTAGAGGTAGGTATCAATATTTCATTACCTTCATTGATGACTTCAATAGGTTTGGCTATGTTTATTTAATGAAACACAAGTCAGAAACTCTTGAAAAGATCATAGAGTTTATGAAATGGTTCAAATGAGTACACAACACAAGTTGAGTTACTAATTTCAAAGTTCAATCATTTAAAAACTCACATATGATTGAGTTGCAACACTTATAATCATGATAGCACATAATAAAATCATCTTCAACTCATGATAGGTCAAAGATGCATACTAAGTGGTCCAAGGCATCAATTACAATAACTAATTTAGGGATAAAAATAATCATTTCCAATGAACAACAACACAGGAGGAAGAGGAGGAAGAGGAGAAGAACAAATATGAGGAGGAGACCAAACAACATAATAGGTGGAAGAAGATGAAGGGAGAAAATTGGCAACATCGATGATCAACAACAGAGCAGATATAGGCAGAAGGCAGAAGTGGCGATCAGTAGAGCAGAGCAATAGAACAGATAGAGGCAAGCTTTGGCGATCACCGGTAAGTAGGAGAGCAGATCAGCGGTGAGCTTTGGTGGTGGCGAGAAACAGCAACAACGGCTAGCAGCAGTAATGGTGGTGAAGAGGAGAAATCACAACTAGAATCACCAGAGTAGCAATAACACAGGAAACATGAGTAGGAAGGGGAGAAAGGGTTTTGTTGTGGGGGGGGGGTTAAGTAAGACATATACCATCGGTTATATGAGAAACTGATTATGAAGGATATTTCTCGGCGGTTGATAACACCAAACTACTGAATAATCAAGTATGTTCATTGTCGGTTGTCAGTCAAAAATAGACAACAAATCTCACAACCCAATGATTCTTAACACAACCTTTCTCGGCGGTTATGGTTAGCGTAACCAATGATAAAGGTCAATTGGGGGTGGGAAAAATTCACGAGACACATGGAACCAACGATAAAGGTCAATTCATTCCCACGGGCCAGATGGCGTGTGTATCACTTTATCCCTTCAATTATTTTAATAAGAACTGACTATGTAGATTTTTTGAAGGCAAATGAAATGCACACAAATTTTTTATGGGAAATTCTATTTTTGTGGTGATATATAGAGTCCATTTTTTTTATAAGAGACCGACAACAAAAAAGTGCAGCCCATGCTTTCTCGAATGGTCATTCCACGATAGTTGTATATCTATAAGCAACCGTATAGATACTACCATTGGTTTTCTTTGAAAAAATAATCGATGCCATGTCCCCATTCTATAGTAGTGGACCTTTTAGATCATACATAGGTTCTTGTAATATATCTCTTGAAAATTAAGAGTTTTAACTTTAAGGTGGGTTTTGGCTTGAGTATGGGAAGGTAGTTAATAAGGAGATGATATATGGAATACCTTGTGGGTCAGTTGTTGTGGTTGATTTTGGATCCATCTTTTGTTTTATATCGAATAAATTTGATCCTAAAAAATTATTTTCTATTATACTATTATATGTACAAAGAAAATTTCATAGATTATGGATGTTTTCTTAAACCGAGTCATAAGGAAGAGAGGTATGAAGTTTGATGCCAGACACCATAGATTTAATGAAATGGGAATTATAAACCCAAGTTCTGAGAAGAAGTGATGGCTAGGATAGTAAGGATTGTGCTAAAGGTTTATTTGATATACCCTTATATCCCCTATGAGTTTTTGGTTTCTCATGCGAACCTTAGGGTTGTTAGGTTAGTAACACAAGGACCCTAGGTGAGTATGACCTATTAGTTCGATGCATAATCTATGAATAACATAAACCCCTAAAACATTCAAAACTAAAAGATACATAAGTAACCCTATTACCTGGATGCTGCTTAGCTTGGCTTATTAGGTTAAAACTTTTAAAGGGTGGAGGGAAGTTGGTTGGTAGTATAAGGATAGCTGGATTTTGGGGATATAATCCTCTTTAAGGGGTGAAGTGTTGTAACATCCCAAAATCCAGGATCTTATCCTATTCCATGGTTATGAGGCTGGTAGGCTTGGGACCTTAGATTTGACCAAATAGGGATAAAATTATACCTTAACAAGTAATGTAAATACATATAACATCTTGTGTGGCAATAGGCTCTATAATCAACATCACACATTTATAAAATAACTTAATTATGTGCCATATATAAACAAATTCATGAGATATGTTAGATATATTTCCTTTGCTAACTAATATTCCCATAATGGAAAAATTAGAGTAATAAAGTGCAAACATCTAAGTTAAAGTGAAATTAACGGGTTAAATATGCTAAATGAGTGAAATGTGAATTTTTGTGCATATTAATAATATATAACTCTTTTGTAAACAAATTGAAGATAATAGGATTCAAATAAGTAAATGTTGATAATAAAGATATAATATTTTGATAAATACAATGGCAGTGGGCCAAAAATCCTAATGGTGCCATAACTCATATAAAGAAAATTCCAAAAGTGAAATATTTATGGTAAAATCGTGTTCCTTGGGTCCCAACTAGCTTGGGTGCCAAGTTTGACTTTATTCAAACAATAATAACTATCCTAAATTCATTTAGAGAACAAAATAAGAGAAAGGCCAAAAATGTTAAATGAATTATTAAATGCAAAAGTGGAAATAAATCCCAAATTTGAGTTCTACACACCAAAATTAGTGTATTGTCAATTCCCAGACTAATTTTATAATCTTAGCTATCCTAGTTTAGTTTAGGAGAGAGAATATAACTTAAAGTCCAAAACACTAAATAAGATGGTAAAAAATTCGAAATGGGAAAATTTATGTCAAATCAAAATCTACATGTCATTTAGTCTAAGTGTCAATTTTCATTTTATTTGGACACTTTTTCCTCTTTCAATTAGAATAGGGAAATAAAAGACATATTTAATTAATATCACTTTATTCTAATCCATTTTGATAATGTTTCACAGAAATCATAGCATCATGCGAGTTTCTGACTTACCAAACCCGAGCCTAATCTCACCCGCTGGTTTGGGATCTGATGGCTTGGTGACCGTCTCCTACCTTAGGTAGGAAGCTGTCTTGGGTTGTACACTAACCACGAGATTTCCTCGCTAGGCTTCCCTGGTTCTTCACCCTATAGATGAGATTTCATTGCCTTTGGTTTCCCTTTTCCTTTGTTCTCACCTTCCTTTCCTACATCCAAACCCAAAGACTATGTAAACCCTAGGGGTTGTGACACTTCACATACAGGAGACCACATCCTCCATGTTTGCCATGTTACTCCCCTATTTCACCTTTCTATCCCTCTCCCTCACGCAGCTTGGCTTCAGACCTCAAGGAAAACCTTCCCTCACATCTACCTCATGCCCTACCTTTGTTTCCCATAGTTGGTTCAGCCTCAGATGGTCTCGACTGTGTTCCCCTGCTTTCTCCCACCAAATTGGAGACCATGGCACTAGATTGGTGCCTTCTGACATTGGTGAAGATTGGAATCGGCATGGACACCTTCCTCAGGTCCCCAGGAAGCTTTCCAGGATTTTGTTTCTCCTCAAATTGGTAAGATTCATGCTTTCATCTTTCTCCTTAGTTCCTACTGTAATATCCTCAAATTTGGTGAGTTTGAATTATATAAATATAAGGCTTAATTGATAAGTGAGTTCCCTAATTGTATTATTGATATAATAATAAAGTTGTTCACTTTGTGGCATGGGTGTAACTCGTGGCTCAAATGTAGCCCATGAGACTATTTACTTTGCAAATAAGTCCTCGTGGCACAAGTTTAAGAAATAAAATGAATTTTTGCATAAATAAAGGATAATAACTTTGTGTTTTGTTAGAAAATGAAATTGTGGAATAATAGTCAAGTTTCCAAAATATTCTAAGATAATTTATAAATTAGATAATTAATGGAAGCAATTATCTAACCATGTCTTGTAACACAAGTTTGAGGCATCAATCAAGGATAATTTTTTCTGGTTTTGGGAAAATAAAGATGATGAAGAAACTAAAATAATCCTAAAAATTTAAGAGAAAACAGACTTTCCATGTGATAATGGTAATTGTTTTAAGGAAATACATAAAGGGCAAGTTTCATCTGTGAAAGTTATCCCAATAAATACCAAAAAATAAAGATACATTTAGAAAGATATTAATGAGTTTCCTCCAAAATTCAGAGCAAAATGACGCTCGTAGTAGCCTATGGAAAATCGGGAAGAAAGAGGGACTTGCTTCTAATAATTAAATATTGTTTCCCTTGTTTGAAGATAGAGAAAAAGATATCTACAAACGTCCAATTGTTACCAAACTTGGCCCAATACTTGATTCTAGGATAATAAAGAAAATATCCAATTTTGGGACCAATTGGAGCAAATATAAGAAAACGGTATGAATTATTTGAGTTTCCATAATCAATGTTTATAAACCGGTCCTTGGGATACAAAATAAGGAAGTGGGTATTTTGTTCTCATGTTAAATGCCCAAGGTAATTTTTATGAGATACATAACACTAATATAGGATTGTGAACGAAAATATAGATGATGATAAGATATTTAGTGGCTTAGGTGATCTGTTTGGTAATCATCTTTTTTTGCCTTAGAAACCAAGTTTCAAATATATAGGGGAATAAATAAGGGCATAATGAAAGATTTTTCCTTTCCCCATTGGAAAGTTATAGCATGAATAGAGTTCTTCCAAAAATATGGTCTTAGAGGTGATTATTTTACATGACTTTTAGGTTCATAGAGTAAAAGATATGAGATTGTTATTAAAAGGAAAAGATACATGAATATAGTTAATACTTTCCTAGCACGATGCCTTGCCAATTGCATAATGAAACTTTTATGGAAACTTGACCCATCAATCTCCATCCCTTGTTCTATATAAGAAGTGGTACAAAGAGAAGATGGAATACCACAATCCCCTCCTTCCTTGATGTGCATCCTTCCATAGCAGTGCAATACCATATTGCTTTCTCCCTTCATCATGGTAATGCTCTTCCTCATCTGTGATGGTCTCTTTTTATCTCGCAAAATGGTTTTTCCCATGATGACATAGAAATCCATGATCTTCTAAAGTACTTTTCCCATCATCCCGTTCCTTCCGAGTCTCCATGGAAGAGGCCGCCACATCACCCCGTGTTTGAGATATAGATTCTTATTTTATTTAATTTGTAAAAATGGCTGGATTACTAATATAGTGGAACTATATATCAAATTGATCAAGAGAATTAGTAGAATACATATAAAATGGTATCATGACCTGTATCTGATCATAGTTCTAAAAGTAGGGCTAAAGAACGATTAAGTAATGATCAATACATGAAAATCTTAGATCAGATAATTAACATGTTGAGTATATTTAAAATATTTACTATGCCATATAAACTTATATAGTTGACTACAATGAGATCTAACATGACGACGATAAGGATGATGAATAGTTAGGGTTTATTGACCAATAATAATCAACATAGGATTTTGAATATCAAAGATGTAACTTGCTATGACCTTAAGGCATGTAATCTGAAATAAGTGTTCACGATGCAATAATATGGTAGTTTTGATAATCATAATTACACCTAATAGGAATTAGGGTTATTGAGTCATTAGATCAATGAACATGGGAATTAGGATACTAAGGAAACTTAAAGCCTAGACTAAATCATAAATAGTATTTTGAATATGATTGGTGACACTTTAGAGTATACATATATGTAGATAATGTTGGTTGATTATGTTGAATTCTTGGATAGTTTGATATATGCTAGAGGTACATGTTGCATGATTTCTGCATGGAAATAAAGGTATGTGGTTACTCTTATGAATACCCACAATATAGTCTGCCAGTGTTTGTCGAGTTTTTCTTGAGGATTGAACAACTAAACTGTTGGATATTTATGTTTTTCAATGATAGTGCTACTATGAGTATCACATAAATATGGGACTAAGTAAAGAAAATGCCAATTCTTATTTGCAAGTAATTGATTGATTATATGTTGTAATAATACTTACACACTTTTTCATGTACCTGACGTACAAAATATATTTTGATATGCTGATCCGTGCTTTTGGTTTCACAACTTTTTAGGCACTTGATAAATATGAAGATATCAAGATATGATGGATAGATGGAATACTTGAAGATATTAAAGTTAACTTGAAAGTAGGATTACATAGATACTTCTTCTCATGTGTACAATTTTGATGATAGAAATTCATGTAACTCCTTGGAGGAGCATTTTATAAACAATGTTTGAAATAATAGAAATTATTTGCTACTATTTGTTATTTGATCAAATCTAGATCCTTGGGAATTATAAGTATTGGCTCTCAACTTTTTGGGTCTTTCCTTAGTTGGGGAATACTAAAAAGTGAGATCATTACACCTATTGTATTAGGTCTATTCACGACGTTTTTCTCAGGTTTTGGCTCTATGGCCTTGTCTTCACTACTCCTCTCTTTGTTAGGATGTTTTTAATTTAGTTGGTGTTTTGAGCCAACCCCTTTTTACCTGCCATCTCCTCTCATGCTCCCCCCACCTTCTATTTTCCTGGCCAAGAACCTTGTTTGGTTCTTCCACATGTCATTTATCTTGGGATGGACTCGTTGAGCTCGGATCAATTTCATGATTCTAATAATATCATTATCTCTCATAGTTTCCCTCATAAATTGGTGGTTGATCTAGATCCCAGACCACCATGCCATTTTCTCTGACTGCTCGGTCATGGTGGGGGAAAGGGGAGGAGACAATCCCCCTTGTATTCTTCTATTTTCACCCCCTGTTTTCTTTGATTTTTTTACTTTCCCTCAAGGGTAATCTCATCTTTTTGCACACCTTGCATTTATTTGATAGTGTGGTGTTTTGCGCCTGCTTGGTGTAGGTGGCATGCCCCGATTAAGCCACCTAAGCAAGATTCCTATATAAAACAAGATAATGTTTTTATGTGGCTTATCGGAATTTCCTGATTGGTCGGTTGTTTTAAAATTCATATTAAATTAATATGACCCAGAAAAATAAAAGAAAATATGCTCTATAATCAGTGAATTATTCTCTTTCTAGTGGTATCTATTTAATCATCTAAATCAAATGAAACAAATATGTGATTTTCCAAGGACTTTCCTAATTAGTTAGATTTTATAAAATTCATAATTAATAACATATATGTTAGGAAAATAAAAAAATATAATATGCAAGATGACATATTTTGATAGGAGTTATATAAAATTCATAATGAATAAAAAGGTGATTTTTAGGAGTTATATAATTAATGTAAACCTAACCCTAATCCTACATATATGTTTATTAGGTTCTATGGAGACCTAGGCTGGGATGTAGGGATGATTTTGGACTTATTTAAACTCAATCTGAGGTATGTGCATCTTTCCCAATTATTTAGAAAATACTATGATCACCAACAAATATTCCCATATGAGGCATTCCTTAGTTAAGTCTTGTTCATCATTGCATATTCCTATTCCCTTTCTATACCCTGATTTATTATATATACCATGAGATTCTGTCACTGAAGGTCATTTGGCCTATTTGTTGAGATAATCTCATCCTTTTATTTGAATCACGTTGATGATGACTAAAATTACATCTTTCCTTTATGTTCTGTGCGTGTGCAAATAGACTAGCTTTATTTATAGTAGCAAGTACATCTACACTTACCATAATGTTTGGGTGCACCTTTCCACCCTGAGTGTACCTTTCCACTCATATTATATATATTGTTGGTACCTTTCTGCCCAGGGTGCACCTTGCTATGCAACCTAGGCTTGATATATTATGGGTCTCGACCCTACATAAATAAAACTAGTCTAATTGTTTACATGCACTATTTATGATTTGTTAATATGGAAATTTTTTCTTTCTATTAATCATCTTTTTCATATATAATGTTGGCATCTCTTGACTTGATATTTATCTTGAAATTTATTTCTCTCGAACATCCCTTATTTTTATGCTCATCTTTTGAACTTTCTAAAGTAGTTCCTAGTTGTTATTGCTTCCACATACTCAGTTCTTGTTGACGTCCCTTCCTTTTGTTTTCCTCCTCTTGGGTTTTGTTTTTCAACCCACCGAGAGGTAGCACAATGCCAGGTGTGGAACATGGAGGACATTACATGCATACGTGGACCTAGCTTATGGATATCACTCTTAATGGGAGATAGAATTGTCATAGATGGATATCCATATACTTAGATCCTATTGTAGTTTTAAGGTAAATCCTATATGGGAGATGAAGATTTAATTTTGTAATCATGTATAAATTGAATATAGTCATGAAATATTATTCCGCAACCATACTTTGGTTATTCTTGTATACCATCATTTTAGAAGGAAAAAATAGACATATTCCAACAAACCTTTTTTTGGTGTGTTTGGAATGGGAGAATTCATTCCTCAAATTAAGTAGGGAGTGGATCCCCTATCAGATCCCACTCCTTACAAGATCCTTGCCAAAGACAACTGAAGTGTTTTGCCAACTATACAATCCTTTTTGATCTTTAGGAGACACCCTTCATCTCGTGGTTGCCAAAGAAACCCATCCCTGGTGGGGAGATAGCGTTAGGACTATATGAGGAAGAACCAACGGTGGGAAGCAAAGCTAGTGGATGCGACGTAGGTCAGGGGGAATTTACTAGTTGTTTCAATATCTCAAACTAGGTCATGCAAGTTCATTATTAAGTTATATTATACATCATGGGTTCATCTAGAACTTAGGGTGACACAACATGACTAAGATTAGGGATCACAATATTAGGATTATAAGATCTGAGAAGGGAAAACATGAGGCTCAAGTAAGATTTAGCAACATGAGTGTCAACATTATCATACTAGTCATTTTGAATCATAATCATATGATATTGTTATTATTAGAGTATAAATGGGATCTACTTGAGTTAAGTATCATAAACATATCCAAGCTACTAATTTGAGAGCATAATATAACATGGATGCTCGTTATGGCAAGATTTGAATAAGATTGAAGACTTAGTTGCCAACATTCATACCAGATCATATTTCAACTTAATATTAGGGCATTTAATCATCTTAGGACACATGCATGATTCACAAGGTATTTGGGTGAACAAAGCATGATAAGTTACTGATTTAGGTCAAGCATGGGGATTAGAAGCACATTCAATTAGGGTTAAGCATTGAAGAAGTGATCTTTATCATTGTAACATAATGAATCTTAGATGTAATCTCCATGTAAACCTTTTCCCCAAGTTTCCCTTTCATTTCTATACTTTATGTCATTTATGTTTAATTAGTGGAATTTATAGTGGTTTAGTGAACATTTATTCTCTAATTGTACCAATATAAGGGTTTATGCACAAATACCTCAGTGAAAGCTTAATTACCATAATTAAGTGCTCTAACCTTAATATAACTTTTTGATATGATTTGAAAACATAAAATGAGCCTAAGTTTCAAATTTGGTTCAATTTGGATGTTGTTTGTGCAAGTTATGCAATTTTAGGTACATTTTGGACTTTTATGCAATTTACCCAATTGGGAGGTTTTCTTTGCAAATTATCACATGAATTTTAATCCTTAGATATTCCCTTACCATTCACGAGATTTTGAACCATGGGGAACCTGGTTGCACCTTGGTTTGAAGGATATTCCCTTACCATTCATGAGATTTTAAACCAACGGGCACCTGGTTGCACCTTGGTTTTGAAAAATACTAGGGGGGGTGAATAGGGTTTTATAATGATTTTAAAATTAATTCAACCAAGCAACCACAATTGAAATTTGGAGAAGGAGACACGACGTTTAGAGTGGTTCCACCCTTAGCAAAAACTAAGGGAGTCAGTCCACTACCCGGTTGTTCCCAACCGGGATTTTGAAAGTATTTGAATTTTATTACCTCGTAAGGGTGTTACATAAAATTACAAACACCTTCACCACCCTTTGGACAGCCTTCACCCTGAAGTCGTCTCACCAACCTTGAAGCAGCCTTCACTTGAAGTAACTTCAAACTCCCCCTTGAAGTAGCCTTCCTCCTTGAAGTAGCTTCCCATTGAGACCTTCTAGAAGTAGTCCAAAGTCCACCGAGCTACCTTCACCACCCGAAGAAGCTCCAACAACCTCCTTTCTGCAGCCTCCAACCTAAGAGTAGCAAAGGAGAACAAAATACAATAAAAGGAACAAGACTGGAAGAAAGAAGCAATGTTACCAATTTAGGACAGTGCTTTGATCCTATATCAAGCGTTTGATCTCCTAACCAAAGTGGATGGATGTGAATGTATAGTGGATAGGAGATATCAGCCTATAGGACACGAATTCACATCTTGTGGAAATGTTTTGCAAGTGAAAGCTTTGCTAATGACTTTCTACAATGTGATCTCAAGTGAATTGTATATGCAAGTGATGCTTTGAGGTGTCCTATGGCTGTCCTATTTATAGGAGTGGTTTGCTAATGCTTGGGGACGTTCTAGACACCTTCTAGGGTGTTCTTAGTGCTCAACTAGCCGTTAAGTGTCCACTAATTGCATTTGTAACAGCTAGTTAATTAATTCTAAAAAGTGCAGACATAACCATTTCCGGTCGAAGTATTTGTCGATTGAGAGTTTCTCAATCGAGGAATTTGTCGACCGAGTGGGAGTCTGAGTCAATATGTTGTAACGTTCGATTCCAACTCCTAACCACTTTTCTAACTCAGTCTAATGGCTAAGAGGGTCTATTCTCGATCGAGGAGTTTTTCGACCGAGAGTGTCTCAGTCGAAGTTTTTGTCGATTGAGAATATCACTGATTCAATGTATTCATTTACTAAGTGTGTGTAGCAATGTGCAATTGTGATACTATCTTGGGGGATGACCTATCTAAGTGTTGTGAGTGGATAGGGAAGATCTAAATGCTTGATTTACATGATATCTAAGTACTTTTACATTATAACCTTGTACACGTTTTTACAATGATTACAATCATGAAAATAAAGCAATTTTAGCAAATTGATCTTCCAAGTGTTCGCTATCCATCACCTTATATGCTTATCCCTGAAATACTCAAATAGAAAGTTAAAACCACAAGAAAGAAATGTTTGTCATCATCAAAACAAAGGGATTATAATTGTTGGTATGTATGCCCTGAGAGCCAATCATGGGATGATTGGTGGGATACATTAAGATTGATTTGATAAACATCAAAGGCAAGCTTCCAATTCTTTCTGGTTCAGTCATATGAGATAATGATAGAAAAGATTGAATGTCTAGAGAATGATAGTACACAATGACATATGGTTTCAGGTTGAGGACTTGAACGATGAGATCATACAGATGCTAAGAGTTTGTACATTCTTATTATGTCCCTAGTCGGATGTCATTGTGGAAGGTAGATAGACAACAATGACACACAAGATTGGATTGTGGTGTTGATTGATGACATAATCGCATTAGTCATGATATGGAGATATCAAACCAAACACATAGGTACTTGTTATAGAAAAAGTGTACCAGACAGACCCACCGTGAGTTTGACACATGGAACCATGACATGGTAGTCACAGTCAGTTCTCACAGTGATGGTGGTGTGTGTGATTCTTTGACCTGAAATCACTACACTCAACACATGTTGTTGGGTACACTTTGACATCATCAAACGCAGTCCTGAAACATGGGTTGTTATAAAGATGATGATTGGGGCTTTGATACATGGGGCTTTTGAGGGGTGAGTGATAGATATGGGATTTGTCCCTCCTGAAGGATTTTGATATCTATGGCCACTTGATGAGTAGGACTGAGATAGGCATGCACACACAAGTGTGAATTAGTATGTGATATTGATGTCATACATATCTCCTCCAATCTACTCTGAGATCAAGAAAGTGAATGAACATTGAAAGGATGATTGTTCCATGCCTTGAGTTCATTCGGGATATCAGTGACAAAGGAATTATACATTTGCTATAACACCATTCACAGATTGTAGGATTGAAAGTTGTTCTCCAACTTTCCTTTTCACTTGGGTAGCACTGATGTGCGACTAGGCACCACTCTTTTCTTAAGAAGTCATAAGTGTTATGGACTTTCATTGCCAATGTGAAATGGACATGTAGGGTCACACACATAGGATTTAACCTGGAAGAGGAGTTTATCCACAAATGTTGTTTAGATTGATTACTAAAGGAGTTTAGTAGTTCAATTAAACACTCAATCAATTGATAGCTCAGTATCATAGTGTTCAAGGTGTTGGACCAATTGATTAGAGTATCAGATTGATTGAAACTGCAATTGACTGATTTTGCACAGTCTGCACTTCCAACCGACTGGCTCAAGTGATGAACCGATCGACTCAGGTTGGTGAACCGATCGGCTCAAAGTGGTGAGTTGATCGACTCATTGTGTCAATGAAATGATCAGCTCAATTTTTGAACCGATCGATTCGTGTGACCAACCGAGATCATTTGGAAAGTCAGAAGACTGTTTTTGCAAAAAACATATTTGTTTCACTTGTACAAATTTGATTTGGACAAGGACTAATATTTGATTAGTTGGAAACAAACTTGGAAAGTCAATTCAATTTGTACCAGGACCACGAACCGATCGGCTCATGCTTGAACCGATCGACTCAGGTGTCCCAACCGATCGGTTCAGGTGTGAACCGATCGACTCAGGTCCCCAACCGATCAATTCATGCTTGAAATGATCGGTTCAGCTGACGCAGTTGTTTGTTTTTGTGGAAAATCTCAAACCCTTCTACTCTTGCTTTAATCCCGCATTGCCCGAGGTAGAGAACCATGTCCCATGACCCTCATATATATAGGGATATTGGGGGCTTCTCAAACAACAACTCAGAACACTAGTTGCTCTGCAAAGTTGTCGTTCTCTCTGGTTATGGTAACCAGGAGAGGCTGAGCAAGTTCTACCCGATAAGGGAGGCACAACGAGGGAAGACAACTGCAGAAAGGCAACTGGTTGCAGGAGAGTGTGTCGGTGACTAGTACGCCAATAGGAGGGTGTGACTCCTTCCGATTCCTTGTGGGACAAGGAGATCGGAGTTCTAGGTGGTCCGTATGGACTACTTCAGAGGTGGGAGACTTCTGCCGCTCAGAGGACAACTGTCAATCCTAGCAGTCCCGGTGACCAGGAGCTGCACAGACACCGTCCAAGACTAGAGGTGAAGACTACGCAAGCTACGAGGTAACGTCACCGAGCAAGCCTCGGGATAAGGTATGTCTTTACAAACCATCCTTCCTACTATATAGACGTTGACGTGATTCCTTTTTTTTCTGGGTTTGGGAGGAGAAAATTTTTGTTTCCCTTGCCTTCTCTGTCTCCCCTAAAACCTAATAGTGGTATCAGAGCCACGTCAACTGCTCTATACTTTAGTATTATCGATATGGGCGATTTTGGTTTGTTGCCTTTATTTATTGCATACGATGTGAATAAAATTGGCTTTATGCATGTCCAATCCTAAATCCACAAATCCCAATATACATATATGATATGTAATATGAATGCACTCGATACACGTCGCCCTTAAACGAGTTTTGTGGTGGATGTATAACATGGTTATGACCAATAAACCCTATATATGTGTGCTTGGTTGAATGTGGTTGCTTGCATCTCGGTCTGTGCACCGATTCCCTACCTCCTTATTCATGATGTAACTCGAGATATCTTTCCTACCTTTTCTCCCCGCGAATGTAACTCAGGGTTTCCCAATTTAAATGTAAATAGGATAGATCTTTTTATATTTCCTGTTATGTCAAAGAACGGAGGAGAATATGACGACGACTGAGACGATCGGTTGAACTGATTGGTTGGCGTTCTAGACGATCGGTTCACAGAGTGAGATGAGTGGGTGGAGGCCATGAGGAGATGCACGACGACCAGACGAACTGATCAATTGGAGGAGCCAATCGATCGGCTGGTGGCACACAACCGACCGACCCGATGGCGAGCCGATCAATCATGGAGATGAGTTGATCAAACCCAGTAAAGGAAAAGCACAAAGTTCATCTTGTACAGGTTGCATGTGATGTAGACCTAGATGACTGTGATTCCTCTTGGCTCGAGGAATCACATTAGGATGGCCATAATCATCACTTTTATCAATTCACATGTTTTCTGTGGGATATAGCATGTATATGATACGTACTATGTATTGTGGTGATTGGATATGTATATGTACCTATAATACCAAATCCCTCATTAAATATTAAAGTTTTAGATGCCTTCAAAATGTGACACATGTGAAAAGCTTGACCGACGAAGTATGGGCATGCCCTAGCATGGTGCACCGTCTATCTCGTAGAAGCGTGAAGGATGGATATGTGGGTCAGCCCTAGCAGGGTGCATATTCATCGTGTTGGCTTTGGGTCAGACTTAACAAGGTGACCTAGATAGGATCTAGCACCTTGAGGCATGGATGTGATCATGGCAAGGAGTTGCATATGACATCTTTCAAGAGTTGCATATGATGCAATTGTAAAAAGTAGCCTACCTGGAAGATCTAAGTTATGGGTGACAACCCTTGCTGGTCCATGACTCAGAGGATTTCAGGATCTTGACCCACTAGAAGATTGTACGCTGCAATCTTCTGAATTGATGGTGAGGGCTATCAATTTGAACAAAAATAGTGGGAGCGATAATTAATTAAAGTCCTAATTATATCGTCAACCTTTCAAATCAATCAAATAAGTCAAAATTGAGTTTTGGACTAAATTGCATATTTTTCCTTTTGTAGTACAAATGATAACAAACAACAATCACTTTTCGTTGTGATCGGTCCTTGAAAAGGACAAGATGAATGAGACTAACTTCCACGACTGGTTTAGGACATTGATAATTGTTCTCACTTAAGAGTGAAAGCTCTATGTCCTGGATACTCCAGCTCCAGAGGAACCTGTTCCTACCACACTAAAGGCAGAAAGGGATGCTTATAAGAAGCATTCTAAAGATGCCATTGCTGCAAAGTGCTTGATGTTGTGCTCCATGAACCACGAGTTGTAGAGACAACATGAGAACATGGGTGTCATTGAGATGATTCAGCATCTCAAGAACATGTATGAAGATCAAGCACAACTAGAGAGATATGATGTCTCCAGGGCACTGTTCAAGTGTGTCATGACAGAAGGAGATCCAGTTGGTCCTCACACGCTATGGATGATTGGGTATGTGCTGAACCTGACAAGACTGAGATTTCCCCTGAGCCAAGAGTTGGCTACTGATGTGATACTGCAATCGTTGCCAGAATCCTACAGTCAGTTTGTGATGAACTACAACTTGAACAACTTTGACAAGCTGTTGACAAAGTTGTTGGGCATGTTGAGGATAGTCGAGGCACAGATGAATATGGACAAGCCTAAGTATGTGATGATGATCAGCAAAAATAAAGGCAAGTCCAAGCGCAAGGGCAAAGGCAAGGCTAAGAAAGGTTCTGATGCTAGCCAACAACCCAAGTCATCTTCAACTCTCAAGGCCAAGGGAGGCATGACCAAGAGAGGCAATTGCCACCATTGTCAAAAGCCAGGACATTGGAAAAGGAATTGTCCACTCTATCTGGAAAAACTAAACAAGAAGGAGGCGACAGACGTCTCCACCTGAAGGTGTCATGAAATAAACTTGTAACACTTTTTAAGGTATATTATACCAAGATATAAAGTGTAAAGCACCCAATACATGGGGCAAGTGTTGCCGCCATAAATAGGAGTACTTTAGTTTATTTTCAGCCTTGAAGGCATGTAATAGAGTTATGAACTGCTATTTCATATTTGTCAATGGATAGAAACACATTATTTTTGCATATTGTATGACAATGATAACAATTAATAAAGTTGATGTTTCAATTTCAAAGATATGATCTTTATGGCAACGCCTTGTTTATCTTGTGGTAATTGGTATGCATAAGATAAAATGATACCTAAAAGTTACTGATAACTCAAACAACGAATTAGCATTATCATAAGAAATTCATATCTAGTTTCCTTATGATGGGTAAGTCTAGACTCTTTTGGTTAGAAAACCAGTAAGAGACATGAATCTCTTAGACATGATTAATCAATCTTCACTAATGGTAGTGGGAGAATGATTATCCTATTAGGTATGATACATGAGATGTATTTACATACCTATTAGAGTTAATGCTAGTACTTCAAATAGTGTTTAGAGAAATACCAATATGAATATCTTGAAGTATTCAAGAATATCATAGATGAAGTACGAATTTGGTAAAGTGTTAATTCTTGATGAGATCAATGAATGAAATACTTGAACCAAATGTTTGATATCCTTATGAGTGATTATGATAGTGTATCTTAGTAAGCTCGTGATTAAGGCATGGTGATGTCTAAATCAAAAGGAGTCATACTCTAAGGAGTTAGAGTATGATTATCAAATAACTAATTTCTTCTTAAATAAAGAATACCCCATACTAAGAAAGGATATTAAGAATCACAAGAAGTTATGAGTTCTTATATCCTTGATAGATACACCTCGATTATCTATGTGATCAGTTGGTCATGTGATGAATCAACTATCTTGATGAATATGAGGAACCGAATTTTGAGTTATGGTTTAAGACCATTACATCCTAAATGACTTCCATGTGAACCATAAGGTATGACCTTGATGGCAGCACCTATTGGGATAAAATCCATAAGTGCGACTGAGTCTTAAGCGTTAAGACACATGGATGACATTTTGAGAAGGATGATGCTTGTTGATTGCAAGTTAAAGACTAATATACTTGGCATACAGATACTGAAACCACATTCCTATGAGGAATAAGACAAGGATGTGTACGTGACACAACCTATAAGGTTTATGAATCCATTAATGCAAATGAAGTCTATAAGTTACAATGGACTAATCAATGTGATTGATTAAGTACAAGAAACTCAGAGCTAGATCTTTACTTTGATAATATAGTCTAAGGGTTTGACTGATATGTCAAAGATAAAGAAGGGATCTGTGATTTAGTGGGAGTGTATTTGCATTCCACATGTTGATGTGAAATGGAAATGTTCTAGAATGGAAATCCAAAGTGGAAATTATCTTTAGGGAAGATAGAGACGTTTCCTATGTGATAGTAATAGAGATCTATAGAAATAGTTCTCAAAAACCTCTTGACCTAAAAAAGAGAAAGAATACATTGACAATCTATATTGAAGGGTTCAATGTGCATATATTTATTGGGAGAAAACTTATCCATGTTACATGGAGTAAGTATCCCAAGGTCAAGTGTCCAATTCTTATGAAGAATGGGAACACTAAGAATAGATATGGATCTATCATGTATGTAATCATCCCATTATCTTGCATGTATAGGACATAGCAAGAATAAAATGCATTCATCATCTTGTATGTAGGACATGACAATATGATATGCTCATCTTGATAACTCGTATGTGGGACATAACGAGTGGATGTCTGTCTAGTTCCAGTAAAGGTTACTGGAATACCATAAGAATTTGATAAGTACTTGAGAAGTAATAGTTCTATGGAAATAAGGAAGGGTTCACTGTAAAGAGTTACAGTGATGTGAACTTCCGAAAAGGACAGAGAATTAATCACAAAATATATATGGGATATATATATAAATGTGAATGTTTGTTGATAAATGGAAACGTTCCATTAAAGCCATTTTAAAAGGAAAAGTTGAGTATCCGTGTGTTAGAGAACATTAGTGGATACTATATGGATCTGGAAGTTCATAGAGATGAACTTATAGATATTTTGGTCATTGATGACAAATAAGGAGTGCTTGGTCATGCAATGTGGCTAAAGGTTAGCAAAGGAATACTAGATCACATATTACGGCAACTCCATCTCATACATATGACGTACAACGAAGAGATGAGAGACATGCAGTTAATACCGACTTTGGCAAGGTGTTGCCATAACTCATTGCGTAAGCACTAGAGCATAGTAACATGTGGGACATGTTTGAAGATCACTATGAATATGATTCAAGGGTGATTGGCTCGCAGTGCAAGTGGGAGTCTGTTGGTATGTATGCCCTGAGAGCCAATCATGGGATAATTGGTGTGATACATTAAGATTGATTTGATAAACATCAAAGGCAAGCTTCGAATTCCTTCTAGTTCAATCATATGAGATAATGATAGAACAGATTGAAAGTCTAGAGAATGACAGTACTCAATGACGTATGCTTTCAGGTTGAGGACCTGAACGATGAGATCATACTAATGCTAAGAGTTTGTACATTCTTATTATGTCCCTAGTCAGATGTCATTATGGAAGGTAGATAGATAACAATGACATACAAGACTGGATTGTGGTGTTGGTTTATGACAAAATCTCATTAGTCATGATATGGAGATATCAAACCAAACACATAAGTACTTGTTAGAGAACAAGTGTACCAGACATACCCACCATGAGTTTGATACATGGAATCATGACATGGTAGTCACAATCAGTTCTCACAGTGATGGTGGTGAGTGTGATTCTTTGACCTGAAATGACTACACTCAACACATGTTGTTGGGTACACTTTGACATCATCAAACGCAGTCCTGAAACATGGGTTGTTATAAAGGCAATGATTGGGTGGATTTGACACATGGGGCTTTTGAGGGGTGAGTTATAGATATGGAATTTGTCCCTCCTGAAGGAGTTTGATATCCATGGCCACTTGATGAGTAGGATTGAGATAGGCATGTGCACGCATGTGTGAATCAGTATGTGATATTGATGTCATACATATATCCTCCAATCCACTCTGAGATCAAGAAAGTGAATGAACATTGAAAGGATGACTGTTCCATGCCTTGAGTTCTTTCAGGATATTAGTGACAAAGGAATTATACATTCGATGTAACACCATTCACATATTGTAGGATTGAAAGTTGTTCTCCAACTTTCCTTTTCACTTGGGTAGCACTGATGTGCGACTAGGCACCGCTCTTTGCTTGAGAAGTCATAAGTGTTATGGACTTTTACTGCCAACGTGAAATGGACCTGCAGGGTCACACACATGATTTAACCTTGAAGAGGAGTTTATCCACAAATGATGTTTAGATTGATTACTAAAGGAGTTTAGTAGTTCAATTAAACACTCAATCAATTGATAGCTCAGTATCATAGTGTTCAAGGTGTTGGACTAATTGATTAGAGTATCAGATTGATTGAAACTACAATTGACTGATTTTGCACAGTCTGCACTTCCAACCGATTGGCTCATGTGATGAACCGATCGACTCAGGTTGGTGAACTGATCGGCTCAAAGTGGTGAGTCGATCGGCTCATGTGTCAATGAAACGATCGACTCAATTTTTGAACCGGTCAATTTGTGTGACCAATCGAGATCGTTTGGAAAGGCAGAAGACTCTTTTTGGAAAAAAACATATTTGTTTCACTTGTACAAATTTGATTTGGACAAGGAATAATATTTGATTAGTTGGAAACAAACTTGGAAAGTCAATTCGAGTTGGACAAGGACCACGAACTGATCAGCTCATGCTTAAACCGATCGGCTCAGGTGTCCCAAGCGATCGATTTAGGTGTGAACCGATCGGCTTAGGTCCCCAATCGATCGATTCATGCTTGAAACGATTGGTTCAGCTGATGCAGTTGTTTGGTTTTGTGGGAAATCTCAAACCCTTCTACTCCTGCTTTAATCCTACATTGCCCGGGGTAGAGAACCATGTCCCATGACCCTCCTATATATATAGGGGTATTGGGGGCTTCTCAAACAACAACTCAAAACACCAGTTGCTTTGCAAAGTTGTCGTTTTCTTTGGTTGTGGTAACAAGGAGAGCCCAAGCAAGTGCTACCCGATAAGGGAGGCACAGTGAGGGAAAGACAACTGTAGAAAGGCAACTGGTTGTAGGAGAGTGTGTCGGTGACTAGTACGCAGACAGGAGGGTGCAACTCCTTCTGATTCCTTATGGGACAAGGAGATCGGAGTTCCAGGTTGTCTGTGTGGACTACTTTAGGGAGGGGAGACTTCTGCCACTTGGAGGACAATTGTCAATCCCGAAAGTCCCGGTGACCAGGAGCTGCACATACACTATTCAAGACCGGAGGTGAAGACTGCGCAAGCCGGTAACGTCGCCGAGCAAGCCTCGAGACAAGGTATGTCTTTACAAACAATCCTTCCTACCTTATAAACGTTGACATGATTCCTTTTTTTAGGTTTGGGAGGAGAATTTTTTTTCCCGCTACTTTCTCTGTCTCCCTTATAACCCAACAATAATAATGTCCAATTTAGCCAACATGTTTGAAGGTGTTTCTCTCCAAAGGCATTATAGGGATTACCCTCTTTATAAATATGCTTATCTTTAAAAGCTATCAGCCAATGGGGTTATTTTTTGTTTGAAGGATGGTGGGTGTCACACCCGCATCCCACGATTACCACTAATCATGAGATTATGGCATAATTTTGATGAAATATCCGCCATATTTGTTTTTGTCTCTAAATATATTGTAATAATACTTACTGAACGATCGGTCTTGATTAAACATAACAACACGATACAACATAATTTGTCTTATTACATAGAAGAAAGAGTTTCACACTTAATATACATCATGTATATTACATTTCAAACTTATCTCTTTTCTCACTCTTTCTATCCGAGGATCCAGGGGAAGGATAAGAGACCCTCTAACTATTCTAATTACTCTTCTTTTAAGACCTCTGAGCTAATTTTGATTAAATTTGGCTTTCGACTCCTCAGGAAGAGCTAATCCTTTACCTAAAAAATTGTTCAGTAGGTTGGTGAGCTACTGGCTCAGTGAGTAGAGAATCAATAAGTAACCAAGATATTTATGATGTTTACAAGTAATAGAACTTAAATGCAATCATGTAAGCATGGCAGTTTAGAACTGTAATTCATTCAGCATGGCAGTTTAAAACTGTAATTCACTCAACATAGCAGTAGTACATATATTGAATGTAATAAAAGGATAATCTAACTATTTATGTTATTTCAAATCCAGTTATTATGCCTTTGGACCCACATGAGGTGTACCAAAACATGTGGAAGTATCGCAACAAGCTACGATCTCAATGTACAAGACTTAGAAGCATGCTTGAGTTCCTAAGTCTTTAATTTCAATACCATGTCTGCAGTTGGCATCGGCACATCTGTCTCTCAGCGGCTAATGGGAGCAGTCGGATATCTCAGTCTCCACCTCTCAACCTGAGTACTCAGGCGGTGAGTCAAAACCATCAGGCTTAAAGTGCATCAGTGGACCTACCAACCACTGATTACTACAACATGTAGCACAGGTACCACCGACATTCTCAGTTGGTGTTGGGTACCACACAACTGTAAGGAGTTTGCCCTACTAGTCAAACCCCTACACCCAATTGGTACGCTCTGGCTTACCTCGATCTGGACTATCTCCAGTTGGGAAACAATTTCCTCCCCACAACGTAGGCCTCATCCTGTGAGGATTCTACAGTGTCAATGGCATCTAATGTCTAGTGATGATTAGTTAATATAACAGGCATCATCATCGTAGCTAATGATTATCCTATTTCTAACAATTAACTATCTTGCATTTAAACATTAAATCACTAAACAGTTTTCATATATTTCACAACCATACTCCAACTCTTAAAACATAAACTAGGGCACCCTGTCTTTCCGGTGCCTCAATTTACACATTCATCACCTGTCGAATCATGACAATTTACAAGACAACTTTCAACATGGTAATACATCATTATTAATATGATTAATAAAGCATTTCAAGTGCTAATTTTCACCACATACGTTTATTCAAGCATCACAAATATCATACAATAAGAATCAAACACTGGATACTATTATTTGAATTGATATGCTTTAAATCAAGGTTAAGAGATGATTATGTACTCACAGAATATGTCTAAGATCACTAATCTTAGCCCTTTTACAAACTAATCTCGGATCTTAGCTCACACAAGATAAGACCAAGCTTTATACCTCAAGATCTCATTCAAAACAACCCCTTTAATGAATTTTTGGGCCCTAAAGAGGATCTGCTGTAGGTAGAAGATAAGATCAGAGGTTAATCCAAACCTTAAAACCGCTGAATTAGGGATCTCGAGCAAGGGAAAGCAAAAGAAGGAAGAATCAATGATTAAAACTACTTACCAAGTCAGATTTATACCAACCCCTTTTGATTTCTACTGTTCTGAACAGTTCTTCCCCAAAAATCACCCCAGAAATCACCCTCTAGGTCGCCCTCTCGTAGATCAAGTGGTCTAGGATGATAGAGTACCGAATCACGGTTCCAACGCACTTTGTTTTGTTGGAAATGGATAAGTATTTCTCGAGATATGATTATTTTATGATTGGCTATTCTCGGTGGTGTCGATCACGGTCGCGGTGTCGATCACGGTCACGGTGTCGATGTAGCGAAGCGGTCACGGTGTCGACGCAACGTCGCAGGTTGCGGTGTAGACCGCGATCGTGGTGCTTAGTATATGTTTTACTAAAAATGACATAACTCACTCATTTTAACTCCAATTTGATTCATTCTTTTTTTGTTAGATTTGTAATTGAATTATCTACAATACTACCATATTATTTTGATAACATCATCAAATTATTAATTATTTCCTCCAATGTCATTAACTCTCTTCTTGCACACATGTATGTGTCAATGCTATGTTAACCCTAACTCAGATCTTTATAGTATGCTTAAGTCATGATTATGAGTTTCCCAAACAAGTATTTACGGTCACTAATATTAATATAAATCACAACATAGAATATTACTAGCAAAAACATGATAAAAAGTTAAAATTATCTTAAATCTCTAGGATTACCAACAAAGTTAGAAACGGGTTGTAACGATTCTCCCCCTCTAATAAAAATTTCATCTCGAAATTTCTAACAGAGAAAAAGATACTTGTTAAACCTTTCCATCTCCACTTCCCATGTAGCTTCTTCAACACCATGATTCTTCCAAAGAACCTTTACTAGGGGTATCTCTCTCTTTTTAAGCTTTCAGATTCTACAGTCTAGAATTTGAATTGGTCCTTCAATATAAGAGATATCCTCTCTCAATTGTTTAGGATCTGGGCCTACAATCTTTTCTGTACTAGGATGACACTTCTTCAACATCGATACATGAAACACGTTATGTAAATTGGCTAACTCCAATGGAAACTTCAATTTATATGCAACTGATCCAATTCTTTGAATGATTGGATAGGGACCCATGTATTTAGGAGTTAGTTTGCCTCTCTTACCAAAATTTAGCACACCTTTCCATGGTGAAACTTTCAAATAAACCTCATCTCCAACCTCAAATTGAAGTGGTCTACGCCTTTTGTCTGCATAGCTTTTCTGTCTATCCTGAGCTGCCTTCAACTATTGTCTGATCACATATATCTTTTCTGTGGTTTCTTCCACCAACTCTGGGCTAAAATTTTCCTTTATCCAAATTCATACCAACAAATTGGAGATCTACATTTTCTTCCATACAAGGCATCATAAGGGGCCATGCCTAAGCTAGAATGGTGACTGTTGTTATAGGCGAACTCCATTAGACTGAGATGATCATCCTAACTACCACTGAACTACAAAACACATGCTCTCAGCATATCCTCTAGGGTCTGAATTGTCCTCTCTGGCTGTCCATCTATCTGAGGATGAAAGGTTGTGCTAAATTTCAACTTTGTTCCCAAGGAACGTTGCAATTGATTCCAAAGACTAGATGTAAATTTAGGATCTCTATCAGATATTATAGAAACAGGTATTCCATGCAATCTGACTACCTCATCTATATAGACCTTGGCTAACTTTGGTGTATCCCATGTTGTCTTAATTGGTAGAAAGTGAGAAGACTTTGTTAGCCTATCTACTATTACCCATACTGAGTCGAAACCACGTGGTGTCCTAGGTAATCCAACCAAAAAATCCATGGTGATATGCTCCCACTTCCATTCAGGGATAGGAAGTGATTGCAGAGTACTTACCGGCTTTTGATGTTTAGCCTTAACTTGTTGACATACATCACACTTAGCCACATACTCAGCCACATCCTTATTCATACCTGACCACAAATACAACTCCTTTAGGTTTCTATACATCTTCGTGTTACCTAGATGCATTGCATATATAGAAGAATGAGCTTCCTCAAGTATCTACTTCTTTAGCTCAATGTCATCTGGCACACACAATCTATCATGTAGATACAACAACCCATCATTTGAAAATCTGAACTCTGATATCTTTCCTTTTGTCATATCATGCATGATCTGTTGCAATTCTCTATCACTATGTTGAAGCTCCTGGATCTGATCATAAAATGTAAGTCTAACCTACATCTGTGCAATCAGTCCACCTTGATCAGACATATTTAGATCCAAATTCATCTCTCTCATCTTAACTAATATGTATCTTTTTACACATGCCATTGAAAACATTTCTACAGACGATGTTGACTTTCTACTCAGAGCATCTGCTACAACATTGGTCTTTCCAGGATGATAATCAATAGTAACATCATAATCCTTTATAAGCTCCAACCATCTACATTGTCTCAAATTGAGATCCCTTTACATGAAAATATACTTCAGACTCTTATGATCAGTAAAGACCTGACATGATTCACCATATAGATAATGACGCCATGAATTTAGAGCATGCACTACTGATGCCAACTCAAGATCATGTGTTGGATAGTTCTCTTCATTCTTCTTATGTTATCTAGAAGCATAGGCCACCACTTTCCCTTCTTACATAAGAACACATCCCCAACCTCTCCTGGACGCATCACAGAAAACCACATAGCCCTTATCTACCTCTGATAATATCAAGACCGGTGTTTTAGTTAACAGATGTAGGTGGATATTTGCCCATCTACATTAGTGTACTTGGAGAACTACGGGGAAATGTTGGCAAAATTTATTGAAATTGAACATGAATTATACACTTACTAGTGAGATGAAGTGCTCAAGAATGGGATAGGTGGTACACATTCATGAATCTGAATGCTATTAGATGATTAGGGCTCAATTATTCAAACATATTTTTCCTAAAATTAACTTACTAGATAGAACCTGATGAGCTACTCATTTCCCATCTGATCATATAGAAATGGATCGATCATGGATGTTGATACCAAATCTCTACACTCCAGAGTTTATTAATGGTCTCGATGAGTTTGTAAGATTTGTAGAGGAACATAGAAAACAACCTGGAGATAGGTTCTATTACCCATGTAGGAATTGTAACAACTTCCTAGAAGTTGACACGATCAAAGATCATGTCATGTGTAATGGGATTGTACAGGGCTATACAGAATGGTACTCACATGGAGAGATTCCTAGTATGAGATCAGCAGATGTGGGTAGTGGTAGTTATGTCCAAGAAGAAATGGTTGACGATGTTGATGAGAACGAACCAATTTTGACAGACATGGTTGATGCGATGTTGAATACTTGTGGGGTAAATGATATAGACCCACCTCCCTTATTTATAAATGTTCTGCACGATGTTGAGAAACCATTATACTTAGTTTGTACTAAGTTTACAAAGTTGAGCATTGTGTTGAGATTGTATACTTTGAAGGCTAACAATAGATGGAGCGAAAAGATTATAATGTGGGTATCTTATGACTCCAACTCATCACCTCATAAACAACTTAGGTAAATTCTAGGGTTAACATCTCACATAGAGAGTAACTATGTAATGTAAGGGTTCTGATTAGGGGGACAACATTGAATTTGTCAAAAATCCGACCACTATGGCTCAGATACCATTTTATAAAGAGTGAGGCCTGATAGGGGATCCACTCCCTACTTAATTCAAGGAATGAATCCATCTATTCCAAACACACACAAAAGATATGTTGGAATATGTCTATTTTTATCTCTCAAATGACAGTATATAGGAATAGCCAAAGTATAGCAGCGGAATAAATATTTCATGACTATATTCGATTTAATCATGATTGCAACAGTACATCTTCATCTCCCATAAAGGATTTACATGAAAAACAACTACATCAAGATCTAAGTAAAGGGATATCCAACTATCTAGATTCTATCTCCCATTAAGAGTCTTCTTCATAAGCTAGGTCCACGTATGCATGTAATGTCTTCCATGTTATACACTTGGGGTTGTGTTACCTCTGGGTGGGTTAAAGAACAACACCCAAGAAGAGGAAAATAAAAGGAAGGGACGTCAACAAGAACTGAGTATGTGCAATAAATAACAATGAAGCACTACTTTAGAAAGTTCAAAAGAAGAGTATGACAATAAGGGATGTTCAAGAGAAATAAGTTTCAATAATATTTCACTTTTGAGATTTCCTTTTATGAGTAATGGCATTGTTAGGATTTTTGGCCCATTTCCATTGTATTAATCAAAATATTACATCTCTATAACGAACATTTACTTAATACAATCTTATTATCTTCAATTTTATTCACGAAAGAGTTATTGTAACGAACCGAAACCTAGCCTCTTGACCTGATCTTATGCCTTGAAGGATAGAAAGTTTAGTTCTTTGGATTTAGCCAAACAAGCATGAACATACACCTAATAGTATTAATTGTAACCCCAATATGTAATACATGATTAAATCCCCCTAACATATATGCATGAAAAAAATTATGATCTAATTCTCTCATAATAATCCTTAGTCCAATAAACTATGTCACATGTGATAAAGTTGATTAAGGTATGAGTTTAAGAGAAATAATGTGCATAGAAGGACTAGGTTGTCCATAATTGAGAATATTGATACATAATTCAAATAAACAAGGAATTCATGAATTTAATGAGCCAAATAATCAACAAAAATAATTTCTTGCACAATAATAATATATAATCCTTTTGTTGTCATGTGAAGATATGGGACACAATCAGAAGAATGATAATTATATTGATATAATATTATGACTAAATTAATGATGGGCCACATATATTAATTATATATAACTCATGAAAGGAAATCATAAAAGTAAAATTTAATGTAAAAATTGTGTTTCTTGGGTCCCAATTAATTTGGAAATCAAGTTTCACTTTATTTGCACAATAATAGTTATCCTAATTGCTTTTAGAAAAGAAAATATGAGTTTTATCCAAAATATAAAATAAATCAATAAATAACTTCAGAAGTGGAAAAAAATCTCAAATTCTTAATCTAAATATTAAAAATAGACTTTGGGTACATTTTCATCTAATTTGGATAATCTTTAATGTTCATGTGTAGATTAGGTGAGAGAAAGTATGTAAAAGCCCAAAATGTTAAATAATGTGATAAATAACTACAGAGGATAAAATTAATGGCAAATTCATGTTCCATGTGTTTTAGTTTGCTTGAGGGTGAAGTTTCACATTAATTTATGGATTGAGATATCTTGAGGGTGAAGTTTCACATTAATTTATGGATCTAGATGTCTTTAATGCATTAGGAAAGAGAAAATCTGATTTGCTTTAAAAGAATTAAACAAGATATAAAGATGTTCCAAATGTGAGAAATAGTTCCCAAATCAGATTCTACATGCCTTAATTAGTCTAGGTGCAGAGAGTCACCTTAAAAGGATAATGTTTTTCTTTCTCAATTTAATCTAGACGAGAAAAATACCTAAATATTAACTCCCAATGGAACTCAGACTTTGCTTTATTTGATTATTTATCTCAATTCAAATGACATGCTTCAATGTCACGCTCTTTTGATTTTTGTTTTAGTCAGACCAGGATCTGTGAGAGACACACGGTGGTTGTCTCCTTGACCCGGAGCCCTGACATATTAGGACTCTATAGTCCCAATGTTTTTCCCCACAATTGCACTCCCTCTTCTCACATCCTCTCCTCTGTATCTTTGTCTCTCCACAATCCTCTCATAATATCGAGTGCATAGATCCTTGATCCGATGGGATTCCATCACCCCAAGTTCCCAGTCGACAAAGGGGTCTTGATATCCCCTGATTTTGACCTCTAATTATTTTCCTCACCTCTCTAACTCTTTGCATATATACATAACCCATCCAGAACTTTTGTACAACCCATTTGAACACATCCCAAAGTTTGTTTCATCACCTTATAGCTATCTCTCCCATCTCCAGTTACCTTTCCACATTACCTTGACTTCGGTGGCGAGTTCTCGAATCGGGCCGCCATCTGGAGGGTGTACATCGTATCAATGGAGGTTGGCAAAGCTTCTCATATGCTAGTTTTCTTATCTGAGGTACATCACAAGTTTTCCCTCTTTTCTACCATCTACAGCCGATGTGATTTCATTTGGAGGTTTTCCCGATCAAAGTCATCACCTTGTCATGATTTCTCTTCTCCTAGCTTCACAATGATGTTGCAGTTCTTCCAACGTGTTCAGTTTTATTGATTCATCTTCCTCACGTGATTGGTTGTTTTGGTAGCTTCTTGTGTGGTCCTAGCAGAAGCAGTGACCATTGTCCTAGCCCCTTCTAGAGCCACTGTTAGAGCTCATTGAGTATGTCAAAATCCCTCAGACCTCTTGGTGATGCTTGTAGTATGATTTGAAGCCTAGTTTTTGGTTTTGACCTGTATAGAGAAGAGTGTCAAACTCTCTGGTTGTTGGAATGGATTTCTTCATGTCTGAGTCAAAATAGAGAATATGATGTGCTGATTTTTTATGAATTTGTCTTGGATTTCATTTGATTATGTCACGCCTATGATGGGCACAATGGCCTTTTTGCCCTGATTTCTTTTGCTTTGACGCAAGCCTCACTGGCTGCTAATCGGGCGAGTTGGCCACATTTGATTGGGCCAAGTCACATGGGCCTAGCCCTTCTTTCTCCCTTTCTCTCACGATATCGATGCTGATATGGTTTTTTCTAATTTTTTGATTGGTCAATATTGCAAAAATCATATCTTTTAATATAATGGTCCAAAAATTAAGTAAAAATATGTTTTGGAATTAGAAAAATGTGATCTTTCTAGTAAAATGTTTCTAGAGTCTGATTTCCATGTTTTGAAGGATGGTTTTTTGAAGTCTAATTAATCATATTACATGCCCTAAAAATTATAACTTTATCATATAAACTTCAAATTTGATAAATAATTATGTTTTCTTGATCCAAAACACATAAAATTTTGGTCTTGGTTTTGGGTCCAAAATCTGAGGTTTTCCAAATAGGTCTAAAATTAAGGTTTTCTTTATATATTATACATTATAAAGCCCTAATACATGTGAATAAATTGTAATTAGGAAAAGGTGATCTTGGAAACATCTAGATTGGTGAACAGTATTTCTAGGACTCTGAAATAAGGTATGTTTGCATCCCATATTAGTCTTTTTGAGAAATAACCTATTTTCTTGTTTCTCTTGGTCCTATGGATAATAGCCTACACAATATCTCTTTCTCTTTTGAGAATATATTTCAAGTGGAATATTGTATTTGCCTCTAATCTTATAACCATTCTACTCTGATTGGACATTCTTTTCACTTTATCTTATACTTTGATCATTATGGAACTCTACTTGGTGATAAGTGTAACTTATGCCCACTTATGTGGTGGGTGTTTATATTGTCCATTTGTGTGATGGCAATCTTATTAATTCTGACTATAATTTATACTTGCCTCTAAATTTATTACATGTTATGTGACTCAGTAGCCCTAGAGTAGTGTAATTACATTGGTTTTTGGGTTGTGTGCCCATGTATTATTTTTGGGATGGAGGTTGTGTGCCCCATACCTGGCTGGTGATGCCTATTTTCATATATATTGGGAGTCTGGAAGTACGTCATTCTCTATCAGGTTTCAAGTTTGTGAAGCTTGGGTTCCATTATCTTATATATTGTTCTCGTGTTATGCTTATCTCCATGCATGCAGGTTGATGTTATTATTGAAGGGTTGTGTGCCCTAATTCTTGATATGTGCTTGTGTGGCACAACTTGATTGTTTTATTAATGGCAACTAATCTCTTAGTTATCAGTTTTTGAAATCCATATTCTTTTATGTCTGATTGGGTAGTTCTTTTTTTTTTTTTATGGAAAGCATACTTTACTTGATGTCCTTTACCCCATATATTGCTCAATTCTATTTTAGTATGCACATACCAGCCTTTTTTATTTCATCAATTTTTCTCCTCTTGCTGGGGTATGCTTCCAACCCCATATGTAGAGCATGGAGGACATGGCATGCAAACATGGACCTTGCTTAAGGATGTTGATACTTGGAGACAAACTTGATATGGTCTAGATTTCCCTCTACTAGATCCTCATGATGTAAATCCATGTAAACCCTTTATGAGAGATGATGATGTACTTTTGAAAAATTGAATATAGTCTTTACTGTTATTCAGCTGCTACACTTTGGTTGTTTTGAATACCATTATTGAGATTTGAGTTTTACACCTATTCCAACATACCTTTAGATTGTGTTTGGAATGAATGTTTTATTCTTCAAATTTTATTAGGGAGTGGATCCCCTCTGGGTCCCACTCCTTACAGTTATATATTATTATGCACCAATTTTTCACATTCTATTCATTTAGCATATTTAGTCCATTAATTTCACTTTCATTAGATGTTTGCACTTCATTCCTCTTATTTTGTCAGTATGTAAGTATTATTTAGCGTAGGAAATATATGTAACATATCTCATGAATTCATTTTTATGTGGGCACATAATTAAGTTATTTTATGAATGTGTGATGTTGATTATGAAACCTATTGCCACACAATATGTTATATGTATTAAAATTAGTGTTTAATCTATAATTTTATCCTTGCTTGGTCAAATTTAAGGTACCAAGCCTACCAACTTCCTAACCATGGAATAGGATGAGATCCTAGATTTTGTGACATTTCATGTCTCTTCAATGCTAGTTTGGTTTGAGTTGAGGTATATAATTTTCCCCTATTTTCCTGTGGGTTGCTTCTAGTTTTGAGCTGATATTGCGGTTCTGAGGAAATGGCACTTTGTCTCCTTGTTTTAGAAAAGATGTTGTCATGGGTGCTTGGCGAACTTGCTATCATCTTGATTTATGTTATGTTTTGTATCCCATAGACTCTCGGTATGTCTTCTCTTTGACTATAATGGCGGAAGGCATCATTGATTCTACAAAATGCATTACAGCTTGTTCATCATGGGGCTCATATTGACCACCCAAGGTTGAGGAACCTATGGGAAGTTCTTCTCGAGTTTGGCAAGGAACTAAGAACTCAATCTTGGGTGGCCTCTACTCGAGTCTTCCCTAGATCAAGAGATTGAACTCATCTATTGAGTGTCATAGCCTGAGTATTAACTTGTTTAAAGAAATAAGATGTTTTCACATAGTGTTATGATTTTTCCCTTTGTTTTGTTTTTATTTGAAACATCCCACCTTTCAAACACATCAATTACTCAGTGGAAGCATAATTCTTAATGGGGTTGTCACAAACATGATAATTGTTGCATAAAAATAGAGTTCATATATAAACTAATACATGATAAATATGGTAGTTCTCATACTCAAGTCATAAACATAACTCAAACATGAACAAAATTGAACACATTCACACTAAAACATGATACACTTTCTAATAAACATGAAAATAAATCTAAACTAGGTATAGTTGTCACCCCCACTAGGTCTTTTCTTCTTGAAGATCCTAGACTAGTCCTTACACGCCAGATGCGTTTATCCTCTAAGCTTTCTCCTTACATGTAGGTGTTACGCCCCCAGTCATGCATCAAACAAATTGGTAAGTGGAATTGAACATATTATATCTTAAAGAGAACATGTAAAATGAAAATAAACTTAAACATTAAACATTAAAAGGGACATAATTTTTTTTAAATTATTTCTATTCTCTTACCTAAATAAGAACTCTCAGGTTTTGCAACGAAGTGCCTCTTCTCTTATGCACTGAAGTGCCTCTTGGGTTGCACCGAAGTGCATATTCTCTTATGCACCAAATTGCTTCTTAATTTTTCTCTGAGGATCCTCTTGATGAGGATCATATATAAGTTATATTTTAACATTATCTTTCTCATGAAAACTCTTAATTTGCTCTTAGATTTTAATCTTGACATTTAATGCATATGAAATATGATATAATAATATTGACAATAAATACAAAATGCAGTTCATTATGGATTCATTGACTTTAAGTAATTAAAATAGTAAATAATACATTCATAGCATTCATTGTATATATATGCCTTAAATCAACCAATACTTATGTTCAAATTGCATAGACCACTTATCAAATAAAATCAATTGGAAGAAATGAAGACTTTGTGATAGGATCACAGTCAATCTACATCCTTGGTGTCGTAGTAGAATTATAGGTGTTCTTCTAGAATCTCCAACATCACTAAGTTAAGGTGAAGATCGAGTGTGGGGTTTCCCAGAGTTAGACGATGTTGGGTGCTTTGGAAAACCTTATCATTTTGCACTGATCATGGTGAGGGGGTCTCATTATATTGTTTGGGGTCTTGAGTGACCAAATCTCTCATGAAGGAAGAAGTAGAGAGTGTGAGGGATTCTATGGTCAGGGACTCCTCAAGACACCAAAACATGTCGTGCAGTAAGAAATGGTGGGGAAAGCAATGTCGTGGGGCTAGAATCCAGTAGAAAAGGGGATAGGAAACTGAGAGGATTCAATATTATCAAGGAGTCCATGGGACCCTAGACTCGGGTGAAGGGGATAAGTTCCTAGAATGTGGATGACTCTCCCCAGAGTCTGACTAGGATATACCCATGGAAGAAGTGTGACACTCAAAGCATATAGGGACCTAAATTCTAAAGCAACTATAATCATATGTACCATATCTAATGATTTTAGGTGGTTAGTTTCTAAGTCAAATTGACACAACAATGATTGTCAAGACTTTATGAAATTTGTATCCTAAATAAATTGTGGGTGAAGAATTTAAATATTAGCTTACAATTCTATTCTAAAATTCACAACTACCTCAATATAAAATTATGGGATAAAAGAATTATCTATAAATGATTTTGAGCTCATACTTTGAGGAAAATCTAATATTCATGGGTTAAGTTAATACTAGAATTATTAGGCCATAATATGAACATGAATTGGGTCAATTTTGATTTCAATCCTCAATGTGACATCATTCACAACTTTATGATAAGTTTGTTTATATTAAATAACAAGTGCAGTTGGCATGTGAAAAAGTGTGTTAATTAGTTGAAGTGTGTTTGTGGTAATCATATTTGATTGTCATTATCATATTAGAGTATAGTTGATGCATCACAATCTGAACTTTGAAAAATAGGATTTCTTATTACGGACTATTTGGATTGTGATCCACGATTTCAATTTTATCTATGGAAATTTTCTATCAATAGGATTTCAGATACTTTTTGTTGAAGTTTTATATGTTATAATTGTACCACCTTATAAAAAATTTCATCACAAATTTCATAAGACTATCCACCTTAGGATTTTACTTCTTCGTAGATTATGACACACATACATGGTATAAACACTTCTATCTAACTCAAAATATAGTTTGAACTAGGTCATACTTTCATTAACTTCATGCTCAACTTAACCTCAAAGTTTGGGGGTTCTAACCATGAATTGAATTTCAACTATCCCAATGCATTAGGTTTAGGTAGATTTATAGTTTGGGTCTTTATTATCAAAACTCTTATTGACACCTCTAGATATATGTTGGCCTGAAAAAAATCTAAAGGTGTGAGAACTAATTATGCTAACATTTAAGATCTTATTAGAATTCATGACCCATATCACATATGATAAGAAGAAGAAGAACATATGCATAATAAGTCTTTTGCTCTTGCCATTTCCTCTAACATTCTCAATTGGGTGGTCATAACCTTTGAGGATAAGAGAGAACATGTCACTAGTTATATAGAGTTAAAACTAAGGATATGAATTAGATAATCTTCTATCCTAACACAAATGTCCATGGATAACACTCTCAACTCATATTTAGTTTAGGTTCATACCTCTCAAGTAAAGGGATATGCTTTCCAACTCCTTGACTTCCT
The DNA here is from genome assembly GCA_963693085.1 of Alisma plantago-aquatica. Lineage (NCBI taxonomy): Eukaryota > Viridiplantae > Streptophyta > Magnoliopsida > Alismatales > Alismataceae > Alisma > Alisma plantago-aquatica. The sequence continues at coordinate 673,700,243 of OY856413.1, read as the reverse complement.
TACTTTCATATATATGTTTTCTATCATTGAGGAAAGGATTAAAGAGATATCTCTTTGATACCACATTAAAACACCCCACTTTTCAAACACATCAATTACTAAGTGGAAGTATAATTCTCAAGGGGGTGTCACAAACATGACAATCAATTCATAAAAAATAGAGTTCACATATAAACCAACATAGGATAAAGATAACAGTTCTCATACCCAAGACTTAATCATAGCTTACACATGAACAAAATTAAACATGTTCACACTTAAACACCATAAAATTCCTTGTAAATATGAAAAGGACTTTAAACTAGGTATAGTTGGTACCCCACCACGTCTTTTCTTCCTAAAAATCCTTGAACTAGTCCTTGCATGGCAGATGGCTTTATCCTCTAAGCTTGTCCCTTACCTACAGAAGTCGTACCCCCAGCCATGCATCAAACAAATTGGTAACTTGAATTGAACATATTATATCTTAAAGAAAACATGTAAACTAAAAATAGGCTTTAAACAAAAACATCAAAAAAGGGAAACAATTGCTTTTAAATTATTTCTTTTATCCTGACCTATTTAAGAATCCTCAAGTTTTGCTCCTAAGTGTCTCTTCTCTTATGCTCTGAAGTGTCTCTTGAGTTGCACCAAAGAGCCTCTTTTCTTATGCATCGAAGCGGCTCTTATTTTTGCTCCGAGGAGCCTCTTGATGAGAATCTTATATCAGCTATCTTTTAACATTATCTTTCTCTAGAAAACTCTTAATTTTCTCTTAGATCTAAATATTGAAGTTTAATGTGTATGAAAGATGATATAAAACTATTGAAAATAAACATAACATTTAGTCCATTAAACATTCATTGACTTTAAGCAATTGAAATAGTAAATAATATATTCATAGCATTTGGTACATATAACTTAAATTCAACCAAAACTTATGTTCAAAGTGCATGGACCATTTACAAAGTAATAAGAATTCCTTTTAGATCTCCTGAGATTTGTTTAAACCCTAATGTCCTGAAGTTAATATACTTTACATCAATTACTGTATGAATTACAATCTTAATGCTAATTTGGGTATTTTAAAATGACATGATATGAGCCAACTGAATTAGGACTTGAAAACTTGAAAATTGACTTCTATACTCAAAATCCTTTCCAATGACTATTTATGTGTATTTTTACATTCAATGAATTAATGTTCGATTAATATAGTTTGGACCAATTAGAGTTCAAGTAAAAGCAATATGTGATGCATTATCCAAAATTGGTAGAGAAAAAACACACAAGGCGAGATCCTTGCCCGGTTCGTCCCCTCAAGACTAGCCACATGGTCATAGCCCACCTAAAAAGATCACACGGCTAGATACTTAATATGGCATCAAAATCTTAGATTTTCCCATGGGAGCATGATAGGGAAAAAGGCAAATACCAGGGCACGTTGATAATTCCATACCCTAGATTATCTTCTTTGCAACAATGAACACAACAATCACCAGAACATAGAGAAAAGGCAACGAAACTAGGGCTACTATTCAACCAAGCAACTGGCATGCAAGAAACTGAGATTAGGGGAAAGCTTCCCATACTTGTGCAGAGAGAACTAGCCCAAAATTGGCTCCTATAGCCGTCAGGGGGCAGAAGAAATCTCCTTCGTTGTGCCTAGTTTCAAGAAGGAAGTCAGTGTTGTAATCAATACAAAATTGGTTAACCAAGATGGAAATAGGCCATGCACTCCCCATGAAACACCTCGATGAATGAAAACCATAAAAGATGGGCACAAGGCAATGAACTTTTAGATGGTTACCAAAGCAACGATGGTCCATGAACATGCATCCTTGATGAGACAAATTGTGCTAATAGGGAGAACACCAGATGCAACTGGATATCTTTGAAACCTTTGGAGAGATTTAGTCACAAAGAAACAAAAAAGAATGACAAACTTGATTGGCAGATGTGAAGAGTTTGTGATAGGATCACAACTAAATTGCATCCTCTGCTTCATAGTAGATTTATGGGTGTTCTTTTAGAGTCACCAATGGTTCTAGGGTAAGGTAAATATTGAGTGTGGGGTTTTCCAGAGCTAAAAAATGTTGGGTGCTTTGGAAAACCCTATTATTCTTCCCTGGTCGTTATTAGGGGGTTTGTTATATAGTTTGGAGTCTTGAGTGACCCAAAACTCTCATAGGGGAAGAAGTAGGGCATGTGAGGGAGTCTATGGTCGAGGAACTCCTCAAGGAACCAAAACATGTCATGTGGTAAGAAATGATGAAGAAAGCAATTCATGATACTAGAATCCAATAGAAAAGGGGATAGGAAAATGAAAGGATTCAATGTTGTCGAGGAACCCATGGGACCTCAAACTACAGTGAAGGGGACAAGTTCCCTACTTGTCGAAGAATCTCCATAGAGTTTGACTCAGATATGCCCACTCAAGAAGCATGATACTCAACACATACATGGACCAAAATTTTAAAGAAACTATAAGTATATTTATAATATATAATGATTTTAGGGGGTTTCTTTCTAAATCAAATTGTGGCAACAATGATTATTGCAATTAAATGAAAATTTGTATCATAGGTAAAATTTAGGGTAAATAATCTGAATATTGTCTTAGATTTTTATTCTAAAAGTAACAACTATCTCAACTAAAATTATGGGATAAAACTCATCTTAATTATCAAGAATTATTTGTAAACCATTTGGAGATCATACTTGGAGGAAAACCTGATATTCATGGGTTAAGTTCATAGAAAAATTATAAGTCCATAATACAAACATGAACTAGGTCGATTTTGATTTCAACCATCAATGTGACATTATTCACAACTTTATGCTAAGTTTGTCTTACATTAGTTAAAGTGTGGTTGTAGTAATCATGTTTGAGTCTCATTATCACATTAGGGTATATTTGATGCATCACATTCTGAACCTTGAAAATTAGGATTTCTTGTTAGGGACTATTTGCATTAGGATCCATGATTCAATTTATGTATGGAAAATTTATATTAAGAGCTCTCAAATATTTTCGTTGAAATTTCAAATGTTACATAACTTTTGTCATGCTTGCATGGTCAGCTTGGTCTTTTGCCTTTACCTTCTTTTTCGACTATGTTCCTGGTTTGTTGTGGGTCTGGGCCAATTGGACAACATTAACAATTGCACCTCATCAGGTCCCCACTTCTTGTTGTATATATTTTCTTCATTCCTATGTGGATTTAAAATAAGTCCTAATTGGTTAGATTGGAAAAATTCATAGTAATATATATATATATATATATATATATATATATATATATATATATTGCTATGAAAAATCAAAAAAGTTTAGAATCATGTGATTTTTCTCTACATGAAGGTATCATTTTCATCATCCAATTTCAATATAATAAATACATTATTTTAAAGGAATTTTCTAATTTGGTTGGAATTTGTTAAAATTCTTACTAATAATATTTTTTGTATAATTAAGGTAGGAGGTCATTTTATTCATCCTACCCTCCTATTGTAGGCAAAATCATCACAAAAAATACAGCTACTACTCATAAAACGCGGTGTATACCCCCTGAAAACCCAAAGAAAACAACAATAAAATGAACAAAACCATCTATTTGTACTTCATCGTGTAGTATATGTCCAGCTAGTGTAAATATAGGAAATACCTCTTTTTTCATAAGGATGATACCTCTAATCTTCATGGGTAGAAGACAAGACTCAGAAGAAAAAAAAAACTAGTTCTGCATTCTCTAAGCTACCCCATTTACCAAGTTCCTTAGGGGCTGAGTTGACCACTTTGGGTAATATGTGGCGAATGTGGCATATTCAGTCAGGGTGAGTCTGATCTCTTTAATGAAATGAGTACCTGACTATGGTCATGGGGCCCCCTCCAAAAGGGTTTTGTAGGTGTTCAAGTCATCGATCTCCAAGGCAGAGATGTTCAACTTCTTGTCATCCGCTATTTTGTGTGCCATAAGGCATCCTTGGATATATTCTAGCAAGTAATCCTTCTCTGTAACATACTGGATCTTGAACCCTACCCTAGAAGTTTGACCTTTTGGACTTAGCCAAACAAAGTTGAGGTTTGGCTTCAGAGAATGTTCCCAATAGGCTAATGCATGAATGTATCACCTTAACGTAATTTAATATGTCACATAATTCATTTAGAGGTAATATGAACATACATAACTTAATTGGATAAATAATGAACTAATGGGCCATATGACATATCTCATAAAAAGAAATCCCAAAAGTGAAATCTAATTTTAAAATCATGTTCCTTGGGTCCCAATTGCCTTGGGAGTCAAGTATCACATTATTCACATAATAATAATTCATTTAATTCAATTTTGAAAAAGAAGATGTGTGTTTTTCCCAAAATATCAAATAAAATAATAAATGACTCCAAAATAGGAAAATAATCTTAGATTTGTAATCTACATAATAAACATAGCCTTTGGGTGAATTTTCATTCAATATGGAAGATGTTAGAATAAAAGGTGAAATCAGGAGAGAGAAACTGTGTAGAACCTTCAAAATATTAAATAAATATACAAACAACTCCAATATGTAAAATTGATGGCAAATTCATATATAATGACTTCTGGTTCAAGTTTCATCAAATTTGTATAATCCTAATGTCCTTAATGAAGTCCGGCCATAGTAGCCCGGGTGGTAAGAGCTCAGTAAGTCCCAATGAAGGACCCGAGTTCGAACCTCACCGAAGGCACTTTGTGAATGGCAATCCACGCTGATTAGGCGCGGGAGGGTGGTGACCGGACCACACTCTCTCATGCCTCGAGAGTTTACCATGTTGGGCTCGCCCGGGGTGGGTTCTCTCGGTTACCAAAAAAAATGTCCTTAATGAAGGAGGAAAGAGAAAATGAGATTTGATTTATTCAACACATTAAAAGTTTTCAAAAGGCAAATCTAATTTTATATTCGGAATCTACATGTTTTAATTAGCCTATATGTAAAATTTTACCCAATTTGGGATTCATATGGACCCTTAATTGAGGAGACAGAAATCAAGAAATAAATGTGAGCATCACTTTAGTCCGATTTGATTTTGGCTGTCACGTGCTAAGCTCTATTTTCCCAATTTTCATTTTTTTTTCAAACCATCAGATCTCCACATGGACAGCTGGGATTGCATCTCCTACCTTGAGTAGGAGAGCACCCGTGTGAACAGTACCCACGGCGGGGGTAATGGGCAAATTGTGATTTTCTCGATCATCTCTTGACCATTATCCGAGATTTTGGTTCTTTAGACTCAAGCTGGAATTCCGCACCCATTGAACCCCTACTCGTGGCCTCTTGTTTCCTACACATAACTCTCCTAATTCTTCCTTTCGAAGCTTCGCAACCTTCCTTTCCTTCTTGGTTTCTTGCACGCTCTTCTATATATATACCACACCCCAGGGCTTCATATTGCTTCATATGATTCTCCTATCACCTCAATTCCTCCGCAAACTGAGGGGTTGGTCATCGACATCCTTATTTCTCCTATGTCTTTGCGACAGTGTTCCATAGCTCTTGGTAGAACCAACAAACCAATTGAGCACATCGGTGAGTTTGTCACTTGATGTTCTTCCTGTCTGTCCTCTTGATTTCTCAAATTATTTAGTTTCTTGGATTTGCCCAACTTCCCCCTTAGCCAGCCTGCTGCTCATACAACAGAGGCAGGGACGAGAGGTAGGGGATGAATTTCCCCATGATTTCCCAATTTTACCCTCCTATTTCACTCTTTCGATTTGTTTTTCTCGCGAGGGTATTTTCATCTTTTTTCACTCTAGTTCTTTTGATTTGGGAAAAGTCAACCAAGAGGTTGGCTGGTGATGTAGCTACTTCCTATTGGGCTAGGTCACAGGTCGGTCATGCTCTCTCTCCTTCTCTTTTGCTTTCTCACATACGCTGATGTGGATTTTTCTTGGTTTCTCATTGGTCAATTTTGTAAAATTGATAACTAATTCTACACTGAATAGAAAAATATGAATAAATACTCATTGGAATTAGAAAAATAAGACCTATCTAATGATATCAGTTTTGATGGATAAATCTAAAGATTAATAATAGGTGTTTTCAATGGATCTAATTAAAGGTGAATTAACTTATATAAATCATAACTAAATATCTATAACTCGGAAAAATATAATAAAATATGTTTTGGACTCCTAATAACATAAACTAAAAATGGCATGATTTTGATAACCTAATTCACATTTAATCTATATGCACAATCATATTGAGCATACGAGATTATACTTTATCTCCATATGTCTGATTATAGTCAAACATCACTTTGAAGACATTATACCTTTCACACTTTACATGATTCTTAAGATGTATAACCATATCAAGAATGCCCATGCAACTCATAGTTTATATAGCTCAGTATAAGGTTAATCTATATGCACAATCATATTAAGCATACGAGATTATATGACCTATCAGAAATCACAGTTAATCTATATGCACAATCATATTGTGCATATCAGAAATCAGACATATGGAGATAAATTATAATCTCGTATGCTCAATATGATTGTGCATATAGATTAACTGTGATTTATGATAGGTCATATAATGTCATCTCACATGGGTGAGATTGCTCAGTTTGGCTAGGAAGGTTCTAGATACTTTCCCAAATTTGATCGTTCTGATTGCACATTACTTGTTGTGTAAGGAAATAATGTATGACATTAATGGGAAATGAATTGCCAATTTTGTATACTATTGGAAAACTACAAATGACCATCTCGCATGCCAGAAAACTGTCTGGGTCACCAGACGGCCGTTTGGCTGGTTGCATGTTGCAAAAATTCAAGATCTTCTAGTCCCTGCCACTCCTGCATTGACAGGGAACTCTGACCCTGGACTCTACTATAAATAGAGGGATATTGGGGGCTTTCTAAAGCACAGCACAAACAATTGAGAATTAGTTGTGTTGACAATATTGTTCTCTCTTGTTGTGATAACCAAGAGAGGCCGAGCAAGTCCTACCCGACTAGGAAGGGATAAAAAGTGAGAGAACAAATGAGAATCATTATTGTGGGAGAGCAAGTTAGTGACTAGTATGCCAACAGGAGGGACAACTCCTTCTTGTTTGTTCTAGTAGGATGACAGGAGTTCTAGACGGTCTGTGTAGACTACTCTAGAGGCAAGAGTCCTTTGGATACTGCTAGGAGGATAATGTCAACCTATAGTCTGTGGTGAGACCACAAGAGCCACTGTAGACATTATCATGTCTGCTGTTTGTGGTGAAGATCAGGAGTTGCATCGACACCATCCAAGAGCAACTAGTCAATAGTTGCAAATCAAGAATGATGAGGAGATGTTGCTGAACTTACTCCAGGATTAGGTATATCCTCAAAACCATCCTTTCCATCTTATAATTATTGATGAGATCTGCTAGCTTTTAGGGAATATGGTAGATAAAATTTTTGTTTTTGCTGCCTATCATGTAGTCATATTTCCCGACACCCTTGTCTAAGTCCATTAATACTTTTGAAATACATAATGGGAGAACTATTAATGAGAACCAAGGATGACTATATTTGAGATAAGATTTAATCCAATTGATCCATTTTTTTGGGAAGTGGTAGGCTTTAGGGAAAAGTAGGAGGATCTCCATGTTTGTATAGTTGCAATCATTTCTTGTCTACATTTAGATGAGTATAGGGATATTCTTGAAGCTGTATGTGTGAAGAATTTTATTTTCACAGTGTAAGCATTTTGTATTTACGTCCTTTGTTGAAAGTAGTTTGTTCCACAATACTAATGTGATCTATGTAGTTATTCATCCTTTTATTGAGAACATTCCCTATGATGTTTTATGTGTTTTGGATCAAGCTTATCTGTCTATATTAGCTATTAGTTGTGGGATTATCCATTTTCTTATTCAATATAATGTGTGCTTGATTAATGTCTGTGAGGTCAACTAAATTGTCATCCTCAAACAACTCAAAATATATTTTGTATAGTAGGTCTTTTATAGTGCCCTAGTTGTGTTGGTAGAAGGACATATCAACCTTGTGAGGCCCAAAAGATGTGTTGATTTTTAGACTGTAGGAAACATTTTTTTCCTCCAAGATGAATTGTTGTACAAGTCTATGAAGGTGTAAGATATCATTTCTACAAAGTGTATTTTAGGCTATGATTGTGTAGCTGGCATTCATTGTCTCTATTAGCGAGGGACATGTGATGTGGCCATCTCTGGGTTGCAGATAAATAGTCAATTTTGATCGTGTTGGTGATACTACAGCCAAGAATGGCCCAGCCCACTAGGTTGAGTGAAGGAGTGAGGAAGAGATCTCAAATATCCGCTAACATGAAGACTGGGGTAAAAATCTTCAAAGAATCTGACTACTCCTGAGGCCATCCTTTCTTTATCGATAGAATTACCATCATGAGCTAATAACCTCCTAGCGGATCTATTCTTTCTCCTACCTTTAATGATAGAATGGTAGAAATGGGTATTCCTCTCCCCATCTTTAGGCCAAGATATCCATGATTTCTCCTTCCATAGTATTTTCTCCTGGATGAGGATGCCATCTAACTCACATTCATCTTCATAGAGGAGAGTCTCATTCAGATCAATTTGAAGTGCATGAAAGTCTCGTTGAAGAACATATTATTGGGTTTTAGGGGAGGCAAAGATGGCAGCGGAAACAAAAACTTTCTCCCCAAACCCAGAACCCAAATAGATCTCGTCAACATCTATACGGTAGGAAGGATGGCTTATAGAGTCATACCTTGTCCCGAGGCTTGCTCGGTGATGTTACCTTACGGCTAGCGTGGTCTTCACCTCTGGTCTTGGCTGGCATCTGTGCAGCTCTTGGTCGCACTCAGACTGACAGATTGATGGCTATCCTCTGAGCAGAAAAAATCTCCCGCCTCTGTAGTAGTCCACACGGACCACCAGGAACTCTAGTCGTCCTGTCCTATAGGACACTAGAAGGAGTCATCCCCTTCTGTCGGCGTACTAGTCACCAACGTGCTCTCCCATCACCAGTTGTCATATTGTAGTTGTCTTTCCCTCATTGTGCCTCCCTAGTCGGGTAGCACTTGCTTGGGCTCTCTCGGTTACCACAACCAGAGAGGACAACTTTACAGAGCAACTGATGTTCTGAGTTGTGCTTGAGAAGCCCCCAGTACCCCTCTATACATAGGAGGGGTCAGGGTCAGGGTTCTCAGCCCCGGGCAATGCGGGACTAAAGCAGGAGTAGAAGGGTCTAGAATTTCCACAAATTGATACATTGTGGCAGGTGAACCGGTCATTTCACAAATGAACCGATCGATTGGGGACTGAACCGATCGGTTCATCTCATGAACTGGTCATTTGAGGAGCTGAACTGATCGGTTCATTCATGAACCAGTCGTTTCACTTCCTAGGGTAGTTCCCAATTGACTTTCTTCTTTCCATTTCCAATTAATCCAAAGATCAAAACTTGTCTCAATCGAATTGTACAAGTAAAACGAAAATATTTTCTCACCAACCTAACTTTCCCAAACTAGCTTGTTTGGTCCAGTTGAACTGATTGGTTCAATACTTGAATCGGTCGTCTCACTTGACCCTGAGCCGATCGGTTCAATAGCTTGAACTAATCGGTTGGCAGTCCAGGTTGTGTAGAAATTGGTCAATGCAGTTCTCAATCAATCTAACACCCAAATCAGTTAGTCTAACACTTGAGCTTGCTGATTCTAAATCAAGTCAATTGATTGAATGTTTAACTGAACTACTAAACATATTTCGTAAACAATCTAAACATCATTCGTGGATAAACTCCTCTTCCAGGTTAATTCCTATGTGTGTGACTCTACAGGCCCATTTCACGTTGACAGTGAAAGTCCATAACACTTATGACTTCACAAGAAAAGAGTGGTGCCTAGTCACACATCAGTGCTACCCAAGTGAAAAGGAAAGTTGGAGAACAACTTTCAATCCTACAATCCGTGACTGGTGTTACAGTGAATGTATAATTCCTTTGTCACTGATATCCCGAATGAACTCAAGGCATGGAACAGTCATCCTTTCAACATTCATTCACTTCCTTGATCTCAGAGTAGACTGGATGAGATATGTGTGACATCAATATCACATATTGATTCACACATGCATGCACATGCCTTTCTCAGTCCTACTCATCAAGTGGCCATGGACATCAAAATCCCTCAGGAGGGAAAAATCCCATATCTATCACTCACCCCTCAAAATCCCCATGTGTCAAAGTCACCCAATCATCACCTTTATAATAATCTATATTTCAGGACTATGTTTGATGATGTCAAAGTGTACCCAACGACATGTGTTGAGTGTAGTGATTTCAGGTCAAAGAATCACACTCACCACCATCACTGTGAGAGCTGATTGTGACTACCAAGTCATGGTTTCATGTGTCACTCTCATGGTGGGTCTGTCTGATACACTTGTTCTCTAATAAGTACCTATGTGCTTGGTTTGATATCACTATATCATGACTGATGAGATTATATCATCAACCAACACACAATCTAGTCTTGTGTGTCATTGTTGTCTATCAACCTTCCATAATGACACCCGACTAGGTACATAACAAGAATGTATACTCTTAACATCTGTATGATCTCATCGTTTAGGTCCTTAACCTAAAAGCATACATCATTGAGTATTGTCATTCTCTAGACATTCAATCTGTTATGTCATTATCTCATAACTGAATGAACTAGAATGAATTAGAAGCTTGCATTTGATGTTTATCAAATCAATCTTAATGTATTCCACCAATCATCCCATGATTGGCTCTCAGGGCATACATACCAACACATATACCATATAATCTAGGTCTTCTCTTCTCTAAAAAAATATTATAAAACCCTTCACCATTCCACTATTTCATATGGTGGCATAGTTTCTTCGTCTTAGCAAAGAAATAGAAGGATGGGTTGCTCCATCCTTCTATGCCACCCTTCCTCTAAGAAGAAGGATGGGTTGCCCCATCCTTATATATACTACCCTTTCTCCATGACATCAAGATAAATGGTTCGGAAATCCAAACTTCCAAGAAAGAGAAGTGGTAATTTCCTTTCTAGGGATGCGATAGACTTATAAGGAGGAGGAGGGGAAAATGATCATATACCATGTACCTAGTGCGGTGTTTGATGCAAAGATGACAGTCATAATCCTTCAAGATGTGGTTTGCAAAACCATAGAAAAGACGTTGTCAAGTGGTGGGGTCAAGAACTACCAATCGTGCTACCTTGAAAAGGGATATAGATATAGATTATGTAACCAAGCATTGAAGTCTTCCATCCCCTGCATGTCAGGAGGATTTACGCCTCTCTTCTTTACCTCACAACAGACAATATTGAAATATTCCATAATAGACCATGTATGGTGCCCTACCTCTTCGGCCAGATCCATGAGAGAAGACCAAGGGCTCGACACACATAAACATGGAATTTGGCTTAGACCACAGTGACGAAGGTCCAATGGCCTCTATTATCTTGCATCCTTATCATAAGGTGTTTTTGATGGGAGCGGACCACCATATGGAGCAACGAGCAATTGGCATAGACCCATATTTTACTGTCGTCTTCATCATTGTGAGGAACTCAGTTCATCTTATGAGATCAATCAGGTCACCAACCTCGGTAGCGTGAAGGAATGGCTCCAAGGGAGCTATGAAAGAAGGCTTGTGTTGCTAATAGAGATAAACAAACACTCTTCTAGTTGGATTATTCTTTGCTCCACGAATATTCTAAACAAGTTTCTTGATCATTTAAGGAAACCTTGATCAGCAAAGGGAACACCAACACATCCTAAGGATTCACATCTTCTACCTTGGTAGACTCTACTAGGGGTCATCCTATAGTGATCACAACATGCGTATTTGCATACAATTTCCCAAAAGTTGTCCCTATCCTCATCATACCATGTCAATCTCAGATCTATATCCACTCTAGATCTGTTATGATCTACTTAGAAGTGGGGTTTGGAGGAGTCCCTAGTGGTCGTCGACCTTGGGGGATACAAGGGAGCTTTAATTGGTGAGGGACACCTCCCTAAAGCCCCACAAAATCAACTAGTCATTAGTGTGGGAGGATGCATCTTTGGCCATCTTGAAAACTAAAATAGAATTTGAGTACTTATGTTTTCTAGGCCATTTATGAAAAGCTAGTAAAACCCTTAGTTGAATTAGAAACTTATTTGAGGAAGTTACATTAGAAACAATTAAATATTCTAACTCTTATCGTGTCACTAAGTTATGATTGATGTCCTTTTATCCTTTAGAATGTGTAAGGGGGAATATATTATATGGTTTATGTATTATTAGTTTGTATTGATTGACTTTGTCATCAACGATTTTCATGATTATTATTCACAAATGATCTTAAATATCTAAACCCTAAGAAAAATACTACAAGAAATTATCACTTTTGATATACATAGGAAGAAATAGAACATCAACCCATAACTATAAAGTCATTGAAGATTGAACTATTGCATTTGAAATTGTGTAAAAAGGTGATATTAGAACTATGACAATGTGTCCAAATTGTAACCATCCATAAGATCAAAGTTTATAGATGCTAAGTTAATTTTTTTTTCAAAATTTTAAAATTAGTTGGAATAACTTGAGTTATCCATGTCCTCAAAATTTTAAAATAAATGCATACAAACATGATGTCAAAAACGTAGTTGAGAAGATCAATTTTGTTTGTCATAACAACCAATATGTTAACTATGCACTTGTCAACTAGCTCAGTTGGTCAAGCATGCTGCTTGTGAAGCGTAGGTTGCAGGTTCGAATCTCAGCAAACTTGTTGGGCACTACAAGAAGGGATTATAGCCCTCGGTGTGGCTGATGGTGTTCTCTCTCTCCTGCTACCTTGGATAGGTGTGAAATTCCCCACTTTCAAAAAAATATGTTAACTATAAAATGTTGTCGTGGAGGATGTACCACATAATACATATTTGACAAGTCGGTAGGCACTATAATTATGTGGTATACGGTGTATTACCTATTATGTATTTATACCGTTGCAGTGATTTGTTTTTAGACTTTCCATTGATATATTTACTACGTTATGCATTCTGTATGTTCACTCACTAGTGATTAATTCGAATTTACAGAACGGTTGGCAGAGATGAAAGAATTTGTAACGAACTTTCCCTTCCTTTTGTTGTGTTTCCACAGAAGCAACACATGATGACAGCTGGCAGAGTTCATGCCTGTTCATTGGGAAATTAATTTGGAGCTCACGCGTCTGAGTCGGAATGCGATATAATGTTATGGTCGGATTGGGAAAATTTAACGCGGGTCTGGTTCACGCGGACGGCTCTTTAACTAAGCGCGTATAAGAAGCGGATCGATCTGAGTCGAGACACTGGGGCTGTCAATGGGTAAGGGTAAACCCGTTTACCATTTACCCATACCATGTAGGGGAAGGGTAAGGGTAAAGGATTTTTTTTATCCTTTATCTGCCTACCCGCTACCCTCTAACCCACTACCTTAGTGGGTAAGGGTAAGGGTAAGCCATTACTCATATTCTGTAACCCGCTACCCACCAATATTTATGTATAATATATTAAATGTATGGTCATATGTTGTTTGAATCTATGTAATATTTAATTTTATTGGGTCATCATTTTAAACAATACATGATATTCTTTTCTACTTCTTATGTAGTTAACTTGGTTGTGTATGCAACACAGTTTTGGAGGTGCAAGACACATGTATATACCGTTGCAGTGATTTGTTTTTAGACTTTCCATTGATATATTTAGTACGTTATGCATTCTGTATGTTCACTCACTAGTGATTAATTCGAATTTACAGAACGGCTGGCAGAGATGAAAGAATTTGTAACGAACTTTCCCTTCCTTTTGTTGTGTTTCCACAGAAGCAACACATGATGACAGCTGGCAGAGTTCATACCTGTTCATTGGGAAATTAATTTGGAGCTCACGCGTCTGAGTCGGAATGCGATATAATGTTATGGTCGGATTGGGAAAATTTAACGCGGGTCTGGTTCGCGCGGACGGCTCTTTAACTAAGCGCGTATAAGAAGCGGATCGATCTGAGTCGAGACACTGGGGCTGTCAATGGGTAAGAGTAAACCCGTTTACCATTTACTCATACCATGTAGGAGAAGGGTAAGGGTAAAATATTTTTTTATCCTTTATCTGCCTACCCGCTACCTTCTAACCCGCTACCTTAGTGAGTAAGGGTAAGGGTAAGCCATTACTCATATTCATAAACTCGCTACCCACTAATATTTATGTATAATATATTGAATGTATGGTCATATGTTGTTTGAATCTATGTAATATTTAATTTTATTGGGTCATCATTTTAAATAATACATTATATTCTTTTCTACTTCTTATGTAGTTAACTTGGTTGTGTATGCAACACAGTTTTGGAGGTGCAAGACACATGTATATATGTAATGTATGTTCCATTAAATTATTTGTGGTGTAAGGCAAATATGTATATAATAACAAGATTTAATCTTTAATGTATCATTTAATACATATGTGAGGTAGTGTTATCTATTTTATTTGTGCTTTATTTTTTGGATGCTACAACATTTTAGAGGGTATAAGATATGCATGTTTCTAAGAATAACTCGCTATGACATATTGTCCTTTAATATCATTTTAACGTAAAAGTCTTAATCTACTAGGAATAATTTATTTTTTCACACACCAATGTTAGGGTACTACCATTTGTACATGCATTCAATACAATAATTGTAGAATATTACTTAGAAACATTTTGGATATTTAAAATCTATTATGGAACATCTTGATATTTCACTCAAATAAATGAATATACTAGCTAGACAATTATTATTAATATTATCACAAATTTGAAGATGACATATAAATTCTCCACTTAACCCTTACCCTCCCCATTTACCCTGTGGGTAAGAGGATAAGGGTAAGGAAATGATAAGAATATTGGTGGAGTTAACCGCCAGACTTGGTCGGTAGCCTCCCCATACCCTCCCCATTTACAGCCCTAGACACCAGTCTTGTATTAGAAGTAGAGCATAGAGTTCCCGGGGCTTCTCACTTCTATCGGTGCTGATCGATCGACCCTGAGCCGAGATGGGGTTCGTGTTGAATGCGAGTGACGAGGACATGGTGGGGTTTCTGCAACGAGCAGCAGGTGATCGTCGCCGTTTCGATCCGGCGGCGGAAGCGATTCACCGTCTCATTCCTACCGTGAATGTCTACGGTACGGAGCCCTGGAACGTCGGGGACCTACTGGCGGCGGAAGCCGCAAAGATGCAAACGCCGGCGCCGCCTGTTCTCGGTGATCCTGCCATCTTCTTGTGGGGGTCGCGCCGGACAGCCGGTGGAGGGTCCTGGCAGAGCAGCCAGAAGGTCGAGATCAAGAACGCAAGCGGCGAGGTGGTCAGCGAGAAGGTGGTTCTGAAGCCCACGTCGATTGGCTAGAATATGACTGTCGCACGGAAGAAGGGTTGATGTCGAGGAAATGCTCTCCTCACACAATCATAGCCCTTCACGCTACTGAACCAAGAAACATCTACACGGAATTTGATTTATGATTTCTATAGATGTTTTGTTTTGTTTTCATCAATCTTGTGGTTTCTGTTTGAATGTGGACTGTCTAACCGATGTACATGAGAAAGTTTAAGATATAGATTCAGATCAACACGGAATTGGATCTATCAGATTTGCCTTTGTATTCTTCAGCCCCTTATTTACTTGGCCATCTTTGCCAATTAACGCAACTAGAGACAACCACAATAAGTATCTATACGCGTATACATGTTGAGTAGTGATACATAACACACTACTTATATCATCATATACACTCAGCCTCGGGAACCCACAACAAGCATTATGCACACATTCAGTTTTTAATTTTCCACAATAGCCAATTTTACAATTCAACCATACCAGAAGTTGAAGGTTGAAGTTGAGGCTATAAAATCTCTCATACCTTACTTCTCTCCCTCTTTTTCACCGGACTCTCTCTCGCTCCCGCCCGACCACGCTGCCTCCTCCGCCGGCTTGTCGTCGTGAACGGGACGTCAAAGCGTCCAGCCCGTTGTCGCGCTTTGTGAGCGGGACGCCATCGCGTCCATCCCGCCGACTCTCTCTCGCTCCCGCCCGACCACGCTGCCTTCTCCGTCGGCCCGCCATTGTGAACGAGACATCAAAGCGTCCAGCCCGCCGTCGTGCATTGTGAGCAGGACGCCATTGCGTCCATCATGCCGCCTCGCATCCTGGCTACCTCCTCATCTCCACGGCTGTCGTCGGGACCAAGCGTTGTTATGTCCAACCCTCCGACAAACCCAGCCACCGCCGTGATCGGGTCACCGTTGCTCCCAGCGCGGCGTCGCGTTGCCGCGCCACCTCCTCCATTGTCGACCTTCACCATAACAACAACACATCCACCGCCATGTCTGCTCCTCCGTCGATGATCAACATGACGTTGTTGCCATTCTCATGATGCTGTGATTTTTGTATTTTAGTTGAGCCACCTAGAATTTATATAGTAATGGACAAACATTAGACATTTGTTGAATGTACATTTGTAAACGAGTTTTGATTTTGTTCCAAATAAAAAGTGTAATTATTTATATGTTGTATGCTATGCAGAGTTATGCATATATAATGTAAAAGTTTCGAAAAAATAATAAATGAGTATAATGTCTTGTATTATATTTGATTGATCAGGAAATTTTCCAGATTGTAAGCACTACTCTGATTTATCTTTAGTCTCATTTAAGATGTGTTTTGGTATTGCAATGAACATTAATTAATATTGTATCTGAGTTAACAATAAAATATGAAGAGACATGATCCATACATTTTTATCAATGCAGTCATATAACACACATAAAAATATTTTATACATAATAAATGAAATAATTATGTCAATGTAATGAATGTCATACCATTTAAAAAATATAATACAATGTGTTAGTTTATTCGAGTCCAACCGTAGATAACTTTTGGTATTGTCTTAAATAGATTTAAGTATTATATTTGAATTTGCAGCAAAACGTGAAAAATGTGGGTCATAAGTTTTAATTAATGTGATCATTTATCATATATTAAAATATTTATAAGTACTAAACAAAATAATAATATCAACATATTGAATGTCATAATTTTTTTTAATTATAGAACACACTGTGCTAGTTTATTATGAATCTAGTTGTTGATAACTTTTGGTACTGTCTTGAATAAATTAAAGTACAATTTTTAGACTTTTCATTAAAATGGACAAAATTATTACTATAGACGGATAAAATACTATGTTGCTTAAAATGGAGGGAAAATGAGAAAAAAATTAAAATGAGTTATTTTGTATGTGGGAAGAAGATAAGTGCAAGTGGTGAATGTCATAAATTTTTTAATAACAGAAACACTATGCTAGTCTATTATGAGTCCAATTATTGATAACTTTTGGTATCGTCTTGAATAGATTACAGTACAATTTTTAGACTTCGCAATGCAAGAGGTTAGATGGTGGGTGGTTAACCGACATTGTTGTCTTTGTTACAATAGTTGTATGTATGTAACCATGCAACCGTAGTAGTAAAATTCTTGCCTTGATGACCGTGTCACACTGTGTTATATATTTTTTAATGTGTTGTTGTTATGTTCTTAGTACTGTGTTGGATACATTTAAGTATAGATTCTTGAATTAATGGTAAAAGATTATATTCTTAACACTGTGTTGGATGCATTTAAGCATTGTAATGGATACATTTAAGTACTGATATTTTTTTGCACCATAAAAAAAATAAACATATAGAGATGCTAATAATGACTTTCTGGTGTTGGTTTCGTTATGCAATTCATACTCAACGAAATATTAATTTTCACATATTTATTATGAAAAAATTATATAATATAATCAGTAATCAAATTTGTATTTCATCTCACAAATCAAATGAACATCTGACTGTATGCACTATATTAGTTTATATCTAGTATATTTGCTAATGACTTTTGGTACTGCATTGAATATAATTAAGTATTAATTTTGGACTTAGTTGTGAAATGTATGTATACAAATGTGTAGTCGAGTCAGATATTATGACCAGCTGAAAAAAGGACGGAGTCTGAAAAAAAATTTGAATTTCAAGATCATTGTCTTGTTGCAAAACGAGTATAAGTGAAAGTAAGTGGGTAGTTGGGCGGCGGGTTGCTTAATTACAGCAACAACATGCATTGCTTTATTGTAACAGCATGCATGCATGCAAGTAGTGCAGAGTACTAACAGATTTTCGGCCTAAAAGAACGTGTCACACATTGCTAAAAGATGCAAATAGTGGTTGTTGTGCATATTCCCGATGTTGGGGTGCCGATATTGGTGGAGGTGTGTTGTGAAGAATTTTCCATGTTCAATCATATCACACATATTTTGTTTTTATGTCGGAAACGGTCATTTAGTTTGAGAAATCTCTTTTTGAATTAGCTTGCAATGTTAATAGTGTCAGATTTTATACGTCTTGTGATTGTTGTATGTATATGAATATGTCCCAAACAAGTAATTCATTGTCAAGTAGAGAAAGAATGACACATTTTCTATAGGATGAGTCCTATCGAAACTCCATAGGATCCAATCAGATTGTGTCATAGGGGACAATTTATATTTTTCTCTCCTTATTTTTTTAGGGGGTTGAGTTTTAAAGATGAGTGAGAAGAATATACCGCATATACAAAATAGTATATGACTCGTCTTATTCTACTGGCTTGTGACAAAGAGATGATTAATATTTTTAATATTTTTTTCTTCTGAAAAGATAATGACGGTAATACTAGTGTTGTCGACTTCGCACTACATTTGCCAGCAAAGTTATTGCATGATATAATGTCGAACTAAATCATATATATGTAAGGATAATCGTTGGTTTTTTTATTCACATCATTCATTCGGGAAAAATGACCTAAGTTGAGATTGAATTTAACATTCATTGATTACATTTGAGAAACTCTGATGGGGGTAAATATTGCACAATGAAATTATGTCTAGGGCTGAAAGCCCATTGATGATGATAAAACCTTGATAGGCACAACAACTTAGGTCATTTTTCTAACTCAAAAAATGACCGAATTTTGTTGTGATCTTTGGGGTAATTATCGAACAAAAAATATGGACTTAAGACATTTTTTTTTATTTCCCGCACATTTTGGTATTGGATTGTGTTCCACACTCTACCAGTACAAATCTTATTTTTAGTTTGTACTATGGAAAATGGAATTGTTTTCATAATGAGAATCCCACATTTTAATCCCCATCAAGATAATGTTGGGCGTCAAAATATAGTTCTAATTGACAGTTGGACCAACAACAAAATAAATTCCCATATGAAATCTAGTATACCAAAATTAAAGTTATGTTCACTTGATTTTGGGAATCCACATTTCACAAATACAAAATAGGATAATAGCAAGATTTTTACCAATCTACCCAACAAACACGTCCTTTGTTGACGCAAGTGAGCGTGTGACTAGAATGCAACTTTTCCTCCCATTGGATTAGTACACTAGAAATAAACACAACATCTAGACAAAACATAGCGTGAGAAAATCATTTTGATGACGTGATGGATATATATAAGGGAAAAACCTAAATAGCACACTCTGAGAAAAAATTCTGAGTATAACACCGCAGTGAAAACAATTCTAGAAATAGTCCACTTTATGGAGAAAAAACTACTTAGAATAATATTTTTCTGTTCAAACTATAGAAAAAACCATTTAGATTGGAGCTTTCAACCAGAGATGAAAAACAAATAAAAATAAGGTAAAAATGGCAGGTCACTTGGCACTTTCACTCAACATCTGACTGGTTCAAAATGCCAATTCACTTTGCACTTTCATCTTATCTTTTTTCATCTCTGATTGAAAGATTCTATCCAAGTGGCATTTTCACAAGTTTGATCTGAAAAAACCAATTTAAATGAAATTTTCACTGCAAAATGGGCTACATTGAGAGTTATTTCACAGAAGTGTTGTATTAAAAAAAATTCTCTCAAAGTGCACTATTTTGGATATTTTTGTATTGATAATCTCACATGATGTCCTGTTTTCAATTCTCTTTACATGCAAACATATAATATCTTCACAAATCTAACTATTGGAAGATGAAAGTTAATTATTGGAGATGCACAATTGCAATCTATTAACAAATAAACTTGATGGTAGGTAACCCCTTTGTAAATGCACGATGATATACTTGGTAGATCCTCAATGTTGGTAGGCTACACTGAACATGGTGTACAATGGTTTCTGCCTAGTGAGCACAATA
Organism: Alisma plantago-aquatica; assembly: GCA_963693085.1. Taxonomy (NCBI): domain Eukaryota; kingdom Viridiplantae; phylum Streptophyta; class Magnoliopsida; order Alismatales; family Alismataceae; genus Alisma; species Alisma plantago-aquatica. The sequence goes on along the minus strand of OY856413.1, from coordinate 673,679,973 downwards.
TTTTTACCCAGTGGCCACAACTTGATAGTGTACTGTTGTAGTGAAAGTAGTTTTGCCATTGGGAAATGAAACAAAATAAAGTCAAATAGGCTCAGGTGCTCCAATATAAATTTCTTTATGTCATCCTTTCTACACAAACTAATTTGTGAAATGCAATGTGGTTCTAGTGTAAACATTGGGATATGACATACAAGTCAAGTCAAATCAAAATTTTATATTATTTAGTAGCTTACATGGTTAAAAAATGTCAAATTTTAGTTTTTTTATTAACTTTTATGTGAGTGTTTATCTATAAATAAGATAAATATCATGTTCATGAATTTATTCCGATCTGAGATAAAATATGTGTTTTACATTTTTGTTTCCACTTATTATTACATTTTTAAAGATTTTAGTTATCGGTGCAATCTACCAAAGTGTTGTGACGAATCTCACTTACTGAATTATTTTTCACTCACTTCCACTATATATTGGGATGTGTGTAACAACCTAATTTTCAGGGTTTTTACATATTTCTAGATCTGGATTTAAAAATTTATAATTTAGATCATATCTTAAGGTAAGTGACAATAATGATGACAAGATGATATCAAGTAAGTGCAACATGTACATGGAATTCATCAAACCAAATTCTCATAAAAATATGGTTGAGGGGTTATTTTGGTGTTTTCTTACATAATTATGTCAATGAAACATATTAAAGTTATTGATGAAAATTTAGAGGTATTGCATTTCTTGAATTTCATCAAATGTCCATTTGTATTTAAGATTAATTTAAGCACTCATAAAAGTGAGATCTTTTAGTATTTAAATGAAGTGGTTAAGTGGATCTCCAATTTCACCCAAAGTTGGCCCAAAGAAAGATCTATGTGATCGATGTATGGTTCAAATTGAAGACAACTGGATAATCTTACAACAGAAGGTAAATGCTTAGGATTATGAAAGTCTAATTTATTTTTACATACAATGTGGGATTTATGTGCACCCCTAGATATGGATTCAATGGGTGGCTGCAATATGAGTTAGTGATAGATAACAATTGTGGTGAAATTTGACCCTCCAATCCCCATCTGATGATGTGCCTAACTTCTCCTACCTCTAAACATGCGAGGATAGAAATCTATAGGATTGTGATCCATCCAGTTGCAACAAACTTGTCAATCATGAAATGTATACTTTACTAACCAAAGTTTAGATATGCAAGAGTAGGAGTGGCCTCTTGACCTCTCACTTGAATCATGAGACCCAAGGTTTATTAGATTGTATACCCTCCCTTGCCCCTACTTTGTTGTCCTCAGAGTGAGCAGTTGAGAGTGGGGTGGAGCCATCTTTGAGCATACTTACCACTAACTAAGGCTTGTTGGACAAATGATTGCACACTAGCAATATAATATTAGAATATTAAGATATTATCATCTTCCCACATAAACTTTCTACTAAAAAGTACTACTCAAGGACAATACACCCTACAACATTACTCCTTTTTGAATCATCACATGAAGACATGTCTCTACTAAACTCCTCTATTAGATAGCTAGCACATTGATCTAAGAGGATTTTAGGATCTAGCATCTCCAAGAACCACTTCTCCATTTTGTCAGGTAGTTTATTTGCCTCCCTACTTGGAAATCAACTTTGCTATGATGAGATAACCATTACAAAAGGGATCATCATCTTAAAAAATAGATTAATAAGTAAACCAAAAAACATGTGTCATTGCTTCCATCACTTAGATGGTAGGCAGACTAAGACTGCATACACCTCAACTAGATCCAATTGGGATCTCATCATATTTGTGAGAAGCTTGATAATATTAAAAATTTCAACTTCACATTAAGTTTTGATCCATTTTAAGGTGACATCGACTTGTTTGAGACTTAGAATATTTCCAAGTTAACTCATGTTCTTGAGGAAAAGAAGATTAAACATTTTGTATATGTTCTTAGGGAAGTATTGGTCATTGGAGGAGACCAAAAAATGTTATTCATTGGTGGGGACTGGAGCAGATGTAAGGAGTTTGTGAGACTGCCAATTGGAATTTGTGCATAAAGGTGATATCCAGACTATTGAAATACATCTATATTATGAACCTTCATGAAACTAAAGTTTATAGATACAAAGACAAATTTTTTAAAGTAGATAAAATTATATGTATTATCCATATTGGTATAGTATGCCCAGAGAGCCAATCATATGATGACTGCAATGAGGCATGTGATACTTGATTTGATAATGATAAAGGTAATTATGTCTATTATGTTTGTATCACTCATGAGATGATGACACATACATGATAGATGTCTAAAGAATGATGTGACTCGATGACATATGTCTTCAGGTTGAGGACTTGAATAATGAGACCATATATATGATAAGAGTATATACATTCTTGTTATGTCCCTAGTCAGATATTATTGTAGAAACAAAATATACAACAGTAATACATAAGACTAGAGTGTGTGTTAACTGATAACAAAGTCTCATTAGTCTTGATATATGATATCAAGTCAAGCACATAGATATATGTTAGAGAACAATATATTGGACAGACCCACCTAGAGAGTGATACATGGATACCATGGAATGGTAGTGACAAATCGTCTCTCATAGTGATAGTGGTTCTTAGACCTGAAATCACTACACTCATCACATGTCGTTGGGTACACTTTGAAATCATCAAATGCATTCCTGAAACATGGGTGTTATAAAGGTGATGGTTGGCTGACTTTGACACTTGGGGATAGACTGTAAGTGATAGTGATGGGATTTGTCCCTCCTAGAAGGAGTATGATATCCAGGGCCCCTTGATAAGCAAGACTGAGAATTGTATGTCCATACTCATGTGATTCAATATATGATATGTGAATTCACATGCATCTCAGACAGTTTTCTCTAGGTCAAGGAACATGGATTGAATGTTGAAGAGGATGATGTTCCATGCCTCAAGTTCAATCTGAATGTCAGAGACAAAGGAACTATACAATCATTGTAACACTAATCACAGATTGTAGGTTGAAGTTGTTCTCCAACTTTCTGAGTTACTTGGGTAGCAATGATGAGTTACTAGATTCTTCTCATTGCTTATGATGTCATAATTTGTTATGAACATTCACGACCAATGTAAATTGGAACATGTAGGGTTACACACATAGGATACCCCTGGAAATGGAGATTGTCTGTGAATGATGTTTAGATTGAGACTAATGGTGTTTAGGTACTCAATTAAACATATAATCGACTGAATGGACTCAGAAATATCAAGTTCAAGTGTTGAACTAGCTGGTTAGAGTGTCATGTTGATTAGAGACTGCATTGGCAATGTTAGGACTTCCAACCAACTGGTTCACCCTTATGATCCGATCGACTAGTGTGAGCCAACCAATAGGTTCACTTGGTGAACAGGGTGGCTCACAGTCCTACCAACCAAGGAAATCAGGATTTACCTGGTTGGAGGAAAACTTTCATGTTTCACTTGTTCAATTCGATTGGAATAAGAATTAATCTTTGCATTAATTAGAAACGATTGAGGAAATTCAATTGCAGGCAAGTCTGGGAAGTGAAACGACCGGTTCATCGGGTAAACCGATTGGCTCACACTCCCAATCGACCGGTTCACTAGTGAACCAACCGGTTCGCCTACCGCACTACAAGCTATTCATGGAATTTTTGGATCCTTCTACTCCCGAACAGACTGGGAACCCTGACCCTGCCCTCTACTATAAATAGAGGGGTACTGGGGGCTTATCAAAACACAACTCAGAACATCAGTTGCTCTATAAAGTTGTTGTTATCTCTTGTTTTGGTAACCAAGAGAGCCTGATCAAGTGCTACCTGACTGGGGAGGCATAGAGAGGGAAAGACAATTGAAGAAAAGTAATCTGAGTTCGGGAGAGTAGGTTGGTGCTAGTACACAAATAGGACAGCCATCTCCTTCCTTCCAGTTCTTTTAGAATGGCAGGAGTTCCAAGTGGTTCGTGTGGACTATCTGTAGAGGGGGGAGATGTCTGCTGCTCAGGAGGACACATCATCCGTAGTCCATGGTAGAGGCCAGAGTCCATGGCGAAGACTAGGAGCTGCACAGACACCGTCCAAGATATGGCATTGAAGATCGCACATGGCTGTGAGGTATTGTCACTGGGTAAGCCCCAGGACTAGGTATATCTTTCTAAAACCATCCTTTCCATTACATAGTCATTGATGTGATCTCATGTTATGGGTTAATGGCCAGTAAAACTTTTGTTTCCGCTACCTACTCTGAGACCATAAAACCCAACAGTAGTATCAGAGCCACGTCAACGTACTGTGCTTTGGGATAAATTGATATGATCATATTTTGATTTTATCGTCATTTATTTATTGAATATGATGTGAATATTTAAAATGACTGATGTGCATATCCAACTAAATACCACGTGTGACCACAAACTAATATACATATATGATATGATATATATGCAAGTGATACGCGTCGCCCTAAAATGATTTTGTAGATGTGTAGCATGATTATGGCCAATAAACCCTATGCATACTTGGTTGGTTATGGTTGTTTGCATCTTAGTTTACATACCGAGCCTTTACCTTCTATTCCACATGCAACTCGAGATCCTTTCTCTTCTACCTTTACTCCCCTTGAATGTAACTCAAGGTTTCCCAAAGATTATGTAAAAGTAGGATAGTATATTTTCTGTTATATCGAAGAAGAAGATGCTCAGCACCAGACGAGTCGACCGCCTGGAGGACCAAGGAGGATTGTGAAGGAGCCGGACTGACCAGTTGATGGTCCAACTGCTTGTTGGAGGTTTCCAAACATCAGAGGCCAGACCGACCGACAAACTGACTAGGAGGTGAGCTGATCGTGTCATAGGATGAGCTAATCAACCTGGAATGGTTCAAGCACAAATATCTTCATCAAAAACAGGTTGCATATGATGTAGACCTTAGATGACTGTTCCTTGTGGCTCTAAGGAATTATAATAGGATGGACATAGTCTATCCCCATGTGTCAAAGCCACCCAATCATCACCGTTATAAAAACCCATATTTTAGGACTGCGTTTGATGATGTCAAAGGGTACCCAACGACATATGACAAGTGTAGTGATTTTAGGTCTAAGAACCACAAACACCACTGTCACTATGAGAGATGACTATAACCTACCATGGTAATGGTTTCCATGTGTCAGTCTCATGGTGGGTCTGTCTGATACATTGTTCTCTAACATGTATCTGTGTGATTGGTTTAATATTGTCATATCATAACTAATGAGAATTTGTCATCAACCAACTCACACTCTGATCATATGTGTCATTGTTGTCTATCAACCCTCCAAAATAGCAAGTGATCAGGGACATAATGAAAATATATGTATTCTTGACATCCATATGATCTCATTTCGACAAGGCTAATACTTGAAGACATACGCCATTAAGTAATATCATTCTCTAGACATTTATAATGTTACATCATAATCTCATAACTGAATTAAACAGAATAAATTTGAATCTTGCCTTTATTTATTAATCAAATCAATTACAAATTATGCCATTACAATCATCACAAAATTGGCTCTTTGGGCATACATACCAACAAACTTCCACTTGTATTTAGAGCCAATCACTCAGAATCTTATTTCGAGTGACCTAACATGCCCATCATGCTTCTTTTGTGAAAGTGCCTTTGTCAAGGGATCAACAATATTGTTCTTAGTTGCTACTTTGCAAATCTTTACATCTCCTCGATGCACGATCTATCGTATTAGATGATATTGTCTTTGTATTATCTTTGAGTGCCAATGCGATATGGGTTCCTTAGCTTGCACAGTAGCTCCATTATTTTCACAATATAGCTCGATTGTGTCATTGATGTTAGGAACAACCCCAAGTTTTGTAATGAACTTCTTGATCTATACAGCCTCCTTTGTTGCATTGTATGCAGCAATATACTCAGCCTCTATTGTAGAATTGACAACTATCTCTTGCTTATAACTCTTCCAACTTTCAGCTTTGTTGTTATGGCAAAACATGAATCCTGATTGTGATTTTTAATCATCTTAATCAGTCTAGAAGCTTACATGGGTGTAACCCTTTACTACCAACTCTTCCTCTCCACCATAGACCAAGAACTGATCCTTAGTCCTTCACAAGTACTTGAGGATGTTCTTTACAGCTATCCAATGAGCATCACCTGGGTCTGACTGATATCTGCTCATCATGCTTAGGGCATATGAGACATCCTGATGAGTATACAACATTGCATACATGACTGATCCAATTGCTGAGGCATATGGAATCAAACTCATGTGTTCCATTTCTTCACAAGAACTGGGACATTGATCTCTAGAGATGGGGACACCATGACGCACAAGGAGGTTTCCTCTCTTTGATTTCTCCATGTTAAACCGCTTCAACATTTTGTCAATGTATATACTCTGACTTAGTCCAAGAAGCTGTCTTGATCTATCTCTATAGATATTTATCCCCAATATGTAGGATGCTTCTCCCAAGTCTTTCATAGAAAATGTATTTTCCAGTTATGTCTTTATCTTTTGTAAAGTAGGGATATCATTCCCCATCAATAATATGCCATCTACATATAATATGAGAAATGTCACTATGCTCCCATTAACCTTCTTATGTACTTAAGGTTCATCTTCATTTTGAATAAAGCCAAACTCTTTGACTATTTCATCAAAATTCCATCTCCAAAATTCTTGCTTTAATACATAGATTGACTTGTATATCTTACAGACTCTATTTGCAAACTTTGGATCTATAAAACCCTCAAGTTGTGCCATGGACACATCCTCAACAAAATTCTCATTAAGGAATGTGGTTTTGACATACCTTTGCCAAATCGTATAATCACGATAAGCCGCAATAGTAAGCATGATCCCGATGGACTTAGCCGTGGCCACTGGAGAAAAGGTTTCATCATAGTCAACACTTTGAACTTGTCCAAAACCCTTTGCAACCAATCTATCCTTATAGGTTTGAACTTTTCCATCCATGTCGGTCTTCTTATTGAAGACCCACTTGCACCCTATGGGTTTTATCCCTTCAAGTGGATCCACCAAAGTCCATACTTTATTGGTATACATAGATTCCATCTCAAATCTCATGGCCTGACACAACTTTACCGTGCGTATAACGCAAGTATACGCGTCAATGTAATATAGGCCTTGTGAGGCCCGAGTCAAACACAGGGAAATGTGATTTTCAGTAGACTACTACTTACTACTCGCGATCAGCTAAACTGATTGTAAAATTTTGGAAGTTGTTTTGAAAAATAAAAATAAAAAACAAAAGAAAACAAAGCAATTGATTAAATGGTTGGTTTAATCAATTCAAAAGAAATCTCAAGGATTGTGGTTGCACCGCGGGTTCTCGTTGTACTAATTTCTTCACAATTATCACAACTCATCTCCCTTTATGGATAGTGGCCTATAGCCAGAATTGCTTTCTTCCACGATATAATTAACTACCTTAATTTAGGTCGTTTCCACGCCATTATTAACCTATGCCCTAAACTAGGTGCATGAAAAACATGTCTCTGGGTTCCCACCATTAACCGTACATCACCTTTTCCAAAGGATTTATTAGTTAATGTGATTACTGCTCTTTTTAACCATTAATTCTTCGTTAAAAGCAATTAAAGGTATTAGATTACCATTATGGTGATCAAGCACAATGATAGCAATGGAGAAAATGATATCATACCACGGATTTGAGGGACAAATTATGATAAACTATGTAAGAAGAGTCATACAACGATTGTCGGGCTACTCCCGGTCCTAGAGACAAAGGGGATTAGTCTCGCATGTTCATCTCAATACAAAACACCATGAAGGAAGGAGAAAACATGGATGGAGATGGTGTAACCCCTGAACGGAGAAGAACCGGGTGATCTTCGGTGCAAGATGAGCATTCGGCAGCCTTCCGACGGTGGAAAACTCTATTTGTGTCTCTGGAATCTCCCGGGGCATAGCTCTCGGCTCTATTCTTCGCTCTCTCCTCCTTCGGGACTTGTGCCATGCAATAGAACATGCATGACGGCTTTGGGTCATCTTTTTTAGGTATAGGTACCACTTACGACCGCTAAAAGAACGCAGTTGTCCGATTGAAGTCGTACTGGATAAAACGTTGATTCGACGACGTCGATACCATCGATACGACACCTTAGGGTACCGATGCTTTCTTCAATTTCTGGGAGCCGCCTGAAGCCTTCTCGATACCATCGACCGCTCCCGTCGATGGTATCGACGGGATGATATATGGCTCACTGTTGGACTTTTGAGACCATCGACAAAGTGTCGATGGTATCGAACTATCTGCTTCCTCTCTGGTTCTGTCACTATTGCTCTATCGATGCTATCGACAGACCGTCGATGGTATCGACGGGTCTAGAATTGTAAATTTCCTGAAAATGAGAGAAAAACACAAATCAAATCCGAGAAATATGATAATCTATACAAAACAATGTAAAACAAGATGAATTTGATGTTGGCAAGGATGATAGGCTAAAGGAGTTGAATCATGCGATATTAACCACAAATATGACCAATAAGTGCATAAAACGAGTGTAAAACTAGCCTATACAAGCGACTCAAAACCCCTGCATCAAACTCCCCCAAGCTTGAACTTTGCTCGTCCTCGAGAAACCAAACTATAGAATAAAATTGTGAGGGTCAACTAAAGAACATAATCACATAAAAGACATCACAGTATGATTCCCACCTGCAAGGCACATATCGGCTCTCACTAACCATGGAACGATAACTACCCTAAAGGTGACAATGATCATCCATGAGAGATGTCCATCCCGTAATCAATGAACACAATCAAATAAAGCAGATAATATAATAAATTCCTCTGGTTCATGCATGGTGCATCTTGCGATCTCCTATCTATGTTGCTCATATCCTAACTATCATCTACATGGAAGTAGATCTCCTGATATATAAGAATGAGGAGATAATCATGAGTAGTCTACCATTTTGAGCAATGGGTGGATGGAATGGGCGACTATGGAAGAACAGAAAGCACAATACAGTTAAAATGCAAAACAACAGAAATGACCTACATGATGCATATGCATATGAAAATGACCTAATGCCTACATTTTAGGTAGGATGATGCATGCTCTACTATTCCATCTCAGTGTGAGATAGAATGTCTACAAAACTTCATCATGTGCTTGTTCTTCCTATTATGCAAGTGAAAATAGTTCCTTTCTCCCTCTGATTTCAGCTTATCTTTTTCTTCTTCTTCTTTTTCTCTTTTTCAATTATTTTTCAAGCCCTTATTTTTCTCAATTTGACTAAGGAAGCATTTATAATACTTTTTTTTCTTTCAGGCTTATTTTCACATAACTACTATAATTAATGCATTACAATCTACTTTTTAGAGAGTATAGAACAAGTTACCTGCTTTTCTTATTTTTCAGAAGAAATCAGGCACATAATGTCCTATATGCTCAAAAATATGCAAAATGCAACTACATGAAAGTAATTATGCAACTACAATGGCATGCACTCTAGAACGTGTGCATGCATAACTGATCTACATTTTTTTTTCATTTTTATTTTTTTATGCAAAATCTAGCTATAATGCAATCCTATCTAGATGACATGCAATCAAGAGATGAAAAACTGTAGTGTGCTCCCAGTTCTTATGATGGAGTGTGAATGAAGTAAGGTGGATAGATTACAAGACTAAATGACAGAACCATTAGAAAAGATTATATGTCCCTCCTTACTGACATGTGCACAGGGTAACTAAGAGGTTTCTCTTTCTCACTTCAAATTAAAGTCATGTTACTGTTTGGTTAGTTAAAGCTCGTCATCTATATTCGTCCTCATTTCTTGAACCATAAGGATATACAGTTATGATCATATGTTTTAAAGTTGACCTACACAATTATTTTCATAAGTTATGTGCTCAATTTCACACAAGTCAAACTTGAAATTTCTTTAAAAAATCGTTAATGCTCAAGTTTCACTCAATTTCACACATTAACCCCATATGCAAAACATTGAGATGACAATGCAATTTACATTTAGACATCCACTTATTACACTAGATAGAATGTGGATCCTAGAAAGCCATAAATAAATAGAATTACACAACTAAAAGAAATTGCAAAAAACTAAGAAACATGCTAAAATTAAAAAAAGATGAAAATAAAACTAAGATAGAAATTGTTCCATCTCCCCCCCTAAGCTTGAACTCAACTATGGCCTCATAGTCAAGAAAAAACTCAGAAGGTGGAATTGTGATACCCTGCTACTGCTCTGGTGGTGGATATGGTGGGTACTGCTGGCAACTGGGATCCCAGGTAGGAAACTGCCCCGTTGATACCATCGACTTCTATATGCATCCTTTGTCCTCGCGAGGCCTTGGTGCTGAATTCCCCTGAAGCTGGGTCGATACCATCGACATGACGGTCAATGGCATCGACTTCTTTGGCAAGAAATCATCTGAATATCTCCAGAGATCTCGTGAGCATCGACCACGAAGTCGATGCTATTGACTTACTCCCTTGATTTCTTCGATTCCCATGTTGGGTGGTCGATACTATCGACGAGGCTGTCGATAGTATCGACGGAGCAAAATTTTACCAATTGCTGCTCGTCACCCTCAATCTGACCATCGACACAAGGGTCGATGGTATCAACATCCACACAGACCTGCACACTTAGCAAACCTATCAGGGTATCATTTTTAAAGACTAAGTGTTAAACTAATGACAACTACCTACAAATGCAAAAAATTAAAAGAAACAAACATGTACACTACCAAGGTTGGGTTGCCTCCCAACAAGCACCCTTCTTTAATGTCTTAGGCTAGACGATACAGATACCTTAACCTGGGTTGTCAAAGGATGTCTCTGATAATTCATTTGGCAATTTGAATTCAACTCTATCATTACCTATTCCTAGCGTCAGGTAGCCTCACCCAATGGCAGTGATTACATCAGTCGTAGCTTGGAACGGTCCTCCCAATAACATCTCACATCCTACTAGCTCATGCATGTCCATTACCACAAAGTCAACAGGGAAGATGAATTTTTTGACTTTGACTAGCACATCCTCGCATATACCTTGTGGCTTAACAATGGATCCATCAGCCAACTCGATTGTCATGGAAGTTTGTGTTGGCTTCTTCAATCCCAGCTTTTGAAAAGTGGCACGTGGCATACGATTAATGCCTACTCCTGAGTCACATTGTGCTTTTGGAAAATGTTGTCTACCTATGGAACATGGGATGTAGAAACATCTTGGATCTAATTTCCTCTTCTTTGGCAGCCTTCCTTGGATTATAGAACTCACTATTCATCAACACACCAACATCTATATCGTTGATCTATCGTTTCTTGTTAATTATGTCTTTCATAAATATTCTATATGAAGGAATTTTCTCTATAGCCTCCACCAATGGAATGTTAATGTGGAGCTTCCGGAAGATCTCAAGAAATTTCTTGAAGTGCCTTTGCTCTTTCCTCGGCTTCAGACTATCTGGGAATGGCATGCTTGGCTCCTTAATGTGCTTTTGCGGTCGAATATATGTAAATTTAGGGATCTCCTCCCCTAAGCTTTCTTCAATGCCACCTTCTAGGATAGGACTAAGTACATCATCCGTGGATGGCATGGCTTGTGGTTGCTTCTCTGTATTGCTAGTGGCTGCTCCACTACGAAGTATAGCTTTCACCTGCTCCTCCAGCCTAGGAATCTCTTTAGAAATCTGAGATATGGGCACGGTAGTGGTGGAATCTTGGAGTGAACTGAATGATGTCCTACATCCACCTGGAAATCCATACAAACTGCAAGGGTATGGAACTTTGGGTTTATCCTCCAAGTCTATATGCATGGTACTCTGCTCATTTACCTCCTCAACAGGAAGCTCTGATGCTTTGTAGACTAAAATGTTTAACATGTTGATGTGGCTGAGCGGGCTCTGCATTCCCAACTGGTTTTTGTTGAATGATTTGCTTCATCGCAGCCACCTCGGTTGAAATTTGGGTCATGGTTGTCTCTAGCATCCTCAGTTGTGCACCATGGATCTGTAGAGTCAGCCCGAACTGATTCATAAACTCTCCTTGTGACTTAATTTGATTGCTGAATGTGCTCATAAACTCTTGATTTTGCTTTATTACTTGGTTGAGAAACTCATTGCTCCTGTCCTCCACACTAGGTTGTGGGGTTTGCTCCGAGTCTTGTAGAAAATTATTTGGATCCTTCCATTAGAATTTATTATCCTTTCTCTAAGAGTAGTCATTGCTCCTATAGCCATGTTGATGCATATATTTTACATATTTTTCCTCCTCAGACCCACTGCTCTCCTTCTCTAAGAGCCTCTTGGCCAGCAGGTCTATCTTCTCATTTAATGATTGAATGGCCTTTGCATCACCTACAACTCTATTTTGTTCAGGTGCATCTCTATTACCCCACGACTGCTTCTTGGTCATGTTCTTTAAGATCTCCCAACACCTTGTACCTGTGTTGTTCAAGAAGAAACTCGAGCCCGCTGAATCTAAGTTGCTTCTATCATGCTCATTGAGAGAAAAGTAGAAAATTTTAACTTGCTTGTCCTTATCCAGCCCATGATGTGGGCACTTCCTTACCATAATCTGAAAGCACTCCCATGTCTATGAATAAGTCTCGCCAGCCTTTTGACTGAAGTTATGAATCTTTCTCACGAGGTCATTCATCTTCTCGAGCGGGAAGAATCTCTCAAAGAAGACCTCTACCATCTGGTCCTCGGTCTCGATGCACTCGTCATCGAGATTGTACAGCCATTCGCGTGCATTTCTTGCTAGAGAACTGGGAAAAAGCTTTAAGTAGAGTGCTTCTTGCGGGAACCTGTCAATCTTTATCATATCACAGTTTTCCACAAATGTGCTGATGTGGGCCACTGGATCTTCATTGTTCAGCCCATGAAATGCATTAGACTTGACCAAGTTTATCAGTGATAGATCAATCTTATATGTAGGAATGTTGATCGCCTGCTGTTTGATCGGCCCCTTGGACGCAGATGAGGAAGAAGTCTTGATCTTCTCTCATATTGTCTGTTCCTCAGCCATTACTTCAGGTTCAGAATCTGTGTCTAAGTCTTTGGGTTTATTGTGGGTATGCTCCTCGTCGTCACCCGATCCCAAAGGCAGAACCTCAGGTGTCGACTGTGCGTAGTCCGTACTATGTGTCTTCACCATGTACTAGTATCTGAAATGTAAAAAATTGGTTAAGTATAGTGCTAGACGAATAAAGAATTTGAAAGATAGACAATTTACTCTCAATTATTAAAAATTATTAAAAGTAGCCTACAGTGGCCGCTTGTAGCACTCGTAGTGCCGAAAATTGTCGTCTCCCCAGCAACAGCGCCAAAAACTTGACATGACTTTACCGTGCGTATAACGCAAGTATATGCGTCAATGTAATATAGGCCTTGTGAGGCCCGAGTCAAACACAGGGAAACATGATTTTCGATAGACTACTACTTACTACTCATGATCAGCTAAACCGATTGTAAAAGTTTGGAAGTTATTTTGAAAAATAAAAATAAAAACAAAAGAAAACAAAGCAATCGATTAAATGGTTGGTTTAATCAATTCAAAAGAAATCTCTAGGATTGTGGCTTCACTGTGGGTTCTCATTGTATTAATTCCTTCACAATTATCGCAACTCGTCTCCCTTTCTGGATAGTGGCTTGTAGCCAAAATTGCTCGCTTCTTTGATACAATTCACTACCTTAATCTAGGTCGGTTCCATGCCAGTAGTAACCTATGCCCTAAACTAGGTGCATGAAAAACATGTCTCTGGGTTCCCACCATTAACCATACATCACCTTTTCCAAAGGATTTATTAGTTAATGTAATTACCGCCTCTTTTTAACCATTAATTCTTCTTCAAAAGCAATTAAAGGTATTAGATTACCATTATGGTGATCAAGCACAATGATAGCAATGGAGAAAATGATATCATACCACGGATTTGAGGGACAAATTATGATAAACTATGTAAGAAGAGTCATACAACGATTGTCCAGGCTACTCCCGGTCCTAGAGACAAAGGGGATTAGCCCCGCATGTTCATCTCAATACAAAACACCATGAAGGAAGGAGAAAACATGGATGGAGATGGTGTAACCCCTGAACGGAGAAGAACCGGGTGATCCTTAGCACGGGATGAGCATTCTGCAACCTTCTGGCGGTGGAAAGCTTCGTCTGTGTCTCTGGAATCTCTCGGGTGTAGCTCTCAGCTCTATTCTTCGCTCTCTCCTCCTTCGAGACTTGTGACATGCAATAGAACGTGCATGACGGATTTGGGCCATCTTTTTTTAGGTATAGGTACCACTTACGTCCGCCAAAAGAACGCAGCCGTCTGATTGAAGTCATACTGGAAAAAACTCTGATCCGAAGGCATCGATACCATCGACGGGGTGTTGATGGTATCGACACCTTAGGGTACCGATGTTTTCTTCAATTTCTGGGAGTTGCCTGAAACCTTCTCGATACCATCGACTGCTCCCGTCGATGGTATCGGCGGGGTGATATATGGCTCACTGTTAGACTTTCGAGACCATCAACAAAGTGTCGATGGTATCGAACGATTTGCTTCCTCTCCGGCTCTATCATTGTTTCTATCGACAGACCGTCGATGGTATCGATGGGTCCAGAATTGTGAATTGCCTGAAAATGAGAGAAAAACACAAATCAAATATGAGAAATATGATAATCTATACAAAACAATGTAAAACAAGATGAATTTGATGCAGGCAAGGATAATAGGCTAAAGGAGTTGAATCATGAGATATTAACCACAAATATGACCAATAAGCACATAAAATGAGTGTAAAACTAGCCTATACAAGCGACTCAAAACCCCTGCATCATGGCCTCAAGCCATTTCTCAATTTCTGGTCCCTCTATATCATCTTGATAGGTTATTGGCTCATCATATATGACCAATTCACTACCTTCCTGAGTCACAAGATATTCAAATCTCTCAGGTTCAAAGTGTGTCCTATTAGATCTATGAGGTTCCTACGTTACTTGAGGAGTTTGACATTCCACAACACCTTGTATTTCTCTTAGTTCCGCTTGTTCATCTATCAATTATATGTTCTCTTGTTGGCCTTGAACCTCTTTGAGTTCTACTTTCCTCCCATTAATTCCTTTGGAAATGAAGTCCATTTCAAGGAATACAGCATCCCTGACTACAAACACTTTGTTGTCAGATAGGGAATAAAGGTAATATCATCTTGTTTCTTTAGGATATCCAACAAAATAACATTTATTATATTTAGGACCAAGCTTATCAGGAAACATTTTCTTGACATAAGCTTCACATCCCTAAATCCTCATAAAAGACATATTGGGATGCTTCCCATTCCATATCTCAATGGTGTCTTTTGAATCAATTTAGATTGTACTTGGTTTAGTGTAAACACATCTGCTTGTAGATCATACCCCCAGAAGGTAGTCAAAAGCTCGGCTAAACTCATCATTGATCGCACCATATCTAACGATGTGTGATTCCTTCTTTCTGACACACCATTGTGCTAAGGTATTCCAGGAAGAGTCCAATGGGATACAATCCCATGGGCTCTCAGAAGGTCATCAAATTCTTAGTTTAAGTATAAACATTTGGAAACTTTTCTCACATGACTCAGACCAAAAAAAAGGTACATCCTTCCTTGTTAAGTGTGTAAGAGACGCTGCTATTGCACTAAAGTTTCTTATAAACCTCCTGTAATACCTTGCTAACCCTAGGAAACTTCTGATCTCAGTAGGGGTCGTAGGTTGCTCCCACTGAAGAACAAATTCTACCTTCTTAGGGTTAACGCTAACTCCTTCTCTTGATATAACATGTCTAAGAAAAGATACTTCAGCCAACCAAAACTCACATTTATGAAACTTAGCATAAAGATGATGTTGCCTTAACAACTACATGGCTATCCTCAGATGTTTCTCATGTTGTTCCACATCTTTAGAATATATAAGGATGTCATCTATAAACACTATTATGAATTGATCTAAGTATGGTTTGAAAACCCTATTCATCATGTCCATAAAGGCTGTAGCGGCATTTGTTAAACCAAAAGACATAACTACAAACTCATAGTGCCCATACCTCATTCTGAATGCTGAATTAGGTACATCAGATGCCTTTATCCTTAGCTGATGATAACCTGACCTGAGATCTATCTTTGAAAAGGATATTTAATCTTAATTGTTATCTTATTCAATTGTATGTAGTCTATACATAACCACATGGTTCCATCCTTCTTTTTCACAAATAGTACTGGAGCTCCCCAAGGTGATGTACTGGTTTGAATAAATCCTTTATTCAACAACTCCTGTAATTGGGTTTTCAATTCCTTTAACTCCTCAGGTGCCATTCTATTGGCAGGTAATGCTACTGGGTGGCTACCAGGTAAAGTCTGTATCTCAAAGTCAATATCTCTTTCAGGTGGTAAACTTGGTAACTCATCAGGGAAGACATCTGAAAACTCACATACTACTAGAATATCTACTAGACTGACTGCTCTTTTCTCTACCCTAGCATCCACCACATGTGCTAAAAAGGCCTCACACCCCTTTCTCATCATCTTATCATCTACAACAGCTGATACTATACATGTGGGCAAGACTTTTCTATCTCCAGTAAAGACACATGAAAAACCACCTTGTTGAAAGATAACTTCTTTCTTCCAACAATCTAACTAGACATGATATGTCTCAAGGAAGTCCATACCCAAAATGATTTGAAAAGAATTAATATCTAAGGGTATGAGATTAACTGCTATTGTATACCCACTAAAACTTAACATCCATCTAGGACATACTTTTGTCAAAATTGAGGATTCACCTAGTGGAACTTTTAACAACAGCTCATAAGATAAATCCTGGGTTAGAAGATTTAGTCCACTAACTATTGACCTTTGAATGAAAGAATGTGTTGCACTAGGATATATTAATACTGTAACAGAAATGTTGTTAAAGAGAAGCATCTCACCTGTCACAACTGTGGGTGAAACTACACCTTTAGATGGTGTCAGTGAGAAGAAATGTCTAATAGCTCTCCCTCTGCCATGTTTTCCTCACTATCCACTACTGGTAATAGGTGCTCCCCCTCTAGAACCTGAAGCCACTGAAGAACTTGCCCCTATAACTAGAACCTGCCTCTGTGGAGTCTGAAATTGTAATTGTGAGCCTTATTCGGATACATATTGTAGTTTTGGGCAGTCCCTTTTTATATGTCCCATCTACCCACAATGAAAACATATTAGAGTGTTAGTTTCCCAGCACTGACTAGAATGTGCCCTGCCACAATTATCACATATGGATGCATCATGTCTCTGTGGTCCTATCACTGACACTGAAGATCCTGAAGACCTAGTTGGAGGTGTCCATGTAGACTGTGTATTCCATCTACCAGAATTAGGCCTTCCTCCACTTAGTGAAAACTTAGATCCTTGTCTCCCAAAATAGCCAAGTCCTCATCCTATCTTAGAAAAGAAACCACCACCTCCTCTATATCCACCACTATTTTGTCCCCCTCTAATAAATCTCCAGATCTTTTCTTACTCTCAGACTGCTTATCAGCATTAACTGACTCTTCTACATGTCTCGCTGCTTCCACAAATTCCCCAAAGTTTTCTCTGTCTCTTCAACCAATGGCTGACACAGCGTGTCTAATCTATGATCTTAATCCTTGTTGAAATCTTCTGCACTTTTCTACATCATCAGGAATAAGTTGCGGACATAAATTTGCCAACCTTGTGAAATATGCCTCATATTCACCAATTGTCATACTTCCTTATCTGATATTATCCAACTATTTAATATTATCACTTAGGAAGGTAGGAGGAAAATACTTAAGGTGAAACTCATCCACAAAGTCCTTCCAGTTCATCTCTACATTTCTCCTTTTATCTTCCACTCCTCGCCACCACAACTCAACATCTCCCTTGAGTAAATAGACTACATGATTGATTTGCTTATCTTCTGATAACTCCATTAGGTGAAAGCCCTTTTCCAGTTGTCAAAGCCACACCTCTGCCATAGCTGGATCTGTTGTTCCAAAAAATTTAGTTCCACCAAGGTTCTTCACCAACTCATAGGATCTCTGATAAACTATCACACCCGCATCCCACGATTACCACTAATCATGAGATTAGGGCATAATTTTGATGAAATATCCTCCATATTTGTTTTTTTATCTAAATATATTATAATAACACTTGATGAACGATAAGTCTTGATCAAACATAACAACAAGATACAGCAGAACTTGTCTTATTACATAGAAGCAAGAGTTTCACACTTAATATACATCATGTACATTAAATTTCAAACTTCTCTCTTTTCTCACTCTTTCTATCCCAGGATCCAGGGGAAGGATAAGAGACCCTCTAACTATTCTAATTACTCTTCTTTCAAGACCTCTGAGCTAATCTTGATTAAAGTTGGATTTCAACTCCTCAGGAAGAGCTAATCCTTTACCAAAAAATTGTTCAATAGGTTGGTGAGCTACTGGATCAGTGAGTAGAGAATCAATAGGTAACCAAGATATTTATGATGTTTACAAGTAATAGAACTTAAATGCAATCATGAAAGCATGGCAGTTTAGAACTGTAATTCATTCAACATGGCAGTTTAAAACTGTAATTCACTCAACATGGCAGTAGTACATATATTGAATGTAATAAAAGGATAACCTAACTATTTACGTTATTTCAAATCTAGTTCTTATGCCTTTGGACCCACATGAGGTGTACTACAACATGTGGAAGTATCGCAACAAGCTACGTTTACGTTCTGTTCCATAAGTACACAACCTGTACTATCTCTTCTCGAGGATTACAACATCAGCTGTTCTATTCAACATTATATTCAGACAACATAAAACCTCGAGGCATCAAGCCAAAATCTCAAATCGATTCAACAAAAATATTGACTACTGACTCCGAGGACCTGAGAGTACAGAGACGACACATAGGACTTTCTAACTATAAGACTAGACAGACAGTATCTCCACCTGAGATATTACTGATGTCCTCGATGCTGCTGCTGATCTTTCTCTGCTAAAATTTTACTGCCTCCTTGTCCACGTCCACCTAAAAACATTGGATCCCACAGGGGTGAGACAATTGTAAATTGTCCCAGCGGGAGATATAACTCTCCGCCAAAACATTATTATTGCAGTGAAAGATATAAAATTGGGAAGAGGAAAAGTAGTTAAAAGCATTCTCATCTTAAAACATTGTAACTATTTATGATAGAACAATAGATCAACTATTCTCTTAATAAGGAATAGAAAAAAACATGTATATCATTTATCCTTCATATTATACCATCATGTTAAACTTCTCTTGTGACACTCATTATTTTGATATGTCACCCATGAGACATTCTTGTTTCAACTTATTGGCCTTAGCCAATCTGCTAAACAGATTTTGGTTATATTGAACATGAGAGTGTACATCATCATGTTTTATTCAGGCATTGGTCTATACCAATCCTAAATAAATATTACAGGCATTGGGTTACACCAATCCTGTGCAACTAGCACAATCATTAGACATATATTATTCCTATGTATCCATTCCAAGTATTGAACTATGTCAATCCTGTGTAACCATTCCAAGTATTGAACTATGTCAATCTTGTGTATCCATTCTAGGTATTGAACTATGCCAATCATGTGCAACTATTCCAGGTATTGACCTATGCCAATCCTGTGTTATTATTCCGAGTATTGGGATTTAACCAATCCTGTGTTATTATTCCAGGTATTGAACTATGTCAATCCTGTGGCATTATTCCAGGTATTGAACTATGCCAATCATGTGTTATTATTCTAGGTATTGGGATTTAACCAATCCTATGTTATTATTCCAGGTATTGGGATTTAACCAATCCTGTGTTATTATTCCAGGTATTTGGATTTAACCAATCCTGTGTTATTATTCCAGGTATTGAACTATATCAATCCTGTGGCATTATTCTAGGTATTGGGGTTTAACCAATCCTGTGCAGTTGTTATTCCAGGTATAAGACTATGCTAATCATGTGCATCTATTCCAGGTATTGAACTATATCAATCCTATGATATTATTCCAGGTATTGAACTATATCAATCCTGTATAACCTTTAAAACATTTTGTTACCTCTCACTAGGCAAAAACCATCCTCATAGCTCATAAGGCCCATAAAACACCTTGTCACTTCTCACTAGGCAACATCTAACCATATGGCTCATAAGGCCATTACACATCTTTAGAATTCAGGCATGTTCATTACTCTTAACATTTATCATTAAATGAGTCCCAGTACAAGGTATGAGTTCATTCCTCATCCTTATCATGGTATGATTACATCATACTCAATAGTTTGGCTTACCCTTATTCTCAAGGTATATTAGCCTATGCTTGTTAAGGTATATCAAACTCATTACATTCTATTGTAACAATTTACATAACACATTTCATATGTTCCTTACCAAAATAGATTGGATTTGAAATGCATCAAGGTATATCACTTTCCTCATCACCTCTAACTTCCTTGAGTTATCAACTTATCTTGTATTAAGGCACTTCCCATCTTAATACTTTCATCCATTAACCTATCACTCTGCTCATGAAGTGCATAGGTCACACACAAGAATGGTCCAACTACCTTTAATGGTATGGACTCATTTTAGGTTAAGGCATTGCCTATAATAAGGATGTGTATACTCAATCATTTAAGGTATTTCACCTTTATAAGGTTTCACCCACTAATTTATTATCAGGGTTCTGGTTTGTCATCATATTGCACAAGGTTAGGGCTTTAAATATTATAACTCTATTTAGAATTTCACCTACATTTACCCTTTATTATGTCTTTGGGGTTTCACTTACTATTCATCCCAACTAGGGTTTCTCATGACATCACCCTCAATTAGGGTTTCTCATGGCATCACCCTTAATTAGGGTTTCTCATGACATCCCCCTTAATTAGGGTTTCTCATGGCATCACCCTTAATTAGGGTTTCTCCTTTCCTATCAATTGGAGATACTCATCCCAATTAGGGTTTCACTCTTTATTCCCATAATTGGGGTTTTACATTATGTTACACTGAACTATGGTTAAGGTTCATTAACCTTATGGATTAGGGTTTCATGATCTCTTTATTAAGGATCATAACCTAATCATCACATGATCAATACTCATATATGAATTCCTTCCTATCATCTTCCCAACTTGATTAGGTCACATCAACCCTTCAATCAAATACATACAACTGTGGTTAACATAGTGTGCTAAGACATTACTCTCATAACCTTTTAGGGTTAATTAATCTAAAGGTATTGATCATCTAGGTACTTTAGGGTTTCAACCTTTTTACCTAACCTTAATAATCATTTTGTAACAATGGATCAATCATTATCTTAATTCTCAAGTGATTCAATCACATTGGACCTCCATTACATGAGGTATCCAAATGAATTAACCAATTGGATCTTCAATTACAATAGGTATCCAAGTGGATTAACCAATTGAGTCCTCAATTACATTAGGTATCCAAAAGGATTAACCATATTGATCCTCAAACAATTTTGATTACTTGGGCCCCAAACGGTCTTGGTTTTTCAAAGTTCAAACGGTTTGAAACTGTTTGGTAAAGGTGACCTTCAAGATCCTTTGCTAAAGGTGACCTTCAAGATCGTTTGCTAAAGGTGACCTTCAAGATCATTTGCTAAAGGTGACCTTCAAGATCGTTTGCTAAAGGTGACCTTCAAGATCGTTTTCTAAAGGTGACCTTCAAGATCGTTTGCTAAAGGTGACCTTCAAGATCGTTTGCTAAAGGTGGCCTTCAAGATTGTTTGCTAAAGGTGGTCACTTGAAACCGTTTGCTAAAGTACCTTTTTGAAACCGCATGAACTCAACCAGTTTGGGATCATTTGGTCCCAACCGGTCTTGAGACCGTTTGGACTCAAATGTTCTTGAGAATGTTTGGTCCAAACCTCCTCAAAACTGCATGGACCAAATATGGTCTCAACCAATCAAATTGAATTAGGGTTTCCAATGTTGATTCCTTCAATCATTGAATTCAAGTAACCAATCATCAATTGGACCTCTCATCATACTTAAATTGAGTTAAATAGGTCAACCTTCAACTGATTTGACCCTCAATTGACCCTCAATTAGTCATCAATCAGGGTTTGAATCAATTGGATTAGGGTTTGGAATCGATGATCCTTCAACATTAATCAATGTAAGATTAGTTACTTTGAAACATTAAACCATCATCCAAATTGAACATGACCTGACCCCAAACGGTCTTGAGGTCATTTGTATGACCTACAAACGGTCTTGAGACCGTTTTCCCTTGTCAACATCAAAATCCAAATCAGCCAATTAGGGTTTTGGATCATTGGATTGATCACTAAATCAGCAATTGATTACACTTCAACTTAGTATCTTTGGATCTTCAATTGCTCAACCATACATAACCCTAGACCTCCAAACGGTCCTGGGTGACCACCAAATGGTCTTGAGACCGTTTGGGTGATCCCCAAATGGTTTTGAAACCATTTGGGTCAATCAACCCAAGTTTCAAACTCAAACACTTATGAAATCAGCACTCAACCTGATTAGGGTTTTGGTGATTGTTGAACCTTCAACTCATGAGCCAATTAGAGTTAATCAATTATAATTGATGGGTAATTAACCTAGATTATTTTGAACAAATCCCCAAATGGTCAACCCTGGTCAACCTCACCAAATGGTTTGAAACTATTTCCCTCCATGCGGTTTGATGAAACTGTTTCATTCCAAACGGTTTGAAACTGTTTGCTCCCAAACGGTTTGGGAAACTGTTTGAGCAACTAAGGAGACCGTTTGACCTGGTATTTTTCTTGGATAAACATATAAGATGATGTCATCATCGTCCTCATTAGAACAACCAAGAACAGCAACCGTTTTTCATGGGAATTTCAGCAATGAACCAAAAGAGTATCAAATAGAAAAGAATAACCAACGATGATTATAGGAATGGATGCAATAGAAATGATTAAGGGTTTGAGTTATAAAACCCACCTCTAGAACTGATCCCAAGATCCAAGCTCCACGGCTCTAATGGTGGATGGAGTTCCAACAGCTATCCAAGCTCCTTCCTTGAGCTTTTGGATGAACAAGATGGCTAGGATTGGAAATCGGGTGAAGAAAACCAATAATCAAGCATTGCTTTAGGGTTTTCACCATGAATCTGAGGTAGAAGATGATCAAAACTTACCAACAGGATAGACTCGTCCCTATCCTGATCCTGAGCTCTCCTTTGTTCGGCCAAAGAAAAGATGGGAAGAGGAAACTAAGGAAACGATCCTTAGTGTATTGGAAAAAGGACATGTATAAGGGATGTTCAAGGAAAGAGAAAATGGATTATTTTCTTTTAATTCCAAAATAATTTCCATCAAATCCCCCTCCATTTCTTGGAAACGAAACCATCTTCATTTTCTTGCAAAACCTCTTCATTATCCAAGAATTAATGGAAAAGAAATTAAGCACTTTTAAGAGTTTTATATTAATATCCATCCTTTTAGTGGATATTACTTTTTATTATGATATTGTGAGTGACTTCCACTCAACCAAGATCTTTTTATGCCATGGCAAGGCACAAGCTCGTCCAACATTATTTCAAACACATCCTTCAACTTTGGTTAAAGGGCTCCTCAATTAATTTATTTCTTTTTGCATTAAATTAAATTGAAGTCCCATTTCTGCTTAAATCTTGATTATTTTAATGTCAAGATTCTCTCTCCTCCAAGATAATTCAAATGAGGCACCCCTCTCATTTTATTTTCTCTAAATTATGTCAAGAAACATTAGGGACCCTCTAGAGGTGATAGTTTGCATATTGAACCCTAGGTTTTGGGTAAATTGCACATTACACCAAAACTAGGTTTTAATGCACAAACACTACTTTATCAGCTCTTCCTTGGTACTCAGGCTACCACAAGCCATACCTCTACATCATCTTCATTCTCATGATGCTTCAACATATGATGAACATATTATCATGCAACATTTTCAATTTAACCCCTCAACTTGAGTAATTTGCAGTTTAGTCCAAAATAAGCAAACATTGCTTCAACATTGTTCAAACAGGACCAAAATTGAAACATAAGTTTCTCATGAGCCCTAATTACTTTTCACAACATAAGATTAAGCATATAATCATCTTTCATAATCAAAACACCTAGGATTAAAGCATAACCCAGGTCAGGGATGTTACAATGTATAAACCCCTAATAAGGATTTCGTCCCCGAAATCCCAAATAAAGGAGATAGATATTATTCATTCATCATACTATTAGTTCTCCACATAACATATCATTATTGTGGTGACATCATAGAGCTTTGATCATCACCATGTGTTTCCATACAAAATTTTCATAGAATCATACACACAAGGCACATGCTCCACTGTCCTTTCATTATCGACTGTGGAGTTAATTCTGTGTCAGGTAATACTTTTCTTATTTAGATATAGGTTACTTGTTGATTTAATTTGGTAAAATTTTCTTACAATAATTTTACAATTATTCCTTCCAATGGTTCATTCTCATTAATGTTATGTTTATGCAAGGCATAAACCCCTAATATGTGATGTTCATATTATTTTGCATGATTAATCTGGTTTCATGGTTGACCATTTCACACATTTAACCATCTGATATTTCTCAAATACCAGAATCTCTTGCCTTGGTATCTATCATATGTTTTAAATACACATCACATATTTATCTTCCTTTCATCTTGGGGACTTTACTTGTTACATATATCTTTTCTTTGGAACCCAAGTCCAAGGTAAACTGATACTTTTCTAAGTATCCATCACATGAACATTTTTATCTTATGCACATTAAGTGTCCTAAGACCCACTTGATTGCCATGTCCTTGAAAGGAAGGAAAGCAAGGATTCATATTCCTCTTATTTATTCCTGTGTTTTCAACTATTCATGAACCATTTACTCTTCATCTCATCCTAAGTTCCTTGCCCTAAGCTCAGAATCTATAGGGATGATCTCATAACATTATTCTTTTCTTTATTATTATCTAGCATGTCTTATGATCATCTCTTGTTCTCATCACATTTTCCATTTCCTCATTATGGAAAAGATTCTTATTCTTGTCTTATGAGGGGTATATTTTTAGTTCCTCATACCATCATACTTATTTGAGATTATCTCAGACTTCCCTTTCTTATGGTTAGGGTATGACATATCTATTCATTCCATATTTCTAATTTCATGATACTCATTAGATTGTTTCAAAATGACTACTTGATCAGAGTAATAAAAAAGATAACAACCTAAGAGTCCCCATACTCACTTTTTCATCAATATTTGTATACCTGGCTAGGGTATATAAATACTGAGATCAAGTAGTATGCACTTACTTTATTCTATGTTTTTCATCTCTTTAGATTTAATATACTTAATATCTCAGATTTCTTTTGAGTTCCTTTTTCATCTCTTCCCTTTCTTAATGGAGAAAGAGAAACGTCAAAACATATAAAATAATATTAAACTAAGCACAAGTTTTCATACTACTATCTCTTCCTCATATCCTTAAAGGATTATACAGATGAACTAAACAACAACTACTTTTCTTACAGTAGGAAACAAAAGGTAACTCAAAATATAAAGTTCTATCTTGACAAGTCTACCTTTTACAAGATAACTAGCATCTTATCTAAACCAGAACATGGACTTAGTTGTTATTTGTTATTCCCTGTATCCTCTACAACCAAAAGTAGATGGACGAAACTGTGACACTTGTCTTTGTCCTCTACCATATGCTCCACTGGACTGAGGTCCTTGTGGGTTTTGCAGATTATGCCTTGACTACTGGGTCATCTCACTATTTCTCCTTGGGCATTGTTGTCTAAAATGTCCTAGCTATCCACATTTGTGACAAGCTCGACCCCAACTTGATGACCCCTGGATAGGTGCACTATATTGTGGTTGGACTGGTGAAGATTTTGGTTGTCTGCTGCTACTACTCATTAGTCCCTATGACTGTGTAGACTTTCTTTTGAGGTTTGTCTCATGTTTCTTTATAGTAGATCTTTCTATCCTCCGTATAGACTCCATAAATGTGGCAAACCTCTCCCTACTTTCTAGGGCAGATGTCGGAATGGACATCTCAGCATTCAATCCTTTCTCAAAACGTTGAATATTTTCCTCCTCGGTAGCAGCCATTTGGGGGCAAACTCGTAAAAGTTACATGAACTTAACCTCATATTCACTTATTGACATGGATACCTGTCATATTTTCTCAAACTGTGAGATCTTTTCATCTAAATAAGTCTTTGGAAAATACTTATTGATGAATTCTCGACAGAATTCCTCCCATCCAACCTCTTCATCATTCCTTTTTATTTCTTCTATAGCCCACCAGTGTCCAACACTACCCTTATAAAGGTACACCGCATGTTTAACTTTGTCAGCCTCTGGGATACTAAGGATCTTAAAGGCTTTTTCTAACTCAGTGAGCCATAGATCAACATTTGCTGGATCAGATGTTCCAGCATATTAAATGGCTCTAACACGACATAGTCGTTCAAAGGTATTACCAGACCCATATCCCTCATTGGGAATTGGTGCCCTGGGTGTTGATGCTGGCATCCGGTCTGCCATATACCTTAGTGTGGTCATGAGTTGCCCAAAAAGATTATGAATATCTGGGTTTCCTCTCATGACTTCATCAACATGGGGATTTTTAGGCATTGGTGCCTCCCTTGCCTGATCCCTTGCACCTCCCACTGGTGCAGCAACATTGCTCTCAGCAATGTATTCTCCACGTCCTTCAGACATCTTTAAGTTAAATATCTTCTTCTGCATACGCAGAAGACGCTATAAGATACATTGAAGTACACTTAGAATAGACTCGATACCTTAGTCCTATGTCTATGTAGACTCAGCGAACCTAGAGCTCTGATACCACTAAATTGTGGCATTCAACTTATAAAAACGAAATTTACTTAAGCGGAAGAGAACCATTTGCAGCGGATTACTAAAAATCACTAAAAATTTAATTTTTTTTGCAAAGAGATCCATTCATAGGAAATAGTTTTCATTAAGAACCAAAGTATAATATTTACATTCTGTTCCATAAGTACACAACTTGTACTATCTCTTCTTGAGGATTACAACATCAACTGTTCTATTCAACATTATATACAGACAGCATAAAACCTCGAGGCATCAAGCCAAAATCTCAAATCGATTCAATAAAAATATTAACTACTGACTCCGAGGACCTAAGAGTACAGAGACGACACACATGACTTTCTAACTATAAGACTAGATAGGCAGTATCTCCACCTGAGATATTACTGCTGTCCTCGATGCTACTACTGATCTTTCTCTACTAAAAGTTTACTGCCTCCTTGTCCACGTCCACCTAAAAACATTGGATCCCACGGGGGTGAGACAATTGTAAATTGTCCCAGCGGGAGATATAACTCTCTGCCAAAACATTATTATTGTAGCGAAAGATATAAAACTGGGCAGAGGATAAGTAGTTAAAATCATTCTCATCTTAAAGCATTGTAACTATTTATGATAGAACAGATCAACTATTCTCTTAATAAGGAATAGAAAAAAAAACATGTATATCATTTATCCTTCATATTATACCATAATGTCAAACTTCTCTTGTGACACTCATTATTTTGATATGTCACCCATGAGACATTCTTGTTTCAACTTATTGGCCTTAGCCAATCTGCTAAACAGATTTTGGTTATATTGAACATGAGAGTGTACATCATCATGTCTTATTCAGGCATTGGTCTATACCAATCCTATATAAATATTACAGGCATTGGGTTACACCAATCCTGTACAACTAGTACAAGCATTAGACTTATATTATTCCTGTGTATCCATTCCAAGTATTGAACTATGTCAATCATGTGTAACCATTCCAAGTATTGAACTATGTCAATCTTGTGTATCCATTCCAGGTATTGAACTATGCCAATCCTATGCAACTATTCCAGGTATTGAACTATGCCAATCATGTGTTATTATTCAAGGTATTGGGATTTAACCAATCCTGTATTATTATTCCAGGTATTGAACTATGTCAATCCTATGGCATTATTCCAGGTATTGGGATTTAACCAATCTTGTGTTATTATTCCAGGTATTGAACTATGTCAATCCTGTGGCATTATTCCAAGTATTGAACTATGCCAATCCTATGTTATTATTCCAGGTATTGGGATTTAACTAATCCTATGTTATTATTCCAGGTATTGGGATTTAACCAATCCTGTGTTATTATTCCAGGTATTTGGATTTAACCAATCCTGTGTTATTATTCCAGGTATTGAACTATATCAATCCTGTGGCATTATTCCAGGTATTGAGGTTTAACCAATCCTGTGTTGTTTTTATTCCAGGTATTAGACTATGCTAATCATGTACATCTATTCTAGGTATTGAACTATATCAATCCTGTGATATTATTCCAGGTATTGAACTATATCAATCCTGTATATCCTTTAAACCATTTTGTTACCTCTCACTAGGCAACAACCATCCTCATAGCTCATAAGGCCCATAAAACACCTTGTCACTTCTCACTAGGCAACTTCTAACCATATGGCTCATAAGGCCATTACACATCTTTAGAATTCAGGCATGTTCATTACTCTTAACATTTATCATTAAATGATTCTCAGTACAAGGTATGAGTTCATTCCTCATCCTTATCATGGTATGATTACATCATACTCAATAGTTTGGCTTATCCTTATTCTCAAGGTATATTAGCCTATGCTTGTTAAGGTATATCAAACTCATTACATTCTATTGTAACAATTTACATAACACACTTCATATGTTCCTTACCCAAATAGATTGGATTTGAAATGCATCAAGGTATATCACTTTCCTCATCACCTCTAACTTCCTTGAGTTATCAGCTTATCTTGTATTAAGGCACTTCCCATCTTAATACTTTCATCCATTAACCTATCACTCTCCTCATGAAGTGCATAGGTCACACACAAGAATGGTCCAACTACCATTAATGGTATGGACTCATTTTAGGTTAAGACATTGCCTATAATAAGGTTGCCTATACTCAATCATTTAAGGTATTTCACCTTTATAAGGTTTCACCCACTACTTTATTATCAGGGTTCTGGTTTGTCATCATATTGCACAAGGTTAGGGCTTTAAATATTATAACTCTATTTAGAATTTCACCTACCTTTACCCTTTATTAGGTCTTTGGGGTTTCACTTACTATTCATCCCAACTAGGGTTTCTCATGGCATCACCCTTAATTAGGGTTTCTCATTACATCGCCCTTAATTTGGGTTTCTCATGACATCACCCTTAATTAGGGTTTCTCCTTTCCTATCAATTGGAGATACTCATCCTAATTAGGGTTTCACTCTTTATTCTCATAATTGGGGTTTTACGTTATGTTACCCTGAACTAGGGTTAAGGTTCATTAACCTTCTGGATTAGGGTTTCATGATCTCTTTATTAAGGATCATAACCTAATCATCACATGATCAATACTCATATATGAATTCCTTTCTATCATCTTCCCAACTTGATTAGGTCACATCAACCCTTCAATCAAATACATACAACTATGGTTAACATAGTGTGCTAAGACATTACTCTCATAACCTTTTAGGGTTAATTAATCTAAAGGTATTGATCATCTAGGTACTTTAGGGTTTCAACCTTTGTACCTAACCTTAATAATCATTATTGGAATAATGGATCAATCATTATCTTAATTCTCAAGTGATTCAATCACATTGGACCTCCATTACATGAGGTATCCAAATGAATTAACCAATTGGATCTTCAATTACAATAGGTATCCAAGTGGATTAACCAATTGAGTCCTTAATTACATTAGGTATCCAAAAGGATTAACCATACTGATCCTCAAACAATTTTGATTACTTGGGCCCCAAACGGTCTTGGTCTTTCAAAGTTCAAACGGTTTGAAACCATTTGGTAAAGGTGACCTTCAAGATCATTTGCTAAAGGTGACCTTCAAGATCATTTGCTAAAGGTGACCTTCAAGATCATTTGCTAAAGGTGACCTTCAAGATCGTTTGCAAAAGGTGACCTTCAAGATCGTTTGCTAAAGGTGACCTTCAAGATCGTTTGCTAAAGGTGACTTTCAAGATCATTTGCTAAAGGTGGTCCCTTGAAACTGTTTGCTAAAGTACCTTTTTGAAACCGTATGAACTCAACCGGTTTGGGATCTTTTGGTCCCAAACCTCCTCAAAACCGCATGAACCAAATATGGTCTCAACCAATCAAATTGAATTAGAGTTTCCAATGTTGATTCCTTCAATCATTGAATTCATGTAACCAATCATTAATTGGACCTATCATCATACTTCAATTGAGTTAAATAGGTCAACCTTCAACTTATTTGACCCACAATTGACCCTCAATTAGTCATCAATTAGGTTTTGAATCAATTGGATTAGGGTTTGGAATCGATGATCCTTCAACATTAATCAATGTAAGATTAGTTACTTTGAAACCCTTGAACCATCATCCAAATTGAACATGACCTGACCCCAAACGGTCTTGAGGTCATTTGGATGACCTCCAAACGTTCTTGAGACCGTTTTCCCATGTCAAAATCAAAATCCAAATCAGCCAATTAGGGTTTTGGATCATTGGATTGATCACTAAATCAGCAATTGATTACACTTCAACTTAGTATCTTTGGATCTTCAATTGCTCAACCATACCTAAACCTAGACCTCCAAATGGTCTTGGGTGACCACCAAACGGTCTTGAGAACGTTTGGGTGATCCCCAAATGGTTTTGAAACCATTTGGGTCAATCAACCCAAGTTTCAAACTCAAACACTTATGAAATCAACACTCAACCCGATTAGGGTTTTGGTGATTGTTGGACCTTTAACTCATGAACCAATTAGAGTTAATCAATTATAATTGATGGGTAATTAACCTAGATTATTTTGAACAAATCCCCAAATGGTCAACCCTAGTCAACCTCACCAAATGGTTTGAAACCGTTTCCCTCCATGTGGTTTGATGAAACCGTTTCATTCCAAACGGTTTGAAACCGTTTGCTCCCAAACGGTTTGGGAAACCGTTTGAGCAACTAAGGAGACCGTTTGACCTGGGATTTTTCTTGGATAAACATATAAGATGATGTCATCATCGTCCTCCTTAGAACAACCAAGAACATCAACCGTTTTTCATGGGAATTTAAGCAATGAACCAAAAGAGTATCAAATAGAAAAGAATAACCAACGATTATTATAGGAATGGATGCAATAGCAATGATTAAGGGTTTGAGTTATAAAACCCACCTATATAACTGATACCAAGCTCCAAGCTCCAAGGCTCTAATGGTGGATGGAGTTCCATCAGCTGTCCAAGCTCCGTCCTTGAGCTTTTGGATGAATAAGATGGCTAGGATTGGAAATCAGGTGAATTAAACCAATAATCAAGCATTGCTTTAGGGTTTTCACCATGAATCCGAGGTAGAAGATAATAAAAACTTACCAACAGGTTATAGTCATCCCTCTCCTACTCCTGATATCTATTTTGGTCGGCCAAAGCAAAGATGGGAAGAGGAAACTAAGGAAACGATCCTTAGTGTATTGGAAAAAGGACATGTATAAGGGATGTTCAAGGAAAGAGAAATGGATGATTTTCTTTTAATTCCAAAATAATTTCCATCAAATCCCCCTCCATTTCTTGGCCACGAAACCATATTCATTTTCTTGCAAAACCTCTTCATTATCCAAGAATTAATGGAAAAGAAATTAAGCACCTTAAAGAGTTTTATATTAATATCCATCCTTTTAGTGGATATTACTTTTTATTATGATATTGTGAGTGGCTTCCACTCAACCAAGATCTTTTTGTGCCATGGAAAGGCACAAGATAGTACAACACTATTGTAAACACATCCTTCAACTTTGGTTAAAGGGCTCCTCAATTAATTTATTTCTTTCTGCATTAAATTAAATTAAAGTCCAATTTATGCTTAAATCTTGATTATTTTAATGTCAAGATTCTCTCTCCTCCAAGATAATTCAAATGAGGCGCCCCTCTCATTTGATTTGCTATAAATGATGTCAAGAAACATTAGGGACCCTCTAGAGGTGATAGTTTGCATATTGAACCCTAGGTTTTTGGTAAATTGCACATTACACCAAAACTAGGTTTTAATGCACAAACACTGCTTTATCAGCTCTTCCTTGGTACTCAGGCTACCACAAGCCATACCTCTGCATCATATATATTATCATGATGCTTCAACACATGAGGAATATATTATCATGCAACATTTGCAATTTAACCCCTCATCTTGAGTAATTTGCACTTTAGTCCAAAATAAGCAAACATTGCTTCAACATTGTTCAAACAGGACCAAAATTGAAACATAAGTTTCTCATGAGCCCTAATTAATTTTCACAAGATAAGATTAAGCATATAATCATCTTTCATAATCAAAACACCTAGGATTAAAGCATAACCCAAGTCAGGGATGTTACAATCCAACATGACTTTGAATGAGGGTTTCCATAAAGGTGATGGTCAGGTGCATTTTGACACATGGGGATTGAGTGTGAGTGATGTAGATGGGATTGTCCCTCCTACAGGAGATTAATATCCATGCCACTTGATAATAGAGACTGAGAAATGTATGGCCATACTCATGTAATTCAATATGTGATGTGTGAAGTCAGATGCATCTCATACAGTCTCATTTAGTTCAAGAAATAAGGATTCAATGTTGAAGAGGATGATGATTCCATGCCTCAAGTTTGATCTAGATATCAAAGACAAAGGAAATATACAATCATGGTAACACTGATCACGGTTTGTAGGTTGAAGTTGTTCTCCGACTTTCAAAATTACTTGGGTATCAATGATGTGTTGCTATACAATGCTCATTACTTGTGATGTCATAAGCTGGTTATGGACATTCACTGCCAACGTATTTCTAGACCTAATAGGGTGCCACACATAGGATGCACTTGGGATAGGATTTTATTCATGAATGATGTTTAACTTGATTACTAAAAGTGTTTAGGTATTCAGTTAAACAAATGAGGTTCAAAATTGATTGACTGGACTTTAAACTAACCAGTTCAAATGTTGAACCAATCAGTTGGAGTGTCAGGTCGATTGGAAATAACATTGGTTGATCAATGCTTGAACCAGGGCATGAACCGACCGGTTCATGTGATGAACATCTAAATTCAATGGTCAATTAGATTGGATCAAGGATCACTATTGATCTCATGTTTTCCATTAACCATGCACTGAATACCAGTGTATTCAGAATAGGAAACTGCACAAACTGAATCGTTCATGCACAAATCGACTGGTTGGGTGTGTGAACCAACTGGTTCACCATTCGAAGTTTCCAAAAAAATTGTGAATTTAGTTCTTTCGACTCCCATGCTAATTGGGAACCCTAACCCTGACCTTTCCTATAAATAGAGGGGTACTAGGGGCTTCCCAAACACAATAATAAGCTCAGACAATTATTGCACTCTCTGATTGTGGTAACCAATAGAGAGTCTGAGCAAGTCCTACACGTTAAAGGGAGGGATAGCAAGGGAGAGACAATTGTGGGAGAAAGAATCGGTGCTAGTACATAGATATTCAAAGGGACACCTCCTTATTGTTGGCTTTGGTAGCTCAATGTGGAGTTCCAGGTGGTCTGCATGGACTAATCTAGAGGCGAGGAGTTTTTTCTGCTAGGAGGATGTCGTCAATCGACGTCTATGATGCCAGATCAGGATGTCATTGCTAATGACTATTTGAATGGTGCTTGGAGAAGAAGCACGTCACTGCATCAAGAGTTGTTGTTGGACTTTCTCCAGGACCAGGTATAACTCTTGTTACCTTCCTTCCCAGATACATTGTTGTTTCCTCGATCTTGCTATTTTAGAAAATGGGAATTTAAATTTTTGTTTCTTCTGCCTTATCTGTTGCCCCTATTTCCCAACAGTGGTATCAAGCCACATCAATTTATGATGTATTTGGATTTAAATAAATATGATCGGATAAATTTTTATTGCATACAATATGAATATTAAACTAGTTAATGTGCATATTTTATTAATTACCACATAGGATTCAATATATATGCAATTCACATGTGTTGCCTAAAAGTTGGTTTTGATGGTAGATGTTAGCATTGTTATGGCTAGTAACCCTAGATCTTTGTGTGCATGGTTGTGGTTGTTATTCTTATTTATATATCGATTTGCATATCGAGCATGTCTCCTCCTTTCTAAATGTAAATTCATGCTCTTCTTCCTATCTCCCCTTGAATTTAACTTGAGGTTTTCACATTTACAGTGTAATATGCAATAGGATAGTTTTAATTTATGTTTAATTGGGAGAAGATGTTCTGCAATAGACAAACCGACTGGTTCAGGAGTCAAACCAATCGGCTGAAGGATGAAGGAGGCCAAACAACAGGATGAAATGATTGATTGGTGGCCCAACTGATTGACTGCATGAGTCCAGACATCAGTTGAACCTAAGACCAGATGACCATTTCAAGAGCCCAACTGAGCGGCCAAGAGGCGATCTGATTAGTTCAAGTGTTGGACCGATCAACCTAGATTTGTTCGAGCATGAATATTTATCAATAATAGGGTGTTACATATGATGTAGACCTTATGTGGTGTAATTCCTTGTGGCTCCAAGGAATTACAATAGTATTACCATAACCATCGGTTATGTTTATAATTGCATTTTTTGTTGTGGTTATAGTATGTATATGATGCATACTACAAATATGTGGTGATTGGATATGTAAATATATTTTTATATAAAATCCCTCAATCTAAATATTAAGTCTAAAATTCTTTCCATTAGCAACACACATGAAAAGCTTAATCAACTATGTGTGGGCACACCAAGCGTGGTGTGTTGTCCATCTCATGGAAGTGTGATGGTAGTTGTGTGGGCCTGCCAAGCAGGGTGTATTTCTATCATGTTGGCTTTTGGGTTATGCTTAACTGAGTTTCCTTAATGCAATAAAGCATCTAGAAGCATGCAGATGGATTTTGGTAAAGGAGTTGTGCATACCATCTATCCAAGAATTGCATGAGATGCCATGGGCAAAAGTTTCTTACATTAATAATTGGTTATGGATGTTGGTGTTGGCCGGGTAATAATTTGATTATTTTGGGTCGTGTTTTACTAGAATATTGTACGTTGCAGTCTTCCATATTGATACATGAGGGTTATCAATTTGAACAAAATACTGGGAGCAATAATTAATTAAAGGCCTAATTAATATCAAAAAATCTTATGAAATCATATTAATAAAAAATGTTTTGACAAAATTGCAGATTTCTTTGTAGGATTTAATGGTAGACACAAATATTATCATTGTGATCCTTGAATAGGACAAACTAAATGGGATGAACTTCCACGTCTAGTTTAGGACTTTGAGAAGTTTTCTCACCAATGAGCAAAAGCTCAATGTCCTTGAAAGACCAGAGCCAGAGGAACTCGCTCTAAATATTCCTAAGGTTGAAATGGATGCTTACTTGAAGCATGCCAATGACGTCGTAGAGTGTCTTATGCTATGTTGTATGAACTATGTATTGCATGAGCAACATGACAACATGGACATTCTCAAGATGGTAACACATCTTAAGGAATCATGTAGAGCAAGAAAGGTATAATGTTTTCAAAGCATTATATGAGTGCAAATTGACAGAGGGAGATCCAGTAGAGCCCCATCTGCTCAATATGATTGGGCATGCATAGTGATTAGGATTTCTTTTAGGTGAAGAGTTGGCCATGGATATGACTCTACAATCATTGTTTGAATCATATAGCCTACTTATCGAGTGTTGTCACTTGAATAACTTGGACAAACTACTGTTTGAGTTACTTGGAATGTTGATTAATGGTGAAGCACGACTAAAGAAGGACTAATCCGTAATGGTGATAAGAGGAAGTGAGTCTAAAGACAAAGGACAAGAAGAGTTCTAAGGCTAAGATGGTCCAAGTCTTATGCCCTCAAGATAAGGAGAGGGGTAGTATAAAAGGAATTTGTCCTTTTCACTTAATTGATTAAGGAAGGAAGTGCCACCATTGTCACTAGTTGGACATTGGTAAAGGAACTTCCCTCTTAATATAGAGGATCTCATAAAGAAGGAGATAGAGATCTCTGATCTGCACATTTCATATCTACTTTTTGCACACATTTGCACACAAATTTAGTTCATTTTGCCTTCCATTTGGCCTCTAATCATACTTAACTTGCCATCTTTTAGTTATTTTACTTGTTGCATAATGTTGATCACAAGTACATGTCAACAATGACAAAATGAAGATAATCCAACCCAAATGTGACCTTAGCTGGATCCCCCACTAATTTGCAGGTGATTTAGAATTAATCCTAAAGAAACAGCAAAAGACACTCTATGTCTGATTTAGATCATGACGTGTAACTTTTTAAAGGGGCTCACAAAGAAAAGAACATGTCATGTGTTATTTAACACATGATTTTGTAATTTTTCAGAGGCCTTCATGTCCAAACTGTAGAGCAAATATGAAGTGTCCTTATTAAGAAACGACGTGTTCATACGTCCAAAGGCCAATTTCAACTTTCTGCTAACGCACACACATGTGCTATCCGCCCAGATCGACTCTAGTAGAAACTACATGACGTGTCTCTATTGGAACATGTTGTGTAGTTATCACGAAGAAGCAATTCAACAGTCAGTTACACGATGACACACGATGTGTCTCCACAAAGACACATTGTGTTTTCATCAGTTTTCTAAAGATTTTAGTAGCAACTGCCCCTCATTTTAAAAATGAGTGCATCCACTTGGGGCGGTTATCACTCATCATTTGAGACACTTTTTGACCATAATAAGTTCTAAAGAAAGAGGAGGGAAATTTGGGGGGGGGGAGAAGCGGTTTCTTGGGAAAGAACCTCCATTCTTCATCATTTCTTCTCCAAAAGGTACAATACAACTTTTCTTCTCATTTAAGCTTCTCGAGAGAGAATATTATCCTAGTTGGAGCAGCTCCAAGGGTGGAATTTCATCCTCTAAATGGAGTTATACTCCTCTTGATTTCACCTTTGGTTCCCTTTGCTCTTTCTTCTCTTTATCTATTCAAAACTCTGAAAATTCTACAATGTGCTTGTGTTTCTCCATTATGTGCAAGTAGAACCTTCTTCTTGGGCATGGAAGAGTAACTCCTATACCATTACTCATGTGAACTCAGAATTTATATTGAATATTAGTTATTTTTCTTCTCCATGAGTTCCTATGGTGTTTTACTACTTGTATGCTTGGTTAGACACCTTTTATCAAGTTTTATGCTTCTTTGTGCTATTCGGGAGGATGTATGATGGAGTAAGGAGTAGGCCTCATGGCAATATGCTCTTGACCATGGGAGTGGCTAGAGAATGTTCAGGGTTTAAGGTTGTATTTGAATCTAAGCATAGACACGGAAGTGTTATATGAAGTTGAGAACCATCTCATGTTGTCGGGAGGTGCAAGACAATGAGAACCTCTTGCAAATTAATAGCATGCTTTAATTTTGTAGTTGCACTTGATGTGATGGTGTGGTAGTGAAATCTTATGTCTAAGACTATCTAAAATCAGATTTCAAACTTTAATGTTAATTCTTTTGTTGTTTACTTGTCTTTTCGCTAATTCTAATCAAACTCTATTGTTGTTATCTGACTTAGATTGTTGAAAATTAATTATTCTACGTCTAGCTAGCCTTTCTCCCTGTAGTTCAACCTCAACTAAAATTGATCCTGTATACTTGCACATGATTGACGAATTGACACTGATAAGAATTAAAACTCATTTTCCTTAGGCAATCAACAAGTTTTTGGTGTCATTTTCGGGGGGGCTACTGTAATTTTAGTTAGAGTAAAAGTGCTAGTAAGTATTCAAGACTAAGTCATCATTTTCCATCTTTCATATTATGATATCTTTTTAGTAGTGTGATTCTCACTTATGCATTGCTTTTTTAGTTGCATACATCGCCCTATGAGGGGTCTTCATACATCAATCGTCCTAGACCCAGAAATTGAGCAAACATTTTGCATTCAAAGGCGAGCAAGGAAAGGTGATAAGTGCACAAACTTGGAGGGATCACAACCTCCTTCATCTCACTCAACACCTTTACCACCATCCTCACCCGATCACTGTTAAGCATTGGATATGGAGGACAACTGTGCTCTTAAAGAGTTTGTTGTTCCGGCTTCCATTAACATTTGTGGGGCCATTGATCATCCTGCTATTGAGGCCAATAACTTCTCAATCAGCCCTTGCGCAGGCCTCATCCTGTGAGGATTCTACAATGTTAATGACATCTAATGTCTAGTGATAATTAGTTAATATAACATGCATCATCATCATAGCTAATGATTATCCTATTTCTAAAAATTAACTATCTTGCATTTAAATAATAAATCACTAAACAATTTTCATATATTTCACAACCATACTCCAACTCTTAAAACATAAACTAGGGCACCCTGTCTTTCCGGTGCCTCAATTTACACATTCATCACCTTTCGAATCATGACAATTTACTAGACAACTTTCAACATCATAATACATCACTATTAATATGATTAATAAAGCAATTCAACTGCTGATTTTCACCACATACGTTTATTCAAGCATCACAAATATTATACAACAATAATCAAACACTGGATACTATTATTTGAATTTATATTCTTTAAATCAAGGTTAAGAGATGATTATCTACTCACAGAGTTTGTCCAAGATCACTGATCTTATCCCTTTCACCAACTAATCTCAGATCTTAGCTCACACAAGACAAGATCAAGCTTTAAACATCAAGATCTCGTTCAAAACAACCCCTTTAATGTGTTTCTGGGCCCTAAACATGATCTGCTGTAGGTAGAAGATAAGTCCAAACCTAAAACGACTGGATTAGGGTTGTCAAGCAAGGGAAATTGAAAGAAGGAAGAATCAAGGATTAAAACTACTTACCAAGTCAGATTTATACCAACCCCTATTGATTTCTGCTGTTCTTAACGTTCTTCCCCAAAAATCACCCCAGAAATCGCCCTCCAGGTCACCCTCTCATAGAGCAAGTGGTCTAGGATGATAGAGGATCGAATCACAGTTTCAATGCACTTGAATTTACTATCCCAAGGTAAAAGAGGGTGCCTACCTTGGTGAAGAAGGCTCCTAGGGTTCCAAATTTCTCTATTTAGGATTTCTTAAGCTCCTCCTTGGTGATTTTGACCAAAACTAGTAAGAATCCTCCTTTCCTTCCATATTTTCATGCTATTAGTATTCCTCCCACCTTCTTATAGGTCGGAACTATGACCTTCCATGGTAAAACTCCACCACCTAGAACCCTAAAACATCTCATCTCCATGCTCTTTTGCTAGGGTTTGCACCTCTAAAGTGGAGAAGGTGATCTTTGCTCAAGAAAGGAGCTTGGCTTCGAGCAACCAGACCTTATAATCTCAGGATCCTTTCTGTTTGGACCTTCTTACCTTACTAGAGGCAAGTTTTGTTAACCCCCTTCTCATACATTGCTTAGTACATGCTTAAAACTCATGCTTCTATGTTTAAAATCGATGATTTCCATCTCTTTTTACCATGTTCTTCTAGGGTTTTGATTTCTTGCTGTTTTACCTTCTCTAGAAGCTCTATTTTGGTTACCTATGCAACTTAAAACCTGATCTTAGGTCAAATGGTGTTTTCTCCCTCTCCCTCTCTCTTCAATTATCTCGATCGGTTTGATGATGTGGCAATTTCCTATTGGTCAGTATTGAAAAATTCATATCTTCTAAACCGCTTATCCAAATTTGACAAATAAATATGTTTTGGAATTGGAAAATTAATATCTATATAATAAAAATATTTTCAAGGTCTGATTTCATCGTTTGAAGAAGAATGATTTTTTTAAAACAAATTTAATGCATAAAATCCATAAAAATTACATCTTAATCATCATAACTCCAAAATTAACATAGAAATATGTTTTCTTGATTATGAGAACTTAATAAGTTTATTGGTGATGTTTTAGGAGTCTAAATACGAGTTTTTCTAAAAAGGTCTAAAATTAGGGTTTCTATATATTAATGTGCACTATGTACTCTAATACATGTTAATACATTGAAAATAGGCAAAGTGGAACTTGGACTCAATTAAAGTGGTGAAAGTTAGTAGTTGATATAAGTAAGAGAGGTATGTACATTCTTACACCCTAAGTAGGGATATTTGCAAACCAAACCCTATATTTCCTAATGAGACACTATATAAACCCTATTTCCTCTATTCATGATTCTTTTATTAAATTGCCTCACAATAATAAATGATATTCTTTTTCTTGGGTCTTGTACCCCACTGCCATGCTTATTGAATATTATGACTACTCTTGCCATGACTACTTTTCTAGCATGTAGATTTATGTTCTATTTAATTTAAAATAGCAGTACTTATGCACAACCACCCACAAAGGGCATGTATTTAATCGCCCTGGGGAATGTTTTTATTCTCCCCTATATAATTGTGTAGGTGACCGGGAACGTCTTATTCTCCCCTCACCTATAGGTTAGAGGTCCGGTAGGTACCTCAACCCTACTAAGTTAGGTAGACATAATTATCTTACATGCAAATCCTTTTTAATATAATTATTAATGGCAAGTTTCTTTTGAATATAGCCTCATATTCTTGTTATCTTCATCTTATGATGAACCCTAGACTATTCTTATTTGCTTTACTTATCTTGTTATCCTAGACTAGTTTTGTGACACATACCTTGTTTTCTTTCCCCTTTTGCTGGGTGCTTTCCCAACCACCCAAGTGTTGGTGCTGAGCAAGACAAGTTTGAAGGAAGTCATCTCAGGAGTAGATCTCAAGCTATCTGAAAGGATGTCTAGGTTTCTATAGCTAGATCCTTTTCTCTTATCTTTTTCTTTTGGGAACAATCATGTAATAAACAATGAAAGCCATTTAATAGGCTTTGTACTTTTATTTCCGCTGCTATTGACATTTAATAATGTATCTGGTGCATGCTTATTTACTTGGAATATTATACATGCATCCCTCAATATCCTTTTGTATTTCTAAAAAGATGGTTGTTTTGTACTTCCTTTAATTTTAGTAAGGAGGTGATCTCACCTCTTTACAGCATGGTATCAGAGCCTTTAGGCAACTATTAGTACATGAAGTTGAAGAAAAGGTGTCTAGAATGGATCAGGGTTTTGGGGGCTGGCAATATTTTTCTCCACACCACTAGCTTGGTTTACGAGGACTCCCGTGCCCATATGATATCGGCCTGGCCTGAGATAATACGAATTGCCCAAAATAGTATGTCCTTAGGCAATATCATTCTAGATATTCTTTTCTTGTCTATGCTTCTATTCTTTTTTTCATCTATGATTTAAATACTCCTGGGAACTTAATATGTTAACCCTACCTTTCAGGATAGGTGACTTGTTCGACAATAGGAACAAGGGAAAGGAGTCAAACCGTAATGACTCTAATGTGAGAAACACTCATGTGACTCCTACCGGCCATAGTGTGGTCAACCCTACTACTTTGGGCACCCCACCTTCACACCGGAGCAAGAGCTAGCAATGCTACTCTAGTCGCTGTCCACCATGATGGGGCAGCTCCACACAGTGGCCGCCAATGCCAACAAGCCGAGGGAGTTCACCCTCACTGACTTCATAAAGATGCAGCTACCCTACTTCAAGGGTGAAAGTGAACACAACATGGTGGATAAAGCCGATGACTAGGTGTTGGCTTTGGATCAGACCTTCGAGGGTATGTCATGCCCTCCTCACCAGAAAGTTCAGTTTGTGACGTATGTGCTGGACGGACCGACACATGTATGGTGGAATGGTGTCACTCGCACTTGAGACACCTCTACCATGGAGTGGGACCAGTTCTTGAAGCTCTTCAGTGAGAAGTACATCTGTCCCACCTTTTTGAGGAAGAAGGAAGCCGAGTTCTACAGCCTCAGATAGGGAAGCATGAGTGTAGCCGACTACATCCAACGATTCCTACTTTTGGAACACTATGCCACCGACCTTGGAGTTGAGAGAAGGGCAACATTGTTCTTAGAGGGCCTAAACTACCAAGTGGGCCGAAGTCTTGTTCCACAACTTCCACTCACCTTCCAGCAGATGGTGGATAAGGCCCTGGCCAATGAGTCCTACCCAAGATTCCAATCCTATGGACATGGTAATGGATACAACAACAACAAGAGGAAGAACCCTACCCAGAATGAGAATCATGGACGTGATCAGTGCAATAGATGCTCTCGCCACCATCCTCCAGGGAGATGTCCTACCAACAATGCACCTACTCATAGAGACAACCAGACTCCTTCGACCTACCATGAGTGTGGCCAAGTTGGGCATATCCGACCACTCTACCCTCATTTCCAGAAGGGACAAAATAATGCCCAACAGCCACAACAACCAAGGCAGAATCTGCCTCCACAAAATAATAACAACGACAACAACAACCAGAACCCGAGGTGACCGCCAGTGGAGAGGTGGAATGGGAGAGTGTTTGCTCTCAATGCTGAGGAAGTAGGTGAAGATAATGAAGTTATTCAAGGTACCTTGCATATTAATATGCATCCTATAAAGGTATTGTTTGATTCTGGCTCATCCAATACCTTCATATCCTGTCAGCTTGCTTCTATGTTAGAAATAAAATCTGAGTATATGGATCATATATTAGATGTAAAAACCCCTAGTGGTAAGATCTGCTCTTCGTATCTCCAAACTCCGACCATGGACCTCTGTATATCTGGTATAATGTTTCCCTCAGATTTCATCATGCTCGACATGACCACCTTTGATGTCATCCTGGGAATGGATTGGTTGAAGAGGTATAAAGCTAGTTTGTTTTATGAAGAAGCAAATGTTAGTTTGTCACATCTTCTTGAGGTAAGATTGTGTGTCAAGGGTAGCAAGCGAGAAGATTGGCAATTTGTTATTTCCACCATCAAAGATGAAAAGCTAGTCTCGCAAGGGT
Source organism: Alisma plantago-aquatica (assembly GCA_963693085.1). Taxonomy (NCBI): domain Eukaryota; kingdom Viridiplantae; phylum Streptophyta; class Magnoliopsida; order Alismatales; family Alismataceae; genus Alisma; species Alisma plantago-aquatica. The sequence continues at coordinate 673,636,887 of OY856413.1, read as the reverse complement.
GTAGAGCTTTCTTAGCCTCTATAGTCCTTGAGGCTACACCTCCTTCTCTCAACCACATAAATGTGGTGAAGGACTTCCCATACATATTTCCCGAGGAGTTACCTAGTTTTCCACCAACTCGGGAGGTGGAGTTCTCCATCTAGCTTTTACTTAGAACTTTGCCAATATCCAAGCTGCCTTACCACTTGGCTCCTGTCGAGCTTGCCGAACTGAAGAAGCATCTAGAAGATATTCTTGAAATGGGCTTCATCCACCCCAGTGTTTCACCTTGGGGATCCCCTATCCTATTTGTGAAGAAGAAGGATGGTTCAATGCATATGTGTATGGACTACCGCATGCTTAACCAAGTGGCGGTGAAGAACTGTTATCCTTTGCCTAACATCGATGACTTGTTTGACCAACTGAAGTTAGCCACTATGTTCTCCAAGATGGATCTGCAAAGTGGCTACTATTGGATGCGTGTGAAGGATGATGATGTCCCAAAGATGGCATATAGAACTCGCTATGGGCATTACGAATTCATGGTCATGCCTTTTGTCTTGACAAATGCCCATGCTGCCTTCATGGACTTGATGAACTGAGTGTTCCACCCATACCTTGACAAGTTTGTGGTGGTATTTATTGATGATGTTTTGGTTTATTCCGAGATGTTAGAACAACATCACGAGCATCTGCGGATTGTACTCAACACACTACGATAAAATCAACTCTATGAAAAATTCTCAAAGTGTGAGTTTTGGATAAAGGAAGTGATGTTTCTGGTTCATGTGATTTTTTCCAGACATATAGTTGTTGATCCTGCAAAGGTAGAAGCTGTGACCAAGTGGAAAGCTCCAAAGAATCCCTTAGAGATCTGTAGTTTCCTTGGCTTAGTAGGTTACTATCAAAGGTTTATCAAGAACTTCTCTGAGTTGGCCTTTCCTTTAACCAAGATGACGCGAAAGGAGGTCAAGTTCTCTTGGACACCAGAATGTGAGAACAGTTTCCTAAAGCTGAAGGAGTGTTTGACTTCTGCTCCCATTCTTTCCTTGCCCATTGAAGGCATACCCTATGTCATCTACACTGATGTTTCTAAATAAGGCTTAGGGTGTGTTTTGATGCAAAATAGAAAGGTGATCGCCTATGCTTCCCTCCAGTTGAAAATGAATGAAGCTAATTGGCCTACACATAATTTAGAGCTTGCTACCATCCTTCTTGCTCTGAAAATCTGGTGACATTATATCTATGGTGTGAAGTTTGAAGTTTTCTTCGACCATAAAAGCTTGAGGTACCTATTGACACAGAAGGATCTGAATCTACAACAACAAAGGTGGATGGAATATCTCAAAGATTATGACATCACCATCACCTATCATCCTGGTAAAGCAAATGTCGTAGTTGATGCTTTAAGTCACAAGAAGGATACCATTTGTGCTGCTCTCAGATGTTTGGTGTGGGAAAATCTTGAATATGTGACTAGTTGGAGACCTCAACCTGTTGATTCAACAGATGAAGACAAGTTGTGTGTCCATATGGCTAGTTTGACTATTACACTGACTTGGATCTCAGAAGTCATTTATGCACAGTTGGAAATCTCTGAGATGGAAAAGATGAAGGCGTTGACCGAGAAACTGCAATATGACTTCTCTATCGAAGTGGATGGTGTTGTCCGCTTCAGACAAGGGTTGTGGATTCCTGACGTGGGTGATATGAGACAGAAGGTGCTGAGTGAAGTGCATGGGTCCAAGTACACTATTCATCCTGGCACAAAAAAAATGTACAAGGATATACATCAAAGCGTTTGGTGGAAGAACATGAAGAATGATATAGCTCTATTCGTTGTGAAGTGCTTGACATGTTAGCAAGTCAAGATCGAACATCAACGACCTGGTGGTCTTCTTCACCCTCTTGAAATTCTAGAATGGAAGTGGGAGAAGATCATAATGGACTTCGTTACTGGTTTCCCTAAGTCCAAGAAAGGTTATGATTCTGTTTGGGTGGTTATTGACCGACTTACAAAATATGCTCATTTCTTGCCTTTCAAAACCAATTACAAAGTTGTGGATATGGATCATTTGTATGTTGAGTGGATCATACGCCTGCATGGAGTACATGAGGTAATAATTTCTAATCATGACCCAAAGTTTACTTCTCGTTTATGGGGTCAGTCAGGAGGAGATGGGTACTGACTTGCATTTCAGTACTGCTTACCCGTAGACTGATGGTCAATCTGAGAGAACAGTTCAGATTCTGGAGTACTTGCTTCATGCTTGTGTGATGGATTGGGATGGTGCATGGGATCGGTATTTGCCATTAGATGAGTTTTCTTACAATAATAGCTACCAAGCTAGTATTGGTATGCCACCTTTTGAAGCTCTCTATGGTAGATCATGTCATTCACCTTTGCATTGGGATTTTGTCGGTGAATGTTCTCTAGGGAAGACTGATGACATGAAAATGAAGGCAGAAAAGGTGCATTTGATAAAGAAACACATGAAAGCTGCTTAAGACTGACAGAAGATGTATGCTGACAAGAAAAGGTCTGATGTTAACTTCCTAGTGGGTGACTATGCATTCTTGAAGATCAAGCCTATCTGTTCTATTGCTAGATCTAAAGTTAAAGGCAAGTTGAGTCCCCTCTATGTTGGAACATTTAAAATCTTAGTTAAGGTTGGAGACTGTGAATACTACCTAGCCTTACCTCCTTCCTATGATATGATTCATAATGCGTTCCATGTCTCTGTGCTGAAGAAATATGTGAAGGACTCTTCTCATGTGCTTACTGTTGAGCCTTTGGAGATACATGAGAATCTAACCTATGAAGAGCTACCTGTGAAGATCCTTGACTCCCGAGTAAAGCAGTTGAAGAACAAAGAGATTGAGCTGGTAAAAGTTTTGTGGAAATATCATGGGCTGGAAGAAACCACTTGGGAGTTGAAAGATGAAATGTCACGTACTCACCCTTCTCTTTTTGCTTGAGATTTTGAGGAAAAAATCCTTTTCAAGGGGTGGAGTGCTGTAACATAATGAATCTTAGATGTAATATCCATGTAAACCTTTTTCCCAAGTTTCCCTTTCATTTCTATCCTTTATGGCATTTATGTTTAACTAGTGGAATTTATAGTGGTTTAGTGAACATTTATTCACTAATTGTACCAATATAAGGGTTTATGCACAAATACCTTAGTGAAGGCTTAATTACCATAATTAATTGATCTAAATCTTAATCTAACTTTTTGATATGATTTTAAAACATAAAATGAGCCTAAGTTTCAAATTTGGTTCGATTTGGATGTTGTTTGTGCAAGTTATGCAATTTTAGGTACATTCTGGACTTTTATGCAAGTTACCCAATTTGGAGGTTTTCTTTGCAAATTATCACCTAAATTTTAATCATTAGATATTCCCTTACCATTAAATATATTTTGAACCATGGGGCACCTTATTTCACCTTGGTTTGAAGGTGTTTCTCTCCAAGGGCATTATAGGGATTGCCCTCTTTATAAATGTGCTTATCTTTAAAAGCTATCAACCAATGGGGTTATTTCTTTGTTTGAAGGATGGTGGGGATGACCTATAAGGATCCAAGGGCTCTTAGGACCGACCTTTGATATAAAATAAGAGTCTATGATCTGTCCTCTTGCATGGCCATGAAGCCCTAGCCTAAGGACACATGGAAAGTCCCATAGACACCTCATACTTGCCCCCTTCTTTATAAAGCCATGCCTACCCCTTCCCACCTCCCAATCCAAGAAGCAATCCTCTCCTTCTCTTTCCCACATCTTTTAGAATCATCCCTTCTATGTTTTTCCAATAAGTTGATGTCCCAAGGTAAAAGAGGGTGCCTACCTTGGTGAAGAAGGCTCTTAGGGTTCAAAATTTCTCTATTTAGGATTTCTTAAGCTCCTCCTTGGTGATTTTGACCAAAACTAGTAAGAATCCTCCTTTAATTTCCATTTTCATGATGTTAGTATGCCTCCCACCTTCTTACAGGTCGGAACCATGAACTTCCATGGTAAAACTCCACCTAGAATCCTAAAACATCTCATCTCCATGCTTTTTTGCTAGGGTTTGCACCTCTAATGTGGAGAAGGTGATCTTTGCTCAAGAAAGGAGCTTGGATTGGAGCAACCAAACCTTCTAATATTAGGATCCTTTCTGTTTGGACCTTCTTACCTTCCTATAGGCAAGTTTTTTTAACCCCCTTCTCATATATTTCTTAGTACATGTTTAAAACTCATGCTTCTATGTTTAAAATCGATGATTTCCATCTCTTTTGACCATGTTCTTCTAGGGTTTTGATTTATTGCTATTTTACCTTCTCTAGAAGCTCTAGTTTGGTTACCTATGAAACTTAAAACCTGATCTTGGGTCAAATGGTTTTTTCTCCCTCTCTCTTCAATTATCTCGATTGATTTGATGATGTGGTAATTTCTTATTGGTCATTATTGAAAAATTCATATCTTCTAAACTACTTATCCAAATTTGACAAATAAATATGTTTTGGATTTGGAAAATTAATTTATATCTAATTAAAATAATTTCAAGATATAATTTCATGGTTTTACGAAGGGTGATTTTTTTAAAACGAATTTAATGCATAAAATCCATAAAAATTACATCTTAATCATCATAACTCCAAAATTAACATAAAAATATTCTTGATCAGGAGAACTTAATAAGTTTATTGGTGATGTTTTAAGAGTCTAAATATGATTTTTTCTAAAAATTTCTAAAATAAGGGTTTCTATATATTAATGTGCACTATGTACTATAATACATGTTAATACATTGAAAATAGGCAAAGTGGAACTTGGACTCAATTAAAGTGGTGAAAGTTAGTAATTGATATAAGTAAGAGAGATATGTACATTATTACACCCTAAGTTGGTATATTTTCAAACCAAACCCTATATTCCCTAATGAGGCACTATATGAACCCTATTTCCTCTATTCATGATTCTTTTGTTAAATTGCCTCAAAATCAGTAATGATATTCTTTTTCTTGGGTCTAGTACCCCACTACCATGCTTATTGAATATTATGACTACTCTTTCCATGACTACTTTTCCAACATGTAGATTTATGTTCTATTTAATTTAAAGTAGCAGTACTTATGTACAACCACCCACAGAGGGCATGTATTTAATCGGCCTGTGGAATGTTTTTATTCTCCCCTTTATGATTGTGTAGGTGACTAGGAACGTCTTATTATCCCACCACCTATAGGTTAGATGTCTGGTAGGTGCCTCAACCCTACTTAGTTAGGCAGACATAATTATCTTACTTGCAAATCCTTTTTAATATAATTGTTAATGGCAAGTTTCTATTGAATATAGCCTCATACTCTTGTTATCTTCATCTTATGATGAACCCTAGCCTATTCTTATTTGCTTTACTTAACTTGTTATCCTAGACTAGTTTTGTGACACATACCTTGTTTTCTTTCCCCTTTTTCTAGGTGCTTTCCCAACCACCCAGGTGCTGGTGCTGAGTAAGACAAGTTTGAAGGAAGTCATCTCAGGAGTAGATCTCAAGCTATCTGAAAGGATGTCTAGGTTGCTATAGCTAGATCCTTTTCTCTTATCTTTTTCTTTTGGGAACAATCATGTAATGAATAATGAAAGCCATGTAATAGGCTTAGTAATTTTATTTCCACTGCTATTGACATTTTATAATGTATCTGGTGCATGCTTATTTACTTAGAATATTATACATGCATCCTTCAATATCCTTTTGTCTTTCTAAAAAGATGGATGTTTTGTACTCCCTTTAAATTTTAGTAAGGAGGTGATCTCGCCTCTTTACAAATCATATAGGTCAAGTTTAGGTCAATTAATCAACATCAGCCCATTTCAGTGTGCAAGAAATAATAAGGTCCGAATCATGATGCATAAAGGTGTTCAAGAGACTAATATTAGGATAACATTAGGATTTGGGACAAAAAAATCAAGATCATGCATTCAATCAGGATAAACATCTCAAAAGGACTTCAAAAGCATGCATTTTAAATATCAGTAGAGGAACAATCAAATCTAGGTTCTAGAAGTATTTTTAATGGGAAGATCACATTTTTCTAATAAAACATGATATATTACATGCTATTTTTGGATGAGGGAGTGAATTGATATCATTTTTAAAGTTTACCTTGAGAATAACAGTAGTTGGGCCCCTTGGGTGGTGATTTTGAGTTGATTTGGGCTCTCTGAGGCTGAGCCCATGAGATTCCCAACCCACAACCCCACTTAGGTATTTTCATGGTGTGGAATTTCAGTCCAACGTCCTCCTACTACTCGTAGACTCTAATCGCCGCCCATAAGTATTGGTGACCGCTGGGGGATGACACCCATCACTAGATGCAGTGTGGTTGCTTGCGCGGGTAGGGAGAGGGTAGTGATTGTTGGTGATGTGATCCCTGCCACCGGGTCTAGGGCAATCTGGATCCAAGGGTCCAATATCTTCTTTCTAGCCTACCCCAAACCCAAGTAGCCATGTAGATGCCGTGGCGGATGTGGTTGTTGGTAGAGACGAATAACAAGGAGGGGGGGTTATCGGGAGTGGAACACATCTGTACAGGTGAGCCACAGACCTACAGACTCATATCCAGGGTTGGAAAAGTGTGGTGGCGGCCCGAGGAGAAGGAATGGCTCTCTAGAGTTACCTCAACTTAGAGGCTTGAGAACTCAAAGGAGGGGGCTAGGGTCTGTGAAAGGGGGAAAAAGAGGGGAATCAGAGGGGGGAAGCGCAGGGAAAATGGGTGCATTACTTTGCCAAAAAGAAGCGAGAACAAAGACCGATTGGTGAAGAATTAGAGAGATAGGTGAGCTCAGTGCCTTTGGCACCGAGCCACTATATGGAGGAAGGGGTGAACGACAAGCTGTTCAGTTGGGGGATGGATCCGGAGGGGGGGAATCCGAGGGTCACAATTGACTAAAACAAACCCAAACACATAGAGAGTTGGCAAAGTGGGGGGGGGGGGATATTCCCTAATTGGGATGTGTGCCCACTCAGGACCAACTGGGTCAAAAAAGAATTAAATTAGTGATAAAACACAGATTAATTTGTCAAAGTTTAAAAGGCCATATCTTTGCCCATATAGGTAAGATCAGGGTGATTTTTGAACCTTTGGGTTCACAGTTGAATCCTCTACATCATGAAATACATTTGATAGAAAAAAGAGCTTATTTAATGGGTTTAATTTTATTTCAAGTTTATTACACATAATAAGTATGTCACTCAGTTTAAAACTTAAATTGAAGGCATATATAAGCACACAATGATATTTAATAAAATCCAACTCATCAATTGAGCATAAAGTGACCCAAAGTCATTAAGTTGAGGGTGAGGAAGGTTATTTGGTACAATAGGGCATTTAATGAATCATATGTACATAAATTGAAAGTGAGAAAATCTTGGTTATCACATCCTGACCACCTTAAAAGGAATTTTGTTCCCAAAACTTGATCAAGTCAGCAATCGAGATTGAGTTTTCCTATTCAATGTCAAGATCACCATAGTATTCTCATTAGTTATCCTCACCGCTTACAATATCCATCTTATTCCAAAATTGAGCAATCGAGCATCATGGTCAACACATAGTCAAATAGATCATCAGATTGGAGGCATCATCACATCAGTCACGATTTGGAGATATTATCCTATATATCACCAAATTTGGAGAGATCACATTTTAGGTCAAAGGAATAGAGCTCTTTGAATCAAGAGTAAAGCATGACTTTTGTTCTCAACATTTACAATTCTAGCTTCTACATTGGCCTAGGTGGGGTTATGCCTCCATGACTGAAATTCATATTTCAACAATTTGAGACAAACATCATATTTCAGCAACATAATTGCATGCTCAAAATCGATGGAAGGGCCCACCCTAGTCCACATGTAGATTAACCCTAAGTCATAAATCATCATAATTATTATTTCAAAATTTCAAGATTTGGGAACATGAAGTTTGACAATTATATATTGAGTGTAATCTCAAGATCCAATAGGGTGGTCATAGGAGTTAAATCAATATCAAGATCATTAATCATGAGTCAAGATTTCATACATCAATGTTGAGAGTCAAGTTTGGATGTGAAAGTCATGGGTCCAAACATTTCTAAGCTAGGGTTTAGGTTCCTATTTAGACCTTTGGGGTGATCATTCAACTATATACAATAATCGAGAAACAATGAGCAACATTTCAAGCATTATTAAGCATTTCATGACATCAATATCAAGTCAATTTTCATGGTATTCAAGGTTGTGAATCATATAGGCCTAGGTCTTTCTAGGAACTTAACCACTAACTATAGTCAACATCATCCTATTTCAAGACCATCATCAAATCGAGGATATAGATCGAGTATAATATCATCTCATATTTGACCTACTAGAGGCTAAGGTCAAGAACCCAAAATCGGATGGAAGGGGTTACCTTGACAAACTATAAATAATCAATAAGATGAAAGTTTAGGGGTGGTACAAATAGGGATGTAACCTGGGTTAGGGAAGTCATGAGTCAACTACTACCCTATCCCACACATTTATCTACATCAGTCATGAACCATCAAGCATATCCAAATAGGGTGAGTATCAATGGATAAATCATATTTTACAAGATCATAATAGTGCAACCATATTTGAAGGTTTTGCAAGATCAAGGTCATAATTTCATTCCCTTCCCTTCAAGATCAAGGTAAGGGTATATTATGATAATTGAGAAGTCAAATTGAGAACTCCAGAGTTTAAGTATAATAGTGAAAGATTGATATCTAGGTCTATCATATTATTCAAATTGATCCTACAAAGAGGAATAATGATCCATAGGGGATTTCCCTCTTATAAAACGTTTCCACATAATAATATAGGGCTCCAAAGACATGGTCATTTCATGGAACAATCATGGTACATATCAATTAGGAGAAAAGTTTGCTTAACTATGTTTGAGGTTTAATCAACAATAGATAATCATAGTTTTAATCAATAGGGACCTCATAAAACATGGGTTGTAAAACATGTATTCCACCTTATTTCACCACACAAGGATTTACCTCAAACATAGTAAGCACTTATATCTAATTTGGTAACATTGAGTTTTCATTAACTGTATACATGAGGACATAACTTTCAAGAGTAATTTCATACATCAAATAGGGCTTTTAGTTTAAGATTAGATTGTGGCATTATCATCTTGATCAAATTTCATGATTTCAAGTGAATTTTAGTTTTCCCATGGATAAGCTACCCAAAATCGAGAAATCATGTGACTAATATTCATGAGAGAATAATCACACCAGGGTATGAGAATACTAACTAATCATCATCTACATGGGTGGCTTAGGTGGTCCTTAAAGAAGAGATGAGATGCTAGAAGACTCTCTAAATTTCATGCAAAGGATTTTAGTCCTCCCTGGGTACTTAAGATGTGTTATGCCTTAATCATATATAGAGGCCTATGTTTATAGCTCTTATACCATTTGTCACAGAACCGTTGGTTTCCCTAGGTCCACACTCCTAATGGATACATAGCCAAAGGTGAGTGGACTTGGGCATCTATCCGTAGAATTACACAAATATTTCACACAAACAATATATATGTAAAATCAGTAACAATAAGATATAAAAAATATTGAACATGGAGATAAGAGATATGTACCCATTTTTAGATTCAAGTGTACCTATTTGTATTGCATTTCAGAGATTTGAGTCTTGAGTGCAGTGGATTTTCATTCGAGAACTACAAATTCAATAAACAAAACATATTAATGCTAAAGCATTAAGTACACTATGAAAAACATGAAACCACATTTTAAGAGTACTATAAAAGTTTCTTGGCTAGAAACATCATAATAAGCAAGAAGTAGAAAAAGGGGTGAAACACTTAAAGACATAATTTTATACAAAGCGTGTTTTAAGTGTATTCCATTATACTCAACAAAAATCATGGCCATTGACCAACTTTCCATTGGAAGGGTCTGTAAGGGTGCTCAAGATTAGCCAACCCTTTTGTAGACATGTTCTGCCTTATCTTGACATTTCAAGTAAGGCGCCCAACCTTGTTCCCTTACCCCAAGAATATAGGCAGGTACACAAGGTTTGTATAATGGACAAGTTCAATTATGTTCAAGGTTTTTTCAACATGTTTCAAGCAAAACAAACATACTAATCATAGGGAACAAGTAGCTCAAACAAGTAATCATCTATCCAAGCATTCATATGAGCATACATACAATCAAACCAATAACATAGTAGGGTCAAGAGATTTAGTGTGCCTTGATTAGAGCATGAGATTAATCATTTGATTAGAAAATCATAATTAGAAACTTGACTAGATCTTGGCAATTGAATCATCATATATATCTTGACATTACAAATTAGTATAGATGGATTAACATCAGTAAGAGTATGTCCAATTAGTCATTATCATGGTGGTTGGATGTGCCACCTAGATCTAGGTATCATTCATCATTGATTTCAATATCTTGAACTAGGTCATGAAAGTTCATTATCAAGTTATATTATACATCATGGGTTCATCTAGAACTTAGGGTGACACATCACGACTAAGATTAGGGGTCACAAGATTAGGACTATAAGATCTTAGAAGGGCAATCATGGCGTTCGAGAAAGATTAAGCAACATGATTATCAACATTATCATACTAGTCATTTTGAATCATAATCATATGAGATTGCAATTATTAGAGTATAGATGTGATCTACTTGAGTTAACTATCATAAACATATCCAAAGCTATTGATTTGAGACCATAATATAACACATATTCTCACTGTGGAAATATTTGCATAAGATTGGAGACTTAGTGACCAACATGCATACTAGATCATATTTCAACTAAAGATTATGATATTTATTCATCTTAGGGCACATGCATGATTCATAAGGTATTTGGGAAAAAAAGCATGATAAGTTATTGAGCTAGGTCAAGCATGAGGATTAGAAGCCATTTCAATTAGGGTTAAGTATTAAAGAAGTGATCTTTATCATATAGATCCTTTTTAGATCATTTAATCAACATAAGACCATTTTAGTGTGCAAGAATGAATAAGGTCTAAATCATGATAAAGGTTTTCAAGAGACTGATATTAGGTTAACATCAGGACTTGTGACACAAAACATCAAGATCATGCATTCAATTAGGATAAACATCTCAAAAGGACTTTAAAAGCATGCATTTTAAGATATAATTAGAGTAACAATCAAATCTAGGGTCTGAAAGTATTTTTAATGGGAAGATCACGATTTTATAATAAAAAATCATATATTACATGCTATTTTTGGATGATGGAGTGATTTGATATCATTTTTCAAAGTTGACCTTGAGAATAGCAATAGTTGGGCCCCTTGGGTGGTGTCAAATTGATTTGGGCTCTCTGAGGCTGAGCCCACGAGATTCCTGGCCTACGGCCCCACTCAGGTTTGCTTGTGGTTCCGAGTCATGGTCCGACATTTGCTTGCTGTTCACAAACTCTGTCGCCACCCGCAATCACTACTGACTTTCGGGGGACGCCGCCCATTGCCAGCTACAGTGTGGATGCTTGCGTGGGTAGGCAAGGGTGATGATTGTTGGTGAGGCAATCCATATTGTTAGGGCTAGGGCGATCTGGATCCAAGGGTCCAATATCTTCATCCCAGCCTACCACAAACCCAGGCGGCCATGTCGGCTACTGCGGTAGCTATGGCTGGTGGGAGAGATGAACAATAAGGAAGGTGGTTATCGGGCAGTGGAACACGGCCATGGAGGCGAGCCATAGACCTAAAGACTCATCTCTAGGGTTGGAAAGTAGTAGTGGAAGCCTAAGGAGAAGGAATGGCTCACCAGAGTTACCTCATACTGGAGGTCCAAGAACTTTAAGGAAGAGGCTAAGGTCTGTGAAAGAGGGGAAAAAAGAGGGGAATGAGAGGGGTAAGTGAGGGGGAAGCGAATGGGTGCATTACTTTACCCAAAAGAAGTGAGAATGATGACCGATTGGTAGAGAAAAAGAGATTTAGGTGAGCTCAACACAGTTAGCATCGAGCCAACATATGGAGGAAGGGGATGAAGGGGGAGCCATTCGATAGAGGGATGGATGTGAGTGGGGACGATCTGAGGGTCATAATTGACCGAAACAAGCCAAAACACACAAATTTCTGAGTTGGCAAAGTGAGGGGGGAATCTCCCCTAATTGGGAAGCACACCCACTCAGGCCCAATTGGGTGAAAAAGGAATTAAATCAGTGATAAAACAACGAATAATTTGTCAAAGTTCAAAAGGCCATATCTTTGGCTATGATGGTCAAATCAGGGTGATTTTTGAACCCTTGGATTCACAATTGTATCATCTACATTATGAAATATATCTGATAGCAAAAAGAGCTTATTGAATGGTTTCAATTTGATTGCAAGTTTATTACACATAATAAGTATGGAACTTAGTTCAAAACTCAAATTGAAGACATATATAAGCACATGAATTGAGGGTGAGGAAGGTTATTGAACACAATAGGGCATTTAATGAACTAGATGTACATAAATTGAAAGAGAGAAAATCTAGATGATCACAACTATATCCTTCTTCTTCAACTTCTTCACTCTACTATCTGGGATCTAAATAGGACCCTCAACATACGACACATCCTCCTCCAACTCAACTTCTACTCACTGCAACACCTTCTCTATATCTAGATGAAACTTCCTCAACATATAAACATGGAAGATAGGATGCAACCTGTGCAACTCTAACCATAACTCAAGCTTGTACACCACCATACCAACACGTTCCACAATAGAGTAAGGTCCCACATACCTAGGAGCCAACTTACCCTTCTTACCAAACCTCAACACACCTTTGTAAGGGGAAACCTTAAGGTACACACAATTTCCAACCTAGAACTCCAACAACCTATGATGGTTGTTGACATATGACTTCTATCTATCTTGGGATGCTTTCAACTACTCGTGTATCATCCTAATCTTCTTTGTAGTATGTTGTACTAGCTCAGGACCCAAAAGTTGATACTCACATGTCTCATACCAGCCAAGAGGTGATAACACCCAAATTTATGTATTTATGCTAGGCATTTATCAATGGTTTTGTGTTACTATAGCCTTAATATGCCCAAAATATCCCATGTTTCTTATCTTTTAGTAACTTATATAATTTCATAGATAAAGTTGCTTAACTAGCTGATTTTGGGGACTTGCAGGCACCAAACCAGAAAAGACATCTATTATCCAAAGAATTCTCCCCAACGCATGGGTTTTTGCAGCAGCTAGGCCTTCACTGCGACTGCGACCATGAGATACACCATGACTGCAATCATGATCACGATTGCAGTATCCACACTCATCTCGATCGTGACCACAATATCTACCTCCACTAAGGCTGCAGTCTAGGAACCCACCTTGATCGCGATCCAAGCCACTGCGGAAATTTTAGAGCTAACTGCGACCGAGGCCTACACCTCAACTGCAGATCGAGCCTCGAAAATGGTGAATCCATGACCTCAAAACCACGGTCACAGAAGGTACCTCAACCAAAGACCGCGGCATGTGGTCATCACCATGGCTATGATGATTAAGGCCGCAACCTAGATCAGAACTACGACAGCCCCACCTACAAATACCCACCCCTCTCCACCTGAGGAAGGGTTCGGATCTGGGGGTTCAGATCTGGGGAGTTTTTCCACCTTATGGACCCGACCTGGTGAAGTTCCCAGAGCCTCGTGGGAGAGTCTGGAGGTCTGATAAGACCAAAGTGCTCGTTCTATGCCCGTCTCTTCAGCGTGCTTCCATCTCCCACCATCTTCCACCTTTAGTCTTAGATCTCCAAAGGTGAAAGCTAAGGAGAGAGAAGACTAAGGATCCATATTCTTTGAGAGAAGGAGAACGTCCACACCATCATCTTCCTCCCCATCCACCAACCAAGCTGTTGTTCGGGGCGGATCTAGAGAGAAAGGAGGCCAAGGAGTCCAGAAGATCAAGGAGGACGAACAAAAAGATGAGATCCAGCCTATACGGAGGCTAGGGAGCGAGATCCACTTCTCCTCTAAGGGCTAAATCTATTCTTCTTTTCCTTTATTCTACTACTCTCCTTTGCTTATGTGCAAATGATATTCTTCCATCTTTGTTAGGTTCCAACTATGCTTGTCCTTGGCTAGTTGAGCTCGTTCTTGGCTTTGTGGCCCATTTTGGGCATGTTTATGTACTTTTACCTTAAGCAAGTAGTTTTATTTTAGATCTAGCACGTTTTATGTTCTATCTCCTCTTTCTGATTATCATTGCTAGTTTGATTGATCTCTTTCTTTCTTGAATTGCTATTTCTACCTACATCGAGAGGTTCGTTGTAGAAGTAGATAAGAGAAGATAGTTTGGATCAGAATCTGAAAGGAGGACGGTTCAAGGTTGTCTGTTCCTAACATCCTAGAGTAATCTAGACCTGAGATGGTATCTAGGATATTCTAGGATGTTAGTTTTTCATCCTCGAGAGAGGTTTCATATCATCGATGGGTTTTAGTCATACTATGTGAGAGTGAGTGGGATGACCCCACATGAATAGATACCACAATACGTGCTATGTTTGAATGTAGATTGCTTGTTGAGGTGTTTGAGGGTTGTCTACACCTGAGAACGGGTGCATAGACTACCCAACTTGTTGTTACATAGCCAGCAACTTCTTTCTCTCTGATTAGTAGAATCTCATGGACTCTATTTTCTTTTCTTTTCTTTGCTTAGTTTTAATTTGTGACAACCCGCTAGACTAGTTCTAGCTCCTTACTTTTATCGACTATCGTCTTGGCTTATCTAACTCAAGAACAAAATCTCAAGCATCCTAAACATCACTGTGTCCCTATGTTCAACCCCGTATATCTACTTCGACCCCGTAATAAAGTTGCGGGGGTCCTTGAAGGTTTTGGGTTATAAATCTAAAAGTTCGATTCCTTCTAAATTCGCCTCCCTTCCGGACGCGCAATTTGGGCCGATCAACTTTTTGGCGCCATTTCTGAGGACGTGTTTTTCCACGTTTACATACCTAAAAGATTTGATTCTGTCACTCTTAAGCCCCGTATATATATATATATACATATATATATAGTTTTTCTTTTGTTTTAAACATACTTGTTTATATATACTGAATAGATTTGCTTTTTCTTATACTATTTCAGCCATGGACCTTGCTTCTGCAAGACAAGTCATCTTGTCCACCTGTCCTCTTGAATTTTTCCACAGTTCCGACTGCTGGAAAATAATTGAAAGTCGTACCTCACAACTCATCCAACTATATTCGCCTCCACCGTTGTCATATGTAGATGCTCCAACAACGGAGACTGCCAGCCAACCCTCGACTTCCATGCTATCATGGGATCAAGAGCTGATTAAGGCAGTAGACTTAGCTAGAAAAAGTGTTAACACACTCACTTCCTTAACTCCTCATCTCTGAGAAAATGTCGATCCACTCCAACAACTACTAGAAAGGCATAATCATCAACTCCAAATAGCCATAGAGATTGCAGACCACAGTAGAAGTGTACTTCAAACTACTGAGCAAGGATTCACCCAAGCGCATCAGTTTGATACAATGAGTCTACAATAGGAGTGCAAGGAGGAGTTGGCGAGTCTTGAAAGCTTAGCTACCCAAGTCCAACAACTTCATGATAAAGATGTTGAACAAGGCAGGAAGCTTCGAGAGCTCATAAACTTGTTTACCACGCAATTACAAACGCCAGTGCCTTACAATGAAGACTTTAGTCATCAAGACCATTCCATTGGGTCTGAAGCGGAGTATGCCTCACCATATGATTCAGACCCTCAACTGGATCCATCACGATTTTTCTATAAATACCAACTCACCTGGGAAAGCCCTTTATTCTATCCAGATGACTCAGCTGCCAAAATGCAAGCAACCACATACAACCAAACACACAAATAGGGTTTATTGGCCATAACCACACTATAATCCACCACAAAACTCGTTTAAGGGTGACGTGAATCGAGTGCATTCATATTACATATCATATATGTATATTTGGATTTGTGGATTTAGGATTGGACATGCATAAAGCCAATTTTATTTGCATCATATGCAATAAATAAAGGCGATAAACCAAAATCGATCATATCAATAATCCTAAAGTATAGAGCAGTTGACGTGGCTCTGATACCATTGTTGGGTTTTACGGAAGATAGAGAAGGCAGCAGAAACAAAAAATTTCTTCTGCCAAACCCATAATAAAGGAATCGCGTCAACATCTATACAATAGAAAGGATGGTTTGTAGAGGCATACCTTGTCCCGAGGCTTGCTCGGCAACGTTACCTTGTTTCTTAGGAATAGGAGATGGGGAATCAGTGCACAGACCAAGATGGGGAATCAGTGCGCAGACCAAGATGCAAGCAACCACATACAACCAAGCACACACATAGGGTTTATTGGCCATAACCACGCTATAATCCACCACAAAACTCATTTAAGGGCGACGCGAATCGAGTGCATTCATATTACATATCATATATGTATATTGGGATTTGTGGATTTGGGATTGGACATGCATAAAGCCAATTTTATTTGCATCATATGCAATAAATAAAGGTGATAAACCAAAATCGATCATATCGATAATCCTAAAGTATAGAGCAGTTGACGTGGCTCTGATACCACTGTTGGGTTTTAGGGGAGATAGAGAAGGCAGCAGAAACAAAAAATTTCTTCTGCCAAACCCATAATAAAGGAATCGCGTCAACATCTATACAATAGAAAGGATGGTTTGTAGAGGCATACCTTGTCCCGAGGCTTGCTCGGCAACGTTACCTTGTTGCTTAGGAATAGGAGATGGGGAATCAGTGCACAGATCAAGATGGGGAATCAGTGCGCAGACCATGATGCAAGCAACCACATACAACCAAGCACACACATAGAGTTTATTGGCCATAACCACGCTATAATCCACCACAAAACTCATTTAAGGGCGACGTGAATCGAGTGCATTCATATTACATATCATATATGTATATTGGGATTTGTGGATTTAGGATTGGACATGCATAAAGCCAATTTTATTTGCATCGTATGCAATAAATAAAGGCGATAAACCAAAATCGATCATATCGATAATCCTAAAGTATAGAGCAGTTGATATGGCTCTAATACCACTGTTGGGTTTTAGGGGAGATAGAGAAGGCAACAGAAACAAAAAATTATTCATAGCTTAAAACTTTATTCCCTTGATTGTGAATGAAAAATCCAAGGCATAGGACCATTGGAAAGAGCTAAAGCATGATCAAAGACTCCTAGCTGCGATATCACAAACTTGCCTCTATACTAGGGATCCTTGAATCATAATTGCTACTTTTCACACACGTGTCAAACAGATCATGATGAGTTTTAAGCTATAATCAAGTTGAAGTGTTTTCCTTGATGGACTATGCCCCTCTCACCTTAGATTGAGTCAAAAAGATGAAAAATTAGAAATTTGCAAATGAGGCTTGGCCGCCCACAATTTCCCAAAGATATCAAAAGAGTTCTCACCCATGCCTATAAATTAGAATGCAGAGAATAAAACGCTGAGTGTGAATAAATGAGTGCTTGTTTTCTCTTTTAGGAGAGTTGAGGATGGTGCCTAGCCGGAGTATGACTGCGCTCATGAACGTGGATATGTCGTGCCTAGTAGTGCCACCTTGAAAGCTCATTAGAGAGTCACTAGGAACCCATAAGAGACCTATGAGATCATCCCAGTAGCAGGGTTGGTTCGAGTGCAGTACGAGGAGTTGGTCTCACTACTCTGGGCCAACTGGCTCAGACTGTAGGGACTATTGCTCATTACATGGAACAACCTGACGCAGATCAGGATCCTTAAAAAGTCATTAAAGTCTTTTTGTTTTGCTTCTTAGGACCTTAATAACTGAGAGGCGCATTGTCCCTAAGTGGTCTACATGGATACATGATGATTACTCATTGCT
The DNA here is from genome assembly GCA_963693085.1 of Alisma plantago-aquatica. Classification (NCBI taxonomy): domain Eukaryota; kingdom Viridiplantae; phylum Streptophyta; class Magnoliopsida; order Alismatales; family Alismataceae; genus Alisma; species Alisma plantago-aquatica. The sequence continues at coordinate 673,618,956 of OY856413.1, read as the reverse complement.
CATCACCCGCGTGATCATCTATGTGATAATGATTTTATGCTATATAATTATAATTCAAACCCTCATATCGATAGGTTACAGTGGACTAGCTTAATCTTTCCTGGTTGCTCTTTGATCTCACTTTGGCAAGATAGTGCTTGATTGGTGGGGGTCTGTTCTGAAATGACATGGTTCAGGAGAATTGATGTTTTAAACTATTTTTCTTAGCCTTAACATTTATCTCCAAGCTTAATTTAGATGTTATCTTTTTGATTCTTTGAGCATAGTCTTGCTTGAGGACAAGAAAATGTTTAAGCTTGGGGTGGTTGATAACACCCAAATTTATGTATTTATGCTAAGCATTTATCTATGGTTTTGTGTCACTATAGCCTTAATATGCCCAAAATATCCCATGTTTCTTATCTTTTAGTAATTTATATCATTTCATAGATAAAGTTGCATAACTAGCCGATTTTGGGGACTTGCAGGCACCATACTAGAAAAGACATCTATTATCCAAAGAATTTTCCCCAACGCATGGGTTTTTGCAGCAGCTAGGCCTTCACCGTGATGGCAACCATGAAATACACTACGACCGTGATCGTGGTATCCACTCTCATCTCAACCACGACTGTAGTATCTACCTCTACCAAGACCGCGGTCTAGGAACCCACCTCGACCGCGATCCAAGCCACTGTCGAAATTTCAGAGCTAACCGCGACTGCAACCTACACCTTGACTGTAGATCGAGCCTCGACCATGGTGAATCTATGACCTCAAAACTACGGTCGCAAAAGGTACCTTGACCACAGATCGTGACCCACGGTCATCACCATGGCCGTGGTGATTAAGGCTACGACCTGGATTAGAACTACGATGACCCCGCCTATAAATACCTGCCCCTCTCCACCTGAGGAAGGGTTCTGATCCGGAGGTTTGGATCTGGGGAGTTTTTCCACCTTGTGGCCCTGACCTGGTGAAGTTCCCAGAGCCCCATGGGAGAGTCTGGAGGTCTGAGAAGGCCGAAGTGCTCATTTTATGCCTGTCTCTTTAGTGTGCTTCCATCCCCCACCATCTTCCATCTCCAGTCTTAAATCTCCAAAGGCGAAAGCTGAGGAGAGAGAAGACTGAGAATCCATCTTCTTTGAGAGAAGGAGAACGTCTACACCATCATCTTCCACCCCATCCACCAACCAATCTACTGTTTGGGGTAGATCTAGAGAGAAAGGAGGCCAAGGAGTCCAAAAGATTAAGGAGGATGACCCAAAAGATGAGATTCGGCCTATACGAAGGATAGGGAGCGAGAGCCACCTCTCCTCTATGGGCTAAATCTCTTCTTCTTCTCCTTTCTTCTACTACTCTCCTTTGTTTTTGTGCAAATGATGTTCTTCCATCTTTGTTTGGTGCCACCTATGCTTGTCCATGGCTAGTTGAGCTCCTTCTTGGCTTTGTACCCTGTTTTGGGCATGTTTATGTACTTTTACCTTAAGTAAGTAGTTTTATTTCAGATCTAGCACATTTTATGTTCTATCTTCTCTTTCTAGTTATGATTGCTAGTTTGGTTGATCTCTTTCTTGCTTGAACTGCTATTTCTGCCTACATCAAGAGGTTCATTGTAGAAGTAGATGAGAGAAGATAGTTTGGATTGGAATATGAAAGGAGGATGGTTCAAGGTCGTCTATTCCTAACATCCCAGAGTAATCTAGACCTGAGAAGGTATCTAAGATATTCTAGGATGTTAGTTTGTCATCCTTGAGAGAGGTTTCATATCATCGATGAGTTTTAGTCACACTAAACGAGAGCGAGTGGGATGACCCCACAGAAATAGATACCACAATATGTGCTATGTTTGAATGTAGATTGCTTGTTGAGGTGTTTGAGGGTTGTCTACGCCCAAGAACGGGTGCATAGACTACCCAACTTGTGATTACATAGCCAGGAAGTTATTTCTCTCTGATTAGCAGAATCTCACGAACTCTGTTTTATTTTATTTTCTTTGCTTAGTTTTAATTCGTGACAACCCGCTAGACTAGTTCTAGCTCCTTACTTTTATCGACTATTGTCTTGGCTTATCTGACTCAAGAATGAAATATCAAGTGTCCTAAACATCATCACATCCCTATGTTCGACCCCATATATCTACTTCGACCTTGTAATAAAATTGCAGGGGTCCTTGAAGGTTTCAGGTTATAAATCTAAAAGTTCGATTCCTTCTGAATCAGCCTCCCTTCCGGACGCGTGATTTGAGCCGATCAAGAGGTGATTAACAATGTCTTCCATATGCCTCTACTATGCCATATCTATACACCTCTGATAATTGTTGTTGTAGGCAAACTCTATCAAGCTCAGACACACATCCTAACTGCCAAGAAACTGCAAAATACAAGCTCTCAACAGATCTTCCAACTTCTGAATGGTCCTCTCTGACTGACCATCTATCTGTGGGTGGAAGGCTGCATTGAACCTCAGTTGTGTCCCCATCACTGTATGTAGACACTCCTAAAAGTGATTATAAACTGTAGACCTCTATTAGATACTATAGTCACTGGGATAACATGCAGATGAACTATGTCCTCAACATATATGTGTGCCAACTTTTTTGTTGTATACATCATCTTGGTTGGAAAGAAGTGAGCTAACTTGCTCAACTTGTCCACCATCACCTAGATTAAATCATGACCTTTGTCTGTTCTAAGAAGACTAACTACAAAGTCCATGATGATCAATCCCATTTCCACTATGGTATCAGCAAAGGCTGCAAAGTTCCTATCAGTTTGTAATGATCAACCTTGACTTGCTGACTGTCTCTAGAGTTTATCAACATGTCGGTGATGAACACCACTACAAATTATTCAAGGTACATTTTGAACACTCTATTCATCCGATCCATAAACACTGCTAGCATGTTGGTCAACCCAAACGACATAACCACAAACTTGTAGTGGCCATGTGTATTCCTAAAAGTAGACTTGGGTATGTCATCCATATTGTTCCTCAACTGGTGGTAATTGTTAGTATGTATGCCCTAAGAGCCAATCATGGAATGATTGGTGGGATACATTAAGATTGATTTGATAAGCATCAAAGGCAAGCTTCCAATTCTTTCTGGTTCAGTCATTTGAGATAATAATAGAAAAGATTGAATGTCTAGAGAATGACAATACTCAATGACGTATGCTTTCAGGTTAAGGACCTGAACGATGAGATCATACGGATGCTAAGAGTTTGTACATTCTTATTATGTCCCTAGTAGGATGTCATTGTGGAAGGTAGATAGACAACAATGACACACAAGACTAGATTGTGGTGTTGGTTGATGACATAATCTCGTTAGTCATGATATGGAGGTATCAAACCAAACACATAGGTACTTGTTAGAGAATAAGTGTACCAGACAGACCCACTGTGAGTTTGACACATGGAACCATGACATGGTAGTCACAGTCCATTCTCACAGTGATGGTGGTGAATGTGATTCTTTGACCTGAAATCACTACACTCAACACATGTCATTGGGTACACTTTGACATCATCAAATGCATTCATGAAACATGGGTTGTTATAAAGGTGATGATTGGGTGGCTTTGACACATGGGGCTTTTGAGGGGTGAGTGATAGATATGGGATTTGTCCCTCCTGAGGGAGTTTGATATCCATGGCCACTTGACGAGTAGGATTGAGATAGGCATGAATGCATGTGTGAATCAGTATGTGATATTGATGTCATACATATCTCCTCCAATCTACTCTGAGATCAAGAAAGTGAATGAACGTTGAAAGGATGACTATTCCGTGCCTTGAGTTCATTCAGGATATCAGTGATAAAGGAATTATACATTCGCTGTAACACCATTCACAGATTGTAGGATTGAAAGTTGTTCTCCGACTTTCCTTTTCACTTGGGTAGCACTGATGTGCGACTAGGCACCGCTCTTTGCTTGTGAAGTCATAAGTGTTATGGACTTTCACTACCAACGCAAAATGGACCTATAGGGTCACACACATATTATTTAACCTGGAAGAGGAGTTTATCCACAAATGATGTTTAGATTGATTTCTAAAGGAGTTTAGTAGTTCAATTAAACACTCAATCAATTGATAGCTCAGTATCATAGTGTTCAAGGTGTTGGATCGATTAATTAGAGTATTAGATTGATTGAAACTACGATTGACTGATTTTGCACAGTCTGCTGCCCCAACCGATCGGCTCATGAGATGAACCGATCGACTCAGGTTGGTGAATCGGTCGGCTCATGTTGTGAGCCGATCGGCTCAGGTGTCATGAAACGATCGGCTCATTTGTTGAACTGATCGATTCATGTGACCAACCGAGATCGTTTGGAAAGTCAGAAGACTATTTTGCAAATACAATTTATTTCATTTATACAAATTCGATTTGGACAAGGATTAATATTTGATTAATCGGAAACAAATATGAATGTCAATTTGAGTTGGATTAGGACCACGAACTGATCGGCTCAGAGCTCCAGCCGATCTGCTTAGGGCCCCAGACGATCAACTCAGGTCCCAAACGATCGGCTCAGGGCATGAAACGATCGTTTTAGGGTGTGAAACGATCAGTTCAGCTGGCGCAAGTTGCTTGTTTTGTGGAAAATCTCGAACCCTTCTACTCCTGTTTAATCCCGCATTGCCCGGGGTAGAGAACCCTATCCCATGACCCTCCTATATATATAGGGGTATTGGGGGCTTCTCAGGAACAACAACTCAGAACACCAGTTGCTCTGCAAAGTTGTCGTTCTCTCTGGTTTTGGTAACAGAGAGAGAGCCCGAGCAAGTGCTACCCGATAAGGGAGGCACAACAAGGAAAAGACAACTACAGAAAGGCAACTGGTTGCAGGAGAGTGTGTTGGTGACTAGTACGCCGATAGGAGGGTGCGACTCCTTCCAATTCCTTGTGGGACAAGGAGATCGGAGTTCCATGTGGTATGTGTGGACTACTTTAGAGGCGGGAGACTTCTGCCACTCGGAGGACAACTGTCAATCCCGACAGTCCCTGTGAGACCAGGAGCTGCACAGACACCGTCCAAGACCGGAGGTGAAGACCATGCAAGCAACAAGGTAACGTCACCGAGCAAGCCTCGGGACAAGGTATGCCTCTACAAACCATCCTTTCTATTGTATAGATGTTGACACGATTCCTTTATTATGGGTTTGGCAAAAGAAATTTTTTGTTTCTGCTGCCTTCTCTATCTCCCCTAAAACCCAACAGTGGTATCAGAGCCACGTCAACTGCTCTATACTTTAGGAGTATCGATATGATCGATTTTGGTTTATCGCCTTTATTTATTGCATACAATGCAAATAAAATTGGCTTTATGCATGTCCAATCCTAAATCCACAAATCCCAATATACATATATGATATGTAATATGAATGCACTCGATTCACGTCGCCCTTAAATGAGTTTTGTGGTGGATTATAGCGTGGTTATGGCCAATAAACCCTATGCGTGTGCTTGGTTGTATGTGGTTGCTTGCATCTTGGTCTGTGCACTAATTCCCCATCTCCTATTCCTAATGTAACTCGAGATAACTTGAGATTTCTTTCCTACCTTTACTCCCCCCAAATGTAAGTCAGGGTTTCCCAATTTAAATGTAAATAGGATAGATCTTTTTATTTCCTGTTATGTCAAAGAACAGAGAACATATGACGACGACTGAGATGATCGATTCAAGGTGTGACCGATCGGTTGGCATTCCAGACGACCGGTTTGAGGAGTGAGATGAGAGGGTGGCAGCCATGAGGAGATACACAACGACCAGGCAAACCGATCGGTTGGAGGAGCCAACCGATCGGCTGGTGGCACCCAGACGACCGGCCAGGGCGAGCAAGTCATTCATATGATGAGTTGATCAACTCGGGCGGCTATAACACTTCATCTTGTACATGTTGCATGTGATGTAGACCTAGATGACTGTGATTCCTCTTGGCTCGAGGAATCCCATTAGGATGGCCATAATCATCACTTTTATCATTTCACATGTTTTCTAGTGGGATATAGCATGTATATGATACGTACTATGTATTGTGGTGATTGGATATGTATATGTACCTATAAAACCAAATCCCTCATTAAATATTAAAGTTTTAGATGCCTTCCAAACGTGACACATGTGAAAAGCTTGATCAGACAAGTGTGGGTACGCCCTAGCGTGGTGCACCGTCTATCTTGTGGAAGTGTGAAGGATGAATATGTGGGTCTTCCCTAGCAGGGTGCATATTCATCGTATTGGCTTTGGGTTGGACTTAACAAGGTTACCTAGATAGGATCTAATACCTTGAGGCATGGAGGTGATCATGGCAAGGAGTTTCATATGACATCATTTAAGAGTTGCATATGATGCAATTGGCAAGAGTTGCCTACCTAGAAGATCTAAGTTGTGGATGACAACCCTAGCTGGTCCATGACTTAGAGGATTTCAGGATCTTGACCCACTAGAAGATTGTACGCTGCAATCTTCCAAGTTGATGGTGAGGGCTATCAATTTGAACAAAAATAGTGGGAGCGATAATTAAAGTCCTAATTATATCGTCAACCTTTCAAATCAATCAAACAAGTCAAAATTGAGTTTTGGACTAAAATGCATATATTTCCTTTTGTACCACAAATGACAACAAACAACAATCACTTTTCATTGTGATCAGTCCTTGAAAAGGACAAGCTGAATGGAACTAACTTCCACGACTGGTTTAGGACGTTGAGAATTGTTCTCACTCAGGAGCAAAAGCTCTATGTCCTGGATACTCCAATTCTAGAGGAACCTGCTCCTACCGCACCAAAGGCAGAAAGGGATGCTTATAAGAAGCATTCTGATGATGCCATTGATGCAAAGTGCTTGATGTTGTGCTCCATGAACTACGAGTTGTAGAGACAACATGAGAACATGGGTGTCATTGAGATGATTCAACATCTCAAGAACATGTGTGAAGATCAAGCACGACATGAGAGATATGATGTCTTGAGGGCATTGTTCAAGTGTGTCATGACAAAAGGAGATCCAGTTGGTCCTCACACGCTCAAGATGATTGGGTATGTGGAGAACCTGACGAGACTGGGATTTCCCCTGAGCCAAGAGTTGGCTACTGACGTGATACTATAATCGTTGCCAGAATCCTACAGTCAGTTTGTGATGAACTACAACATGAACAACTTTGACAAGCCATTGATAGAGTTGTTGGGCATGTTGAGGACAACCAAGGCACAGATGAAGATGGACAAGCCTAAGTCTGTGATGATGATCAGCAGCAAGAAAGGCAAGTCCAAGTGCAAGGGCAAAGGCAAGGCTATGAAAGGTTCTTATGCTTGCCAGCAGCCCAAGGCGTCTTCAGCTCTCAAGGCCAAGGGAGGCGTGACCAAGAGAGGCAATTGCCACCATTTTCAAAAGCCAGAACATTAGAAAAGGAATTGTCCTATATATTTGGAAGAACTAAAGAAGGAGGCGACAGAGGTCTCCACCTGAAGGTGTCATGAAATAAACTTGTAACATGTTTTGAGGTATATGATACCAAGATATAAAGTGTAAAGCACTCAATAAATGGGGCAAGTGTTTCCGCCATAGATAGGAGTAATTTAGTTTATTTTCAGCCTTAAAGGCATGTAATAGAGTTATGAACTACTATTTCATATTTGCCAATAGATAGAAACACATTATTTTTGCATATTGTATGACAATAATGGCAATTAATAAAGTTGATGTTTCCTTATGGAAATGCCTTATTTATCTTGTGGTACTTGGTATGCATAAGATAAAATGATACCTGAAAGTTATTGATAACTCAAACAATAAAATTAGCATAAATCATGAGAAGTTCATTTCTAGTTTCCATATGATGGATAAATCTAGACTCTTTTGGTTAGAGAACCAGTAAGAGACATGAATTTCTTAGACATGATCAAACAATCTTCACTAATGGTAGTGGGAGAATGATTATCCTATTAGGTATAATACATATGATGTATTTACATACCTATTGGAGCAAATGATAATACTTCAAGTGGTGTTTAGAGAAATACCAAATATGAATATCTTGAAGTGTTCAAGAATATCATAGATGAAGTATGAATTTGGTAAAGTGTTCAATGAATGAAATACTTAGACCAAATGTTTGAGAACCTTATGAGTGATTATGATAGTGTATCATAGTAAACTCATGATTAAGGGATGATGATGTCTAAATCAACAAGGAATCATACTATAAGGAGTTAGAGGATGATTATCAAATAACTATTTTCTTCTTAAATAAAGAATACCCCACACTAATAAAGGACATTAAGAATTACAAAGGGTTGTGAGTTCTTATATCCTTGACAGATACACCTCAATTATCTATGTGATGAGTTGGTCATGTGATGAATCAACTATCTAGATGAATATGAGGAACTAGATTTTGAGTTATGGTTTATGACCATTACATCCTAAATAACTTCCATGTAAACCATAAGGTATGACCATAATGGTAGCACCCATTGGGATGAAATCCATAAGTGCGAATAAGTCTTAAGCGTTAAGACACATGGATAACATTTTGAGAAGTATGCTGCTTGTTGATTGAAACTTAATGACTGAGAGATTTGGCATATGGATACATTCCTATGAGGAATAAAACAAGGATGTGTACGTGACACAACCTATAAGGTTTATGAATCCATTAATGCAAATAAAATCTATAAGTTACAATGGACTAATCAATGTGATTGATTGAGTACAAGCAACTCAAAATTATGATCTTTACTTTGATGATGTAGTCAAAGAGGTTTGACTAATATGTCAAAGATAAAGAAGGGATCTGTGATTAAGTGAGAGTGTATTTTCATTTCACATATTGATGAGGAATGAAATGTTCTAGAATGGAAATATAAAGTGGAAATTATCTTTAAGGAAGATAGAGACGTATTCCTATATGATAGGAATAGAGATCTATAGAGATAGTTTTTGAAAACCTCTAGACCTAAAAGAGATAGCATACATTGGCAATCTGTACTGAAGGGTTCAGTATACACAGATCAAGTGAAGGAAAACTTGTCCATGTTACATGGAGTTAGTATCCCAATGCCAAGTGTCCAATTCTTATGAAGAATGGGAACACTAAGAATATATATGGATCTATCTTGATTGTAATCATCCCATCATCTTGCATGTATGGACACGGAAAGAACAAAATGCATTTATCATCTTGTATGTGGGACATGACAATATGATATGCTCATCCTGATAACTCGAATGTGGGACATGACGAGTGGATATCTGTCTAGTTCCAGTAAGGGTTACTGGAATACCATGAGAACTTGATAAATAATTGAGAATTACTAGTTCTATGGAAATAAGGAAGGATTCACTGTAAAGAGTTACACTGATGCGAACTTCCGAAAAGGATAGAAAATTAATCGCAAAATATATATGGGATATATAAAAGTGAATGTTTGTTGAATAATGAAAACGTTCCAATAAAGTTGTTTTAAAAGGAAAGGCCGAGTGTACGTGTGTTAGAGAACAACAGTGGATACTATATGGATCTAGGAGTTCATAGAGATGAACTTATAGTTATTCCAATCATTGATGAAAAGTTAGGAGCGCTTGGTCATGCAATGTGGCTAAAGGTTAGCAAAGGAATACTAGATCACATATTACGGCAACTCCATCTCATATGTGTGACGTACATCAAAGAAATGAGAGACATGCAGTTTATACCGACTTTGGCAAGGTGTTGCCATAACTCACTATGTTAGCACTAGAGCACAGTAACATGTGGGACACGTTTGAAGATCACTATGAATATGATTCAAGGGTGATTGGCTCATAGTGCAAGTGGGAGTCTATTGGTATGTAATCCCCTGAGAGCCAATCATGGGATGATTGGTGGGATACATTAAGATTGATTTGATAAGCATCAAAGGAAAGCTTCAAATTCTTTCTGGTTCAGTCATATGAGATAATGATAGAACAGATTGAATTTCTAGAGAATGACAATACTCAATGACGTATGCTTTCAGGTTAAGGACCTGAACGATGAGATCATACTGATGCTAAGAGTTTGTACATTCTTATTATGTCCCTAGTCAGATGTCATTGTGGAAGGTAGATAGACAACAATGATACACAAGACTAGATTGTGGTGTCAGTTGATGACATAATCTCATTAGTCATGATATGGAGATATCAAACCAAACACATAGGTACTTGTTAGAGAACAAGTGTACCTGACAGACCCACCATGAGTTTGACACATGGAACCATGACATGGTAGTCACAGACAATTCTCACAGTGATGGTGGTGAATGTGATTCTTTGACCTGAAATCACTACACTCAACACATGTCATTGGGTACACTTTGACATCATCAAATGCATTCCTGATACATGGGTTGTTATAAAGGTGATGATTGGGTGGCTTTGACACATGGGGCTTTTGAGGGGTGAGTGATAGATATGGGATTTGTCCCTCCTGAGGGAGTTTGGTATCCAGGGCCACTTGATGAGTAGGATTGAGATAGGCATGCACGCATGTGTGAATCGGTATGTGATATTGATGTCATACATATCTCCTCCAATCTACTCTGAGATCAAGAAAGTGAATGAACGTTGAAAGGATGACTGTTCCGTGCCTTGAGTTCATTTGGGATATCAGTGACACGGGAATTATACATTCGATGTAACACCATTCATAGATTGTAGGATTGAAAGTTGTTCTCCAACTTTCCTTTTCACTTGGGTAGCACTGATGTGCGACTAGGCATCGCTCTTTTCTTGTGAAGTCATAAGTGTTATGGACTTTCACTACCAACGTGAAATGGACCTACATGGTCACACACATATTATTTAACCTGGAAGAGGAGTTTATCCACAAATGATGTTTAGATTGATTACTAAAGGAGTTTATTAGTTCAATTAAACACTCAATCAATTGATAGCTCAATATCATAGTGTTCAATGTTTTGGACCGATTGATTAGAGTATCAGATTGATTGAAACTGCGATTGACTGATTTTGCACAGTCTGCTGCCCCAATCGATCGGCTCATGAGATGAACCGATCGACTCAGGTTGGTGAACCGGTCGGCTCATGTTGTGAGCCGATCGACTCATGCGTCATCAAACGATCGACTCAATTGTTGAACCGGTCGATTCATGTGACCAACCGAGATCGTTTGGAAAGTCAGAAGACTATTTTGCGAATATAATTTGTTTCACTTGTACAAATTCGATTTGGACAAGGATTAATATTTGATTAATCGGAAACAAATATGAAAGTCAATTTGAGTTGGATCAGGACCATGACCTGATCGGCTCAGAGCTCCAGCCGATCGACTCAGGGTACCAGACGATCGACTCTGGTCCCAAACGATCGGCTCAGGGCATGAAACGATCGTTTTAGGGTGTGAACCGATCGGTTCAGCTGGCGCAAGTTGCTTGTTTTGTGGAAAATCTCGAACCCTTCTACTCCTGTTTAATCCTGCATTGCCCGGGGTAGAGAACCCTATCCCATGACCCTCCTATATATAGGGGTATTGGGGGCTTATCAGGAACAACAACTCAGAACACCAATTTCTCTACAAAGTTGTCGTTCTCCCTGGTTTTGGTAACCGAGAGAGAGCCTGAGAAAGTGCTACCCGATAAGGGAGGCACAACATGGGAAAGACAACTATAGAAAGGAAATTGGTTGCAGGAGAGTGTTTGGTGACCAGTACGCCAATAGGAGGGTGCGACTCCTTCCGATACATGTGGGACATGGAGATCGGAGTTCCAGGTGGTCCATGTGGACTACTTCAGAGGCGGGAGACTTCTGCTGCTCAGAGGATAGCTGTCAGTCCCGACAGTCCCGATGAGACCAGGAGCTGCACAAACATTGTCCAAGACGGGAGGTGAAGACCGCACAAGTTGCGAGGTAACATTGCCAAGCAAGCCTCGGGACAAGGTATGCCTCTACAAACCATCCTTTCTATTATATAGATGTTGATGTGATTCCTTTATTCTGGGTTTGGGAGAAGAAAATTTTTGTTTCCGCTGTCTTCTCTGTCTCCCCTAAAACCCAACAGTAACATGACCTCAGATCTATCTTGGAGAATACTATGGCACCTCTCAACTGATCAAACAGATCATCTATCCTCAATAATGGGTACCTATTCTTGATAGTGACCTTGTTCAATAGTCCATAGTCTATGCACATCCTCATGGAAGCATCCTTCTTCTTCACAAACAACACGCGAACACCCTAATGTGAAATGATTGATCTGATGAAGCCTTTCTGTAATAGTTTCTGCAACTTCTTCTTCAACTCCTGCATCTCTTCTAGTGCCATCCTATACGGTGCTTGTTCTATGGGTTGTATTCTAGGAAAAGGTTTGATCTCAAAATCAATCCCTCTAGGAGGGGGGACACTAGGAAACTCTTCAGGAAAAACATCTACAAACTCTCAAACCACCAACACCTCCTAGATATCAAGACTCCTCCTCTTGGTGTCAATAACATGCACCAAGAAAGATTCACACCCTTGTCTCATTTGCCTCTCTATGGTCATAGATGACACCAAGAACTTTGGAAGAATCTTCCTATCTCCTTGGAAGACCCAAGAAACATCTCCCTCATGGAATGTCGCCACCTTAGAACTATAGTCGAATACCACTTGGTACTTCTCCAAGGTATCCATCCTAAGAATCACATCAAATCCATGCATGCCAAGTGGCATAAGGTCCACCTGAATGCTGCATCTTGAGAAAGAGAGAAAGAGGGACACACACCCCTCAACTCTAAAGAACCAACAAGAGGGGTTTCTAACCGAAGACTATCAACTCTATGGATAACATACAAAGAACACCTACTTATCACCTCTCTGGTGATAAAAGAGTGCATCGCACCTGGGTCAACCAAAATAGATACAAAAGAAGAAGCAGACAAATCATACTAAAAAAGTTCCATTTGACTTTTCACAACCCATGGATTGACCATTCCCTGTGGCTGACTCATAGCATAGAATTGAGCATCGCATGTTGTCATCTACGTCCTCTGCTGGCCTGTCTAGAGGATCCTGCATGTGATGCCTGATGCATGCTCTGCCACCATCACTGCTAAACTGTTGCTGCTGAGAACCCCACTGACTCTACCTCAGTAGTTGTGTCACTTCCTCATCCTTCATAGGACAAAATAACTTGGCATGCATGATCTATCCACACTTATAATAGGTCTTAGCCTTGTACCATGGCCTAGACGACCCTTGTCACCGACACTGATGTTGTAGTACAAGCTCTAGTTGGTAGAAAACTATAGATTCTGCCCTTTCTCGGGGAACATCGTGATGCCACCACTGATCTTGGCTTTGAGAAAACTGACAGCTGCTGCGATTAAGGTGAAGAAAATCTCAGCTTCTTAAACCCACCAGAAGACTGCCCTGAAACTGAGCTGAACTCTTCTTAGAATTGGCTTCATGATTGTTAATAGTAGACCGTTTGATCCTCCTCACCAACTCCACAAAGGTAGCAAGCCTCTCCCTTTTCTTCAAAGCAGACACCATTGTCGTCAAATCCTTACTCAAGCCGTTATCAAACTATCAAATCTTCTCCTTATTCGTTGTTGCCATGTGAGGAATAAACCTCACAACTCTAGAAACTTTACCTCATACGCGTTGATCGTCATCGATCCCTACCAGATCTTCTCAAACTATGATATCTTCTCATCCAGATATGTCTCTAGGAAGTATTGTCTCACAAACTCCCTCCAAAACTCTTCCCAACTGATCCACACTCTAGGTCTCTTCTCCTCCTCTATGCCCACCAGTGGCCAACACTACCCTTAAGTAGGTATACTGCATGCTTCACATTGTCCTCTTCTGGGATATTGAGGATATTGAAAGCCTTATAAAGTTGCATCAACCACATATCCACATCTCAACCACATACTCCATCACCCCCACACGTCTCAACCACTCAAAAGTCTTCCCATAACATTGGGATTCCACATTAGGGATGGTAGCCCTAGCTTGAGGTATGGGTGCTTGATCCAGCAAATGTGTAATTGTGGCCATAAGATGTCTAAACATAGACTAGAAAGTGGGATTGGCCATGGTTGATGGGTCAAATTGAGGCACCGTGGGCTGCTCTGGCCCCATCTCAAGCACTCAATCTTCATGTGCCCACCTCCAACGGCCACCACCTGGCACAAAAAAGCTACTCTCAACATATTTATCATGCTCTCCAAACACATCTACATAAACATAGGCTATAATCAGATATGTTGGATCACACACAAACACACACAAACCCTATTCCTATGTCCATGTAGACTCAGCGAACCTAGAGATCTGATACCAACGTAACTTGTGACGCCCAATGCTACACCCAACAAGATTACTTGAAACAAAATAGACGATCAACTGCTAAACATCCAAATTACTAGAAAATAGGGTAAATTAAAAACCGATTTGAACGTTACTTACAAGAGTGGAAACATTTACATAAAGGTCCATGAACTTTTCATAGAAACATATACCATATCAGGTATTTACATATCTGTTCAATGGCCTTAGCCACAATCTATTTACAAAAGATATCTTGTTCACATATACATGCCACATATATACAAACCATGACATACTTCCAAAACATGTGTCAATATACATCATATACAAAATATGTCCCTTCCTAGACTTGAGAGTATAGAGACGGCATGAGGACTCTACTATGACAACAACTGGAAGCTACCCAACCTTTTGAGGCTGCTGATCTTCAAGATGATCCTCCTCAACAACACGATCCTGACCATGTTGTTGAGGACCACCTAAAAAGATGTGGTGACCCACGAGGTGAGACCCATGTCCTATCAAGAGATATAACTCTCAACCAACAGTTATTTTTAGCACAAACTATTAAACATGATGAGTAGATTTAATGAAATAAATTATTTAAACTGATTACACATGTTAAGAACGTTAAGTAGCTATAACAGATAGGCATAACATCATGATAAGAAATAATACAAAGAACATGTATAATAATTGATTTATCTTACTGCATTATATAACAACTGAGCAATATAAGAAACAAGGCAAGGGTAAACATCCAATGTGAAGCGTGTTTAACCCTAAGCAGATATACTACATATCTATATTATGCTTTTCATTAATGCCCTAAGGATTTGAGTCTTACCACTCAAATCCAACTGACCACTGTTAAGTCAAAACCAATCCCATACAAGATTTTGGAAGAACCAGAATCTAAGATCTTCTCCCCACTTGATCAATACTAGTGAACACCGAAATAAAATATCCGTCAAACTACCACCAACAATATATAGTTAAGTTGAAAAAACCTAGCCCACCTTGGTACATGTCACAATACTAGACAGTAGGGGTATGAAACCCTGCCACTGAGGTACAACCACAGTTGTGCTGAAATTACATCAGGTATACAATCACTGAGACACGACCTCAGCCGTCCTCACACAGAGGTATGACCATGGCCATCCTTAAAACACCTGACAAGGACACATAGTCACTTGCACCTCACGTACTCATTAGTATGCGCTCTGAGTTTCCCTTGGGAATACTCGTTTCACCATCCAATAAGTTCTAACACTGGAATGGATCAATGGCAAGGGCAACTACTAGATTAGAATTCCACTCTATTAGTTAAAGCCAATTGGGTGTCTTTTATTGCATCAAACAAGTTACAAGCCAACCTTAAAAGAATTCTATAAAACATAGGTAGAGTGCAACTTCAGAAGATATAAAACATATTAACATAAAACTTGTCACATCACTACATGGTACTATTCACTATGACTCATAAGACCATCACCATTATCACCTCACCATGGGATACCAACCCCTTGTCTAAGGGTCATTAAGAACACCACATCATAATCACCTGCAAGAACATCATTATCTTCCACAACTTATAACAAGGTTCAATAGACCATCACCATTCTTGTGATACACAGTTAAGCATAACCTTGCATTAAGATGTTCACATAACAACATATTAGGGTTTCAACTACATTGAGAGACTATTCCATTACTACATTA
The DNA here is from genome assembly GCA_963693085.1 of Alisma plantago-aquatica. NCBI lineage: Eukaryota > Viridiplantae > Streptophyta > Magnoliopsida > Alismatales > Alismataceae > Alisma > Alisma plantago-aquatica. The sequence goes on along the minus strand of OY856413.1, from coordinate 673,602,943 downwards.
GTTATACAACAAATATAAGTATGAACCACAATCACCACCTATTTGCATTAAATTTAGGTGTAACGAGATAAGCTAGATTAGTATTACACATCATTTCATTATGGTGACTATAAATTTACATTTATACGACGGGAAAGGTAAGACTACAAAGTTAAGGGCATAGAACCATCAATTTTTTTATCCTCAAAACTGAACCATCATGCAATGAACACCACCCCAAACCATAAAATTTTGGAGTAGGTAAAACCATCGGTTTCACTCAGCAACACCTTGGACAAATCATACCATTGAGTTAAATGCAAGAAAAACACCATCATTTTATTACTCAAAGAATACCATCAGTTGTGGGAATGAAGCTCACCATCAGTGGTAGCATAATGGATCACCATCGATTGTGGTGTCCAGTGCCACCATAAGTTGTGGTGAGGACCACCACCATCAGTTCTTGGAGTCAGAACCTCCATTGGTTGACACCATCGAGTGTTGAACCTATGGTACCACCAGTTGATGATCATTGGTCAATGGACCATCGAGTCTTGGAGTCAAAACATCCATTGGGTGATGGATCAGAAGGGCCATCAGTTGTCAGACCCAGTACTTCCATAGATTGTCACCAATAGGTGGTAAAACAAGGCAAAAAGACAAGAGAAACCATTGTTTGGTGGAAGAGAAAGAACCATTGATTGAAACCATCAGTAGGACACTAAGACCATCAATTCTTGAGCACCAAAAGAGTCAAAATAGAACTTAAGTAGGACCATTAGTTGGGAATGATAAACACAAGCAAAACAACACCAAAAGCAAGTCCATCAGTTCTAGTAAGAAGGAAAACCATCAAGTTATGCACATGGTAGAAAACAACTCAAAAACCCTAAGTGAAACCCATCTTTTAAGAGACATCAAGGACCATCGTTTGACATGCAAATGAGACCCAAATATTCCTCTAAAAAAGGAAGGTCGTGCACAAGGTATAGAGCACATCCAAGAAGATAAACCATCCATGAACTAGCACCTCAGCTCAAACCCTAGGCAAATATACTACCTTTCTACTTAGAACTTACTTAGAACTTAGTTCTAGAGCAAGATCTAGCATATGCAAGCTATAAGTAAGCAATAAACATGGAGAAATTTATATAAATCACCTCTCAGAAGAAGAATCTCCAAACAACAAGGTAGCTTGAGCAAAGGAGGAAGAAACCCTAGCTTTAAGCACTCCATTGTCTCCACACGGCCAAGCAAGCTTCATTTCCAAGAAAGGGAGCAAACCCTAGGTCAAGGAAGTAATAAGGAAATGTTCTTTAAGGTCTAGAGTAAGCTCCACCATGGAACCCCATGGCCATGATCAATAAGTGGGAAGAAGGAGGTAGGGAAACAAGGAAAAATGAAGGAAAGAAGGATAGCTTACTTGCCTAAGTCAAGAACCAGCAAATGAAGCTTCACAAGCTCCAGGAGAAGGTAGATTTTAACCCTAACATCACATGCAAGGAGATCGACTACCTTCTTTTACCTTGGGAACCTTCCTCTCCACCTAAGAAAGGAGGACGAAGCTCTATATATCAAGGAAGGTAAAGGAGTCCAAAAGGTTCATTTGCATGGGAGATAGGAGGTTTATAAATCTATGAGTGAGATAGAAGAGAAGGTTTAGGTGTCCTAACATGTTTGCCAAGTGTCCATTGCCAAGGGGCATTACGTCCATGCAAGAAGAAGCTCCATAAGTTGTGGAGTCTTTAGGGCATTAGATCTTGATCCTCCTAGGGTTTCATCAGTTGGTGACCATCAATTCTTGAAACCATAGGTATCTAGGTGGAAAACCATCAATTGAACACCCCTTCCAAACAAACCATCGATCCAAGGGACCTCAAGAGAGAAGACCATCAACATACCACCTCTAAAGATCACCATCAGTTGTACCTACCCAAGGATGACCATTTGATGTTATCCATATAGGGGGAACCATTAGTTGATTACCTCTAAGGTCGTTCATCTATGAGAGAAAAACCCTAACTTAGCCTAGAGAGATGTCACCATCAAACCAAGGTACATTTTTACAACCCGTTCCTAGCTTTGCTGGTAATCCTAGACTTTTAAAATAATCTTAATGCTTGGCATACTTTTAATATTCTATGTTGTGCTTTGTGTTAACTTTGGTAACCTTAAATACTTGTTTGGGCAACTCATAATTATGAATTAAGCATACTATAAAGATCCGAGTTGGAGTTAATATAGCATTAACCCATACATGTGTGCAAGAAGAGAGTTAATGACATTGAAGGAAATAATTAATAAATAATTTTTCCTCTGATTATTTTATAAAAATAGGATTTTATATAATTTAATTATGAATCCAACAAAAAAATAATGAACCAAATCAGAGTTAAAATGAGAGAGTTATGCCCTTTTTAGTAAACATATACAGAGCACCGTGACCGCGACCGACACTGCGACCGACGCTGCGTCGACACCGCGACCCACGACGCTATGTCGACACCACGACTGATGCTGCATCAACACCATGACTGATGCTACATTGACACCATGACTGCGGTCTACACTGCGACGCTGCGTCGACACCACGACCCGCGATACAACATCGACACCGCGACCGCGGCCGATGCCACCCAGGACACCAAATCATAAAACGATCATATCTCGAGCAATACTTATCCATTTTAAACAAAACAAAGTACTTTACAACCGCGATTCAATCCTCTATCATTCTAGATACCTTGATCTATGAGAGGGTGACTGAAGGATGATTTTTTGGGTGATTTTTGGGAGAGAATGTGAAGGACGAAGGAAATCCAATAGGGTTGCTATGGATTCAACTTGGTAAGTAGTTTTAGCCGTAAATTCTTCTTCCTCCTCGTTTCCCCTGCTCAAAATCTTTGGTCCAACCTTCATCTTCTACCTATAGTAGACGTCATTTAGGGTTGACAGAAAGAAGAAACCACAGATTTTACTAGAGTTTTGATATGAATTCAAAATATTTAGAGATGGGCTACATTTTTAAGGTGTTTTCACACCTTAGGGTGAGTGGGTACTTCCTTTAAACACTAGATTGCATGAAATGAGTTAAATCATCAAAAATCTTCAATTGCTTGGTATGCGAGTACAAACACTAAGTTGCCTTTTTGATCTAGTTTTGGCGAGTTGATATGAAATGGATTATTTATCTATTGTGTTGAATTTCAGATAATGAAATCATATTAAAAATGGGTATAATCCATGTAAATGATAATTCTTAAAGTATTTTTAGAGGTTATAAGAGTAAACTGAAATTTAGGGTATTCAACTATGACTGAAATTGTTGTATAATTGAATAAGAAATTTTCTCTAGCTGAATATCCTTGCTTACGAATGATTATTTTATTTGTATGCGTATTACATATATGTGAGATAAGATCTTGCATTTCATTTGATGATATCAATGTTTGCTTGATATATCAGTAAGAGGGTGAAACTCTAAATGAATGAAAAATTGGAGGTTTGCAATTAGACATCTTGATTTAATATTATTCTTGATGTATGATGTATTCATTCCTTATGCGAGTTATGTGATAAGTGAATGAGGCAAATGAAGCCCTAATGATTGGGTGTTCATTGAAACAAGTATTGTGATATCAATGTTTCTCAATTTGAGATAACAGTTCAATTGTTGATAATGTTATCAGATGGTTTATGAAATGAATGGTCTACAAAGCTGAACTAAGGTATGATTGATGTGATGATTGAATTGTGAATTTAAAGAGTGAATTAGACATTTAGATGCCCCAGACACTGTAGAATCCTCGTAGGATGAGGCCTACGCTGTGAGGAGGAAATAGTTTCCCGACTGGAGGTAGTCCAGATCAAGGTAAGCTGGAGTGCACTAGTAGGGTGTGAGGGTCTTGACCAGTAGGGAAGACTCCTTACAATTGTATGGTACCCAACACCAACCAGGGATGCCGATGGTACCTTTGTTACATGTTGAGTGATCAGTGGTTAGTAGGTCCACTGATGCACAATAAGCATGAGTACCCAGGTTGAGAGGTGGAGTCCGAGATATTCAGCCACTTGTATTTTCCGCCGAGAGGTAGACGTGCCGAGGCCCACTACATACGGGGTCTTACTCAAGATATAGGCTTAGGAACCCAGGAATTCTTCTAAGCCATGTACAGTGAGATTGTAGCTTTCTTTCACATGTTGTGGTACACCTCATGTGGGTTCAGGGCATAATAAGATGAATGAGAGGTTAAACAAGTGTGTACAATTATTCAATTATCCTTTGTATGATTTTGAGTTATTATTTCTCTTTGAGATTAATCAAGCATGTTTATATATTGATTCACTCTTATAGATATCTAGAGTATCCTACCATATCTATGATTGTCAATGATTAGACTCTTTAAAGCTTACTATTGTTATAATTGATATCAGTTGCTCAGTAATATATCTATAATAATATAAGTGCTTTAAACCATTTCTTTGAAGTACTCATTCACTGAGCGAGTAGGCTCACCCCTCTACTCACAATTTTCAGGGAAACCACGTGGACTTGAAGAAGGTCAAAGCATTAGAGTAGATCTACCACATGAGTTAAGTATGAGATTAGTTAAGTTTAGTCGGTCCTTGTATAGATGTGAGAATATGAAGTTGTTTAAGAGATATGAGATTAGTTGAATCTCCTTGCTTACGAATGATTATTTTATTTGTATGCGTATTACATATATGTCAGATAAGATCTTGCATTTCATTTGATGATATCAATGTTTTCTTGATATATCAGTAAGAGGGTGAAACCCTAAATGAATGGAAAATTGAAGGTTTACAATTAGACAACTTGATTCAATGTTATTCTTGATGTATGATGTATTCAATCCTTATGCGAGTTATGTGATAAGTGAATGAGGTAAATGAAACCCTAATGATTGGGTGTTCAGTGAAACAGGTATTGTGATATCAATGTTTCTCAGTTTGAGATAACAGTTCAGTTGTGGTTAATGTTATCAGATGGTTTATGAAATGAATGATTTACAAAGTGGAACCAAGGTATGATTGAATTGTGAATTTATAGAGTTTATTAGACATGTAGATGCCCTGAACACTGTAGAATCCTTGCAAGATGAGACATGTGCTGTGAGGAGGAAATGATTTCCCGACTGGAGGTAGTCCAGATCGAGGTAAGCTAGAGTGCATCAGTAGGGTGCGAGGGTCTTGACCAATAGGGAAGACTCCTTACAATTGTGTGATACCCAACACCAGCTGGGGATGTTGGTGATACCTGCATTACATGTTGAGTGATCAGTGGTCAGTAGGTCCACTGATGCAAAAAAAGCCTGAGGGCTTTGACTCACCGCCTGAGTACCTAGGTTGAGAGGTGGAGTCTTAGATATCTGACAGCTCGTATTAGCCACCAAGAGGCAGACATGCCGAGCCTCACTGCAGACATGGTCTTACTTAAGAGATAGGCTTAGGAACCCAGGCATGCTTCTAAGCCTTGTACAGTGAGATCGTAGCTTGCTACAACTCTTTCACATGTTGTGGTACACCTCATGTGGGTTCAGGGCATAATAAGATGAATGAGAGGTTAAACAAGTGTGTGTAGTTATTCAATTATCCTTTGTGTGTTTTTGAGTTATTAGTTCTCTTTGAGATTAATCAAGCATGTTCATATATTGATTCACTCTTGTAGATATCTAGAGTATCCTGTCATATCTATGATTGTCAATGATTAGACTCTTTAAAGCTTACTGTTGTTATAATTGATATCAGTTGATTGACAATATATCTATAATTATATAAGTACTTTAAACTATTTCTTTGAAGTACTCATTTACTGAGCGAGTAGGATCACCCCTCTACTCAGAATATTTAGGGAAACCACATGGACTTGAAGAAGGTCAAAGCATCAGAGTAGATCTACCACATGAGTTAAGTATGAGATTAGTTAAGTTCAGTCGGTCCCTGTCACTCTAGGTACTCATATAAATGTGAGAGAGTTGTAAATGATGTCTTGTATCTTTGTTTCCTTGATAAGAGAGAATGTATTTGATTGTCATGTCATATGTACATGGAAATGTGAGAAACAAAATGAATGTATGGATGCGTATCATTAATGTGGAGATCATATTAGAGTAATAAAAGTTTAATTCTCTTGTAAAGTTTATTTATGTGATTGAATGTGAGAAAATAAAGAATTTGAAATGAAATCAAGAAAGGAGAAAAAAGGTAAGGGAGTGACCTTTGTATTAAGTATGATCATCAAACTTATGCCCTAATCTCATGATTAGTGGTAATCGTGGGATGCGAGCATGACATACATCTACGTGCCCCATAGAAAAAAAAGCTCAAGCATGATATGAAAATATGTTAGGAATAAAAATCACGTGACAAATTGCAAGAAAAACCTCAGATATGGGCAAATTACAGAAAAATCCAAAACATTCACAAAATTGCATAACTTGCTCAAACAATGTCCAAACTGGACCAAACTTGAAACTTAATATTGTCACATGATATCAAAGCACATTACAAGGTTCAATTAACATTTTAGGCATTCAATTATCACAGTTAAGCATGTTCTACTATTAAGAAAGGTCTAGGGTCTTACATACAACATGAATTTTGACAAGCTCTTATCAAAATTACTTGGCATTTTGAGGAAATCCAAAGTGCAAATGAAGAAGGAAAAACAAAAATCTATGATGATGATTTGAAGAGGGAAGTCCAAAGGAAAAGGCAAAGCTAAGAAGAGTTCTAAAGCTAGCCGAAAACCAAAGTCTTCTACACCAAAAGCTAAGGGAGTGAATAAGGAAGGAAAGTGCCACCACTGTCAATAGCTTGGACGCTAGAATAGGAACTATCCTCTTTATGCAGAGGAACTCAGACTGAAGAAGGAGACAAAGATCTCCACTTCAAGACCTGAGAAGAAATAAGCTATAACTGTGTGGAGCAAGAGTTGCTGCCACTACAGTTGGAATTTGTCATTCATGTAATGGGCATGTAATAGAATTAGTGAATTGCTATTATGTACCTATCATTTATGAAAAAAATCATGTATCTTGTAGGGATAAGAATATTGTGAATAAATTGGTGTTTCATTTTAAATGATGAGATCTTGTATAGTAGTGCCCTTTGTCTCATAATCTATATTCGATAGTTGTAGAGACAAATGTGTATGTCACATAGTGAATGACTCGATGACTCTGACAAAGAATACCTATGTCATTGTTATCTAGAGCACATAATGAGAAATGCATTTCTAGAAATCCATAACGATGGTTGTCTAGACTCTTTTGGTTAGTGAACCAATAGATACATGTAATCTCATTTATTGGGAAATATGACAAAAACACCTTTTAGTAGATGTAGTGGAAGAGTGATTATTCTATTAGGGCTCATACATACTGATGTATATATACCTTTTAGAATAAATTCTAGAGGTGATAAACAATACCTCATTATATTAACTGATGATCTAAGTAGATATGATAGTTTGTACCTAATGAAATACAAGTCTGAATCTCTTGAAGCATTCAAGGAGATCATGACTGAAGCACATAACCAGCTTGGTATAAGTATTAAAACAAATTTCAATATGATCGATATGGAAAATACTTTAAACTAAGAGTTTGAGGACGTTATGGAGATCATATAATGTATCACAAAGGAACTCCACCTGAAACATAGTGATGTATCAGAGAGAATAAAACTAGCTAATCTTCCAATTTCCTTTTGGGCACGTGCTTTACACTAAAACAACTTGTCATCTAAAATGGTTCAAAAGACACCATATGAAATATGACATGGGAAGTGTATTGATATGTCTTTTATAAAGATCAAGAATGAAATATTATATAAGATAATTGTTTCTTGAAAATCATTGTCCATGAATCACATAAATGTTATTTTTTTGAATACTACTTTATATTCCAATCCAACAACAAAAGTGTTTGTTACCAGGATGGTTGTATTCCATAAGGGAATTTAATTCCAAAGGAATTCGTGGGAGAAAAGTAGAAATTGAAAAGTTCAAGACCAACAAGAAAACATTGAACCTGAAGAGGTACAGAAGGAACAAGGAGAATCACAAATTATTGTGGAATCTCAAGTGCTTTATATAACACAAAGCCTCATAACACACCTTGCTCTTGAAAGACAAGAATATTTTATGACTCAATAAGGTGATGGATTGGTCATAGATGATGAGCCAACAACCTACCTAGAAGCTACTAAGGAACCATAGTCTGAAAAATGACTTGAGGCCATGATATCCAAGATGGGGTCCATGTACACCAACAAGGCATGATCTTGGTGGATCCACCTGAAGGGTTAAAACCGATTGGGTGCAATTGGGTCTTTAAGAAGAAGTACAACATGGATAGTAGTGTACAAACCTATAAGGTAGATTGATTGCAAAGGGTTTCATACTAGTTCAAAGTGTTGAACATGAAAAAAAATCTTTTCACCAGTTGCCATGGTTAAACCCATCGGGATAAAGCTTGCCACTGCAATTTAGTATGACTATGAGATATGTCATATGGATGTTAAAGATGCATTCCTTAATGGGAATTATTATGAAGATGTATGAGTGACACAACTTGAAAGTTTCATAAATCCAATCATCACAACAAAAGTATGTAAGCTACAAAGGTCAATATTTGTATTTAAGCAAGAATTTTAGAGATGGAATCTTCAATTTGATAAGATAGTTTAAGGGTTTGACTTTAGTCAAAATGAAGATGAAATCTGTGATTATAAGAATTTAGTGGGAGCATATTTATATTCCACATAGTGATGGGAAATAACATCCTTATCTTGCAAATGTTAGAACTTGGAAAAGAAGTACCTTCTCTATGAAGGGTTTAGGTAAAGCGTCATATATGATAGGAATCAAGATCTATAGAGATAGATATAGAAAGCTTATTGATCTAAGTGGGAGCACATGTATTGGGAAGATGCTAAAGGGTTCATCACATAGTACTCAATGAGATAAAATTTCTTCATGTCACATGGAATTAACCTCTCAAGATCATAGTATCCCAATTCTTTTGAAGAATAGGAATACATGAGTAAGATGTTAATTGCATTTGAAATATTATGTACTCATCCCATTATACCGTATGTAGTGGACACGATGAGTGGATATTTGTCAGATTCCAGTGAAAGTCACTAGATTGTCATAAAGAACATCCTTAAGTACTTGAGAATCACTAAAAGGATAGTTTCCTTGGTTATAAAGAAGAGTTGAGTGTAAAGGGTTACATCAATTCAAACTTACATAGTGACAAATAAAATTAATGATCACAATCTACATTTTGTGTTTGACCCTAAAACAAAACTGTAAGATTGAAAAGTTCTGAGCAAGATACAACTGTTAATTCTACAATAGAAGTTGAGTATGTTAGTATTATGAACACAACAAAGGATACTGTATGGATCAAGAAGTTCATGTAGATGAACTTATGGGAGGTTCCAACCATAGATGATAAAGTAGAAGTACTTTGACATGGAGCTATTGGATAGGAAAAGGAATCCCAGATAGCAACCTATGCCAAATCCATCTCATACAAGAAGTTGTACAATGAGGAGATGCGATAACTTGCAAAATATCAACTACAAGCAAACACTTCTAAGCTACTATAAAATCACTTGCACAACAAAAACATGATGGGTATATTAAGATCACTTGGAATAAGATTTGTAAGTGATTGACTCTAAGTGCAAGTGGGAGTCTATTGGTATGTGTGCCCATAGAGCCAATCATATGATGATTGTAATGGGGCATCGTATACTTGATTTGGTAATGATAAAGGTAATTCTGTCTATTATGTGTGTGTCGATCACGAGATGATGACACAAACATTATAAATGTCTAAAGAATGATATTACACGACGACATATGTCTTCAGGTTGAGGACCTGAACAATGAGATCATATGTATGATAAGAGTACATACATTCTTGTTATGTCCCTAGTTGGTTAATACTATGGAGTTAAAATAAACAATAATAATACATAAAACTAGAGTGTGTGTTGACTGATGGTAGAGTCTCATTAGTCATGATATGTGATTTCAAGTCAAACACATAAGTACTTGTTATAGAACAATATACTAGACATACCCACCGTGAGAGTGATACATAGAGACCATGGAATGGTAGTCAGAATCAGCTCTCATAGTGATAGTGATGATTGTGGTTCTTAGAGCTGAAGTCACTACACTCATCACATGTTGTTTGATGTATTTTAACATCATCCAACATGACTTTGAATAAGGGTTTTCATAATGGTGATGCTCAGGTGCATTGTGACACATGGGAATTTTGATTATCAGTGACGTAAATGAGATTTTACCCTCCTACATGAGATTGATATCCATGTCACTTGATAAATGAGATAGAGAAACATATGGCCATACTCATGTGGCTCGATATGTGATATGTGAGATCACATGCATCTCATACTATCCGCTCCAGTTTATGGAACATGGATTGCAAGTTGTGAGGATGACAATTCCATGTCTTGATTTCAATCTATATATCAGAGAAAAAGGAACTATATGATCATTGTAACACTAATCACAGATTGTAGGTTGAAGTTGTTCTCCAGCTTTCCAATTACTTGGGTAGAAATGATGTGTTTCCAGATACCACTTATTTCTTGTCATGTCATAATTGATTATGGACATTCACAACCAATGTAATTTGGGACCTATAGGGTCACACACAAAGAATGCACTTGGGAAAGGATTTTACTCATGAATATAGTTTAACTTGATTACTAAAGAGTTTAGGTATTCAATTTAAACTACATTGGCTGAACATTGCCTAAACAGGAATATGAATCGACCGTTTCAGTTGGTGAACTAACTGGTTCAAAGTCTGAAATGACCAGTTCATCTTGTGAATCGCCTGGTTCAATGATCAATGAGATTGGATCAAAGATTGATGTTGACGTGATGTTGTGCACTAATTGTCACATTGAAAGCCAATATGTATGAAAACATGAAATATAGTGAATCAACCATTTTAAGTTTTGATTCAATTGATTCACATGTTAACCAACCTATTCAGATGAACTGAGTAGTTTAGTAGTGAATCAACCAGTTCGTGGTTCACAACTTCCAGAAAATTCATGAAATTCTATCTCTTTGACTCCTAGATGATCTGGAAACCCTGAACCTAGCCATCCGATAAATGTGGGGGGGCACTCAAGGCTTTCAGAAGACACAACAATAAGCTCTGAAAATTGTTGTCCTCTCACAGTTGTAGTAACATGAGAGCCCAAGCAAGTCTTACCCGTAAAAGGGAGAGACATTCTAGGAGACAACAAGGAAGAGCAAGTTGACGTGAGCAGGTTAACATTCAAAGGGACAACTCCTTCTTGTTTGCTCTGGTAGCACAACATGTAGTTCCTAGTGGTTTATATAACATCCCATGATTTGTAGCCTCATATAAAACAATCTTACAAAGAATGATTGGATCATCCATATAACCAAGGTACACCTCCTTTTTAGGGATCCCATCATTAAAGCACTCTGTGGTTAAGCAAGATTAGCCCAATGTAGTACTAGGTTGGGTGGCCAGTTGGGCATGTCAGAAAGGGCTATCCTAGTTGATTGAGCCACCCTTGTGACAGTAGTTATGGATGGGAGTTGGATGTACATGTGACATTCTAGGTCTTCATTGAAACAAGGAGACATTATGAGGCCATAGGTTGAGCCTTGACTAGGACGTCAAGAGATTAAGTGGGGGAGATTGTAACATCCCAGGATTTGAGGCCTTAGATAAAATAATCTTAAAAGAAATGATTAGACTAACCCATATCACCAAGTTGCACCTCCTTTTCATATAGCCCATCATTAAACAATTCTTTGGTTAAGCATGCTTACCCAGAGTAGTACTAGGATGGGTGACCGGTCGAGAATTTTATCATGGCTTGCGTGTGAGTGAGGACAAAGTGCGTAGTTAAGACTAGTGGTGTTTAGTGGGGCCAATTGTCATTTTAAAAAATCTACTAGAGCCTTGGGCAGTGAGCCCGATCGTTTATAGTCTGTGTGTAGACTACATAGAGGCGTGGAGTTTGTTTCCAAACACTAGGAGGACAATAACCACCTCTCTCCATAATGTTGCACAAGGAGGTTGCCATCGCTAGTTGTTCATGTATTGTGAAGAGTGACATCACCACACAAGAGTAGTCACTGGACTTGATCCAGGACTAGGCATATCTCTTGCAACCTTCTTTTCTAGATACATTACTATTTACACGATATACTGGTTTGGAACTTGGATATAATTTTTTTATTTCCACTTCCTTATGTGTTTCCCTATTTCCCTACACCTGCGCCCCTCCTCATACTGTGTCAATCTTTAATCTAGATACCTTGTAGATCTACCATGATCTAGTCAGAAGTAGGGACTGGAGGAGTCTCGGGTGGGTCCTCAACTTTGAGGGATACAACAGAGCTTCAATTGTTGAGGGACACCTCCCTGATGCTCCCTGAAAACAACTAGTGTCCAATGTGAGGGAATGTCTTTTGCCGTCTTGAAAACTAAAATAGAATTAGATTACTTGTCTTGTCCAGGCCACTTACAAAAGTAGTGAAACTCTTAGTTGACTAATAAACTTATTTGAGGAATGTATATAGTCTGTGTATTATCACTTCATATTGATTGGATTAGTCATTAGATTTTAAAGACTATTATTCACAAATCATGTTAAAAATCTAAACGCTAAGAGATGTACTACAAGAAATTATTACTTTTGATATACATATGAAGAAATAAAACATGGAGTCATAATTATATAAGTCACTGAGGATTGCCAATGTAATGGCACCCGAGTGATAAAGTTGATGTTGTATGACTGAGTGATCACAAGTTTAAAACCCCCCAAAAATGAGATGAATGAATTGCCATTTTTATAAAAGAAAATAAAGTCAGCGAAGAAGGAATGAACTGTTGCATTGAAAATTATGAAAAAAGTGACATCATAACAATTAAAATACATGTAGATTGTAACTATATAGACATGTAAAACAATAGGTGGGATGAGTTTGGGCTGAGTTATTGTGAGTTTGGATCTCACAGGTGCACGTAAAAAATATATGATTCTAAACGGATCGAACAAAGACAAACTAAACCCAAACCCATATTATGTTTGAAAAAAAGAATGCTTTGCAAGTTTCTACTCTTAACGGTAAAAGTATATCATTCTCTAGTGTTTTTGTGTGAAATAGAACAAAAAAATCAACTATTATACATTTATAACTATCAAACGAAAAAGTAAGTGGTCCAATATTTATGATCATTCAAATACATATTTTTTTGGGGTAAAATTCCCTGATTTGATTAAAATTCTCTAATGTTAGATTATAATCGATAGAAAAAACTTAGTAACTTGTATTACAAATTCATATTAAATTTGATAGAGAAATTAGATAATATTGTAGACATAGATTTATTTTTTCAAAATCTCTCTCCCTCTCATATATCAACTTTTTTTAAACAAGTTTAAATTTGGAATGTAATTCCTTAACAATTAGTAGATCATCATATATATATTTGAAATAGAAGTAGATTGTTATATATATTTTAATATAATCAATGTAGTTAATAGGGTGACTGACGACCACCTATGAAACCCGTTAACTGAACAAATGGGTATATATTTGAGTAATTTTTAGCGGTTGACAAATTTCATCAACCAAACCCGATTGAAATGGGTCAATCCATGAGTGTCTACAGATTTTGACCTAATTTGACAAGTCTATTTGTGACAACTCCATGAGACTAAAGTTTTTAGATACAGAAAGGTACACCTTGTTTTCCAAAATTTAAAAATAGTTAGAATTATTTGAGTTATCCAGGTCCTCAAAATTCTAAAATAAACACATACAAGCATGATGTCAAAAATGTAATTAAAAAGATCATTTTTGTTTATCATAATATCCAATATGCTAGAAAAATGTTGTCTTGGAGGATGTGCCACACAATACATGTTTGAGAAGTCAGTAGGTACTATAATATATGTGGAATACCGTTTATTACCTATTACTAGGTAGAAACCCGTGCTATGCACGGGTTGGAGAATCACACATAAATTTTATTTTAAACAGAAGAAAAACAAAAAAAAACTGAATGTATGCTTTCAATTCAGAATAAATTACATAGGGATAGCATGCAACATAAACTGTTGGTTTACAGAAAAGAAAAAGATAAAAAAACTGGAGGTCAACTTGTAATCCAAAACATAACGGAAGCAAGTATTGTACATACTAAAATTAGTAGTGCATGTTTAGGAAGCAAAAAAGATTTATACTGCACGATAATAACAGAATTTCAATACACTTAATAAGTTTCTCATGGGATGAGAGCAGTAGCTTGTAACATATGTGAAAATTGTTTGAACTATTAAGTTAGGTGTGACACCAATATATACTTGTCTTTCTACACAAAATGGAACAATGTGAGTTCTGAGATTTTTTTTCATAAAACAAAATAGAAAGGATCAACAGATCAATCTTCATAAAAGATGTTGACATTGTTTTCATGTGTTGTTTTTCTTCATGGTTTTCTTTCCCCCAAGAGCCTTGATCTTTTTTATCAATGATGATCATTTTACGTCAATGGTCTATATACTTCCTGTACGTAAAATAAATACATAAGATTATTAAAATCAATCAATTTTAGTAGAATCAAAATCTTCAGGACATACACACCATACATCCATTTAATTGGCATTCGCATACCGTACTCTATATAATGAGTTAATTGAAATATTGAAGCTGGTATTGAGCGGTTTCAATGGATATATGTGGCTTTTTTTTCTTATGAAATGGCATGTTGTAGAACTATGAAACATTCATTTACAAAATATATCATTGGATATACGTTTGATTAGCATAGCAAATGGAGTTTATAGATGACTACACAAATGTTATTTGAGTTACTGCTTTTAATTTGTAACAACAACATGAGCATATAAAAATATTTTAGTAACTTACTGAGTTGGTGTTATGAATTTGTATTGACTATACGAACATTCAAAAATATTTCAGTAAGTAAAAAATTAATGCAAAACTTAGTCTATAAAATATTATTCTAACTCATAAACGACTAACCAACAACATAGTGAAATGCTAAACGTAACAAAGTACTGGACTGATTAATAAATAAAAATGAATTGTATTGCAACTATCATGAACTCCTTGTCACCATAAAAGGTAGTCAGCAGGAGAGTATTGGTTGAGGTTATAATGTTTCCAGATGTGAGTTGGAGTTGTAATAAAGTTTCAATTTGATATTAATATTGATGATAATAACTACTATACAATGGTCAGGAATGTAGAAATTAGCATGCAATCTCATGCTTTATATCACTATATACCTGCTATCCCCTAGATGGAGTATGGGATAGGGCATGACTTCACAAATAAAGGCAGATAGAGTGGTTAGCAAGGAGTCGATCAAGATGAATTTAGAAACTAAGAGAGTGAGATATTAGATAAATTATCATTATTACAATTATACAGAGGGAATTTTCAAAGGGACATGGAGATGTCCCATGCACATAAGTGATATTCTGATCAATAAAAAATAACTAAAATCTATATGAGGTAACGACCTACATGGGTAATGCCATATATCATGAAAGTCAACTCACTTAGTGAAAAATATATGTAATGTATAAGGAATACATAAATAACCTATCAAACTGGTGTAACATCTTCTAAATAATCATCTAATCAATGTGGATTGAAGTTTGAATAATACCAATGCTAAGGTCAACATGGAGCCATGTTTCATACATGAAACTTATACATTACAAAAGTATTGAAGATACATGTAATTTTTCATTTTTACTATTTATGAGCCATATGTAAGAAAACAAAATCATAAAATGCTAAAATGACAACTAATGAATATCATTTTTAAAAAGAGTTGGAATATTTAAATTATTCTTTGCATATGTTACATGAATGCATTAATTTTTTTTATCAATAGAAACAATTAACATATTTGAGAACGTAAGTTTTGCTTGTTTTTGATGTCTTAACATTTAAACATAATATACAGTATATACTATTGTCTCCAATAATACAGGAAAAAACACGTACTAGATAGAATTCACTCCCTTGTTTCACAAAAGTTTAAGATGGTCGACATGATTGGTCGATTGGTAGGTTCCTTCCAAAAAGGAGCTTCATTCTTGTATATTGACTTATCAAAATGAAGTCATGCCTTTGATCTGAAAATAAAAAGTGATTCCAAGTTCAATTGATGTTAATCGTAAATTGTATGTAGATTGCATCACACTATGTGAAGCATTGGAATCAATTCGTGAATTTTTCATGTTAAACATGATACCTGTTAACGATAGTTTTTGTTAGTTTCATTTGTTTTAGGTCATAACTATATATATTTTTGTTATTGTGTTCTCGGTGGTCTATGGATAATCGACATGCTTTAATATCAAGGTTTACTCAAAGTTTTCAAAATTTTTAGAAATGTTTATAATATAGAATTAGCTACATTCAATTTTTTACATAAAAAAATATCAAAAATGAGAAGTGTGATAATGTCGTCAGTAGAATGATGTATATTTGCATTGATTTTGTTTCAGCCTATAGGGAAAGGATGGGGTGAATAATTAAGACTCTTAGATTCTGTCAGCCCATTGATCAAAGTTGCCATTATTAATGTTTTTTGACCCTTGCCATCTCATTCAAGTGGAAGATGATTGAAATTGACATTTGTAATGCTTTTCTTAATGGTCAGCTAACATAATTTGTTTACATGGACTATTCACCATGATTTGTTCACAGATTGAATAAGGTTTTGTATTTACTCAAATAAGGTGGTCTCCTCAATCAACTACCGTGGAAATTTTTACTATGGTAAGAAATATTCTTCAAATTATGCATTAGTACAACTGTTATAGTAGATCTAAAATTCCTAGTGACAATGTAAAAATTAAGGAGGCATGTAAGACTATTGTGGTAGATTATTGCTTCCTTTGATTTGCTATGTATATCCTAAAGACATTCACTTTTGTTTATAATATTCTTTTTATTACAGAAGTTAAGTATTGTAGGATATGTTCTTATATTAGCCAATCTTAGTGAAGGAGTACAAAATTAGTCCTCTAACAGAGAAGTTAAAGATACATAATTTGTCTTTAAATTTTGAAGATGGCTCATCTATTGTGTTTGGTTTGTACAATTATGTAATTGATTTCAATGTTTGTTAGGATATATTCATTGTATCATTGTTTGATGTGATTTGTTAATTATATTTCTTTCATTTTTCTTTTGATACAATAGATGTAAATGTCTCAATTAATGTGGTATTGTAGTATGGGTCATATGCAAGAAAGTATAAAAAACATACCATATGCAATCTTACTTTCTTTATTTCAGAAAATGATCATACACTTGTCATCTTGATGAGGTCAATACAATTAAAGGTTTCTAAGAAGTAAAATCATAAAATTTTTAAATTGCAAGTAATATATCTCAATTTTCAAAGAATGGAATATGAAAATTATTTTTTGAATAAGGTACATGAATGTATTAATATTTTTTGGCCAAGAGAAACAATTAGCATATTTGATAATGTAACATGCTTCTTTATTGATGTTATAATTGAACATAAAAACATAATATATACTATATAATACTGTCTTTAATGATATAGGAAAAAGAACGCGTACCAGACAAAATTTACTCCCTTGTTTCACTAAAGAAAAAGACGGTCAACATGATTAGTAGGCTCCTTCCAAAAGGTAGCTTGACTCTCCTATATTGACTTATCAAAATAGAGTCATGCCTTTGATCTAAAAATGAAGATCATTTGTAAGTTAAATTAATGTTAATAATTAGTTATATATAGATTGTATCAGAGTATAAGAAGAATTGAAATGAATTATTGAGTTCTTCAGGAATTGTTACGGCTGTAACTTCCAGCCCCGAGAACTGATAGAGATTATGAAAAAATATATAGTAATAGAAAATTAGGCAAGTTGGAAAGTGATTGACCTGATGATACTACCACCAAAACACCCTTTCAACCGGCTTCAAAACTATCTTTCTACGTCTTCCCAACTGTCGTTCTGTTCTGACACAAAGATGGCAGAAAATAGTTTAGAAGAATGAAAAAATCGGGTCAATCAAAAAATTATTTGTCTAGCGATGAACAAAAAGATTGGGTCAATGAAAAATTATTTTCCTAGAGATGCTACCACCAAAATCCCTCCTCTTGACGTTCCAGTCGCCTTTTGAATCACCGTTCTCCTCAGCTACCAAACCCTACGACTGGCACAGAAAGATGGCAGCGAGAATAATCGGGAAGCCGATCGACCCTTCAAGTTCCAAAAATTTGCATATTCAAATCACTTTTCTGAAGCTTGTGATGTACATATTATATCTAACACCCCAAAGGCAGTGTTTATATACTACAAAAAATGAATATGTATCAAAAAAATATCATAAAAAATTGTACAAAACAGCCCAAACGGATTATACAGATTGTCCGTGTACGACAAAGGACTTTTACGTAATTTCAGAAAATATTGACAAAAATTACACCAGATACCCTGAACGATTTATAATTTTAAATTCAAATTCAAAACAACATATGAATATACTGAAAGGGAAATAAAGAAGAAATTCCTATACAAAAAAACAACAGAACACCATGAATGACACATATAGAACGATCGAATTAGACAAACCTGGAGACGAAGAGCTCTCCATACTTGATACCAATCGTCTGTCCTGACATGACAAAAAATATACATTGATCATATAGTATTCACTCCCCTTTAAGGAATCCATTTTTATTCGTAAAAAGAGAAATCCAAAAAATGATCCAACATTGAACCCCAAAAAAGGATGTGCTCAAAATAAAGGCCACAACGTAGTCCTTTATTTATTTTTACTCATCATGACCGAACGTATGTTGAGTAGAGAAAAAAAAAGGTACACAATACATGTTCTTCACTTAGACACTTAAACATATCAAATATAGGATTTTATGTCAGTAAGATCATTTTTATATCCATGCACAACTTGTTCGTATTGCTGGAGTAAAGACCGATGCTGATGAGGTTCTTCAGGTTACCCCACTCGCAGGAGTTCATCCTCAAAGTTGTCCCCACTTCACTATAGAGAGAAAGAGAGAAAAGAGGAGTGTAAGGCGGTGAAAAACATATTAAGATAGGACAATTCCAAGTAAAAATGATTATGTAAAATTTAGAGAAATCAAACAAAAGAAAAACCGCCCCTTTAAAAGAAAAAAAAAAGTAACAAAAAGCCACTTAGAGGATGTATAGAGAAAAGCACTGAAGAAGTTTGAGGCAAGGAAGTAATAGACACATGAAGAAGATGGAATGCTCTCGGATGGTAGCTTCTGATAGCCGGAGATAGGCAAACACAAAATACAACAACAAATACAGGTGCACAGACATAATAAAAGGAAACACAAAGCAATTACTTTAATGATTCTCAATTGAGGTATGTTACCAACGGTCAACATGACAACAACAATGTAAATATATCAGGTGGTCCAAGATTTCCTTAGAACGTCAAGAACTGACATGCAACAGAGTACTAATGAAAAGAGACATTGCTAGTTAGCGGTTCTTCTATCCATGATCATATATCCAGCAAATTGAGTAAGCACATTACATTGGAAACTAATCCGTAAGGAATTAGCATAGCAAGTTCATACTCCCACAAGTCACAAATTCTTATACTAAACACAGTGGATATGCTTACATGCAACAGAGTAACATTGAGGATAAACAATTGTTAGCGGTACAGGAGTTCCTCGGAATGTCAAGAACTGACATGCAACAGAATAATAATGGAAACAGACATTGCTACTTAGTCCATGATCTTATATCCAGCAAATTGAATTAGCACATTAAACACAGTGGATAGCTTACATGCAACAGAACAACATTGAGGATAAACAATTGTTCAACTAAATCAGAAAAAGTACAGATCGCAGGCTAGTAGAACTGCGAAAGAACATGCATGAATCATATGAGGGAGAGTTCATAGGTACGCGACTGGACAGTGATGCTCAGACAAGAAATAATAGTAGAAATATATCCTTCTACCACAGTTACACTTGCTTCGTGAGCTACTGAAACTCTGGAAGAACATGCATGAGGACGGAAGATTGTTAACAGAGAAGATCGCATCAGAGACAACCGCAAAGGAAAACAACATTCGCAAGACAAAAAAAATCATAAGAGCCTAAGTGGACGAAAGTAGCTTAGGCAAAGCTAAGATTATAAAAACAAACAATTGTTCAACTAAATCAGAAAAAGTACAGATCGCAGGCTAGTAGAACTACGAAAGAATATGCATGAATCATATCAGGGAGAATTTATAGGTATGCGACTGGACAACTTCCTCCAGGAGCTACTGAAACTCCGGAAGAACATGCATGAGGACGGAAGATTGTTATCAGAGAAGATCGCCGCAAAGGAAAATAACATTCGCAAGACAGAAATCATAAGAGCCTGTGTAACGCTTGGGCCCAGTGCTCAAGGCTCTAGTAAGGTTTGATATGAGCACGCTTAACTATGGAGTTCTTAGTGATGGACTCCCGGAAAAGGAGGTGCAGGTTGGTGATATGGGTAGTCCAATAATTCCTTATAAGATCATTTTATCCGAGGCCTCAAATCTTGGGATGTTACAATCTCCACCACTTAGACTCTTGACGTCATCGTCAAGTCTCAACTATATGACCTCATAATGTGACCCCATTTCAGTGCAGACCCACGCCCATGGACACCCAGCTCCCGATCACGGAATACCAGCGCAAGGGTGGCTACGTCAACCATGGACAACCCTTTCCTACATGCCTGGACCGCACGGCTCAAGACTGACATGCCATGTCCATGTGGGCCCCACCTACTGGAGGGGTTATGACTCTAATACCATTTGTAACGCTTGGGCCCAGTGGCCAAGGCTCTAGCAAGGTTTGAGGAATGACGACTGTCCCCACAGACCACCACTAACCTTAACTGCGCACTTTGTCCTCACTCACGCACATGACAAGATCAACTTCCCAACAGGTCACCCATCCCAGTACTACTCCAAGCTGAGCACACTTAACTATGGAGTTCTTAGTGATGAGCTCCCGGAAAAGGAGGTGCACCTTGGTGATATGGGTAGTCCAATCATTCCTTATAAGATCATTTTATCTGAGGACTCAAATCCTGAGATGTTACAGCCTGAGTGGATGGAAATAGCTTAGGTAAAGCTAAGAATGCTGGAGATGAAGGATGAATAGACTTCCTCCACCAGCACGTACTAAAGAACTACGCACGCTATGAACTGTTTTGAAATAGAAAAGGCAGTAGATAAATCACATGAAACAAAGAATGACATGCATGAGGACAGAGGATTGTTAATAGAGAAGGTCACATTAGAAACAACCGCAAAAGAACCTGAGGAGGCGGAGATAGCTGAGGTGAAGCTAAGATCGCTGGAGACGAAGGTTCGTTGGGCCGCACCAACCACCAACAAGCGCTGCGGGAGTGAATCGGAGAGACCCTGACCTTGACAGCAGCACGGCAGACACCTCACTGAAGCCGCTCTATGCAACCGCCATCGCTCTCTCGTTTCTATCAAAAAACCCTACAGGCAATCACACTGACAGAGGCTAATACGAAGAGTCGAGAGAGAAGTAGTCATTTAAACCGTCATGCAAATTGCACATTATGACACACACAAATCATTCTTCACACGACACTTGTCTCGCTGTACAACAAGGGACCATTCTGTAAATTTTAAAAATAACGACAAAAATTGCAAACCCCCCCTTGCACACCGTTCTCACTGTACAGCAAAGGGCCGGTCTGTAAATATTTAAAATGGCGAGCATACACCAACAAATAATAAAAATAAAAAAATAATGCCTGAGCCAATGTACGTCAAAGTGAATTCAGCTAAATGTCAAACACAATCCAGCAAGAATTCACGCCGAGGCATATCCTTTTCCCTAACAAAACTTAGAATGAACGTAATGCACCACAAATGTTGTTGTAATTATAAACTATTTATAGATATCTAAATGTCCTAATTTAAGTGAAGCATTAGCCAACAACATGCATAGGATGAAAGAAAACGTATGAATATGGGAAAAAAATAACTTTAACCTTATTACAATAGACCCACTATGCTCTAACAACGTCCAATAAAAAGGAGGTTCATAGTTGATTGCGATCTTTGTTTCCTTTCTCATTTATCAATAAAATCAAGTTGTATACATGCAGAATGGTATCAATGAATCGAATGGGGAGTACAATGAGGAGAAACACAAATTCACACCCTCCTAAAGTGCATGAGCCAATTACTGACTGCCACATGAAACAATTAATCACCCATTTAACCTGAATATCTCGCCAACGAACACATCATTTGTCTTTTCTTTTCGCTAGACAACACACCATTTGTCATTTGAATTAGCATTGCAATGAGGAGAAACACAAATTCACACCCTCCTAAAGTGCATGAGCCAATTACTGACTGCCACATGAAACAATTAATCACCCATTTAACCTGAATATCTCGCCAACGAACACATCATTTGTCTTTTCTTTTCGCTAGACAACACACCATTTGTCATTTGAATTAGCATTGCAGGTTTCATGTGCTTGGTAGATGCATTGACCGAAAAAATGGGCAGAAAGCAGTCACAACCTCAAGAGAAATGAACCTAGCCAGCCGTAGTCGTACCTCAATTCAAGGTTGTGTTTGATGTTCGTCAATTTGAATGCGGTTAGAATTCAATTACATGTTTTTACAGTTGCTACCACCTGACTTCCTCTTTGTTAGGCCCAGACAACCAATTGTTGTTCAATATGTTGCGTCCACTACGGTTGCCTTGTTTCCAGGGGACATTGACTTTGAGCTGTTTTGGCTTGACTTCTTCTGCAATTGGCTGTCAAACATTGTTTCTCATTGGTTAGAGGACTTGTTACTCTTTCCTTTGTGTCTAAAAATTAAGTCATCACCTAAAGCTAACTTAGAACATGATGAGGCATGTGGCTCTATATATAAAGTACAAATTGAAACCAATCTATAAGGCTTAGCTCTACAAAAATCTTAGGCAAATTATCAATGTATGTTCTCTATTATCCTGTAAGTTTTTCTATGACAAAAATTTTGGATAAAAAATTTATAATTGTAATATGGAATGCGGAAGCAGACACGTAGAAAATAAAAAAAATGAATTTTACAGTTGCACAAAGATTTAAGGTTCCACCAAAACTTTAACCAATCTACTAAAAAAGCATGAGCTATTTTATGGAGTCCATATGAAAAGTATAATATAGGTCCACCCTAAATTGAAACCAGAGCAATCACTCTAAAAAGGTAATGTTCAAGTCCAAATGATAAACTATCAATCAAATATCCTATCAAAGACATGGATTTGAATAGAACATAAGCTCTTTTTTAAGGAACGGTTTCTCCATTGACATAATAAAAGGTAAAGTATTCAAAGCTAAATGGTTGAGGTCTTCCTTTGGTGATATACTAATGAAGAGATTGCATGAGGAAGAAGAAAATTAAGTCTAGTCAATATTTTTTTCCTTGTTTTCTATGGGAGCCCACTTAACCTAGGGACTTGAGAGTTGTGTGTAGGGTAATAATTATTAGTTTCATTCTATATCTAGGAAGGAAGCATATGGAAGATTCCTCAAACAAATCTAGACTGCATCCAGGGGAACATAACATCTAGACTGCATCCGCCTATGCATCCAGGGGAACATAACATCTAGACTAAAAATCTTTAAATAATCTAACTGCTTCTGAGGCCATCCTTTCTTTATCATCGACAAAAGTACCACTTTGAGGTACTAACCTCATGGAGATCTATGCTTCCTCCTTTCTTTGATGATAGAATGATAGAAATGAGTATCCCTCTCCCCATCTTCAAGTAAATATATCACTGATTTCTGCTTCCATTGTAACTACTCCTACACGAGTATTCCATCCAACACATGTTTGGCTTCCCAAGGAGAGTCTCATTCAAATTAGTAGGAAGTGCATCAAATTCCTATTAAAAAATATAGAATAGATCTTTTAGGTATTCCTGCCTCTAAAAATATTATCAAACACTTCAAAACACCATTGTTTTAGATGGTGGTGTAGGTTATTCATTTTGGCAAAGAAGAAGGATGGGTTGCCTCATCTTTCATATGCTACCCTTTCTCTATGACATCAAGATAGGAGAAGTTGGAAAGCTATAATTCTAAGAAAGAGAAACGGTTATGTCCTATTTGGGGTTGCAATGGACCAAAAGGAGGAGGGGAAAATGATTAGATGACAAGGACACAGTGAGGTTCTTGATGCAAAGATGATAGTTAGAATCCTTCTAGCATAGTTTACAAAACCACAATGAGAGCATTGCTAAATGGTGGGGGTCAAGAAATGCTTGTCAACCCAAGTAAACGTACTACCTGCACGAGGAATTTTGTAGAGATCTAGATTCTAGACCCAAGAATTAAAGTCCTCCATCCCTTACCTATCATGAGGATTTCTACCTCTCTTGTCTACCTTAAAACTAACAATAATTGAAATCTCCTATAGTGGAACACTTTTGGTCCCCTATCTCCATTGCCAAATCCATAAGAGAAGGCTGTTAGGATTGCCATGCATAAAAAGGGCATTTGGCATAAACCAAAGTGACAAAGGTCCATTGGCCTCTAACATATTACATCTTTATAGTAAGGTGTTGTTGATGGGAGAAGATCATCATATGGAGTAGAGAGAAATCGACATAGACCCACATTTTACTATTATCTTAATTGTTGTGAGAATCTCAATTCAATATCATGACATCAATCAGGACAACAACCTCAGTAGCATGAATGAATGGCTCTAAATGAGCTAAAAAAGAAGGCTTATGATGTTGGTAGAGATGATCCAACACTCTTCTTGTGGGATTGCTAGCCACTCCATGAATAATCCAAACAAGTTGCTTAGTCATTTATCCAAACTCGGATCATTAATGGGAAAACATGTGCATCAGAATGATTAACACCTTCTAACTTGGTCAACTCTACTAGGGGTCATCTTGTAGTGACTAAAACTTATGTGTTCATCTTCGCTTCCTTATAAGTTGTCCCTAGGCTTCTCCTCGGACCCTGCCTATTTTTGATCCATATCTCTTGAAACAACCCGGGCCCACTGCCTAAGGCTCTAGTAGAGTTTTAGGAATGACGAATGGCCCCACAGACCACCACCGGCCTTAATTACATGCTTTATTCTCACTCACGCACAAGCCAGGATCAACTTCTCGACTGGTCACCCATCCTAGTACTACTCCAAGCTGAGCATGCTTAACTATGGAGTTCTTTAGTAATGGGCTCCCGGTAAAGGAGGTGCACCTTGGTCATATGGGTATTCCAATCATTCCTTTTAAGATCATGTTATTTGAGGCCTCAAATCCTGAGATGTTACAATCTCCCCCACTTAGACTCTTGACGTCCTTGTCAAGGCTCAACTATATGGCCTCATAATTTGACCCCATTTCAGTGTAGACCCACAATGGCCCATGGACACCCAGCTCCCGATCATGGAATACCAGCGCAAGGGTGGCTACATCAACCATGGACAACCATTTTCTACATGCCTGGACCGCATGGCTCAAAACTAGCATGCCACATGCCCATGCGGGCCCCACCTACTGGAGGGTTTATGTCTCTGATACCATTTGAAACAACTTGGGCCCACTACCCAAGGCTCTAGTAGAGTTTTAGGAATGATGAATGGCCCCATAGACCATCACTAGCCTTAACTGCGCACTTTATTCTCACTCACATGCAAGCCATGATCAACTTCCCGACTGGTCACCCATCCTAGTACTACTCCAAGCTGAGCATTCTTAACTATGGAGTTCTTTAGTAATGGGCTCTCGGAAAAGGAGGTGCACCTTGGTGATATGGGTAGTCCAATCATTCCTTTTAAGATCATGTTATCCGAGGCCTCAAATCCTGGGATGTTACATCTCCTCATGATTTTATATGATCTAATCAGAAGTGTGGGGTTGAATGAGTCCCTCATGGGTCTTCAACCTCAGGGATACAAGGGAGCTTCAATTGTTGAGGGACACTTCCCTGAAGCTCCACAAAACCATCTACCTACAGTGTGGGAGAATGCAACTTTCACCATTTTGAAAACTATAATAGAATTTGAATACTTGTATTTTCTAGACCACTTACAACTAGTCAAACCCATAGTTGAGCAAGAAACTTATTTGAGGAAGTTACATTAGAAACAATTTTAATATTCTAACTCTTGTTGTGTCACATAAGTTACTTTACTAAATAGAATTAGCATTGATGTTGTTCAACGACTTACCAATTTTAGAGTTATGGATATACCACATGGATAAAAACTTGGATTCAGGTTTCTGCCACCAAATAGATCTAGCTTCTTCCCGTTCCATAATTCATAAGGTGTATATACAATAGATCCAGTGAGCATTTCATTACATATATGATTTGTGATTTGCAATGCTTCTCCCCAAAGATTTCTAGAGAGACATGAATGTGATAGAATGCATCTTACTACATTCATTAAAATTTGATCCTTCCTTTCTAGTCACACAATTTTATTGTGCCGTGTAAGGCATTATGAGGTGTCTTTTAATTCCATGTTCTTGATGGTATGATTGGAATTCTTTTGAACTATATTCCCCACCTCTATTCATTTGAAGAACCTTAATATTCCTTCCAAGTTGCCTTTATACTTCCTTTTTATATATTCTAAAACATTCTAATGCTTTTGATTTTAAAACAATTAGGTAAACATATGCAAACCTTAATTAGTCATATATAAATGTTATGAAATATTCCTTGTTTTTATATCTTTTTACACTTAATGGTACATAAATATTTGAAAAGACTAGAGCTAACAATTTCTTTGATCTATGCCCAACTCCAAAAGGTTTCTTATATTTTTATCAACTAAAAGATTTCACATGGAGTTAAATTGATCTTTGTTATGTTAGGAACTTTGATTTTATCATTCATTCTATTTTAGATTTTCCAGGATGATGTCATATATAGTATCTTAACTTAAATTCAGATAAAGCACACAAGTAGTAATCTGAAGGTTTCTTCTTTGGCTAGAACTATACTGAGGGTGGTGGGGGGAAGAAGATGACTGTGTCTACTAGACTCGGTTCAAAGTGGATTAGGCACCACTCCATACTATGAGAAAGTGAAAAATTAACATGACCAAACAATGTGTGATGAACTGGATATTTTCTACATTTATGATCCAAATTACAATATACCCTTCTATTATCCAATATTTCTCAATTGACCTCACTTCACCACTCTCAATATTATTGAATGATTTTGGACAACCAATTACAATTATGATGCCTAAATATGATAATGGGTACCTTGTTACATAAGAACCTAGCTCAATTAATTTTGTTACTCAATTGATTTTATTTGTGGATCAAACTTTACCATTTGAACTTGAAACATATTCTATATGTAGATGGAAGTTACCTGAAGCATTGATCAAAATCTTATAATTTTCATATGTTGCAATAAGGAGTTGTGAATTATACAAAAGAATACCCCTTTATTGCCTTGAAAACCCCCAAAATAATATTTTCTAAGCTAACCATATCCTAGACCTGAACTTGGATCCACGAGGGTGCGTGCAGGGGAGTCGTCTCCCTCACCCAACTATTGTGGGGGAGAGAGCACAATGTGACACACAAATTTGAACCCCATGTTCTCCCTTGTGTCCCATCTTCACCAAGTCAATTTTTTTGCATTAAATCCAATTTTTGCTCCTCGCGTAAGAGAGCCCTAACAACCACCCCTCACTCTCTATTTTGAAAATGCCCAAAGTGGCAACACCTTAGTCTTGAAGGGGAAGAACCTCTAGGAAAACCTAGGCCTTGGGGATAGTATATAATATGCTTGATAGCTTCATTAACATCCCTTTAGATGTCCTTAACCTCAAATTTCACCCGCACAACCCTCTTCTTCTCCACCAGCTACATCTTATTTTTCCTGAACCTGAGCATTGTGCTCGCACCTCCAACCTTTGCCTTCAAACTCATGAGCTGGCACCATTATGGAACCCATGCAAATCTTACCCTTCTCTCAAAAGGTACAATTGAGGCCTAGTGAGCTCCACCGACAACCAACCTCCTTCTACCACTTGCACCCTTTCAATCAAGCACTATTGGGCACCATTACAAGGATCTAGGACTAAAGGATGACTCCCCAAAATCCTAAAAAATGATCATGATCCTTTGAGATCCCAAGATCCACTATGACTACGGTATAATTCTCATTATCTTTCTCTTTGCTTATGCACCTTCAACTCGATCTACCCCCTCATTCTCTCCTGGTTTGATTTTGACCAGAGATGGCTCATTGACTCCACAATGATATTGTAAAGTCAATGGAGACCTTGGTTTGATCTCACAAGTGTTTGGAGTCACTACCTGAACCTCGAGCATTGCTCCTCTACTTGATTCTTCAATGAAGCAACTGTAACTTTGATTAGAACAATCACACATTTTATAGCATGACCCTTTTGTCACATTTTTCAAAATTTTGAACCATGGGAATTTCTACCTTTTGAACCCTATATGCAACCCAGATGCCAACATTTATCCTGGGGGTCACCGAGAGGATCTGTGAAGTTGGATCCCTCCCTAGATCTGCGAAGCCAAGATAGAAAATTCCTTTTGTTTATTTTCATTTTTCCTTTCCTAGCTATTTTCCTGTTGTTCAATTTTGTAAAATAGCTAGATATAGCTTGGATATCTGGAAAATGCCCATAAAGTATTGATATTCTAAGAAAAATGTCTAGATCCATACAAAACCATTAAGTTTCCCTATTATAGTAAGAATCAATGATGATGTGTAATATGTCTTTCATGCATCTTAGTTATGGTTTCATATTTAAATTTCAAACCCTAATCTTACTAAGTGCTTGATTTACATGATATTTGATCACATCACAACCCTATTGTACTCTAATATTATATTGATGACTTTATCTCATGATTATAATTACTAAATCATAACTTAATCTACTCTTGACATATTTTTAAATGAGGATGACTATATGATCTAATTTTATCAATCCCTTATATTTTGTACATCAAATCTGACCATGATTCGAAGTATATGTTCATGATCTCAATCATATGATCCTAGATCAGTACTCTTAATGACTATAGGGTAACAAACACTATGAACATAATAAGCATACATGAATGAATGCCCTAGTAGTTATTTAGAGCAATGAACTATATATATTAATGCATGGTTGTTCTCATGTTGTGCCAGGATCTTATACTCTTTAAACTTGTGGATTTAAACATTTCTTATACTTTATACTCCAAAAGAGGTATACTTTTATATTATTTCCTCCTTGATCATACTAGTGGTACATAATGATACTTGTATGTACTTTCTTAACTGTATACTTGTCTATGTATTTTTTTGAGCTACAACGTTCCCTAATGAGTAATCTTTTGAATTGTATATGTATTGTTGAAAACCCTTGAACATAAATGATAATTCCCCTTATGATTGACTTCTTGTAATAACGATGTTGATAGAGTGTGGAACTTGTACAAAATTGTGACCTACGCCATCTTCTTGGGGTGACAATGTCATATGTATATGCTTGTTGATTTTAGTATAACATGGAAATTTGTAATAGAGAAGTTGAATTTATTGAAATAAAATTGAATTTCAACATCATACTGATTTATTTAAATATAAGTCTTGCCAAGTATACTATTTTTATAGAAAATGTTTTAATATGTTCCATATTATTTTATAAAGCAAACTGATGCATTGCATTGATTGCATCATGATTTTTTTGATTTAGGATTAAAGACTCGAGGACAATGATACTTGTTGATCTCTTATTTACTATGAAAATATCTGCCAAAATAAAGAATGCTCATGAAATGAGATTATATGTAAAAGGGATGTAGTATCTAGGTAGTCTACTTATATTATTATTTATTTTCATGTTGCCTAGCGGCCCTGATGTAATAAACCTTCTGGATCAATTTCAATTTCAATGTAATGTTATTTATTTGTATAAACATGTGTGTGATTTTTGGGCCACTTAGAGATGGGTACTCTAATCCCTTTAACACTGCCTACTTGAGAAATGGGACTGAGATTAGGGTAAGAATGGTTGTGACACAATGAGATAGAGAAAATCATAGAACTTAGGGAAAATTGGGGTGTGACCTCTGATTTAGATGAATAAATCAATAATCCTATATTCTCCCTGCTGGGCCACTCTTATGGGTGTATTTGACATACAATTATACTCAAAATTGGTAGTTAACATAATTTTTGTATGCATAATAGAAATTTGGACTTAGATTTGCAATTTTGAGACTATTACTTTTACAGTTATGCCATTATACATTAATTACTTTAATATGTAAATTAGCTTAACCTAATAGCCAACATGGTGAATCCTTTTGATTTATCTCTAATTCTCTCACTAAAAAATCTAGGGTTACCCTCAAGTATACTATTTGGATAAAGTCATTATATTTTTATAATTACTCACTAACTTCCACAATTCAATTGTTTGGGTTATTTCTTACTAAAATGTCATTCCATGGGATAATGGTGAATCAATTAAGGTTGTTAGATCCCAATGAAGTTGACCTACTATCAAATAGGAAAATATGGTACTAGGATGTATATATTTGAAGAAGGCACAAGAAAAGGGAAAAAAGATTGAATAATAACATAATCAAATAGGGGCCTAGTGGAAAGGTGGATTAACTTATATGCCTAGAATTGCATATTTGTAGATATTTTGTTGTTACTCAAGTATGAGGTCCCCTTATATATGATTATATTTATGAGGGGGAATTTTGTAAGTAAGAGAAAATTTTTGACTTTGAAGAAAAGGAGAAAATCCATGAGATTAATTTTCTTTATATAGGAAATTAAATATATTATGCTCATACTTAATTTGTCTAGCCAAACTTTTTCTTCTGGAAATACTTGTCATCATAAAAAAGAGGAGGTTGTTGAGTTTTTGGATATGCCACACATTAATTTCGATGAGACAAAAATTTCCCATTTGTGTAAGTAATGTGTGAACTAAGTGTTTCAGGTGATCAAAGTACTTAGGCAAGATACAATGATAAAGAATATGCAACAATATGTATGCTTGGATTCTTTTACATTAATTTGCACCTAGCTTATGCTTAAAAATTTAGATTGTATAACATAATAGGATGAGGTAAGTACATGTGATGAAAAGCTAAAAAAACTAAATTTTATACTTATATATACACATTAGAATGGGTAGATTATTTTTTCGAATTCATTTGACCCATATTTCAAATTTTAGGACCTTTTAGGACAAATTATTATTTGATTGAACTACAATCTGGTTAAAACATATTGCGATTGAACTTTAGATCAACTCAGACATAGACCTTATATTAAAGGAGATCCAGGTAGTGTTTCGGTAGACCGATGCATTTTGTTGAATTATCACTTGAAAGAGGCAATTCTACATAAAAATATACTAGTACAAGTAGCTGTTCTAATCCCACTGAACTATTTTATGATGTCTAGTTTTCCATTGTATTCCTCCTAAAAACTTCCAATGAATATCTTATCTATTCCTAAGTGTTATCCTATATATGAGTGATATTTGGTCACCAAAAGTACACTTGAACATTGGCTCTACATGCTATCTCTCTCAAATTTAAAATTCTAGTTTGCTACATTAAGTCGCTTCCAAGCAAGTTTCATCTTAGACTATCTCTAAATACACCAATTATAGAGCTATCTAAATCCATGTGGATTTGGTGATCACTTGTTCATTAGTGTTTCAATTTTACATCTTGTGAGATTGAGTAACGAATTCCTTCTTCTGCCTGGTACCTTATTTGGTTCCTTGCTTTGTGAAACTCCTTGTGAGAAGACTATAATGATATTTTTAGAGTTGCTTTTTACGAGAAGGCTATGGTCAAAGATGGTGGAGGTAGATTTTGACTTCTCCAAAGAGGGTGATATTTTGATGTCCCGCAAAGAAGGCAACAAATTACACTTGATCTAAAAATGAGGCTAGTTGTGAACCACAAAAGACACTACTATTTGTAATTTATATCAACCTATGAAAGAAATAAATACCAAGTTAAGAAACCCTAGTTGTAAATAATTAGGTAGTGGAGCTACACCATTCAAACCGAAACCACTATACAACTCGTGACTTTTGTGGTTGCTTTTACTTGTTGATCACATACTTTAGTTTCTACTGCATATGTTCTTTAAGCAAGTTGCAATTAGCCTCTTTTGTATTATAAGTTGCATAAATAATATTAGTTCTATTCCCCCCTCAAGATATTTCAAGAAACTCCACATCCATTTACACAGACTGTCAAAGACATTGTAAGGTTGTGTTCATGTCCATCTTAATTATCTTGTCGGTCCTTTTCCTAACCATCTGCAAGACACTATCATGAAAATAAGTGTGTAGGAAGGCTTGGGATGCCAATCCATGCTACAAATTTCTTTGTGTGTTCTCCAATGAGAAGCAAGAATCCCACCCTTACATGGCTATGTATGATACAAACAAAGGACATTTCCCACCAGTTAGCATCTTCAAGTACTCATTCTGTTTCTATAATTAGAATAGGAATAGTCATTGTCTAGGTCTATTAGGTTATAACTACCAGCTGGCTTCCACAACAACCTTATCTTGTCTCATAGAGTAATATAGCTAAATTATCTAACAATAAGTTCATCTACCACGACGAACCTCCATGACTTTAATATCCCATCTATGGATTCCTTGTTTATGAACGTCAAAAAGCCATCCACCATCGATTCAATAATGTCTTTTGGCTACAAGCAAGTGCCTACTTGTTCCACATCAATGTGTATGTACCCATGATATTTCATCATGTCGACATGTGTTGCATCCCTATATGACATTAGTTGCCACTATTTATGTAACACTAGGGCCCACTTCTCAATGCTCTAGTAAAGTTTTAGGAATGACTACTGGCCCCACAGACCACCACTAGTCTTAACTACGTTCTTTCTTCTTAGTCACGCACAAGCCAGGATCAACTTCCCAATTGGTCACCCGTCCTAGTCCTACTTTGGACTGAGCATGCTTAACCACAAAGTTCTTTAGTGATGGGATCCCTATGAGGTGCACGTTGGTGATATAGGTCATCTAGTCATTCCTTTTAAGATCATTTTATATGAGGCCTCAAATCCTGGGATGTTACAATCTCCCCTACTTAGACTCTTGACGTCCTCGTCAAGGCTAAACTATATGGACTCATAATATTTTTACATTTAAATTTAGACCCATAATGGCCCATGGACACCCAACTCCTGATCACTGAATACTAGCATAAGGGTTGCTATATCACCATGAACATCTCTTTCCAACACGGCTCAAGACTGGCATGCCATATGCCTATGGGGGCCCCACCTACCAGAGGGGTTATGAATTTGATACCATTTGTAACACCTGGGACATCTGCCCAAGGCTCTAGTAGAGTTTCATGAATGACGATTGGCCCCATAAACCACCACTAGCCTTAACTGTGTGCTTTGTCCTCACTCACACACAAGCCATGATAAATTGTTGGTAAGGTATGTCGTACAACCAATCATGTGATGATTGACATGACATAATTTCCTAAAAGGATTTGATTAATAATAACATATATAAAGGAAAGCTTCCAATTCATCTATTTCACTCAGTTATGAGATAATGAGGATACATAGTGAATGTCTAGTGAATTATATAATTCAATGACGTATGTTGTCAAGTGAATAATCTTGTGGATGAGATCATGCGAATGTTAAGAGTACATATACATATTCTAATTATGTCCATGATCAGTTGTTATTGTGGAAGGTTGATAGACAACAATAACACATAATATTAGAGTGTGAGTTGGTTGATGACTAAATCTCATTAGTCATGATATGGCAATATCAAACCAAGCACACAAATACATGTTAGGGAATAATGTATTAGACAGACCCACCTTGAGACTAACACATGGTTTGTGGTTACAACCATCTCTCATAGTGAATGTAGTGATCGTGATTCTTAGACCTGAAATCACTACACTCGTCACATGTCATTGGGTATGCTTTGACATCATAAAACGCAGTCCTAAAACATGGGTTGTTATAACAGTGATGATTGAGTGACTTTGACACATGGGGATAGACTATGGATGATATATATGGGATTTGTCCCTCCTACTGGAGTATGTTATCCTGGTCACTTGATAATCAAGACTGAGAAACACATGCACATGTGAATCAATATATGATATTAAGGTCACATTATCTTAGATATTCTGCTCTTGGTTCAAGAAACATGGATTGAACATTGAGAGGATGAACAACCATGCCACAAGTTCATCCTGGATATCAGAGACAAAGGAATTAGACAATCACTACAACATCTTACACAGATTGTAGATTGAAGTTGTTCTCCAACTTTCCTTTCACTTGGGTAGCACTGATATGCGAACAGGCACCACTCTTTGATTGTGATGTCATTAAATAATTATGGACATTCACGACCAACATGACATGGGACCTATAGGGTCACACACATAGGAACTCATCTAGAAGAGGAGTTTGATCTTGAATGACAATTGGATTGATTACTAAACTATTTAGGTATTCAATTCACACAACCGATCGCTCAGTTGGCTAACTAGGTTTTCCAAATGACCATATCACTGGGTAAGATAGCCGTTTGGGTATCCAGACGGTCGTCTCAAGTAGTTGACACGGTCAATTGGGGGTTAGGCTGATCAAAGTTCGAATTGGCTTAGTTCTGCCCTTGAACTGACCAGTTCATCTCAACTCACCAGATGACTGTCTGGGTGAGTGAAATGGGTGTCTCTCTTGTGTGAGACGGCCTGGTTAGCTCTAAATGAAGGTTTGAGATGTTTTCCAAATAATTTTGATTGCATATACTTGGAGAGCAAGTAAAATTAATATGTATATTACTTGGAATCAAA
This sequence comes from Alisma plantago-aquatica, assembly GCA_963693085.1. NCBI lineage: Eukaryota > Viridiplantae > Streptophyta > Magnoliopsida > Alismatales > Alismataceae > Alisma > Alisma plantago-aquatica. The sequence goes on along the minus strand of OY856413.1, from coordinate 673,567,883 downwards.
ATTGCCAATTTTGTGTGCAATTGGGAAACTGCCAAATGGCCGTTTGGTAATGCGAGACGACCGTCTAGCACACCCGAAGACTATTTGGGTGTTCAAAATGACCATTTCGGCTATTGTAGGTTGCAAAAGTTCAAGTTCTTCCAGTCCTTTCTACTCCCACTCATTCCTATAGAGACTGGGAACCCTGACCCTAACCTTTCCTACAAAAGGAGGGGTACTGGGGCTTCCCAAGATACAACACAGACAGTTGAGAATCAGTTCCTCTAACAACTATTGTCCTCTCTGGTTGTGGTAACCAAGAGAGTGTGGGAAAGTCCTACCTGAAAAGGAGGGATAGCCAAAGGGAGAGAAGGACTGATAATTTTTGTTGTAGGAGAGAAGGTTGGTGACTAGTATGCTAACGGGAGGGAAACTTCTTCCTGCCTATTCTTGGTGAATGACATAAGTTCTAGTTGATCCTTGTAGACTACTCTAGAAGCAGGAGTCCTTTGGCTGCTACTTGGAGAGTAAAGTCAACCTACAGTTCGTGGCCAGACCACTGGAGTCACAACAGAGGTAGTACAGACAACTCTTTGTGGTGAAGACCAAGAGCTGCACAACCACCATCCAAGAGCAACTTGTCAATAGTTACAAAGAAGTGAGTTTTGTCACCAGACTTAGTCCAGGACCAGGTATAACTCACAATATCATCCTTCTTATTTTATAGTAGTTGACACAATCTTTCTGTATGGGAATATAGATAGATACATTTTTTATTTCCGCCGCTATACTCTATGTCCGTATTTCCCAACATAAACTTCCCAACTGGTCACCCATCTTGGTACTACTTTGGGCTGAGCATGCTTAACTGCATAGTTTTTTAGAGATGGGATCCGGTGCATTAGTGCCAGTATGATTACACCTTTACAATTTACTACCCATTTGATCATTGAAAAATTCATTCTATGATAGTTGATTTTGACCCTGTATGGATGAGAACAGAGAAAAGTAGAGCATCCCTTTCTAACTCATATTTACTTCCATCATATTATTTGTTGACTCATCCTAGTTGTAACTTTGAACTTTGTCTTTTTGTCTCCTTGGTCACATGTCCACTCCCGCTTTGAAACACAATATGTATTCAAATATCACCCAAAGGGATGTAGTTATCTTGGTGCCTCCTAGGGTCATCATATCCTCCTACATCACCCTTGTCATTGGGCCTCTAGGAATTTCCAGTTGTCTCCTGACTACCCACATCAACTACTCCCTTCAAAACACTACATGGTTTGGTAATTGTGGCTACAATTAATAACAAATATTGTTATTGTTTTAGTGTCACTGTAGCAATGCATTTTAGTCTCTTAGAACCCATGAAAGTTACATTGTGGAGTGATATTTTTCACATCAAGTAAAATGGATACCATGAAAACATGATTAGTAAGAAAGTCCTAAATCTAGCCTTTTCTATTAAAATAAATTTTTTATAGAATATCAAAATTCATTTAGAGTATATTGGGAGGTATAATTTGTATGATGTGCAGTTTATTACCTATTATGTAGTACACCATCGTACTAATTTATGTTTAGACTTTTCATTAGTTTATGAACTACATTATGCATTCTATATATGCACCCCTAGTGATTAATTCAAGTATGCCATAAATAGAACGTAGACAATTAGTATTTCATAAAAAAGCAGTCACTCCTGAACCATTGTGCTTATTTCTTCATCCAAATGAATTTATCATGGTCTAATTTCCATTTTTGATAGTGATTACCTTAACACCACGCATTAGATTAAAGTAGGGTGACCTCTTTTCTCTCTAGTTATGTATCTTGACTTGATATGTACTCTCCCTTTTCTAGGTAGCATGGGGAAAAACTATATAAATTTAATAAAATATGAACCTATAACATTCTATGATCTGATATACTTTTGAGTCAACCTTTGTGATAAAAAGGACTCATACTAGGATTTAACTTGCAAATGGATTCAAAAACCAACAATCAAGGAGAAGGACCCTCTAGAACCAAGAATGATGGGAAGGAGAAGATTGATAAAAGGAAAAGGGAAGTTGTGACAAAAAGAGAAGCTGAGAAGAAGAAGAAGGAATATGAAATGATAAAGGCAGCTGAAAAAGAAAAGGAAAAGGAAAAAGAAAAGGAAGAAGACAAAGAAAATAAAGGTGAGAAAGACAAGGGAGAAGGACTGGATAAGGTCAAGGCACTAAAATATCTAGGCCTAAAGAAGAGGATGATGACGAGGATGAACCAAGAATGGTCCCTAAGGATGAGGTTTGGGAGTGACAAAACAAAACACTTATGCATTCGATAATCAATCTAGAAAAAGCACTCCTCGTCCTTATCTCTTAGAGGTATCCTCATTAATGACCCAACCCATTCACCATCATTGATTTTCTTAAGTTAATCCAATATCATTCCATGATGAAAATAATGAGGATGTATTGGACAAAGAAACTTCATGGATAGTTTCCATGGAAAATACCTTCAAATGGCTGGGATGCCATGAAAATAATGAAATGACATTTGCCACCTATCAATTAAATGATGCAACCAAAATATGATGGGAAAATTACACAAACTCATAGTAAGTAGTTCCTTTGATCTAGGAAGCCTCCAAGCCTATCTTTGTAGCATGTTTCATTCCTATGAATGAGTGAAGGAAAAGAAGAAGACTTTTTGGCCCAAACTCAAGGAGACTCCTTCATATCTAAATAAATCTGCTAGTTTTAAATCTTACAATGTCATACTATGAACTTTACTTAGGAAAAGAAGCTGGATCGATTAGTTGTAGGATTAAATTTGGATTTATAAACTTTGGTTGGATCTTCCACACCTTCCAGTTTCTAAGGTGCTTTTGACATGCTTTGAAGATGGAAATAACTATGGGCTCATGACAAAGGAATAATTATATCTTGGCCTATCTAGAACTAACCAGTGGTGCGATGGCAAACGTTAAGCAAGAGGAAGCACCTCAAGATGATGAGTATCCCAACCCCCCCCCCACTCAGAACTACCATGATGGGCCTAATCATACGAACAATAGAGGGCCAAAACTAGATAGTGCCTCAACTGTAGAGTCAGGCACCCTAGACCATGTTGGCATCAAAATCCAATCTATTTTTACTGCAAGAAAGAAGGACACTTAAAGAATCAATGCCCCTACCTACCTCGTACATGGGTTGTGAATGCCAAGCACGCTGACAAAACGAGTTGTTTACGGATAGAGATGATATCAAAACTATTAAAATATGTCTAGATTCTAACCTTTCATGATACTACGGTTTACATATACAAATGCAAATCCATTTTCTCTCAACCAAAATTCTAAATATTTTGAATTATATGAATTACCAGTGTACCTAAAATATAATATAAATGCATACATGCATGATTTAAAAAATGTAATTGAGAATCTCAATTTTCTTTGTCATAACAACCGATATGTTAGCAAAAATGTGTCCTCATGGAGGATATACTAAAAAATACATGTTTTCCAAGTGAAACTAGTGTGTAAAAATTATAACTAATACACAATATCAATGCATTTAAAATTCATAGATTATAACCTTTTCAGGTTCAAAGATGAAAGCAAGTAAAATTACAAATTGAATATTATGTATTTTAAATGAAATGTAGGCACCGTATATGTAGGTAGGAGTCATATTCAATTATTGATGTTATAGTTATGGGATAGAAATACAAAAAATATAGGCAATTACTAATATTTATAGGAAGAAAAGGACTAATATATCCCTATTATGCACCAAAAAAGAATATATCACTTGAATTTAGAGATGAAATTTTTCCTTAGGGTCCGTGATAATTACGTTATGGAGTGGTATTCTTCACATCACATGATAAGGATTCTATACAAGCATGATTAGTGAGAAAGCCATACATCTAGCAAGTTCTATTAAGAAAAAATAATTATATAGATTATCAAAATTCATTTAGAACACAATAGACACTATAGTATCTATGGCATACCGTTTATTACCTATTGTGTATTATATCATGAGAGTGATTTATGTTTGTATTTTCCATTTGTTTATATATTAGGTTATGCATTTTTATGTATACACACTAATAATGAAATCAAATTTATCGAATGCATGGCAGAGATTCATCGAAAATGAAATAAGAGACAAATACTATTGCATATAAACGTGGTCACTCCCAAATCAATGAGTTTATTTCATATAAATGAATTTATCTTGTCTTTTTGCATTTGAGAATTATATCCCAACATTCCCTCACACTTCTGTGTAACTCTAAGATTTTTGACTCACCCTTGCTTCATACGTGTTTCTTTGTTTCTTTACATTTGAATATCATCTTAGCAATAATTCCTTTGAAACCATAGAGATGCGACATGTCATGCTTATGTAAGGATCAGTTGTGAACATTTTCACAGAGAGAAGTGCTTATACATGTGGATAATGAAGGCACTACTCTTGGGATTGTCCTTAGAAGGTGCAAAACACACTTTCACAAAGAAGTTGAGATGATGATTTCAACAGTCACAACAACTACAACAAAGCAGTAATAGAGGGGCAATTTCAAGGGTGAGTTCAAGTATACAAGGAGACGCATAAAAATAGATACAAGTAAGGAAGACGTAATCAGTAGTGACAAGGCATGTGTAAGCTAGGTGCTTAAGAAAACTAAAATAGAATTTGAGAACTTCTATTTTCCAAGCCACTTATAAAAAACCGGTCAATCCCTTCATTGACTAAGAAATTTACTTGAGGAACTTACATTAGTAACAATATCAATATTCATACTCCACTAGGTTACTTTATATAATTAACATGGATTTTTATCAATTACTTATCAATTTAGAGTTTTGGGTCAATCCCATAGTTAAAAACTTATATTTAAGTTTCTCTTGAATGTAAAAGTGATTTAGACCCCAATCATTCTACTTCCTTTTATCATGTAGAATGTGTAAGGGGGATCTATATGGTATGAATATTTTTGGTTTGTGTTAGGCTTCATCATCGGAATTTGTAATGACTACTAGTCAAAACCACTTGCTCTCAAATAACTAAAAGCTAAGAAAAATACTACAATAAATTATTGCCTTTGATATACATATAAAAAGAAATAGAATACCAGCTTATAGTTATCAAATCATTGAAGATTGAGCTATTACATTGGAAGTTGTGTAAAAAGGTAATATCAGAACTATTAAAATACATCTAGATAACAACCCTCCATGGAATTAAGGTTTATGAATAAGAAGGAAATATTTTTTTTTTGTTCTTCAAAACAATAGAAATACTTTGAATTATATGAATTATCCACGTTCCAAAAATACATACAAGTATGATGTCAAAAATGTGATTGAGGGGTTCAATTTTGTTTGTCATAATAACCAATATGTTAGCTAGAAAGTGTTATCGTGGAGGATGTACCATGAAACACATGTTTGACAAGTCAAAGTAGAATACCAAATTAGAAGTATACTTTCATAACATCCACGCGACTAAAATTGATCATATTATAACTTGTATAAATTCAAATATGAAAGCATATCAAATTCCAAACCCAATATTATGTATCTGGAATCAAAGTATGCACCCTCTGTGTAGGTAGGAGTCAGTCTTCAACTATTGGTCTTACACTTTTGGAAAAGAAATAAAAAAAGTATAGTCAATGCTACTAAAAATACATAGAAGGAAAAGGACTAATGCATCCCTTGTATACGTGAAAAAAAAAGAATATATTCATTGTATCTTGTAAAAAATTAAGTGATGAATGATTGCACATTAGCACTACGATATTAACATTTTTTAGTTTCACTTGTAAGGATACATTTTAGTTTCTTAGAGCCCGTGACAATAACGCTCTTATTACATATAAACCAATTTATCGTGGCTTTCCATGTCCGAGAATTGTGTTATCGTGGCTTTCCATGTCTGAGAATTGTACTCCCAACTTTCACTTGCGCTTCTGTGACGCGCTGAGCTTTTTCTTGTGTTTCAATAGATGCAAGTCAGCAACACAGGATGGCAGCTGGCAGAGCCCCCGCCTCAGTCAGAAGGCAATATAATGTTGTGGTCGAATTAGGAAAGTTTTAATGCAGTTCTTAGAAGCAACACACCCCGGCCGTCTAGTTGGCGCCAACGGCTCTTTAATTAAGACTAAGCGCCTATAAGAAGCAGATCGACCAGAGTCGTCTCTCAACTCTTATACGCGTATAAGAAGCAGATCGTAGCGCCGCTCCTGGGAACTCCGTCTGTGCCGATCGATCGACCAGAGCCAATCAGATCAGATGGGGTTCGTGCGAGCGGCGACTTCTCTACACTCGACCTTATCGGCCAACGTTTACACCATAGCTCTCCGGAGTGGCTTTCACACTCACTCGGGTCTTAAATGAACCTAGTTCTGATACCAATTGATACACGTCAAGGGAGAGCTCACTCCAAAAGTAGCTTGTAGGGGGGAGAACCCTTGATCTATATCTACCCAACCTTGGTATTCCATTCTACCAAGGTGAGATTATTCGTATCAATCCCTCCCACTTAAGGTCCGACACCCACGACAGATTCATGACAAAGTGGCTGGTTACACTTAGTTGACCCGGCTTCCACACCAAGGCATGGTGGAGTGGCTTCCTTCTCTACACTCGACCTTGTCGGCCAACGTTTACACCATAGCTCCCGGAATGACTTTCACACTCACTCGGGCCTTAAATGAGCCTAGTTCTGATACCAATTGATACACGCCAAGGGAGAGCCCACCCCCAAAAGCTAACTTGTAGGGGAGAGATCCTTGGTATATATTTACCCCAACCTTGGTATCCATTATGGTGAGATTATTGGTATCAATATCAAGAAGGCAAGGTGCGAGGTGGTCGGTGAGAATGTGGTTCTCAAGTTCCCGTTCTTTTGTCCAGACGAGGAGGAGGACGCGTTGAGGCCGATGGCGTACACGATGTACGAATACGCTTTATGATCAACCTCATCGGATGCACAGGAGTTGGTCATCTGCAAGATGCAAATGAGCGACCACGTCGATTGACTAGAATATGAGCAGGCTGTCGCACGGAAGAAGGGTTGGTATCTTTACTCAACCACGACAACGCATTTCATTCATGATCCCTCCTTCACGAACCAGGAAATATCTTCATGATCTGCTCTTGTGGATTACTCATAGGCTCATAGCCAAACACGATGAGCACAGGAGTTGGACTTATACAGTTTGTGTAAAGGTTTTGTTTTCTTCTCATCGATCTTTTGGTTTTTGTTTGAATGTAGCCCGTCTAACCGATGTACAAGAGAAAGTTTGAGATTTGATTCTGAAAGAAAAATGCTACTTAGGGCCATATTTGTCAATGATCTGCAGATTGGGTTTAACTAATGCAACTGGCGACAACTAGAACCCGCGCGTATACATGTTTAATAATCATATAACATATATTTCGTTTTTAAGTAGGAAACATTGATTTCGTTTGATAAATCTCTTTTAAGGAGGTAACTAGCATCATCAACCAACTGGGAAAAGGGATTCCCAACAAATCCCGACAATCATTTCTTGTTAGTAAGGAGCATCACCACACATGTCTACTTGAGAACAAGCATCATGACCTAATTCCTCATAATCAGCATTACCACCTAATTCGAACAAAAATCAGCAATACCACCCAACCTGTAGTAAAGGCATCACCATCCAATTACTCAAGAATATGCATCACCAACTGTTAGGAAATTATGGTGGATAAGTGATGATGCTCTGCAAGACTGAAGACACAATATTTAACGTGGAAAACTCGCCCCAAGACTAGCTGAGAAAAACTACGGGACAATACCGACCAACAAGCACTAAGTAACTTGAATTACAACTCACGCTGCCCAGATTTAATCGCCCCTAAATATGGAAAACTCCCCATGCCCGAGAACAAAGATAAGGAAGAACAGAATTACACCCAATGTGTACAAACCCTCCCTTTTTACTTTTTCTCCTCACGACACCGTTTCCGTTGTTGGGATTACTTGTTGTCGCTGTGACCGGGTTGCCTCTTCTCCTGACGAAGTTGCGTACCTCGCTTCCGTCTTCTAGGTATTTGTTCTAGTTGGCGCCTCCAACTAGAACTCCCACGTACAGCCACAACTCTCTTCGCCTGAGACAGTCGATACACATCCTCCACTAATCAGATGGATCGTTGTTGTTGTCACGTCACCAATAGTGTGCCATCAACTGGTGTGCGTCTTCCACTGCTAGGATCCGCCGTTGTAGTTGATGCACCACCTATGTGTCGCCAACTATTGTGCGTCCTCCATTGAATGGATAGTCCGCCATCATTTCTGTAGCCACCGACTGATGAGCGTCTTCCTCTGCTCGGATGCGCCGTAGTCGATGTCAATGTCGCAGCACCAACAAAGTGCCACCAACTGATGTGCGTCCTCCTCTACTCGAACTCACCTCCGTTGTCGATGTACTGTCGTTGTGTTGCCGACTGCCAATCGCTACTTTGCCTCAAGGTAAATTCGTTGGCCCTCACTCATCCACAAGAGGAGCTGCACTGTTGGTGCACCCAATGTGCCACCAATTGTCAGCTGCTACTTTGCTTCAAGACAAAGTCGATGACCCTCTCTTACCACAAGAGAGCACCACCGATTGTTATTGTTTTCTAGATCTTCCACCACAGAAGGCACCAACAATCAACAACTGGTGGGATCACACACCAACCGGTGGGATGATCTCAATGGCCTCCCCAAGGGCCTCTATTTATAGGCTTTCATGCTTGTGATTGTAACCAGGAATTCTAGTCCTAGTTCAAATCCTAATCCAACTCCATATTGCACATAACCACCTTCTTTTCTTCTTGGACTCAACTCATATTAGGATTGGCAACACAAAATGCCAACTCCAATTAAATCCTAATCCAATTCTATAGGTGCACGTAAGGAGCCATCTTCTTTCCTTCTTAGATTTAACTTCCATTAGGATTGGAAAGACAAGCCAACTCCTATTAAGTCCAAATCCCAATAGGACATGGGTCGGAACCTTCTGATCCCAACACCAAGTAATCCTTTTATAAACAAGATGTACACTATAGGCATCACGACCTAAAGTGTTACAATTTATTACATCATTCTAGTCGTTATAAACACATGCATAAAAAGAGACCAAACTAGAATTTTTATATCAAAATGGATTACAATAAATCAATTTCACAATTAGTATGCAACTGAAGATGATCTTGGCCATCAAATGGATGTTAAAGTTTCCCTATCACATATTAAAATAATCACAAGGGTCTTGGATAGAATGAACAAGATACAATTTTTAAAAGTTGAATCACAATTTCGTTAGAGATATATAAATATATAATCACATTTGAGATTCAAGTAGGTCAAATAGACTAAAAAGGAGGAAGTACAACATGTATATTTCAAATAGGAGAAACATAGTGAGATTGAATTTATTTTCCCAATATGAATCATAAGAAAAGTAGCATACATGAATTCCATCTACACTTCTGATGTCAAAATCATTGACAAAAACCTAATTATGCCCCCAAATTTGATTTATGAGCATAGTCTGTGGCAAAGGTAGACAAGTTATTTTGTGACTGATAGTTCATGCGGCTTAATTAGTAAAGTGAGATATACACATGACACATAAGAAATATCGTTAGGGCTAGGCAATCATTAGACTATTTGAATTGTTTACATATAAAAAATGCATTATCCTCCTTGGAGCTGAATCCTATAAACATAACTCCCTATCTACAACATTATGTCGTTGACAAGTTATTCAAATGAGTATATAGGATCAAAATGAGTTCAATGACCTAAAAGTTAGGTGAAAAGCAATGAAGGATCTTCTACAGAGGTATCTACCATTTAGGGTAGAGATGGAGTTTCTCATGGATGACCCATGCATCTGGTTGTTGAAAGCAAAGAGCACATGATGATTCACACATCTATATGAAGAAAAATCCATAAAATATATAAGAAACAAGTATAAGAACTAGAAATGGCATATAGAGTTCCACTAGAGACTAAGAACAAATCAGAAAGAGGGAAACATGGATTACAAATGCAAAGGCTAAGCTAAGGCATATTAAACAACCTCTCAGATTGTAGGAAGCATTTTGGACCTTTTCAGATCTTCTTCAAGGTAGGAGACCCTACACCAAAACCAAGGCAAAGCCCGGGTAACGTAAGTTGGGAAGGCATGCTCGGACTTGATGGATGAGAAATGAAATGAAAATATAAGTTTTCATATGATGCAAAGATGTTTACTATTTGCTACTTATAGGTTTGACAGTCTAAAATAACAAGGAGTTGAAGCGGAGTAAGAAATAGATGGGAGAGAAAAATTATGATTTGATTGATGGGTTTGACCGCCTATCCTATAGACAGTAGGGACCATACAATCCATAAAAGTATGAAGAGGATGAGGGAGGAAGAATCGGGGTTTGAGGAGGAACACAAAGAGAGATAAGTGAATGGGAGATGACTCCATTATCGTTTAATCAAGCAAGTGTAGAGGAGAAAATAGGAAATTGAATTTTGGTCAGTATTCGGTGAACCATATGCAAAACAAAAACAAGTAACCCTACATTACATAGTTCAATAACAATACTCTAGAAAACAAACTTGTATTGATCAAAATGACTAACACATTTAGGTATTTAATGTATATGTTCTTTTCTACTCTATTTGGGATATCAAAAAGGTTCAAATTAATTGAAACTTGGAATTGTGAATAAATTGACAATGTAGATTCTAATTTTTGCATTATTACTTCTCTTGATATCAAATATCAAATAGTTCATTATCTAGGTGTATACGTATTATTTTTATATATTATTATAATTAATTCCTTTCTCTAATAATTTTGAATTTGTTTTCTTTTAAATTTAAAATGTTGTTAAACACTTCCTTTCCAACTATATCCAATTATTACAAATATTTTACTCAAATTTCCTTTCAAAGTCATTTAGTGTTATAATTTAATAAATATCCAATCACTACTCCACTAATACACATTACTCCTTTAATGAATATTAATGGATATTCAATCACTATTATGGATATGAAAAAATGTGAGACATTATCTTAAGCATTATTAAACCCATTATTTGAAATAGAGATTTATTGGGGGTAGTGATATTTTAATGTTATTATGCATTACCCATCATATGAACCTCATACATCTCCAATATTGCATATATTATCATTGAATATTGACATTATGTTTAGCATGTTATTAGTTCATTTATCAAGTTAGGCATATTAGTTGTTTCCATTATACGAGGTAGGTTTAATATATACAATCATATTATTTATTATTCATTAGGATTGGTCATTTGAGTACTAACAACATTTATGTTATTGCCTTCCTGATAAACTTAGGGGTGAAAGGAGCCTATGCTTCATTTTATATGGTTCCTAATAATTCCATATAGTTACATGAGAGTATCTAAGGTCATCTAAACCCATTATATTTTCATGCCAATACTTTTCTTAGGGGATATCATAGAAACTATGCCCACGGTACCAAATTCATGGAATCATGGATTCAAGGATTAAATGTTAGATTTCAATATTTTACACAATATGCGCAACATGGTACAACATTTAAGACATTGTCTAGGCAATAATACATTAGGAGCATGTGAAGAAGTAGAGGGCGTCAACTTTAGAGGGCTTCCTATACTAGTTTTATTCAACAATGTTGAGTCATAAGAGACCATCAACTACTATTTATGCCTCATCACCTTCACTAAAACATAAATTGTAGACCTTTTCATAGACAAAGATGTTGGGGTCCTGATACATGGAAATGTTATGCATTTGAATGGTCAAGACATGTCTACATGGATTGTCCTAAGAAGGTACAATAACTCTTTTTAGGATAGAGGTTTAGGGGTCAGTTGCAAGAATTACAACAACCATCCTAGAGCAATAATAGAGGGACAATGTCGTCTGAGAGTTCAAGTAACAAGGAAATGCATCAACGAAAGGAACAATTAGAGGTAGATGAAAGTGGTAGTGATCGGACAAATGTATGCTATGAATCAATAGAAAGAGTTGTTAATTCTATTAGTCAATTTTCTCTTTTATGACAAAGTGTTAATAAATTCTTTAGATTTGTTGTAAATGGAAATACATAACATAAAATATTGTGTATGTTATTGAGAGTTAGTCCACAACTCATTTTTAACTCATTTTTGGTTGGAAATAAAGAATTATGTTATATAAATACTTAGAAAATTCTAGGGAAGTCATTGGAAGTCCATTTCAACTTACATAAACACCAATTGTTAAAAAGTAAAATATTCTTAATTGGTGAAGTCAGGAGGAGATCTATTCATCCCACCCTCCTTATATAGAAAAACTTAAGCAACCATACAAGAAGTATCATCACTCACAAGACAAAGGATTGGAATTATCATCTCCACATCCAAACCAAAAGACTAATAGTAAAACAAAAAGGTATGTATCTATCTAGGTCTTATGTATGTATGATGTACAACACCTTATTCTCATTGGAAGGAGAAAAGGGTCAATAACCACTATAACATCCAACTCCATATTTGTCCCTGTACCTACTTCTACTCCCACCTTATTGATAATTCTTAGGATTGTATGAGTGATCACGGTCAGGTCATTGACTTCATGGACTAATTATTTGATCAAGGGAATCAGATGCAAAGGTTTCTTTCAATGTCCTTCAAAATGATAAACCATTAAGGAGACATTAACTCCAAAAAATGGAACACCAAGGCACTTCTCTTCCAGAATCTTGAGTGCTACTATGGACACCAAGGTTTCCATCAATGCCTTTACAACAAATCAACTATAAGGAGCCTGACCCACATTTTGGGCTAACCTTGTGTGTTTTTCTTCAGTAAGTTGCTTAGAACTTTAACCTAATCCTTTGATGTGTTTTTAATCACATAACACACTTATGTTTCAAGTTTGGTCTTGTTTGAATGTTGTTTAAGTATTATGCTTGTTATGAACCAATGTGCAATTTACCCAAGATTAGGGGTTATCTTGCAATTTGTCACATGATGAGTGTGCCCTTAGTTCGTTATCATCATAAGAGAGAGAATGATGCTATGGGGTGCCTCATGGAAAGCCTAAGTATCAAGATGAGCTTGTATGGTTGATGCTTGTGTTTTATGAGCTAGTTTTGGTATAAATTGCAATTTACCCAAGGTGAAGGGATAATATGCAATCTACCACCTCTAGAGTGTTCCTTCCCTCTCTTGTAATCATATAGAGGAGAGATGAAGAGGTGGGAACCTTGTTTGGATCTTGGTTGTGTGGTGACATCTTTGGTGATATATGGAACATATGTATGAGATGTGCCTTTCCCTTAAATGGGTTATCTCGAGTTTGAAGACCTTGGAGAGGGTGCCTATAGGTTTGTGGGTGAGTAGGGTTGTGCCCTATTGGTTTGCGAAGTATGTAGGGTTGTGCTCTATCGGTTTGTGAGTGTTTGGGGTTGTGCCTATCGGTCTGTGAGTGTATGGAGTATGCTCTATCAGTTTGTGAGTATTTTGGGTTTTACCATATCAGTTTGTGAAGGGTGTAGAGCTGTGGCATATCGGCCATGATCTTGGAAAGGAGATATAGAGTATGGTATCTAGCCTAGATCTTATCACCATGCCTTTCATGTTGTTGCATGTGCCTCTTTTCTCATGGACAAGTGTCACCTAAGCTCCTAAGGTGATGACACCTCTCCTTTGATCTCTCTTCCTTCCCTCAAGTATATAACCCCCTCCTTCACACAAATAAAAATTTTCATCCAATCTTGTTCTTCTCCTATTTATGGATGAGCTTGGAAGCTTAAGGAGCTAGAGGAAGCCCCATGGAGCTTGGGAAGTCGAGTTCCTTGCTCATGGTGATTTCTTGTTCAACTTCCATCTTGGCGAGTTATGTTTCTTTGATGGCCATTTCGTTTGAGCTCTTTCTTCATCTTCCTATTCTACTTTCTGCCATGGATCATACCTTGGACGAAGGTTGGTTGGGATGTGGTTCTCTCTCCTTCTTTCCTTTCTTCTTGAACTACCATAACCATGTCATCTTCTCCTTCTTCCTTGGAGGTGTGGTGGTGACCGAGTTTCTTCTACCTTGAGCTCGTGAGCTTGGAGCTTGATCTTGGAGTTTGGATCTTGGTGGTGAACTTTGAGGTGCAAGCACTAGCTTAACTTGGGGAGGCAGTGAATTTTTCCTTTTTCTTATTATGAACTTTTTGGAATTCGGGCTGACGGGGTCAAAAATCAAGAAAAGCGTCATGATTCTTTATATTCTTAAGTTGTTCTTCATCTCTAGATAAAATACCTCATATATTTCAAGTAGCTAGTGATTGTTTTGAGGACTATTTTGGATGAAGGAACTTTGGTTAAGATACTATCCATGTCTTGCTCTTTCTTGATTTGTTAAGTGGATCGATTAGTGACCAATTTTCCTAAGATTGAATATGACTAAGTTGACACATAAGTGGTGAATGGTCATCATGATTCATGGTGCTTAAATGGATATACATATTGCAAGTAATCATGACTAGAGAGTGCTTAGGCTGATAGGTTTGGAAGGATGCTAAACTGTCACACCATGGAGATTCCTAAACTGATATGATGGTTAGACCGTCATGCCTTGATAAGGCCAACTCGTTATGAACTAAAAGCACCTAAACCAATATGTGTTGTTAAACTAATAAGCTTGATGGTTGCTACCTAACATGCCCTAGACGGGGTTAAGTCATTATGCCTTGCTAACCTGTCATGACCATGGGGACACCTTGTGTGAGCTGGTTTACTAGAGTGCTAGTCGTGATGCCCATGATTGAGCAAATGGCTGTCATGACCTAACCCTAACCTTTGTGCTGCTTGTCACACTATGTGACGCCCGACACCCCCCTTCAATAGTTGATGCCCGACACCAATTTAAGAGTTGATGCTTGACACACCTTGAAGAAGGGTTGATTGTCATACTTACAAGGGGATAAATTGATACATCTCTTGTATGGATAAAGTGACATCCCTAGTGAAGTTAAATCATCACACCATATATGTGAATGAACCCGACATGATTGGATAAGATGCCCTAAATCCATACACCTCATGGTGGTCCTAACTGATACACCACAAGAGGGTATAATCTGATACCTTTGGTTGATGGGGTGAAGCTGAGATCCCTTGATGAAGGTTGATGGGTATGTCTGGATACTCAATGATGTACACATATGAGCAGTATATGATATAGAAGGGTGTTGTTTTGGATAATGTATGAACAATCTTAATTGCTTCTCCTAAAGCTAGTACACCATAGGAGGATGTTGATATGAGTGGTCCATCTTTAACTAAAGAGCTTAGCCCTAAACTCTTCAACAACATGGGAAGTAATGGATGTAGGATTTGATGGTTGAGTACCCATATGTTAACCTTAATCATGAAATAATATGACCAATGTGCTTATCTTAATGAGAGATTATAATCCATGGAAAGTGTCAACTATATTTCCCTTTCACAATCTTAACTTGTGGAATAAGGTTAATGACACAACTATGTGAAGATATATGTGATGATGATGATAGGCCTTGTTGGAACAAAAGATGATATCATTTTGGGAAGGAACCACATAAACATGTCTAATGCCTTTATAGTTGCCTTGAGGATAGTTTAAAGTGAATCCTTCCAATTAGGTAGCTTAAGGTTTGACTCACCTTAGTATGATATGTGGTTAATGAATTGTAAGAAGTAATAATGTATGGGACACTTACTATTGAGAGGTCACACTGGTGCAATGGTCAATATGTTATTTTAATGCATTATTGTAACCCACACATAACTTAATGAAGATGATACACACATGCATTTATAAAATGGTGATACCTGGTACTGATGGTACAGTGAGTGATTCATATCTAACTAATGTCATTCTAACCTAATAAGTTTTAGAAAAATGGATTTCAGTGTGATTAGGGCTTGGTAAAGTAACCATGAAGTGAAACCCTAACTGTCTCTATGTGAAGTGCATTGACTCTAATTCTAAGGGTAGTTCATAATATTGAATGAGTATGAATGGAAAACATGATTTTGTTCTCCCCCTTAAAATGCATGACTATGACCTAATGAATTAATTGGGTGATATAACTTGTGAGAACTATGAAGATGGTTGAATAATATCAAGCTTTGGTTATGAACCTTGATAAGGGAACACGAGAAGTATGAATATGTGAATGTGCATACTTGGTTATGTTAATTAATTCTTAGCCTTACACACTCCAGCTTATGGGAGGTAGTTCATGTCAGAGATGTGAGGTATAATGATGCTTGGGGACCTTATGTGAGATCAACATGAATCCTAATATTAGATTAAAGATATTATGATGCTTTTCTTTCTTTAACTAAAGGTGTTTAATATGTTTAGCATATTCTCTCTCTGAACATAATGTCTAATGGTTTCTATGGCAAGTACATGTGATGTAGCATGAGTGATGTGGCATGAGTAATGCTTATATGCTCAATGAGGCATGATGAAATAACCGTGAATTACAAGTGTGATGTGATGGGTCTTAGGACCAAGTAAACGCTTATTGGCTGGCTGAGGTGATATCCTCTGGTACTGAAATGAGGGATTGATATCCCACGATAAAATGTTGATGATGGTAGCCTTGTGGCTGGCAGTGATATAATAGCCTTGTGGCTGGCAGTAATACAGTAGCCTTGTGGATGGTAGTGATATAATAGCCTTATGGCTGGCAGTGATACAATGTTGTGAGATGATGGGAATCAATTTATAGTTTAAACAATAATATCTATTGTTGTAATACTATGTCCTTTCTTTTGAAGGATTTGTTTGTGGTTAGTATGTTGTGACTTGATTGATGCTAAAAGACATCTTAATCGGTCTAATTAATGAAGTGGGATCTAATCATGTAGTTTGCCATGTGCCATAGATTCATTTAATGTCAACTATTACTGAACGGTGAAATGAGTTTAACTCAGAGTGCATATTTTTGAACATACTGGGGTGAGGACGAATATCCCCTTACGTCCATGATACACAAGATTGGATGTGGGCCATACCCTGGAAAGAGTGCGGCTTCAAGCCGTACCTCAGTGATGTTATGTTGATGAGTTTTCACAGGATTGGTTGCGGGCCAAACCCTAGAAGAGTGCAACAACAGGCTATAGCTCAGTTTCACTAGCGTCGTGACTTGTACTAAGGTAGGCTAGGTTTGCACAGTTGGACTATATGTCACTGAAAGCAGTTGACTTGCGATGTCACTGCATGTTCACTCGTGTACTCACCACGAGGTGGGAAGGTCATGTATTCTGACTCTTCTACTAGACCTTGTATGGAACCGATTTTGACTTAGCAGTGGTTGGTTGGATTTGGGTGGTACAACTCAAATCCTCAGGGCGTAATAAATACTTAATCATCCGTGTAGAATACATGCATAGGATGAAACATGGAAACATTAGATGAAGCCCTGCCTTGCTTTTGTACTATTTCGTTTATAACAATTATACATGTTCTTCATATTCCTTTTTAACTATTAACTATTCTATTGCTCATTGGAAAGTGCATATTACTTCTCTATTTACTTCATCTATAAGGTATATGTCATTCTGTTCAATCTGCTCACTATGTTAATCTATCTACTTAGTAATCTGTGATAGTAATAAGGTTGAAAAAGAGTTATATCTCTTGCTAAGACTGTGTCTCACCCCATTGGTTAAATAACTTTTGAGGTGGACGTGAATGCCGAGTTAAAGATCATGTGTTTGAGGATAATATGAGAAGAAAAATACACCTGATGGATCGTGGTATATGAAAAGTGTCTAGTAATAGAGTCCTATGTGTCGTCCCTATACACTCAGGTCCTTGGGGGTGTTCTCAATGTGTTTTGTAGACATGATGCTTGATATGTGATTTCTAGCTTGTGTGCCTCTGGCAGTATGTATATACATGTGGAACTGTTATCTTATGTAACAGGTTGATTGGAATTGCTGATGTAGCACCTTGTATATATGTTATGAAATGCAAGTATTAGTTCTTATGTAATAAATCTCAGCTCATGGTGCTTTTAGGAAACCAGTTTTAATTTCCTGTGATTTTTGACAATCCTCTATTTATGGTAGATCATGGTTTAAGTTTTGAGTAATCTTGCTTTGTGTCACAATGGGTGTCACATCAAACATTAAGCTGGAATCCATTTTAAAAATCACCACACTAAGGCACTTCTCTTCCAACATCTTGAGTGCTACTATGACTTCCTACACACATGACAAAGGGCAAGTAAGACAAAATCTATAAGAAAGGTGGAGTTTGACTTTTGAATCCCTTACAACCCCTCTTGTCAATCTTCCACTCAAACCATCCAAAGTTTTCTTGCATTCAATCACCAAGTTCCATCTGAGGATTGATAAGTTAGGTGGGTAACATTTGATCATCTTAGCAATCTACATATTTATGTTCGGTTTAATAACCCTCCCAAGAGATGAGATTTAGTAGATAAATTCATCAATCAGCCTCCTAAAAGACACATTCTGCATACATGAGCCAAGAATCTTAAAGTGTCTCTCCATAACTTCCTTGGTTCATCTATCCTCCATCATAACATGTGCAATTTATCTCACTTTAGAGTTTCCAACATGTTAAAGAAGGGAGGAAAAAAAAAGCCTGTCATAGAAGGAAGTCTTTGAAGACATGCTCAATAGTACTTGAAGATGTCATAGAGATGATGCAATAGTTAGTCCCATAACATGTCAAATAGACAAGTCAGCTTTTCCTAGAGGAAAGTGATGGCATCACCTCTTGCAAAATGATGCTCCACATATTCACTATCATGTTGAAGACAATAATGGTAGGAAGAAGGAGTTGTATTCAATACTGTTGAATATTTTCATCAATATAAAATCTTGTAAAGAACAACATCATTACTAGGGATTTCATGATTCATCCATAGGTTGAACCAGTTCTCCCCACAACTATATGTGAGCAGACCACTTATAGGGCATAATATGAAGTAACCATTCTCTATTAGGGTCAATCTTAGATTATTAGTCATGTCATGGATATAGTTGTAGGAGAATACCCTCCTCAGTGATCATTTTGGAGATGGTCGTCCAATACCTACCGTCTATAGTTCTCAACAAGTCAAAGACTTTGATTCCAACACCACATCACTTGAATTAGACACAAAATGCAAGAGGGGTCAAGAGCACCAAACATCCATACAAAAGGCAAGGTTGCCTCTACCCACCATCCATTTCACAATGAGGGATCACTAGCGGGATGCATTTGTATACCTTTCTCCAATACATAGAAGCAAAAGAGAACAACTTTGGATAGCAGGGGAGCGACATGTCATGATTTCCATAGGTACCTACATATTTGTGCCTGCAATATTTTTCCCACATGGAGGTAATTACACATATTTGTGCCTACATATTTGTGCTAGGAGAGGGTTGCATTCTTTGATTGATAGCATTACACATAGGGGAAAGACGCAACTTTCTAGCTATTAAATTCTAAAATATATACTGTAAGATTCCACCAAGCTAATTACTTCCTATTTCGTCTATAACTTCTAGACTAATACTCCAAATGCTTTGAAAATTTGACCATGCAATAAATCTTTCGTAAATCATATATTGAGAGTATTAACTTCTACATTGATGGTTATGAGAGGGATTATTTAATTACTCTCATATATACTTAAATTTTTGATATTTCATATTAGGATTGATGTCTTTCATTAATTCCGATGTTATTCTTCCATAAATTAGGAGAATTGGTTTTATGCAAAGACATACTAATATGTTAGGAAATCAATTTTTTTTTCTTGTAATAAACGATACCACTGGATAATAAAATTAGGTTCAAGGCCCAAATTGTAATGGTTTTTCTCAAACAAGGAAAATGAGCCATTTGGATTCAGGAAACTCAATCAACGACTAAATATTATTACAGTTCATGAAATTTGGAGAACGATAAAATAGGAAATAGAATGAATGATAAAATGGTAAATGGACCCAAATGAGGAGAACAAATTTAATTTAGAGATTAAAAAATTAAAAGGAGACTTAAGAGTATAAAAGAACCTGATAATTGATTGAGACAATCACATGGTATTTAGAGTGCGAGGCAATTTTACAAATAGGTTCAGATTTTTAGGGCATTATAATAAAAATAGATTTAATGCCCCAAATTTAGTATGTTACAAATGTGGATGTAACAACCCCATCCCCTGTTAATCCCTATTCAGGTAGACCGTCAGGGTAGGGGCCATTACCATGTTTATAGGATTGTGGTTTATCAGATAACCATAAATAATTATAAATGTTCACTAAATGGAAAAAAGAGTTTGGAATAATATTATTGATAAACTTTCCTTTAAGGAGTTACATGATATGGGAAACTATTTTTTTCCACTGGAAATAAAATTATCTATCTATATCCACCAAAATTACATTAAATCATTTCTTTTGGTGCCTTCGTCTCTAGATGTCCATCTTTTATCATTAGTTGCATATTACTAGTAGTTTAACCTAAAACACTGTGCAACAAAAACACAGTCAGTATAACAAGTTATACTGGGTGGGGAAAACAAAATATTCACATCTAGGTGTAACAACATATTCAACCAATTATTGTTACAGAATCAATATTTATAGTTTCATCATAACTCCTCAATCGCTATCTACTCAACCTCTGGGATACTCTCTCTAGGGTTTTGTCCCTGTAGTGGACTTAGGCCACCTTCCCTTCCAAAATCTTGGTGCCATGTCAGCCTTCCCCCCAGGGACTTGACCTTTAGTGATCTTCCCCTCCAGGGGCTTGATTATATACAGAGGCAACATTGTGTTTGAGAAAATTATATTCATATAATGTGATATCCATAGTGACTTTATAGATTGTAGGAACTAAATAAACAAGAAAGCATTTATTTTCAATCAATTCAGGATGTAACCACATAACTTTCTCGCAACTGATCAAAAGTCCAAGATATAAGCAGTTAAGAACAAGCAAACAATCACCCTGAAATTAAAGCATAACACCCACGTATTACTATTTTATAAAAAATCTGCCATTATGACTGACTGGTTCCAAGTTAGAGTTTTAGGGTTAACTTAGGGTTTCATTAGGGTTTTAGTTTCCCAAACCCTAATTATCATTTTGAATCCCTTTTACTTGTGGAAACCCTAATTTTATCAGCATTTGTATTATTAATCTCAATTTAGGTCCAAGATGTCCTTTTATCCAAAAAGACAAAAACCTATCCATTTAAGTCATTTAAACACATTATGATCATCAAAACTAGAAATTAGGGTTTTTATACATTTAACACATTAAAGTTGGTAACTTTAGGAACTTTTAGAATTAGAGACCTAATTAGGTATTGGAACTATTTTTATAGCATTCCTTGCATTTTTCTGATAAAAAATAACTATTTGTTTGTATTTTTCGGCCAAAGGATGGATTTGTAATCATTTTCACAAGATTCATCAATTTCCTAGATTTTTTTTATTAGAGAGGCAAGAATTACCTTAATTAAGAAAAACTATAGTTGTTGAATTGCTAGTAGCCATTGAGTGGACCATGGAGTACACAACAAGGATTAGATCCGTCTACTAACCTAGATCTAAGCCGAAACAAAAACCCGATCATCAGATGCACTCGTTGGTCCATGTTGGACCCCGATCCAATGTCCATAGCTTGCCCCTCTTTTCTACCTTTTGAACTCACACGTGACAATGCCACGACAGAGGAGCTTTCTGGGAAAGATTGAATCTATAGAGGGAGAGGGATTTTTGGGGCATCACTTTTCCGTTTGAGTTCCTGTGTTTTTGGCAAAGTTGAGGGTATGACTATTTATAGGTTTTATGGTGAGCTCTAGGGTTTTTAAATCCCAGTTTAGAAGGGATTGCCGATGAGGGTCCTCATTTGGTCCACATGCCATATCCTTGTGTGAACTTAATATGTTTCCACTTCATTTTCTTGAGACAAACTCAAGGGTTCCATTAGTTTGTGCTGAGGTGGATCAGAGAGGGAGATGCAGGTTGTTGATTCCTCGTGTGTACATGAGTTTCTTTCCCGATCTGTCGCGGGTAGGGGACGATCTGTGAAGTGGTGGATCATGATCCAACAATCACCATCTCATGCGAATTATCAAGTCAAGCCTCTAATTTCTTTGATTAAACTGTTACATTTATTTCTTATATTCCAAATCCTCTACACTTTAGGAAATCTAATAAAATCCTATTTCTACCTCCCTTTATCCTTTTTGTCCCAAATTTTAAAAGGAAGTTTCTAGCACACATATCTAGGCGTGGATGAGATTTGAGACCAAATACATCTTAACAAGGTCTTTCTTGGTCTCCAAGTCTTCCTTTTATAAAGTACATTTTAGGCATCAAATTAATTCTTTTTCTCTTTCTACTTTTCCATATCTCTTATTTTGATTACTTTTCTTAATAAAAACAATGTGGAAATGAAATAAAACCATTAATGTCCTTCCACACTACTTTTCTAGAAATTCCACATAATTACAAAAGTACATTATTAATTATCCATTATCTCTTACATTTCACTTAATATCAGATTTTCTTTCTTCCTTTTTCCCATTGTAAGATCCACAAAATTCATAGTAAAGGGAGATTTGCATAAGAAAACCATACTTTCAAAACAAAACACACCAAGTTTCGAATATATTCTTATTATTCAGATAATTGCATTTCAATTATGTATGAAAAACTAGTTTATAACAGTAGATGTGTACATTGCAAATGTGAATTGTAGAATTTATTTCATCCCCAAGAGATGTTGGAAGATACCTTGATCTTGATGGTATTTATGATATTAACATCATCTAGAGCAATAAAATGTGATAGTTTCACCATCAAATTGAATAATGAGGTGATTGTAAAAAAAATTCTATCTTGATAAGAATACTACTTGAACTCCAAGTTTAAACATGGAGGAAAGAATGAAAGTGATAATAACAAGAAGATAAGGTAATACGGGGTCCCCTTGTCTAAGTTCATTAATTTATTTGAAATACATAATAGGAGAACTATTAATGAGAACCAATGATGACTAGATTTGAGATAAGACTTAATCCAACTGATCCAGTTTTTGGGAAGTGGTAGCCTTTAGGGAAAAGGAGGAGGATCTCCATGTTTGTATAGTTAAAAGCATTGCTTGTCTAGATTTATATGAGTATAGGGATATTCTTAAAGTTGTACAAGTGAAGAATTTTATTTTTCATGGTGTAATCATTTTATATTTACATCCTTTGTTGAAAGTAGTTTGTTCCACAATACTAATGTGATCGATATAGTTATTCATCCTTTTATTGAGAACCTTGCCTATGATGTTTTATGTGTTTTGGATCAAGGTTACCGGTCTATATTATCTAGTGCTTGTGGGATTATCCATTTTATTGTTCAATATAATGTGTGCTTGATTAAGGTCTGTGATGTCAATTGAATTGTCATCCTCAAAAAACTCAAAATGTATTATGTATAGTAGGTATTTTATAGTGTCCTAGTTGTGTTGGTAGAAGGACATATCGACCTTGTGAGGCCCAAGGGATGTGTCGATTCTAAGATTGAAGGCAACATTTGTCTCCTCTAAGATGAATTGTTTTACAAGTCTATGAAGGTGCAAGATATCATTTCTACATTGTATATTTTAGGTTAGGATTGTGTGGTTGGCATTCACTGCCTCTATTAATGAGGGGAACGTGATGCGACCATCTCTGGGCCACAAATAAATAGTCAATTTTGACTGTGTTGGTGATCCTACAGACAGGTTTGGCCTAACCCACTAGGTTGAGTGAAGGAGTGGGAAGAGATCTCATGTATCAACTAACATGATGACTGGAGTAAAAATCTTCAAAGAATCTAACTACTCTTGAGGCCATCATTTCTTCATCATCAATAAAATTACCATCATGAGATACTAACCTCCTAACAGATATATTCTTCCTCCTATCTTTTATGATAGAATGGTAGAAATAGGTATTCCTCTTACCCATCTTTCGGATAAGATATCAAAGATTTCTCCTTTCACAATATTTTCTCCTATATGAGGATGCTAATGCAGCCCTATTTTAGGGCTTCATTTTGTGCCTTTTTGCATGATAATCACATCTAAATAGTTTAGATTACAAGTTATTCCCCGCAATATGATCGTTAATGATAAATGCACTTATGCCTCCTTTTATGTGTATTTCAGGGCACTTATGCATGCATTGATGCATGGGAGAGA
Organism: Alisma plantago-aquatica; assembly: GCA_963693085.1. Taxonomy (NCBI): domain Eukaryota; kingdom Viridiplantae; phylum Streptophyta; class Magnoliopsida; order Alismatales; family Alismataceae; genus Alisma; species Alisma plantago-aquatica. The sequence continues at coordinate 673,543,620 of OY856413.1, read as the reverse complement.
GACGAAGGACGTCTATGGGGTCTTACACCCCAAGAGTGGACCTATCTCTTCCCCGAGCTTTCCTTGGATGCACAAGAGTAATTCAAAGCAAAAGGTGGCTAGTTGAAGAAGATGAAGTAAACATCAGCACCAAAAGCCCCCAAAACGGCCATGGTACTTCACCACGGTCGTAGCAATCCATGAACAAAGAGCTCCAAACGTCACAGGGAATGTGCTCAATTTACACATGAATGACCACAACCATGGAGTTCAAAATGGTCATGGTCACTGTAGACCCCAAAGCCATGGCCCCTAAAATGGCTATGGCCAGCAGACTCCACCTCGCATGTGGTCATCACCTCGCCCGTGGTGATTTATTCACAAAGATCCCCAAAATTAACAAGGAATTAGTCCATTTTACACGTGAATGACCATAGATGTGGCCCCCACCACGGCCGTGGCCCTTGAAGATCACCTTGCTCATGGTGTTCCCCACACCCGTGATGAACTAAAGACACAACAACCTCAAGTTGCCTAGCCCGTGGCCTCCTCCTACACGGCCATGGTACCCCACATGGACGGGGTACCCCTACCCACCACGACTGTGGTACCCTACCATGACCATAGCCACCATACATACTTATCATTTCCACTCCACTTCCCACCTCAACCATTTCATTACCCATGATCGTTCCATACAACCCCCACCACGGCCGTGGCACCCCAACACGACTGTGGTAACCACCTAACCATACCCATTTTCACCACTATATTTCCTAGTTTGCCCCTACTTAACCCATTGCTTCCCTACAACTGATATATAGATAGGTGGCAGCCACAACACGAAGTTTAGAATCCCCTAGCTACCATTACTCCTCTCCACCCACTCTTGAGCATTCATTGCAATCCCCTTGCAATTATGCTCTCCGCCCACCATTTCCACCTCATTTCCACCATAAAAACCTAGTTATTCTAGGTTTTCTACCATAATCCCCTTCATTTCCATGCCCATCATCCACCTTGGTGGAGGGAGGTCACCCTACAACATCTAGGAGATGAAGGAGAAAGATCTACTTTGAGCTCCACAGATTCCTATCCCTTTCTTCTCATTTCTTTTGCCTTTTCTTTGATTATGTCTAACTAAGCCCCTATTGGCGGGCTGTTTGGGGATAAAATGTGAATTTGATACCATATTGGAGGAAAATAATTTGTAATGAGCACAATTTCATTCTATGATGATTGCCTTTGCTTCTATCTCATTTCCCATTATCTTGCATGTGGTTTTTGCTCTTAAACATAAATTGCTTGCTTTGTGATGCTTGAAGACACTTAGCTTCTAGGAAGATTTGGAATGTATGTAGCAATCTTAGGAATGGATCTAGGCCCAATTAGTGGATCCCTATCTATCCCCCTTTGTTACTACATACATCTCCCTTCTTCTACAAGTGAGTGTGAGATTTAAGTGGCCAATTGTAAGTGTGATTAGTGCAATTGCCTAGAGCTTCCTAAAGGCTAGATGGAAAGTAACATGAGGTGAAAAACCCTCATCTCTACTCCCATTCCTACCCTTGGCTCTCAATTGCCTAATACCACTTACCCTAGAAACCTAGACTCGACAAGTCCTACTAGAATTACACCTAACCCTAGTTCTCCAACTAGTAGTATATGGTACATTCTATTAGCACTTGTCTTGTTGTTTGGTTTGGTAATCTTGATTGAATTGTGAGATTTGCATGCCTTGTGGACACCCCCAACTAATATCAAATCACATTCCTAAATGGTCCACCTATCCAATCCATTTCTTAAAACCCACCTTAATCTTCTTGCTTGTTAATGCTAGTTTAGCTTAATTGCCTTCATTTCCTTTATTCAATTGCCTAGTCTTGCTAGTTAAGGTCAACCTAGATTCCTACTTTCTCTAGTGTTTAGCTTAATGCTTAGTTGCTAATTGCCTTTCTAGAGTAGTGTAGATCATCTTTCTCTCATTTAGTTGATTTCTTAATTTAGTTGCATAGACCTAACTTGCTTAGGATAACCTAGTTTTTGGTAATCTAGTGTTCATATTGCCTTTACTTGCCTTCTTTCTTAGTGTAATCAAACCAAAACCCCTTTTAAAACCTTCAACCCTAATCTTTGCTTTAGGAACGTAGCCAAAAACAAATAAGGTCTAGTGCCCCCTCTATCCCTCTGGTTTGACCCCCTTTGCTTGCCTCTCATCTATGCTATAACATGACCCCATGCACTTGTGGGAGCTTGAACCTTAGTTTGGGGAACCCTATAAATATCAAAAGATCATACATATGTTTGCAAAACTGCACCAAGATTTCTAGCACCGTTGCCGGGGATAGAGGTGCTCGACCTAGCTAGTTAGTGTTGCTTAGCCTTTCCTATTTCCCTCATCATTGCTATTCTTTATTCTTTGTTCACTTTTGCATATTGTCATTCTAACTTGATTTCTTATTCCTTGTTTGTGTATTGTGCAAGTGACAACTGTGCATGTGCCATACAAATTGTACTTGTACTGACTTGGTGTTGTACAACTCCAAGATATGTAGGAGGAGACGCTAAAGCCACCGCAAGAAACACCAAGCAGCGAACATGGTAGAAAATGGACCTAATGGTAATGCTCAATCGTAGCCCAATCGCCCCCTCGATGAGTATTTCATCCCAGGAAACTACAATTACCTCATTGCCACCCTTGTTGACCAAATGCTAGGTCAAAAATTCTCCATTCAACCCACACTTCTTGGACTCCTCTCTATCTACTATGGGATGGAGAATGAAAATCCCTACCATCATATCGACGCCTTCCTTGAGACTTGTTCCACCTCCCACACACCTTCTACCACCAATGATGCCATATGGAGGACACTCTTCCCTTTCTCTCTAAATGAAAAGTCAAAGAAATGGTATATTTTGAATCTGGAGTTGGTGACGTGGAATGTGGTCAAAAATGAGTTTCTTAAGAAGTTCTTTCCAATTGTGAAGCTGACCCAAATGCGAATATGTATCACCGCTTTCTCCCAAAAGGAAAATGAACCTTTCCACAAGGCATGGGAAAGGTTCCAAAATCTCCTTTGTGACTACCCTCATCACGAGGTACCCTTGTGGCAGCTGGTCCAAGCTTTCTACACTGGGATAGAAGATTAAGCTAGAGCAATGTTGACTCGTCATGCAGAAGCACCTTTATGGCAAAACCACCTGAAGAGTCATGGCCATTGTTTGAACACCTTGCTGAAAATTCTCACCATCAGGTTTCTACTAAAGGGGAATAGTGTGGCAAGAACTACATCTCTCCACCTCCTCCCATAGCTCTAGCTTGGACCGCTTCCAACCCCGACATGATGAATATGTTGGCAGACATGATGAATATGATGAAGAGCCAAGCTGGTGGTTCTTCTAGTCAATCCACCATGGCAGTTGAAGATGAAGAAGAAGAAGTTCATGCTTCACACTCTTTTGGAAACTGAAACAACCAAGGTCCTATGTCCAACACTTACACTCCCGATTGGAGAAACCATCCTAACTTTTCATGGAAACAACAAAATGAAGTTGGTCAAGGACAAGGGCAGCCATGGCCAAGGTATAGCTCAAAATTTGAAGATGAAGTGTTTGGAAGATTGAGAAGTATGGATGAGGTAAAGAAAGATGTGTCCTCTCATGGGCAGTCCATTAACCATCTTGAGTAAAGATTGGACCAAATATCTCTTTCACTTGCTAGGAGGGAGGAAAGAAGACTCCCATCCCAACCCATGCCAAATCTGAATAATGATGGCACTTTCATGGGAAATGCTCAAGGTTTATTTGCTCCACCTTCATATAAAACACCACCAAACCCCTATGCTCTGCCACCTCCTCAAGCTCCTCTCAACTATCAATATTCTCCACCCCCACCTCACTCATATCAACAACCCCCTCCGCAATATCATCCCTATCCACAACAACCACAACCACAACATCAACCACAACCACAATTCCTCCTTCAAAATCCCAACTCACCCTACCAAAGACCACCACCATCTCAAAAGCAACATCCAAATCCACAAGCTTCCTCCTCCTCTACCCATGAGCATGTGAAGACAGTGATGGTTTTGAGGAGTGGCCAGACTTTGGAGCAGCCCTGTGATACTATTGTTGATAGTGCAGTCAGTGAGTATAGAGGTGATACCGTGATCAGATAGGTTCTCCAAAGTGGATTCTATTGGCCCTCCTTGTTTAAAGACTCACATGAATTTTGCAAGTGTTGTTTGAAGTGACAAAAGGTAGGCACTATCTCAAATAGGGACATGATGCCTCTATCACACATTCTTATAGTGGAGGTATTTGATGTTTGGGGGATGGACTTCATGGGTCCTTTTCCTCCCTCCTTTCGATATATCTACATTTTGGTTGCCATTGATTACATATCAAAGTGGATTGAGGTTGTTTCTACAAGGACAAATGATTACAAAGTGGTGTGTGATTATGTGAAATCACACATCTTCAGCAGGTTTGATGTTCCTAGAGTCATGATTAGTGATGGGGGAAGTCACTTCATCCATCTCACTTTTGAAGGCTTGCTTAAGAAACTTGAAGTGAATCATCGCATGGCTACTCTTTACCACCCCCAAACAAGTGGTCGAGTTGAGTTAGACAATCAGAAGATAAAGCTCATCCTAGAGAAGAGGTGAGACCGGACCACAGGGATTGGTTATTACAGCTCAATGAGGCTTTATGGGCTTATAGGACTGCATACAAAGCCCTGATTGGTACCACACCGCTCAAACTTGTTTATAGGAAAAGCTGTCATCTACCGATTGAGATGCAACATAAGGCATTGTGGGCTTTGAAGGCCATGGACTTTGATGGAGAGAATGCCAGGATGAAGAGGAAGTTTCAGCTGAATGAATTAGAGGAGATGCAACGTGAGGATTATGAAATGTCTAAGTTTTACAAAGAGAGAATAAAGTTTCTACATGACAAGATGATCAAGAAGAAAGACTTTGAGCCTGAAAAATGGGTATGGATATATAACTCAAGGACAAAGTTATTTCCCAGAAACTCCGATCTAGATGGGAAGGGCCATATCTTATAAAAAAGGTGTATCCATTTGGGGTTGTGTTGATCTGTGAGAAAGAAGGAGCTTAAATAATTCATCATGAATGGTCAAAGGCTGAAATTAGTTGTGGAAGTAGGTACGAATAAAGATAATCAAAGTTTTGATATTGTGATGCTAGTGGAGGTACATAAGGTTGATGAGGAGATGTACTTGAATGCACATGAGAGAGACATTTACTTCAAAGATGCTTTGGGAATCCCACAAGGATGAATGAAGTCAAGAATCAATAAGCCCGTCTGAAGGCGTAAATTTTAGCACTAGTGGGAGGCAACCCACCTAGGTTTGCGAACTTTTTCACCCAACCTTCACTTTTTGATACTTTTGTTTTCTTTTCCACAAAATACACACACACACACTTGTTCTTGATAGTTTTTGTTTGAGTTTTGATGAGATGCAGGTAACAGGTGGAAGAGAGAGATCAAGAGGAAAAGACATGGTTGTTGAAGTTGAAATGTGGCCAAGAATAATTTTTTTTACAAAGATATCAAAATTTTTGAATTTGAGTTGACAAAGCACTACATGAAGAACCACCATGGATGTGGTGTCTTAAAATATTCGTGGTGAGTTACTTGAAAAATCTCAAGAAAGTTACAACAACATCACCAAATTTGTGAAGGAATGGCCATGGCCATGGAGATCAAAATGGTTGTGGCACTTACTAAACAACACTGCTGTGGAGACATGAAGGCAAGATAGCCTTGGTGACCGCCATGTCTGCGGTGAATTAAATGCAAAAATTCAAAGGAGTTACAGAGATGAAGGAGATTTTATACATGAACGGCCATGGTCGTGGTGACCCACCATGGCTGAGGTGAGAGGAGCACACCACGGTCGTGACACCCACCACAACCTTGGCGAGGGTCGATCTACAACCATCTCCACCCCCACCACGATCGTGGCACCTGCCACCGCCGTGCTACCAAACCCCCACCACGGTCGTGGCGGGACCCAACCCCACACTTTTTTCACTTAAACCCCATAAAACACCACGAACCCCATCACTTACAAACTCATTTACTCAACTCTAGAACGGCCATGGTGACATGCTCTACCCCCAACACTCTCAATCTTGCTTCTCCATCCCAAATCCTCCAAGAAATCATCCTCAAATCACTTTCTACACCTCCACCACCTCTCCCTCTACCGTTTCCACCCTACAACCTCCACCAATCGAGCCTCCATCTCCATTTTTGTTCTCCACCTCACCTAAAGCCACCACACACAAAAACTCACCAAAATCCACCCATTTTCACCCAAAAACTCCAACCAATCCATCCTCCATCATCCAAGAAACCATCTCATCCATTTCCACCCATCAATCGACCTCCATTTCACATTCTCCACAAAAATCCGAAATTCACAGCCATACCACCACCACCTTACCCCAAAAAAATGAAGGGAATTACCAAGGCATTGAAGAAGGGGGCTCAAACAAGCCTTGAGGTGATCACTAGAGGCAAGGTGCACATCAAGAGAGCCTCTTCCCAAGTCTCCATGCTTTCCCACACCCGCTCACCATCAAATTCCATTATCCAATCACTCCCCCACTCGATGTCTATGAGTGCATCCTGCACCCAGTCATCCGACAGCCCCGACATCACAGATGATACATATAGGGAAGAGGAAGAGGAGGAAGCATTAGAGGATAACATCGATGATATGATAGATGAGGTTGACCCGGAGGTCACAACCCACCAAAAGCAGGGCAAGGGGGTTGCAGCCCCATCTTCATCAAGGCTACCTCCACAGACCACGCCAACACATCACCCTACCTCCTCATTGGGGGAGACATCACAGCAATAGCTGCAAGAAAGGAGACAATCGATGATAGAAAAGGAGGATCAACCACAGCGATACCCCAAGCAATGGGTACTACTAAATATTAACACAAGATTGGGATCAAGATCCTACAAGGTTGATGAAGATGATGATGACACCGTTCAGGAGGAGATGGATTCTGAGCCAAAGGAGACTTTGGCATACTTGGAGGAAAACAGGCCAAAGGCATTTGGCAAAGCTCTTGAGGGAACAACTTATGGAAGAGGATAGAGGAATATGTAGATCACACCCATCTACACCGAGTGCATGTCCAGGAGAGTGATCTCCACTAGATATGGGTGTGAAAAGGTAATTGAAGACCTGGGAATCAAAATAGAGGTTGAAAGGAATTTGAAGCAAGTCGGTTTTTGGAAGGTGCTTTTCACGGGACAATCCACATACATGGAGTTGACTCAACAATTTTTGCCACATTAGAGAAGATCAAGGTCAAAGGGGAGGAAGCAATCAAGCTCGCAATGTTAAAAAAAATACACACATTGACTGCTTCTGAACTAAACTACATCTTTGTAAAGGATCCCGAAGAAGCCAACAAGATGAGCGACGTCTTGATTAACATGGAGGTTGATTTGGAATACAACAAATTACGGTATAGTTTGACAAGGACACCAGGGTACACAATCGAGAAATCAAAGACAATGTTGATCAACAACCCCTTGTTCAAATATGTACAGAAGGTCCTTGCCAACACAATTGTGGGGAGGTATGATAATCAAGGCATCATTTCACAGAAAGACCTCTTATTTTTACATTGAGTACATAAGAGGCTACACATTGACCTAGGGTCACTTTTGATAGATCACATGAGGACAATACCCTTCAAAAGAAAAACTCCATTTGTCATGAGAGGGATTGTGACCTCAATAGCCATTTCCCTAGCAATTTATGTTATTGGTCTTAAAGTGGCAGAGGGAGCTCAGTTTATCGATCTAAAGTATCTTGTTAACTCTCAGATGATTACAATAAAAAACAAGAAGCTAATTTACAATGTAAAATCCATGGAATCAACAACTTTTGAGCTACCTTATCATGCTATCCTACTCCTATCTTGCGTGGGGCCAATCAAATTATTCCATGAAGAGGTTTGGAGATGGGAGCAAGCCAACCCTCAGGAAAACTTCAACCCTGCTACTGCACAAGAAGAAGAAAAAGCAAAATCAAATGCACAATAGCAAGAAGAAGAGGGAGGAGAACAAAGAAGAAATCCGCGAAGGGTGAGAAGAAGGGATGAGGCAACATCCCAACTATAGGAGCCTTCAGTGAATGCATATCATATGTCATCCATCCATGAACAGCTTGACGGCATCTAGAAGACACATCAAGACATGTAGCTCATACATCAGTACATGTGGCAGGACCAATAGCAAATGCATCAGCACAACCACTTGTACCATTACCACCATGCACATGCATAGAGAAACCTTGAATGAGGTGATGACTTTTGGGGTGGTATTATGGGATACCAAGAGACCTACCCCCCCTCTCAAGATGCATATTGGGGCCATTACTACCAGTTCCCTCCAGCCCATCCATCCTCCTCAGCATCACAAGCCGGACCAGCCTGATCAGCTACAACATGGAAACTTACCCTTTGATTCGCAACACCAATCATGATCTTTACCCTACTATCCCTAAACTTTAGTTACATGTTGAGGACAATATGATTCAAAAGTTTGGGGTGGTAGGGCGGTATGCACCACCCTATCTTGATCTCTCATTTTGTTTGCACCTATCTTACCTGATATTTGGAATTGCTTGTTTTCACTCTTGTTAGTGTAGATTACTTCTTGTTAGCATTCATGCATACATGTAATTTAATTTCATGCATTTTTGCATAATTTTTCAAAATTTTTGTCCTTTTTGCTCTTCCATGTCATTCATTGCATTCTCATGTAGTTTTTGGTAATTTTTGTGTGTTTTTATTTAGGATTTTATGTTTTATGCTTTAAATTCCCTAACTGTAGGTTTAGATGTGATTGATTGCAAATTGGCACCATTATGGCAATTTTGCTCAAATTTAGATATTCTTGCCTAAAAGCATTTTTTAACTAAATCTCCAATTTTTGAGCTGAAAATTTTGATCTTTGAAAAATGCATGCCGTTTTCTTAGAGTTTATTACTATATGGTCTTGATTTTGACTTTTTACATGTGCATCACTTCTCTCAAGTTTGTGAATATTTTGGTTGAATTATGAATTGAACAAGCTATGAACGCTTAGAGCCCATGGAACCATTGATATAAATGTGAACCTCATGTTGTTCAATCATGTGGTGTGATATCATTTGATAAAGTGTTGGATTAATTTTAATGCATGAAATCTTATGTTGAGGACCACACCAATGACCCCCTTTTGACCCGACTCTTCTCTCACCATTTTCATACCCCTCCACCTCATGAAAGGATGCCTTAGAGCACATATTCAGCCTTGGCCACCTCTAAAAGTTTGGGGTGGCCACATCTACATCTCCCCGCTTCACTCTATCCACCATATGCCCTACCTACACCAAGGGAAAAAGAAAAGAAAAGAATAAAAGAAAAATCAAAAAGAAAATAAAAAGATGCTCATATATAAGAGCATCTAAATAAAGTAAAGATGAGTATGTAAAAGCACTCCAAAATCTTACCGCAATCCTTTCTTCCATTTTCATACCTACTGAGCTTGAAAACATCCAATTTAGCCCACTTTACCATTTGTACGACCATGCGGGTCATTTGGTGTGGTTTGAGACATAAGATTAAATGCATGAAAGTGAAACAACACTCCTAGTCATCATCGATTAATGCCAACATGAAACAGTTTACCCAAAATTGCATGAAGGACATATCGAAACCTTGTATAATCTATGCTCTATATTTGAAGTTTGTATGCTCAATGCTCATTTCATGATTGGTATGTGATAGATGAGAGGAGGGAGGTGGAACACATGTACTTAGTCATTTTTAAGACCATTTAGTCAATAATCATCTTTTTCTATGCATTTGTCATTCTTGTTTGTTGAAAGAAATTGAAGAGAGAGATTAAGTTGGAGCATACTTGAGGACAAGTTTGTTTTAAGCTTGGGGTGGTGATGCAACCCTATTTTAGGGCTTCATATTGTGCCTTTTTGCATGATAATCATATCTAAACAATTTAGATTACAAGTTATTCCCCGCAATATGATCTTTTATGATAAATGCACTTATGCCTCCTTTTGTGTGTATTTCAGGGCACTTATGCATGCATTGATGCATGGGAGAGAGACGAAGGACGTCTATGGGATCTTACACCCCAAGAATGGACATATCTCTTCCCTAAGCTTTCCTTAGATGCACTAGAGCAATTCAAAGTAAAAGGAGGCTAGATGAAGAAGATGAAGTAAAGATCATCACCAAAAAGCCCCAAAATGGTCGTGGTACTTCATCACGATCGTGGAAATCTATGCACAAAGAGATCTAAAAGTCACAAGGAATGTGCTCAAATTACACATGAATGACCATGGCCGTGGAGCTCAAAATGTCCATGGTCACTGAAGACCCCACGAATGTGTCCCCCAAAATGGTCATGGCTGGTATAAGTACATCGCCCATGGGCATCATATCGCCTGTGGCAATTTATGCACAAAGATCCCCAAAATCAACATGGAATTGGTCCATTTTACACATGAATGACCACGGTCGTGGCCCCACCACGACCTTGCCCCCTGAAGACCACCTCACCCATGGCACTCCCCATGTCTGTGGTGAACTGAAGACACAACGACCTCTAGGTTGCCTCACCCGTGACCTCCTCCAACATGGTCGTGGTACCCCACACGACCGCGGTACCCCCTACCCACCACGACCCTGGCACTCTGCCATGGCTGTGGCCACCATACATACTTATCATTTCCACTCCACTTCCAACCTCATCCATTCCATTGCCCACGATCGTGCCATGCAACCCCCACCACGGTCGTGGCACACCAACACGGCCGTGGTGATCACTTAACCCTACCTATTTTCACCACTATTTTTCCTACTTTACCCCTACTTACCCTAGTGTTTCCCCACCACCTATATATAGATGGGTGGCAGCCACATCACGAAGGTTAGACTCCCCTAGCTGCCTTTACTCCTCTCCACCTAGTCTTGAGCATTCATTGCAATCCCCTTGCATTTATGCTCTCCACCCACCATTTCTACACCATTTCCACCATAGAAACCTAGTTTTTCTAGGTTTTCTACCATAATCCCCTTCATTTCTATGCCCATCATCCACCTTGGAGGAGGGATGTTGCCCTACAACAACTAGGAGGTGAAGGAGAAGGATCTACTTCAAACTCCATGGATTCCTATCCCCTTCTTCTCATTTCTTTTGCCTTTTCTTTGATTATGTCTATCTAAGCCCCTAGTGGTGGGCTGTTTGGGGTCAAAATGTGACTTTGATACCATGTTGGGGGAGAATAATTTGTAATGAACATACTTCCATTCTATGATTATTTCCTTTTCTTCTATCTCATTTTCCATTATCTTGCATGAACATAAATTACTTACTTTGTGATGCTTGATGACACTTAGCTTCTAGGAGGAATCAGAATGTATGTAGAAATCTTAGGCATGGCTCCTAGGTCCAATTAGTAGATCCCTAGCTAGCCCCCTTTGTTCCTACATACATCTCCCTTCTTCTACAAGTCAGTGTGAGATCTAAGTGGCTAGTGTAAGTGTGATTAGTGCAATTGCCTAGAGCTTCCTAAAGGCTAGATGGAAAGTAACATGATGTGAAAAACCCTCATCTCTACTCCTATTCCTACCCTTGTCTCTCAATTTCCCTAATACCACTTATCCTAGAAACATAGACTTGACAAGTCCTATTAGAATTACACCTAACCCTAGCTCTCCAACTAGTCGTATAGGGTACATTCTAATAGCACTTCCCTTGTTGTTTGGTTTGGTAATCTAGATTGAGTTGTGAGATTTGCATGCCTTGTTGACACCCCCAACTAATATCAAATAACATTCCCAAACACCCCACCTATCCAATACATTGCTTGAAATCCACCTTAATCTTCTTGCTTGTTAATGCAATTTAGCTTAATTTCCTTCATTTTCTTTAGTCAATTGCCTAGTCTTGCTAGTTAGGGTTAACCTAGATTCTTGCTTGCTCTAGTGTTTAGCTTAATTCTTAGTTGATAATTTCCTTACTAGAGTAGTGTAGATCATCTTGCTCTTGTTTAGTTGATTGCTTAATTTAGTTGCTTAGACCTAACCTGCTTAGGATAATCTAGTTTTTGGTAATCTAGTGTTCATATTGCCTTTACTTGCCTGCTTGCTTAGTGTAATCAAAACAAAACCCCTTTTAAAACCTTCAAACCTAATCTCCGCTATAGGAACGTAGCCAACACTTATTAAGCTCTAGTGCTCCCTCTATCCCTGCAGTTCGACCCCCTTTGCTTGCCTGTCATCTATGCTATAACATGACCCCGTGCACTTGCGGGAGCATATTTTAATGTTGTGAGTGAACCTAATTTGGGGAATCCTATAAATATTGAAATATCATACGTGCGTGCAAAACCATACCAGATGCCATCCAACTCATGTTCGACGTCATAGAGGGGAGTCTCATTCAGACCAGTTTGAAGTGCATGAAAGTCTTGTTAAAGAACATAGACCATATCTTCTAGGTCTTCTCTTCTCTAAGTTTTTTTTAAAACCCTTCACAATTCCACTATTTTAGATGGTGGTGTAGTTTCTTCATCTTAGCAAAGAAATACAAGGATGGGTTTCCCCATCCTTCTATATGCCACCCTTTCTCTAAGAATAAGTATGGGTTGCCCCATCCTTCTATATACCACCCTTTCTCTATGCCATCTAGACAAGTGGGCTTAGAAATCCAATTCCAAGAAAGAGAAGTGGTAATTACCTTTCGAGGGATATGTTAAACTTAGAAGGAGGAGGAGGGAACAATGATCATATACCATGTACCTAGTGCAATGTTTTATGTAAAGATGACAATCATAATCCTTTAAGATATCATTTGGAAAACCACATTAAAGATGTCGTCAAGAGGTGGGTTCAAGAACTATCATCCGTGCTACCTTCAAAAGGGATTTCACTGATACATAGATTATGTAGCCAAGCATTGAAATCCTCCATACCCTGCATGTTAGGAGGATTTACGCCTCTCTTCCTTGCTTCACAATAGACAATATTGAAATCTCCCATAATAGACCACTTATGGTGTCCTACCTTTGCGGCCAAATCCATGAGAGAAGATCAAGGGATCAACACACATAAACATGGAATTTGGCATAGACCACAATGATGAAGGTCCAATGGCCTCGATCATCTTGCATCATTATCATAAGGTGTTGTTAATGGGAGCGGATCACCATAGGGAGTAACGAGAAATTGGCATAGACCCAAATTTTACCTCCGTCTTCATCATTGTGAGGGACTCAGTTCATCTCGTGAGATCAATTAGGTCACCAACCTCAGTAGCATGAAGGAATGGCTCCCAGAGAGCTATGAAAGAAGGCGTATGTTGTTACTAGAGATAAACAAACACTCTTCCAGTCGGATTGTTCTTTGCACCATGAATATTCCAAACAAGTTGCTTAATCATATAGGGAAACCTTGATCATCAAAGGGAACACCAACACATCATAAGGACTAACATCTTATACCTTGGTGGACTCTACTAGGGGTCATCCTATAGTGATCACAACATCCATACTCATATACAATTCCCCAGAAGTTGTCCCTATTCTCCTCAGACCATGCCAATCTCAGATCTAGATCCACTCTAGATATGTTATAATGTACTTAGAAGTGGGGTTTGGAGGAGTCCCTGGTGGCCGTCGACCTCGGGGGATACAAGGGAGCTTTAATTGGTGAGGGACACCTCCCTAAAGCCCCACAAAATCAACTAGTCGTTGGTGTGGGAGGATGCATCTTTGGCCATCTTGAAAACTAAAATAGAATTTGGGTACTTGTGTTTTCTAGGCCACTTATGAAAAGCTAGTAAAACCCTTAGTTGACTAAGAAACTTATTTGAGGAAGTTACATTAGCAACAATTAAATATTCTAACTCTTATCATGTCACTAAGTTATCATTGGTGTCCTTTTATCCTTTCGAATGTGTAAAGGGGAATATATTATATGGTTTGTGAATTATTAGTTTGTATTGATTGGCTTTGTCTTTAACAATTTTCATGATTATTATTCACAAATGATCTTAAATATCTATACCCTAAGAAAAATTACTACAAGAAATTATCACTTATACATACATAGGAAGAAATAGAGCATCGACCCATAATTATAAAGTCATTGAAAATTGAACTATTGCATTTGAAATTGTGTAGAAAGGTGATATTAGAACTATGGCAATGTGTCCAAATTGTAACCATCCATGAGACTAAAGTTTATAGATGCAAAGTTAAATTTTGTTTTTCAAAATTTCAAAAATAGTTGGAATAACTTGAGTTATCCATGTCCTCAAAATAGTAAAATAAATACATACAAACATGATGTCAAAAATGTAGTTAAGAAGATCAATTTTGCTTGTCATAACAGCCAATATGTTAGCTAGAAAATGTTGTCGTGGAGGATGTGCCATAAAATACATATTTGACAGGGCAGCAGGCACTATAATTTATGTGGTATACCGTGTATTACCTATTATGTATTATACCGTTTCAGTGATTTGTTTTTAGATTTTCTATTAATATATTAACTAGGTTATGCATTCAGTATGTTAACTCTAGCGATTAATTCGAATTTACAGAACGGCTGGCAGAGATAAAAGAATTTGTAACGAACTTTCCCTTCCTTTGTTGTGTTTCCAGTTTCCACAGAAGCAACTCAGAGTTCATGCTTGTTGAAATTAATTTGGAGCTTACGCGGAAGGCGATATAATGTTATTATAGGATTGGGAAAATTTAACGCGGGTCTAGTTCGCGCCAACGGCTCTTTAATTAAGCGCGTATAAGAAGCGGATCGATCCGAGTCGAGACACCAGTCTTGCATTAGAAGCAGAGAATAGAGTTCCCGGGGCTTCTCACTTCTGTCAGTGCCGATCGATCGACCCTGAGCGGAGATGGGTTTCGTGTTGAATGCGAGTGACAAGGACATGGTGGGGTTTCTGCAACGAGCAGCAGGTGATCGTCGCCGTTTCGATCCGGCGGCGGAAGCGATTCACCGTCTCATTCCTACTGTGAACGTCTACGGTACGGAGCCCTGGAACGTCGGGGATCTACTGGCAGCGGAAGCCGCAAAGATGCAAAAGCCGGCCCCGCCTGTTCTCGGTGATCATGCCGTCTTCTTCTCTTCAAGAACGCGGTGCGGGTCGGGGTTGCGCCGGACAGCCGGTGGAGGGTCCTGGCAGAGCAGCCAGAAGGTCGAGATCAAGAACGCAAGCGGCGAGATGGTCGGCGAGAAGGTGGTTCTGAAGTTCCCGTTCTTTCGTCCAGACGAAGAGGAGGAGGATGCGTTGAGGCCGATGGCGTACGTGATGTACGAATACGCTTTACGATCAGCCTCATCGGATGCACAGGAGTTGGTCATCTGCAAGATGAAGATGAGCCCTCGTGGATAGGCTAGAATATGAGCAGGCTGTCGCACGACTCACACGAAAGAAGGATTGATGTCCAGGAAATGCTTTACTCAACCACGACGATGCATTTTATTCATGATCCTGTTTCACAGTTTCACCGCTACTGAACCAGGAAACATCTACTGTCCCGCTGCTTGTGGAATTATCATAGAAACACGGAATTGGACTTATAGTCTGTGTAGAAGTTTTGTTTCGTCTTTTCATCAATCTTGTGGTTTTTGTTTAAATGTGACCCGTCTTACCGATGTATATAAGAAAGTTTTGAGTTTCTGAATGCAATGGGTATATATCAGATTTGCCTTTGAATTTGCGTAGCCAACCTTATGTACTAGGTCATCTTTGTCAATGACCTGCAGACTGCGGTTAATGCAACCGGCCACAACTAGAATGAGCACATGTTTAATCATATAGCATATACATCGTTTTAAGTAGGAAACGACCATTTCCTTTGAGAAATTTCTTTAAAGAAATTAGATGCAATTATGTTAATAGTGTTTAAATCCATATCTTATGATTGCTGTCCATGAATATGTCCTAAAAGTCATACTGATTGTGAACAAATTTGAGACTTAGATTCTGATCTTAATAGACATAAGGCTAGCCTTCGTATATTTGCACATGACTTAGACATAAGGCTAGCCTTCCTATATTTGCACACGACTTTTTATATAGCTAGCCATCCGCGGTTCTGCATCTTGCGAGAGTTTGTATAACATCTACATATTTATCCATACAACAATATATTCATTGTCAAGTAGAAAAAGAGACGACTACTCTTTTTTAATAATAATTTTCTGAAAAAATAATGATGGAAATACTAGTACTGTCGACCGTACAGTACATTTTCTAACAAAGATATTGCATGCTACCATGGAATATCGAACTAAATTATATATCTGTAGCACCATCGTTCCTTTTCTCTTCCACATCATTTATTCATGAAAAATGACCTAAGTTGTTTTGATCCTTGGAGTAATTGTTGATAAAAAAAATGCATTTGGACGCATTTTTTGTTTCGTGATCATTTTGGTATTGGATTTAGTTCAAAATCTATTCTCAGAAATCTTACTTTTTGTTTGTGCACATGAAAAATGGAGCTAATCTGGGATTAAAATAGGAATCCCGCATTTAAGTCCCATCAAAATAATACTGGACGGAAAATCCAGATCTAGTTGACAATTGGACCAAAAAAACTAAACCCCCACTGATTTCTACCTCTATTTATTAGACGAATTGCAAACTAATTATCAAAAAATATTTGAATTGGACCATCTATCAATTTAAGTTCAAACCAATAAAAATCTTTTAATTCATACCACATGGATAGTGGCTGAACTACAAGCAACAAACTCAACATCCTGTGTGTATCTAGCCACACATCGTTATCTTTTACTTCCCAATATATAGTTGGACCATAAAAAATGAACAAGGGTCCAATGCGGACTTTCCATCATCTTTATCATTGTAACATATTGAATCTTGGATTCAATTATAATTTTACCAATTTTTAAGATTTTATTTCCATCCTTTTTGTCATTTCCCCTAAATTTTCCTATCTTTTCTATCCTCTTTGGCCTCAATGTTGAAATTGAGCTATACTTAATGGCTTGAACTATATTTACCCACATTCATTCCAATGAATGTGCTTATGCACAAATATCTCAACTAATGCGTTAATTAGAGTTTAATTATGTAAAATGACCATTAATGAGATACAATTAGTGGATTATGTTAATTTAGAGTCTTTGCGACTTTTGGGATAAAGAGATGGGAATTAATGTGAAGTTGAGTTAGTTAATGAGATAATAACCCTTTTCCTCTCTATCCTCCTAAATGTTAATAAAGCAATAAAAAGGAGAAAAGGAAGTGTGACATAAGTCTTGAATGATTTTATAATATCCATTTCGAATTTCTACTTAAAGAATTACAAGAAATGTCTTTTCATATTTTAAAATACATTAATATATACATTTATGACCAATATGGTGATTAAAGGCTAAAACGTGAATAAAAATGAGGTTTTAAAGGCATAGGAATAGTTTAGATTTTATTGTGGGCCTATGGTTCAAATTTGGGATTAATTGACTCTTGTTTGACCCCTCAAATAAATTACATTCGTTAGAATATAGTGTAACCATAGAGATTAATACAATTTCATTAATTCAATGCAATAAAACCAAAGTTTCATATTTTATTCACGTCACATGTTACACTTCACTCACGTGAGCCATCCGACGGCTGAGAATCGATCAACCAGATCGCAACTCGCTCTGATGACTCAAAAGTGGTCAACTACCTTTGGTGAGAAACCATTTCGGCAGACGATCGATCTTCAATTTCATTCTCCTTCTACAGTCATTCGTTTCATGTGGTTCCTTCTCCCCTCGCCTCGTCTCTCTCTCTCCCTTGGTTCCAGTGAGCCATCACTTGCCTTCCCTCACGCCCTGAGCACGGAATGCTCAACTAGGGCTAACCCCTCCTCTCTGCCGGTGAATCACAGAGGGGCCTCTAGCCTTCCTCTCACCTATAAATGGCCAAAGGTAGAATGCCTAGACCACACACAAATCTTCTCTTCATCCAATTTCATTACTGCCTCTCCCGAACCCTTCAATCTACTTGGTTCCAATCTCCGTCCACCTCGGCTCTGTCCCAGTTTCCTCTGCCATCCCTGGTGCAATTGGTGATCAGGTAAGCACCCTCGATGCCCTACGATCCTCTTTCCGTTATTAGCTCATCCCAAATCCATCTGGTTTGTTGTGTCCTATAGCCTAGTTGAGTTGCTTGCCGACACTAATCGCTCGGATGCCTCAGCGGTCCTCCGACCCTCGCGAGACCTCCATTAATCTCTTGCGACCTCCATGAATGCTACCAGTGCTTTGTTTCAACATTTTAGTACCTAGCCACCACCGAGTTTCATTTTCAATCCCTCTCACATCCATGGCGTTCTCCACCTAGTTCTGACGATACATAGAGTCTCGTCCTGTAGCATTTTCTCCTTTGTCTTCGTCGAGATCTGAGCAACATGCTCAACGGGTTATCTTGCTAATAAAACACTTGTGGGCACGTCACGCAGATGGAGTCGAAGCTCTAGGTCGACTGCTTGAGCCATGGACAAACAACTAACAATCTAGTTTTTGAAATCACCAACCCACCCTCGCTCTCCCATCTTCGCTTATTTTTCATCCAAGGGCATAATCTTCTTTTCACCCTTCCATTTAATCGTTGATTGACTGAGACCCGTGAGCGTGGACCCGCGACCGGGCCACGTGTGATTAGCCCAAGTCAGCATGGGCCCGGTCTACGGTTCAACTCTTTCGCAAAACATTTAGCCCACGTGGCATTTTCCTATTCGTCGATTTTAGAAAATTCATAACTAATTACTCGAATATCAAAAAATATAAATAAATATGTTATGGATTTAGAAAAATAAACCATATCTAATAAAAATGGTTCCTGTGCCTGATTTCCAAGTTTTTAAGGAAGGTTTTTCAATAAACCCAAATATCTAATTAAAAAGCCCTAAAATTTATAAATAATCCATTTTAACCTCAAATTGACATAACAAATATGTTTTCATAATTAGAAAAATATACCTAATCATTTGGCCTAGTTTTCAAACCCAAAATGAAGGTTTTAGTTAGAAGATCTGAAAATTTTGGTTTCTACCCTTAACCCATTACATAATCCTTATCCTTGTGATGAACACTTGTACCTAGGATAAAAGGGGCATTGGACAACTATATTTGGGAAAAAGTCATCTCTAGGAACCTCAAGTGAGGTATGTGCAATCCTATTCATATATGAGTTTGAAAACTTGTCCTTCGGTTGGGAATTTTGATATCCAACCCTAATATTTCCAATGAGGCATTGTCTTGGCCTTTATTCTCTTTATTGCCTTCTTGTGGCACTTTTATTTCAATTATTCTAGAGTCTTGGACCCCACTTGCAAAGTTTTCAATTTCTTATATCTGCCATTAAATTATTCTAGCATGATGATATAAATGACTAATTAACTAATGTAGTGTGCATCTGTACAACCACCGATAGTGGACATGTGTAAATTCACCCAGGGGAATGTGATAATTCTCCCCACTTTATATATATTTGGGTGTTTGGGAATGTGAAATTCTCCCTCACCTAGAGGTCGAGGTTAGGTAGGTACCTCAACCCTATATTAGCTTAATGTAGTCATATTAAATCATGCATGCAACTTTATTATTACTTGACTTGGCATAATTCTTATTTATTTACTTGCCTCATACTTTTGACCCTCTTAGCATAGTAGTTCTTTATCATGCAATACTTTACTTTATGTTTGTCCTTATTTATTTAATTTACACATACCTTTGTTCTCCTCTTACTGGGTGATCCCAACCACCCAAGTTTAGGATCAGAGTGTGCAACAGGAGCATGGTGAACCAGCCTAGACTAGGAAAAGGAGTACATACTTCCATCATGGACTATTTGTTAAGTTATTTATTTTTGGAGACATATTGATGTAGTTGAGTTTCCCTCTACTTAGAACCTCTTTTTGTATAAAGCATGTACACCCTTATTGGGAAAATTTTGATGCACACTTTATTAAATTGAATATGGTCAAATTTAACTTCTGCTACTATCCAATTGGATTTTGTTTACCCTTGTTTTTAGTAGAGAGGTGATTTCACTTCTTTACAACATGGTATCATATCCAATGGTAGTCGGATTCTTGACTATTTTGATTTGTCTCCTTAGTTAGAAACCCTTACCTTTAGTCCACCTTAGAATTAACTTGTGGTGAAAGGTTGGATTAGGACTATAAGAATTTCATATTAGAAATATCTCTAGTCAAATTTTAGGTGATTAATCTATTAGGTAGCTACTAGGACATAAGTTGAAAGCAAGGGTGCCTAGAAAGGGTGAGGGTCAGGGGGCTAGCAATATTTTTCTCTGCACCACTAGCTTGGTTCACGAGGACTCCCGAATCCATATGATACCAGCCTGGCCTAAGATGATACTATTGTCTGAAATAGCATACCTTTAGACAAATAACCTCAATGTTGAGTATCCTTAAAAACCTAATATGATGATTTGATTACCCAAATAAAATCACCTTATAAGTTCCTTATATGAGTCTTAGATTTCCATGGCTAGGGGTAGTGTACCCTATGCTAGACTTTGAAGTTTGGTAATACTGAATAGTAAAACAATTAAGTGTTGTATCTCCTAAATGGTTTGATTAGACTCACTTTTTTACTTATAGCTTAGATTGACTTGATAGGTCAACCCTTTTAAGTATAGTAGTAGTACCTTAATCAATTTTGCATTTACTAATTTCGAGGACGAAATCCCTTTTTAGGGGGATGGAATCGTATACATAGAAAAATCTAACCACTTTGGAATTAGAAACCCTAACTCCATAGATAAGAGATTAGTGAGCTTATATGAATAGTATTGACCAAAAAAATTATAATTACAATTTAACTTGATTGTTTATACACTAATGAATATAATAATAAGTCATCTGATAAATAGTTCATATGCTTGAACCCCAATAAATACTTAATATGAGTAACTCACTAAGTGAGAATACACATAATGTTGACCATGTCACCCAAATGATATGATAAATGGAACTAATGCATGCTAAGAATGCATATCATATAATGGTCATGTTGACATAAACCCTAATATGTAATCATCTAACCCTAACATACATATATACATCCTTAGATGCCTTCATGATACAATAGTGAAATTAGGTGTCATCACATACAAATGGATTATAATCACCTAATCATAACTTGATATGTGAATCAATTCATTAATATACAATGTGTTCCACCTTATTTACTAAACAAATAATGACTCAAATGTGACAAGGAGTAATTGGATTTACATATGCATGATTATTAAGTCTAGAATAATTCCAAATGCCTAATGTTATGTTAAATAATATGAAGTGTAAATAGAAGAAAATGATTAATTATAACATTAATATGAATATGAAAGGTGATATGTGTGTAAGAAATTAATTTGATATTATTTAGACTTAATAAATTGTTAGATAATATTATCTTTTTCTTGCAAAATAATCTGTGATAATTTTACATGATGCTTATATGAAGATAATGGAGAATAAATTCAAGTTATTAAGGATTGTGACACAATATATTAATAAATACTGAGATTACTTTGCAAACCCTAACTGTGCTTAAAATTCTTAATTAGTAAATGAGAAATACATATGATTTGTACATAATGTTGAGATGTAATTCTTTTTACAAACAATGTGAATGTAACCTGACACAATTAACAAAATATTAAGGATGATGTAATTTCATAATGGAGATAGTGCTAATAAGCCAAAATTGTTAATTGTGCTATGTTTGATAAATGAGTAATATGAATAGTGGAAACCTTAGAAAAATTTGACTTATGAGTAGTGTTATGTGAAGTACCATAGATTAGAAGTAACCACCTAGTTGCTTAATGTTGGGACGTTGCATACTCACCCTTCCCTCTTGTTGAGATTTCATAGATGAAATCATTTTTAAGGGGTGGAGTGTTGTAACATACTGAATCTTGGATTCAAATGCAATTTTACCCAATTTCAAGATTTTATTTCCTTCATATCCTTTTTGTCCTTTTTCCTAAATTTTCCTATCTTTTCTATCCTCTTTGGACTCAATGTTGAAATTGAGCTATACTTAATGGCTTGAACTACATTTACCCACATTCATTTCAATGAATGGGCTTTTGCACAAATATCTCAACTAATGTGTTAATTAGATTCTATTTATGTAAAATGACCATTAATGAGAGATAATTAGTGGATTATGTTAATTTAGAGTCTTTGTGACTTTTGGGATAAAGAGATGATAATTAATGTGAAGTTGAGTTAGTTAATGAGATAATAACCTTTTTCCTCTCTCTCTCCTCCTAAATGTTAATAAAGTAATAAAAAGGAGAATAGGAGGTGTGACATGACTCTTGAATGCTTTTATATTATCCTCGAATTTCTACTTAAGGAATTTCTAAGAAATGTCTTTTCATATTTTAAAATACATTAATATATACATTAATGGCCAATATGGTGATTAAACGCCAAAACGCGAATAAAAATGAGGTTTTAAAGGCACATGAATTTCTAGACTTTATTGTGGGCCTATGGTTTAAATTTGGGATTAATTGACCCTTGTTTGACCCCTCAAATGAATTATATTTGTTGGAATATAGAGTAACCATAGAGATTAATATCATTTCATTAATTCAATGCATTAAAACCAAGTTTCAGATTGAATTCCTGTCACGTATTACACTTCACTCACGCGAGCCATCCAGTGGCTGAGGATTGATCATCTAGATCGCAACTCGATCCGAGGACTCAAAAGTCATCAACTACCTTTGGTTAGAAACCGTTTCGACATACGATCGATATTCAAATTTTTTCTCCTTCTATAGTCATCCCTTTCACACGATTTCTTCTCCCCTTGCCCCGTCTCTCTCTCTCTAGGTTCCAGGGAGCCATCACTCGCCTTCCCTCGTGCCCTGAGCATGAAATGCCCAACTAGGGCTAACTCCTCTCCACTGGTGAACCACAGAGGGGACTCTAGCCTTCCTCTCACCTATAAAAGGATAAGGGTAGAACGCCCAAACCACAAGCAAACCTTCTCTTCATCAAATTTCATTAATGACTCTCCTGAACCCCTCACTCTACTCAATTCTAGTCTCTGGCGACCTCAGCTCCATCCTAGTTTCCTCCGCCAGTCCTGGTGCAATTGGCAATCGGATAAGCACCCTCGATGCCCTACGATCCTCTTTCCATTATTAGCTTATCCCAAATCCATCTGGTTTGTCATATCCTATAGCCCAGTTGAGCTTCTTACCGATTCTAGTTGCCCCGATGCCTCAGTGGTCCTTTACCCTTGCAAGACCGTCATTGATCTCCCATGACCTCCACGAATGCTACCAATGCTTTATTTCAGCATTTTAGTGCCTAGTCACCACCAAGTTTCATTTACAAACCTCCTCACATCCATGGTGTTCTCCACCTGGTTCTGACAATACAGGGAGCCTCGCCCTTTAGCATTTTCTCCTTGATCTTCATCGAGCTCCGAGCAACATGCTCTGTGGCAACACATCCCGTTATCACACAGACAACGAGGTGTTACGTGAAAATGTGTGAAAATCACCATAACCACAGATTATCAAAACATGGGTTAATTAAAACCGATTGCGGAAAGCGGATAAACTGAGAAACTATTACATTCCAGTCCTCATCCTGCAAGGAATCATGTGATATGAACATTTACAAGCCTTGATATGTGTCCACAGTCTTAGGGGATCAGCTGTCAAGCCACGACAAGAGTTCATCACCTATTATATATATACATAACGACCCACATCCGGCCAGCAATAGGATATACAAACCATCAACAGCTATCTATCGTGAAGCAACGTCAAAACACCTCCAAGGACCTGAGAGTACAGGGATGACTCTAAGACTCTACTACAAAACAACCAAAATAGCAGCATATCCATCTCTTACCTTCTACTGCTCGTCTTGCTGCTCGGCCGCAACTCTGTGACCACCACCACGTCTAGCTCAAACACCTAAAAAGGGTGTAAACCAGCAGGGTGAGACACACAGTCCCAACGAGAAACATAACTCCACGCCGAAACTACAAAACCTCAAAAAGAAAAAGCAACAACACTAGACAACTGATAAGGGTATAACAAGAGCAGTTTATAAAGTATGGCTATTCATACTTTCAAGCTTACCAGATGTACGAAAGGTATATATCCAATTATTTCTTTATAGAACATGATTAACAAGATAAGATTTATAATGTCTTGCTACATAACATGAGGAACATATAAGTAACTGCAAGGTATATAAAGATTAACTACACAAGCAAGGCCTCAACCAATGTTTCATGTTTTGCCTTAAGCAATAAATTCTATACGGCTGAATTACGTATTATTATGCCCTGAGGAAGTGAGCCATACCCCTCAAATCCAACCTTCGGTTGCGAAACCCAAATTCGGTGCCATACAAGGTCAAATGGAAGAGCTGGACTCCATTACCTCCCAACTCATAGTCAGTGTACGAGTACAACACCAGCAGGACCGCAGTCTCATGCTGAAGTGGCCTCAGCCACAGGGTCAGCTCCATAGGCTACCCTTCCTCTATCCCGCCTCAGTACAGGTCTCAACGCTAGTATATCTGAGCCACGGGTTAGTTCACTGTGCTCCCTGAGCCATGAACGCATTCATGCTCTATCACACTGAGCCATGGGCCTGTTCACCATGCTCTACATATATCCCGAGTCTGCAACCGTAGCTGCACTCGCATCCTCTCTATTTTAGGCTAGGAGAAACCTCACATATTCAACAATATGCGCTCCGGGTTAACCCAAAGGAGAACCCGTTTCACCATCACCAGCTCCTGACGATGATGGATCCTATGGCCAGGGCAAACTACATGATATATTCCACTGTGATTAATTAGTGTATTTTATGTGGATTACAAGATTCAACCAAGTTGTATAACATGCAAACTATAACGGGAACAAACATCATGAAACTTAGTATTATACTTTTATTGTAATCACCATCATCCTGATTCATCACAAGGATCCATCATTACATGTTATCACTTGGCCTCTTGCAAATCATCTAGATCCATCTCAAGGATCATCACATTACAATGGGATCTCAATCCCTCATCACATAGTGCCACTGCCTCTCAAGGCTTACATCATCATCATGGGATAACAATCCCAGGTATTTTATCTAAACACATCATACATGTTATCTCATTATCAAGAGTAACCATCAAAGCAATGTTACAGAGAGATCATAATATCAAACATAGGGCAGTACTGATGATTATAAACTTTATATATATATATATATATATATATATATATATATATATATATATATATACATGATAGTCCTTTTCCTGGCTATTCATCACCTGCATGGTTAGTACAGAGAGATCATAATATCAAACATAGGGCAGTACTGATGATAACATATATATATATATATATATATATATATATATATACATGATAGTCCTTTTCCTGGCTATTCATCACCTGCATGGTTAGTACAGAGAGATCATAATATCAAACATAGGGCAGTACTGATGATTATAAACTTTATCACACATGCCTCAACCTGTGATCATGGACATAGGTCACATCATCATGCAAAGCATCTTATATATTTACCATTTCCTTAGTATTATACATAATATCAAGATGATCACATACATATGAGATGTTGTATTAAGAAGCATGGATGTGGTCTACCATATCGTGCACACCTAGGGTTACCATCATAAACCAAACATGATAAAGGAACAACATCCCACATATCGGTTTCTATAAGGGACATGACCCCCCATTAAAGCATCCACTACCCTTACCATAGGTGGTAACGGGAAGGGCACCCTCACCTATCGCCCAGCACATAACGGACAACACATATCAGATAGGCACATCAGATCCTATCGGCCGAGCACTAGGGGTGACGGGTAACGTTGTGTCGTCATGTAGTGCACTCACCAGAGTCATGCACTGTAGTATTGTGCAATGGGGTGTCGTGGTTCATGGCAACAGTCACAAGGCTACCTCCTCAGGCTAGGTGTATCGGGCAACAAAGACCTGTTATGTAACGCCCGACACTACACCATAAACTAGCTAGCAAACTACAAACCTCCACGCACCACGACGTCAAACCATCACAGAGGCTAAGGTATTGTGCAGGCTACTTATTACGGGATGATGCCCGACACACACCAAGGCAGGGACCCCTGGTGACGTCCATCACAAGGTCAGGGACCAAGGTATATCGCCCGCCACAACCACCAAAACAAAACGTCCACAACTCTAGGACAAAAGGGGTATCGGGCAGCACCTTCCCCAAGACCATATCGGCCAAGATGATGCAACTCCACAAGGTCATCCTCAACCTCAAGCACAAGGGCATAGAAACCCTAATGGATCAAGAAGATGGTTCACCTCTCAACAACTAAGAGAGAGGGGTCTTGCACATCACCTATCACCAAACGGGAAACACAAGGAACAACCCTAGTAAGGTTCACAACCACCACAAAGCTCACCCTTCAAGTCCATGGTGAGAGGAGGGTGTTGCTCAAGTAACTAGAATACAAGCTCACCTCTCAACTTAAACGAGAGAGGGGTATTGCTCATGCTAATAGAACTCAAGCTCACTCCTCTAGACCAAGGAGAGAAAGGAGTATTGCTCACCAAGAAATCCTAGAACACATGGTTCGGCCAACAAGAACAATTTAAGCAAGATAATAATCTAACAACATGTATAGCCGAACATAAGCAACATATAAAAAAGAACATATAAAATGGTAATGTAGTTAGGGTTTAGGAGCTATGTAACCCACCTTAAGCAAGCTCCAAGCTCCTAGCACCAAGCTCCAAGAACCACCAAGGAAGGAGGAGACTCCAAGGCAAGGATCAGCCACCAAGCTAGCAAGAAGAAGAGGGGATATCATGCACCAAGGGGAAGGAAAACTAGGGAACTAAAGGGATCCTTAGCAAGAGAAGGGAATCACATATATAGAGAGGATGGAGGAGAAACCAAAGAAAAGAAAAGCAAGGTGTCGCCCACCTAGGGACACTTGTCCATGTGCAAAAACCACCACTCTAGCATGTCTTAAACACATGTCCAAGGCCATTGCCACATGCAAGCATCAAGCACCAAGTGTCCACTAGTGGTGACAAAAATGCGGTCAAAGAAGGTCAAAGGTCCATGGGCGACACACCTGGACGATACACCACCACCACCACCATGGGCGACATAGGTTGGGCGACACAAGCATGGCCGATACA
The DNA here is from genome assembly GCA_963693085.1 of Alisma plantago-aquatica. Classification (NCBI taxonomy): domain Eukaryota; kingdom Viridiplantae; phylum Streptophyta; class Magnoliopsida; order Alismatales; family Alismataceae; genus Alisma; species Alisma plantago-aquatica. The sequence goes on along the minus strand of OY856413.1, from coordinate 673,516,273 downwards.
CCACTGGCCGACACAAGGCTCTCTTGCCTGACACAAGGTCCAAAGGAACAAAGACAAGGCACCACATGGCCCAACAAGCTCAACCAGTCCCAAAGGAACTCAAGCAATGAGCCCAAACCTTCCTCTCAACACTAGAGGAAGCAATGAGAGGGAGGAACACCTCTCAAGGTGACAAACTTGCTCACAAACCCTAGACTTAAGTTAATTGCAAGTAGCACCTCCAACTCTCAACAAAGCACAACCAAACTCTAATCACCACTAAAGGTAATTAGCAAGCAACAAAGCATCAGGGTTAAGCAAAGCAAACAGGGTAAACCCTAAACGGAGGTCAGGGTCCTTACAAACTAACCCCCTACAAAAGGATTTCGTCCCCAAAATCTGAAGAGAAAAGCGAGGGATACTTCCTCCTCATCTCTTCCTCAAGCTCCCACGTGGCTTCCTCAATGCCACGATGATGCCAAAGAACCTTCACAAGAACCAGGTCCTTCCTCTTTAGCTTCTTAACTCTCCTGTCAAGGATCACCACATGACCTTCCTTGTAGGTCACATCTTCATCAAGCTCAACTTTAACTGGCTATATCACTGTTCCTGAATCTGGATGACTTTTCTTCAACATACTGACATGGAACACTAGATGTAACCTGTGTAACTCTGGAGGCAGCTCTAACTCGTAAGCTACCTTTCCCATACGTGCTATGACTGGGTAAGGCCCCATATATCTAGGTGCTAGCTTACCCTTCTGGCCAAACCTTAGCACACCTTTCCACGATGAGACTTTAAGATACACTTTGTCTCCTACCTGGAACTCCAAAGGCCGTCGGTGATTGTCTGCATAAGACTTCTGCCTGTCCTGTGCCGCTTTCAATTGTTGCTATATCACTTTGATCTTTTTCGTTGTCTGCTGCACTAACTCAGGACCCAAAAGATGATATTCACCAGACTCATACCAACACAAAGGAGATCTACACTTCCTGCCATACAAGGCATCATAAGGAGCCATGTCAATGCTCCGCTGATAACTGTTGTTGTAGGCAAACTCTATCAGACTGAGATGCATGTCCCAACTACCTAGGAACTGCAAGACACAAGATCAAAGGATATCTTCTAAAGTCTAAATAGTCCTCTCAGACTGTCCATCGGTCTGCGGGTGGAAGGCGGTACTAAACCACAACTGTGTTCCCAACGCTTTGTGCAACTATTCCCAGAAACGACTCGTGAACTGAGGACCTCTGTCAGAAACTATCATCGCTGGCACACCATGCAAACGTACTATCTCATCCACATATACTCAAGCGAGCTTCTCAGCTGTATACATTGTCTTTACTGGTATGAAATGGGCAGACTTCGTCAATCTGTCCACTATTACCCAAATGGAATCATGATTCCTAGTTGTCCTGGGTAGACCAACTACGAAATCCATGGTTATATGATCCCATTTCCACTGCGGTATTGACAGGGGTTGCAACGTACCTGTCGGCTTCTGATGTTCAGCCTTGACTCGCTATCATACCACACATCTAGCCATGAACTCAGCTACATCTTTCTTCAATCCGGGCCACCAATACAAGTCCTTCAGACTATGCTACATCTTGGTGACACCTGGATGCATAGCATACATCGACGTGTGTGCTTCCTCGAGAGCTAACTTCCTCAGATCATCAGCATCGAGAACCACCATCCTATCACGATAGCAAACCAGCCTATCCTCAGACTCATGGAACCCATCACGCTTTTTGCTGCCGAACTCTGATATGATCAATTGTACCGCATTATCTGTTTGTTGTGCATCTTTGATCTGCTGTCTCAGTGTAGGCTTGACTTGGATTTGTGCTAAAAGTCCAGCTAGCAAGGAAACCCCCATCTGCACATTCATCTACCACAAAGAAACAAACATACCCCGTCTGTGGCAACCCCAAGAACTTAACTGTGCCATCTTTGAAGAAAGAGAAGAAGACTTTCGGCTAAGCGCACCAGCTACCACATTAGCCTTATTAGGATGATACTCAATGGTGCAGTCGTAATCATTGATCAACTCCATCCATCGACGTTGTCGCATGTTTAACTCATGCTGCGACAAGATGTACTTTAGATTCTTATGATCTGTAAAGATTTGACACATTTCCCCATACAGATAGTGTCTACAGATCTTTAATGCATGAACCACTACCGCCAACTCCAGATCATGAGTCGGATAGTTCTCCTCGTGTTTCTTAAGTTGTCACGAAGCAAAAGAAACCACATGATCTTCCTGCATCAGCACACAACCTAAACCTTTCTTGGAAGCATCGTAGAAGACAACATAGCTCTTTCCAGGCTTTGGAAAGATTAATACTGGAGCATTGGTCATCTTCTCCTTCAAACTTTGGAAATCTCGCTGGCAACGATCATCCCAGCCAAAAGGTACATCCTTCCTAGTCAACTTCATCATCGGTAATGCAATCGTACATAAGTCCTTGATAAACCTCCGGTAGTATCCTGCTAGACCCAGGAAACTACGAACTTCTATCGGCGTCTTCGGTAGCTCCCGGTCTGCAACAGAATCCACCTTCTTTGGGTCCACTTTGACTCCTTCAACAGATATCACATGACCCAAGAAAGTCACTTCTCCCAACCAGAACTCACACTTACTAAACTTGGCATACAATTGATATTGGCAAAGAAGAGTCAACGCTAGTCGAAGATGTCACTCATGTGCTTTCTTGTCCCGACTATAAATCAAGATGTCATCTATGAAGACTACAACAAACTAATCTAGAAATAGATGGAGCACTATGTTCATCAAATCCATGAAAGCAAAAGGTGCATTGGTTAGCCCAAACGGCATAACAACAAACTCGAAATGACCATACCTCGTCCGAAAACCTGACTTTGGTATGTCATCCGCCTTAATCCTCGACTGATGATATCCAGACCGTAGATCGATCTTTGAAAACACTATAGCACCACACAAGTGATCGAACAGATCATCTATCCTTGGTAACGGGTACTTGTTCTTGATCGTAACCTTGTTCAACTTTTGGTAATCTATACACAGCCACATCGATCTGTCGTTCTTCTTAATGAACAACACTGGAGCACCCCAAGGTGTTGTACTCGGTCAGATGAAACCTTTCTCCAATAATTCTTGCAACTGCTTCTTAAGCTCTGCCATCTCTACTGGAGCCATCCTATATAGTGTCTGTGCAACTGGCTGCGTTCCTGGTACCAGATTAATCTCGAAATCAATCTCTCGGGGTGGAGGAACACTAGGGAACTCATTAGGAAACACATCGGCAAACTCTCAAACAACTGACACCTCTTCAAGGCTAGGACTTTTTGCCTTGGTAGCCACAATGATATCCACAATGTGAGCTAAGAATGCCTCACATCCTTGTCGTAGCAACTTCTCTTCCACCATAGCTGATACTAAACACGTCAGAAGAATCTTCCTATCTCCCTGGAAGATCCACTTCTCTCCATCTTCATCAAACACCGCATGCTTGGAACCACAGTCCAAAACAACCTTATACTTCTCTAAGGTATCCATCCCAAGGATAACATCGAAACTATGCTTTTCAAGCGGTATAAGATCCACTTGTATACGGTGTCTCGAAAAAGATAAGACACAAGATGGACACTCTTCTCGAAGCATCGAGGAACCATCAATAGGGGTTTCTAACAACAAACTATCTTTCTTACAGCTAACATGTAAACGACAGTTCTCAAGCATACTATAGGCGATAAAAGAGTGTGTAGCACCCAAGTCAACCAGAACACATATAAAGCAAGAAGAAGACATATCAAAATGAAATAACTCCATCTGACCTGTCACTACTCGTGTGTTGACTATCGCCTCCGGCTGACTCATAGCATAGAATCGAGCCGTTGCTTGCTGTCTGCGTCCTCTGCTTCCTTGAGCAGATGATCCCTCTTGCGATGCTTGATCGCATCCTCGACCTCTGCTACCACTGGGCTGTTGTCTATCTGATCCTTGTTGATTCTGTCTTGGCTGCTGCGTCACTTCAACATCTCTATCCAGGCAATGTAACTTGAGATGCCCGGTTTGACCACAAAGATAGCATGCCCTATCTTCAAACCATGGCCTAGATGGCCCTGTCACTGCCACTGAAGCTGTACTATGTACCTTTGACGGTGAAGAAACATAACCTCTTCCCTTACTAGGAGATCACTGCGATGGTGCACTGGAACCTCTCATCACATAAGGTGTTGAAAACCTGGGCTTCTTGAAGCCACTAAACCTCTGTCCTTGGAACTGAGCAAGCCTCTTCTTAGACATAGATTCTCTTTTCTCCCTCACTGACCATTCGATCCTTCGGACAGATTCCACAAACATAGCAAACCGTTCTCGGTTCTCCAATGCAGAAGTAGGTGTCGTCAACTCAGCACTCAGACCCTTCTCAAAGCGTCTGATCTGTTCTTCATCTGTCGCCGCCATGTGAGGACAAAACCTCAATAGGTCCATGAACTTGGCCTCGTACTCAGTGATGTTCATCGCTCCTTGGCGTAAACGCTCAAACTGACTGATCTTCTCATCTAGATACATCTTCAGAAAGTATCTGCTGACGAACTCGCACTGGAAAACCTCCCAATCGATCACCTCACCAGGTCACTTCTCTTCCTCGATGGTCCACCAGTGACCAGCACTACCCTTCAGAAGGTAGACAGCGTGCTTTACTTTGTCTTCTTCGGGGATGTCGAGGATCCGGAAAGCCTTCTCAAGACTTGTCAGCCACAGATCTGCATTCGCTGGATCAGCTATTCCAGCATAATCTGAAGCTCCGACTCGGCGAAGCTGCTCAAAGGTCTTCCCATTACCCGATGTTTCACCATGGGGAGCCTGTGCTCTCGGCGGAGGCACTGGCAATCTTTCTACCATGAGATTCATCGTAGCCATCATTTGCCCCATCAACTGTTGGTAGGCAGGATGTTCAAGAATGGTTGGGTCAGGTTGGGGGACCTCAGACACCCGATCTCCATGTGCCTGCCCTTCTGCTCCATCAACTGATGCAGCATCGTTGTGCTCAAGAACATGTTCTTCATGGTTTCCAGACATCTTGGCTTTTCTTCCGCTGAGGGCAGAAGATGATTGTAAGAAAATATGGAAAACTCACAAGAATAGACATAACCTAGTCCTAAATCCCTGTAGACTCACCAAACCTAGAGCTCTGATACCAAAACTTGTGGCAACACATCCCGTTATCACACAGACAATGAGGTGTTACGCGAAAACGTGTGGAAATCACCATAACCACATATTATCAAAACACGGGTTAATTAAAATTGATTGTGGAAAGCGGATAAATTGAGAAACTATTACATTCCAGTCCTCATCCTACAAGGAAACATGTGATATGAACATTTACAAGCCTTGATACGTGTCCACAGTCTTAGGGGATCAGCTGTCAAGCCACGACAAGAGTTCATCACCTGTTATATATATACATAACGGCCCACATCCGGCCAACAACAGGATATAAAAACCATCAACAGCTATACATTGTGAAGCAACGTCAAAACACCTCCAAGGACCTGAGAGTACAGGGATGACTCTAAGACTCTACTGCAAAACAACCAAAACAACAGCATATCCATCTCTTGCCTTCTACTGCTCGTCTTGCTACTCGGCCGCAACTCCGCGACCACCACCACGTCTAGCTTGAACACCTAAAAAGGGTGTAAACCAGCGGGGTGAGACACACAGTCCCAACGAGAAACATAACTCCCCGCCGAAACTACAAAACCTCAGAAAGATAAAGCAACAACATCAGATAACTGATAAGGGTATAACAAGAGTAGTTTATAAAGTAAGGCTATTCATACTTTCAAGCTTACCATATGTACGGAAGGCATATATCCAATTATTTCTTTATGGAACATGATTAACAAGATAAGATTTATAATGTCTTGCTACATAACATGAGGAACATATCTACAAGGTATATAAAGATTAACTACACAAGCAAGGCCTCAACCAATGTTCCGTGTTTTGCCTTAAGCAATAAATGCTATACAGCTGAATTATGTATTATTATGCCCTGAGGAAGTGAGCCGTACCGCTCAAATCCAACCTTCGGTTGCGAAACCCAAAGCCGGTGCCATACAAGGTCAAATGGAAGAGCAGGACTCCACGACCTCCCACCTCGTAGTCAGTGTACTAGTACAACACCAGCAGGACCGCAGTCTCATGCTGAAGTGGCCTCAGCCACAGGGTCAGCTCCATAGGCTACCCTTCCTCTAGCCTGCCTTGGTACAGGTCTCGACACAAGTATATCTGAGCCACGGGTCAGTTCACCGTGCACCCTCAGCCATGAACGCATTCATGCTCTATCACACTGAGCCATGGGCCTATTCACCATGCTCTACATATATCCCTAGTCTGCAACCGCAGCTGCACTCGCGTCCTCTCTATTTTAGGCTAGGAGAAACCTCAAATATTCAACAATATGCGCTCTGGGTTAACCCGCAGTAGAACCCGTTTCACCATCACCAACTCCTGACGATGATGGATCTATGGCCAGGGCAAACTACATGATATATTCCACTGTGATTCAACCAAGTTGTATAACATGCAAACTATAACGGGAACAAACAACATGAAACTCAGTATTATACTTTTATTGTAATCACCATCATCCTGATTCATCACAAAGATCCATCATTACATGTTATCACTTGGCCTCTTACAAATCATCTAGATCCATCTCAAGGATCATCACATTACCATGGGATCTCAATCCCTCATCACATAGTGCCACTGCCTCTCAAGGCTTACATCATCATCATGGGATAACAATCCCATGTATTTTAGCTAAACACATCATACATGTTATCTCATTATCAAGAGTAACCATCAAAGCAATGTTACTATATATATATATATATATATATACATGATAGTCCTTTGCCTGGCTATTCATCACCTACATGGTTAGTACAGAGAGATCATAATATCAAACATAGGGCAATATTGATGATTATAAAATTTATCACACATGCCTCAACCTCTGATCATGGACATAGGTCACATCATCATGCAAAGCATCTTATATGTTTACCATTTCCTTAGTATTATACATAATATCAAGATGATCACATACATATGATATGTTGTATTAAGAAGCATAGATGTGGTCTACCATAACGTGCACACCTAGGGTTACCATCATAAACCAAACATGATAAAGGAACAACATCCCACATATCGGTTTCTATAAGGGACAGGATCCCCCACTAAAGCATCCACTACCCTTACCAGAGGTGGTAACGGGCAGGGCACCCTCACCTATCGCCCAACACATAATAGACAACACATATCGGCCAGGCACATCAGATCCTATCGGCCGAGCACTAGGGGTGACGGGCAACGCTGCGTCATCATGTAGTGCACTCACCAGAGTCGTGCACTATAGTATTGTGCAACGGGGTGTCGTGCTTCATGGCAACGGTCACAAGGCTACTTCCTCAGGCTAGGTGTATCGGGCAATAAAGACGTGTTATGTAATGCCAGACACTACACCATCAACTAGCTAGCAAACTACAAACCTCCATGCACCATGACGTCAAACCATCATAGAGGCTAAGGTATTGTGCAGGCTACTTATCAAGGGATGATGCCCGACACACACCAAGGCAGGGACCCCTGGTGATGTCCGTCACAAGGTCAGGGACCAAGGTATATCGCCCACCACAACCACCAAAACAAAACGTCCACAACTCTAGGACAAAAGGGGTATCGGGCATCACCTCCCCCAAGACCATATCGGCCAAGATGATGCAACTCCACAAGGTCATCCTCAACCTCAAGCACAAGGGCATAGAAACCCTAATGGATCAAGAACATGGCTCACCTCTCAAAAACTAAGAGAGAGGGGTCTTGCACATCACCTATCACGAAACGGGAAACACAAGGAACAACCCTAGTAAGGTTCACAACCACCACAAAGCTCACCCTTAAAGTCCATGGTGAGAGGAGGGTGTTGCTCAACTAACTAGAACACAAGCTCACCTCTCAACTTAAACGAGAGAGGGGTATTGCCCATGCTACTAGAACTCAAGATCACTCCTCTAGACCAAGGAGAGAAAGGAGTATTGCTCACCAAGAAACCCTAGAACACATGGTTCGACCAACAAGAACAACTTAAGCAAGATACTAATCTAACAACATGTATAGTCGAACATAAGCAACATATAAACAAGAACATAGAAGATGGTAATGTAGTTAGGGTTTAGGAGCTATGTAACCCGCCTTAAGCAAGCTCTAAGCTCCTAGCACCAAGCTCCAAGAACCACCAAGGAAGGAGGAGACTCCAAGGCAAGGATCGGCCACCAAGCTAGCAAGAAGAAGAGGGGATATCGTGCACCAAGGGGAAGGAAAACTAGGGAACTAAAGGGATCCTTAGCAAGAGAAGGGAATCACATATATAGAAGAGGATGGAGGAGAAACCAAAGCAAAGCAAAGCAAGGTGTCACCCACCTAGGGACACTTGTCCATGTGCAAAAACCACCACTCTAGCATGTCTTAAACACATGTCCAAGGCCATTGCCACATGCAAGCATCAAGCACCAAGTGTCCACTAGTGGTGACATAAACGCAATCAAAGAAGGTCAAAGGTCCATGGGAGACACACCTGGATGATACACCACCACCACCACCATGGGCGACACAACCTAGGAGACACAAGCATGGCCGATACACCACTGGCCGACACAGGGCTCTCTTACCCGACACAAGGTCCAAAGGAACAAATACAAGGCACCACAAGGCCCAACAAGCTCAACCAGGCCCAAAGGAACTCAAGCAACGAGCCCAAACCTTCCTCTCAACACTAGAGGAAGCAAGGAGAGGAAGGAACACCTCTCAAGGTGACGAACTTGCTCACAAACCCTAGACTTGGGTTAATTGCAAGTATTACCTCCAACTCTCAACAAAGCACAACCAAACCCTAATCACCACTAAAGGTGATTAGCAAGCAACAAAGCATCAGGGTTAAGCAAAGCAAACAGGGTAAACCCTAAACGGAGGTCAGGGTCCTTACATGCTCAATGGGTTATCTTGCCAAGAAAATGCATGTGGGTGCGTCACACAATTGGAGTCGAAGCTCTAAGTCGACTACTCAAGCCATGTCCAAGCAACGAACAATCCATTTACTGAAACCACCAACCCACCCTCACTCGCCAATCTTCACTTGTTTTTCATCTATGGGCATAATCGTCTTTTTGCCCTCCCACTCAGTCGTTGATTGATTGAGACCCACGAGTGTGGACCCATGACCTAACCACGCATGATTGGCCCAGGTCAGTATGGGCCCAGCCTCTTGGTCAGCTCTTTCGCAAGTCATTTAGCCCACATGGCATTTTCCTATTTGTCGATTTTAAAAAATTCATAACTAATTACTCGATTATTAGAAAAATTTAAATATATGAGCTATGGATTCAGAAAAATAAACCCTATCTAAAAAAATGGTTCGCAATCCTGATTTCCAAGTTTTTAAGTAAGGATTTTCAATAAACCCAAATATCTAATTAAAAGCCCTAAAATGTATAAATAATCCATTTGAACCTAAAATTGACTCAACAAATATGTTTTCCTAATTAGAAAAATATACCTAATCATTTGGCCTAGTTTTCTAACCCAAAATCAAGATTTTAGTTAGAAGATCTAAAAATTTGGGTTTCTACCCTTAACCCATTACAAACCCTGATCCTTGTGACGAACACTTGTACCTAGAATAAAAGGGGCATATGACAAGAATATTTGGGAAAAAGTCATCTCTAGGAAACTCAAGTGAGTATGTACAATACTATTCATATATGAGTTTGAACACTTGTCCTTCAGTTGGGCATTTTGGTATCCAACACTAATATTTCCAATGAGGTGTTGTCTTAGCCTTTATTCTCTTTATTTCCTTCTTATGACACTTTTATTTCAATTATTCTAGGTTCTTGGACCCCACTTTTAAAGTTTTCAATTTCTTATATCTGCCATTAAATTATTCTAGCATGATGATATAAATGACTAATCAACTAATGTAGTGTATATGTGTACAACCACCCATAGTGGGCATGTGTAAATTCACCCAGGGGAATATGATAATTCTCCCACTTTTTATATATTCGGGTGTTTGGGAATGTGTAAGCTCTACCTCACCTAGAGGTTGAGGTTAGGTAGGTACCTCAGCCTTATATTAGCTTAATGTAGTCATATTAAATCTTGCATGCAACTTTGTTATTACTTGACTTGGTAGAATTATTATTTATTTACTTGCCTCATACTTTTGACCCTCTTAGCATAGTAGTTCTTTATCATGCAATATTTTACTTTATGCTTGTCCTTATTTCTTAATTGACACATACCTTTATTCTCCTCTCGCTGGGTGATCCCAACCTCCCAGGTTTAGGATCAGAGTGTGCAACAGGAGCATGGTGAACCAGCCTAAGACTAGGAAAAGGAGTTCATCCTTCCATCATGGACTATTTGTTAAGTTATTTATTTTTGGAGACATATTGATGTAGTTGAGTTTCCCTCTACTTAGATCCACATTTTGTATAAAGCATGTACAGCCTTATTGGGAAAATTTTGATGTACACTTTATGAAATTGAATATAGTCAAATTTTAACTTCCACTGCTATCCAATTTGATTTTGTTTACCATTGTTTTTAGTAGAGAAGTGATTTCACTTCTTTACAATCACCCCAAAAGTCTACATCAAAATGTGCATCAAAGCAATCAATGTTTCAAGCAATCCTACTTGAAATACTAGTTTGTGGTGCCTTTTATATATTTTGTGACCCAATGCATTAGACCAAGATTACTTTGGTATCTACTTATTAGTCCAACGGAAAATTCTAGGGCTAGTCTTGTACACAACATAGCACAATATTATACTTCTGACCTCCTAAGCATATGATATCTATAGAGGTTCTTGCCTATTATCAAGACATTCGTCCTTGCATAGCTATTTTCCATACACATATGGTGTTGGTGCTGGATTACAATTTTGCATCCCAAACCTCTTCAACATTGTTTATAATTTTTTTTTTCATTTTTACTAAATGTTCTAGACTTTTAGATCCTTAGAATATGTACTCGAATTACAAAGATTTCTTTACCCATGTCCTTCATGTCAAATTTTCTACTAAGCTTGATTTTAATGTTATTTATCATATTTATATTTTCTAGCAAGTATGATATCATCCACATACAAGGATAGTATGATAAACTTGCTCCCACTTTTTAAGAGATAAACACAACTACCTAGTTTGTTTGGGACAAACACCAATTGTACCATTACATCATGAAATTTGAGATAACATTGTCTGGAAGATTGCTTTAAAGCATTTATTGACTTTTTCAATTACATACTTTATGTTCATTTTTAGTGAAATTGAAACCCCGTAGGTTTGTATATATGTCTTTATTTAATTCCCCATTAAGGAAAATAGTTTTTACATCCATTTGTTGTAATTCCAAGTCAATATATGCAACAATTGCCAAGATCATTCTCATTGATGCAACTTTGACAACATGGGAATATGTTTCCTGAAAATCATATCCAAACTCTTGTGTAAGCCCCTTGGAAACTAATCGAGCCTTAAACTTGTCAATGGACCCATCAGCTCATAGCTTTTCCTTGAAAACTCATTCCAACGTACTTTATAATTTTAGGTAAATCACATAATCCCCAAACATTATTCTTTTTCATGGAATCTATTTCTTCCTTAATTACTTCATGCCATGAATCTTTTTCTTGTGTATTTTGGGTTTCCTTATATGTCATGGGATATATGTGGTTTTCATCTTGCATGTCTACTAATAAACATTTAGGCTCACATGAATACAAATGATACTCATTCATCCATGAAGGAGACGACCTTTGTCTTTTATTTCCAATAATGGCCTGATTTTCTATTTTGACGTCCATGTGTATATTTTCATTTCTCATACTCTCATTTTCCATATTTTCTTCTTATATATTTTCATTCTTCATATTTTATTGAGGTTCCAAATACTTCAATTCTTCATTTTCTTGGTTATCATTAAAGTAAAAAAAAGGATTTTTTCACTGCCTTAGGCAGAGCCCGCATCCTTTTTCCAGCCATAGCCTGGATAACTGGCGGGTGATAAATCCAGCGCTCCATAGCGTGGTTCGAACCCAGATCCCCCCGGAGGGGGACACCGTGCCTTACCAGCTGCACTAACGCTGACCGGGTGGTTATCATTAAAGTAATCATCATTTATTATTTGTAAAGGTTTCATATCTTTATCTTGGGATTCTCCTTTGTCAATGTTTTCTAAGAAGGTTGCATCACTATATTTGTAATGACCATCATCAAACTGACAAACAAATCATTACTAATTAAGAGAAATAAACATAATAAGCAGATTAACAAAAATCACTAAAATTTAAAACCATTTTGCAAGGAGATCCTTTTCCAGAAAACTCTCACTTAAAGATCCAAAACTCATACATATCATGATTACATTGTACAACATCTCATCTTGAGGACAACATACAACAATTACTCTATCAAAACACATACTGGAGAAACATAAAACCTCGAGGCATTCAAGCTAAAATCTCAGATCATTCAAGAAACCAGTACGAACCAACTCCAAGGACCTGAGAGTACAAAGACGACACATAGGACTTCTATCTACAAGACACGACATGCAGTACATTCAACCTGAACTATCACTGCTGCCTCAGATGTTGTTCCTCCTCTGTAGAAAGATCTTCACCACCTCGTGCATGTCCACCTAAAAAAAATGTGGATCCCACGGGGTGAGACAATTGTCCCAACGAGAGATATAACTCTTCGCCGACCATATTATTATCATAAATTAAGCATTTATAAACTGAGCAGAGGTTCTTTTTATATTAACAGGCAGGATAATTCACTATATGAATAGAATGAAGTAATCTCCTTTCTTAAGGAGAACATTTCATCTACCCATGGTAGAGTTATAAATCATCTATCTACTTTGCAAGGAATGTAAAAAAACTTAAATATCATCTATCAACTAAGATGTATAACTAAATTGCGCATCAAACAATATTTCTCATATTCGATCCTTAAGCAGATATGCTACATGGATGAACATATTTTAATAATCACGCTTATACCCTGAGGAGATGACGCATACCTCATTCATCTCCAACCGACCACAAACTTCTCACAAGTCGGTACCATACAAGGTCAATGGGAGAGCCGATTACCATGACCTCACTTGTCTCAGTCAGTACGAGACCACTTAAGCTTAGCAGGACATCTTGTGTCGGCTGCAAATAGCTATGCCAGGGTACGTAGGCGTCCTTTCTTAGAGCTACAATGTCAACTGCACTCTCTTAGGGGAAACATCTACTAACAACCGTCCCCAGTTATGAAATTACTGAGTCATGGTGACACAAGAACCATACTCTGAGCCACGAGCCAGTTCACCATGCTCAACATAGAGTCTATGACTGAAGTCGCACTCGAGCCAGTATATGACATATAGCCAAATCCCCATTCATTTTGGGCTCGGAAGGGGATCGGCTCACACATGGCCGTCCGTACTTGCACCCCCACATACACAAAAGTATGCACTCTGAGTTATGCCGTGGGGAACCCATTTCACCATTCAACAAATCCTGACACTGATGGATCTATGGTCAGAGCAATGTTTTATAGTTCCTAATGATGTATTACATATTTTACATCATTCTTTTAGCATCAAACAAGTTATCATTATTAATCACAACAAATTCTACAAAGAAAAGTGTAATACATCTATCACGTACTTTTCAGATCTTTAAAACACATGATACTTGGGATCTTAGTCCCTCATCACATTACTGGGAATTCTCATCCCTTCACATTATTATCATGATTACTGGTTCTGGGTATTCAAACCCTTGGATCGTCACACAACATTGTTATCTCTATAACAGATAAACATTACCTCTAAGTCCTCAGACCCAAGTAATGTTATTTAAAACACATGATACTTGGGATCTTAGTCCCTCATCACATTACTGGGAATTCTCATCCCTTCACATCATTATCATGATTACTGGTTCTGGGTATTCAAACCCTTGGATCGTCACACAACATTGTTATCTCTATAACAGATAAACATTACCTCTATAACAGATAATTCACTGTATGAATAGAATGAAGTAATCTCCTTTCTTAAGAAGAAAATTGCATCTACCCATGGTAGAGTTATAAATCATCTATATACTTTGCAAGGAATGTAAATAAACTTAAATATCATCTATCAACTAAGATGTATAACTAAATTGCGCATCAAACAATATTTCTCATATTCGATCCTTAAGCAGATATGCTACATGGCTGAACATATTTTAATAACCACGCTTATGCCCTGAGGAGATGAAGCATACCTCATTCATCTCCAACTAACCACAAACTTCTCACAAGTCGGTACCATACAAGGTCAATGGGAGAGCCGATTACCATGACCTCACTTGTCTCAGTCAGTACGAGACCACTTAAGCTTAGAAGGACATCTTGTGTCGGCTGCAAATAGCTATGCCAGGGTACGTAGGCATCCTTGCTTAGAGCTACAACGTCAACTGCACTCTAAGTCACACAATATTGTTATTTAAAACACATGATACTTGGGATCTTACTCCCTCATCACATTATTGGGAATTTTCATCCCTTCACATCATTATCATGATTACTGGTTCTGGGTATTCAAACCCTTGGATCGTCACACAACATTGTTATCTCTATAACAGATAAACATTACCTCTATAACAGATAATTCACTGTATGAATAGAATGAAGTAATATCCTTTCTTAAGGAGAACATTGCATCTACCCATGGTAGAGTTATAAATCATCTATCTGCTTTGCAAGGAATGTAAAGAAACTTAAATATCATCTATCAACTAAGATGTATAACTAAATTGCGCATCAAACAATATTTCTCATATTCGATCCTTAAGAAGATATGCTACATGGCTGAACATATTTTAATAATCACACTTACGCCCTAAGGAGATGAAGCATACCTCATTCATATCCAACCGACCACAAACTTCTCACAAGTCGGTACCATACAAGGTCAATGGGAGAGCCGATTACCATGACCTCACTTGTCTCAGTCAATATGAGACCACTTAAGCTTAGCAGGACATCTTGTGTCGGATACAAATAGCTATGCCAGGGTACGTAGGCCTCCTTGATTAGAGCTACAATGTCAACTGCACTCTCTTAGGGGAAACATCTACTAACAACTGTCCCCAGTTATGAAATTACCGAGTCATGGTGACACAAGAACCATACTCTGAGCCACGAGCCAGTTCACCATGCTCAACATAGAGTCTATGACTGAAGTCGCACTCGAGCCAGTATATGACATATAGCCAAATCCCCATTCATTTCGGGCTTCTTGTATGACTTGGAGTATGGTTCTTACTCTATTACATCATTTAAATATTCAACTTATGAGATGACTTGGAGTTGGAGATAATTGTAGGATTGCTTCTTATATTGTAGAAGGAACCTGTTTTTGTGAGAACATGTTACACTAAATGAGATTACTCAAAACATAAAACACAATCAATCACCAATTAACCACATATCCAAAAATATGGGTAAATTAAAACTGATTTCAACATCAACACCCGCTCAGAAACATTTGCATAAGAGCCCAATATCTTTCTTGTATCCATACTATGCCAAGAATTTGATACAAATTGTTCTATCGCCTATGCTACAACATATCTGCACATGAGAACAATATTTGTATATGCCACAAAACAAACATTAAGATACTGATAAAAGTCTGATTCGTTTGAAACACCATATACAAATTTTTCTCAACTGGACCTAATAGTACAGGGATGACTCTAGGACACACGAGACATCTAATCATCTTTCTCAAAGATTCATTACTATAGTTCCTCTTTGCTACACATGTTTGTTTTTGTCACTTTCGATTACCAAAAAAAATGTGGCAAACCACAAGGGTGAGACCCATGTCCCAGAAAGAGATATAACCTCCAATAATGCTTATTGATTAAAATATTTTAAATAGTAGATAACTAAGTGTAAGGACCCTGACCTGCGTTTAGGGTTTACCCTGTTTGTTTTGCTTAATCTTGGTGCTTTGATGCTTGCTAATCACCTTTAAGTGGTGATTAGGGTTTTGTTGTGCTTTGTTGAGAGTTCGAGGGGCTACTTGCAAATAACCCAAGTTTAGGGTTTTGTGTGCAAGTTGGTCATCTTGTGAGATGTTTTTCCCTCTTTTCTTCCTCTAGGGTTGAGAGGAAGGCTTGGGCTTGTTGTTTGAGTTCTTTGGGCCTGAGTTGAGCTTGTTTGGGCCTTGAGGTGCCTTGGTTGGGCTTGCTTGAGCCTTGTGTCGGCCAGGACCTGCTTTGTGTCGCCCAGCAGGCTGGTGTGTCACCCAGCAGGCTGGTGTGTCACCTAGCAGAGCTGATGCTTGTGTCGCCCATGTTGGTTGACCTTGTTTGGTGGACACTTGGTGCATATTTTTGACAAGTGTCCCATGCCTTGCTAGTGTGTTGGCTTGAACCCTAGGACAAGTGTCCCTTGGGTGGATGACACATGGCATGGATCTACCTTGTTTTCTCGACCCTTTCCTTCTATATATATGGTTCTTTCCCTTGCCTTAGCCTCCTTTGCTCTTTTGGTTTCTCCTCCACCTTGAGTGCACGATATCCCTCTCCTTCTTGCTTGTGTTGGCCGATATACTCCCTTGGAGTTGAAGTGGTGGCCGATACACCTTCCTGGAGAAGCCTGGTGGACGATAGCTTTGGACCTTGGAGCTGTGTTGGACGATACCCCTTGGAGCTGGAGTGCTTCTTCTTCCTTGGAGCTTAAAGGCGGGTTGCATAATTTCTAACCCTAACTTCTTTACCTTTTGTTCTTGTTCTTAAGTTAGTAGCTTAGATTTGTACCTTGCATGTGTTCCTTTGTTGAACGATATCCACCTTTGTCTTGGTGATGGATGATATGTGTACCTTGTGATGGATGTTATGATGTGTGTTCTTGAGGTTGGACGATACCTTGCCCTTGTGTTGGGCGATAAGGGTGAGCTAGGGTTATGTTGGCCGATATGGGGGTGTTGGGCGATAGCCCTGACGGGCGTCAACCTTGTGTTGGACGATATGGACTCTCTTGTCTTGGACGACAGGCCTTGGTTTCTTGGCGGACGACAGGGCCTGGTTTGGATGAGTTGGTTGAGTTGCACGATATGCAAAGGTGGTGCTGGCCGATAGCCCTGCCGGGCATTGCATCTTATTGTATCGGCCGATAGGCCTGGGCTATGACACGCGACAGAGGTTTGGGGTGGTGATGGGCATCACGCTCTTGGTTTGAGGTGAGTGCTGGCCGTTAGGCCTTGTGTTGTTGCACGATATGTGGGAGTGCTTCCCTCTCTCCTTTCTTTCTTTCTCTCCTTCTCTCTCCTAGCACTTGTGAGGTTGTTAGATAGGTTCTAGCCTAGGATGTCGGGCAAGGTGGTGAGCTGTGACGGGCGTTGCCCGATGGGGTGTGTCGCGCAACACTCCCTGACGCACGACACCCAGGTCGCCCGGTCCTTTTGTGATGCGGCGTTACGGGCAGAAGACTGGGTGCAGCGCAGCGTTGCTGCCTTCCCATGCCCTAGCCGTGTGGTTTTCTTAGGTAAGGGTTGTGAGGTTTTAGTGAGGGTAAGTAGTTCTTTGGTGACGGTCTCTTATGTGATAGAAGCAGATGCTTATGCTTAAACAACACAACGTTAGTGATGTCTTGCTTAATAATGATTTCTATGATAACGACAGTGTTGCCTTGATTTATGATAACTATGACAATGTAAATGACAACCATGATGATAATGTTGTTGATAACAAAGATGATGGTGATGCCTTGCTAGTAGTGGAAGTATTAGTAATGATAATAATGATGATAAATGACAGCTACATTAAGAGACTGCTTAATGACATAGAAATAAGGATAATAATAGATGATGATGCTAACAATGGTAATGATGGTAACAAGAGTAGTAATGCTATGCATGATGTAAGTCTTATGCTTAATTGTTAATGGCAATGATAAATGGTAGTTTCATTAATAATTGTTTAATGATAAAGGTAATAATGATGACAGTGGATGATAATAATAATGACTTTGGCAACAATAGTATTTGTTCTGTATACTCAACATGCTCTCTATATGAAGTGAATACCTTGGTTGTTTGTATAATCTTGAGATAAGGGTAAGCATGTATATGGTCTGATAATGATGTGCTTAATACACTTGAACAACAAATAGTGTAATAATGATAAGTAGAGTATCTCGAATGATAGTTCATGGTAATGAGCATATTGCTTATGTTGAAACTATGGTTATAGTGTACTCTAATCATGTAGGTAATGATTAGCCTTGAAAAGGGCTATGAGACACATGTGATGACTAACATCACTTGGTAATTACTCTGGTTAATGAGATAATATGTATAATGTGCTAAGTTCATGATGATGATGTGAGCCTTGAGAGGCATTGACAGTACATGATAAGGGATTGAGATCCCATGGTATGTGATGATCCTCGAGATGGATCTGGATGGTTGGCAAGAGGCCAAGTGATAACATGTGATGTTGGATCCTTGTGATGGATCAGGTTGATGTGGTTCCAATAATAAAATAATGTTGTTTACTTTCTGTTATATCTTGCATGTTATATAACTTGGTTGAATCCTGCAACCCATCTAAAAGATACTAATTTATCACAGTGAAATATATCATGTAGTTTTCCCTGGCCATAGATCCATCATCATCAGGACTTGGTGATGGTGAAATGGGTTCCCCTACAGGTTAACCCGGAGCGCATATTGTTGAATATGCGAGATTACTCCTAGCCTAAAGTAAGGAGGTAAGAGTGTAACTTCAGTTACAGACTCAGATATGTATATAGAGCATGGTGAATAGGCCCATGGCTCAGGATATGTGATGTGAAGAGCATGAATGCGTTCATGGCTCAGAGCACAGTGATCAGGCCCATGGCTCAATTGTACTAGTGCCGAAACCTGTACCAAGGCGGGCTAGAGTAAGGGTAGCCTATGGAGCTGACCCAGTGGCTTAGACCACTACAACATGTGACTAAGGTCATGCTTGTGTTGTGCTCGTGTACTGACCACAAGGTGGGAGGTCATGGAGTCCGGCTCTTCCATTGACCTTGTATGACACCAGTCTTAGGCTTCGCAGCCAGAGGTTGGATTTGAATGGTACGATTCAAATCCTCGGGGCATAATAATACGTAATACAGCCGTTTAGTATTTACTGCTTAAGATAAACACGAAACATTAGTTGAGGCCTTGTTTGTGTAATATCTCTGTTATATCTTGCAGGTTATGTGATAATATATCTTATCTTGATAATCAGGTTATGTGGCATTATATCTTGTTCTGATAATCATGTTATATAATGATATACCTTATCTTGTCAATCATGTTCCGTTGAAAGATATCCGATTAAATGCCTTTGTACAACTGGTAAGCTTGTCGGTAAGAATAGCCTTGCTTTACGTAGACTGCTCATGTTATATCTGTTGATTAGATATCTACTGTTATAGTTTATTCCTGCTGAGGTTCTGTAGTTGCGGTGGGGAGTTATGCTTCCCGCTGGGACAATTGTTCAATTGTCTCACCCCGCTGGTTTAACCCCTTTTTAGGTGGTCGAGGTAGACGTGGTCGTGGTCGTGGGGTAGCGGCCGAGCAGCTTGAGGAGCAGTAGAAGGAAAGCGTTGGACATGTTGCTGTTTTGGATGTTTTGTAGTAGAGTCTAGAGTCATCCCTGTACTCTCAGGTCCTTGGTAGTGTTTTGACATTGATTCACGATGAACGATCGATAATGTTTTGTATATCCTGTTGTTGGCCGGATGTGGGCCTTTATGTATATGAACAGGTGGTGAACTCATGTGATGGATGAACAGCTGGTTCTGAGATGTGGACACGTATCAGATATCGTGTATGTATATATGACGTGTTTCTATGCAGGATGAGGACTGGAAAGTAATAGTTCCACAGTTTATCAGTTTTCCGCAATCGATTTTAATTAACCCGTATTTTCATAATCTATGGTTATGGTGATTTCCACACATTTTTGCGTAACACCTCATTAACTTTATCATAATGGGATGTGTTGCCACAAGTTTTGGTATCAGAGCTTTAGGTTCGCTGAGTCTACATGGATTTAGGACTAGGTTGAGTTGTTCTTATGAGTGTCCAGGTTTTCTTACAAAATCTTCTACCCTCAGCGGAAGAAAAGTCAAGATGTCTGGAAACCATGAAGAACACTCTGCTGAGTACATTGATACTGCATCGATTGATGGAGCAGATGGACAGGCACATGAAGATCGGATGCTTGAGGTTCCCCAACCTTACCCAGCCATTTTTGAACATCCTGCTTACCAACAGCTTATGGGGTAGATGATGGCTACGATGAATCTCATGGTTGAGCGATTACCAGTGCCTCCTCCGAGAGCACAGGTTCCCCATAGAGAAGCATCGGGTATTGGGAAGACCTTTGAGCGGCTTCGCCGAGTTGGAGCTTCGTATTATGCTGGGACGGCTGATCCAGCGGATGCAGATCTGTGGATGACAAGTCTTGAGAAGGCTTTCTAGATCCTTGACATCCCCGAAGCAGACAAAGTAAAGCATGCTATCTACCTTCTGAAAGGTAGTGCTGGTCACTGGTGGACCATAGAAGAAGAGAAGCGGCCTGGTGAGGTGATCTGTTGGGAAGTGTTTCGACGTGAGTTTGTCACCAGATACTTTCCCAAGACGTATCTGGATGAGAAGGTTAGTCAGTTCGAGAACCTGAGACAAGGAACGATGAATGTCACCGAGTATGAAGCTAAGTTTATGGATCTGTTGAGGTTTTGTCCTCACATGGCGGCAACAGACGAGGAACGGATCAGACGTTTCGAGAAGGGTTTGGGTGTTGAGTTGAAAACCCCGGTGTCTGCGTTGGAAAATCGGGAGCGGTTTGCTACGTTTGTGGAATCGGTTCGACGGATCGAGAGGACAGTAAGGGAGAAAAGAGAGTCTATGTCTCTTAAAAGACCTGCTCAGTTTCAAGGATGAAGGTTTGGTGGCTTTAAGAAGCCTAGGTTTTCAGCACCGTCAATGATGAGAAGTTCTGGTGTACCATCTCAGTGGTCTCCGAGTAAGGGGAAAGGTTATGTTTCTTCACCGTCTAAGGCACACAGTTCAGCTTCAATGGCAGTGACAGGGCCAGCTAAGCCACGGTTTGAGGACATGTCATGCTATCTTTGTGGACAGACCGGGCATCTCAAGTCGCATTGCCCGAATAGAGATGTTGAAGTGATGCAGCAGTCAAGGCAGAACCAACAAGGATCAGATCGACAGCAGCCCAGTGGTAGCAGAGGATGAGGACACAGTCAAGCGTCTCAAGCTGGATCGTATGCTCAAGGAAGCAGAGGTCGTGGACAACAAGCAACGACTCGATTCTACGCTATGAGTCAGCCGGAGGCGATAGTCAACCCGCGAGTGGTGACAGGTCAGATGGAGTTATTTCATTCTGATATGTCTTCTTCTTGCTTTATATCTGTTCTGGTTGACCCGGGTGCTACACACTCTTTTATCGCCTATAGTATGCTTGAAAACTGTCGTTTGCCTGTTAGCTGTAAGAAGGATAGCTTGTTGTTAGAAACCCCTCTTGATGGTTCCTCCCTGCTTCGAGAAGTGTGTCCATCTTGTGTCTTGTCTTTCTCGGGACATCGCATTCAAGTGGATCTTATGCCACTTGACATGCATGGTTTCAATGTTATCCTTGGGATGGATACCTTAGAGAAGTATAAGGTTATTTTGGACTATGGTTCCAAGCAGGCTGTGTTTGATGTTGCTGGAGAGAAGTGGATCTTCCAGGGAGATAGGAAGATTCTTCCGACGTGTTTGGTATCAGCTATGGTGGCAGATAAGTTGTTACGACAAGGATGTGAGGCGTTCTTAGCTCACGTGGTGGATACCGTTGTGGTTACCAAGGCGAAAGGTCCTAGTCTTGAGGAAGTGTCAGTTGTTTGAGAGTTTGCAGACGTGTTTCCTGAGGAGTTTCCTGGTGTTCCTCCACCCCGAGAGATTGATTTCGAGATCAATCTGGTTCCTGGAACACAGCCAGTTGCTCAGTCAGCGTATAGGATGGCTCCAGAAGAGATGGCAGAGTTGAAGAAGCAGTTGCAAGAGTTGTTGGAGAAAGGTTTTATCCGACCGAGTACATCGCCGTGGGGTGCTCCCGTGTTGTTCATGAAGAAGAAGGATGGTTCGATGCGGTTGTGTATAGATTACCGGCAGTTGAATAAAGTCACGATCAAGAATGAATACCCATTGCCGAGGATAGATGATCTGTTCGATCAGTTGCGTGGTGCTACCGTGTTTTCGAAGATCGATCTACGGTCTGGATATCATCAGTTGAGGATAAAGACGGATGACATACCAAAGTCAGCTTTCAGGACGAGGTATGGTCATTTCGAGTTTGTGGTTATGCCGTTCGGGCTAACCAATGCACCTGCTGCTTTCATGGATCTGATGAACAGAGTGTTCCATCCATTCTTAGATCAGTTTTTTGTAGTCTTTATAGATGACATCTTGATCTACAGTCGGGACAGGCGAGAGCATGAGCAACATCTTCGTCAAGCATTGACTCTTCTTCGTCAACATTTGTTGTATGCCAAGTTTAGTAAGTGTGAGTTCTGGTTGGATGAAGTGACTTTCTTGGGTCATGTGATATCTACTGAAGGAGTCAAAGTAGATCCGAAGAAGTTGGAATCCGTTACGGATTGGGAACAACCGAAGACGCTGACAGAAGTTCATAGTTTCCTTGGTTTGGCAGGATACTACCAGAGGTTTATCAAGGACTTCAGTGTGATCGCGTTGCCGATGACAAAGTTGACCCGGAAGGATGTACCTTTTGTTTGGGATGATCGATGTCAGCAAGCTTTCCAGAGTTTGAAAGAGAAGCTGACCAGTGCTCCAGTGTTGATCTTGCCAGAGCTTGGGAAAGGCTATGTTGTTTTCTGTGATGCTTCCAAGAAAGGCTTAGGTTGCGTGTTGATTCAAGAAGATCATGTGGTTTCTTTTGCTTCACGACAGCTCAAGAAACATGAGGAGAACTATCCGACTCATGATTTGGAGTTGGCAGCAGTAGTTCATGCATTAAAGATTTGGAGACACTATCTGTATGGGGAAGTGTGTCAGATCTTTACGGATCATAAGAATCTAAAGTACATCTTTACACAGCAAGAGTTGAACATGCGACAACGACGATGGATGGAGTTGATCAATGATTACGACTGCACTATCGAGTATCATCCTGGTAAGGCAAACATGGTAGCTGATGTGCTTAGCAGGAAGTCTTCTTCTCTTTCTCCAAAGAAGGCACAGTTGAGTTCTTTGGTATGCCATAAGCAAGATATGTTTGTTTCTCTACAACAGATGAATGTGCAGATGGAAGTTTCTTTGTTGTCTGGTCTTTTTGCACAGATGCAAGTTAAGCCTATGTTGAGACAGCAGATCAAGGATGCACAGTAGACAGATGATGCAGTACAGTTGATTAGATCAGAGTTCGGCAGCTACAAGCGTGATGGTTTTCATGAGTCCGAGTACGGATTAGTTTGCTATCATGATAGGATGGTAGTTCCAGATTCTGATGATCTGAGGAAGTTGGTGCTTGAAGAAGCACATACGTCGATGTATGCGATGCATCCAGGTGTCACCAAGATGTATCATAGTCTGAAGGACTTATATTGGTGGCCCGGTTTGAAAAGAGATGTAGTCGAGTTCGTGGCGAGATGTGCAGTGTGTCAGCAAGTGAAGGCTGAACATCAGAAACCGGCAGGTACGTTGCAACCTTTGCCGATACCACAGTGGAAATGGGATCATATAACCATGGATTTCGTAGTTGGTCTACCCCAGACAACTAGGAATCATGATTCCATTTGGGTGATAGTGGACAGATTGACGAAGTCTGCCCATTTTCTTCCGGTGAAGACAACATATACAGCTGAGAAACTAGCTCGAGTATATGTGGATGAGATAGTACGTTTGCATGGAGTGCCAGCGTCGATAGTTTCTGACAGAGGTCCTCAGTTTATGAGTCGTTTTTGGGAACAGTTGCACAGAGCATTGGGAACGCAGTTGAGGTTCAGTACAACTTTTCACCCGCAGACAGATGGACAGTCTGAGAGGACTATACAGATTTTGGAGGATCTTCTTCGAGCTTGTGTTTTGTAGTTTCTAGGAAACTTGGATGTACATCTGAGTTTGATAGAGTTTGCTTACAACAACAGTTATCAACGGAGTATTGACATGGCTCCTTATGAAGCTCTGTATGGGAGGAAGTGCAGATCTCCTTTGTGTTGGTATGAGTCTGGTGAGTATCAACTTTTGGGTCCTGAGTTAGTCCAGCAGACGACAGATAAGATCAAAGTGATACAACAACAGTTGAAAGTGGTACAGGACAGGTAGAAGTCTTATGCAGACAATCGCCGACGACCTTTAGAGTTCCAGGTGGGAGACAAAGTGTATCTTAAAGTCTCACCGTGGAAGGGTGTGCTAAGGTTTGGTCGGAAGGGTAAGTTAGCTCCCAGGTATATGGGGCCT
Source organism: Alisma plantago-aquatica (assembly GCA_963693085.1). NCBI lineage: Eukaryota > Viridiplantae > Streptophyta > Magnoliopsida > Alismatales > Alismataceae > Alisma > Alisma plantago-aquatica. Next base: position 673,491,638 of record OY856413.1, on the reverse strand, counting down.
TACTCAGTCAGAGCACGTGTTGGCAAGGTAGCTTACGAGTTAGAGTTGCCTCCAGAGTTGCACAGATTGCATCCAGTGTTTCATGTCAGTATGCTGAAGAAAAGTCATCCGGATTCAGGTACAGTGATACAGCCAGTTGAGGTTGAGCTTGATGCAGATGTGACTTACGAGGAAGGTCCAGTGGCGATCCTTGACAGAAGGATCAAGAAGCCGAAGAGGAAAGACCTGGTTCTTGTGAAAGTTCTTTGGCAGCGTCGTGGTGTTGAGGAAGCCACGTGGGAGCTGGAGGAAGAGATGAAGAGGAAGTATCCCTCACTTTTCTCTTCGAATTTTGGGGACGAAATCCCTTAAAGGGGGTTAGCTTGTAAGGACCCTGACCTACGTTTAGGGTTTACCCTGTTTGTTTTGCTTAATCTTGGTGCTTTGATGCTTGCTAATCAATTTTAAGTGGTGATTAGGGTATTGTTGTGCTTTGTTGAGAGTTCGAGGGGCTACTTGCAAATAACCCAAGTTTAGGGTTTTGTGTGCAAGTTGGTCATCTTGTGAGATGTTTTTCCCTCTTTTCTTCCTCTAGGGTTGAGAGGAAGGCTTGGGCTTGTTGTTTGAGTTCTTTGGGCCTGAGTTGAGCTTGTTTGGGCCTTGAGGTGCCTTGGTTGGGCTTGCTTGAGCCTTGTGTCGGACAGGACCTGCTTTGTGTCACCCAGCAGGCTGGTGTGTCGCCCAGCAGAGCTGATGCTTGTGTTGCCCATGTTAGTTGACCTTGTTTGGTGGACACTTGGTGCATATTTTGGACAAGTGTCCCATGCCTTGCTAGTGTGTTGGCTTGAACCCTAGGACAAGTGTCCCTTGGGTGGACGACACATGGCATGGATCTACCTTGTTTTCTCCACCCTTTCCTTCTATATATATGGTTCTTTCCCTTGCCTTAGCCTCCTTTGCTCTTTTGGTTTCTCATCCACCTTGAGTGCACGATATCCCTCTCCATCTTGCTTGTGTTGGCCGATATACTCCCTTGGAGTTGAAGTGGTAGCCGATACACCTTCCTGGAGAAGCCTGGTGGACGATAGCTTTGGACCTTGGAGCTGTGTTAGACAATACCCCTTGGAGCTGGAGTGCTTCTTCTTCCTTGGAGCTTAAAGGCGGGTTGCATAATTTCTAACCCTAACTTCTTTACCTTTTGTTCTTGTTCTTAAGTTAGTAGCTTAGATTTGTACCTTGCATGTGTTCCTTTGTTGAACGATATCCACCTTTGTCTTGGTGATGGACGATATGTGTACCTTTTGATGGACGTTATGATGTGTGTTCTTGAGGTTGGACGATACCTTGCCCTTGTGTTGGGTGATAAGGGTGAGCTAGGGTTATGTTGGCTGATATGGGGGTGTTGGGCGATAGCCCTGACGGGCGTCAACCTTGTGTTGGACGATATGGACTCTCTTGTCTTGGACGACAGACCTTGGTTTCTTGGCGGACGACAGGGCCTGGTTTGGATGAGTTGGTTGAGTTGCACGATATGCAAAGGTGGTGCTGGCCGATAGCCCTGCCGGGCGTTGCATCTTATTGTATCGGCCGATAGGCCTGGGGCTGTGACGCGCGACAGAGGTTTGGGGTGGTGACGGGCGTCACGCTCTTGGTTTGAGGTGAGTGCTGGCCGTTAGGCCTTGTGTTGTTGCACGATATGTGGGAGTGCTTCCCTCTCTCCTTTCTTTCTTTCTCTCCTTCTCTCTCCTAGCAGTTGTGAGGTTGTTAGATAGGTGCTAGCCTAGGATGTCGGGCAAGGTGGTGAGCTGTGACGGGCGTTGCCCGATGGGGTGTGTCGCGCAACACTCCCTGACGCACGACACCCAGGTTGCCCAGTCCTTTTGTGATGCGGCGTTACGGGCAGAAGACTGGGTGCAGCGCAACATTGCTGCCTTCCCATGCCCTAGCCGCGTGGTTTTCTTAGGTAAGGGTTGTGAGGTTTTAGTGAGGGTAAGTAGTTCTTTGGTGACGGTCTCTTATGTGATAGAAGCAGATGCTTATGCTTAAACAACACAACGTTAGTGATGCCTTGCTTAATAATGATTTCTATGATAACGACAGTGTTGCCTTGATTTATGATAACTATGACAATGTAAATGACAACCATGATGATAATGTTGTTGATAACAAAGATGATGGTGATGCCTTGCTAGTAGTGGAAGTATTAGTAATGATAATAATGATGATAAATGACAACTACATTAACAGACTGCTTAATGACATAGCAATAAGGATAATAATAGATGATGATGCTAACAATGGTAATGATGGTAACAAGAGTAGTAATGCTATGCATGATGTAAGTCTTATGCTTAATTGTTAATGGCAATGATAAATGGTAGTTGCATTAATAATTGTTTAATGATAAAGGTAATAATGATGACAGTGGATGATAATAATAATGACTTTGGCAACAATAGTATTTGTTCTGTATACTCAACATGCTCTCTATATGAAGTGAATACCTTGGTTGTTTGTATAATATTGAGATAAGGGTAAGCATGTATATGGTCTGATAATGATGTGCTTAATACACTTGAACAACAAATAGTGTAATAATGATAAGTAGAGTATCTCGAATGATAGTTCATGGTAATGAGCATATTGCTTATGTTGAAACTATGGTTATTGTGTACTCTAATCATGTAGGTAATGATTAGACTTGAAAAGGGCTATGAGACACATGTGATGAGTAACATCACTTGGTAATTACTCTGGTTAATGAGATGATATGTATAATGTGCTAAGTTCATGATGATTATGTGAGCCTTGAGAGGCATTGACAGTACATGATAAGGGATTGAGATCCCATGGTATGTGATGATCCTCGAGATGGATCTGGATGGTTGGCAAGAGGCCAAGTGATAACATGTGATGTTGGATCCTTGTGATGGATCAGGTTGATGTGGTTCCAATAATAATATAATGTTGTTTACTTTCTGTTATATCTTGCATGTTATATAACTTGGTTGAATCCTGCAACCCATCTAAAAGATACTAATTAATCACAGTGAAATATATCATGTAGTTTGCCTTGGCCATAGATCCATCATCATCAAGACTTGGTGATGGTGAAACAGGTTCCCCTACAGGTTAACCCAGAGCGCATATTGTTGGCTAAATGGACATCTGTAAATCCCTTTTGTTTTGATAATGACAAACATTTCATTCTTATTGATCTAACGAGCTACTTGAGTGTGCAGGAACAAGGTGGATGACAAAGTACTAGGGAAATCCATATGCTTACAATATTTATATTTTCATGAAATGTAATCGCTTTGTAAAAACTTGTACAAATATATAATGTACAAGTACTTAGATTTCATGTAAATCAAGCGTTAGATCTTCCCTAGCTAAACACCACATTTAGATAAGTCATCCCCTTCAAATAGGATCACATATGCACACTCATACATATAATTAGTGCCTAAATTGAAAGATTGAAACAGGGACAATCTCGGTCGACCTAACTCCTCGACCGAGACACTCTCGGTCGACAATCTTCTCGACCGAGAAAGGCCCAAAGTAGCCGTTAGACACAACTGACAAGGTAGTTGGCAGTTGGAGATAAACATTGCAAAACACTTGATTCAGAGAGCCTATCGGTCGACAAGAGTTTGACCGAGTAGGTGTCTCGGTCGACCATTCCTCGACCGAGATGAACTCTGACAGCAATTGCAGAGTAAATTAATTAGGCGTTGCTAAAGCAACAAACTTATACCTAACGGCTAGTTAAGCACTTAGAAACCCCTAGAAGGTGTCTAGAACGTCCTTAAGCATCCATAGGCCATTCCTATAAATAGGACAAGCCATAGGACACTCAAACTCACTTGTTACACTTGAGAAATCCTTGAGCATACTTTGAGCAATCTGTTTGTGAGCAAATTGAGCATTGTGACAATTGGCTACTTCCTTCCTTAGCTCAAAATTTGTGTTCTATAGGCTAGCATCTCCTATCCACTACAATTACAATTCCATACACTTTGGTTAGGAGATCTACACGCTTGATCTAGGCAAATCAAGCCTTGGGCTATAAAAGGATAAGTTGTAATTTCCTTTTTCCTTTCTTGTTCTCTATTATTGTTTGTACTCTCCTTGCTACTCCTAGGTTGGAGGCTGCGGATTGGAGAGGGTGGAGATCTTCTTGGTGAAGAAGGAGACCTTGGGCTACTTCAAGAAGGCTGGTGCAACGGGAGGTTACTTCTAGAGAGGAAGGCTACTTCAAGGGGGAGCTTGGAGTTACTTCAAGAAGGCTACCTCAAGTTGGTGCATCTACTTCAAGTGAAGGCTGTTCAAGGGGTGTAAGGAAAGTATTGTATTTTGTATAAATCCTTGAGAAGGTAATAAAATAAATACTTTCAAAATCCCGGTTGGGTAAGAAACCAGGTAGTGGACTGACAATCTTAGTATTTGCTAAGATTGGAACCACTCTAAACACTTGTCTCCTTCTTCCAATTTCAATTGTGGTTGTTTGAGTTCAATAATTGTTAAAATATTTTTAAAACTCTATTCACCCCCCCTCTAGTGTTTTTCAATTGGTATCAGAGCAGGCTTCTAGGAACCTAACAAGGTCTTGAAGAATGGGTGACGGAGTGCTCAACAACCTTAACCTTGAAGGGACACTTGTTGCTAGACCTCCAGCGTTCGATGGAGCAAACTACCAATATTGGAAGAGAAGGATGAAGTTCTATTTCCAAGGCATCAATTGTGACTTATGGAGGATGGTGTCAACCCCATATGAGCTTCCTCAAACTCAATTTGTGGAATGGGATGCAAATACGGTAAAGTTGGCTCAAATGAATGCTAAAGCTGTAAGCATTTTATATTGTTCAATTTCAGTAGGAGAATTTAATAGGATATCTAACTGTGACACAGCCTATGATATTTGGCATAGACTGTCCATAACTTATGAAGGTACAGTCCAAGTCAAAAATTCCAAAATTAGCATGCTTAAACAAATGTTTGAACACTTTCGTATGGATCCTAATGAATCTATTAGTGAAATGTTTGCAAAATTCTCTTCTATTTTTAATGGTTTAAATGCCCTAGGAAAACCTGTTCTTGAAGAAGATCAGGTATCAAAAATCCTTCGATCACTTCCTCCTAAATATAAGCCAAAGGTGACAGCCATTGAAGAAGCTGATGATCTCACTCGACTGAAAATGGAGCAACTTATTGGCAACCTAGAAGCTCATGAAGCAACCCTAGAAGAGGAAGAAAGAAGAGCACGTGAACTTCATCAAGGAAAGAAGAAGGATGTGGCTCTAAAAGCTTCAAAGATTATCACACCAGAAAGTGAGGAGTCAAGTGAAGAAGAAGGAGAAGAAGCCTTGATCGTCAACGGTAAGAAATGTAAAAGATTTAAATCTAACAAAATCTCTAGTTCTTCTTCTTCTCCTCCCAGGTGCTTTGAATGTGGGAAGAAAGGACATCTCAAAAATGAATGTCCTAAAGCAAAGAAAGGAAAGAAAAGCTCACACAAGAAGAAGGGAGAAAAAGCCTATAAAGCTGCATGGGATGAGTCAAGTGACAGTGAAAGCGGAGAAGAAAAGGTGGAATGTCTAATGGCAAGAGAAGATGATGAAGACTCTCAAGAGGTAAGCCTACTTGATCTTCCTAAAGAAGAGTTAATTACTAGTCTACAAGAAACTCATGATAAGTATGTTGATGTCCAGAAGAAACTAAAGAAGGTTATCAAATCAAACAATGAGCTATGTGCTAAATTAGATAATCTTTCCTCTGAAAAGAACAACATTGATCTTGAGAATTTGTCTTTAAAAACATCTTTAGATGATTGCACTAGAAAGCTACTTACTCTAGAAACAAATGTTGATCTTATTTCTAAAGAAAAGACTGAATTGTTAGCTAAACTAAAAGATTTTTAGACTCAACCTATTCTGTGTAACCATCTAGACTATGACAATGTTGTAAAAGAAAGAGATTCATTATTATCTGATTTAGATCAAGCAAGAAAAGGTTTACACAAGAAGATGAATGACATTGCTAAGCTACAAAGAGAACTTTATGAGTTAAGAAGAAAAGATATCCTTGATAACATTCTAAGCGTTGGTACTGATTTCAATGGAAGAAAAGGTTTGGGATATGCTCCAAAGAAAAATCAACCCAAAAGAACTCAGACTATGTTTGTACCTAAGAACACAATGGCTAGAAAGAGAAATGAAGTTGATTCTATTACTTGTCATTTTTGTCTACGTCTTGGACACTATTCATTTTCATGCCCTTATAAGACTAAGGATTCCGACTTAGTTTGGGTCCCAAAACCCCAAACTTAGTAGAGTCAAATGGAATTCAGTTGAGATATGTTCAAACGCTTCATTTTGCAATTTATATTGACTTATCTCAACTTAACAAAAGGTTTCATGCATATTGTTAATTTTCTGAACTGTTGTACTAAGACAGAAACTTAGTCGGTCGAAGTATTGTCGACCGAACATTTAATCAGTCGAACTTTTGTCGACCGACCGGATGTCTGTAACAAATCAAAATCTACAGCAACTAAACAGCAACTATTTCGGTCGAAAATTGGTCAACCGAGCTGAATTTCTGTGTTTCTTTGATTGTAATACAGTAACCTTCTCGGTCGACAATTAGTCGACCGAGACAGACGTCGGTCAAACAATTGTCGACCGACTGGACTTCTGAATAAGAATCTTTATACAATCTCTACTTAAATGCGTCTAACCATATCGGACCATCACATGGGTACCAAAATCTACATTTTCATGCAGGAATGGGTGGTTGACAGTGGATGTTCCAAACATATGACCGGGAACAAGGATGCATTTCACACTTTTGAAGAAAAGAAAAGTGGAACAGTCACTTTTGGAGACAATGGTAAAGGTAAAATCGTTGGAATAGGTAATGTTGGTACAAACCTCGAAATAAAAAATGTTCTACTTGTTGATGGTTTGCACCATAATTTGATAAGTGTTAGTCAATTATGTGATAGTGGCTATGATGTTTTATTTAACAAAACTTGTTGCAAGCACTACAAATGTTGTTTATGAAGGAAATAGAGTTGGAAATCTTTATATTCTTAAACCTAACTCTATGAAATATGTAGTGGGAAAATGCTTGCTTGCAAATGAAAATACCTTACAACTATGGCATAAAAAGCTAGGACATGCTAGTTCACATGTTATTAAAAAGTTAGTGAAATATGATCTTGTTCGTGGATTGCCTACTTTATCTTTTGATCAAGTTGAAAATTGTGAACCATGTACAATGGGAAAGCAAACAAAAACCTCTTTTAAACCTAAACATGTACTTAGCACCAGTAGATCTTTAGAATTAATTCATATGGATTTATTTGGACCCATGAGGACACAATCTATTGGTGGCAAAAGATATTGTTTTGTTATTGTTGATGATTATAGTAGATATACATGGGTACATTTTATTGCAACCAAAGATGATACTATTCATGTTTTTATACAATTTTGTTCCAAGATTGAAAATCTATTACAAAGCAAAATATGTACCATTAGAAGTGATCATGGTGGAGAATTTGAAAATCGTATATTTGAGGAATTCTGTACATCTCAAGGGTACACTCACAATTTTTCTGCTCCACGTACTCCACAACAAAATGGTATAGTTGAAAGGAAAAATCGATCACTACAAGAAATGTCTAGAACTATGATGCTCGAACACAACACACCCAAAACCTTTTGGGCTGAAGCTGTAAACACTGCATGCTATGTGTTAAATAGAGTAACTGTTCACTCTCATTTGAAGAAAACTCCATATGAAATAATACATTCTAAGAAACCTAGAGTTGACTATTTTCATACCTTTGGTTCCACATGCTATATCTTAAATACCAAAGATGATAGAGATAAGTTTGACTCTAAATCACACAAAGCATTCTTTTTGGGATATTCCACTTCTAGCAAAGCATTTAGAGTATATAACACTATTTCTAGAAAAGTTGAGGAATCTATTCATGTTTCTTTTCATGAAGAGTCCAAATCTGAAAATCTAGAAAGCATAGATCTCACTAATCAATTCGAAAATTTAAACATACCAAATGATAGTGAGAAAGTTACTACAAACAGTCACCAAGCTGAACCACAACCTACACCTAGGCTTATTAAGGATCATCCTCAAGAACTAATTATTGGAGATCCTAATGATAAAGTCAAAACTCGGTCTTCCTTCAAAGATGTTGCAAACATGGCCTTTGTTTCTATCATTGAACCTAAGAAGATATCTGAAGCTCTTAAAGATGATTATTGGATAATAGCAATGCAAGAAGAATTGAATCAATTCACTAAAAATGATGTATGGGATTTAGTTCCTAAACCACAAGATAAAACCATCATTGTAACTAAATGGGTTTTTAGGAATAAGCTAAATGAGGCAGGAGAAGTAATAAGGAATAAAGCTCGATTAGTAGCACAAGGATATAATCAACAAGAAGGAATAGATTTTGATGAAACATACGCACCGGTAGCTAGACTTGAAGCTATTAGAATGTTACTAGCTATTGCTGCACATAAAAACATCAAACTCTACCAAATGGATGTCAAAAGTGCATTTCTAAACGGCATCATTCAAGAAGAAGTATATGTTGCCCAACCACCCGGTTTTGAAATACCGGAAAAAGGTGACTATGTTTATAAACTTAAGAAAGCACTTTATGGTTTAAAACAAGCACCTAGGAATTGGTATGAAAGGCTCAAGACATATCTTTTTGATAATGGTTTTTCTATTGGAAATTCAGATTCTACTATATTTTTCAAAACATATACATCTGATTTCCTAGTTGTGCAAATATATGTTGATGACATTATTTCTGGAGCTTCAAATGATTCGTTGTGCACACAATTCAGTGACATTATGCAAAAAGAATTTGAAATGAGCCTCATGGGTGAACTAACTTTCTTTCTTGGTTTCCAAATTAAGCAAACTCCTGCCGGAATCTTTATAAGCCAAGAAAAATATACTAAAGAACTCTTAAAACATTTTGGGATGGATCAGTGCAAACATGCTACTACTCCTATGGCTACGTCTATTAAAATTGATAAGGATGAAAATGGGGAACCTATTGATGATTCCTTATATAGAGCCATGATTGGTAGTTTTCTTTACTTAACTGCTTCTAGACCGGACATCATGTTTTCCATTGGTCTTTGTGCTCGATTTCAATCACAACCTATGCACTCTCATTTTCTAGCAGTTAAACGAATTCTTCGTTACTTAGCCGGCACTACCTGTTTTGGTTTATGGTATCCAAAAGGAAAATCCTTGGATTTTAAAGCTTATACTGATGCGGATTATGCTGGTTGTCGACTTGATCGCAAGAGTACTAGTGGTGGTCGTTTCTTGTTAGGAAGAGCTTTAGTATCTTGGTTTAGCAAGAAACAAAATACAGTTGCCCTATCTACAACTGAAGCTGAATATATGGCAGCCGGATCTTGTTGTGCTCAAGTGCTTTATATGCAACAAGTGTTAAACGATTATGGTTTTACTCTTTCATCTACGCCTATTTTTTGTGACAACACGAGCGCTGTAAACTTAGCACACAATCCTATTTTACACAGCCGAGCTAAACATATTGAAATCCGTCATCACTTTTTAAGGGATCATATCTCCAAGAATCATGTTTCCCTTCATCATGTTGATACGGAAGATCAATTGGCTGATATTTTTACAAAACCGCTTCCACTAGACCAATTTAACAAAATTAGGAAGCAACTGCTTATCACTCCTTTGGAAGATGTTTTCTTTGATATTTGTGCTTCTTAACAAAACTTTTACTTGCATCATTTTGGCTTTTAATGGACATCTTTTTCATTGGATTTGATGGGACATCTAATTAAGGGGGAGTTTTTATTCTTAAACGGATATCTTTTTGAAATGACAAAGGGGGAGAAATAAATATAAAATGTAGTAATTATGCAAAACTCAAATCAATGAGTTTCATAAACAACCTCTTGGCTTTACATTGAAAGTTGCTATATTCCCTAGAGAATTGGATTTCATGTTCCATAATTCATGGGGAATAATAAGCACACATTTCATAAACAAGAGAAAAATCTACAAAAGGTAATCTTAAAGTATGAAACTCATATGTTTTATATTTCCTTCATTTATATTTTGGATATTTTTGTCATCTTCAAAAAGGGGGAGATTGTTGGCTAAATGGACATCTGTAAATCCCTTTTGTTTTGATAATGACAAACATTTCATTCTTATTGATCTAACGAGCTACTTGAGTGTGCAGGAACAAGGTGGATGACAAAGTACTAGGGAAATCCATATGCTTACAATATTTATATTTTCATGAAATGTAATCGCTTTGTAAAAACTTGTACAAATATATAATGTACAAGAACTTAGATTTCATGTTAATCAAGCGTTAGATCTTCCCTAGCTAAACACCACATTTAGATAAGTCATCCCCTTCAAATAGGATCACATATGCACACTCATACATATAATTAGTGCCTAAATTAAAAGATTGAAACAGGGACAATCTCGGTCGACCTAACTCCTCGACCGAGACACTCTCGGTCGACAATCTTCTCGACTGAGAAAGGCCCAAAGTAGCCGTTAGACACAACTGACAAGGTAGTTGGCAGTTGGAGATAAACGTTGCAAAACACTTGATTCAGAGAGCCCGTCGGTCGACAAGAGTTCGACCGAGTAGGTGTCTCGGTCGACCATTCCTCGACCGAGATGAACTCTGACAGCAACTGCAGAGTAAATTAATTAGCCGTTGCTAAAGCAACAAACTTATACCTAATGGCTAGTTAAGCACTTAGAAACCCCTAGAAGGTGTCTAGAACATCCTTAAGCATCCATAGGCCATTCCTATAAATAGGACAAGCCATAGGACACTCAAACTCACTTGTTACACTTGAGAAATCCTTGAGCATACTTTGAGCAACCTGTTTGTGAGCAAATTGAGCATTGTGACAATTGGCTACTTCCTTCCTTAGCTCAAAATTCGTGTTCTATAGGCTAGCATCTCCTATACACTACAATTACAATTCCATACACTTTGGTTAGGAGATCTACCGCTTGATCTAGGCAAATCAACCCTTGGGCTATAAAAGGATAAGTTGTAATTTCCTTTTTCCTTTCTTGTTCTCTATTATTGTTTGTACTCTCCTTGCTACTCCTAGGTTGGAGGCTGCGGATTGGAGAGGGTGGAGATCTTCTTGATGAAGAAGGAGACCTTGAGCTACTTCAAGAAGGCTGGTGCAACGGGAGGTTACTTCTAGAGAGGAAGGCTACTTCAGGGGGGAGCTTGGAGTTACTTCAAGAAGGCTACCTCAAGTTGGTGCATCTACTTCAAGTGAAGGCTGTTCAAGGGGTGTAAGGAAATTATTGTATTTTGTATAAATCCTTGAGAAGGTAATAAAATAAATACTTTCAAAATCCCAGTTGGGTAAGCAACCGAGTAGTGGACTGACAATCTTAGTATTTGCTAAGATTGGAACCACTCTAAACACTTGTCTCCTTCTTCCAATTTCAATTGTGGTTGTTTGAGTTCAATAATTGTTAAAATCTTTTTAAAACTCTATTCACCCCCCCTCTAGTGTTTTTCACATATTGTTGAATATGCGAGGTTACTCCTAGCCTAAAGTAAGGAGGTAAGAGTGTAACTTCAGTTACAGACTCAGATATGTATATAGAGCATGGTGAACAGACCCATGGCTCAGGATATGTGATGTGAAGAGCATGAATGTGTTCATGGCTCAGAGCACGGTGATCAGGCCCGTGGTTCAATTGTACTAGCACCGAAACCTGTACCAAGGCGGGCTAGAGTGAGGGTAGCCTATGGAGCTGACCCAGTGGCTTAGACCACTACAACATGTGACTAAGGTCATGCTTGTGTTGTGCTCGTATACTGACCATGAGGTGGGAGGTCATGGAGTCTGACTCTTCCATTGACCTTGTATGGCACCAGTCTTAGGCTTCGCAGCCAGAGGTTGGATTTGAATGGTACGATTCAAATCCTCGGGGCATAATAATACGTAATACAGCCGTTTAGTATTTACTGCTTAAGATAAACACGGAACATTGGTTGAGGCCTTGTTTGTGTAATATCTCAGTTATATCTTGCAGGTTATGTGATAATATATCTTATATTGATAATCAGGTTATGTGGCATTATATCTTGTTCTAATAATCATGTTATATAATGATATACCTTATCTTGTCAATCATGTTCCGTTGTAAGATATCCGTTTATATGCCTTTGTACAGCTGGTAAGCTTGTCGGTAAGAATAGCCTTGCTTTACGTAGACTGCTCATGTTATATCTATTGATTAGATATCTGTTGTTATAGTTTATTCCTGCTGAGGTTCTATAGTTGCAGTGGGGAGTTATGCTTCCCGCTGGGACAATTGTTCAATTGTCTCACCCCGCTGGTTTAACCCCTTTTTAGGTGGTCGAGGTAGACGTGGTCGTGGTCGTGGGGTAGCGGCCGAGCAGCTTGAGGAGCAGTAGAAGGCAAGCGTTGGACATGCTGCTGTTTTGGATGTTTTATAGTAGAGTCTAGAGTCATCCCTGTACTCTCAGGTCCTTGGCAGTGTTTTGACGTTGATTCACGATGAACGATCGATAATGTTTTGTATATCCTGCTGTTGGCCGGATGTGGGCCTTTATGTATATGAACAGGTGGTGAACTCATGTGATGGATGAACAACTAGTTCTGAGCTGTAGACACGTATCAGATCTCGTGTATGTATATATGATGTGTTTCTGTGTAGGATGAGGACTGGAAAGTAATAGTTCCACAGTTTATCAATTTTCCACAATCGGTTTTAATTAACCCGTATTTTAATAATCTGTGGTTATGGTGATTTCCGCACGTTTTCGCGTAACACCTCGTTATCTTTATGATAATGGAATGTATTGCCACACTAAGTAGTTGGAGTATTTAATAATCAATTGAATAGATTGAACAGTTCAAGTATGCTAAATAGATTAAGAAAATAATCTTAGCAACAAGTATGATCATCAATGTATATATAGATAACAAATAAATCCATTTCTTTGGATAGATATCTACTAAATATCATCAAATTGCATCTAATAACAATCATTATCATTAATCTGACTATCATCATATTACTTGCTAACAATACAAGCAATCTAGTAACATAATCGTCCTTAACATCATGAATATGTCTAGTAACATAACATGGCAATCAATATTGGCATCTCAAATATAGGGAACATATCTATATCATAAGTAGAACTAACATCATAACACAATGATCTGCCTAGGCATGATTAACAGTTTAATCTTTTCTAATTACATAGGAATGGCTAGAAATATTAAACATAGCTAGCAGCAACATCTTAACCATCAGTGTTAGTATATTTGACAACATAAGCATGATTACAACATGAGCATAACTACAACACAAGCATATCTATTATCTCTTATTGTAATATACATGATCTCAGTGAAAAGAAAGCAAACTAGGGTTATCATCCAATATGAAGTGTTGTGTATAACCCTAAACATATATGCTACACGACTGCCTTACATCTTTTATTATGGCCTGGGGAATTTGAATCGTACCATCCAAAGTCCAACCGACCCATGCGAAGGGCTATTCGGTTCCATACAAGATCTCAGAGTGTCAATATCCTAAGATCTCTTCCCCTCGATCAGTACGAGTAAAAAGGCAGTGACATATCAGTCAAAGCCGCCACCACATCGACATATAGTCAAGCTACTAACCACTAGCCCCCCCTGGTATAGGTCACTGCACTAGAAACTAGGCTATATAAAACCCTCTAATCTGAGGTACAACCGTAGTTGTCCTCAATCACATCAGATGTATGAGGCATGACCATAGCCATCCTCCATAACCTACATTGTGGATGACAAGGATATATCCTAACCTTACCACCCCCACATACTCAATAGTATGTGCTCTGAGTTTCCCTTAGGAATACTCATTTCACCATCCAGCAGGTTTTGACACTAAAGATGGCTCTACGACACAGGGCACTACATGATTAGAGTTTCACTTGATTAGTTATGCCAAATGGGTGAATTAAGGCTCCATCAAACAAGTGGACATACAAACCCTAATTCACTTATAGCAAGCATATAAATAGAACAACTTTTAAAAGATATAAAATGTGTGGAACATAATTTCTCATCTCATCATCACATGGTACTATTCACTTTCCATTCTTGAGACCACACTAATCATCATACTATCACAAGATATAAATCTTTTTCACAATATCACAGGGTATCAACCCTTATCAACACAAGAGGATTACACCTCATTCAGGGCTCAACCATGCCCAAAGGTCATTTAGACCATCATAATATCACAGGATATAAATCCTTTTTCACAATATCCCAAGGTATCAACCCTTATCAACGCAAGAGGATTACACCTCATTCAGGGCTCAACCATGCCCAAAGATCATTAAGACCATCGTACTATTCCCTATAAGATCATCATTATCTTTGCATGCCTTATAACAAGGCTCAACAACATTACTTACATATAATACACCAGATCAACACAATATTGCATTAATGAGCTAGGAGATATTCATAAACAATCATAGCAGGGTTATATTAACATTAAGAACATTCTTGTATTACATCAACATGCAACGAATCTAGATATGATTAACCCTCATCATATTCATAATGCACATGTTTAAAGTATCAACCATGTGGCTATGATAACTATAAATTAACACATTAAGGTTATGATCATATTAAGGAGGTTATTTCACCATCATGCCATCAAATAAGAAGGTTAAACATGAATACTCATCTTTATCTATTTGCATTAGAGTTAGGTTCAACAAGATAAATTATATTAATGTTACTAATCAACACTCATACCCAAACTCTAACTCACGACATCCCCATTGGATCATGGGTTGATATGGTGAAGCATCACCATCACATTCGATACTATTCTCAAGTATGAACCCACACATAAATCAAGGTGTAACCATCAGGTTATAGAATACTAGGGTTTCTACAATAGTAATAGAGTACTCCATGATTGTATTAGTCATTCAAGGACTATTCATACCTAATTACCATCTTTTAGTTATATTAAAGCTAGGTATAACAAGCAATACCTCATTAGGATTACCCATTAATTCATTATGGGGATTTTAAATCATAATCATACGAGGAAAAGGGTAAGACTACAAGTTAAAGACATTGAACCATCAAATTCCCATCATTTGAATCATAACATTACACTACATGCTTCACCCAAAACAATGGAAATATTGAGGCATCAACCTCTAACCATGAAATGTTGAAAAGGTAATGACATTGGTTGTTTACATAAGTAAACACCATGAATGAATCATCTATGATGTTATTGAGTTGTGATCTAAAAAAGTCACCATTTAACCCTAGTCTTAGGAATAATGTACATATGATCACAGGTTCATCTAGAACTGAAATTGGAATAGGGAATATTATAAAAATAAAAAACCAAGTCAAGCATAGCTTTTTAGTGCATGGATCATCATTTTCAAGCAAGAACATGAGCTAGAAAGCTTATAGTAAGCAATAAACATGGAGCAAGTTATAAAACTTGCCTCTAATTAGAAGATAAACTTCCAAAAATAAGAAAAAATGATCATGTAGGGTAGGAAATCAAAGCATAAGCTGTGAACTCATCCCTCTAGCACCTTTCTTCATCAAATGAGCAAACCCTAAGAATAAGGAGCAAGAAAGGTAGGGTTTTAGAGCTTTAGAGAAATTTCAACCATGGAACAGCAAGGTTCTGACCTGGAGAAAAATAGGATGAAGGATAAAAAAGAAATAAATGGAGGAAAGAAGGGGATTCTTACTCTTTTAGGTCAAGATCACTAGAAGGAAGCTTTTTTAACCCTAAAAGGAAGTCAATTACAACCGTAGATTCTTTTCCTAAAAAGATCCCCTCTTTCTTGTTCCTTGTACTAGAAATTCACAGAAGCACAGAGGGAGAATGAGGTTTGTAGAAGGAGGGAATTGGTGGAGAGAAAATGGCTCGTTTTGGTGCTTAGGGATAAGTATATCAAACTTTAAGATTAAGAAAAAGAAAAAGTTGAAATTCCAATATCTTTCCAAGTGTCCATGTCCTTAAAGTATTAAGAATATACAAGAAAACACACAAGAAGATCCCCCACCATCCATATAGACCTGATTATCTATCCTTTATCGAATTTCCAAGCCAATCAAATAATTCATTAGTTGATAGCTACTAAAGGTAGCTCATCCATGAAGAGGTAAACCCTAAAATACCCTTGAGGAAAACACCTTCAAACCAAGGTTTAAATAGGCTCCACATTGATCAACAAGCTCAAGAATGATGAGATAATATCCAAGGAACATAATTCAAGTGCTAAATTGCAAAGAAAACCTCTCAATTGGCTAAATTGCATAAAATTGCATAACTTGCTCAAAAAGTGTCCAAGTGGACAAAATTTGAAACTTAAGCTTTTCTTATGATTTAGAAGCATATAACAAGGTTATATTAGGGTTATAAGGATTCAATTATGATAATTAGGCTTATTCAACTCATTAAGCAAGTTTTGGGGCCTTACAACTATAAACCACTAACAAGGATTTCTCCCCTGAAATCCAAGGTAAACAAAGATGGGTACTTCCTTTTCACCTCATCCTATTACCTTCACATGGTTACTTACATATAATGGTGATGTCACATCATTCATACATATCTCCTCTTGGGTCAACACAAACCCCCCCACCTAGGAAGGAATTCTCAATATGGAATGTAGAAACTTGTTGTGTCATTTGTACAACTGTAGTAGTAATATTCAACTTTAAATTCTAGCTATCATCCTAAAACTATATCTATTGTATCAACACATTACTCAAAAGTCATACTTGCTAGCTTTTTACCAATCATGACATGTGTCCCATACCATTCCTTGAAGCGTAAAAAAGGCGATGTATCCATCCTTTTTTTCTAGATACACTAACACTGGAACACTTGTCAGTTCTTTTTTAGCATTAAAAGAAATGCTGACGCTGGCAGCTGTCATTCCATACAAGGAAAAATCATTCCTAGTCAACCTTGTTACAGGTGAAACAACAACACTATCTTCACCTTACTAGGATTTACACAACCTGAGACATGTGCCAAAGTGGAGCTGCTACTCCTTCAGAATTCTATTGGGGAGGTTTCCAATGAGGGACCGAATGGCTAATTGGGGGCTTTCCATAGTTGGGGGCTATCTCTTATGTAGATCCGGGGATGAGTCCCACTCTCATCTATTCTTCAATTGCAGTTTCACTCGCTATCTTGGAGCAGGTGTTGGTTGAAATTAGGGTGGGGTGGCTCCTAATACCCTATTGGATGGCATTTATGAAACGCTGGTTCGGACCAGCAACAATACGCAAATGAGACATTTTGTTGGCCTTTATTTCACCAGCCTTTGCTTCCTTATTTGGAAGGAGTGTAACAATAGACTACATGGGAAAAAGGACACGAATGTCCTTGTTGTGTTGGATACTTTTGTTTCGTGTTTTAGGATGGCTTTCAAAGCTAATCCTAAGATCGGTAGAGGGGTCAACAAGGAGGTGTTGGCCCGGTGGGATTTTGTAGATTAACCCACTTTTATAGTATACGATGGCTTCCACCATCTATATGCTTTTTTGTTGATATAGTAATACTTTACCTGCTCCAAAAAAAGGATTTACACAACCTACTTAGCAGACATATCATGATCCCATAAAGATATTTAATCAACCCCATCTCACTCTTGTTCAACTTGTCTCATAGCTATTGCTACTTCGGAAAACCTAAGTTTTTTGAAGAAATAATGATCATATTTTTGACCATATTTGAAATACTTTGACATGTCATCATTCAAAGCTTGATATAAATTGTATGACATGACTGGAACACTCTTTTCCTCCTATTCATAATTTCTATTTGTACATTGGTTATTCTAAAGGACATAACTCTAAACTCATCATGGTCATGGGAATTATGTCATCCAATCTAACTCTTATGCATTGATATTTGATCATAGGTTTATCTTAAAGGAACACGATATGACATATCTATTGACCAACAAACCATCTATCCTTGATAGTGGTCTTTCCCAGCTATCACTAAACCATATACAATAATATAGAATCACTTTTGTTTTTCCTTGCAAACAACATTTAGAGGGTCATCATCAACTCTCTCTCCCCCTCTCTTTAAGGGGAAGGAATACTTGATATGTTCATTTAGTAAACATCTCCAACCTTCACATACTTCCCATACTGTTGATACTTCTTGGATGATAGGATTCATTACCTTGGTATAAACCTCATGTGCTATAAGGAACTCACATCCTTATCTCATATACTTTTACCAACATAATAAATTTCAAAACATATATGTGGAGTCTTCCAAGTTATTGGAAGGATCAAAAGCAAACTCATCAGAAACTTTATGATCTTACAACCATAGGCCAAACAATCTTATGATATAATAAACTATCCATCCTCATGTTTTCAGCAAATCCACACGTACCAAGTGGCAATGATCCACTTGAAAATTGTGCCCTAGAAAGGAAACACACAAAGGGAAACACACTTCCCATACCATGTAGTATTTTTCAAGGGTCACTAGCAGAAAGGTAACCAATTCTATTTTTTATTATGCATGTTACAACTTCTTATGTATCATTTTACCTTTTTCATTCTGGGTTCCTTGCCATTAGAATAGGAATCATCATGATTAACATATCTCGTTACTCCTACCTTGATGACTATTTATCACACTTGAGTATGTTCTCTTATTTTATTATGTTTTTCATCCACTTAACAATAGATAAATCATCATATTTCACATTTTCTTCATTAAACATGGATCATCTGCCTTAATTTCTTTCAAACGCCATGTTTATTTTACATTAATACTTTCTTACACACATAGGTTGGTCTGAGATTAACTTAGGTTCCATCTTATTCCTTTGTCATTGTTCTCATTTATCTTCTCATTTTATACTTATCATTTGAGTTATCTCCATCTTATGTGGATTTCATACCTTGAATCACTTTATAAGAATAAACTTATTTATCTTTTACTTTATTCTCTTCTTGAATCAGATCTTCAAGAACTCCTCTTTTGTTTATTTGTATTCAGATTTAGATTTCTCGGTGTTGTGTCTTTCTCTTTAGCTACCAAACATTCAAGTTTTGATAGATTATGATGCAATTCTCATCTTCTTTAAGGTAGGATTGAGATATTCACACCATGATTTCTTATTCATTATTCTCTTTAGATTGTATGAAAATGACTACTTGATCAGAGTAATAAAAAAGATAACAATCTATGAGTTTCATACTTACCTTTCTTCAATAATTGAATACCTGGCCAGGGCACCCAAATATTGTGATTAGGCAGTATGCACCATATTTTTATGTCATATTTCTAATTTTGACATCATCCTAGTCCTAGGTCCTAGTGTCCCTACAGACTCAATGAACCTAAAGCTCTGATACCAACTTGTGAGAACCTGTTACACTAAACAAGATTACTCAAAACTTAAAATGCAATCAATCACCAATTAACCATATACCCAAAAATATGGGTAAATTAAAACTGATTTCAACATCAACACCCGCTCAGAAACATTTGCATAAGAGCCCAATATCTTTCTTGTATCCTTAATATTCCATGAATTTGATACAAATTGTTCTATCACCTTAGATACAACATAACTACATAGGAGAACAATATTTGTATATGCCACACAATAAACATTAAAATGCTGATAAAAGTCTGATTCATTTGAAATACCATATACAAATTTTTCTCACCTGGACCTAAGAGTACATGGATGGCTCTAGGACACACTATACATCTAATCAACTTTCTCAAAGATCCATTATTATATCTCCTCTTTTCTACCACATGTTTGTTTTCATCACTTCCAATTACCTAAAAAAATGTGGCAAACTACAAGGGTGAGACCCATGTCCCAGCAAGAGATATAACCTCCAACAACGCTTATTGATTACAACATTTTAAATAGTAGATAACTAAACAGGTGGAGTATTTAATAATCAATTGAACGGATTGAATAGTTCAAGTATGCTAAATAGATTAAGCAATTAATCTTAGCAACAAGTACGATCATTAATGCATATATAGATAACAAATAAATCCATTTCTTGGGATAGATATCTACTCAAATATCATCAAATTACATCTAATAACAATCATTATCATTAATCTGACTATTATCATATTCCTTGCTAACAACACAAGCAATCTAGTAGCATAAGCATCACTGACATCATGAATATTTCTAGTAACATAACATATATATCAATATTGGCATCTCAAATAAAGGGAACATATCTATATCATAAGTAGAAATAACATCATAATACAATAAACTACATAGACATGATTAGTAGTTTGATGATTTCTAATTACATAGGCATGGCTATCAATATTAAACATAGCTAGCAGCAACATCTTAACCATTAGTGTCAGTACGTTTGACAACATAAACATGTTTACAACATGAGCATAACTACAACATAATCATATATATTATCTATTATTATACTATACATGATCTCAGTGAAAAGAAAGCAAGCAAGGGTTATCATCCAATATGAAGCATTGTGTATAACCCTAAACAAATATACTACACTACTATCTTACATCTTTTATTATGCCCTAGGGAATGTGAATCGTACCATCTAAAGTCCAACCGACCCCTGCGAAGGGCTATTTGGTTCTATACAAGATCTAGGAGTGATGATATTCTAAGATCTCTTCCCCTCAATTAGTACGAGTAAAAAGGCAGTGACATATTAGTTAATGATGCCACCACAATGACATATAGTCAAGCTGCTAACCACTAGTCCACCCTTGGTACAAGTATGACACTAGAAACCAGGGTATACAAAACCCTCTAACCTGAGGTACAACCATAGTTGTCCTCAATCACATCATATGCATGAAGCATGACCATAGCCATCCTCCACAACCTACATTGTGGATGACAAGGATATATCCTCAACTTGGAACCCCCACATACTCAATAGTATGCACTCTGATTTTCCCTTAGGAATAACTGTTTCACCATTCAGTAGGTTTTGACACTGAATTAGATGGATGTACGACACATGACACTACATTATTAGAGTTTTAGTTGATTAGGTATGCCAATTGGGTGAATTAAGGCTGCATCAAAGAAGTGGACAAAAGATATAAAATGTGTGGAACATAATTTCTCATCTCATTATCATATGGTACTATTTACTTGTCATTCATGAGACCACACTAGTCATCATACTATCAAAAGATATAAATCCTTTTCACAATATCATAGGGTATCAACCCTTATCAACACAAGAGGATTACACCTCATTCAAGGCTCAACCATGCCCAAAGGCCATTAAGACCATCATAATATCATAGGATATAAATCCTTTTCACAATATCACAGGGTATCAACCCTTATCAACACAAGAGGATTGCACCTCATTCAGGGCTCAACCATGCCCAAAGGTCATTAAGACCATCATACTATTCCCTACAAGATCATCATTATCTTTTCATGTCTTATAACAAGGCTCAACAACATGACTTACATATAATACACCAGATCAACACAATATTGCATTAATGAGATAGGAGATATTCATAAACAATCATAGTAGGGTTATATTAACTTTAAGAACATTCCTATATTACATCAACATGCAAGGAATATAGATATGATTAACCCTCATCATATTCATAATGCACATGTTTAGCATAAGAAAGTATCAACCATGTGGCTATGATAAGCACCAATTAACACATTAAGGTTATGATCATGTTAAGGAGGATATTTCACCATCATTCCATCATATAAGAAGGTTAAACATGAATACTCATCTTTATCTATTTGCATTAGAGTTAGGTTCAACAAGATAAATTATATTAATGTTACTAATCAATACTCATACCCAAACCCTAACTCACGGCATCCCCATTGGATCATGGATGCATAAGGTGAATGTTATAACCCAAGTTTTCCAAAATATGTAATGAAATTATGAATCTCTTTTTTTAAATATAAATGAAATCCGTGGTTGATGTGATGAGTTGATTTGAATGGATTTTGTGTTTGATAGCCTGTATGTTTTCTTATTGGGCCTTTTTGGCCATTGAGCCCAATTGAAGGAGAAAAAGAAAAGGATTAAAAGAATACATAAAGAAATAAATGAAATAAGAACAAAAAGGATAAGGAATGATTTCCCAAAAATAGGATTTCTAGTTAATGGATCCCTTAGGGTTCAAGGAACTCAGAATTGGAAAATAATAATAAAAGAAATAGAAAGGATATGGAAAATATGAGTAATTGAAGGATAACTTGCAAACCAAGAAAAGGGATCGTACTTTTAAGATAATAACTCCAAATTTTGTAGGATGGAAGATAAAAATATAATTGAGTTTCCCTCAATATTTGAAGTAAAAAGGAGTTACCGTTTGGGAGTTATGAATTTTCCAAGTTGCCTTTGAGTTAGGAATATAATTCAATATTAATTGGAAATTTGTTTCCTTTTGATCAAGCACGTGTAATGAGAGACCTTGGATTTAGATCCAACGGGCACTGTTCATCGTTTAGAATCCCAGTTGGACGCAGACTCTGCGTTACAGGGGGATCTTTCCCACACTTTTTCTTGCGATCAAGTGCATCTGCACTTCCGGTTCTTGTCCCAATAGATTCGGGATATCCTGACGAAGGGATTCATCCCTGGTTTGTCGAGGTTTCGTCTCCGATTGGGAAAGTTCCCAATCCATCAGGGCGTGGCCCGATCCTATATATATGGGAGGTCTTTGGAGAGAACCAGCATAGTTTCTTGCTAGCCCAACCTCTGCGGATTAGTGCAAGGAGCGTTTTTGTGCACTCAATTGGTGTGTTCGTCCTGATCTGCAACCCCGACGCCGCGGTGGCCCTTGCCGAAATCCGGCGAGCAGGGGACAAGGTTGGAGGAGCTCGAGCCGGAAATTGAACCGGCCACCAAATTCTTTGAGGGGAGGCGAATCTCCTTAGTCAATCAGCATGAGCAAAAGGCGATGAGGGCTCAGAGTCAACCTCCAGGTTGACTGCGCGGGCTGTTGTGTCCAAGGTAGGTGACGACTCGTCAATCGTCCGATCTGAGACCACGGTGGTCTCAGTTGCATTTGACGCTCTGAAGGAAGGGCGGCTTTGCTAGAAGGCGCACGCGGCTAGGATCGTCGGATCCGGAGGAGGACCACGGGCACAACGATCCAACGACTGACGAATTTTGGTAACTTCGCCTCTCTAACCAAATTTTTGGAAAAAGGGTTTTTTCTTGTGAAATTGATAGAAATTACTAGGATTGTCTAATGAGAAAACTTTATATATGAAAGTGGTGTAGAAAAATATGGGGAATCCAATAAAAATGATTTGAGAACCTATTTCTACTATGTTTTGGAAAAGTACCCTAAATTGCTAATAAAGTGTATTAAAAATTGATGAGAAACCCTAATTGAGTGTTAAGAGTGTAATTTGGTGAATCAATAGGTTCAATTGATAAGTTTAACCCTGTTAATGATAAAGGTGGTTTGATTCTCTGTTTGAATGCAAAAGTGCTTAATTTAGAGTTGTAATACCTAAAAGAAGGTTAATTTACATGGAAACCCTAATTTGGGATAAAAGGAGATAAAAATCATATTTTTGTGGAATAAGATAATCAGATGCTTAATAAAGGAAATTCAATGAGAAATTAGGGGTTTTATATAGTTTTGATAAATTAAGGATGATAATCAGGAAAGAAGAAGTAAAAACCTTAATTTCCAAAGGAACCCTAAAATAGGAATTGAAATCCTAAGTAATGTGATGAAAATTGGATAAATATTAATAAAAGGAAAATTGTACTTTTATTTCAGGATTTCTCTTCCTCATTGCTTGCTTGATTGGGTTTCTCTGCATATTTGATTCTATCTTAAAATCTGCAACCAAAGGTATGTGGTTAATTATGAATAACCGCTTTAGTTTCCCGATGGATTCCCAGATGTTTAATCACATTGAACGCAACTAAACTGTTGGATGTTTATTTATTTCATGCAACTATAAAGTGACTATGATTATCACTATAAATGTGCATATATAACTGGCTAGATCCGGGTCCACCTCTGTTACTTTGAAAAGGCTAAAAAAGGGGTAATCCTAGAGCAAGGTCTAGGTTACCGTGAGTTAGAAACTGGGCTACCTACGTGTAGTGCCATGAGACTCTTTAGCGTACCCCAAGTTAAGGAGTGGTCTACCTATGAGTAGTTCCATGTGACTCAACCCTAGAAACTGGTTCACTTGATAGGTGGATCATGAGGGGTTTAATGGGGAAAATACAGAGGATAGGGTACCCTTGGATCGCGGAGTTATATCTAAAATGTAATCTTGGTTGTTAAATGATTAATTGAATGATTATGTTGTTAACATAGTTGAACATTATTGGTTTTCCCCACATACCAGCTTTGGCTGATCGTTGTTTTGTTTGTCGGCGATTTAGGCACAAATCCCAAAGTACAAACAGTAAAGCGACACATTGTGAATTCAAGAATTAAAGAACAAGGAGGAATTAGTTAGAATAGTTCAGCTGTGGTTAGAAGTTTAGTTCATTCCAAACTTTTCAAAGGTATGCAAAAAAAATTTATTACCATTTTTCAGTATAGTCTGTTAGAATTTAATAATTGTTTTTGGTTATATGTCGAACCTTTGATCCGGAATTTATGGGTGCGGCTTCAACCTCTTGGTCTCCCTTAATTGGGGGTTACCGAAAGGTGAGGTCGTAACAGTGAAGCATCACCATCACATTCCATACTATTCTCAAGTATGAACCCACACATAAATCAAGTTGTAACCATTGGGTTATAGCATACTAGGGTTTCAACAATAGTAACTGAGTACTCCATGATTGTATTAGTCATTCAATGACTATTCATACCCAATTACCATCTTTTAGTTATATTAAAGCTAGGTATAACAAGCTATACCTCATTAGGGTTACCCATTAATTCATTATGGTGATTATAAATCATAATCATACGAGGGAAAGGGTAAGACTACAAGTTTAAGGCATTGAACCATCAAATTCTCAACATTTGAATCATAACATTACACTACACGCTTCACTCAAAACAATGGAAATGTTGAGGCATCAACTTCTAACCATGAAATGTTGAAAAGGTAAAGCCATTGGTCATTTACATAAGTAAACACCTTGAATAAATCATCTATGATGTTATTGAGTTGTGATCTATAAAAGTCACCAGTTAACCCTAGACATCCTTTTATTAACAACAATAAGGGTTCTGTTAAGAGTAGGGTAACACCCACAATCTACTGTTCATTTAAAACAAGCCATCCATTGTCAACAAATAAGCTCCTTAAGTTGATCATATAAAGGAAACTATCTAAATCACATTATTAGGATCAACATATTACAATAGACATCATTCCACTTTAGACATCATGTATCTAAGTAGCTACTTAGATACATGATGAACAAATGACGCCAAATGAGAATGCAAACTATACGGAATTTATTGTACAACTAATTGTTATGCACATACGTACATTTTTCTTTCTTTCTTTTTGTACTAATGGAATAAAAGGACTAGATATCATGACACCTATTATGCTATGCAATGTAGTTAAGAGGAAACAATTTGGGTACCTTGATCATCATAAGGTGGTAGATGAAGTGTAATGAAAAGTGGGTAGAATCAAATGATTAAGAGACAATGCCTTTTTAAGCTATGATATGTCCCTCTCCTATCAACCTGTGCACATGGTAACCTTAGAGTTTCTTTCTAAAGACCCTATTTAAGGTCTTGTTGTTTGGTTGGTTTGGGATCACACCACATCGTTATCCACAAGTCTTAGATAAATCAAGACTTCTTATTCATATTAAATATCCTCTTGCTAACTAACCCATACACTTCCATTAGGTGTTGTTGCCTTTAGACTTTGTAACTAAGATTTCAAAGTCATGAAATTTTTTATTGATTGTTAAAATTTTCTCAAATTTCATTACAAAATCAGACGCTAGGATGATAAAAAAAATCATGATAGAAATGATAATTATGCTCCAATATTGCACTAGATAATTTTGGATCCTACAAATTGAAAAGAAAAAGCTAAAAAAACTAAAGAAAAACATAAATATAAAGTTGTTCCAGCATCCCCTAAGCTTGAACTTGACTATGTCCACATAGTTGGAATTCAATCAAAAAGGCAGAATAGTAGTACCCCGATCAAAATGGTGGTGGGTGGAATGTCCCTAAGGACATGTTCAGTTTTGGTGGATAGTGGCTCGATTGGCATCTTTGATGGTTGAGGATAACTGGAAAATTGAGCATGACTCTAGTGATGGTCATTGAATGGCTGCCGATAATGCTCTATTTGCTGTAGATGAGTATGCTTGTTCTCTTAGTTGGCCAGGAGATAACCCTCGTTGTCATAAATTGTCTGTTTTTGCTAAAGGAGCTGCTCCTGGACCCCACGAATCTCTGTCAAGGTTGTCTCTTACTTTTGCTTCCCTAGATGAATCAATTCCAGCATCCTATACATACCTACAATGGAGAAAGAGTCTTCAGGCTGTGCAGATGGTGGAGATAGATGATGCATATCATCTTGACATCTTGTGGGGATTTCGCCTGCTACTATAATCTCCATGTAACCCTTTTTACCAAGTTTCCCTTTCATTTATGTCCTTTATGTCCTTTGATGTTTAATTAGTTGAATTTATAGTGGTTTGGTGAACATTTATTCACTATCTGTACCAATAAAAGGGTTTATGCACAAATACCTTAGTGAAGTCTATTTAAGGACCTGATTTAGGAGTTCTAAAATTTAATCTAAATTTTAAATGTGTTTTGAAATCATAAAATGAGCCCAAGTTTCGAATTTGGTTCAATGTTGATGTTGTTTGTGCAAGTTATGCAATTTTAGGTACATTTTGGACTTTTATGCAATTTACCAAATTGAGAGATTTTCTTTGCAAAATATCACCTTCATTATAATCCTTATATATCGCCTTACCATTCTAGAGATTTTTATCCATGCGACACCTAGTTGCACCTTGGTTTGAAGGTGGTTCTTTCCAAGAGCATTTTAGGGATTACTCTCATTATAAATGAGCTTATCTTTAAAAGATATCAACCAATGGGGTTATTTCTTTGTTTGGAGATCGGAGGGGATGTCGTATAAGTCTTCATGGGATTTTAGAACTGACATTTGTTATTCAAAATTCCCCTATGAGCTATCTTCTTGCATGGCCATGAAGCCCTAGGCAAAGGACACATGGAAAGTCCCACAGACACCTCATGCTTGACCCCTTCTTTATAAAGCCATATCTACCCCTTCCCACCTCCCAATTCAAAAACCCTTGCTCTCCTTCTCTTTCCTCCATATTAGAGCATCATTCCTACTCTGTTTGGCCACAAAGGTTCTGTCCCAAGGTAAAAGAGGGTGCTTATCTTGGTGAAGAAGGCTCCTAGGGTTCCGAATTTGCTCTATTTAGGGTTTCTGAAGCTCCTTCTTGATGATTTCAACCAAAACTAGTAAGTTTCCTCCATTCCTTCCATGATTTCATGATGTTAGTCTTCCCCCACCTTTTTCCAAGTCAGAACCATGGCCTTCCATAGTGAAACCCCACCTAGAGCCCTTAAACACCTCATCTCCATGTTCTTTTGCTAGGGTTTCTCACCTCTAAAGTGGAGAAGGTACTTCTTGCTCAAGATAGGAGCTTTATTGGAGAAACTAGCCTCTCTAGCTTGGTAACCTTGCTTCTTGAACCTATCCACCTTCCTAGAGGTGAGTTTTATAACCCCCTTCTCATATATTGCTTACTACTTGCTTAAAACTCATGCTTCTATGATTAAAATCGATGATCTCCATTTCTATTTACAATGTTCTTCTAGGGTTTTAGTTTCTTACTATTTTACCTTCTCTAGACGATCTAGTTTGGTTACCTATGAATCTCCAACCATGATCTTAGATCAAATGGTGTTTCTCTCTCTCTCTCTCTCTCTATATATATATATATATATATATATATTTTCCTCTCTCTCGAAGATTTCTGACTTGTCATTTCTTGATTGGTTCAAATTGAAAAATTCTTATCATTTAATCCTCTTATCCAAATTTAACAAATAAATATGTTATGTAATTGGAAAATTAATATATATCTAATAAAAATATTTTCCAAGTTTCATTTCGAGGTTCGACGAAGAATGATATTTGGAAAATGAATTTAATGCATAAAATCCATAAAAAGTACATCTTAATCATCATAACTCTAAAATTAACATAAAAATGTTTTCTTGATTAGGAGAACCTATGAAGTTCATTTCTGAGGTTTTTAGAGTCTACATCTAATTTTAGCCAAAAAGTTATAAAATTAGGGTTTCTATACATTAATGTGCATTATGTACTCTAATACATGTTAATACATTGAAAATAGGCAAAGAGGAACTTGGACTCAATTAAAGTGGTGAACGTTAGTAATTGATATCAGTCAGAGAGGTATGTGCATTCTTACACCCTAAGTTGGGATATTTGCAAACCAAACCCTATATTTCCCTAATGAGGTTTAAATGAACACTAAATCTTCTATTCTGGAGTGCTTTGTTATATATGCCTCTAAATCAGTATTGTTTCTCTTTTGTTTGGGTCTTGTACCCCATTGCCATGTTCAAATTGATATTATGTTTTTACTTGCCATGAATTATTATATAGAATGTTGATTTTATGGACTATTTAGCTATTGTGGTGGTACTTATGTACAACCACCCATAGATAGGGCATTTATTAATTTGCCCTGGGGAATGTCTTATTCTCCCCAATAAAAATATTTGTAGGTGACTGGGAATGTATTAGTTCTTCCCTCAACTATAGGTTGAGGTCTGGTAGGTGCCTCAACCCTACTTAGTTAAGTAGTCATAATTATCATACATGCAAACCTTTATTATATTTTGTTTATGGTAAGAATCTATTTAAAAATAGCCTCATACTCTTGAAATATTCATCTTATGATGAAAACTAGCCTTTATTTACAAGTTTTCCTTTCCTTGATATCCTATTCATATTTGTTGACACATACTTTGTTTTCCTTTCCCTTTTGCTGGGTGTTTTTCCAACCACCCACGTTTAGATCAAGGTGTTGAACATGACCAAGGAGAACATAACTTCCAACATGGACCTAGTTCTTGAAGATGTTGTTTAGAGACAGATTTGAAGTAGTTTAGACTTCCCTCTACTTTGATCCTTAGGTTGTATCATACATGTAAACAATTACAGGAGATTATGATGTACTTTTGTAATCTTTTGTGAAAATTGAATATAGTCATTTGTTTAATTCCACTGCTACACTTTGGTTGTTTGGAATACCATTTATTGAAATTTGAAAATTTTACACTTATTCCAGGATACCTTTGAGTGTGTTTGGAATGGATGTTTTATTCTTCAAATTTTTAGTAGGAAGTTCCCACTCCTTACAACATGGTATCAGAGCCCGTGGTAGTCTAAATCTGATTATTTCAACTTTGTCTCCCTAATTAGAAACCTTGCCTCATATAGTTCCTCTTTAAGTGACATGTTTGCCCTAGAATTGATCTATGCTACACTTAAGATGATGAAATATTGATTTAGGATCATAAGAGTTTCACATTAGAAACATGCTTAGTTAACCATAATGTGATAATCCTTTAGGTTGCTATTAGAGAATAAGTTGAAAGCAAAGGTGTCTAGAAAGGATCAGGGTTTGGGGACTGTTAAGATTTTCCTCCTCACCACTAGCTTGTTTTATGAGTACTCCCAGGTCCATATGATACCTTCCTGGCCTGAGATGGTACTGACTGTCCAAAATAGCATGCCTATAGATAGTAGCAACCTTAAGCACCTAAGTTGGATAATCCTAAGAACCTAATATGTTGACCTTGTCTTTCAGGTGTAATGACTTATTTGAGGATAGATACCCAATGTAGTTCCCTTATGTTCCCTAGAACCACATGTTTAAATAGTCTATCCCTGATAACCTATACTTTGAAGTTTGGTGTTTAGTAAGCAATTAAAGTGCACAGTGGAAGCATGATGGATCTTGTACATGGCTTAGTTAGATTCACCCTTTTACCTCTATATTAGTTTGTCTTGGTAGGTCAAACCTTGTAAGGGGTGAAGAGTAGTTGGCTTGATGATGTTTGGGTAGTTAGATTTCAAGGATGAAATCCTTTTTAAGGGAATGGTGTCCTGTAATATACCAAAATCTAGCTACAATGAATCTAGAAACCTTAACTCGATGATTAGGAAGATAGTTTTCTTGGATCCTTAGTTTTGACCAAACAAGTCATAGTTATAACCTGACATGCTTGTTTATGTATTAATTAATATATAGTGGTCATCTAATGAATATTTCACATGTTTGAACCTTAATGAATATCTAACGCACATAATATGAGTAACTCACATGTAATACTAATTGTGGGTACACATGAGGATAAACATTTCTTGGACCAATAAACTCTAATGATATGATGAGAAAGATAATTGTAACCAAATCTTGGACTTAGTGAATACTAAGAATGTATAGGTGAAGAATAATGATAATATTGACCTAAACCCTAATTTGTAATTATATAACCTTAACCTATACATCTATAATGATATCTTGATACATTAGTGACACTAAGTGTCATAATCAGATAACATACTTTAATACACATAAATGATATATAATCACCTAATCATAAATTAATAAGGTCATCGATATGAAATGCATACCACCTTGTTCTCTAATACACACCTAATTAATCCCCTCCTAACCATTACTTAGTATGTGAATCAAATCATTAATATGTAATATGTCCCACCTTGATCACTAAAATACATACAATGACTTCAATATGGATAAGAGTAATTGATTCACATAAATGTGCATAATCAATAATAAGAAGTCAATAAATATGAGAAAATGATTAACGATGACATCAATGTGAAAAAAGGTAATGTGACAATGTTTAATATAGATATAAGTAATTAATGTGACATTATTTGTATTAATTGTAACAAATTGGATTAAATGTCTTAGTTTATGCAAAACAATATGTTTCAATACAATATGTTGATAACGTAGACTAAATCCCAATTATTAAGGATAATAATCAAGTATGTTGAGATAAATGAGTAAACCCTAATTGCACTAAAACTCTTAATTAGATAAATAATAAATATATATGACTTTGTGTATAATAATAAAATATAACTCTTTTGGCAACAAAGTAAATATAACATGACACAATTAAAATAATAATAAGGATGATATAATATCATAATTAATATAATATTAATAGGCCTAAAATGTTAACTCTGTTATATCTAATAAAAAGAAATCTTAATAGTGGAACCCTTAGTGATCCATGAGAACCTGACCTATGTGGAGTTGCTTGAAATGATTCTGAACAATCAAGTTAAGTAGTTGAAAAATAAGGAGTTTGAGTTAGTGAAAGTTTTGGTGGAAGCTTTATGGAAACAACATGTGAGTTTAGTGTTGGGATGTTGCATACTCACCCTTCTCCTTTTTCTTGAGATTTCGAGGATGAAATCCTTTTTAAGGGGTGGAGTGTTGTAGCATACTAAATCTTAGATGTAATCTTTATGTAACCCATTTTCCCAAGTTTCCCTTCCATTTTTGTCCTTTATGTCCATGATGTTTAATTAGTGGAATTTATAGTGGTTTGGTGAACATTTATTCACTATTTGTACCAATAAAAGGGTTCATGCACAAATACCTCAGTGAAGTCTATTTAAGACCTTATTTAGGTGTTCTAAACCTTAAGCTAACTTTGGTGTGTGTTTTGAAATCATAAAATGAGCCTAAGTTTCAAATTTGTTTCAATGTAGATTTTGTTTGTGCAAGTTATGCAATTTTAGGTACATTCTAAACTTTTATGCAATTTCCCCAATTGGAAGGTTTTATTTGCAAATTATCACCTGCATAAGTTTCAAATTTGGGTTCAATGTGGATGTTGTTTGTGCAAGTTATGCAATTTTAGGTACATTCTAGACTTTTATGCAATTTACCCAATTGGCAGGTTTTCTTTGCAAATTATCACCAGCATTATAATCCTTATACATCCCCTTACCATTCTGGAGATTTTTAACCAAGGGGAACCTAGCTGCACCTTGGTTTGAAGGTGTTTCTCTCCAAGGGCATTTAGGGATTACCCTCTTTATAAATGAGCTAATCTTTAAAAGCTATCAACCAATGGGTTTAAAACCCCCTTCTCTCCAAGGGCACCTTTTATAACCCCCTTCTCATATATTGCTTACTACATGCTTAAAACTCATGTTTCTATGTTTAAAATCGATGATCTCCATCTCTATTTACGATGTTCTTCTAGGGTTTTAGTTTCTTGTTGTTTTACCTTCTCTAGAAGATCTAGTTTGGTTACTTATGAATCTCCAACCATGATCTTGGGTCAAATGGTGTTTTGTCTCTATCTCTCTCTCGTTATCTCTTTTCCTCTCTCTCAAAGATTTCTGACTTGTCATTTCTTGATGGTTCAATTTGAAAAATTCCTTACTTTTAATCTGTTTATCCAAATTTAACAAATAAATACATTTTGGAATTGGAAAATTAATATATATCTAATAAAAAATATTTTCAAGGTCTGATTTCGAGGATTGATGAAGGGTGATTTTTTAAAAATGAATTTAATGCATAAAATCCATAAAAAGTACATCTTAATCATCATAACTCCAAAATTAACAAAACAATATGTTTTCTTAATCAGTAGAACCTAATAAGTTCATTTTTGAGGTTTCTAGAGTATAAATTCGAGTTTTGCTAAAAAGTTCTAAAATTAGGGTTTCTATACATTAATGTGCATTATGTACTCTAATACATGTTAATACATTCAAAATAGGCAAAGTGGAACTCAGACTCAATTAAAGTGGTGAAAGTTAGTAATTGATATTAGTAATAGAGGTATGTGGATTCTTACACCCTAAGTTGAGATATTTGCAAACCGAACCCTATATTTCCCTAATGAGGCTTAAATGAACCCTAAATCTTCTATTCTTGAATCCTTTGTTATTTATGCCTCTAAATAAGTATTGTTTCTCTTTCGTTTGGGTCTTGTACCCCACTGCCATGTTAATTGATATGATGTTTTTACTTGCCATGAATTATTTTATAGCATGTTGATTTTATGGACTATTTATCTGTAGTAGTGGTACTTATGTACAACCACTGATAGATAGGGCATGTATTAATTCACCCTGGGGAATGTCTTATTCTCCCCCATGAAAATATGTGTAGGTGACTAGGAATGTATTAATTAACTCTCCCGTAACCTATAGGTTGAAGTTTGGTAGGTGCCTCAACCCTACTTAGCTTAGGTAGTCATAATTATCATACGTGCAACCCTTTATTATATTTTTTTATGGCAAGCATCTATTAAAAATAGCCTCATACTCTTGAAACATTCATCTTATGATGAAAACTAGCCTTTATTTACATGTTTTCCTTTCCTTGATATCCTATTCATATTTGTTGATACATACTTTGTTTTCCTTTCCCTTTTGCTAGGTGTTTTCCCAACCACCCAGGTTTAGATCAAGGTGTTGAACATGATCAAGGAGAACATATCTTCCAACATGGACCTAACTCTTGGATATGTTTCTTGGAGAAAGATTTGAAGTTTTTTAGGCTTCCCTCTACTCAGATCCTTAGGTTGTATCATACATGTAAACCCTTATGGGAGATTATGATGTACTTTTATAATCTTTTGAGAAAATTGAATATAGTCATTTGTTTAATTTCGTTGCTACACTTTGGTTGTTTTGAATACCATTTATTGAAATTTGAAAAATTTACACCTATTCTAGCATACCTTTGAGTGTGTTTGGAATGGATGTTTTATTCTTCAAATTTTTAGTAGGGAGTGGATCCCCTCTTAGGTCCCACTCCTTACAATGGCCTCCTCCTCTGAATGGTCTTCCTCCTCTGGTACCGACTCTGGATCTAACACATTCTCCTCTGCAGGTACCGACTCGATACTCTCCTTGGTACATCTCATGTGTTGCACCCCTTGTAAATAAAAAATGGAGTCTGGAAGAGCCCTTTCCCACGTTAGAGGAGGTCTTCATAAGAGTTACCTTTGATAAGTCAAGGAAGAAATGTAATGCCAAAGGAGTGATTAGCCCTCCAAAATGGATTGGTTGTCGTTGCACCTACCTCTTACTGCCAACATATGTTGGAGAAAAAAGGAACCCAGGTCAACCTTCTCCTTCCCCAAGGTTAAAGGTTCCTAGAGAACGTAGATGCCCACCTGATGCACCTTCCCATTCCCTTACATAGATTTGGTGAAGCTAGTGTTCGTCAAGTACCTATGCAGGATCTGAGTGAACGGATGCTCCATTTCCATGACTGATAATTGATGTCAGTTGGAGGTGAAGACCTATGGTAGGTCCAAAAACAACCTTCACACCCATCTAAAGTCAAAGTCATTGGCGGTGTAGCGTATGCAACAAATATCTCTCATTGGCCAATGGTAGATGGCATTAAAATCATCCAGTGTGAGATTGTGGATGGTGTTGTGGATCTTGATACACACCCATCCTTCTTTCTAGCCTTACCCATGCTCAGGGTGAAACAACCCTCCAAGGAGGACATGAAATCGCATACAATCTTTGGGTAGGTGGGACAATCACCAAAGAAGGGGTGATCAACCACCATACCCTTGGCAGGGCAAACTTGACAGTGACTATTAGTGAAGCCCATCTCATTGAGGAAGTCACAATCATTGTACCTCTTGGGCACCATCTCCCTCTTCATCAATCTTGTAAAGATCTTCTAGTCCTCATCATAGAACGCCATTTGTGCCAACTTTTGCACCATCTGATCAACTCTGCTCACTGATGCTTGTCTCTGGGAAGCCATGGATTCCAAATTAGAGAATAGGGATTAGGAAAGGAGCTTGTTGAAGATCTTGGAAGGTGGAGAGCACTGATTCTTCTCTATAACGAAAAGGGAGTGAAGTGGGTGTGTTTGAATACACCCCACACCTTCACATATATAATTGTCAGACTACCTGGTCAGTCTACTTTGGTGCCACTGACATGGGTTTTGGTGGTATCGAGATGATCCCCAATCCATGTGTGTCGGTGTCATCCATTGGTATCGATTGATGTTGGCCATTAATGGGCAACACATGAATCTTCATGTGTCGGTGCCACCGACATAGGTGTCAGTGGTACTAACTTTTTATATGCAAGTCCAGATTGGTATCATTGATTGTTGGTTTGAATCACTCCCGATCATTGATCTGAAGTCCACAGATAGTGGTCTTCTCAAGTCACTGCCACCAACTCTTAGGGTCAGTGGTACCAAAATGTGTTGCGCGCCCTGTGATTCCACTTTTGGTTCCACCAACTCCACATTTAGTGCTACCAAGTTGTAATTTTTTTCTTTCATCTTGGTACAACTGAAAAGCCTCTTAGGGAACCTTTTCTGGGCGTGGTGTGGGTTCTTCAAAAAATGTCAGTGCCACCAACTTGGCCTTTGGTGGTACGGAGTTTTTATATTTGTTCTTCCGCCCCAACTAATGAGGAGTGATGCAACTGATATTTTGTGTAGATGGTATCCAAAATGGCAGAATTGTCTGGATCATGGCTCCAATTCCGTCAGTTCTACTGACTTAGATGTCGATGTTACCAACTTTTACCCTGCCTTCATATCAAACAAAGAATATCAAGGTACCCTTTCCAAATGAGAACTAAAATCAAAGATACAAACATTTTCTTCTACATCACTCAAAAAAAAATTGCATGAAAGATAAATATACAATATGTGTTTCCTCCCAATAGCGCCCTTATTTTACGTCCCAGGATCGACACTTATGTCATATAAAATAATTGAAATTTAAGGAGATTCAACTCAGCCTCATGGAGAAATTCTCCTCCACAATAGTGTTTCAAACGTTGTCCATTTACTAGAACTGACTCATCCTGATCACCTATTTCTACTACTCCATTAGGGAAAGACTTAACCACCACATAAGGGCCACTTCACTTAGATCTTAATTTTCCAAGATTCAATTTCATCCTTGAAATAAATAAAAGCACCTTTTATCCTAGAGTAAACACCGTATGAAGTATGTAGCATTCATGCACTTTCTTAGTCATGTCATCGTATATCCTAGAGCTTTCATATGCATCAAGCCTGAGCTCATCCAACTCATTTATTTCCAACATGCGCTTCTTCCCTACACTGTCAAGATTAAGATTCCACTTCCTCAAAGCCCACTTGGCTTTGTGTTCCAAATCCACATGTAAATGAAAAGCTCTCTCATAGGCCAGCCTACAAGGAGTTTTTCCCATAGGAGTCTTATAGGCTATCTTGTATGCCCATAGAGAATCATTCAACATCATGCTCCAATTGGTCCCGCTTGTTGAGATTGTATTATCTAGATTTTCTTAATCTCTCTATTTGACACCTCAACTTGGCCATGGGTCTGGGGATGATATGGGGTTCCTACCCTACGCCTCACTCCATACTTACTTAGCAAAGTCCGAAATTTCCTATTTGTGAAGTGAGATCCCCCATCACTAATTATAACTCTTGACACCCCAAACCTACAAAAGTTGTAGTCTTTCACAAAGCTGCACACAACATGTGCATCATTAGTGTGGGTTGGAATTGCTTCTACCCACTTAGACACATAATCCACTACAACTAGAATATATAGGTTGGAATATGAAGACACAAAGGGTATTATAAAATCAATCCCCCATAAGTCAAAAACCTCTTTCCTAAAATTTATTCAAAGTCATTTCGTGTCTCTTAGATATATTTCATGTTCACTCACATGCATTACAATTCCACACATAATTATAAGCATCCTTAAATAACAATGACTAGTAAAACCCACTTTATAAGACTTTAGCATCTGTCCTTGAGCTTGCAAGGTGTCCCCCAGTAGGTAGGGAGTGACTACGCCAATATGATCTCAAACTCACATTCAAGCACACACTTCCTAAAAATGCCATCCCTACATTGTTTGAGTAAAATCGAGTCATCACACATATAATCTCAAGGATTGAAAGAATCTCTTCATATATGATTACCCCAATCTTCTGGTAACTCCCCACATTTCAAGTAGTTCACTATGTTTCCAAACCATGGGTATTTGTTTAGCAAACCTAACTATTGTTTATCAAGGAACTCCTCAACAATTGGTATTTCTAAATCTGTCTCATCTACTCTTTCCAATCTAGATAAATGATCGACTACCACATTTTCTATCCCATTCTATATCAAATTATTGCAATAGAAAAATCCACCTTTTCAATCTAGGTTTGGCATCTTTCTTCTATAAAAGATACTTAATATCCACATGGTCAGTCCAAACTATCACCTTGGCCCCTATTAAGTATTGATGAATTTTTTCAAAAGCAAATACCGCAACCAAAAGTTCTTTTTCAGTTGTAATATAAGTTAGTTGGGCATCATTAAGGGTTTTTGACACATAATATATAACATCAGGGGTTTTGCCTTTGCATTGCCCTAAAATAGCCCCTACCGCATAGTCTGATGCATCACACATTAATACAAATGGTTGGCTCCAATGTGGAGCCTGTACCACACCTTCCAAGACTAATTTCACCTTCAAAACCTCAAAAGATTTCAAGCATCGCTCATTGAGCCTTTCTCAACCAGTTTGGAAAATAGTTTTTTGATCTTCAAAAAATCTTTTATAAACTGTCAATAAAAATCAGTATGCCCTAAAAAACTCCTAACCCCTCTCACTAATGATGGATGAGGGAGTTTAGAGATCACCACTATCTTAACTAGATTGACTTCCATTCCTTTATTAGACACCTTGGTTCCCAAAACTATCCACTAACTCACCATCATGCGGCATTTTTCTTAATTCAACACTAGGTGAGTGTCCTCACACCTTTGCAAAACTATATCAAGACTGGAAAGGAAGTCCTCAAATGATTATACATGCATCAAAAATTGTCCACAAAAATGTCAGTGCACTGATCTACCATGTTTGAAAAAATAGAAGCATACACCTCTGAAATGTAATCGACGCATTACCTAGGCCAAAGGGCATCCGAAGGTACACAAATGTGCCATAAGGACAAGTAAACGTAGACTTCTCTTGGTCCCTTAGTTTGATACAAATCTAAATATATCTGAAACTATCCACCCAGAAAAAAAAGTGTGAACGTCCGACGAGCCTTTCAAGAATTTGGTCAATAAAGGGGAGTGGAAAATGGGTTTTTAATGTGATAGAATTTAATCGGCTATAATCAACAAAAGCATGCCATCCAGTCACTAACTGATTTGAAATCAATTTGCTTATTGAATTCATAGTGACTATAATCCCCCCTTTCCTAGGAACTACTTGGGTTGGGCTGGCCCAGTTAAAATTAGATATGGCATAAATTATACCCGCTGATAGGATCTTTACTACATCTTTCCTTACTACCTCAGTCATGATGGAATTGAGACACAATTGAGGTTGTACTATCGATTAGCTCCTTCAATTCTGATCTTATGTTGGTAAAAGCTAGGAGATTATCCCTTTGATGTCTGCAATAGACTACCCAAATGTTGTCCGATGGTTCTGTAGAACAATAAGAAATTTCTCCTCCTGCTGCATACTCAATGATGATGGGGGAGCTTCTTGTATGTAGCCAAGAAAATATACTTTAAATGTGGAGGAAGCATCTTTAGCTCAAGCTCAGGGGGGCACTGTAGTGACGTGATCAATGGTGGCAGAGGCGGTCCCAAATTTTGATAGTGCCTAGAGTACAAGCATGGTAATGCCTTCAGAAAAAGGGCACACTCCTCAAGCAAATGACAACGAGTGTAATCATCCACCAATTTCACGATACACACATCTAACAGTAGTTGCAGATATTCTTGTGTGAGAGCGGAATATGCTGCCTCTTCAATTATCTTAGGGTATGCTTCTTCTTCTGAATCATTGGGATATTGATTGCATTGGTCAAGGAAATCTACTTAGTCTACTCCATGATATCTACTTCCAATGTGCCTTTATGCACTTTTCTCGTGACATGAGCCATATCCAGAAATGTCTTTTCTGGAAATCAGGACACCTCATTGTTCAATTGTTGCAACATGTGGCAATGTGCCTTCTCATCATGCTTTGGTTGATAGTTTGACATCTATATTTCAAGGCGGTCATCCTAAATGCCCTATGTCTTTCTTACTCCTCTTCCCATTTCTAGGATCATATCTGATGTAGCTTGGAATGACCTCCATAAAGTAGCTCATTACCATGGTCATCCTTCAATTCCATAACTACAAGATCTACTGGGAAGATGAACTTGTCAACCTTTACTAGCACGTCGTTGCAGACACCAATTGGTCTCACTACTAAAATTGTCGACCAATTGTATGGTCATGTTGCTCTTCTTGGATTCCTTCAACCCCAATTTCTTGAATGTTTTCAAGGG
This sequence comes from Alisma plantago-aquatica, assembly GCA_963693085.1. Taxonomy (NCBI): domain Eukaryota; kingdom Viridiplantae; phylum Streptophyta; class Magnoliopsida; order Alismatales; family Alismataceae; genus Alisma; species Alisma plantago-aquatica. The sequence continues at coordinate 673,452,097 of OY856413.1, read as the reverse complement.
CATGAGATTAATGCTTGTTCCAGAAGCACATAAAGCTTAACAAAATTTAACCTTACTAATGTAACATGGTATATTAAAAAAGTCCAAATCTTGTATGTTCTATGGAAGCCTCCTTTGTATAAGTGCATTGACCTCTTCCTTCAACACCACTACATCCAAATCAACTATCCTCCTTTTATTGTTAATTATATCCTTTAAAATTCTTCCATTTGTTAGAATATGTTCTATTGCATCTACAAGAGGTATGTTGACATGATATTTTCTAAAAGTGTCTAGAAACTTCTTAAACTACTAGTCAACCTTCTTTTCATTCAAGTTTTTAGGGAATGGTACTGGAGTCACCATCTTCTTTTGGTGAGGTATAACATAAGACTCCTTCCACACTTTAGTTGGTTTTTGAGCTTCCTTAGCTGGTTCCTTCTCCTGTGGTGTGGTGTCTGACTCAAGGGGATCACTAGATGATACTTATCCCATGTCATTTGCCATGTCATGATCTTCTAGGATTGTCTTTTATTCATTCAATAATTTCTTGCCACTGTGAAGTAACACTACATTCACCGGTAGTTAGTAGATGAAATGTCAGTATTTGTGGGGAATCCATATTGTCTTGGCTTCTTCAAAGATGCTACTTCTGTTTCTATCTGAGAAATCTAGTTTTCTATGTTGTGGATATGTGCCCTTTGATTTTATAGGTCCCTATGTGTCTGGCCTATGATTGTCTTGTTTAGAGTAACAAATTTGATTAGCATGTCCTCTATGTGGTCTATCTTGTTGGGGCCCATGTCCTACTGATATTGTTGTTGTGCACTTCCCTAATGTGGCTTGGCCTGTTGTTCTTGAGATGGATCTTGTTGAAAATTGTTGGGAACCTTCCATGAAAATTTGGGATCCTTCCTCCATGAATATTGATTTCCGCCCCTACAGTTATTCTGTCGCATATACATGCATTCTTCTTCCTCAGATCTAGATGAGCTTATTGATTTCTGATCTAGTTTCTTGTCAAGGTTGTCCATCTTTTCTTTCAATAATGTGATCTCTCTAGATTCCCTGACACTTATGATGATTGTTGGAGTTTCTCTCTCTTCTCCCCATGACTTATTTTTAGCCATGTACTTAAAGATTTCATGACACATTGATGCCTTATTGTTGAGAAAAATCCTACTCCTGCACTGTCAATGTGGTTCTTTCACCCTTATGCAGCCCATAGTGGAATGTCTTTGCTTGTCCATAAGGGTCAATCCAATGATGAGGGACCTTCCACAACATATTCTAGAATCTCTCTCATGCCTCTAAATTTGACCCATCTGCATGCTGCTTAAAGTTGTAGATCTGCCGAACTAGGTCATGTGTCTTTTATGGAGGAAAATATCTTTCAAAGAATGCATCTATCATTCCCTCCTGGGTGGATATGGATTCTAAGGGAAGGCATAATAATCAAGCCTTTACTTTTTTGCCATCAAACATGAAAATAACTTCAGATAAATCATAGTCATAGGTACCTTGTCGATCTTCAGCATATCACAGCTCTCCATGAAATTGTTAATGTGAGACATAAGATCCTCCATGTTGTGCCCATGAAATTCCTATGATTTTATGAGTTCCACTAGACCTGGATCAATTTTAAAGCTGCCCACATTTACTGAGTATTTTACAATTGGCCCTAACTGTGTTGTAGTCAATGAAGCTTTGATCATTTCCTACATAGTTTGCTCCTCATATTTTCTGTCAGTGTCTCCTATATATACCTCTTCTGATTGTCTTGCTTGTGATGGTGTATTAAGAAGTCTTTCCACAGAGCTACCGTACTCCCTTACCCCGCTATGGAGTTCCTCTTGTCTAATACCTTGGGGAGTTGATTCTCCATAATCGATGTGCGTAGTCTGAACCATATACTAGTACCTACAAATAATATGAAATTGTGAGAACTGGGTACAAGCAACTTTAGGAAAATAGTAAATGATGAATAATATATAAAAATTTGTGTCTTAAAGTGGCTTGTCACAACACTCATAGTACTAGATTTTCCGTTTCCCTGACAAGGACGCAAAAAACTTGTTGTGTGTTTACTACATGTATAAAATGCAAGTACATGTATCGTGTAGTATGGGCCTATGAGGCCCGAGTGTTGAACACAGGGAAACTTTGTCCTGAGACTACTACTAACTATGACTCAATCAGGTAGACCTAGACTAATTGCATGCATTGAAACTAATTTTTTAATGTTATCTCAATTGGAATGAATTCCTTAGGATTATGATTTTACCTTGGTTCACACTAAAGTTAACATCATTTATTAAAATTGATATCTCCTAACCCTGGACTAAGGGACATGTAGTAATAATTGCCCATTCTCATAGGATAATTCACTATCTAATATAATATAAATCCCACTCTTGTAGAAATTTAACTATTAGTGAGGTGCTTAAACAAATCCTCTGGGCTATACCCTTCATAGTTGTAAGCCCTCTCTCAAGGTGTGGTATAAACTATGTAATATGATGATATTTCTAATCCTAAATCCCTATCTCGAACCAATCAAGGATATGAGAAATTAGCTATTTTAATTAGGTGTAGTCAATTCATTATGCAATCATCATATTATGTCCAGAATTTAAGAAAAACATATGTTTTAAATCATAATGTCAATTGCAATGCAAAACCGAGCTACTCCAAGGTCCTAAGGAACTAGAGGATTAGCTCTGCATGATTTCTATTGTCATACACATAAATGGAAGAGGAGAAAATGAGAAAAATATTAGAGAACTAGTGAAAACCCTCGAAGAAGATGATCCTGATGACTCCCTCTGACGCACGTGACAATTTGCTATCCTCTGGCTACAAATCCATCCACCAGAGGTGCTCAAAGTGTCTGGAACATGGCTTTATCCTCTCCTCTTTTTATCCCCACTCTCTTCCCACGTGCAATGAACTAGAAAGGTTTGGTCGAACTCCCTTGTTGACATAAGAGAGACTTAAGGCATAATTAAGTCATCATTGTTGGATCGGTTAAGATATTTAATCTTGTTTGGATGCATAAAGTCAGTACCGCCGACATTAAGGTCGATGGCATCGAGCCATTGGCTGACTTCAATCATAGATGTGGGTACTACCGACATCAAAGTCAATAGCACAGAATTATCCCTTTTTGCTTGGATTGATTTTTCTCTGAATGTTGGTACCATCAAAGCACAAGTTGGTGGTACCAAAATATATCAAACAACCTGGATTGATTCTGTCAGCAAGTTGATACCACTGAAACAAAAGTTGGTGACACCGAGATTTCTTATAAATGCCCAAATCACCTAAAATGCTGAAAAAACAAACATAAGTCCAAGACAAATTAATATACTTTAGTGATATTAGATAGTAATGGACGCAATATGATTTCACAAGATAAAGATGATAATTAATGCACAAGTAATATGAAAATGACCAACTACGCATGAAATACATTAAAAAATCGTTTTTGAAAAGTGACTTAAATTAAGTGCATCAATGTCTCACTATCTTCCTCTTCTTCATTGAATGCATTACTTCTAGAACTAGGATCACATTATCATTGACCGTCATTGGGTTATGAAATTTTTTCCATGTGAGAGATGGTTATGGAATGGTTTGACTCTCATTACCAACACCTTTGTATTTATATTTGTACACACATTATTGAGAGAATTTGGTCTCAGTTGCATGGATGATCAAAGCTTGCCACCCTAGGGAGAAGGACCAAGGCTCTCATCGCAGATTCTTTCAAAAATTCTCCCCACTAAAAGGCATTCATACAAAATTTATCAATGATAGTTACACCCTATGACAATTAAGTTACAGGAACTTTGTATCAATGTCGTCAAGCTTGGGGGCTATTAGGGAACCATTGACACGATGACTTCCTTAATATCCTCTTCTTCTAGCTCTCCCTTGTGATTCTCTTTTGTAAAAGGTTGAGATTAGGAAAAACTTTCTATAAGATGAACTAGCTTGGATATGTGGCCTTGTCTCTAGATTGGTATAAATTTCTTCATAATACTCACATATCTTAATCCTTAGATGGTGAAACCCCTCCACATCATCACCAGTATAGTTCTTGAGATTTGTAATCATGTTCCTCCATCACCTCTCATTCACACACTCATCAAAATAGTGTGCATTCATGTCCCCCAATTTTAGCTATCACAATGCACACTTTGTTTCCAGTCAATTTCCTCTCGCCATAATTCATCATTGAATTGGACCTCGTGCGTCATTTGTAAAGATATCACTAGTACTATATAGTTAGGATCGATCACACTACATACATAATAATTAAATAAAAAATTTATTCAATTAATTGAATGAACCTTTCAGGGTTTACATCATGGCCCAGAGGTAACCTTGGAACATATACAAGAAATCACTAAAACTACAACTATACAACCCTTTTTGCACTGAAAAGATCCCTCATGAAGATGATTTGGTGGACCTTTGTTCATTTCATCATTAGAGTAGTACAATCAAGTGTGGAGGCAAATCTTGGCAATTCACATGTTATACATAAAATCTAAAAAAGGACATGTGGTCATTGCAAATGAAATGGTCGGTAGTGAAACTGACATTGTTAATAAAAAATATAAAGTGTGCATGGAGGAATTAATAGAAAGAACTAAACACTCTATTCTTATAAAAAATCTTGTCATAGAAAACCTTACCATATTATCAGGAATTGTTCCATTATAATTTTTAGTCAGCATGAATCAAGATAAGTTTCCCCAATATATATTCATTTCTACATGAAGTGTGATATTGTGTGTAAAATGATAATAGGTACATCCACATTATGCAGGATCTAAGTTTTCACAAATCATATCCACTCACAGATGAAGAACTAAAATCAATGATAATGGAAGTTGTCTTACTACTTTTGTTCAAGTTTTGTCAACATATATATAATAATAATAAAAGACTAATCAATAGGGAACAAAGCTCAACCAACTATAATAGACAAAATTGCACATGAAAAGGATACATATCAATCAATATAAGCAGTATCATTAGTTAGGTCAAATAAGAGTATGCATACCATTTGGTTCAAGACTAGATAAATAATATGAGCTCAAAGTTATATATTTGAGTAGATCTTGATTAAACAACATAAGGGTCAAACATGTGTTTTCAATAATATAAGTCATGAAGACCAATAAATTAGGGGTTTTTGATCCTCATATTAAATATAGGTGAGATTTCATCCTTAGTTGCAACTAATAAGATATTCATATACTATTATCCTTTTGCGCATATTATTTAACATTACGTATAAAGGATGATCTCCAATCAAGGTCATATATGGCAAACCCTATGTCATACTCAAGGGCTAAAAGTGTCATAAAGTCTCAATGTAAAGATTCAATAATAGTGTCTACAAGATTATCCAATATGGTGCTCATAATTTAAAAGGGAAAATTTTAAGATTTAAAACATGTTTGTGTTAAATACCAAAGTTAGGGTTTGAAAACCACAATCAAGTTTCTTTTTTTTTTAACACAATAACCAACAAAAGTGATTAATAGTGGATAAAAATTCTCTTTAGTCTTTAATATGTGAATTTGGTCTCAAGGTTAGTCTAAAAAATCAAAATCATAGCTAAGAGTCATAAAAGTATTAATGAAGGTCAAATATAGAGTTCTAGAGTCATAAATATGTTGGTGAAGACACTAATCAATTTTAAATAATCAAAAGAAATTGGGAGACAAGTGAAAAAGGATCTGGAACTAGCCCTGTCATGTATTTTTAACTGTTATTCATGTTTTTATGATCAATCTAGAGTATTATTTTTCATAAATTTTGGAGCACTAGATCATTAGGTATAAATTTTGTAATTTTTTTATCAATTATATCAAATTTTTGATAGAGTGGGAGAAATAATTTCCTAAAAATAAAAAGATGGGTTCCTAATTTCTTTGTCAATGCTTGACCATGGTAGAGGTCATGGACCTATGCTTCAATTCACCCATTGAGAGAGAGAGACCTTGAGGGAGGAGATGGAGAGGTAACATGACTCTTGATCTATGGTTAGTGATTGATTAGGCTAGGATCTTCTGATTGAGACCATGACTCACCCCTAGTAGAGCCCGTGTGAAGGATGTGATAGTTTTCCACCAGAGCAAAAGAGTAATAAGAGAAGGAGGGGATCTAGGGCCAGTAGAGTTTCAATCAGAACTGGGGGGTGTAAGACAAATTTAGGGGAGGTTTTTTTATAGGGAACTAGTTACTATGGTTAGGGTTTTTAGAGCTAAGGTTTTTGGGTAGAGAGGGGGTTTGGCGGTGAGGAGACTACTTGGAGTGCAAGGCATGATTCTTTGTCAAAAAGGGGTATTGGGTTTGGTTTTGGGATGGAAAGAGAAAGGAAGGAAAAATGTGGAGAGACAGGATGAGTAGGTGGCTTAGAGTAGGGGTGTAAAGAGGCAAGATCACCTCCTTACTAAAATTTAAAGGAAGTACAAAATATCCATCTTTTTAGAAAGATAAAAGATATTGAGGGATGCATGTATAATATTCCAAGTAAATAAGCATGCACCAGATACATTACAAAATGTCAATGGTAGCGGAAATAAAAGAACTAAGCCTATTACATGGCTTTCATTGTTCATTACATGATTGTTCTCATAAGATAAAGATAAGAGAAAAGGATCTAGCTATAGCAACCTAGACATCCTTTCAGATAGCTTGAGATCTACTCCTGAGATGAATTCCTTCAAACTTGTCCTTCTCCTTGCTCAGCACCAACACCTGGGTGGTAGGGAAAGCACCCAGCAAAAGGGGAAAGAAAACAAGGTATGTGTCACAAAACTAATCTAGGATATCAATATAAGTACAACAAAAAATAGGCTAGGGTTCATCATATAATGAAGATAACAAGATTATGAGGCTATATTCAAAAGAAACTTGCCATTAACAATTATATCAAAAAGGATTTGCATGTAAGATAATTATGTCTACCTAACTAAGTAGGGTTGAGGCACCTACCGGACCTCTAACCTTAGGTGAGGGGAGAATAAGACATTCCCAGTCACCTACAATATTATGGGGAGAATAAGACATTCGTCAGGGCGATTATTTACATGCCCTCTGTGGGTGGTTGTACATAATTACCGCTACTTTAAATTAAATAGAACATAAATCCACATGCTAGAAAAGTAGTCATGGCAAGAGTAGTCGTAATATTCATTAAGCATGGAAGTGGGGTATAAGACCCAAACAAGAAGAAATTATAATCTAATTTGAGGCATAAACAACATTAGGATTCAAGCATAGAATATTTAGGGTTCATTTAAACCTCGTTAGGGAAATATAGGGTTGCGTTGCAATTATCCCAACATAGGGTGTAAGGAATGCACATACCTCTCTTAATGATATCAATTACTAACTTTCACCACTTTAATTGAGTCCAAGTTCCACGTTGCCTATTTTCAATGTATTAACATGTATTAGAGTACATAGTGCACATTAATATATAGATACCCTATTTTTAGAGCTTTTTAGCAAAATTCGGATTTAGACTCTTAAAACATAACCAATAAACTTATTAGGTTTTCTTGATCAAGAAAACATATATGTATGTTAATTTTGGAGTTATGATGATTGAGATGTAATTTTTATGGATTTTATGCATTAAATTCGTTTTACAAAAATCACCCTTCGTCAAGCCATGAAATCAGACCTTGAAAATATTTTTATTAGATATAGATTAATTTTCCAATTCCAAAACATATTTATTTGTCAAATTTAGATAAGCGGTTTAGAAGATATGAATTTTGCAATACTGACCAATAGGAAATTACCACATCATCAAACCGATCGAGATAATTAAAGAGAGAGGGAGAGGGAGAAAACACCATTCAACCAAGATCAGATTTGAAGTTGCATAGTTAACCAAACTAGAACTTCTAGAGAAGGTAAAACTGCAAGAAATCAAAACCTTAGAAGAGCATGGTAAAAAGAGATGGAAATCGTCGATTTTCAACATAAAAGCATGAGTTTTAAGCATGTACTAAGCAATATATGAGAAGGGTGTTAACCAAACTTGCCTCTAGGAAGGTAATAATGTTCAAACAGAAAGGATTCTTAGATTAGAAGGTCTCGTTGCTCCAAGCCAAGCTCCTTTCTTGAGCAAAGATCACCTTCTCCGCTTTAGAGGTGTAAACCCTAGCAAAAGAGCATGGAGATGAGATGTTTTAGGGTTTTAGGTGGAGTTTTACCACCTAGAAGAAGGTGTAAGGAAGACTAAAAGTATGAAAATAGTGAAGGAATGAAGAAAACTTACTAGTTTTGGTCGAATTTACCAAGAAGGAGCTTTAGAAACCCTAATAGAGCAATTTGGAAGCCCTCGGAGCCTTCTTCACCAAGGTAGGCTCCCTCTATTACCTTGGGGCAGAAACTTCATAGCCAAATAGAAAAGGAACTAATATATAAGCTAGAGGAAAGAAAAGTAGAGCAAGAGTTTTCGAATTGTGAGTTGGGAAGGGGTGTACATGGATATATATAGAAAGAGGTGAAGCATGAGGTGTCTTAAGGGACTTTCCATGTGTCTTTAGCCTAGAGATTGATGGCCATGCAAGAGGATAGCTCATAGAGGCTTCATGCATATTCAAAGTCGGTTCTAAGAGCCCGTAGATTATTCTAGGCCATCCCCACTGTTTTTCAAGAAAGAAATAACCTCATTGGTTGATAGCTTTTAAGGATAAGCATCTTTATAAAGAGGGTAATCCCTATAATGCCCTTGGAAAGAAATACCATCAAACCAAGGTGAAACTAGGTTCTACAATGGTTTAAAACCTATTTAATGGTAAGGGAATATCTAAGGATTAAAATTCAGGAGATAATTTGTAAAGAAAACCTCCCAATTGGGTAAATTGCATAAAAGTTCAGAATGTACCTAAAATTGCATAACTTGCACAAACAACATCCAAATCAAACCAAATTTAAAACTTAGCCTCATTTTATGTTTTTAAATCATATCAAAAAGTTAGATTAAGGTTTATAGAACTTAATTATGGTAATTAAGCTTTTACTGAGGTATTTGTGCATAAACCCTTATATTGGTACAATTAGTGAATAAATGTTCACTAAACCACTATAAATTCCACTAATTAAACATAAATGACAAAGGATAGAAATGAGAGGGAAACTTGGGAAAAAGGTTTACATGGATATTACATCTAAGATTCATTATGTTACAACACTCCACCCCTTTAAAAGGATTTTGTCCTCGAAATCTCAAGCAAAAAGAGAAGGGTGAGTACGTAACATTTCATCTCTCAACTCCCAAGTGGTTTCTTCCAGACCATGATATTTCCAAAAAACTTTTACCAGCTCAATCTCTTTGTTCTTCAGATGCTTTACTCGGGAGTCAAGAATCTTCACAGGTATCTCTTCATAGGTCAGATTCTCATGTATCTCGAAAGGCTCAATGGTAAGCACATGAGATGAGTCCTTCACATACTTCTTCAGCACAGAGACATGGAACACATTATGAATCTTATCATAGGAAGGAGGTAAGGCTAAGTGATATGCGTAGTCTCCAACCTTATCTAAGATTTCAAATGGTCCAACATAGCGGGGACTCAACTTGCCTTTAACTTTAGATCTAGCAATAGAATGAATAGGCTTGATCTTCAGAAATGCATAGTCACCCACTAGGAAGTTAACATCGGACCTCTTCTTATCAGCATACATCTTCTGTCGGTCTTGAGCAGCTTTCATGCATTTCTTTATCAACTGCACCTTTTCTATCATCATTTGCATGTCATCGGTCTTCACTAGAGAACATTCACTGACATCATTCCAATGCAAAGGTGAACGACATGGTCTACCATAGAGAGCTTCAAAAGGTGGCATACTAATACTAGCTTGGTAGCTATTATTGTAAGAAAACTCAGCTAATGGCAGATACTGATCCCATGCACCACCCCAATCCATCACACAAGCACGAAGCAAGTCCTCCATAATTTGAACTGTTCTCTCAGATTGACCATCAGTCTGCGGGTGGTAAGCAGTACTGAAACACAAGTCTATACCCATCTCCTCCTAAATCTGACCCCATAAACGAGAATTGAACTTTGGGTCATGATCAGAAACTATTACCTCATGTACTCCATGCAGGCGTATGATCTACTCAATGTACAACTGAGCCATATCCGCAACTTTGTAATTGGTTTTGAAAGGAAACAAATGAGCATATTTTGTAAGTCGGTCAATAACCACCCAAACAACATCATAACCTTTCTTCGACTTGGGGAAACCAGTAACGAAGTCCATTGTGATTTTCTCCCACTTCCAGTCTGGAATTTCAAGAGGGTGAAGAAGACCACCAGGTCGTTGATGTTCGATCTTGACTTACTGACATGTCAAACACCTCGCTATGAATAGAGCTATATCATTCTTCATGTTCTTCCACCAGAAGCTTCGTTGTAAGTCCTTATACATCTTTGTTGTACCAGGATGAATAGTATACTTGGACCCATGAGCTTCACTCAGAACCTTCTGTCTCAAATTACCAACATTAGGAATCCACAACCTTTGTTTGAAGCGGACAACACTATCCACTCCGACAGAGAAGTCAGATTGCGGTTTCTCAGTTAAAGCTTTCATCTCCTCAAGCTCAGAACTCTCCAACTGTGCAACCACGACTTCTGAGATCTAGGTTGGTGTAATGGTCAAGCTGGCCATATGAACACACAACTTGTCTTCATCCACTGATTCAAAAGGCTGAGGTCTCCATCTAGCCACATGTTCAAGGTTTTCCCATACTGAACATCTCAAAGCAGCACAAACAACATCCTTCTTGTGACTTAAAGCATCAGCTACGACATTCACTTTACCAGGATGATAGGTAATGGTGAAGTCATAATCTTTAAGATATTCCATCCACCTACGTTGTCGCAAGTTCATATCCTTCTGAGTCAACAGATATCTCAGACTCTTGTGATCATAAAAGACTTCAAACTTTTCACCTTAGAGATAGTGTCACCAGATCTTCAAAGCATGAACTATGGCAGCAAGCTCCAAATCATGTGTAGGCCAATTAGCTTCATTAGGTTTCAACTGTCGAGAAGCATAGGCAATCACCTTTCTATCTTGCATCAAAACACACCCTAAGCCTTGTCTGGATGCATCAGTGTAGATGACATAGGGTATGCCCTCAATAGGCAAAGAAAGCACGGGAGAAGAAGTCGGGCTCTTCTTCAGCTTATGAAAACTGTTCTCACATTCTAGTGTCCAAGAGAACTTGACCTCCTTTCACGTCAGCTTGGTTAAAGGCAAGGCCAACTCAGAAAAGTTCTTGATAAACTTTCTATAGTAACCTGCTAAGCCAAGGAAACTACGGATCTCTGAGGGATTCTTTGGAGCTTTACACTTGGTCACAACTTCTACCTTTGCAAGATCAACAGCTATATGTCCGACAGAAATCACATGACCCAGAAACATCACTTCCTTTATCCAGAACTCACACTTTGAGAATTTTGCATAGAGTTGATTTTCTCATAGTGTGTTGAGTACAATCCGCAGATGCTCACGATGTTGTTCTAACGTCTCAGAATAAACCAAAACTTCATCGATAAACACCACCACGAACTTGTCAAGGTATGGGCGGAACACTCGGTTCATCAAGTCCATGAAGGCAGTAGGGGCATTTGTCAAGCCGAAAGGCATGACCATGAATTCATAATGCCCATAGCGAGTTCTGAACGTCGTCTTTGGTACATCATTATCCTTCACGCGCATCTAGTAGTAGCCACTTCGTAGATCCATCTTGGAGAACATAGTGCTGACTTTAGCTGGTCGAACAAGTCGTCGATGCGAGGCAAATGATAATGATTCTTTACCGTCACTTGGTTAAGCATGTGTTAGTCCATACACATCTGCATCGAACCATCCTTCTTCTTTACGAATAGGATAGGGGCTCCCCAAGGTACATTGGGGCGGATGAAGCCCATGTTGAGAAGCTCTTCTAGCTGCTTCTTCAGTTCGGCAAGCTCGGCAGGGGCCAAGCGATAAGGCGGCTTCGATATTTGTGAAGTTCCGGGTACAAGCTCGATGGAGAACTCCACCTCCCGTGTTGGTGTAAAACCAAGTAACTCCTTGGGAAAGACGTCTTGGAAGTCCTTCACCACATCTATGCAGTCGAGAGAAGGAGGTGTAGCCTCGAGGACTATAGAGGCTAAGAAATCTCTACACCCTTGCGAGACTAGTTTTCAGCTTTGATGGCGGAAATAACAAATTGTCTATCTTCTCGCTTCCTACCCTTAACACACAATCTTCCCTCAATAGGATGTGACAAACTAACCTTTAATTCTTCACAAAACAAAATAGCTTTGTACCTCTTCAACCAATCCATTCCAAGGATGACATCAAAGGAGGTCATGTCGAGAAAGATGAAATCTGAGGGAAACATTATACCAGATATATAGAGGTCCATGGTTGGAGTTTGGAGATATGAAGAGTAGATCTTACCACTAGGGGTTTTTACATCTAATATATGATCCATATACTCAGATTCTATTTCTAACATAGAAGCAAGCTGACATGATATGAAGGTATTGGATGAGCCAGAATCAAATAGTGCCTTTATAGGATGCATATTAAGATGCAAGGTACCTTCAATAACTTCATTATCTTTTCATGCTTCCTCACCATTGAGAGAAAACACTCTCCCATTCCTCCTCTCTGCTGGTGGTCGCCTCGGGTTCTGGTTGTTGTTGTTGTTATTATTCCGCAAAGGTAGATTCTGCCTTGGTTGTTGCAGCTGCTGGGCATTATTCTATCCTTGCTGGAAACGAGGGCAGAGTGGTCGGATATGCCCAACTTGGCCACACTCATGGCATGTCAGAGGAGGTCGGTTGTCTCTATGAGAAGGTGCATTATTGGCAGGACATCTCCCAGGAGGATGGTGACGAGAGAACCTATTGCACCGATCATGTCTGTGATTATCATTCTGGGTAGGGTTCTTCCTCTTGTTGTTGCTATATCCATTACTTTGTCCATAGGATTGGAATCCTGGGTAGTACTCGATGGCCAGGGCCTTATCCCCCATTTGCTGGAAGGTGAGTGGAAGTTGTGGAACAAGAATTCTACCCACTTGGTGGTTTAGGCCCTCCAAGAACAATGTTGCCCTTCTCTCAGCTCCAAGGTCAGTGGCATAGCATTCTAGGAGTAGGAATCATTAGATGTAGTCAGCCACACTCATGCTTCCCTGCCTGAGGCTGTAGAACTCAGCTTCCTTCTTCTTCAAGAAGGCAGGACAGATGTACTTCTCCCTGAAGAGCTTCAGGAACGGGTCCCACTCCATGGTAGAGGTGTCTCGAGTGCGGGCGACACCATTCCACCAGACACGTGCCGGTCCGTCCAGCACATAAGTCGTGAACCGAACTTTCTGGTGAGGAGGGCATGCCATACCCTCGAAGGTCTGGTCCAAAGCCAACACCCAGGCATCAGCTTTATCCACCATGTTGTTTTCACTTTCACATTTGAAGTAGGGTGGCTGCATCTTTATGAAGTCAGTGAGGGTGAACTCGCTCGACTTGTTGGCATTGGAAGCCAATGTGTGGAGTTGCCCCATCAAGGTGGAGAGCACCTGGCATAGCATTGCCAGCTCTTGCTCCAGTGTGAAGGAGGCGGTTCTTGGAGTAGCGGGGTTGACCACACTATGGCCGGTAGGAGTCACAGGAGTGTTTTCCACATTGGAGTCATTAGGGTTTGACTCCTTTCCCTTAATCCTACTGTCGAACAAGTCACCTATCCTGAAAGATAGGGTTAATATGTTAAGTTCCCAGGAGTATTTGAATCATAGATGAAAAAGAATAGAAGCATAGACAAGAAAAGAATATCTAGAATGCTATTGCCTAAAAGCATACTATTTTGGGCAATTTGTATTAGCTAAGGCCAGGCCGGTATCATATGGGCACAGGAGTCCTCGTAAACCAAGCTAGTGGTGTGGAGGAAAATATTTCCAGCCCCCAAAACCCTGATCCATTCTAGACACCTTTGCTTCAACTTCATGTCCTAATAGTTCCATAAAGGCTCTGATACCATGTTGTAAAGAGGCAAGATCACCTCCTTACTAAAATTTAAAGGAAGTACAAAACATCCATCTTTTTAGAAAGACAAAAGATATTGAGGGATGCATGTATAATATTCCAAGTAAATAAGCATGCACCAGATACATTATTAATATGTCAATAGTAGCGGAAATAAAAGAACTAAGCCTATTACATGGCTTTCATGGTTCAATACATGATTGTTCTCAAAAGATAAAGATAAGAGAAAAGGATCTAGTTATAGCAACCTAGACATCCTTTCAGATATCTTGAGATTTACTCCTGAGATGAATTCCTTCAAACTTGTCCTTCTCCTTGCTTAGCACCAGCACCTGGGTGGTAGGGAAAGCACCCAACAAAAGGGGAAAGAAAACAAGGTATGTGTCACAAAACTAATCTAGGATATCAAGATAAGTACAAAAAAATAGGCTAAGGTTCATCATATAATGAAGATAACAAGAGTATCAGGCTATATTCAAAAGAAACTTGCCATTAACAATTATATCAAAAAGGATTTGCATGTAAGATAATTATGTCTACCTAACTAAGTAGGGTTGAGGTACCTACCAGACCTCTAACCTTAGGTGAGGGGAGAATAAGACATTCCCAGTCACCTACAATATTATGCGGAGAATAAGACATTCCCCAAGGCGATTATTTACATGCCCTCTGTGGGTGGTTGTACATAAGTACTGCTACTTTAAATTAAATAGAACATAAATCCACATGCTAGAAAAGTAGTCATGGAAAGAGTTGTCATAATATTCATTAAGCATTGCAGTGGGGTATAAGACCCAAACAAGAAGAAATTATAATCTAATTTGAGGCATGAACAACATTAGGATTCAAGCATAGAATATTTAGGGTTCATTTAAGCCTCATTAGGGAAATATAGGGTTGGGTTGCAATTATCCCAACATAGGGTGTAAGGAATGCACATACCTCTCTTACTGATATCAATTACTAACTTTCACCACTTTAATTGAGTCCAAGTTCCACTTTGCCTATTTTCAATGTATTAACATGTATTAGAGTACATAGTGCACATTAATATATAGAAACCCTATTTTTAGAGATTTTTAGCAAAATTCGGATTTAGACTCTTAAAACATCACCAATAAACTTATTAGGTTTTCCTGATCAAGAAAACATATATTTATGTTAATTTTAGAGTTATGATGATTAAGATGTAATTTTTATGGATTTTATGCATTAAATTCGTTTTACAAAAATCACCCTTCGTCAAACCATGAAATCATACCTTGAAAATATTTTTATTAGATAGAGATTAATTTTCCAATTCCAAAACATATTTATTTGTCAAATTTGGATAAGCGGTTTAGAAGATATGAATTTTGCAATACTGACCAATAGGAAATTACCACATCATCAAACCGATTGAGATAATTAAAGAGAGAGGGAGAGGGAGAAAACACCATTCGACCAAGATCAGATTTGAAGTTGCATATTTAACCAAACTAGAACTTCTAGAGAAGGTAAAACTGCAAGAGATCAAAACCTTAGAAGAGCATGGTAAAAAGAGATGGAAATCGTCGATTTTCAACATAAAAGCATGAGTTTTAAGCATGTACTAAGCAATATATGAGAAGGGTGTTAACCAAACTTGCCTCTAGGAAGGTAATAATGTTCAAACAGAAAGGATTCTTAGATTAGAAGGTCTCGTTGCTCCAAGCCAAGCTCCTTTCTTGAGCAAAGATCACCTTCTCCGCTTTAGAGGTGCAAACCCTAGCAAAAGAGCATGGAGATGAGATGTTTTAGGGTTTTAGGTGGAGTTTTACCATGTACGGTCATGGTTCTGACCTAGAAGAAGGTATAAGGAAGACTAACAGTATGAAAATTGTAACGACCCGCACTTTTGAGTGTCTAAAAGACCTTAAAGTCACAGATCGTTAATCATATACTCCAGGATCAGATTCATGAAATAATACAAAATAGTAAACAATAATGATCAAATATTTACATGTTTAAATAAAAAGCTCCTCTAAGGAGTTACATAACTTTTAAATAGAATTAACTTTTACAGGTGTGAAGATAAACCATTAAGACTAAACCTTCATGATTAAACTGTAGTGTCTTCAACATCTTTATCTGTACCCTCATGTCCATGCTATCAAGTATATCTGATACCTAAAACACCGACAAACAAATACGCGGTCAGTATATTACTATACTGGTATGTGGGTTCAAACAATAATCACAAGTATAGATATAAGCATACACCTTTATCTTGCACCTAAGAAGATCACTTGTTTTTCATATTCTAACCCATATCTGGTCAACCACCTCAGGTGTAATCACTGTCCCTCCAGGGCTCGTGTGCATTACCCTTAAGATCAGTCTAACCCAGGGTTCAAAATACTATTATTTACTTTACATGATACTCATATGCACTTTATAGTTTGCAAGAACTAAATAAATAAGCAAGCAGTTTATTTGTCATTCAATCTCATCGAGAAACATCAGCAATCTCGGAATTCGATACATGTATTCATAAGCGTAACCACGTACCTTATGTCGTGCAGAAACCATGCAGAATATATCACATGTACTTTAAGAATGCATCCAAACATCCAAGCCACAAAGCATGTAATCAACAAGTATCTGAAACAAAAAATACTACGTATGTGTCACCATGTATTCTCATTACATTATTTACATCTAAATTCACTCCAAAACTAGGGTTTAGGACTATCTCATGTTTGGACTATAAGTTAGGGTTACAAACCTTAATTCTATCATATCATGGTTTCCAAGATTACAATTTTAGTTATGCATATTAGGTGAAACCCTAATAATCAATTTTAAGCACATTGGATTACCCGTGACACCTAAATCATATTACTCATCATTATGATTGTAGCAAGATATCTAGATTCACAACCCTAAAAAGCATGAATAAGATTACTAATCTAGAACCATCCATTATTTATCATTATCAAGGTTTTACTCATTATACATGGCCAGATCAGGTGTTAGCCTAACATGAATGAATCTATTCAATTAAGCATCAGATTAAGGCTAATCTAGATTTTCCTTTACATTAACCACATAAACTCATGTATTACACATGCTTTTATAAAAGGAAGCATAATTAGACTTAGATTATATTTTCTTTGGATTCCTATAGTTTTTTTTAGAGGAAAATTATATATAAGTTTAGTATTTTCCAAGCATCCTAACAATTTATACATTTTTTTTTTGCAAAAACAAAGATAACTAGCCAATAGGGAGCTTACACGTCATTAAGAATACCTTTTTATTATAATATTTCCTTGCTTGGCTCACATATCTGTACTGGGGTCCATTTACCTAATTACCAGGATCAGGTCTTTCTCCTTCCACGTGGTCACGCATTCTAGAACGGCGACTACTCCACGTGGACGCCGACGCACCCCTTGGGCGCCTAGAGTTGGTGTTTACAGATTTTGCTACCCGCTGGAGAGATCAACGTCGTGCACCTCCACCAACTCAGACCTTCTCACCCTTGCCACCATCGTGGATCTGTAGGGCACCTTCACCGACACATATCATTGTTGCCTGCTTGCTAGCATCGCCATGAAGCCGCTCTAGCATCAGCTAGTCGTACGCCACCCCCACTAATCTGCACGCCCTCGGGAAGTTCCTACTTTAGGTCTCTCAATCTCTAGCGATAGATCTTAAGCATCCACTGCTTCCTTACCTTGATCCATTGCCTCTACATGAACGGGCAACCCCACACCACACCGACGCTCTTCATACAGCGGCTGAGGTTCCGCTCGCTAGGCCTTACCCTCCAGTCCCTGCCTCATGTGGCAGTACAAGTCCCCAGGCCAATGGCTCCCTGCATGCAGTGAGGAGGTACTCTTGCTGCCTGCCCGTACCCCAGCGCCGAGGCCCCATGGTTCCGGTGTTCAAATCACCATGGCCGACACCCAGGATTGGCGCTATCTGTCTGTGCGCCACCATTGCAGACAGCCTCTGTTCATCTCCATCCCCTACCTCCTGTCGTCTCACCACCGGCCAGACCCTTGGTCTCCAATGCTAGCGGCGCACTACTGTGTCCTCCGTTGATCTATCCCCACATGCCGCCAAGTTACTATAGACACACACTGAGTCATCTCAGCCGCTTCGCTGATCCATAACTCCTCCAAGCATCCCACACTAGCATCAGGAGGACCCTATGGGTAGGGTTTTGCAGAGCCGCCACGACCAGCCTCCATACCTTCATATTGGTGGGGTGTCGTGATCCTTACCCAATCACCCTTATACTTATAGGTACGATTATATGAATCAAGGAGTCTATATCCACTAGGACTTGTGAGTCCGTGGGGTTCTGGTTTCATTAGACGTTTATACATAATCGGGTAGTTCCCACATCAAACAAGGAAGGATATAATGGATCTCGTCCCATTTTTCGTTATTGGATAAATACCAACTTCTCAATTAAAGCACTTGTTTAGAAAGACATTAAAGGTGAAACGCCTATTCTAGATTATCTTGGATTATCTTAGAAATCCTCTCATTATCTTAACTTGTAATTATCCTTCAACATACCTAAAAGGCAACCCAAGGTAACACTATTTGGTGTCCCAACCATTGTGTTTCCAATAATGGAAAGATAAGTATTCTTTTAATTATCTAACACATTATTAACTTTATTCTTCTTTGGAAAACGTATATCAATATCAAAAGTCATTACTATTTATTAATGCATGAATTCCTTTTATCTCTTTGTCTTTTTTCACAAGCACTTGAGCGACAAAGACAATTAACAATAGTATTCCACCAATAAAATCATTGAGGAATTATCAAATTAATTCATGAATCATAATTTATAGTTCAATTTTTACCAAAATTTGAGGATATTACATTCACCCCTCCTTAAAAGGAATTTTGTCCTCAAAATTCACACCCAAAAGAAAAAAGTGGATTATAACTCATCTTAGTTTCAAGTCTTAGGGTTAGCACCCTACTTAGACATCTTTACATATGTTATTATGCAAATTCCACACATTAAGACTAAGATCGGTACTTGAATTCAATTCAATGTATATCTACATCTTAAGTATACACATCTTATCATCACTTGATGATTTCATTCTTATTTGTGATTTCATTACTACTTGGTGATTTCTCTTTTCACCTAGATTTCCAACCTATTACACATTATTTTCACATATGGGTGAGGTAACACCTCTAACCCTAGTTCATGTCATTACTCATTCAAAGTAGTATATTCATCCTCTTTATCTTTATTTTAAGCATAATGTATGTCTATCCAATCTCCCTCCCTCATAATGAGATGAAATAAGCATTTGACTGCAGACCAAACACAAAGTTCATTCCATTCCAAGAGCAGAGATAGTACATCCACACATCACCTTCCAATTTCACATATTAAGTTAAATCATACTCGATATGACTCTAAACTTACTTGTTCTTAATTTTATAGCATTCTTATGTTCCATGAAGTCAAGTGTCCCTTTTCTTACTCTTAAGTTAAGACACAACTCCTCTAAGTTTTTCATGACTTCTGTATATCTTTTATATTTACATCTCATGTATCATTATGAGCCTTAGACAAATCCTTGGGGTCTCTAGGGGTATAGGTACTCTTGGATGGATATCATCCTTATGCATCAAGAGAGTGCCTTTCATATTCACCCATTAGGCTACATGATCCTCATAGAGGTAGCTAATCTCCTGAGTCATGTACCTTGGATAAACCTAGTTGTTACCTCCCGACCACATGGTCTTGTGCATTCAGGGAACAATCAACTCCTAACCCATCGATCCAATGTACCTCTAATACACCCTACTTGACCCTAGGATTTCATTAGGACTCTACCCTCCCTAAGGGTTTCTTTTGAGATGTCACATCTTTTAAGCACATTATTCTCTTATTTAATTCTTTAACCCGAATTGCCTTCATATCTCTCTTTTGAGTACACATAATGCAGTGTTGTCCCGTCATTGGGCTCGGGCCACCTTCCCTCCAGGGCTTGGTGCCATGTCGGTCTTCCCTCCTGGGCTTGACCTCTGTGATCTTCCCCTCCAGGAGCTTGATCCTAAACAACTGCATTGTGGACTTAGGCCACCTTCCCTCCTGGGCTTGGTGCCTGCCTGGTCTTACCTCCTGGGCTTGACCATTTCATGACCTTCCCTCTTGGGCTTGGTCGTCCACTTAGGCCACCTTCCCTCCTGGGCTTGGTGCCTTACTGGTCTTCCCTCCTGGGCTTGACCAACTGTATCACTCAGAGTCGGCATCCTTGGATTCAAAGAATTTATGTACTTTCATTTTTATATCTTTAACTCTTCACTCCTCTAGGTGAGGATTAAGGTTATCTCAATACTTAAATACATTTATTCACTTATCTTTTAAGGGAAAGTCCTAGCCTAGGATGCCTTCTTGGCTCATAGGAGGGGGTTAGGCTCTCTAGCCACAACCTGATCCCAAGATCAAGGTTTTTCCTCCCTCATAGGTCATCTTCCCACTCTTGGGTTGACCCACCCCAGGTTAGCACACTAACCCTAAATGTTTCTTATACACCTCTTTGTTTTCATTAAGTATAACTTTTATCATTATAACATATCAACCCATGTTTTCTCAATGTCTGGAATACCCCCCATGGTCTTTGTCCATGTAATGAACTTGGGTCACCTTCCCCTCCAGGGGTTTGGTGCTACCCTGGCCTTCCCCTCCAGGGGCTTGGCCACCAACACTAAACTTCTAGTGACAACATGAGGAGTTTGAGAAAGTTATATAAACTTTCAATTTTCTCATATGTACATCTATTGGGTTTTTATCTCTTAAGACTTATCACATAAGTTTTATGCTCCTCATTCCCACATGCATGGGAGATTTGGTTACCTAAACCATCTCTTATTTTTCTTATTCATGATTGCAAGTTTCACATGGGCAATGTCCCATACCACCACACCATGTTGATTACCCATTTCAAGTTTCACATGGGTAGTGTCCCATACCACCACACCATGTTGATTATTTAAGATTAAGGTTTTTAGGATTAGGGTTAGGGACTACACTCTACCTCTTAGAGTTTCCACATCCCTATACTCTCTAGGATTTCCATACCCTAAACAAAGTCCTTCCTCTAAGAAAGGGCTTACCCATACTTGTATCTTTCTAGTGTCTACCCTCTCTAGAGGGACCTACACAAAAAGTTACATCTTTTCACATTTTACTTCTCTTATTAATATTTTCTTTTCAAAGTTTTTTTTTAAGCAAGAGATGAGAAGTAGACGAAAATGTGAGATGAGGAACTTAATTTTTCTATTTAAAATTTCTAAGGATAATTTGAAATTATATACTATTAAGTATTAATTGATGAATCTGGGCTCTGATACCAAATGTAACGACCCGCATTTTTGAGTGTCTAAAAGACCTTAAAGTCACAGATCGTTAATCATATACTCCAGGATCAGATTCATGAAATAATACAAAATAGTAAACAATTTCCATTAATGATCAAATATTTACATGTTTAGATAAAAAGCTCCTCTAAGGAGTTACATAACTTTTAAATAGAATTAACTTTTATAGGTGTGAAGATAAACCATTAAGACTAAACCTTCATGATTAAACTGTAGTGTCTTCAACATCTTTATCTGTACCCTCATGTCCACACTATCAAGTATATCTGATACCTAAAACACCGACAAACAAATACGCAGTCAGTATATTACTATACTAGTATGTGGGTTCAAACAATAATCACAAGTACAGATATAAGCAAACACCTTTATCTTGCACCTAAGAAGATAAACTTGTTTTTCATATTCTAACCCATATCTAGTCAACCACCTCAGGTGTAATCACTGTCCCTCCAGGGCTCGTGTGCATTACCCTTAAGATCAGTCTAACCCAGGGTTCAGAATACTATTATTTACTTTACATGATACTCATATGCACTTTATACTTTGCAAAAACTAAATAAACAAGCAAGTAGTTTATTTGTCATTCAATCTCATCGAGAAACATCGGCAATCTTGGAATTCGATACATGTATTCATAAGCGTAACCACATACCTTATGTCATGCAGAAACCATGCAGAATATATCACATGTACTTTAAGAATGCATCCAAACATCCAAGCAACAAAGCATGTAATCAACAAGTATCTGAAACAAAGAATACTACGTATGTGTCATCATGTATTCACATTACATTATTTACATCTAAATTCGCTCCAAAACTAGGGTTTAGGACTATCTCATGTTTGGACTATAAGTTAGGGTTACAAACCTTAATTCTATCATATCATGGTTTCCAAGATTACAATTTCAGTTATGCATATTAGGTGAAACCCTAATAATCAACTTTAAGCACATTGGATTACCCATGACATCTAAATCATATTACTCATCATTATGATTATAGCAAGATATCTAGCTTCACAACCCTAAAAAGCATGAATAAGATTACTAATCTAGAACCATCCATTATTTATCATTATCAAGGTTTTACTCATTATACATGGCCAGATCAGGTGTTAGCCTAACATGAATGAATCTATTCAATTAAGCATTAGATTAAGGCTAATCTAGATTTTCCTTTACATTAACCACATCAACTCATGTATTACACCTACTTTTATAAAAGGAAGCATAATTAGACTCAGATTATATTTTCTTTGGATTCCTATAGTTTTTTTTCAGAGCACAATTATATATAAATTTAATATTTTCCAAGCATCCTAGCAATTTATACATTTTTTTTGTAAAAACAAAGATAACTAGCCAATAGTGAGCTTACACGTCATTAAGAATACCTTTTTATTATCATATTTCCTTGCTTGGCTCACATATCTGTACTGGGGTCCATTTACCTAATTACCAGGATCAGGTCTTTCTCCTTCCACACTGTCACGCATTCTAGAACGACGACTACTCCACGCGGACGCCGATACACCCCTTGGGCGCCTAGAGTTGGTATCTATAGATTTTGCTACCCGCTAGAGAGATCATCATCGTGCACCTCAACCAACTCATACCTTCTCACCCATGCCACCATTGTGGATCTGCAGGGCACCTTCACTGACGCATATCGTTGCTGCGTGCTTGCTAGCGTCGCCATGAAGCCGCTCTAGCATCATCTAGTCGTACGCCGCCCCCACTGATCCGCACGCCCTCAGGAAGTTCCTACTTTAGGTCTCTCAATCTCTAGCGATAGATCTTCAGCATCCACTGCTTCCTTACCTTGATCCATTGCATCTACATGAACGGGCAACCCCACACCACACCGATGCTCTTCCTGCGGTGGATGTGGTTCCGCTCGCTAGGCCTTACCCTCCAGTCCCTGCCTCATGTGGCAGTACAAGTCCCCAGGCCAATGGCTCCCTGCATCCAGTGAGGCGGTACTCTTGCTGCCTGCCCGTACCCCAGCGCTGAGGCCCCATGGTGCCGTTGTTCAAGTCACCATGGCCGACACCCAGGATTGGCGCTATCTGTCTGTGCGCCACCATTGCAGACAGCCCCTGGTCATCTCCATCCCCCTACTTCCTGTCGTCTCACCACCGGCCAGACCCTTGGCCTCCAACACTAGCGACGCACTACTGTGTCCTCCGTTGATCTATCTCCACATGCCGCCAAGCTACTACAGACACACAGTGAGTCATCTCAGCCGCTTTGCTAATCCATAACTCCTCCAAGCATCCCACACTAGCATCAGGAGAATCCTATGGGTAGGGTTTTGTAGAGCCGCCACGGCCAGCCTCCATACCTTCATATTGGTGGGGTGTCGTGATCCTTACCCAATCACCCGTATACTTATAGGTACAATTATATGAATCAAGGAGTCTGTATCCACTAGGACTTGTGAGTCTGTGGGGTTCTGGTTTCATTAGACGTTTATACATAATCGGGCAGTTCCCATGTCAAACAAGGATATAATGGATCCCGTCCCATTTTTCCTTATTGGATAAATACCAACTTCTCAATTAAAGCACTTGTTTAGAAAGCCATTTAAGGTGAAACACCTATTCTAGATTATCTTGGATTATCTTAGAAATCCTCTCATTATCTTAACTTGTAATTATCCTTCAACATACCAAAAAGGCAACCCAAGGTAACACTATTTGGTGTCCCAACCATTGTGTTTCCAATAATGGAAAGATAAGTATTCTTTTAATTATCTAACACATTATTAACTTTATTCTTCTTTGGAAAACGTTATCAATATCAAAAGTCATTACTATTTATTAATGCATGAATTCCTTTTATCTATTTGTCTTGTGTCACAAGCACTTGTGCAACAAAGACAATTAACAATAGTATTCCACCAATAAAATCATTGAGGAATTATAAAATTAATTCATGCATCATATTTTATAGTTCAATTTTTACCAAAATTTGAGGATATTACAAAAATAGTGAAGGAATGGAGAAAACTTACTAGTTTTGGTCGAATTTACCAAGGAGGAGCTTTAGAAACCCTAATAGAGCAATTTGGAAGCCCTAGGAGCCTTCTTCACCAAGGTAGGCTCCCTCTATTACCTTGGGGCAACAACTTCGTGGCCAAATACAGAAGGAACTATTATCTAAGCTAGAGGAAAGAAAAGGAGAGCAAGAGTTTTCGAATTGTGAGTTGGGAAGGGGTATACATGGCTATATATAGAAAGAGGTGAAGCATGAGGAGTCTTAAGGGACTTTCCATGTGTCTTTAGCCTAGGGATAGATGGCCATGCAAGAGGATAGCTCATAGAGGCTTCATGCATATCCAAAGTCAGTTCTAAGAGCCCATAGATTATTCTAGGCCATCCCCACCGTTTTGCAAGAAAGAAATAACCTCATTGGTTGATAGCTTTTAAGGATAAGCATCTTTATAAAGAGGGTAATCCCTATAATGCCCTTGGAAAGAAATACCATCAAACCAAGGTGAAACTAGGTTCTCTAATGGTTTAAAATATCGTTAATGGTAAGGGAATATCTAAGGATTAAAATTCAGGAGATAATTTGCAAAGAAAACCTCCCAATTGGGTGAATGGCATAAAAGTCCAGAATGTATCTAAAATTGCATAACTTGCACAAAAAACATTCAAATCAAACCAAATTTGAAACTTAGCCTCATTTTATGTTTTCAAATCATATCAAAAAGTTATATTAAGGTTTATAGAACTTAATTATGGTAATTAAGCTTTTACTTAGGTATTTGTGCATAAACCCTTATATTGGTACAATTAGTGAATAAATGTTCACTAAACCACTATAAATTCCACTAATTAAACATAAATGACATAAAGGATAGAAATGAGAGGGAAACTTGGGAAAAAGGTTTACATGGATATTACATCTAAGATTCATTATGTTACAAGGGGAGAGAGGGTGGGGCACTATTTGCCTATGTTCCTTCCCAAGTATAGGGAGGAAGACGATCTAGTCCACATTGGATATTCATTCAACAATATCTAGGATTGGGGCTGATTCATCCTTGCCAACATGTGGTTCAGAGCACGGAGTGTCATTCCAAGGTAAGAGCCTTTAGGTTAGGTAAATTGGTTGGGCTCGTCTAGGAAAAGGTTAAATAAAAGGATTTTTTGGGTGTTAGAACTTTATAATATCATAACATTCATAGGAAGGTATGATTATGCATAATTAAGTCAAATAAGTGGAATATCGCACTTCATCACTTCCTTCCCTGCTTAGAAGGATTTTTGTTTCAAAAATTCCAATATTACCAAAACTTCGAGGAGTCTTAGTTTCACATCAGTACTCTCGGCCTCATTATCATTAGGTCACTGATCGACCAAAATAACACATCCAAAAAGGAGTAGATCTATAGTAGTTGGGCTTCTAAATTTATAACCCTACACTCAGGCCCCCACAACGATAATAACATGGTCTAATGTAGTAGATCGGGTTCGATCCATAGGGATAAGGGTGGTATGTGTTTAATAATTAAGATCCTTCGCTTAGTTACACCAAACAAGAGTGTAAGGTAAAGTTTATGTTCCTAATGAAGTGATGATTCATCAACAAACAAGTAAAACAAATCAAGATGTAAAATGAAAGAATAACAAAGTCAAAAGATGACTCTCACCAACATGAAATACTCACACCCATTTTATATCCTTAGAAAGTTTAAAAGCAACTCTCATGAGTGTCTATTCCCTCCTCTCTTGAGCATAGGATAGATCTAGATTATAAGGTTCTCTCTCTCGAGATGAAAACAAACAATCATAGGAAAATCATATGATCATTATCTGAAGTATTCCAACATTCAGATGCATTTTACAACTTCATAACTCTTAGATTTAGGTTAATACTACTCCCTCAAGGTATTAAAAATCAATCAACACAAGTAAGAAGCTAATCATGCAAGTGAATCATTAAGAACAAGAGTATGTAGATAAACATTTCTAAGAGCATATAGTCAATGGATAGAAGTATTTACATGTTGGGGGTATTTTAGTGGCTACTCCCAACCCAACTTATATGACTAGCCACTCATGGTACTGAGTAGAATAGAAACATTACAAGTATGGAGAGACATGAAGATGGAAAATGAGATGGAAGTGAAAGGGAATGAAAAGGGGTAGACATATATAGAGAAGAAGGAAGTAGATACACCAACAACATCCCCAAACAAGGCAATATCAATGGAAGACTTCTCCTCACTGAGTGTGACATTTATAATGAAGGTGACTTCTCTATTTACTTCTTTCATGAAAGAAGCAAGTTGGATCAGCTCGACGATGATGGAGGTGTGTTGCTCCTTGGAGATCACGAACCGATAGGTAGAAGACACAATTTGAAGGTCAATGGTGGGGTGGATGTGTTGTAGCATACCATCATATCTCTTATGTCATGACCCCTACAACGTTGCATGGGGTCTCCTATTTATAGTTCTTTGTGCGGGACTTGAGGTGTTTGGGGTGTACTTTTTCTTGCACTGCAAGTCTAAGCATGTGCATCGGGGCACACTCTTAATGGTCTTGAATGACCGATGCGTCCAATACGCCATCAGTAGGTAGGTTGCACAGACGACCCATCGCCTGGTTGGCCATCAATAGGCAATCTCTAGTGTGACATCAGTAGGCACTCTCTTGGGTCTAAGCAAGCTCTAGGTTGATAGAATCCCAGTCCCTCCATCAGTTAAGCTCAGATTGGTCTATATGTCATGGTGGACCATCAATTTTTAGAACTGATGGTTGGTTTACCTAGTCATCTTGACTAGCCATCGGTTTTGAGAACCAATGGTCAAATTGACTAGACTTTTCTATGGTAGATATGAACATTATTGGAAGCCATCAGTTTAGGAACCATTGATGATCAATATCAGTGGGTCCTTGGTTCTGATGTTTTGGATGGTCACCATCGGTTGTGGAAACTGATGGCCATTCTGTCCAATGGTTAAAACCATCATTTGGAGAGTTACCTACATGCAAACAAGTATTTACTTTTGAATCAAGGGACAAGTGCACATGAGAAAAATAAGAAAGTTAGGGAAATTTGCATAAAGAGAGGAAATTAGGAATAAATTTAGATATGAAATATCGACAAAATTAGATGTTATCAATCACATATAAACTAGCCACATAATTGACAACTCAATTTTTGAATTAAGATTATTAGATTTTTTATATCAAAAATATATTAGCTTTTATATTTAAATACATAATAGAATCAAAGACACATATATGTTGAGTGAGTCTGACACAACATGGAAAACATATCTCAACTTTCAAACATATAGTAATTCCAAGATCACAACGTTTTGGACCTTAATAAACAAAGTTTCTAAATAAAAAGAGTACATTCTAGGTATACTTCTGATTTCCTTCATTATCTTCTTGGTGAAATAGCATTGGCCTATGGAAGATGTGGGTAGGGGTAGTGACCCTTGTAATAGCCTTCTTTCTTGTATTAGTGTAAAAATGAATTTGGAAGATTACACTTCATCCCATTATTCGATCGACAGTTGAAGCAGTGAAGTTTTTAATTCTTACCATTTCCTCAAGTTGGTCCTTTATTGGGGTTTCTTTGACCATGATTTCTATTTCCATTCTAATTTCAATTATTGTCATTAAGGAGTCTTTCTCCTTGCTTAGAATTGGCCAACACACCATCTATGAATTCTAAATAGGTCAAGCTTGGGGTTTTTTTCCTATCCCATTCTGAGAATTCTTTTCATTTTTTGGGCATGATCGAAGGAGTCTTGGAAAGTGACATGTTTAGAAGAGGAAAAAAAGGTTTGTTAGGCCAAATGGATCTTCCGATTGATCCTCACTAGTTATGTTTTTGGCATGGTGCTCCAAAAGAAAAAATTTTCAACTCTAATCGGAAATAGAGAAGTTACCTTTGGTTAGGACAAGGAGTTGTTTCTTCTTCTCTTTCAACTCAGAGTTAGGCATAAAGTAGGTAGTAACATTGATTTCAAAAGCTTCTCAGTTTAGGGGTTTGATTTATCGTGAGTGGGTATATTTCTCCCAACACAATTTGGTTGCACCCTTTAGCTGGTAGGTGGAAAAGGTTACCTTTTATTATGACACTGTAAAACTCTAAAGGTATTCTCCATGGAAACTAACCACACATCACCATTATCCAAAAAAATATTCCTTATCCTCACAAAACAATGATTCAAGGTACAACTTAAGGAAATTACCAACAATGGTAGGTTTTGTATTATCAATATTGATTCCCTCATGAGCTAATAATATTGTGTGGTTTCCCAGGTTTATCACATCTTCCATGATTACTTTATTCTGTTCCTCCTGTATTCCATTTGTGGGATCTTTGTGTGGTTCTAAATCATCCTCTTTAGCTCCCCTACCTCTTTTTTGCCCTTTGCCTAATCCACCCTCTTTTTCTTATCAAATTCTTTATCTTTCTTAATTTCCTTATCATTCTCAACTTCCTTATCCTTCAATATCCATGTTCTTACATGTATCTTTCTCCTTATCAACTACTTTGTTCTTCTTATCATCACCCTTCCCAACCTTTTTGTTCTTAACACCAGAAGATCATGCTCCCTAACTGGCATCTAAAAGATACTTTGCAATATGATTCCTCTGATCATTTAGTTTGAGCAAGAGTATATTAGATAATATTAGTCCATATTTTACAAACTATTTCATATTTTAGTTGTTTCCCATGCTACCCAAAATCAAGAAAGTGTAGATCAACTATGATCATACTAGTACAGATAGAGAAAACATGAGGAGTCACCCAACTTCAATATAATAGTTTGTTTAAGGTAGTCCCTAGAGAAAAGATGAGATGCTAGAAGACTCTATAAGGTTTTCAAAGGAGAACCTTCTATCCATTTCTGATCCACTAGGTACAAGTTAAAGTTAGGTACATCAGTTGTTGTAACTAGATGGATAAGAGGTGATTACTAGCAAAACCCCTTCGGTTCAATTCTAGACATCCCAGATTCATCTTTGTGGACTTCAAGTTTCCTTGGTTCATTCATGATTCGCGATTTAAATTCCTTATTACATATAGACTATGTGTTAAGCTTTAATATCAACTATCGAACACTGATTTAACCATAATCATGTATAGTCATGATCTATCATACAATATATATAATAATTACAATAAAATTTTCTTTTATGAATGAACATTTTAGGGTTACAACATGTCCCAAAGGCAATCTTGGAAAAGATACAGGAGATCACTAAATCTACAACAACCCTTTTTTAATTAAGAATATCCCTCTTGAAGATGGTTTGGTGGAACTTAGTCATTTCATCATCAAACTAGTACTATCGAGTGTAGAGCAAGATCTTGGTAATTCATCTATTATACCTAAAATTGTAAAAATGGAAACATGATCATTGCAAATGCAGTGACACGTTGATGGTGAAACCATTATAGTTAATATACAAAAATATATAGTGTGCATAGTATGACTTATAGAAATAAATAAACATTTTATTGTACATAAAATCATGTCATACAAAATTTTAGCATTTTATCACGAATTTTTCCATCAGGATTTTAGTAAACATGAATCAAGATAAGTTCTCCTAAGATATAGCCACTTCCACTTGGAGTCTGATATAGTCTGTCAAATGATAATATTCACTTCCACATAATGCCCAATGCAGGTGTTTCACAAATCATGACCACTTCCATATGAAGCATGATTGTAAATGATATTAGAGGTTTTTCATTACTTGTGTTCAAGTTTGATCAACATATATATATGAGCACAAATGACTAATTACTAGGGAATCAAGTATCTCTGACAAGTATAGTAGCATAAATTGCACACAACAAAGATACATATCAATCAATATAATAAATACCATTAGTTACGTCAAATAAGAGTTATCATACTTTTCATTCAAGAGTAGAGATCTAGTATTATTTCAAAATAAAATTTTGAGTAGACCTTGATTAAACAAGATAAGCGTCAAATATGGGTTTCCAATAATATATATGTCACATAGACCAATCAATTAGGGTTTTTAGATTCTTGCATTGAATTTAGATGAGTTTCTCATCCTTGATCTCAAGAAGAAAGATTTCAAGATATTATTTTCCATTTCCACATATTATTCAACATCACATTTAAATGATGATATCCAACCTAGGTCATGTAGAACAAAACCTAAGTCATCATCAAGGGTCAATTGTCAATACTAAAAGTCTCAAAGTGAAGATTCAAAAATCTTATCCACAAGATTATCCAATATTTTACCAATATTTCAAAGGGGAAATCATGATATTTGATCTCATTCAACGTTAAATACCACAAAGTTATGGATAGGAAAATTACAAATGAGTTCCATATCATTTTTATCAATATAACCATCAAAAGTGATTAAGAGTGGATATAGATTCACCATCAGTAACCGTGATTAGAGTTTGGTCTCAAAATTAGTTCAAAACATCCTCATCACATTTAAGGGTCATACAAGTATTAATAAAGGTCAAGTATAAGGTTTTAGAGTAATAAACATCCTGGTGAAGACATTAATAAATTTTAGATAATCAATAAGATGATAATAGGATACCGATCAAAAGGAACTAGAAATATCCATTTCAAGTGTTGTTAATGTGTTCCTCCTATTTTATTGATTAATATAGAGTACTTGTTCATAATATTCAGACAATGGAGTCATTAGATATGATTTTTACAAGTTTTTATCAAAGCTATCAAATTTCTGATTGAGAAGAAGAAATAATTGTGACAACCCGATGCCACGCAAACCAGATTACTCAAAACAAAGAGAGGAATTAAACTAAACATACAAACTACCATAAAATAGGGAAGTTATAATTGATTCCATGTAACCACAAAAGTGGAAACATATTACATCTGAGTCCACACACTCATCCACATGTATCACATATTATGTCTCAAGATGATACATATCACTGTTCTCTTGGTAAACTGGACACAACCTATTACATATGATAACTTGTTCACATATACAAGCTATACCTGTAAAACCATGGCATACTACAAAAAATTGTATCGATGTGCAACATCTACAAATGCCCGCAACGAGCTGAGAGTATAGGGACGAGACACATTATTCTACACTAGTATCGATGTGCCTATATCCAACCTTTCAACTGCTACTGCTCCTCTTACTGCTCAGCCTCAAGGACACGATCTTTACCTCATCATGCATGACCACCTAAAAGATATGGAAACCCACGGGGTGAGACCAATGTCCTAATGAGAGATATAACTCTCTGCCAACTACTGTTATAAGCACAGATGGATTAAAGCAGGAAGATAACATTATTATCAGGATAAGAAGATTCAACTAAATGATATGAGCAAGGCAGTTAACACTGATTAAGCAGTTTAGGCATCTACAATTCAGCAGTAGAACATCTTATACTTTTAGAAGGAATATGAAGAATATGTATAACAACTGATTTCTCTTACCACATTATAAATCAACTAATCACTATAAGAGTAAGGCAAAGGTTCATCCAATGTGAGTCATCTTTAACCCTAAGTAAATATACTACGCGGATGTGTTATGTGTTTTATTATTATGCCCTAAGGAGATGAGATATACCACTCATACTCCAACTGACTGCTGCTAAGTCAAAATCAATGCCATACAAGATCTAAGAGGAGCCAGACTCCTATGATCTCCTACACCCTCGGTCAGTTTGAGTCTGCCGTAGTGACATATATTGTCCAACTACAAAATAGCCTAGTCCTCCTTGTTATATAGGCACAACACTAGTGAAAATTGAGTTCTGAATGTAGTCGCACTCTTGTCGAGGTATGACCGCAACCATCCTCAAAACATATCATATATATATTGAATCGCATCACTTGAGATATGACCTTGACCATTCTCCTTCCAGGATATGGCCGCATCCAATCCTATGAAATGCATTTACTCAACAATATATGTCTTTGAGCTTACACTGAGGGAGAACCTATTTCACCATCCAGCAAATACTGACGTTGAAGATGGATCTATGGCATAGGGAACTACATGATTAGGGTTTCACTTGATTGGTTAAGCCAATTGGGTGTCTTTTAGCATCAATCAAGTTACGACGTACCAACCCTAAACAAACTCTACAAAGATAAGGGTACGTTACAATGTTAGAAGATATAAAATGTATAAGGTATGAACTTGTCACATCATCAATGGATATCATTGCCATACAAGGCCATCAACAATATCACATCACTAGGGAATAATAATCCCTCATCTCATTAATAATGGATATCACCTCACATTAGGCATAAAGCCTCTGTCAGGTCATAGGACCCAAATCATATAGTTCATGCACATTATCATGATCTCATTATGCCTCGTAAAGGCTCATAATCATTACCCTATGTCATGTCAAATACACCATAGCAATCACTAACTATGATACTTATTCCTCCAGCAAGGTTAGGGTTACACAAGAAGGATAGAGAAAACATCAACTCATGATATTCATTCAAGCAAGCATAATCAGTACATCATAAACTTGAGAATTAGGGTTAGGGTTTCTCAAATAATCGGATAGGGTTTCCATTTCAATACTTGTCATTAAACCCTCATTTGTGGAGCACATTAGGGTTAAGCATCATACTTGTGATTATTTAATCATTTTAACAACACTAAGTATTGACCATCACTCATACATGCGTAGAAATCAAACAATCAAGGCATGTGTTGCAACCAACATGAGTTACATGTTGTAGCGACCACTTATTGTGACCAAACAAAGAACTAACTTAATATATTGACCAAACCAACTAGATTAGGGTGTTGCAACCGTAAGAAGGGCATGTGTTTCGACCAGAAGAGACTCATGTTGTGACCAAAATAGACTCTAGCACTATGTAGCGACCCCATTTAGGGTTAGGGTTGTTGCGTTCGTAACATCACCAAGTGTAGCTACCTCTAGCATTAAGGTAAGTGTAGAGACCACAAGGTCAATCCACTCCAAACAACGCATAAACAACTCCAAAATAGAACTAAACCACGATCAAAATAGATGTTAGACATCAATGAAAATATAATGATCAAGGGAAAAACTCCATGTAAAGATGGTCATCAAAAACCCTAAAAACAAAACGTCACCAAGGTGAACATGGAAAACCTCCAACATCATATGATGATCAAAACATAACACGGTGATAGAACCAAAGATCAAGATGCACGTAGAACAACAATCCCTTTATCACTTAGTAATCGGGTGCATGAAATTAGGGTTTAGGGGAAAGAGTAATACAACCAAGAATACTTCAAAATCTTAAACCCTAGATCATAATAGCATTATCTAACATCTTAGCATCACATCTTAGAGATTAAAATAGAAGCATGAAAGAAAGAATATGGTGTAATAATAGAAGAAAGGGAAGTTATATAACCAGCCTTAGGAAGAATATCAAGCTCTAAAGGCTCCAACAAGGATCAACTCCATAGCCACAACATCACCTCAAGAAGAAGAAAACATAACAAGGTAAAAGGAAAGCTCAAGATGAAGAAAACTCAAACCCTAGGCGGATCGAAGAAGAAGAAAGAAGAAAGGAGGAAACTTCATCTCACTTAAGTACTACCATGGTCGAACCATAGTCTCCGACCTCTACTGAGATAAGTTCCTTAAGATATCCACCATGGTGATCCATAGTATCATGGCCAAGAAATATCATGGCCAAGAAAGGAAGAAGTAAGGTAGGGTTCAAAGGAAACAAGATCAAAGGTGTAAAACCACTTACCAAGAGGAAGATCAACAAGGATCACCACAAAGAAGATGATCAAGCTCAAGGTCACCACATGTAAGGATGATCGGCCACCAAAGCTCCAAGATCAGAACCTTCTCTAGATCCACCAACTTCAAGGGAGAATACAAGGAAGATGATAGGAAAAAGAGCTAAAGGAGATACTTGCATGTGAAAGAGAGAGTGTATATACTCAAGGGGTAGGAGGGAGGTGAAGATATGAGGTGTCAAGGTATGCAAGAACCACAAGGAAACTTGTTTACCAAATAATCAGCCATGCAATCACTCTATACTTGCATGCAAGAAAGGGTGATAAGAAAAAGGTAGTTTAGTGACCACTATGATCCACTACACCCCTAGGTCAAAACAAATCACATATGTAGGTCGCAACACCACCCAATGTCACAACACTTCACATGGACACAAACCCTAGAGACTAAAACACATTCTAGGGCACCCATGTCGCAATAAAAATCACTCAAGGAAGTGTTACGGTCACAACACTTCAAAACCTGTCACACAAGGTCGATACATTCATCAAACTCAAGCATCCACACAAAGCCATGCAAACCATAATATCATCTAATGATGCCACCTCATCAACCAAGGCCCAACAAGGTGCCCCAAAGCATCATTCTTTCTCTCATGAAGGTAAGGCACTAAAGGGCCAACCTTCATGTGACAAATAGCAAGATACAACTTCAACATGGGTAAATTGCAAATTGGTCCAAAACAAGCATAACTAGCTCAAACATCACTCAAATAGGACCAAACAAAAAACATAAACTTGTCACATGTTATTAAGGTATCCCAAGAGATTAGATTTAGGTTTAAACATCATATTAAGTAAAGAAAATATGATCAAGCATAAAGCTAGGTCAAGGGTCTTATAAATAATTACCTAAAAATGAAAAAGATGGCTTGTCAATTGCTTGGTCAATGCTTGACTAGAGAGGAGATCATCCAATTGCACTTCAACACACACATTGAGAGAGACATGGTGGAGATGGAGAGTAAACATAACGGTTGATATATGGTCAAATATTGACTGGGGATAGGATCGTGTGGTTAAGACTTCGTCCTCCCCATAGAAGAGCTCGCACAGAGGCTATGACAGAGTGGCGCCAGAGCAAAATAGTAAAAGAGAAGGAGGGGGTACCTGAGCCAATAGAGTTTCCAATCAAAACCATGGTGCATGACAAAGTTTAAGTAGGGTTTTACAAGGTAATTGGTACTAGGGTTAGGATTTCTAGAGCTAGCATTTTTGGGTGGAAACGGGTTTTGGCATTGAGGAGATTTCTAGGAGGCTAAGGAATAATTCACAACCAAAAAAATGGATATTGACTTTGGTTGTGGAAGAGGGAAAGAAAGGAAGGAAAGAAAATGGGAATAGATTGGAGAGTAGGTGGCTTGGAGTGGGGGAGAGAGGGTGGTGCAATAGCCCTACTTTCCTTCTAGGACATGAGGAGGAAGATGAGTTAGACCATGCTAGATCTTAATCAAAAGGTGGTTGGGCTTGGGGATGCCACCCTTCCCCAAACCCTTGGTGGATGACATAGAGGACCAGTATAAGGGTAAGAGAGACCAGGTCAGGTAAATGGGATGTTATCAACAAGGAAAAAGGCCAAATGAAATGGTTTTTGGGTGTTGGAATTCTAGAAGATCATAAAAATTCATAGGAAGGTCCAACTAATCTCATATTTGGATCATAGGATCTTAACAAGAAGAGGAATGTGGACAAGGTTTAATGTTAAAAAGAGAAACATAGATCAAGAAATTAAGAAATTGATTAATGAGTGATGAATTTCTATTCATCATGTTTCTTTGTTGCATTTTAGATTTTGTTTTGCATATATAGCATTTCAATTGTTGTAAATTTTTAACAATTTATGCAATTTATTTCATATTTAATTAGTTTTATGTTTAATGTGTAGGTTGATGCAAGGAGAGAATGAGAAGTCATAAACTCTCCATTAAATTTCTAATAATAAACTCATAAAATTGATGCAAGAAGAGAGGAGAAGTCATAAATACTCTACTCATTCCAATAAAATAAGCCTAAACATTAAATCCTCACTCCCCAACTTCATCAATTGGAGAGAGGATCATTAAAGCATACCTGGTTAGTAAATTGGCTCCATATTCACATCAGGTACTGGCTTAGGGAAATTTGAAAGCCAGTGGATGCATAATTCTACAAAATGAGTATATTAATTGACCGCTTCCAATCAACTTGCTGGTCTTCAAATTTCTAGTCCTCTAGTTTTGAAAATCTGTATCAAATTGCTCAAAACTACTGGATTATGTCAGATGGACATGAAAGCATGGGGAATTCTATAAAAACACCAAAGGGATATTTAGAGAAAGCATCTTATTTCATACATTATTCATACACATACCTATCCTCCACCAAAGAAGATCAAAGACAAAAGCCAACAACTTGATATGAAGACACCCTCTATCGAAGGATGTAATTGGAGATTGCACATGTTGTTTGGAGGGTAGTTTGGCAAACCATGTACCATATATTATACATCAGTACCTCCTCCATTAGATTCTTTTTATCTCTTTTTTATTGAACATGTGTAGAGAATAACTCATCTTCCGCTACATGGATTAGTCCCGCTTCTTGAAGGTCTAATCTTGCATTGTGAACCACATTTGTTTAAACTTATTCAATTTTTTGACTAATTGTTTAATCCATGTTTTATGGATTAGGTATTCATCTTGTACAACTATTGTGGTATTAGGTGTAGAGACATTAAAACCTAGTATTAGAGTACTAGTTATCATAGTCAAATCCCAGATATGATTATGGAAGGGTGTTTCTTGGGGCAAATAATTTGAGATCTGTAGGTAGAGAGACCTCAAGACCATGATGAATATGTCCTTCAAATATTTAAAATATGAAAGGACATAGAATTCTCTTGGCCCCAATCTAATATATAATGAGAAAGGGATGCAATGTGAGAGACTAGATACAAAGGTAGTGGCGGTGAAACTCATCGTCACGGTAATTTTATAATTTCTAAAATCATTTCTTTCATAGTTTGATTTATTTCTTATTTTGTAAATTTAATCAATCAACCAAAATAATCAATCATCCAATTTTATTGGGTACTTTTTCTTGCTTAGATTAAGTGTTCAATATTTCTTAAAAAGTTGTCCTTTGGGTCTGATCCTTAAATGTACTACGATAAGACTGCTATGCCTTGTTTTTTTTTCTATTGTTTTGGTAAAAACTAGTATTTTATACCTTAGTTAATTTGAGAGGTGATAAATGCCACATCATGAGCTTATCCAAACATTTTTTCATGAAATTAGATGCATATCAATTCAAATCATTAATCTACATTCTACGGATTTTCATGAGGCCGTTGATCACGGAAAATATCAAGAGTGGGCACATCGAGATATTTGAGGGACAAAAGAGAAATTATGTCAAATATGTGTAGAAATGCACTTCCTCATTAAAGGTATATGATCTTGTTCTCCACCTCTACAGAGTACTTCTTAACAAGGTGGTGTTTGTCCAATAGGAGTAGTGCTTACAAGCCTCTATTCTTCCTTCTCTTGTATCCCTGGATGTGACTGCCTTCAACAAGGAGTTTGCATCCTGATTAAAGTCATACTTGAAATGGCATTCAGTGTCCAAAAACATATGAAAGTCCACCAATTCATGCTAACTAGCCATGGTCCTGCCCATACTCCTATCTACCAGCTTCTTATTACTCAATGACACCATGATGGGCACGTCATCAGAGTTAGTCTCTAGATCACCTCCACCCTAGCATTTCTCACTTTATCTAACCACTCTATGTCCCTAACACTTTATTAGTCTTTTACTAGAGGTGTCTCCTCTTGAACATATCTTTGGTCCACTTGCAACTAGGTCAGTGAGCCTGCCATCCTTGTATGATTCTTTATTATCCATCACTACTCATTCTTATTTTGATCACAACTAACACTATTTCCTTGTATTTATTACCATGACATGTCACTATGTTATGGGTATTCAAATGATAGATACCTTATATGTTCCATGCCATTACGATCTTTTACACTTGAGTAGGGGTGGTTGTTGGCTCACAGACCCTTTTATCCTTCATCAACACTATGTAGCTGCCTCTTCTCCCCTGCTTGTTTGACTATTTTCCTTCTTGTTCCTATAGATGAAGCATTTTCTATTATGAAGGTGGATTCCCACACTTCCTCTCCTAGAAATGTGAAGAGGTTGGAAATACAAATAATAACTCCTTTTACTAAATTTCCCTTCACTTTTCGTTTCCTATCCCCCTTTCCATTTTCCTTTCTCTCTTAGTTTTCCCATTTACAAACTAAAACAAACTCTTGTTGTGAGTTTTTTACTTGGCAAGTAATAAGTCCGTGAATTGAAGTAATTTCTTTCTGGAAAAATAGATCAAAGATGGTAAGTCCTTTGTTTAGATATGAATAGTATCACGAAGTGTTAGTAAAATTGAAGAAATTGAAGTAATTTCTTTATGGCATTCATATGAGAATACTTTTTTTTCACAATAATATTAGATAAAAATTTGTAAAGAAAAAATTGAATTCACCTTCAATATTGATTATTATATTGGTATAACCATGGAGTGTTAAAAAATGTGACAATTCAACAGGTTGCCATTTGTACCAATTTTAATATATTATCTCAAAGATATTTTATCTTATTGTTTTTTATTGATAAGATCGGCATAAAAGTGTTGATGAATTGTAATATTTTAGTTCCTATGTACTATGGATAAAAAATGAATCATAACTGAAGTTCCCATGACACCTATAATTTCTCTCTAGTCTCCTACAATTTTTGTTTTCTTCTCACTTCAATTTAAGAAATCTCCCTATAATTATTGAGAAAGATTTTGATGGACTTAATTGGTGGTAGGTTCATATGGAAATTCCAATTTTCTCATTTCAAAAAATACCTATGTCAAGTCAGGATGGTGGTACAAACACAGTAAGGATGTCCCCTTGATCATGCTTAGAGTTTCAATGAAAGTATATGAAAATTGTTTGCAAATTATGTTGTCTTTTACCTTTAGAACAAAATTATATTACAATGGAACAATCTAGTGTCAAAATACAAAAATCAAAGATATTTTAAACAAAACGCATATCTGTTGAATAAAACGAAAAAAAAAAAGTTAACATAAATTGTGCAAGCTAGATCTACAAGACATAAAATAAGAATCAACTATTCCATTTTTTTTAAATAGAAAAATGAAAACGAAGTGAACTTGAACATAATCTCGGGTAAATGTTAACAATCACATTAATATGGAGCTGCTTCCCATTTAAAATGATGAATAAAAGTTAATAGGTAGACAACTGGAAGGAATGTTCTTCAAGAAACAACATTTCACATGATGAAACTGAAAGTGTGTACCCTTTCACGTTTCATCCAACACACTTATTTTTCTATGGAGAATGACTTATTAATGCAGAGGGGGTGTCATCACGTGTTGATCGAATCGATAGGTGGTACTACAGATGACAGCGACGACACTATCTTCTTCAAGAAACGTTCTCCTAGTCGCACCCAATAACTTCTAGACTTGATAACTGTTGCTACCTTTCCCTGTGATCTTGTGAATTAAAAAATAGATTCTGCGATCAAGCAGTAGGAGACAATAAAAACAAGAAACCAACTTGTAAATATTAACTTCAGATAGATAGCAAGAGGGTGGACGCAGAATTGCATGCATCAATTATTAACTTCAGATAGATAGCAAGAGGGTGGACGCAGAATTGCATGCATCAATTGAGAATATACAAAAGAACAATATTCATTTGCTTACCTGGTGGCTAGTGATATCGGGCATATGGAACCCACTGCAAAGAATTAGCCTCGCTTTCCGTAGTGAGATGCAGAAACGTCTTCATACTAATAGAAAACCTTCATGACAATTACAAACAGAACACATACTTATAATAAATTGATGACAATAATAAAATGGTACGAGTAACCGTTGCGGCATACTAACAGGACAGTAGGAAACGTTCAAGGCAATTATAATCAAAACACATCCTTATAATAAACTGATAACAATAACGAAATAGTATATGTAACAGTTGCAAAACATAATAAAATACAAACGTTGAGAATTCAATGTTCAACGATAATTAAATGCAAATGAACAGGAGAAGAAATGCATAGTTTAGAAGAAGGTGCGAGTATACTGTTAACCATTGTGCCTCACAAGACACGATGGTTCCGCACTAGAGAACTTATAGTGCTTTTAGATACACATGAAGAAGGGAGGAATGGTGGATATGTACATGCTACCTTAGTGTTAGTAGACATGTGATGAGTAATGGAACAAGTTATGAATCAATTAGTTGTTAAAGAGGTCTATCTGTATCCAAGAATATAAAAGGTGATCACCTAACTCACGACCAAGATGTAGCATATGGTGAAACGGTTCCATGTTGGCGCTTGAAGTTGCTGAGGCACAATCTTTGTAGTCGATGAGGGAATATACTCCTAATAGGAAAAAGATTGTTTATTCTCATCAACCAATTTTGTAGGGGTTTCAGATTGCTGCATCTCATAGTCTCCACGACAGGCCAATATGATTGAACAAGACTTTTCTGGAACATATCACTTTACCTGGATCTTCATTCGTTAAGTTTTCATAGTATATATCAAAAGCTTCTTCAAATATCGATTTGGTTTTATTGACGACGGAGGTTCCGCTAGCAAGACTATACTCCTCTTCAGTGTCTAAATGCCCACGGACTACATGCTTGAAGACATGAAGTGAAGAATTGGACCGATATAGATTACAGAGTCTGTTGAAACCGATGCAAAAAATTTGCATAGCTGCCCAATCCGTAGCTAGAGAGTTTGTAGGGAGCCAGAGTGAAGAAGAAACATGAGCGGACGGTCATGGGTTTGTGTTCGTCCATCCCATCCCATGTGGTGATAGTGGATAACCTGACAACAGTTATGTTGGGAGTCATCAGGAAACCCAAAGGTGAGATGGTATGGGACTGGTTTCAGTTAAGATAATTAATTCACAGGAGTCGTTCACGTATCAGAAAATTCTATATAACACTGACATGTTCCTCTCCATGATCCCACGATCTCTGTGATTTGTTTTGAAATTTAATACAACCAACTTTAACGGGGCAAAAGAAGCGAGATAGTGGTATTTTTGGTTGAGGAAATGAGATAAAACGTGAGGAAAATTCTGAAAAGAGAGAGAATTCAGGAGAAAATAACATTTTGGAAATGCTGGAATCTGATTGGCTGCCCGTTTTTTACTTGACACAAAACGGCACAGTTGTAGTTTTTGAAGCTATTGAACTCTTTTTATAGTAGTATAGATAAAGTTATGGTGATTTGTGTTTAGATTTTTCATTAGCTTGTTGAGTAGGTTATGAATTCGATACCTGCAGTCACTAGTAAATTAATTTGAATTTATCAAACAATTGGCAGAGAATCAATCATAAATGGAATAAAGACAATGACTACTTTATATAAACAAGGTCACTCCTGGACCAACACACTTATTTATATATAACAAATTTATCGTGACTTTCAATGTGTAATTGCGGAAAGTGTAATATAGGCGGGTCCTATACTTCTTTTATAGCATGACCGATCATAGGAAGTATTTTCTCTTCTCTCCTCTTCAAAAACCCACCTCGAAGAAGTAAAAAGAGAGAAACGCCTATTGTACAGTAAAAACAAAATCTATTAGATCCTAGAAAATAAGTAGAAGACATGTCTTAAAATAAAGTCTTTAGTGACAATTGTACCCCAACTTTCGTTTGTGCTCTTGTGGCACACTAAGGTTGATTTGACGAGCTTATTTAAAATCCCAATATTTTTATTTAATCATGGGGTACTTTTAATCATCT
The DNA here is from genome assembly GCA_963693085.1 of Alisma plantago-aquatica. Classification (NCBI taxonomy): domain Eukaryota; kingdom Viridiplantae; phylum Streptophyta; class Magnoliopsida; order Alismatales; family Alismataceae; genus Alisma; species Alisma plantago-aquatica. The sequence continues at coordinate 673,409,973 of OY856413.1, read as the reverse complement.
TGTTCTTCAGTGGGATATAACAAAGAGAGAGTACACAAGATGTAGGGTTCTAGACTCAACAAAATGGAAAACCCACAATGAACCCATAACTAAGAGTTGAGGGATCCTTTCGCTACAAAAAGTGAATCAACCAACAACCTTACCTACCCTAACTAAAACCTATATGATGATTGTTAAACTTATAGTCAATTGTGGAGTATAGTATCACTATCATGTCAAAATCCGTTCCTCGATGATATCCAATTGATACTCTCTTTTTCCTGATGTAGGCTAAGGCCCAAGATTCTAACCTATAGACTCCTCTCACCAATAGTGGAATCTTGTCCAGACATCGGAAAGAGTAGACCTCAAGCAGACATACCCCATATTCAAATGATCTAGAGGCCATCTTCTTTGCCTCCTGAAACATGGACCTATAAGGGGAACCCCAAATGCGCAACTTGGTCATGATTTTGTGGACTCTCTACTTGAGATGCCATTGCAGGGATCCCCTTGTAGAAGCCTAACCACCCTAAAGTTGTCAATCTCTATGGAGCTCTCAGTTCTCTATCTAGGCTCCTAATCATTTCCATGCCAACCTCTAGGGCTCTCAGGCCTCTATCTAGGCAATCATTTTCATGTGAAGGTCCAGTGAGACCCCAACAATACCTTCACGGTTCCAAAATTATCGCCAATCGCCACGTTCCTCAAACAATATTCTTAGGTTCTCTAGTCTAAGGATCCAAAGTTCAACTTGAGTTGAGTTGATGCCAGCTTGCCCATCTTATCTCTTCATATACAAAGAAATTTATGTCAATGTTATCTATAAAACCCCTTTCTATCCACTCAAATTATGTCTCTCGAGAGATCTCTTCCTCTTTGACCTCAAAACACTCACAGTAGAGTTCTAGGGAGATCTTCCAAGCTCTAATTCTGAAGTCTATAGGGATGTTGTTAGGCCAAAGTTTCTAACCTAAGTAGATATTTTAGCTGGCAGTGGGCTCACCCAAAGCCATTTGTAGGGGCATCTATGGTAGCCCAAGTCTCTAGCCCTCAATATATTATGGACATACCAGATAAAAAAATATCATCTACAATAGGTCACCTGACAAGTAAGTGTTTGTCTAGGGTTGGTTTCCTCAATCATCCTCACCCCTTCAACATCTATTAGCCTTTCTAGCATATGCACATCCCTATCCACATCTTGGTTAATAAAATATTTAACCAGAAGTTTGGGGTTTGGGGTCACACCCACTAGCCTTCGGTCCATCAGATGGTGATCATTCCATATAGCCATCTAGAAGGGAAGAGACCCTTCACCAATCACCCATCTAGTATTTTCCATAAATCATGGGAAGATATCCCAGGCTCTCTTCCAATATATCAAAGCCCACTGCTTATTCCTAAGGAACCAATGATAATCAAAATCGATGTCATGATTCCTAATGACATATTTCCCCCTACAAATATGGCGAAATGGGTCCTCCTGTCAAAATGTTTCATGTTAATCTCATGATAAATGCTTTGAAACTATCTCAAAGTATATGAAATCCTGATCTTCCCTCATATATGGTCTTTGTGATCTCCTCCCAGCTGACCCAATGTCCCCTCTTATATCCACCTCTAGATGCCCAGAGAAACTGGGTCATCCTCCTCTCTATGGTTTTAAGAATAGAAAGTGGTACCACACACGCTGCTAGGTTGCGTAAGGGAATCACACTCAAGAAAAATCTGATCGGGGCTAGTCTCCCAAAGGATAAGAGCTTGCCATCCTAGCGGTAAGCCTTCCCATGACCTTCTCTGCTATGTTGTCAAAGTAATATCTTAATTCTGTCCAGAATAAGGGTAACACCTATGTACTGGATTGTCTCTACACTATATTCACAACCCCAGGCTCCACATAATAGCTCACTCCTCTCTTGTGATGCCTTTCCTAAAATGAAGGGCTAATTATCTCTATTAATTATTTCCCTAAAGATCTTTCATAGATTCCAAGAAGGTTTGTCAACCCTTCAATTGTTCCTCCTCTTAGGTTAAGAAAAAACTTGAAATCATCCATGAATATAAGGTAGGGAGGTGGGATTTCTAGACCCCTATATTTGAATTTCTCTACTCGACCTACTTTGTAGGTATCTCGCGACACGTCTTCCTAGGGACTCCTTCACTAGGACGAATAGGATAGGGGGAGAGGATCACAATTTCTCAGGCCCTTGGTTGTCAGAAAGAAGCCTCTGAGTCGTCCATTACTATAAATGGAGAACTAGGCATAGACAATGTTCATAATGCACTTGATGATTAATATAGAAAATACGAAAGATTTAAGGACTTCTTCTAAAAAGACCCATTCCACATGGTTATAATGCTTTGGATATGTCTTCTTTACAAACCACATTTTCCTCATGGGGATCCTAAATTTAGGTCATGCATAAACTCTTTGGCAAGCTTGATGTTGTCCCCAATATTCCTTCCTTTATCAAAGGCAACTTGAACTAATGATACCAACCTAGGCACAAAGGTGTTGATCCTTGATAGAATTATCATGAAAACAATTCTCAGACAAACATTCCCAATACTTATGTGTCTAAAACCACTCATTTGGATGGGTACCTCTACTTTGGGAATCATGGCAACGGAAACACATTGTAGACCTCTATGGATATGGCCTCTCTTGAGATAGTGGTTAATAAGGTTGATGATGTCCCCCTTCAACATGTCTTATGCAAATTGAAAAAAGGTCGTGGTGAACCATCCTTTCATTAAGCATTACCACTATCCATGGTCATGTCTACCCTCCTTGATTCTTCTTCGTCAGTGTCTCTAAGGATCACGAGTACATTTTTGGACCTCTAGTGTCACTTTTCTTAATCTCGGCTACAAAACATAACCATTACTGCATGCCAATATCATCGATTGGTAAAGCACATACGCTAGTACTAGTCAAGTCTTTCTATCTAAGAAAAAACACGGGTACTACTCACAAATGACTCGTGAAGTTCAATTTTTCGGGGGGAAATTTTGATATAGGCATTTAGCGTCTACTAAAACCGACAACACACCCCTTCCCATGAAATAATTTTTGCCTCCAAAAAGCCTCTCTCATCACTTGTACTCCACCAAAACCAATGCCATAGGTCACACCCACCGTGGAAACCTTTACCTCAAAAATATGTGTGGTGTTGCTTCCTTTTTAGAGAACTGAAGAAAAAGGGATCCCACCATGTGTCCCGTGAAAAACATTTTCCCGCAAGTTGGGTTATGTTGTTAGTTTTCTTGTAGGAAACTGACAAAACATGTCTCAGATGTTGGAATTTTTAAATGGGAGAAAGTACTTATGTCATCGGGTAATGGTTGGGAAATCGATGACACAAAGTTTCCTTCCATGTGCCCCGTGAAAAAGTATTCCCCCCAATTGGGTTAAGTCATTGGTTTTCTTGCAAAAAACTGACAACACATGTCTTCGTGAGGAATTTTTTAAAAAGGTATTTATAAGTTAGCACAACTTTGGCAGTCAGCACGACCATGCCAGAACATGCCAGTAAGGACTTGCAATGTCGATTCGACTAAAAGAAACTGATAACACAAGTCTTAGTGAGCTTGGTGTTTTTTATAGGGATATGTACTTATGTCATTTGTTTGTTACATCCAACCAATGATAGAGTGTATCCTCTACCATAGTTTTAGCTTACTAAACTAAAGACAAAGTCCTTAGTGAGGTTGACATTTTTATTAGGTATAAGGACCTCTGTTGTCGGTTTTGTTGTTTACAACTGATGATAGAGTTTATCCTCTATCATCAGTTTTGCTTACTGAACCAATGACAAAGTCCACTATTTTTAGTTTTTTTTGAAAAATCAACGACTAAGTTTAACTTAACATCTTTCACATAACTTTATTTCCCACATTCTCTACTTCATCACTAAAATTTCTTTTCATCTGGTGATCGTTGTCGTCTCTATTTTCTAGTTGTTGCCGCCATGTTTTGCTAGTTGTTTCCTCCGTTCCTCTGCCAGCCACTGATGGTGCTCCACTTGGTCACCTCCATTCTACTACTCCTCTCTCCACCATCATATGCTACTATCTCTACTAGACACCATTCTTTCCATTGTAGGTGCTAGCCCTCTGCCATTTTGTTGATCCTCACTCCATTAGGTCAATATTGTTGCACTGTTTAAGACTGACTAGAAAACCTACACGGGAGGAGTTTGCTACGGGAGGGTGATCTAGGGCATCGGAAGCACCGTCCATCCCCGTCGGGCTTAGGGGAGGGGCTGGGTGCCGGAGAGCACCACCTGCTCCCCCTGGGCCTCTTCCTCGATTGGCTGCTGGTGTTGTGTCTGGCGAAGAGTCGTCTCCTCTCCAACCTATGTCGCTTCTCTGATCCAGTTTCTTGGGCGGTTGGGTCCCTGGGCTTCGGTTCGTCAGGTTCTTAATCAGAGGTTGTCTTCATCTACGATGGTGCTTGTGGTCTGTTTGCAGGGGGCAGCGTTGCTGGAGGTGGGCGGATCTTGGCCGATCGTGGTGCTAGGCGGCGGTTTGTGGTTTTTTTTCATCCGGTTTCTAGTTTCTGTGGCAAGTGTATGTCTATTTAGTCATCGTTTTTCGGCGTGTTTCTATTTTTTGGTTTGGTTGTTGGTCCTCATCTGAGGTGGCACCCCTCTCCTCCGTTTTAGGTGTTTTTTGGTCGCGGTCGTGCCTTAGGTTCCTTCTTGGGAGGACGGGGAGATCGGGCACCCCTTGGTGCTTCAGGAAGGGGAGGAGAAAGATGGGTTTGTGCTTCATGCGGGTCATCCGCCCCCTGTATGCAGTGGTGTTCAGGAGTGGTGGTGGAGTTCCTAGCACCCTCTACTTCCCGCTTTTGTATCCGCATGAGCCATCCTTCCTCTGTATCTGCATCGCTGGGGTTTGGCCTCCTTTCCGGGTCTCCTGGTTGGTGCAACCTTAGTGCTTGTCACTGGTAGTGGTGTTTCTAGTCTCGTTTTGTGTGGTGTTGTGCCTAAGTTGGTTGGTCTATGTTGTTGCTTTGTGGTCAAGTTCTTTGTCTGGTGATCTTTCATTTGTCTTCATGATGGTAATCTATGTCAGCGACTATGCAAAATCCTATGTAGATGTACTCATAGGCTCTTGTAGATTGATAAATTCCATCCTAGATAGCTATTTTAGATAGCCACTACAAGAGGTGGACGATGCATAAATGTACCTATCACATCCCAATCTGAGCCTTGTGCTATGTCTTTCCGCAAAAGGAGTTGCTGCTTGGTTACTTGATGAGAGATGTCTATCTTGTAGATGTCGTATGGCTTACTTTTAATGATATTGAGCTATTTAAAAAAAGGTCACTATTGTTGCTACCCTACTGCCGCTTCTGCCACTGCCCCAACCATCACCGACTAGCTTAGGACATTTTCGCCATCACTACTGCACATGTTTCTTCTTCTTGTTGCCAACTTGTTGCTCCCTCTACCCCTACTTCTATTCTCTGCCACTTATATGAGTGCACTCTCTTCCCCTATTATGGAAGGTCCTTTGTCTCCTTCTCATCTTTGTAAACTTCCATGTCCCCTAATCAATGTATAGTTTGTTGAATTTGAGCAATATATTCCCTACCTATATAATTATAGTAATTTATTGAGTGTATTATTATACATTTTTTTTTGAACACATAGTTTTATAATTGAGTAATGAACTTGACATGAGTTACACATTAATATGTATTTACCTAAATTGATTTCAATTGAATGATGAAATGTAACTAGGATTTCAGTTAGAAATTGGAGATATCATACGTGTATAGTTGGAACTGATGTATAATTGCTCGTATAATGTATTGCATTGTTCAACTTGATAAGAATACTTAAACTACTTGATTTAGACTGAAAGTTTTATATTTACTTAATTCAAAATTGTAAATCTAAATTTAGACATATATCTTATTGGCCTAGAAAACTATCTAAAATTTACTCATTAGGAGTAAATATTGGATAGTCACTGAATCTCACATACAATGAGAGTGTATAATGTGTTTTGAATTTTCTAAATGTTTCATCAGTACTTTCCAGTTACTGCTCTAACTAATTAGTAGGTGGGTATTTTCCCGTCCACATCGGTGTACTTAGAGAACTGTGGGAAAATGCTACCAATATTTTCTTCAAAATCAAATACATATTATACACTTACTAGTGAGATTAGGTGTTCAAGAATGGGATAGACAGTACACAATCATTACTAAACCCTAAACCCTGATATGTAAACTGTAAACCCTAATTTATAAATCATAAACCCTAAACCCTAAATGATAAACACCAATCTCTAAATTGTAGTCTCTAAACACCTGACTTAGTACTCAATTTTCCCATTTGGTCATTGAATGGATCCATCATGTATGTCCATTCCAAATCACTACACTCAGGAGTTTATTATTGGTATTTATTAGTTTATAAGATTTACAAAGGAACACATGAAATGAACTAGAGATAGGTTCTATTGTTCATCTAGGAAATATAGTAACAAGTTGAAAGTTGACACTGTTGACAAAATCAGAAGTCATGTCATGTGCAACGAGATTGTACAAGGCTATAAAGAATGATACTAGCATGGAGAGATTCCTACTATCAATAGATATCGATAGTAGTACTTGTGTTGAAGAAGAAATTACCTATGATGTTAATGTGAACGAACCGATTCCAATAGACATGGTTGATGAGATTCTAGATAGTTGTGGGGTAAATCTTAGTGATCCACCTTCCTTATTTAGAAACATTATGCATGATGCTGAGAGACCATTATACTCAGGTTGTACTAAGCTTGTAAAGCTGAGCGTTGCGTTGAGGTTGTACTCTGAAGGCTAACAATAGATGGAGTCGCAAAAGCTTTGCATATTGTTAGGATATTCACAATTCTATTTTTAAAGTGTTTCATAATTTATTTCATATTTCTAAAAGTAGTATCCTTTTGTAGGGAATCTTTGGCCTTAATGAAATTTTGCATAAAAAATCTTGCAACGATGTGGGAGAATATTTAGGAATTAGAGGACAAATATAACAAGAGAGTACATAATGAGTGACAAGAAAAAAAAGCTTGCCACTGAGCAATAAATCTATCTTGATAGATTGTGTGGTCACAGTTTGTTTCTTCAAGGCAAATTGAGGATTTTAAGGAGTTAGTCCTATTTTAAAATACATTCTTATGATTAATCATATTGACTCAAGTATTATGTAAATAACATATGTTTTAGATGCAGGCTTTACACGATGATCATAAGGAAAGGTATGCAAAGAATGTACACAACTACAAGTTGCATCCTGGTAGTAACGCCTTGTGGTGCCAACAGATGGCATCTTCTTCTGAGCTGCCTACTCTTGGGACTATTGAGTCCTCTACTACTCATGCATCTCTACTTCATCATGAGGAGTGGATAGGTGCAAGGAAAAGTTGCTCTGGAGAAATACCCAACCATGCAACCGCTAAGGTGGCTACATAATTGGTAAAATTCAACTCTCAATGTGCATGCTCATTTTTTGACCTTGATTGTTATTTTTACTGACCAATTACTATTGGTGATGACCAACAAGAGATCTATGAGTGAAGAAGACAAGGAAAGTTCATCCCTGAGGGCCAAAGAGAAGAATTGATGGTTACTCTGGGTACTCCAAAGCATCCTGGTCGTGTGAGGGTTGTTGGGGATGGATTTGGTATAAGATCATTTTTTGGCAGATCAGAGCAAAAACACAAATCTATCAAGAAAGAATGATTATCTCAAGAGAAAGTTCAAGACATGATTGCAAAAGGAATAGAGGAAGCAATGAGATAGTTTTAGACTTCTCATTCTCCTCAGGTAGTACTTGTGTCACTCCACTCTTCTTACAATGTAGATGTTACACCCCGATCTCACAATTACCACTAATCATGAGATTAGGTGATAAAATTGAGGATTTGTCGTAATACAAAGATCACCCTTAACGTTTTCTTCTTTTTCAAACTCTTTGTTTTCTCGCATTGAATCACATAAGTAAACACTATAAGAGAATTAAACTTTTATTTCTCTAATATAATCTCAGCATTAATGATACACATCCATACATTCATTATGTTTCTCACACTTCCATGTACATACGACATGAAAATCATTTGCATTCTCTCCTATTAAGGAAACAAACATATAAAACATCATTTACAACTCTCTCTCAGATCTATACAAGGACCTAGAGTGATAGGGACCAATTGAACTTAACTATACTCAGACTTAACTCTTGTGGTAGATCTACTCTGATGATTTGACCTTCTTCAAGTCCATATGATTTCCCTAAAATTTTTTATTAGAGGGGTGAGCCTACTCTCTCAGTGAATGAGTAATTCAAAGAAACAGTCTAAAGCACTGATATAATTATAGATATACTTTTGAGCAATTGATATCAATTATAACAACAGTAAGCTTTAAAGAGTCTAATAATTGACAATCATAAATATGGTAGGATACTATAAATATCTATAAGAGTGAATCACTATATTAAATGCTTGATTGATCATAAAGAGAACTAATAATTCAGAAACATACAAAGAATAATTGAATAATTGTACACACTTGTTTGACCTCTCATTCATTTTATTATGCCCTGATCATATGCAGTGTACTCTACATATGAAGACTCGTAGTGAACTATGATCCCATCGTACAAGACTTAGCCGACACCCCAGGATAGCTAAGTCTGACTAATGTCCTGGTCTGCTACAGGAAAACTGGCTCTCTGGCCTTGGCACTCCTATGGTGCCATAAACTGGACTCCTCCACTAGGCTGAGTACACAGGCGGAGGGTATGAGACGCTCTGTGGGCCTCAACTTGGTACACTCTGTGGGTACCTCTGGGTTACCACTGGGACGTCTAGTTCATGTTGGGTAACCTATCTTTTTTTAGGAGACTTCCTCAAGGGCTTCGTCTCCCCGCACACTCTGTGGGTGCGTTCTGACCCCTGTATACTGGATGCTTCCAGGGTTAGGTCATTTCATCCCTAAGGTACATACCTCTCATAGGGATTCTATGGTGTCAGGGCCCTTAAGTCTATTATTTTATTATTCCTAGAAAACTCTTTCTACATTGTACCTTTCTCTTACTCATACTTGACTCTGGTATCTCTATGGTGTCGCGTCTATTTATTTGAAGTTTATAACACAACATGTATATATATGATTCTAAACTTGGTAGAGTAGTATATTCAAACATTGTAATATACTGAGTAATCAACATACTATGCATACTGGCAGACTAGAATTCTTAAATAAACAAAATACATGTCAACTTGGCACTTTATATGTGACGACCGATTCGCGAAAACAAGATTAACTAATGTGGAAGCGTTCATCAAGCAGCGGATTAGCAAAAATCACTAAAAATTAAAACTTTTTGCAAAGAGATCCACACATAGGAAATATTTTCCAACAAATGCCATTGTATATCATATACATTCTGTTTCAAATGTACATATCATGTACCATCTCTTTCCAGAGACTACATCATCAGCTGCCTTATAAACATATATGCAGGAAACATACAAATCTCAAGGCATCAAGCCAAAACCTCAGACTGATATATCGAAAACACTAACTAAAAACTTCGAGGACCTGAGAGTACAGAGACGACACATAGGACTACTATCTATATGACTAGATAGACAATATCTCCACCTGAGATCTTATTGTTGTCCCTGCTGTTGCTGTTGCTGCTGCTCTTTCCCTGTTCTAGGGTTTCTGCTCTGCCTTTCATGCATACCTAAAAATGTTTTCCACGGGGGTGAGACAATTGTAAATTGTCCCAGCGAGAGATATAACTCTCCGCCAGAAACATTATTATTGCAGATTATTAAATTAAACTGAGCAGGGGTTACGTTTTCATTATCAGGCAGAATTAATCATCATAGAACAGAATAAGAAAATCTCCATTTTCAATGGGAGCATTGCATCTACCCATGGTAGACTCATAGTCCATCCATCTACTTGTAATGAATACAACAGATATGAATAATCATCAATGAACTATATATATATAACAGAAATGTAACATCAGCCAAGTTCTCTAGCATAACTTATTAACACAAATGCTACAAAGAAACATGATACTTGTTACCCAAGCATCACACATGGCTCACAAGGCCATTCACATCTTGTCACCTCTCACTAGGCAACAACTTATTCACATGGATCACAAGGCCATTCACAACTTGTCACCTCTCACTAGGCAACAACTTATTCACATTTATTAAATAAATGTCACAGCCCAAACTTGGCTATATTCATCATCTCATCATGCATGCATGGTTATTAGGCATGATAACAATCATACAATATATTCATCACATCATGTGATACAATAGTAACACCATCATTCCTTAACCAGGAATTGGGGTTCACTATCAAACAGGGCTTACCATTCCCTCTTTCCAAATTAGGGTTAGGTTTCCCCATTTCTCATTAATTCAGACCCTCTTGAGTTAACCAACTTTATCTTGTATTAAGGTATTTCCCCTCTTAATACATTCCATCACCAAATACTCACCCTTAGCATATAATGCATAGGCCACACATTAGTATTGTCCAGCTATCTCGCATGATATGGACTTATCTTAGTTTAAGGCATGGCTTTATTATAAAATTGCCTATAAACAATCACAATGATACACCCTCAACTAGGGTTTCACAAGGATGCACCCTCAACTAGGGTTCATAAGGATACACCCCCAACTAGGGTTTCACAAGGATACACCCTCAGTTAGGGTTTCACATGGATACACCCTCAGTTAGGGTTTCACATGGATACACCCTCAACTAGGGTTTACTATTCATCCTAATTAGTGATTTCACATGTAGACAACCTCTTAATAGGATTATACATGGAATTAGCCTTAATTAGGGTTTACATCATATATTGGATCCATGCATTTGTTATGCATTAAAGATTAGTACCATTAAAGGTATCTCCCACCTAATCATATTAGGTTTACAAAAATGTTTGATCAATTGGACCTTCAATAACTTGAGGTATCCAAATAGATTGATCAATGGAACCTTCAACTGCACTGGGTACCCATTTGGATTAGTCAATTGAGTCTTTAATATTATTGGGTACTCAATTGAATCAACCCATTGTTCCTTCAAATACATTAGGTACTCAATTGGGTTAACCAATTGATCCTTCAACTGTATTAGGCATCCAATTGGATTAACCAAATTGAACCACAAACGGTTTGAAACCGTTTAAGCAAAAAGCTTTGAAACTTCATGAACTTGAAACCGCATGATTCTCACACGGTTTGAGACCGTTTGGTCTCAAATGGTCTTGAGACCGTTTGGTCCAAACCTCTCAAAACCGCATGGACCAAAGAGTCAATCAAGACTTCAACAACACTCAATTCCAATCTATGGAATCTCAACCAATTGGATCATCAACTCAATCATCAATTGAGTCATGAACTCATCCCTTAATTGGAACTTCAATTAGGGTCTGATCTCAAAGGAATTAGGGTTTATAAACACCAATTAGAGCTTTGAAGTTGATCATCAGTCAAGCTACTAATTATGTTTCAATTGATTGCATTGGATCTTCAACCATTGAACTCATGGAACCAATCATCAATTGGACCTATGCTCATACTTCAATTGAGTTTAGTAGGTAAACCTTCAACTGATTTGACCCTCAATTGACCCTCACTTGGTCATCAATTAGGGTTTGATTCAATTGGATTAGGGTTTAGAATCGATGATTCAACAACACGCATCAATACAAGATTGTTTACTTTGAAACTTTTGAACCATCATCCAAATTGGGTATGACCTGAACCCAAATGGTCTTGAGGTCGTTTGGATGACCTCCAAACGGTCTTGAGACCGTTTTCCCATCATATCACTCAAATCCAAGCCATCCAATTAAGGTTTGGATCATGGAATTGATCACCAAATCAGCATTGCATTGTATATCAGCTTGGTACCTTTAGACCTTCAAACACCTAACCATACTCAACCCTAGACCTCCAAACGGTCTTGGGTGACCAAAAAACGGTATTGAGACCGTTTTTATGATCTCCAAAAGGTCTTGAGACCGTTTGGCTCATCCAACCTTTGGACTTTAGTGAAAAATCATCATGGATTGGTCTATCGAGTTGATCAACAAATCAGCACTTCATTGCAATATGATTAGTACCTTTGGACATTCAATTGGTCAACTATACTTGACCCCATACCTCCAAACGGTCTTGGGGTGATCCCCAAATGGTCTTGAGACCGTTTGGGTGATCCCCAAATGGTCTTGAAACCGTTTGGGCTAATCAACCCAAAATCTCAACTTAACTCATTGGAATTTCAGCACTGTTTTCAATTAGGGTTTGCCTAATTGATTAGCCTTCAACTCACGATTCCTTGTGAGTTAACCCATAAATTTGGTGAGTCATTAGACAACATAATAGGGATCAGTAATACCAAACGGTCAACGCTTGGTAAATGCACTCAAACGGTCTTGAACCCGTTTGCCCAAAACGTTCAATTAATCAGATTGAAAACTCAGCACATAATCCAATTAGGTTTCCCTAATTGATTAGGCTTCAACTCACGATTCCTTTAGAGTTAACCCATAAAATTTTTAGGGTCATTAACCAACATAATTATGAACAGGAATCCCAAACGGTCAACGCTTGGTCAACCATCTCAAACGGTCTTGAACCCGTTTTCCCAAACAGGTCAAGTTATTCAGGTTGAACATCAGCACTTAATTAAATTCGATTTGTCTAATTGATTGGCCTTCAACCTATGATTACTTTGGAGTTAACCCCTCAAATTTGGAGGGTAATTATCCTACATAATTAGGAACGAGATTCCCAAACGGTCAACGCTTGGTCAACTCCTTCAAATGGGTTTGAAACCGTTTGCCACCAAACGGTTTGCAACTCGTTTGGTCACCAAACGGTTTTGGTGAAACCGTTTGGTCCCAACCTTTGAGATCGTTTGCTCCCAAGATATTTGGTGAGGTGCTTGCTTATGATGATTTCATCATCATATTCCTTCGTGAACCCAAGAACAGCAACCGTTCTTGATGGAAATTGCAGCAAGAAACAAGAGTGCATCAAATTAAAGATATCAACCAACAAAGCATAGAGAATTGATGCAATAGCAATGTTTAAGGGTTTACGTTATAAAACCCACCTCCAATTGAGCTCCAAAGCTCCAAGATCATGCCATTAATGGTGGATGAAGCTCTTGCAACTCCCCCTAGGCTCGTCCTCAAGCTTTTGATTGTAAAAGTTGGCTAGGGTTGAAGAGGAGATCAAAATAAGAAGGAATCCATAATTTATTTTCAATTTCCACCATGAAATCAAGGAGAACGAAGGTCAAGGGCTTACAAACAGATTGGGGACGTGCTCCCTGCTCCTTCCTAGCTCCTTGGACGGTTTTGCAAGCAAGGGGAAGAAAGAAATCCGAAAAGGCCTTGGTTTGGGCTTGGAAATGGCACTTTTATAAGGAAATTGATGAGAGAGAAAATGCCTTATTAAAATGCATTTAATTCCAAAAATAGTACCACCTCTTCCTCCTTGGTTTGCTTGCATACAAAGGCAACTCAAAGCCACCGAACTCCCTTCCATTATCCATGGATTAAGGGAAAAGAAAATAAGCACCTTTATCCATTATAATATTAATATATCTTTTTGAGTGGAAATTCTTTTCCTTATAATAAGGTGAGTGGAATTTCACCTACTTAAGATATTTTCGTTCCTTATATTGGAAAAGGAACGTCCATCCTTATTCAAAATCAACCAATAACATTTTGGTTGAAGGCCCTTTAATTAATACATTCATTTTTGCCCTAAATTGAATTAGGGTTTCACTTATGATTAAATCTTGATTATTTTAATATCAAGATTCTCTCTCCTCCAACTTAATTCAAATGAGATGCCCCTCTCATTTTCTTTACTCTACATGATTCCAAGAAACATTAAGGACCTAATTGAAGTGGTAATTTTCATATTGAACCCCAGGTTTTGGGTAAATTGCACATTACTCCAAAACTAGGTTTTAATGCACAAACATTGCTTTATCAGCTCTTTCTTGGTATTCAGGCTTCCATAAGCCATAACTCAACATCATATTCACTCTCATGATGCTTCAAAACATGAGGAACATATTATCATGCACAATTTGCACATAAACCCCTCAACTTGGGTAATTTGCACATTAGTCCAAAATAAGCAAACATTGCTTCAACATTGTCCAAAGATGACCAAAATTGAAACATAAGTTTCTCATGGGCCCTAATTACTTTTCCAAAGATAAGATTAAGCATCTACTCAACATTATTAAGCAAAACCTCTAGGGTTAACACATAACCCAGGTCAGGGATGTATTGTATAGACAAATTTCATATATTTTAGTTTACTCTTATAACCTTTGTGAATACTTAGGGAATTCTCATTAGGATGTATTGTATACATTTCTAATATGATTTAACATCTGAAATTCATCCAAATAGAGGAAGAATCCATTTCATATCATTTTGCAACAACTTAGAACAAATAGACAATTCAGGGTTTGTAGTTGCATACTAGCAATTAAAGATTATAGATGAATTAACTGATTTTCATGCAATATACTATTTAAAGGAAGTTCCCACTCACCCTAAGGTGTGAAAACACCTTAAAAACGTAGCTCATCCCTGAAAATCTCGATCTCATATCAAATCCCTAGCAATTCACTCAATTCCTCTTCCTTTCAACTCAGAAACCCTAAAAATGAGGGATTATGAAGAAAGAGTGAGAAAAGTACTTGATTTGATATGATTTCGAATCTAAACAGGATAGGGACGGAATTTGGACATGTGAGAGAAGATTCACCATGAAACTATATCCAAAGAAGCTAAACTTACATGATTTCATCATTCCTCATACCGCAAAACCCTAGGTCAGCATCTCCATCAATTTCTCCTCTCAAGCCCTAACTCTCCCTCTCTCTCTAGGATTTCATTTCTATGATTTGAATCACGAATTATGAGATCTGCTTGTGTGTTATCTTGACCATATAGAGCAATTGAGTTGCTTGGGTCAATTGCACATTGACCCCTCGCTATACTTTTTCTTATTTCAACTGAATTTTCTGTCATAAAAAGGTTTCTATAATTCTTGTATTTTAGAGATCAAACCTTCTCAAAAAATTATTATAATTTATCATGTTGTGTATATATAAGGTACTAAGCTTTATTTATAATATAAGATCATTCCAAGATCCCATTAAATAAATAAAAATCTAATAGTGCACTGCTATCCAGAATTCTACAGAAATGTCAGTTACTGTAATTCCTCTACTGATAAGGTCTAAATGCATCCAAAAATTATTAAAATTTTACATATTATTTATGATTGAGTTTAAGATCTCTATTTAAAATTTCAGATCATTTGGAGTTACCAATAAATAACTAAAAATAAAATACTATGTTGCCAAAAAACACTCTGTCAGCATTTTGGTCAAACTTTAGTTCGACCGAGAACCACATTCAAAGAACACTAAAAAATTCTGAAATTTTTATCCAATATGCATGATGGACTTATCCATATCATATCCAAAATTCAATTAAATAAAAATTTGTAGAAAATATGAAAAATAATTCACCACGCTGCTATCCTGAGCAAATTCCATATTCACGTACTATCAAACCCTAATTTGGGCCGATTAGGGTTTTCAAAGGATCAAAGTATGATTAAACCTTCTTGTTGTATTTAAAACATAAAAATTAACTAACATCATTAATCAAGGTTCAGACAATGATCAACTTAATTAAGCATACAATCATCCAAGTAAACCCTAATTTTTGCCAATTAGGGTTTACATTTCTCAAATAATAGAACACTTAACATTCTTATTAGGTTTAAAACATCATAATTTAGTTATCATCATTCATTATATTTAATAAATGATCAATTCAATTAAACATATAATCACCCAGGTTAACCCTAGTTTACCAATTAAGCTCGGATACGGTCATAACAGTAGACCCCCCACAATAAAAGTAGTTGGGAGTAATCCCATGGACCCGCCAGTTGGCACACTTGATGTAAGTTTTTTTGTGATATAATAGTCTTACATGTGAATTTATAATATGTTTGTATTTAGTATATATAACACTACATACAAAATTGTAGGCATTGAGGCCATGCCATCTTACATTACTACAACCTAGCTTCTATGTCATTGCACTAGGCAATGCTTATCCACACCTTTCAGGTGTCATGATTAATGGTGTTTTGATGCCCGCCAATGTGGTTCATGTGTCTATCAGGCTTGTCTATGACACATGAAAATAGACACCACAGCATGTGGCCACCCCAAGAATGAGACGATAGGTGATGCAGAAGGCGGCATGGTTGCATGGCCCAAAGCAAGAGTTGTCTATGTAAATGTATGCTAAATTTTCATTGTATTTGTATTCTTTTCTACTTATGTATATAATTGAAAACTAATATGAGAATATATGCACATCATAACCCCTAAAAAACCCTACAGTTCCTCCTCCAAATATTTAATTACCTCCTTGGGTTGCAGAGGAACTATTTGACTTGCTAGGTCCTAAGTGTAGGGAGTCAACACTATGATTATGTGACTTAGAGGAAGAGTCGACTATGATGGTCCATATCTGAGAGGACATTGCAGGTCAAGGCTACTATACTAGTGTATTCTTAACAAATATTCTTGAGCTATCCGACTATAATTAGTTGAATACAATCATTATGGAACTTTGTACATGGTGAGGTCTTTTTGCTAAATACCTCATTTTATATATGTGAAAGTATATGTTGAATTTTTTTCTTGTATATTAATCCATACATATGTTTTACACCTACTTATATACATTGTGTGGTAATTTTTCATTAACCAATGTGACATTTCTAGTTCCATCTTTGATTAGTTGTGTACATAGAGATCAAAGTTCTATAAGTGAATATTATTTTACCGCATTTAAATATTTTGATATTGTGGGAAAAACATGATTATATCTCCTTTCACTGTTGAGTAAGTTTAAAGTTCTTTGCTTATAATTTTTACTTATGAATTACACTTTATTATGAAATTTGAGTTTTCTTTTAGTTTTCTTCTTTTCACTCAGTAACAAGAATTGGGAGTTGCTAGCAATCGTCCCCAAGATGCTATCTATATATTATCTAGAACCTTCGAGTAGCATGACATGGAGTGGTGTACATGACAAAAGTAGCAATAGTAGTGTAAGTAAATTTTTTATCCTTCAATATATCTTAACCTCTAATCATTAAATGACTATATGCCAATTCATTAAATATATATTACTTAATTTATAGGGATATAAAAATCATTCAAAAAGGTCAGAGGAAAGGTAGATAAGAAAAAGAAAATTTTAACTTTCAACATTGTTATGATAGTTTTTAGACTCTATGAATATGTATTCCAACTATGCTTACTTTTGTTTATAAACGTTTCACATAAATGAAAATTTATAGTGCATTGTACAAGAAAACCGATGTGTGTGTGAATACCACATGATATAGTATATGGACAATATTATCAAACAAGCGACACTTGACACCCATTATTTAGAAAAGGTAATATATTGTGTTGAATCATAAGTAAATTGTAATGACCCCGCCTCCCAGTAACCCCCAATTAAGGGAGACCAAGAGGTCAGAGTCGTTATCCTAATTTCCGAATCAAAGGTTCTACAAATAATCAATAATAATTATCAAATTCTACTAAACTAAACTGAAAAGTTGTAATAAAATATTAAATTTTCATACCTTTTATCAAAAACTTGGATATCTACTTTTATCCACATCTGGAGTCTATTCTAACTAATCCACCTTTGTACTTTATATCTCATTTAATTCCACTTATGCCACTTTACTATTTGTTCTTTTCACTTGAACCTAAAATACCGACAAACAAAACGTCGGTCAGCATAAATGAATTATGTTGGTATGTGGGGGAAACATTAATCGTGGAATTAACTGTAACAACATATTGCATTCAACTATGATTTAACAAACAACTTTACGTTTTAAATATAACTGTGTGATCCATACATATCCTATCCTCTGCACTTTCCCTGCAGTGGACCTGGATGCTACCTTCCTTATGGTAGATCCCCATTAAACCCCACATGATCCTACCCTACAGGTGAACCAATTTCTAGGGTTGAGTCACATGGCACTACCCGTAGGTAACCCCCTCCTTAACTCATGGTGTGCTAGAGATTCTCATGGAACTACACATGGGTAGCCCAATTTCTAACTCATGATAGCCTAGACCTTGCTCTAGGTTACCCTTTTTAGCATTTGCAAAGCCACAGAAGAGGACCCGGATCTAAGCCAGTTATATATACATATTTATAGTGATAATCATAGTCACTTTATAGTTGCATGAAATAAAAGTCATCCAAGCAGTTATTTTTAGGCAACCGATAAAACTTCTGGGAATCACCGTGAAACTAAAGCGATTATCCATAAGTGTAACCACATACCTATTAGGCTGATTTGAGACAGAATAATCCAATCAATCAAGAATTCCAAATAGGCAAGAAAGCACGCAATGAGATCTTGAAATATGCATACAATTTTCAATTATTGATCATGCCATCAAAATCTATTAAACCTAGCTCACTGCCTAGGGTCTCTAGTCCACTTTTAGGGTTTCCATTGCAATTAGGGTTCCTCTTCATTTTTACTCTTCTAGTCCCTAATTTTATACAATTACTCACAAACCCTAATTATCTCATCTATTCTTCACGAAAGATGTTAAGGTTACCTTTTAACAACATATTACCTTAATATTGGATAAAAGGCACAATTAAAAGTCCATTAAGTCTATTATGCCTCTTTCACCTTAAAACTACCATTTTTATCCTTTTTAATTCATGACAAGATTATTAGGCCTAATTATCATCTTTGGTTCCTTCTGGATTAACAACTCATAGTTCATTACGATCTAATCCACATATGAACTCTATTTGTCATTAATTCCACATTTATCCATTAGAAAATCCTAATTTCCATATTAAGGGTATTTATCCACAATTAGGAACCTTTATACTCAAAATAGCTTAGAGCCATTATATCTCAACTTTAATCATGAAATTGAACAATTAAAGTCATTAAGAGTCACAATCACCATCATTAGGGATTCAAGGCCCATTAAAGCATATTTATGCACATGAAACTCTAAATTAAACCAATTACGTGCAAAGTTCATCCTTTTTGTTCTTAATGCACCTTTTTACAATTAACAGCTTAATATCAACTTTAATCATCCATTAAACCCTACTAAATACATTAATCATTTCAAAATAGGGTTTCTTAATCATTAATTCATTAAAGTTTATAACCTCCATTACTTTTTGAATTGCAAGAGGAATTAGCTTCTAAATATATTTTTAATGGATTCCCCTCATTTATCTGAGCAACTTTCATATTTTATGTGCATTCATCTGAGCTACTAATAAGGAGATACGATTTTTGCAAATTAAACTTACTTGAGCCAATCCATGAGCGCCACGTCACCCCGTTCCATGCAGCGTTGCTTGTTGGGAAACATAACTGAATTATGGTTATACCCTCAGTTAAGTGATCGGTGCTTCAGCCCGCGGAGAGGAAATTCTATCCAATGGATGATAGGTTGTCTTCAACCTCCCGATCGCTACTGTTGCGCCGAGCGCAGCCCTTAGCATAGCTCTTGCTCCCGGTTCTGGACCCAAAACTCACCAGAACTGCAGCCCCGCCTCCGCCGCGCTCATGTGCACACGGGCCGCCTTCAGATCGTGGCCAAGATGGCCAGTTACTCACGTACAAAGGCCGCAAAGTGCGGCTGCTCTTGCAGCCGTGCTGCTACTGCTGCACATGACTAGGGAGAAGGGATGGCCGTCGAGCATCCCCCTTGATTTCGTGGGAGTAGCACACCTTCGTCTCACCTTCTCCACGGCCCTTCGTTGCTCCAAGATATGAACTACCCTCTCTTCTAGGGTTTCGAATGAAAAGAAGCAAGAAGAAGATGAGGAAGAGAGAGGAATACATGGGATCTCTCTTGAACTCAAACCAGGGTTCTACCCTTTATATAGGGATGGATATCCAAGACCTAAGATAACCATCTATGAGTTAAAGAGTTCTTTTCCCAATAGGAACCCAAGTTCCTTCATTAGGAAGCAAGATTCTCTCTCCTAATTATCTCTTTAATATTCTTTATTTCATGGATAATTAGAAATATGAAAATTATCTCTTTCATTATCTCTAGCCTTGACTTTTAGTCTATTGGCCACAAAATTCTATTTTCTTAAAGCAAATAACATCTCTTTTTGATATCATCAAAAAATCATTAATAATGTATCACATTATCTTCTTATTTTGTTATTATTTTCCTTTTCTCTTTCTTTTTCCCCATTGGGGCTCCTTGGACCCCAAGAACCTCTAATATTTTGAAATCCTTTTTAGTGGACACTCATTATCCTTCTGGATGCATCTATGTCCATTATTTCTCATTATCTTATTTATTTCTTTATTAAAATATCTATTTTCAAGGATCTCTCTTTATCTTTCTTTTTATTTTCCTCATTGTCATTCCTTTTAACATTAGGAATCCTTTGGATACGAAAATCCACGAAGGATAACTCAATTATACCTCTTTCCACTTATTTTCCACATTTATCATTGTTTACAATTTCTTTCATAATAAAGAAATATTTAATTGATCTTTTCTTTTCTTGTTGCATTATATTTGCAACTTTGGACTCCTTGGAACCCAAGGAACCCAAGAGGCACGAAATCCACCTTTGGATTATATTCTCTTTCCTTCTAGAGGTTTCTACATATTCCTTTTCTCCATTTTTTATTAATAATGGAGTTTCTTTTATCTTATCGATGTTATTGGGCCCAATAGCCAATAAAGCCCACAAAACAACCAACAAGGCTCTTGTAAATGAAATCCTTTTATTCAAAACAAATTATACCATTATTTGTTCAAATATCTTTAATGGGAGAAATTACATTTCTCACCAAAAGAACCCAAAAATTGAGGTTGTAACATAAATAGTCTCGTTTGATAATATGTCATTCTCTTTGAAACATAAGTAAATCCCTATATGTCATTCTTTTTGCAGTTGTTTGACACAAATCTTTATACAAAAGAAGAGTTGAATGAGATCAGGAAAAGTGGTCATAGTCCTTCATTTAGGAAATCACCTTTGCATTTAGCTGGGATAATATATGGTGTTTCCTAAATTTGTGTCATTATCTCTATTTACTTGTGATGCTTATGAAATTTTGAAACATTGAAGTTTATGTGTTATATTTGCATATGTGTAAATGAATGAGTATATGCATATGTGTGTGAATGATTTTGAATAGAAATGAGTACAATGTGAATTGACTTTGTACATGTGATAAGAATGGAATTTGTATTTTTTAGAATTGTGTATGTGCATGAGAATGGAATTAAGTGATGAAGAGAATAGATTTAGAAAATGGAAATGTGTGTATATATGCATATGTGTGGATGAATTGTGTGTTTGTGTTTGTTAATGAAGATTTTGTAGGCATGCTGGATTTTTTGGTTAGCTAAACACAGGATGGAACTTGTTGTTCTAATGGAGTGCATGTTCTGCATCCCACAAAATAGCTAGATAGCAGGTCTGTAGACATGTTACAAAAAAGGCATATCTTTTTCGTCGATTGTGGTAAAGAAACAACAACACAACTCTACATCATCTATTTTTATTGATAAAACCGACGATACAGTTGTCAATATAAGCCAGCATGATAATGGCAATCAGCGTAGGCATGCAAGACTGAGCTAGTATAGTCTTAGTAACCAGCATGGCCATGTTGGAACATGTTAGGACAATCTTGCAATGTTGGTTCCACTAAAAGAAACCAACGACGTAAATCTGTGTCATCGAATGCTTTATGATGAACTGACGACACAATCCTGAATAATCTCAAATTGTTTATGATGATGCTCTTTGTTGTCATTTTCTCTTGTGTTCAAATGACAACTTTATTGCTCTGTGTCATTAGTTTCACTTTTCATAGCAACCGACGATGTCTCTCTGTCATCGATTTTTTCCTTCCCAAAAAATTAAGGATGAAGGTGCTTACTTCTAGTGTCGTCCACTTAAGTGTCAGTATGAAATCAATGACATATGTGAAAAATAATTGATGTTGTAGATGGTATCTGTACTAGTGAATGTTGTTATCGTCTTCCTTGGACAACACATTATCAATTATTCTAGCGTATTCCCCCACTCCTTCCAAACAACAAGATTCAAAAAGCTTGGTATAGTACTCAATGGCCTCATCAACTAATATTCTTAATCTTATTAATGTCGAGTCTCTTTATGCGTCCTTGGACACATTAATGAAAGAATTTGATGTCTTTATCACCTTCTTTAAGATATTTAACTAAGGATCTTAACTCTCCTGTAGATAATAGGAACACTTAAGTACTAGATTGATTGTACACTACCTTTACAACCCAGTCTCTAGATAATATCCCTCTCGTATCATGTGACACCTTTCCTAGAGTGAAGGTTGAATTACCTCTATCAATTGTTTGCCTTGAAGATATTTCATAGATTCCAAGAAGTGTGTCACCCCTTCAATTGGTCCTCCTCTCATTTTTAGAGAAAAGATGACGTTATCCATGAACATGATGTAGGTGTGGGACTGTTGGACCCCTAGATTTGAATCTCCCTAGTCAACCTATGTATAAGTCTCTCACGATGTGTCTTTCTAGGAACTTTGAGCTAGGATGAATAGGATAGGGGAGAGAGGATCACCCTATAATGACGTGAAAACTATGTACAATCTTATTTTAGCCTTTTCCCTAAGCTTTTCATTTCAATTTTGTCGTTGATGTTAATTTAGTGGAAATTATAAAGGTTTGGTGTACATTTGTTCCCTATATTTGACATTATAAGGATTTATGCGCAAATACCTCAATAAAAGTTTATGAAAGAGGTGTATTTTGCAAAATATCCGCTTAAGATGGATGAGGATAAATAAAATTGAGCTAGAAGTTTCTATGGCCTTTTGTATAAGAATAAGAAAAGAAAATCCTAAAACTAAGAAAATGTGGCATTAAATGAGTTAAATTTTCAATTAAGTGAAAATTAGAGTAAATTACCTAAAATCCATAAAAGAGGAATTCAAAGAATAATTCTAAGTCAAAATTCATTTTCTTTGAGTACAAGTTTACTTGAGTGATAAGTTTCACACTTTAGGGAAATTAGTAATTATAATTACACTAATTGAATGAAAAATAGGATATATCTCAAAAATATAAAATAAAACTATTAATGTGTCTAAAAGTAACAATTGATGCCAAACTCATGATCTATACATTAAAATATGCTTTTGGGTGAATTTTCACTCAATTTGGAGAATAATTGATTAAAATATGAAATCATGAGAGAGAAAATGTGTAGAACCTTCAAAATATTAAATAAATGTACAAAAAAAATTCAATTGTAAAATTGATGCAAAATTCATATCCCAGACACTTAATTTGACTTGTGGGTGAAGTTTCATCAAATTCGGAGAATCTTATAATCATTAATGATGGAAGAAAGAGAAAATAGGATTTGGTTTATTTAACAAATCAAAAGACCTCAAAAGGCAAATCTAATGACATATTTGAATTTCTCATATCAAAAAATAGGCTAGGTGTCAATTTTAAAATGATTTGGAGCATGTTTGCACCCTCAAATGAGGAGAAAGAAAAAAAGAAATTATTACACACACTTTATTCCAATCAGTTTAGGAATTCATTTAATCTGTCACGCGGCCGATTTCTCTTATTTTTTTATCTCGCACACATTATGGACTGTTGGATGGCTAATTGAATGGATCAAGTTTGTCCTCTACCTCACACCCAAGAAGGAAAGCAGGCCGTTTATAGAGACTTCCCCAAATCGAGATTTCTCCCTCTGTGGTTAACCTTTTCTCAAACTTTCTTCGCCAACAAATTCATAAGAAAGTTACGCTCAAAATGATCCTTTGCTCGTGTGATTTTTTTTATGTATTTGGTAAATCCCCAAATTGGTTTCTTTAGTTCTCGGAGGGCCACTACCCCTAACCCTAAAGAACACCCGCACCTATAAATAGGTGCATGTATTTCTTTGTCATTTCCTATGCACTCATTTCCTTGTTTAAATTTGTTCAAAGTTATCTCACATTATCGTCATGATCAAATTCATCATATTGACCTTGCGATGATTGGTTCTTCTTCCCCTCATAGTTTCTGAGTGAATTGGAACCATAGGTGAGTTTGGTTCCTTCCTCTTTTTCTTTCTATCTTCTTGACTTCTCGAATCTTTGTGTCTCATAAAATCACCCAAATTTGAGCTTTGAGAAGTTCTTCTACTTGTGCACAGTGTGCTCAAAGGAAGGTGATAATTACCCTGTGAGAATTGATGCATTTGCCCATCTGTATTCCTCTTTTCTCTATTTCTTACTCGGGGTCACAATTGTACTTTCGCATGTGTCTTCCTTGTTTGAGTGATTCAAAGTCGCACCTTTGACCCATGACTTGACCGGACCTAGTTGGGTCAAGTTAGTGGGTTAGGCCCCACTCTAATCCTTTTACCTGAATTTTCCACGATTAGATGAATTTTCTTAATTTTCTGATTGGTTGCTATTGTAAAATTTGTATCATTTTATTCCCTTGTCCAAAATTTACAAATAAATATGTTTTAGAATCGCAAAATGTGATCTTTCGATTAAAAATGGTTTCAACACCCGATTTCCATGTTTTTCAAAGGATGATTTTGAATAATGAATTTAATAAAATCCATAAAAATCACAACTTTAACATATAAACTCCAAAATTAACATAAAAATATGTTTTCTTGATCATAAAAACCTAATAGGTCAATTGGTGAGATTTTTAGAGTCAAAATCTGAGTTTCACTAAAAAGGTCTAGAATTAGGATTTTAATACACATATAGATTTCAAGACCCTAATCAATGTGAATAACTTGGAATAGGCAAAGATTGAACTTGGATCATCTTAAAGTGGTGAAAGTTGATAATTGAACTCAATAAGAGAGGTATGTGCATTCTTACACCTTAAGTTGGGCATTTTGTTATCCAAACCCTAATTTCCCAATGAGGCATGGACTTAAGCCTTTTGTTCCTATATTTTCTCTCCTGGTACATTTACTTAATTACTTTCTTGGGTTTTGTACACCGTGCCATACCACTAATAAAATTTTGTTGAATCTTTCCATGTGATTTATTTTGAGCATGATGGTTTAGTGACTTATTAGCTAAAGTAGTGTACCTCTGTTCTACCCACCCATAGTTTTGGGCATGTGATAATTCACCCTGGGGAATGTGATAATTCTCCCCACTTTTATATATATTATGTAGGTGATTGGGAATGTGATAATTCCCCCTTCATCTACTTTAGGTTGAGGTTGGTAGGTGCCTCAACCCTTCTTTAGACAATAAGCCATACTTTTAACCATGCATGTTTCATTATTAATATGTGATATTTTCACAGGAATCTTTTGTTATGTGCCTCATACTCTTGACCCACTTTGGTATAGTTGAATCTTTACCCCATAATATCTTTTGTTATTTACATCTTGTTCTTGTTCCTTATTTGAAACATACCTTATTTCCTTCTTTTGTTGGGTGATCCCAAACACCGATGGTTTGATCAAGGTGTTGAACAAAGTCAATGATATCAGAATTGGGAGTAGATTAAAGTCTTGTTGCAAGGATGTCTAGGTTTCTCTCTACTAGACCCAATAGTTTTCTTTTCAGTTTTTCCTTTCAAGAAACTCATCTAGTGAACTAAGTTCAAAAAGCAATGTGATAACTTAGTTTCCTTTATGCTGCTATTGACAATTTTTGTATCTGAATCATGCTTATTTACTTGGATTATTATACACATCCCACAATGTCTATTATTTTTGGAGAAAGGTGGATGTTTTGTATTTCCTTTAAATTTTATTAAGGAGGAGATCTCACCTATTTACAACATGGTATCAGAGCATGTTGGGAAACTAATAGGGCATAATTTGAAAGCAAGGGTGTCTAGAAAGGATCAGGGTGCGGGGGCGGGCAAGATTTTCTTGTGCACCACTAGCTTTATTTATGAGGACTCTTGGATCCATATGATACTTTCCTGGCCTGAGCTGATACTGACTATCCAAAATAGTATGCCCAGAGGCAATAGTAGCCTTAGATATCTTTGTTGTCTACTCCTTGTTATCTTATGAAATACCCTTATCTTCCAGGAAGGGATCTGTTTGGGAACATGAACAACTCCTCCTCGGGAGCCTCCTCTACTAACACTGACAAACCAGGCACTACAGTGACTCCCTCAAACACTGGAAAATACCCTACTATCCCTATAGGCACACCTCTTCTGACCCCTGAATAAGAGCTGACCATGTTGCACCAACTACTTTCTTCTACTCTGGTGGGAGAACTCTCCAATGTTGTAGCTGTTACAGCTAAGCCTTAGGAGTTCACCCTAACTGACTTCATCAAGATGCAACCACCATACTTCAAGGGTGATCGTGAGGGAAACATGGTGGATAAAGTTGATGATTGTGTTTTGACCTTGGAGCCTACTTTTGAAGACGTGGCGTGTCTTCCACACCAGAAGGTTCATTTTGCAACTTATGTGCTGGATGAACCAACACGGGTCTGGTGGAATGGTATGTTCCATACTCTGGACATCACCGGCATGACTTGGGAGCAATTCCTTAAACTGTTCCGTGAGAAGTAAACATGTCCTGCTTATCTGAAAAATAAGGAAGTTGAGTTCTATAATCTTCAACATGGTAGCATGAGTGTTTCTGAATACGTTCAGTGTTTCCTACTGCTTGAACATTATGTCATTGATCTTGGAGTTGAGAGGAGGTCGACTCTTTTCTTACAAGGACTCAACACTGATGTTGGGTGTAACCTTGCTCCCCAGTTGCCTCTCATGTTTCAACAATTGGTGTACAAGGCCCTAATGATTGAGTCCTATCTTGGGTTCCAACCTTTAGGGAATAATAATAACGGCAAGAGGAAGAACCAGAATGACAATTAAGGTCGGTAAAAGCACAATAAGTGTTCTTGTTTCCATCCTCTAGGGAATTTTTATGCCAACAAGGCCCCGCCTCATAGAGATGATCGCCCTGGACCTATATGTCATGAGTGTGTCCAAGATGGACATCTTCAACCAAATTTACCCAGACTTCAGCGAGGGTCGGTCCCAGTGCAGCAACCAGCTTAGCAACCGTCATAGCGATAGAATCTGCCTCTGCAAAAGAAGAAGAAGAACAACGACCAGAATTGGCAAGGCGGTCAACCACCGGTGGAAAGGCATAATGGTAGAGTGTTTTCTCTTAATGTTCAAGAATCTGGAGAAGATAATAAAGTCATTGAAGGTACTTTACATCTTAATTTACATCCTATTAAAGAACTCTTCGATTCTAGTTTGTTAAATACATCCATATCTACTCAACTTGATTTGATGTTAGAGACAAAATCAGAATATATGGATCATGTGTTATATGTTAAAACCCCTAGTGGTAGGATCTACTCTTCTTATCTCAAACTCCCAAACGTAGACCTTTGTATCTCTTAGAAGATGTTTCCCTTAAATTTCATCTTACTTGACATGACCGATTTTTATGCTATCCTTGGGATGGATTGGTTGAAGAGGTATAAAACAGTTTAGTTTTGTGAAGAATTGAAGGTTAGTCTGTTACCTCCTGATGAGGGAATGATGTGTGTCAATGGTAGGAAGTGATAGGATCGACAGTTTATCATCTCCACTATCAAAGCCAAAAATCTTGTCTTGTAAGGGTGTAGAGCATATTTAGCCTCTATCATCCTTGATGCCACACCTCCTGGTCTCGATCATATAGAAGTGGTGAAAGACTTCCCTGATTTATATCATGAAGAGTTTCCTGGGTTGCCCCCAACTCATTAGGTGGAGTTTTCCATCGAGATCGTGTTGTGAACTTTTCCTATCTAGAAGCCTCCTTATCGCTTGGCACTTACTGAACTCACCAAGCTTAAGAAGTAGCTTCAGGAGCTTCTCGACATGGTTTTTGTGCACCCTAGTGTTTCACCTTTGGGGGGGTTGTCTTGTTTGTGAAGAAGTATTGTTTTTTGTGTATGTGCATTGACTATCGTATTCTTAATCAAGTGAAAATAAATAATTGTTATCCTATGCCACACATCGATGACATGTTCGATCAGCATAAGTCAACCACTGTGTTCTAAAAGATGGATGTATGAAGTGCCTACTACCATATGCATGTGAAAGATGAAGATGTTCTGAAGATATCTTTCAAAACACGTTATGGGCATTACGAGTTCCTAGTCATGCCTTTTGTCTTGACTAATGCCCCTACTGCTTTCGTGGACTTGATTAATCGAGTGTTCCGTCCTTATCTCGAACAGTTTGTGGTGGTGTTCGTCGACAATGTCTTGGTATACTCTGAGTCTGAAGAACAACATCGTGAACATTTTTGAATCATGTTGAACACACTGAGAGAAAATAAACTCTATGCTAAATTATCAAAGTGTGAGTTCTGGAGAAAGGAAGTGATGTTTCTGGGTCATGTGATTTCTGACGGACATATAGTCATTTATCCTGCAAAGGTAGAAGTTGTGACCAAGTAGAAAGCTCTGAAGACTTTGTCTATGATCTATAGTTTCCTCAGATTAATAGGTTACTATTGTAGGTTGATCAAGAGTTTCTCTGAATTAGCCCTCCCTCTGACAGAGTTGACACAAAAAGAAGTCAAGTTTGTATGGACACCAAAATGTGAGGGCAGTTTTTAGAAGCTAAAAGGGTGTTTGACATCTACTCATATTCTTGTGTTACCTGTTGAAGGCAAACCCTATATCATTTTCACTGATGCTTCTAAGCAAGGATTAGGGTGTGTCTTGATGCAAGAAGATCAGGTGATCACCTATGATTCAGGCCAGTTCAAACCTAATGAAGAGAATTGGCCTACACATGATTTAGAGATATATGCTATTGTGCATGCTTTAAAATTTGAAGACACTGTCTGTATGGAGTGAAGTTTGAAGTCTTCTTTGATCATAAAAGCTTGAAGTATCTTTTGATGTAGAAGAATCAGAATCTAAGACATCAAAGATGGATGGAATAGCTAAAGGACTATGATTTTACCATCACTGATCATCCCAGTAATGTAACTATAGTTGTTGATGATTTGAGTCAGAAGAAGGATGCAGTCTATGATGTTATGAATTTGGAGTATGTTTCTTGTTGGAAACCACAGTCTAATGATGAAGATGATGTTGAGAAGTTGTGTGTTCATATGGTTAGTTTGTCCATTACACCATCTTGAATCTCGGAAGTTGTTGCTGCACAACTAAAAAGTTCTAAGCTTGATGAGATGAAGTCCTTAGCTGAGAAACCACAATCTGACTTTTCAGTTGGAGTGGATGGTGTTGTTCGATTCTGACAAAGGTTGTGGATACCTGAAGTCGGTGACCCGGGACAGAAGGTTTTGAGCGAATCCAATGGGTCTAAGTACACTATACACCCTGGTACTACTAAGATGTCCAAGGACTTACGACAAAGTTTTTGGAGGAAGAATATGAAAAAGGATATCACTCTAATTGTTGTGACGTGTCTTACTTGCCAACAAGTCAAGATAGAGCATCAATGACCTAGTGGTCTTCTTCATCCTCTTAAGATTATGAGATGGAAATGGGAGAAGATTACTATGGATTTCATCACTGGTTTTCCTAAGACCAGGAAGGGTTATGATGCACTGTGGGTAGTGATTGATCAACTTACTAAGTCTTCCAACTTTTTACCTTTCATGTCCACTTATAAGGTTGATGAGATGGCTCAGTTGTATGTGTTGTATGGTGTACCCAAGGTGATAGTATCTGATCGTGATCCAAAGTTTACCTCTCATTTTTGGAGTCAGATTCAAGAAGAAATGGGAAGTGACTTATGTTTCAGTACAACTTATATCCACAAATAGAATGTCAGTCTGAAAGGACAGATCAAATCTTGGAAGATTTACTTCATGCTTGTGTTATGGACTGGGGAGGTGCATGGGATAAGTATCTTACATTGATTGAGTTTGCTTATGACAATATCTACCAAGCTAGTATTAGTATGCCACCTTATGAAGCTTTGTATGGAAGGATTTTTCATTCTCCATTACACTAGGATGATGTGGGAGAATGTACTCTGGTGAAGGTTGATGATTTGCAAATTATGATAAAAAAGGTTGAGTTGATTAAGAAGCGTATGAAAGTTGCACAAGATCGACAGAAGATGTATGCAGACAAGAAGAGGTCTGATGTGAGTTTCTTAGTTGGTGATCATGTGTTCTTAAAGGCCATGCCTATATGTTCTATTGCATGATATAAAGTTAAAGACAAGCTTAGTTCCCACTATGTTGGACCATTTGAGATCTTGGATATTGTTTAGCTCTTCCTCCTACCTATGACAAGATTCATAATGTGTTTCATGTTTCTGTGCTAAGAAAGTATGTGAAAGACCCTTCTCATGTACTCACAATCGAACCTTTTGAGATTCAAGAGAATTATACTTAGGAGGAGTTACCTGTGAAGATTCTTGACTCCCAAATTAAGTAGTTGAAAAACAAGGAGATTGAGCTGGTGAAAGTCTTGTGGCAATCATGGTTTGGAACAAACCACTTGGGAACTTAGAAATTATATGTTTTGTACTCACCCTTCTCTTTTTTATGAGATTTTGGGGATGAAATACTTTTTAATGGGTGGCGTGTTGTAACGACTTGAAAACTATGTACAATCTTAGTTTAGCCTTTTTTCTAAGATTTTCCTTTCATTTCTGTCCTTGATGTTGATTAGTGGAAATTATAAAGGTTTGGTGTACATTTGTTCCCTATATATGACATTATAAGGATTTATGCACAAATACCTTAGTAAAAGTTTATATAAGGGGCTTATTTTTCAAAATATCCACTTAAGAGGGATAAGGATAAAATAAAATCAAGCTAGAAGTTTCTATAGCCTTTTGTATAAGAAAAAGAAAAGAGAATCCTAAAACTAAGAAAATGTGACATTAAATGAGTTAGTTTTTTAATTGAGTGAAAATAAGAGTAAAGTGCCTAAAATCCATAAAAGGGGAATTCAAAGGATAATTCTAAGTACAAATTCGTTTTCTTTGAGTGCAAGTTTACTTGAGTGATAAGTTCACAGTTTTGGGAAATAACTAATTATAATTGCATTACTTGAATAGAAAATAGGATATATCTCAAAACTATAAAATAAAACCATTAATGACTCTAAAAGTAAAAACTAATGCCTAATTCTTGATCTACACATTAAAATATGCTTTTGGGTGAATTTTCACTCAATTTGGAGAATATTTGATCAAAATATGAAATCAGGACAGAGAAAGTGTGTAGAACCTTAAAATATTAAATAAATGTACAAAGAACTTCAACATGTAAAATTGATGGCAAATTCAGATCCAAGACACATAATGAGACTTGTGGGTGAAGTTTCATCAAATTTGTAGAATCGTATAATCATTAATGATGGAAGAAAGAGAAAATAGGATTTGATTTATTTAACAAATCAAAAGTTCTCAAAAGGGAAATCTAATCACATATTCAAATTCCTCATATCAAAAATAGGCTAGATGTCAATTTTCAATTGATTTGAAGCATGTTTGCACCCTCAAACAAGGAGAGATAAAAAATGAAATTAATACACACACTTTATTCCAATCAGTTTAGGATTCATTTAATATGTCATGCGGTCAGTTTCTATTATTTTTGATCTCACATGCATTGCGGACCATAGGATGTCTAATGGGATGGCTCAGGTTAGTCATTTACCTCGTGCCCGAGAAGGAAAGCAGGTTGTTTACATGGATATCCTCGAATCCATATTTCTCCCTCTGTGGTTAACCTTTTCTCAAACTTTCTTCGCCAACATATTCATAAGAAAGTTCCTCTCAAAATGATCCCTTACTCATGTGATTTTGTCATGTATTTGGTAAATACCCCAATTTGGTTCTCTAGTTCTTTGAGGGCCACTAACCCTAACCCTAAAGAGCACCCCACCTATAAATAGGGGTATGTATTTCTTCGTCGTCTCCTATGCACTCATTTCCCTATTTCAATTTTCTCAAAGTTCTCCCACACTGTCGTCGTGATTTAGTTCATCATCTTGACCTTGCGGTGACTGGTTCTTCTTCCCCTCATTGTCTCCGAATGAATTGGAACTATAGGTGAGTTTTGGTCCTTCCTCTCTTTCATTCTATCTTCTTGATTTCTTGAGTGTTTGTGTCTTGTGAAATGGCCCAAATTTGAGCTTTGAACAGTTCTGCTGCTCGTGCACAGGGCCTTCAAATGAAGAGGATGATTCTCCTATGTGAATTGATGCATTTGCCCATCCGCGTTCCTCTTTTTTCTATTTCTCACCCGAGGTCACAATCGTACTTTCACCTGTGTCTTCCTTTTTAGAGCAAGTCAAAGACGTTCCTTTGACTCTTGACTTGGTCGGGCCCCCTTCTAATCCTTTTACTTGAATTTTTCACGATTACATGGATTTTCTTAATTTTCTGATTGGTTGCTATTGTAAAATTCATATCTTTTTATTCCCTTGTTCAAAATTTACAAATAAATATGTTTCAGAATGGAAAAAATGCGATCTTTCGATTAAAAATGGTTTCAATGCCTAATTTCCATTCTTATGAGAAGGATGATTTTGAATAATGAATTTAATGTTTAAAATCCATAAAAATCACAACTTTAACATATAAACTCCAAAATTAACATAAAAGTATGTTTTCTTGATCAGAAAAACCTAATAAGTCGATTGGTGAGATTTTTAGAGTCCAAATCCGATTTTCACTAAAAAGGTCTAGAATTAGGGTTTCGATACACTTATATAGATTTCAAAACCCTAATCAATGTGAATAATTTGGAATAGGCAAATATTGAACTTGGATCCTCTTAAAATGGTGAAAGTTTATAATTGAACTCAATAAGAGAGGTATGTTCATTCTTACACATAAAGTGGGGCATTTTGTTTCCCAAATCCTAAGTTCCCAATGAGGCATGGCCTTAAGACTTTTATTCCTATATTTTCTCTTCTGGCACATTTACTTCATTATTTTCTTGGGTTCTGTACCCCCTGCCATACCACTAGCAAAATGTTGCTTAATCTTGCCATCTAATTTGTTTTGACCATGACAGTTTAATGATTGATTAGCTAAAGTAGTGTACCTCTGTACTAGCCACCCATAGTTCTGGGCATGTAATAATTTTCCATGGGGAATGTGATAATTCTTCCCACTTCTATACATATATTCTTGTAGGTGATTGGCAATGTGATATTTCTCCCTTCATCTATTTTAGTTTGAGGTTGGTAGGTGCCTCATCCTTGTTTTAGATAATAAGCCATACCTTTAATCTTGCATGCTTCATTATTAATATGTGATATTTTGGCAGTATTCTTTTGTTTTGACCCTTGTATTCCTGACCCTCTTTAGTATAGTTGAATCTTTACCCCATAATATCTTTTGTTATTTATATCTTGTTCTTGTTCCTTATTTAACACATTCCTTGTTTCCTTCTTTTGTTGGGTGATCCCAACCACCCAGGCTTTGATCAAGGTGTTTAATAAGGTCAACAAGATTATAAACAGGAGTAGATCAAACTCTTGTTGCTAGGATGTATAGGTTTCTACCTACTAGATCCCAATAGTTTTCTTTTCAATTTTTCCTTTCAAGAAACTCATTTAGTGAACTGAGTTAAAAAAATGTAATAACTTAGTTTCCTTTTTGCTTCTATAGACAAATTTTGTATCAGAATCATGCTTATTTACTTATATTATTATTTATACATCCCATAATGTCTATTATTTTTGAAAAAAAGGTGGATGTTTTGTATTTCCTTTAAATTTTAGTAAGGAGGTCATCTCATCTCTTCATACACCATGTCTCAAGCCCTTAGTTTCCAAAAAGAAGACTCCAAGTTGCCCATTAATATCAATGGAGAACCAAGTGTCACAGACAATGTTCATAATGCATTGGATGACCAATACAAAAAAGTTAGATATATTTAGGGACTCATTATAAAAAGAGACGTTCAATACGATCAAATGCTTTGGAGATGTCTACTTTTCAAACCACATTTTCCTCAAGGGGGGTTTCTACATTGACGTCATGCATCAACTCTTGGGCGAGCCTGATCTTGTCCCCAATATTCCTTCCTTTGACAAATGAAACTTTCTCTACTGATACCAAACTAGGCACAAAGGTATTGATCATTGAGAGAGTAATCATGGAAACAATTCTCAGACAGACATTCCCAATACTTATGGGTCTAGAGCCATTCATTCGGCTGACTGAGTATCTCTACTTTGGGAATAAAGACAAGGCAAACACATGATTGCCCTATATGGATAGGGCCTCCCTAGAGACTATGGTTAATCAGGTTGATGAAGTCCCTCTTCACTATGTTCCATGCAAATTGGAAAAAGGTCGTGGAGAAACAATCTAGTCCTAGGGAACTATCACTAACCATGGTCATGAACACCCTCCTTGCTTCTTCTTCATTAGTGTCTCTAAGGATGTTATTATCGACTTCCTCAACCCTCACATTATCAATTATTCTAGTGTAATCATCCAATCCATCCAAATAACTATACTCAAAAAGCTTTGTACAGTACTGAATGGCCTCATTCATCACATCATCTTCTCTAAAAATTGTTGGTATGTATGCCCAGAGAGCCAATCATATGATAATTGTGATGCCATATTACATAAATAGTTTGGTTAATAATTATAAAGACAAGCTTCCAATTTATTCTATTTCACTCAGTTATGAGATAATGAGGGACCACAATGAATTCTAAAGAATGACAATTACTCAATGAAGTATGCCTTCAAGTATGTGACTTGAATAATGAGATCATACAGATGTTAAGAGTAAGTACATTCTTAATATGTCCCTGGTCAGGTGTTATTATGGAAGGAAGATAGACATAAATAACACATAAGGCTAGAGTGTGGGGTTGGTTGATTATAGAATCTCATTAGTCATGATATGTGATATCAAGCCAAGAACACATATACTTGTTAGAGAACAATGTATCAAACAAACCCATCTTGAGAGTGACACATGGAAACCATAATTGGTGGTCATAGTCAATATCTCAAAGTGAAGGTGGTGATAGTGGTTCTTAGACCTAAAATCACTACACTCATCACATGTCGTTTGATGTGTTTTGATATCATTCAATGTGATCTTAAATACGGGTTGCCATAATGGTGATGATTGGATGCATTATGACACATGGGTATGAATGTGAGTGATGCAGATGGAGTTTGTCCCTCCTATATGAGTTTGATATTATGGCCACCTGATAAGAGAGACTTAGAAAAGCATGCATATGCACATGTGAATCAATATATGCTATTGGGGTCACATATATCTCAGACGGACTGCTCTAGTTCAAGGAACATAGATTGAACATGGAAAGGGTGACGTTTCCATGCCAGTTCAATTCGGATATCAGAGATAAATGAATTATACAATCACTATAACACCTATCACATATTGTAGGTTGAAATTATTCTCGAGCTTGTCCATTTACTTGAGTAGTAATGATGTTGAATAGACACAACTCTTTGCTTGTGATGTCATAAATAAGTTATGGACATTCACTTCCAACGTAACTTGAAACCTATAGGGTCACACACATAGGAATTCACTTGGAATAGGAGTTTAATCATGTATGATAACTAAATTGATTACAAAAGTGTTTAGATACTCAATTTAAACAACAATTGATTTACTAGACTTTGAACCGACTGGTTCAAGGGTTGAACCAACTGATTGGAGTGTCAAGTTAAATGGATATGGCATTGGCCGGATTTGGGATGAATCAGGGCTCGAACCGACCAGTTCGCTAAGTGAATCATCTGGTTCAAGGTCACCAAATGATTGGTTCATAGGATGAGATGCCCGTTTCACATGAGAAATTCGATTGGTTCAAGGATTAGTATCAAGATGATGTTGTGCATTAATTAGATTATAATTGCCAATACAATTTTGATTGGGAAACATGATGAAATGACTGGTTCCCTAGGTGAACCGATCGACTCACATGTCAACCGACCAGTTCACTAGTAAACTGACCATTTTACCTGTCGTAGGTTGTGAAAATTCATGAGATTCCGTTCCCTTCCGATCCCACTCAGACGGGAACCCTAACCTTGACCCTCCTATAAATAGAGAGGTATTGGGGGCTTCTCAAACACAACTCAATTTCCTCTGACAAGTGTTTGTCTTCTCTGATTATGGTAATTGAAAGAACCTGAGAAAGTCCTACCCCCTAAAGGGAGGGATAGTGTGACGACCCCAATTCCTATATACTTTCCTTAATGACATTCTCTAGATATGTGTGCACTCATATCTAAAGATGTCAAAAGGGAAAATATAAAAAATTGTGATAGTCAACAAAATTATGAAAAGGATTCAAATAATTGTTCACAAGCATCATTAAATAGCCACACAAAACAACATTCATTGAGGATAAAAGTCATACATATTATTCAACAGAAGGAAAAATGAATAGTTCTAAGGAAAGAAAAATACATAGGAGGTAAAACTTCCTATACATCATCTAACGGGAAAAGAAATAACTATCTAATAGAAATAGAGATAAGAAGAAGTAATATGACCAACTATCCTCCATGAATAATTATTTAGTAGCTTCTAGTACTTTGAGATGGATTATTTGTTCATGGTACCTAGAAAATATGAGAAACAAAAATCATCATCGCAAGGTTGGTACATGGTTAAAAATACAGTACTATGATTGCATATTTCAAAATAATTGAAGAAACAAAAAGAAAGAAGAGAAAACCATTGTTTAAGGTGGAAAAATTAGATAAACACCTCTTTTAAACATTTCATTAGATGCAGTTGTACTGCTACTTCTTTCAGCACTTTATCATACATCCAGTATGGACAACTACTTTATCATACATCCAACATGGGCAATTCATCATAGTTCCATACTAGGCAATATATCGTACATCCATACTGGGCCATCTCTCATTTGTGCTTACCTTAGTAGCTACAACTCCTCAAAGTTCTTTTATGTTCTATAAAGTTTTGGCAAAGCTTATAAATACTAGTAATCATCCAACAAAGTATAAGCAAATATGTTCACCAAAGGTACATCATATCTTATGCAACCATTGAAAACTAGTCTTATACTTAATTAATATCATGTACCTAATTTGATTAGATTTGAATTCCAAGAGTCTGGAATGACAATAAGAAGATCACCCTGAAAGGAAATCAAGTATACTATTACTATTGGTCCATATGACCCATGATTAAGGTTTGTTCTTTAATTATGATTACTTTCATCTTCTCATTATTATATTAGGGATTATCCATGTATTTTATCTTATTTTGGAGTCACAAGATCAGATAATTAAGGTTTCATCAATTTTAGTTACACCTCTTATTATCCAAAAAGGAAACATCCACAAATAGGGTTTCTATTATGGTTTAGCTCATTAAGGGTTTCCCTTTAGGATTCACATGATCCAAGGATCAGAGTTGGATATAGGGTTTCAGGGTTGGTCATGATCATAAGGGGTCATGAAGGAAATTAGGGTTTATCATATAATTGCATAAAGTATACATATGTAGAGAGAGAAATTAGAATTTAGGGTTTTCCATAATTATTAAGTCAACTATCCCTATTTGATTAGGTTTTCGAGCCAAGTGAGGATCAGGAACTCAATTAGGGTTAAGTTTCACAATTATTCAGGTTATGTCAATTAATAACCAATATTAAATAATTAAATTACATAAATATGATCTTTAGACTTTAAGCTAGTATTTTTGGAAAAGGAGTCAGATCTAGGTCTGGAGGGTATTTTATTTGCAAAGCTTCTATTTCTCTGATAAAAATGGTATATAATTTTATTACCATTCGACCGTTCTACTATTTTCTATGATTTTTATAAGGTAACCCATATTCTTTGATAATAAAATAAAAAGAAAAGTACATTACCTTGATCTATGTCCGGATCTGAGTGGATCGATGACTCACATTGATCCCAAATCTCACTAATCGCTGACATGTGATGGGTGACTCGCGTGCTCCCAACTGAGATGGCATCACATGATTGGATGAGGCGACCAAGTCGGTATCACGCAGACAGACCGCCCCTTTTCAATGATCACCCAGGTGGCAACCCACAAGTGGTCCACCTAGGTGTGAGTTGGTGACACATCAGCCTCCCTTTTCCCCTTTTGTGTCGTGAGTTGGAGGAGTCTGGAGTACTCTGGTGAGAGCCTTTCTCATGGAGAGTGGGGTTCTCAAGGCAGTGGTCTCATGGTTGTCTTCATTGGGCCACGCCACGCCCTGGCGTCTAGGTCCCACCCCAAGGTTCCCTATAGAGATCCTTTCCACTGTGAGAGTGGGATCAGGTTTTCGACATGTGGGGCTTTTAAGAGTGTAGGGTATTTAGGATTATTGGATTTAGCCGCGGAGCACCCCTAGGTTGGGGTGAAGTTGATGCAGGGGTAGAAATGGTTCGAGAAGTGATGTGGTTGTGAGGTGGTGTGGTGTTTAGAGGTTGAAGATGATGGAATGGGGGAGAGGTGTTCGGGGTAGCTTTGCTCCCAATTGATGGTGGGGAATGAGGAACAGAGGGATGATAGAGCTAGTGGAGGGGTTAAATAGGTGAGGAGATGCTTGTCTAAGGAAACCCTAAAATGAGTATCATCGTCAGTGAGAGGGTTAGCCACTCGAGAGGTTAGGATGGTTCAACATTGCATGAAACATGATCAAGGCAAGGGTTGTTTGCCATAAAATCGTGAGTCAAAGTCATCTCGTTGGGTAGAATTTTGAGATAAGGGGTAGGGTTAGTGGTTTGAGGTTGTTGGGCTCTCTCTCTTCTCCCCGCCCTTTGTGGGAGGTTGAAGACGACACCCTAGACATCTGATCCTTTTTGGATGGCTAGGATCCAGGGCCAATACGAAAGGCCCACGCCCATATCTGAGGTGGGGTGCGTGAAATTTATGTTTCACATATTTGATTAATTGACTCAAGAACATAGGTCCTAGGTTAGAAATAAATGCAATAATGTACATAATTTCAAAAGCTCATAACTCCTAATTGTCTTATCCTGTTAGGATGAAATTTTAAACCAAGGTAAATGATGATATTATCTAGCCATGGTAAGGAATTGAGAGTCAAACTTGTATGTTTGTTATATGAATTGACTATGTACCCTAATACATGAATTTCATATTTTATGAAATTAAGGTTTGTATTTTTATGAAATTGATAATCACTTTTAGTCAATTAAGCAAGGGAAATGGTTAAGGATATTATTGGAAATAAAAAGTTACAAAATAGGTATAATATAAGTAAAAACTCACTCTATCACATTCTCCCCTCAATAAGAATTTTGTCCCCAAAATTCAAGCAACATGAAAGAGATGTGGATTTCTACTCGACCTCAGACTTGAGCTCCCAGGTGGCATCCGTTTGATCATGGTGGCTCTATAGAACTTTCACCATATCCTAAATGGGGGCTCAGCATAAGACAAATCATCTTTCAGCTTGAGAGGATCATGATTCAGAATGTGATTGGGGTCTTTGACATAAGGCTTCAGATTTGATACATGAAAGACATTATGCATGGCACTATACCGAGGTGGAAAAGCAAGATGATATGCACATTCACCAACCCTTTTAGGATCTCAAAGGGTCATCTTTAGAAAAATGTGATCACCTTTCTTGAACTGATGTTCCTACCGGTGAGCATCTACATAAGATTTCTACCTATCATGTGTCTGCTTGATCCTTTGCTTGATCAATGAAACTTTGTCTATATACAACTACATCTCCTCAGATTTCATCAAGGTATGTTCCCCGACGTCATCCCAGTGTCGCGGAGATCTTTACGGTTGGCCATAGAGAGCCATATAGGGAGGCATGCCAATACTCGCCTGATAACTATTATTATATGCAAACTCAGCTGAAGGCAAATAGTGGTCCCACAAGCCTTCCCAATCAAGAACACAAGCTCATAGAAGATTCTCCAGAATCTTACATGTGCACTCTGACTTCCCATCTGTCTATGGATGGTAGGTTGTACTGAAGTTCAGTTTGGTGACCAGTTCTTCTTGAACCTGTTTCCATAGCTTTGACGTGAACTTTGGGTCCCTCTCTGATACAATGGACACTAGAACTCCATGAAAACGTACTATCTCCCGTATATAGAGGTCAGCTAGTTCATAAACCTTTGTTGTAGTTTTCAAAGGGAGAAAGTGAGCTGACTTTGTGAGACGATCCACTACAACCCATGCAACATCATACCCCTTTCTGGTCCTGGGTAGTCCCACCACGAAATCCATGGTGATATGTTCCCATTTCCATTCTGGTATTTTAAGGGGTTTCAGTAGACCACCTGGCCTCTGGTGCTCTGCCTTAATTCTCTAGCATTTTAGGCATATGGACACAAATTCAACAATATCATGCTTCATGCCCCTCCACCAGAACTAGTGTTACATGTCTTTGTACATTTTAGTTGTGCCAAGATGAACTGTGTACTTTGACCCATGTGCCTCACTGAGAATCTTCATGTTCACAATTGTCTATTTAGGAGCCCACATATAATTCTTATATTGAAGACCACCATCGAGACCCACAGAAAGATGTGTTTGAGGCTTTTATAGGAGAGAGAAGAGCTCTACAATATCAGGAGTGGCCTTTTGTGCCTCAAGAAGTTTAGAATGGAGGTCAGACATGATAGAGATGTTGTTGACATGGACCCGATTAGATAGAAACTATGGCTTCTAAACCATAAGATCCTCCATACTCCTTCATTCAGGAACATACAAGGATGCACATACTGCCCTTTTTCTGCTAAGGGCATCTGCAACTACATTCGCCTTTCCATGATGATAACCAATAGTGAAATCATAGTCTTTTAGATATTCAATCCATCGACATTGACACATGTTCATGCCCTTCACAGTCAAAATATACATTAGGGTTTTATGGTCAGTGAAGATATCAAATGTCACCCGGTATAGGTAGTGCCTCCAGATTTAAGAGAATGAATGATTACAACTAATTCCAAATCATGTGTATGATAATTAAGTTCATTGGGTTTTAACTATCGGGATGCAAAGGCCACCACTTTTTTGTGCTGTTGCAGGACACATCCTAACCCATTTCTTGAAGCATCAATGAAGATTACAAACCCTTCATTGCCAGAAGGTAGGACTAGAATAGGAGCCATGTCAACTTCTGCTTTAATTCTTGGTAACTAGATTCACAAGAAGCTGACCATATGAAGTGCTCATCCTTCTAAGTAAGCTTAGTGAGAGGAAGTGCCACTTTGGAGAAATTGGGAATGAAGAGACGATAATATCCGACCAAGCCCAAGAAGCTCCAGATTTCAGAAGGATTTTGAGGAGGTTGCCAATCAAGAACAACAGACACCTTGGTGGGATCAATAGATATATTACCACTAGAAATGACATGGCCAAGAAACATGACTTTATCAATCCAGAACTCGCATTTAGAGAGCTTGCCATAATTTTTTTAAGCTCAAAGGATTTCAAGGATTTCCTTCAAGTGCTCATGGTGCTTCTCCATAGAGTCAGAATATATTAGAATATCATCAATAAAGATGGCCACAAACTCATCCAGATAAGGTTGGAAGACTATATTCATCAGATTCATAAATACACCAGGTGTGTTGGTCAAGTTGAATGGCATCACTAGAAATTCGTAATGCCCATAACGAGTTTGAAAAGCAGTTATAGAAATATTAGAATCTTTGACTTTAACTTGATGGTAGCAAGAATGAAGATCAATTTTTGAGACAACTTTGGCAGTGCGAAGATGATCAATGAGGTCATCAATACGGGGGAGGGGATACTTGTTTTAATAGTGGATTGGTTCAACATGCGGTAGTCAATTCGCATATGCATAGAACCGTCTTTCTTTTGGACAAAAAGAACATGTGCTCCTCATGGGAAAACACTAGGATGTATAAACCTTTGTCGAGAAGTTTTTGTAGTTATTTCTTCAGCTCCATAAGCTCAACATGATCCATCCTATACGGTGCCCTAGAAATCATAGTGGTTCCAAGAAGAAGGTCTATGGAGAACTCAATGTCTCTAATTTTGAGGCAGCTAAGGAAGCTCCTCCAAAAATACGTCAAGAAAATCATATACCACCTCCAATCTTTCTACATGCCCGTTATTAGGACTGGTCTCTGAGACTAATGCGAGTAAGACTTTACATCCTTTAGAAATGATCTTTTTAGCTTTAAGAGAGGAAATTATAATGTTATTATATAATCCTCTTCCCCTAGGGATCACCATAGGATAAGAATGAGGTTGCGAGTGAACTGCCATCTAGTTTCTACAGTCAATTTGAGCATGATACTTGTATAGCCAACCCATACCAAGTATAATATAAAAGTATTCTATAGTTAAGAGAATGAATTCGAAGGGCATATCATGATTTTAGAATTTTTGAGGTAGGACAATAGTTTTCTATAATGTAGTAAGTATTTTGCCACTAGGAGTCGACACATCCAGAATATATCCCAAATTCCTTATATGCATATGCAACATAGATGCCATATTTTGAGAGATGAATGTGTTCATTGATCCAAAATCAAATAAAGTTTTAACATGATTATTATTCAAGAATACAATTCCTATATAGGATAATTACATCAAGAACAATTTGGAAGAATTGAGCAGGATATTAGATATACAAAAACAATTTAGGTTACCTTCAACAAGCTGGTTGGGATTCACCTTGGGTTCCCCTACAGTAACTATGGAAACATTGGCATTGTGATGTCCCTGAGGAGGTGGAGCACCCGCTGGAGGGAGGCCAAGGATGGATGCAATAGGGCACTTGGTGATGAAATGACCCTCTTTTTTGTAGTTGTAACAGACAAGCTTAGGATGACGACAAGGTCCCTTGTGTCCTCGTCCGTAGGTCTTACATTTGTTATGGTTTGTCTTCAGTTGATTTTGATTATTCTGTTATCCTCCTTTTCCTGAACCTCCTCCATTACCTGATCCTTTTTTATGGCCAGGGTGGAACTTCCTAGACTTATCCTCCTCCGTGGTGGTTAACCCTAGGTATCCCATGCTTGTCGGCTTCTGCAAACCTTGTTCCCTTTCCTGCTTTGGGCCATATCTAGGGCTTCATCTATGCTTCTGGGATGGGAGGAAATGACTACAGTTTTCAGATGGGTAGATAGACAGTCAACATAGTGTTCCATAAGGTGGTCCTCCATCTTCATGGGTGTGTACTGCTCCAACAGCCTAAACTTCCGGGTGTAATCAGCCACAGAGAGACTAGCATGTTTAAGCTCAGTGTACATCCTCTCCTTCCTCTGCCTTTCATCTATAGGCATGAAATGGTCAGTGAAAAGGGTTTTAAAGGCTTCCCATTACATGTTATCCACCTCTCCTCCCCTATTCCCTCCATAGTTTTCCCACCATATTTTTGCCCCTCCCTTAAGTAGATGGGTGGCAAACTTGACCTTCTTTTCATTTGGTACTTCTAGAGTACGGAAGGCATTTTCTACGGAAAATATCTAGGCTTCTGCCTTATCCATCACCTCATGTTGGTCTTCCCCCAAAAGGTGTCAGGGTTAAGTTTTATGAAGTCTAACACAGTCATATCCTTCTTCCTTGAAGAGTTGGGTTGGAGTTTCCTTTTAGGGCAATGGTTTCCATGACATCAAGGAGAACTTTCTTCTATTTTCCCCACCTATCCCTAGCCATTTTCTTATAATCAGGCTCTTCATGAGGTTTCAGTTCTTTCCTCTTTTTGGAGGATGACACTTTAGAGGCCTTGGAGTTCTGGGTCTTTGGAGGCATCATGAAATTA
Organism: Alisma plantago-aquatica; assembly: GCA_963693085.1. Classification (NCBI taxonomy): domain Eukaryota; kingdom Viridiplantae; phylum Streptophyta; class Magnoliopsida; order Alismatales; family Alismataceae; genus Alisma; species Alisma plantago-aquatica. Next base: position 673,366,041 of record OY856413.1, on the reverse strand, counting down.
GGTGGAATATATTAGATATATCATCAACACTTTTATCATATTGTATTTCATTATTTTTCTTTATATGTTATTAATGATCTTTATGTCATGATTTTTAGAGGATACCCTAAAATCCTTATCAGTCGGACCATAGGACTTCAAAATAGATTGACTCTTTTCCTAACCTTATATCACAGAGATGAGAGGGAAAGATATGTATACAATAAAGATGAGGGGGGATTTTTTTATAAAAAGGGGGGTGAGAGAGAATATCTATAGATGAGAGGGGTCCTTAATTAAGGTATGCCCAAAAGTAGGGGAAACTTAGGGTATCAGCCAGGTAGACTTATACTACCATATAGGTAGTCTCGTGATTGCCAAGCTAAGTGGCTCAGAGACTTTAGCCAGACCGATGGCGGATGCTATCCTAGTCACCTCCACCCTTCATATCCCTAACTCAAGGACTACCCTAGACTCACAATAGGGTGAATGAAGTTCATGTGACCATGATGTGTGAACATTAGCTCTAATCCCAACTGCGACAACCTCATTTCCTATATACTTTCATTATTGACATTCCTCAAATATGTGTGCACTCATATCTAAAGATGTCAAAAGGGAAAATATAAGAAATTGTGATAGTCAAAAAAATTATGAAAAGGAGCCAGATTGTTGTTCACAAGCATAATTAAATATCCACATAAAACAACATTAATTGAGGATAAAAGTCATACATATTATTCAACAGAAGGAAAAATGAATAGTTCTAAGGAAATAAAAATACCTAGGAGGTAAACTTCCTATACATCATATAATGGGAAAAGAAATAACTATCTAATAGAAATAGAGATAAGATGCAAAAATCTAACTAGCTATCCTCCATGAAAAATTATTTAGTAGCTTCGGGTACTTTGAGATGCATTATTTGTTCCTAGTACCTAGAAAATACAAGAAACAAAAATCCTCAACACAAAGTTGGTATGTGGTTAAAAATACAGTACTATGATTGCATATTTCAAAATACTTGAAGAAACTAAAAGATAGAAGAGGAAACCATTGTTTAAGGTAGAAAAATTAGGTAAACACTTCTTTTAAAAATTTCATTAGATGCAATTTTACTACTATTTCTTTCAGCACTTTATCATACATTCAGTATGAACAACTACTTTATCATACATCTAGCATGGGAAATTCATCATACTTCCATACTAGGCAATATATCATACATCCATACTGGGCCATCTCTCATTTGTGATTACCTTAGTATCTACAACTCATCAAAGTTCTTTTATGTTCTATTAAGTTTTTGTGAAGCTTATAAATACTAGTAATCATCCAACAAAGTATAAGCAAACAGGTTCACCCAAGGTACATCATATCTTATGCAACCATGGAAAACTAGTCTTATACTTAATTAAGACCACATAACTAATTTGATTAGATATGAATTCCAAGAGTCTAGAAGGACAGTAAAAAGATCATCCTGAAAGGAAATCAAGCGTATATTGTTACTATTGTTCCATATGACCCATGACTAAGGTTTGTTCTTTAATAATGATTACTTTCATTTTCTCATGATTAGATCAGGGATTATCCATGATTTTTATGTTATTTTGGAGTCACAAGATCATATCTAGAAATTAAGGTCTCATCTATTTTAGTGATACCTCTTATTATCCAAAAAGTAAACATCCACAAATAGGGTTTCTATTATGGTTTAGATCCTTAAGGGTTTCCCTTTAGGATTTACATGATCCAAGGGATCAGAGTTGGATCTAGGGTTTTAGGGCCAGTCATGATCATAAGGGGTCATGAAGGAAATTGGGACTCATCATATAATTGCATAAAGTATACATATGTAAAGAGAAAAATTAGAATTTAGGGTTTTCCATAATTATTGAGTCAACTATACATATTTGATTAGGTTTTTGAGCCAAGTGAGGATCAGGAACTCTATTATGGTTAGGTTTCACAATTATTCATGTTATGCCAATTAATTACCAATACTACACAATTAAATTACATAAGTATTATCTTTAGACTCTAAACTAGTATTTTTGGTAAAGGAGTCATATCTAGGTCTTGAGGGTATTTTATTTGCAAAGCTTGCATTTTTTTGAAGAAAATGGTATATAATTAAATTACCATATGATCATCCTACTATTTTCTATGATTCGTCTAAGGTAACCCATATTCTTTGATAATAAAATAAAAATAAAAGGACATTACCTTGATCAACAGCTGAATCTGACTGGATCGATAGCTCACGTTGATGCCAAATCTCGTGGTTTGCTCATCTGTGTTGGGTGACTTGCACGCTCCCAACTGAGGTGGCATCAAGTGATTGGAAGAGGCGGTTGAGTCGGTACTACACAGACAGACTGCCCCTTTGCATCGATCACCCAGGTGGCAACTGACGAGTGGTTCACCTATGTGTGAGTTGGTGACATGTCAGCCCCCACTTTCCATTTCTATGCCACAAGTTGGAGGAGTCTGGAGAACTCTGGTGAGAGCCTTTCTCATGGACAGTGGGGTTTGCAAGGCGGTGGTCTTGTGGTTGTCTTCATTGGGCCACACCACACTCGGGCAGTGCGGGCATCTAGGTCCCATCCCAAGGCTCTCTCTAGAGCTCCTTTCCACTGTGAGAGTGGGAGTAGGTCACATACGTGTGGGGGTTTTAATAGTGTAGGGTGTTTAGGATTATCGGAGTTAGCCTTCGAGCACCCCTAGGTTGGGGTGAAGTCGATGTGGGGGTGGAAATGGTTCAGGAAGTGTTGTGGTTGTGAGGTGTCTGGAGGTTGAAGATGATGGAATGGGGGAGAGGTGTTCAGGGTAGCTTTGCTCATAATTGATGGTGGAAATGAGGAAAGGAGGGATGGCAAAGCTCGTGTAGGGGTTAAATAGGCGAGGAGGTGTTTGGATAAGGAAGCCCTAAAACAAGTGTTGCTTCTAGTGAGAGGGCCAGGCACTCGAGAGGTTAGGATGGTGCAACGGTGCAAGAAACCCAGTCAAGGCAAGGGTTGTTAGCCATGAAATCACAAGTTGAAGGCATATCCTCGTGCGGAATTTTGAGCTAAGGGGTATGGTTAGTGGTTCGAGGTTGTTGGGATGTCTCTCTCTCCTCCCTGACCTTTGCGAGAGGTTGAAGATGATGCCCTAGGTGTCCAATCCTTTTTGGATGGCTAGGATCCAGGGCCAACACTAAAGGCTCACACCCAGATTTGTTGGGGGTGTGTGACATTTATGTGTCACATATTTGATTAATTGACTCAAGAACATAGGTCCAAGGTTAGAAATAAATGCAATAATATGCATAATTTCAAAAGCTCATAACTACTAATTGGATTATCCTATTAGGATGAAATTTTAAAACAATCTTAATGATGATATTATCTACCCATGGTAGAGAATTGAGACTCAAACTTGTATGTTTCTTATATGAATTGACAATGTACCCTAATACATGGATTTCATCTACTATGAAATTAGGGTTTGGATTTTTATGCAATTGATAATCACTTTTAGTCAATTAAGCAAGGGAAATGGTTCAGGGTATTATTGGAAATAAAAATTACAAAAGAGGGATAATATAAGTAAAAACTCACTCTACCACAGATAGCAAGGGAGAACAATTGTGGGAGAGAAAGTTGGTGACTAGTATGCCAACATGAGGGGACAACTCCTTCTTGTCTGTTCTAGTAAAATGACAAGAGTTCTCGGTGGCCCACACGGACTACTCTAGAGGCATGGATACTTTTCCCTCTCAAGGACATCATCAACCATTTTCCGTGGTGATCAACTAGAAGGATGAAAAAGATGTTGTTCGAGTGCGACTTGAAGAAAAGGCACATACATCAACGAGGAGATTGTCGTTGGACTAGTTCTAGGGCTAGGTATATCCTATGAACCATCCTTGTTATTATATAGTTATTGATGTGATTAGTTGGTTTAATAGGAATATGGCAGTTAAATTTTTGTTTCTTCTGCTTGTCTTTAGCCATATTTCCCTATAATGGTATCAGAGTCACGTCAATCTACTATGTTTTTGGATATATGATATGATCAGATTTTTGGTTTTTATTATTTATTAATTGCATTTGATGTGAATACTTAAACTTCTTACTATGCATATCCGATTAAAAACCACATATTATCCCATATATATATATATATATATATATATATATATATATATATATATATATATATATATATGTGTGTGTGTGTGTGTGTGTGTGTGTGTGTGATATACATGCAATTTACATGCATCCCCCTAAAAGAGAGTTTTGATTGTAGATGTGTATCATGGTTATGGCCCATAACCCTAATATACGTATGTGGTTGGATAATTCTTTTTGTTCCTATTTTATCTCAGCTTGCATATTGAGCCTCTACTTTCTTCTTCCAAATGTAAAAGTACTATTTTTTCCTACCTTTGCTCCCCTCGAAAGTAACTCAGGGTTTTTGTTTACCATGTAATAAGTTTAATAGCAATAGGATAGTTTCTTTTCTCTCAAAGATGAAGATGATGATAAGAATTAGGCGAGCCAACTATTTCACATGGCAGGCTGACCAACTAGAGGACCAAGGAGGGCAGACTACAAGAAAGGGAATCGACCGGCTGGAGGACCCAACCGATCATTTGGAGGTGTTCAAACATCGGTTGCATAGGAGGCCAGATGACAACTTCTAACCGATCGGCCAAGAGGTGAGCTGACCAGTTTAAGTGTTGAACCGATCAACCCATATTGGCAAGAACAGATCTACACCAACAATAGTTTCATGCATGAGATATAGACCTCGATGGTAGTAGTTCCTTGTGGCTCCAAGGAATTACAATTAATATGGACATAACCATCGTTAATGTTTTAGATTGCATTTTTATGTTGTGGGATATATCATGTATATGATATGTACTATATATACTGGTCATTGGATAATGTATATGTATTTATAAATACAAACTCCCTCAATTAAATATTATGTCTAAGATGATTTCCATTAGCAGCACACATGACAAGCTTGATGGACCAAGCGTGGTCACCCCAAGGGTGGTCCGCCGTCTATCTCATGTAAGTGTGATGGTAATAATGTGGTCCTATAAGTGAGGTGCATTATTATCATGTTGGCTATTAGGTCAGGCTTAACTGTGTGTCCTTAATGAAATTAAGAACCAATGGCATGCAAATGACTATGGAAAGGAGTTGCACATATCATCTATCTAAGAATTGCATATGATGCAATTGACAAATGTTGCCTACCTTAATAATTGACGATGGATGCTGGTGTTGTTCAGGTAATAGTTGAATTGTTTTGGATCTTGACTCACTAGAAGATTGTACACTACAATCTCCTGAATTGATATGTGAGGGCTATCAATTTGAATAAAATAGTGGGATCATACGTAGTTAAAGACATAATTGAATATTATCAAATTTGACAAATCAAATCCAATCAAAAATTAGTTTTTGACAAAATTGCAATGGCAAGACACAACAACACCTTTTCTCTGCGATCAATCATTGAGAAGGACAAGTTAAATGGGAATAACTTCCATGACTGGTACAGGACACTGAGAATCATTCTCACATTTTAGCCCAAGCTCTATGTCCTGGAGACACCTGAGCCAGAAGAATCTCTTCCCAATGCTCCTAAGGCTAACAAAGATGTTTACAAGAAGCATATTGGAGATGTCGTGGATGTCAAATGCCTAATGTTGTGCTCCATGAACTATGAGTTGCAAAGACAACATGAGAACATGGATGTTATTAAGATGTCACACATCTTAAGAACATGTTCTAAGACCAGGAAAGACAGAAGAGATTCAATATTTTTAAAGCATTGTTCAAATATAACATGACATAAGGAGATCCAGTAGGTCCTCATGTGCTCAAACTCATTGTGCATGTGGAGATTCTATCTAGAATGGGATTCCCCTTGGTTTAAGAGTTGCCACTAATGTGATTCTGTAGTCTCTTCCAAAGTCATGCAATTAGCTTGTCATGAACTACAACATGAATGACTTTGACAAGCCATTGACATAGTTATTAGAGATGTTGAGAATAGTTGCAACACAAATGAAGAAAGACATGCCGAAGTCTGTGATGATGATCAACAAGACAAAGGGAAAGTCTAAAGGAAAAGGTAAAGCTAAGAAGAGTTCTATAGGTGGCCAGAATCCCAAGTCTTTAGATCTCAAGGAAAGGGGAGGAGTAAAGAAGGGAGGCAATTGTCACCATTGTCACCAGCCTAAACACTGGAAAAGGAATTTCCCTCTCTTCCTATAGGAACTAAAGAAGAATAAGGAAGGGACACATGCCTCTACTTAGGTATAAACATTATAATATAAATTTTAATACTTCTTCATCTTGGTATATGATACCGGATGTAGATATGACATATGTTGATGTGAAAGATCTGACAAGAAATAAAGCCTTTATAAAAGGACAAGGATGTACTATGCAAAGAAAAAGTTGTTCCAACTTCATTCTACATTTAGAATTTATCTTAGCCCATTGGGCATGTAATAGAGTTAGTTGAACTGCTATTTCATTATGCCACTAATAGAAACTTTTTACTTTATACATCTTGTATGGACAAGGATGATTATAAATAAAGAGTTATTAATGCTTCTATTTCAAAGATATGATCTTGTATTGAAATTCCCCAAATGTCTTATGATATTTATGTGAATGGATCTGAAGATAAATGTTTATAACATAAATACCTAAAGAATTATAATCAATAACTCAAACAATCAACAATCTATAGCATTGTCATCTAGAGTACACATGAGGATTGCATTTCTAGAAACCATGACAATGTGTAGCTAGACTCTTTTAGTTATTGAACCAATAAGAGATATGCAAGTATTATATATGAGCAACATGACAACCACTTCTCACTAGGTGTAGTGGGAGAATAAAAATTCTATTTGGACATGTACATAATGATGTACAAAGACCTTGGAATAAATGTTGTAGTTATTTGTTTGCACTTCATTATGTTTACTGATGATATGATGATATGTATTCAGTAAAATACAAATGTCCTGAAATGTTTAAGGAGATTACATGTATGAAGTACACAACTTTCTAAAAGGTACTAAGATACTTTGATATGATCAAATGTTGAAATACTTTACAGGAATAGTTTGAGGACCTTCTAGGGAGAATATGCTAGTCTATCACAATAAACTCCATCATGATGAGTCATGACATGATTATCATTTAATCTAACCTTCTATTTTCCTTAAAAGGAATATACTAAGCGCTATACAATGTATCGTCTAAAATGGTTTTATGGACAACATATGAGATATGGTTTGGGAATGTCCTGATGTGTTTTAAGGATTGAAACTTATGCAAGAAAATCATTTCATGAAAATATTTAATTGTATAATGTTCGTTGAACACTACTTATCTCAAACCAATAACAAAAGTGTTTGTTGTTGGATGGACGAGTTCCATTGGAATCAATGGAAGTGAAGTAGAACTTGAAAAGTTTGAGATCAATGAGAAAACATTTGAACCATAGGAGGTAAAATGAGAACATAGAGAGTCACAAGTGGTTTTGGAATCTAAAGTTCTTTATGTAATACAAAACTCATAGTTCTAGTAGAATGCGTCTGAGATTAAAAGATTATGAATCCTATAACTCAGATAAATAATGAGTTGGTCACAAGATGATGAGCCAACAATTAATAAGAACTATTGAGGGATGTGAGTGTGAGTAATGGCTTGAGGCCATTATATCTAGAATAGAATCCATGAACACCAACAAGATATGACCTTGGGTGGTGATGCGAGGATTTTGATTTGCTTTTATAGACTAGTTTTACATGTGTTTTATGTGTTTATTAGTCACATTTGTGGTTAGTATCACATGATTCACTCGCTTTAGTCTATAATCTCATTTTGGATCAAATCTACTATATTTCATCTTTTTGGTTATAAATGATCATATTGATGTGTTTTAGCAAGGCTGATTCGAATTTATTTTGAAATTTTAGGAAAAACGAATATAGGCAGTTGTCGATACCATCGATAGGTGTCGATAGTATCGACTCGGCCACAGTGAGACAGTCACAAGGAACAAAGATGAGTCGATACCATCGACACTGAAGTCGATGGTAACGAGATACCTACAACGAGGCAGTAGTCATCTGGTTGATACTATCGACATAAAGTCGATACTATCGACCTCGCCCAGCTTCAGTGTCGAATTGGTGATAAAAGGGACGCCTAAAAGTGTCGATACCATCTACACTGAAGTCAATGGTATCGAGTTTGCATCGGCACGAAACGTCAGGAAAAGGAAGAATCATCGATATTATGACGGGTCGATACCATCGACCCGTGTCGATGGTATCGACACCGTCAGATCAGGTTTTGTTACAGATCGTTTCTAATCGGACAGTGGTAATCTTTTGGTGATCTAAAGTGGTGCATATATCTAATTATGGAGGCCCTAAGCAGGGTATCACGTCATTAGTCATTGTACAAGTCTCAATGAGGAGAGGAGAGAAGAACGGAGCCCATAGCCACGCCCTGATCGTTCCGAGAGCTGCAGAAGGAGTTTTCCACTATTGAAAGGCTATAGATCGCTCATTCTATGCCAAGGAATGCTCGGATCTCCTCCGTTCAGGGGTTACATCACTTCTATCCACGTTTTCCCCATGTTTTTCCTTTCTCTCATCATGTCTTTCATGGAGATGAACATGCGGGACTAATCCCCTTTATCTTTAGGGCCGAGAGTAGCCCGGGTGATTGTTGTATGACATTTTTACCATAGTATTTCATAATTTGTCTCTTAAATCCATGGTATGATATCGTTTTCTCCATTATATCATTATGATTGATCACCTTAATGATAATCTAATGCCTTTAATTACTTTGAAAGAAGAATTAACGGTTGAAAAGAGATGAAATTCATATTAACTAATAAATCCTTTGAACAAGGTGATGTACAGTTAATGGTGGAAACCTAGAGTATGGTCTTCATGCACCTAGTTTAGGGTATAGGTTACTACTACCGTGGAACTGACCTAGATTTAGGTAGTGAATTGTATCACGAAAGTGAAAATTCTGAATACAGGACACTACCCGGGATGAGAGACAAATTAGGATAACTGTGTAGGATTTAATACAATGAGATCCTGTGGTGAAACTGCAATCCTAAAGATTCCCAATTAAATTGATTAAACTAAACATTTAATCGATTGCTCGATTTTCTTTATTTTTCTTTTCTTTTTCAATCAACTCTCAAATCATTTTAATCGGTCTAGCTGATTGCAAGTAGTTAGTAGTATTCTACCAATAATTATGTTTCCCTAAGTTCAACTCGATCCTCACAAAGGCCTATATTACTTTGACGCATGCACTTGCGTTTTACGCACGGTAAATTCGTGTCAAGTTTTTGGCGCCGTTGCCGGGGAAACGACAATTGTTGGCATTACGAGTGCTATAAGCGGCCACTCTAGGCTACCTTTTTCTTTTAGTTACATTTTTAATTCTTGCAATTGATTGTCTTTTTTCATAAATCTATATTTGTGTACTTAACTAAATATATCATTTTGCAGTTACCAGTGCATGGTGAGCACACATAGCACAAACTACGCGCAGTCATTACCAGGGGTCCCACCTTCGAGATCAGAAGACGAGGAATACTACATTCAGAATCAATCTGAGAGAGTAAATTCAGATTCTGACCAAGAAGAGATGGCTGAAGAAAAGACGATATGGGAAAAGATCAAGGTGTCTTCTTCCTCCACATCAAAAGGGTCGATCAAGAGGCAGGCAATCAACATCCCGACTTATAAAATTGATCTGACACTAATAAATCTAGTCAAATCTCAAGCATTCCATGGACTAAAGAACGAAGATCTAGTGGCCCACTTAAGCACCTTTGTGGAGAATTGTGACATGATCAAGATTGATCGTTTTCCGTAGGAGACACTCTATTTGAAATTGTTCCCAAGTTCTCTTGCAGGAAATGTAAGGGAATGGTTTCATAATCTGGATGATGAGATTATTGAGACTTGGGATCAGATGATCGAGGTTTTCTTCGAGCGTTTCTTCCCACTTGAGAAGACTAATGATTTAATCAGGAAAATCCACAACTTCACTCAGAATGCAGGGGAAACATATTCGGAGACCTGGGAAAGATTTTAGATAATGCTGAGAAGATGCCCTCATCATGGGTTAGACAAGGAAAAATAGGTAAAGATTTTCTATTTCACACTTAATGAGCATGACAGAAGCAACTTAGGTGCAGTAGGTTCAGGATTCTTTCTGAACAATACTGATACAAGGTGTTGGGAGATTCTTAAAAACATGGCAAAGAACTAGTCCTGGGGTACCAGAGATGCACCTGAACAAGTTAGATATGTAGGGGATGCTAAAGCCATTAAAGAATTGAATGATAAGATGAATCTTCTTGCAAAGAGACTTTTGGAAAAAGAAAATGAAGAGTCTGATGATGAGGCACAGGTGAAATTCATGCGTCAGCAACAGGGATATAGGAATAACGACTATTCCTAGAGGAAGGATAAGAAATTTTCCTGGAAAGATCCCAATAATTTCTTGCAGAATCCAGAAGCTAAGCCCCAACCCACTATAGAAGAAAAGAGCAATGAGTTGCTGAATCAAGTAATCAAGCAGAATTAAGAACTCATGAGCATGTTTGGTCAACAAATCAAACAAGAAGGAGAGTTCATGAATCAGTTTGGGAAAACTTTACAAAGTCATGGGGCTCAGATGAGGACACTCGATACATCTTTAGCACAAATGGAAGGAGAGATTTCAAGCTTGAAGAAACCAACGCAGCAAGGTTTTCTGGGAAATACAAATGTTCCAGGAGGAAATCAACAAGCCAAGGTAATTATGTTAAGGAGTGGAAAGAAGATTTTAAACTCTAAGGCCAATGAACCAAGAACACCCCAGCCAGAGACCACAGGTGAGGCTACAGAGGAGGTCAGTATCACAGAACCAATAGAGGATGTTGTAGAGGAAGCAACACAAGAGCCCATTGCTGAGGAAGAGACTAAAAAGAGGACGCCATATGTGTCACCACATCAGAGGGCACATACCGTTCCAGTTCCATATCCAAATAGTCTGAAGGCAAAGAAAGTGGACACCCAGTTCAAAAAGTTCCTAGATAGTTTTAGGAAACTTTCCGTCAACATCCCACTGTTAGAAGCTATTGAGAAGATACCGTCTTATGGTAAGTTTCTGAAGGATATAATTACCAAGAAGAGGAAGATTCCTGATACTGAGGTGGTGGTTCTTAAAGAGTAGGTTAGCGCCTTCATTTTGGGAACATTACCACCAAAATGACAAGATCCGGGCTACTTCAATATTTCATGTTACATTGGTAAGGTGAAATTCGGTGAAACATTGTGTGATTCTGGGGCAAGTATAAACTTGATTCCCCTCTCGACATTCAATAAGCTAGGTCTTAAGGAATCTAGACAAAGCAACATGACGATTCAACTCACATATAATTCTATGGTACATCCATATGGTATTTGTGAGGATGTCCTGGTAAAGGTTGATAGATTTGTATTTCCTACTGATTATGTGGTAATGAAAATGCAAGATGACCAAGGGAATGAGCTACTCCTAGGAAGACCCTTCCAGGCTACTACCGATATGATATTGGAGATGGGTAGAGGTCGATTGACATTGGGAATAGCGGATGACAGATTTGAAATGGTTATGCCACCAAATACAAAACAATCACAGGAAAAGGAACAATGTCGCATGGTGAAGCATTTTGATCAAAACATTTCACTTTGTTTAAGGAAGCCATATCTGGATATGGCTCATGTAATGATGAAGGTAGATAAGGGGACACTGGCAGTAGATATTATGGAACAAACAAAAGTTGTTTCTCTTTGTAAAGTTGTGGGTTATCCAAACGATGAAGAGGAGGACATTCCTCTATCTACTGAGGATGATGCAATAGCAAGTTTTGCGCTTGGCTCATATCCATAGTTGCCCCTTGAAGCTTGCTTATTTAACATCATGAATGATTGGATGAGAAGCATGTCGTTACAAGAATGTATAAAGATGCTTAAGGTGCTCTCGTGCTATTAATGCAAGCATTATGAGGATATTGGGCCGCTCCCATCACCGCTTCAATCATCATTAATCTGTCTACTAGAATTAGATCTGAAGCCACTGCCTCATCACTTGAAGTATGCATTCTTAGCTGATGGTGAAAAACTACCGGTGATTATTTCGGCATATCTGAGTACCGGTGAAGAAGAGCAGTTGATGATCGTGCTGAAGAACCACCGTAGCGCATTCGGGTGGTCAGTTGCTGATATTAAGGGGATTTCCCCTATGCTTTTCCAGCATAAGATCCGACTCGAGGAAGGAGCCAAGTCTATGATTCAGCCACAACGTCGACTCAACTGAAGCATGATGGACGTCGTCAAGAAGGAGGTGATCAAGCTCCTTTCTGCGGGCATCATCTATGTGATTTCAGACTCGACGTGGGTAAGCCCCACACAGGTAGTCCCTATAAAGGGGGGAATAACTGTGACTCAGGATCTTATGAATGAACCTGTTACTACCCGATTGGTAACTGGGTGGCGTGTTTGCATTGACTATCGCCTCTTGAATTTCGCAACTCTAAAGGATCATTTTCCGCTCCCATTAATTGATCAGATTTTAGAGCGGCTGGCTGGCCGCTCTCATTTTTGCTTTTTGGATGGTTATTCTGGCTATAATCAGATTTCTATAGACCCTAAGGATCAGGAGAAGTCCACCTTCACTTGTACTTATGGGACTTTTCCATATCGCCGAATGCCATTTGGGTTATGCAACGCACCAACTACTTTTCAGCGTTGTATGCTAGCTATATTTTCTGATATGGTAGAACGCTGCTTAGAGGTTTTCATGGTAGACTTTTCCATCCACGGTGCATCCTTTGATGATTGTTTGCAAAATTTGGATAGAGTGCTACAAAGATGTGAAGATACACATCTGTTTTTAAATTGGGAAAAGTGTCATATGATGGTTAGCCAAGGGATAGTGCTTGGACACAAGGTGTCTAGCAAAGGACTGGAGGTAGATCCAGTAAAAATCGAGGTTATTGCCAAATTACCTCCACCGAACTCAGTGAAGGGAGTGAGGAGTTTCCTTGGGCATGTGGGGTTCTATCGCCATTTTATCAAAGATTTTTCCAAAATTTGTAAACCATTGTCTGAATTGCTTGAGAAAGACGCAGTGTTTGATATTAATGATAAATGCATGCATTCCTTCAATGTTCTTAAAGAAAAATTAATTTTGGCACCAGTTGTTCAAACGCCGGATTGGAACAAACCGTTCGAGCTCATGTGCGATGCATCGGATTTTGCTGTTGGGGTTGTTCTTGGGCAGCGTTTTGAGAACAAACATGCAGTAATCTTCTATGCATCAAAGACCTTAAATGATGCACAACTTAACTATACTACGACTGAAAAAGAACTGCTTGTCGTGGTTTTCGCATTTGAAAAATTTAGGCAATATTTAGTGGGGTCAAAAGTTGTGGTTTGGACGGACCACGCTTCTATTAAATATTTAATGGAAAAGAAAGATGCCAAGCCTAGATTAATTAGGTGGATCTTGCTCCTACAAGAGTTTGACATTGAAATTAAAGACAAGGTGGGTATTGAGAACGTGGTTGCAAACCATTTGTCTCGGTTAGAGAGGGTAGATGAGTGAGATATCAATATACCCATTATCGAGACGTTTCCCGATGAGCAAATCCTTTCCATAAAATCCAAAGATCTGTGGTTTTTGCATATTGTAAATTATCTTGCATGCAAGGAAATACTGGACGATTGGAATTTTCAAGAAAAGAAGAGATTTTTGCATTCTTTAAGATATTACTTTTGGGATGACCCCCTTTTGTTGAGGTAATGCAGGGATGGCATCTTACGCAGGTGTGTACCAGAGGATTAATATGAGAGTGTACTTACACACTGCCATACATTACCCACCGACAGCCATCATGCGAGCACAAGGACAACGACCAAAGTGTTAGAGAGTGGTCTTTATTGGCCTACGCTCTTTCGGGATGCCTATGACTATGTGAAAAGATGTGATGCGTGTCAAAGGGTAGATAATATCTCAAAGCGGCAAGAGATGCCCCTCAATGTGTTTTAAGAAGTTGAGGTATTTGACTTATGGGGCATTGATTTCATGGGACCATTTGTGTCCTTGAATTCTAATTTATATATTTTGTTGGCCGTTGATTATGTGTCGAAGTGGGTAGAGGCAATACCTATAAGAACTAATGACGTTGCGGTAGTGTGCAGGTTCGTGAAAGAACATATCTTTTGCAGGTTTGGTGTGCTCCGTATGATTATAAGTGATGGAGGCACCCACTTCACGAACAAGAAATTTGCTACACTAATGAGTAAATACGGGGTCAAGCACAATGTCGGTACCCCGTATCACCCGCATACTCAAGGTCAAGTTGAGGTTTCTAATCGAGAGATCAAAAAGATATTGGAACGCACAGTGGCATCTTCCAGGAAAAATTGGAGTGCACTCCTACCGGATGCTTTATGGGCATATAGGACCACGTTTAAAACACCTATAGGCACTATGCCTTTTAGGTTGGCTTATGGGCGGGCTTGCCATTTGCCGGTTGAGTTAGAACACAAGGCGCACTGGGCGCTACGGGAGCTCAATGTGAGTTATGATGATGTAGGGAAAAAGAGACTATTGCAGCTAAATGAGTTAGACGAGCTTAGGATTAATTCCTATGAGAATCAAAGGATCTATAAAGAAAGGACAAAGAAAATCCATGACCGCCACATTCAAACGCGCGTTTTCAAAAAGGGTGATCGTGTTTTACTGTTCAACTCGAGACTCAAGCTTCATCCTGGGAAATTGAAATCCAGCTGGAGTGGACCTTTTGTGGTGGAGGAGGTGTGCCCACATGGTGCTATTATGGTGAGATATGGATGGAGAGCTCACGTTCCTAGTTAATGGTCAAAGGTTGAAGCTTTAATTTGGAGAGAGCTACATGTGAAAAGTGCATGAGGTTAAACTCATGGCACTTAAGGAAGAATAAAGAGCCTTTTTGCATCTAGCCTAAGACTATAAACAAGGGCGCTTGTTGGGAGGCAACCCAACCATCGGTAGTTTTAATTTGTGGTTCCTTCATTTTCTTTCGCATTTGCAAGTTAGTTTTGTTTAATTTTTTTTTAGTGTAAAAATGATACCCTAATTGTTTTGCTCAGTGTGTAGTACTGAATCAAAGTCGATACCATTGACCACAATGTCACTGGTAGCGATATGGGTGTAGGGAAGCGACTATAGAAATCTTTCTGAATCGATACCATCGACGGCCTTGTCGATGGTATCGACATGCTATCAGCAAACAAAACAAAAAAGCAGTCGATAGTATCGACAATGAAGTCGATGCTCGCGAGATCCCTGAAGATTTACAGATGAATTCGTCTCAGTGAAGTCAATACCATCGACAACCCAGTCGATGGTATCAACCCTGGGTCAGCAAAGAAGTGGCGCCCAGACCTCATGAGGGTAATCGAACCATAAAGAGTTGATACCATCGACACCCCATTGATGGTATCGACGTGACATGTCACCGATCCATGAGAAGAAATCAATGGAGCACGCCAAAATGAAGTAGTCAATCCGTGGGATGGGTCGATACCATCAACCCATGTCGATCGTATCGAAACGTCACCTATCCAGGCCCTCTGCATCAAGAAATCGACAACTGTTGATGGTCGCGAAGAGAGGATTCTGCTCCAAGTGTCGATACCATCGACACCCCGTCGATGGTATCAACGGAGTGACAGTAGCGATGGGTTCAGTTATAAAAGGAGGGGTAGTTTCTCATTTCTATTCACACCTTTAGAGTGAATTCTCTCAACTCTTATGCCAAGCATCCCGAGCAACCGAAGATCTTCACCGAGCATAGAGAAATCGAGCGATCTTCACCGAGCTCTTCATCGACATTAGAGATAATCTTCTCTGAGCAACTCCGATCTTCATCGAGCTCCATTCATCTGTCCTCTTTCTTTCATCATGAGGAGGAACACTTCTGCATCATCTTCAAGCACTGCGCCGATGGCGATTGAGACATTTATTCCGCCCCCGCCAGGCTCCATCCCTCGTCCCCGACTTGCACATCCTTCTGCGGATGTGAAGAAAGTTTATGAGGAGTTGCTGAAAAGAACTATCGAGCTGACTCGATATTACGACAGACAAATGATCCGAGATCTCAGATTTGAGGATAACCTGATGTACGTCCTCCATGGTCAGGAGATGAACACGAGCATGCTCGACAACATGGTCACCCATCATGTGGAGGGCCATCCCTTTTCGGAAAGTGGCCGATTTATAAAGAATTCATGGTGGAATTCATGGCGTCACTTGATATCTGTGTTGTCCCAAACAACCTCAATGCCTCTGACAGGGAATGGATCAAATGCCGAGTGTCTTTCCAGCTCTTCAACAGGAATTATAATCTTACTCTACAGCAATTCAACTCTATCTACAACTGGTGGCACTCCCCTAAACAGCACCGGCGGCCAGACAACCGAGCTGATTACGATGCCATGTTCACAAAGCTGGTGACAACACCTCAAGGAAAAGGATCAACTATCACACTGCCACGGTGGCTGATTTTGAGCATCCTTTCATGTGGGTCTTACATCGCATGTTGTGTATTACCTTCTTCGCTCGAGGAGAGCTTTTGCTGAGTAAATTCTAAGAGACCGATGTCTTCTTTCTGTATAATCTGCTGACATGAGGCAAGCTTAACTGGGGCGCATTCTTCCTAACGCGCGTGATGGCGGTGAAGAAAAGTACTCGGCGGGCCCCAATTCATTTTGGGGGACTCATCACTCCTTTGGCCCTTTACCTCAGGCTAGACCTTTCTTCAATGCCTCCCCTACTAAGTAAAAGCTCTATCAATCTTCATCATTTGCATCGGTCTAACTTGTTGACATTTCGTGATGGTGTGGTACATGCACATTGCCATGTAAACAAAGAGTATCCAGAGTGTGCCCTTCAAGATCCTGTCTTCAAAATCTAGGGGGTCCATCATTTCAGATGGCCCATAATTTCCATCGATGACTCCAATAGTGGAGAAGACGAGGACGACAACAACAACGACAATGATGATGGTGACGAGCAGTTTGAGGAAGAGGAGACTGTTACTCCTCTTCGTTCACGAGTGGCACCCAGGAAGCGGCCACGCTTCTACCCGGGTGCGTCATCATCCTCGCAGCCTCAGCCACCACAACCCTCTCAATAAGGAGAGGATGTTTATTCAATGCAGGGCATGTACACCATGCTACAAAGCATTTAGGAGACGCAACAACAACACACTGCGTCATTTGCTGATATCCAAGATACTACGAATCGGTTGTATGTTAATCAACAAGCTATCTTCCAGAATGAATGTCAGCTATTCGCCAATCAACAGCAGGTCTACGACCAGTTGGGCAGGATCGAACAGCAGCATCAGCAATTCTATGATCACTACTGGCACCAAAACTATTTCGGGGGATATCCTCAACCTCCGCCCATGCCCCCATATGATCCAAACTTCCAGGGGCAATATCCTTCATGGGATCCTAGCGCCCCACAATACCCGCCATAATACTCACCATCTGAGAAATAAATGGTATCCCTGTTCCACATGCTGAGATTGTTTTTGACTATGAGGCCATAGTCGAATTCAAGCTTAAGGGGGTGATGGAACAATTTCTATCTTTTATTTTCTTTTGTTTTTATCATTTATTGGCTTTTATTTTATTTTAGCAATTTTCTTAGCTTTTAGGATCCACATGCTATCTAGTGTATCCATGGATGCCTAATGTAATTTGTCATCTCTATGTTTTTCACATGGGAGTTATGGGTAAATTTGACAATTTTTCATGTAATTGCAAGCTTGCTTTGTTTGAACTTGAGTATAACTTATGAAAATAATTGGGTTTGTCAACTTTAAAACATAAGACCACAACTATACATGCCTATGATTCAAGGGAAGTGGACAGAATTGGATATTAAGCCTAAATTGATCAAATGGTAATGGGACTTTAATCTGAAATAAGAGAGAGAAACCTCTTGATTTTACACATGTCAGTAAGGAGGGACATATAATATCTTCTGATGGTTCTGTCAATTAATCTTGTGATCTATCCACCTCATCTCATTTACACTCTACCATAAGAATTGGGAGCACTTTGCAGTTTTTCATCTCTTGATTGCATATCATGTAGATAGGATTGCATTGTAGTTAGTTTTTACATCTTTTGCATATATTAAAAAAATGTTGCATTATAGTCATGCATGCAAAAATTTTAGAATGCATGTCAATGTCATTTTAGTTGCATTTTTCATAATTTTAATCATTTTTTACATGATGTGCCTTGCTTCTTGATCGAAAATAAGGAACTTGTTTCATACTTTCTGGAAAAAAAAAATACAATGAAAAAAAATAGTAGTTATGAGAATAAGCCCAAGATGAAGATGTGCAAAATTTCATCTTAGTTCATGAAGCAAAATAAGGTCTGAAAAAAAAATAATAAGTAAGTGAAGATCAGAAGGAGGAAGGAACTTGTTCACATGCATAATAAGAAGAACAAGCACATGTGTAGTTTTGTAGATATTCTGTCTCTCATTGGGATGGAATGATTGTGCATGCATCATTCCACCTAAAATGTAAGCATTAGGTCATTTCCATATGCATGAGCAACATATAGGTCATTTTTGTATTGTTGCATGTCAAACTGTATTGTGCTACTTTTTCTTACATAAACCGCCTATCCCATCCACCCGTTGCTCAAAATGGTAGGCCACCCGTGATTATCTCCTCATTGCTATATTTTAGGAGATCTGCTTTCATGTAGATGGTAGTTAGGTTATGAGCAACGTAGATAGGAGATCACAAGATGCACCAAGCCTGAACCAGAAGATTTTATTATATTATCTACCTTATTTGATAGTGTTCACTAATCTTGGAGTGGATATCTATTATAGATGATCATTGTCACCTATAGGGTAGTTACCATTCTGTGGTTAGTGAGGGCCGGTATGTAAATGTCTGGAGAGAATCATACGGTAATGTTTGTTGTTTTTTTCTATAATTTTGTTGCTCGAGGACGAGCAATGTTTAAGCTTAGGGGAGTTTGATGCGAGGATTTTGAGTCGCTTTTATAGACTAGTTTTACATGTGTTTTATGTGTTTATTAGTCACATTTGTGGTTAGTATCGCATGATTCACTCGCTTTAGTTTATAATCTCATTTTGTATCAAATCTACTATATTTCATCTTTTTGGTTATAAATGATCATATTGATGTGTTTTATCAAGGCTAATTCGAATTTATTTTGAAATTTTAGGAAAAATGAATATAGGCAGCTGTCGATACCATCGACAGCTGTCGATAGTATCAACTCGGCCACAGTGAGACAGCCGCAAGGAACAAAGATGAGTCGATACCATCGACACTGAAGTTGATGGTAGCAAGATACCTACAGCGAGCCAGCAGTCAACTGGTTGATACTATCAACATAAAGTCGATACTATCAACCTCGCCCAACTTCAGCGTTGAATTGGTGATAAAAGCGATGCCTAAAGGTGTCGATACCATCGACACTGAAGTCGATGGTATCGAGTTTGCATCAGCACGAAACATCAGGAAAAGGAAGAATCGTCGATATTATGATGGGTCGATACCATCGACCCACGTCGATGGTATCAACACCGTCAGATCAAGTTTTGTTACAGATCGTTGCTAATCGGACGGTGGTGATATTTTTGTGATCTAAAGTGGTGCATATACCTAATTACGGTGGCCCTAAGCAGGGTATCACATCATTAGTCATTGCACAAGTCTCAAGGAGGAGAGGAGAGAAGAACGGAGCCCACAGCCACGCCCCGATCATTCTGAGAGCTGCAGAAGGAGTTTACCACTAGCGAAAGGCTATAGATTGCTCATTCTACACCAAGGAATGCCCAGATCTCCTCCGTTCAGGGGTTACATCACTTCTATCCACGTTTTCCCCATGTTTTCCCTTTCTCTCATCATGTCTTTCATGGAGATGAACATGCGGGGCTAATCCCCTTTATCTTTAGGACTGGGAGTAGCCCGGGTGATTGTTGTATGACATTTTTACCATAGTATTTCATAATTTGTCTCTTAAATCCATGGTATGATTTTGTTTTCTCCACTATATCATTATGATTGATCACCTTAATGATAATCTAATGCCTTTAATTACTTTGAAAGAAGAATTAACAGTTGAAAAGAGATGAAATTCACATTAACTAATAAATCCTTTGAACAAGGTGTTGTACAATTAATGGTGGAAACCTAGAGTATCGTCTTCATGCACCTAGTTTAGGGTATAGGTTACTACTATCGTGGAACTGACCTAGATTTCGGTAGTGAATTGTATCACGAAAGTGAGAAATTCTGAATACAGACCACTACCCGGGATGAGAGACGAATTACGATAACTGTGTAGGAATTAATACAATGAGAACATGTGGTGAAACTGCAATCCTGAAGATTCCCAATTAAATTGATTAAACCAAACATTTAATCGATTGCTCAATTTTCTTTATTTTTCTTTTCTTTTTCAGTCAACTCTCAAATCATTTTAATCGGTCTAGCTGATTGCAAGTAGTTAGTAGTGGTCTACCAATAATTATGTTTCCTTGAATTCGACTCGGGTCTCACAAAGGCCTATATTACTCTGACGTGTGCACTTGCGTTTTATGCACGGTAAATTCGTGTCAGGTGGTACCACCTAGAGGGGTAAAACCCGCAAGGTGTAGTTGGGTTTTTTCATAAGGAAAACAAAACAGACGTCTAAAGGACAAATTGGTTTTAATACTAAATATTGAAAATTGGCATGGAAATCGCCTTCATCATGAAGGATTAGGTGAAATGTCTTATGTGATAAGAATTCAGATCTATAGAAATAGTTATGGAAAGTTTCTAAACCTAAATATGAGCACATATATTGACAAAACGCTGAAGGATTTAGTAAGAGAGAATCTATCCATGAAGATGGGATCAGTTTCTCAAGAATCCAATGTTCCAAAAGAATGGAAGAGATTCCATATGCATTCACATTTTGATCTATCTACAATATAGTGTACTCATCTCATCATCTTGTATTTTTTGGACATGACAAGAAGATATTAGTCATAACCTAATGAATGTCATTGGAATGCCATAAACAACATCCATTAGTACTTGAGAAGCAATTAAGGAACAGTTGTTGCACTATGGACAAAATGAAGAGTTGGATGTAAAGGGTTACATCAATGCAAGCTTCCGAAGTGATATGAAAATGATTGCAATATATAAGTATGTGTTAAATCTTAGATAAGAGTTATTAGTTGGAAAGAGTTCTGAACTAACAGAACATTATTTTGGTTTTACAATAGAAGTGGTATGTCCTGGTGTTGTAAATATAGTAATGAATATTGTATGGATCTAGAAGTCTGAAACTAGATGAACTTATAAGATGTTCCAACCATTGATAACATACTCAAAATACTATGATAACAATGGAGATACTTGTTATGCAAGGAATATCAGATAGCATACTATGACAATTCCGTCTTATACGATGTGCCATAAAATAAAGAAATATGAAACATACAATATACTGACTAAAGGCAATATGTTGCTAACCCTCTGGATTAGCAATTGCACAGCAGAAACATGATGGACATGTTTAGATCACTAAGAATGAGAATCTTGGGTGATTGGCTCTAAGTGCAAGTGGGAGTATGTTGGTATGTATGCCCAGAGAGCCAATAATATGATGATTGTGATGGAATATTGCGTAAATGGTTTGGTTTATAATTATAAAGGCAAGCTTCAAATTTATTATGCTTCACTTAGTTATGAGATAATGAGTGAACATAATGAATATCTAAATAATGAAAATTACTCAATGACGTATGTCTTCAAGTACGTGACTTGAACAATGAGATCATACTGATGTTAAAAGTAAATACATTCTTAATATGTCCCTGGTCTGATGTTATTGGGGAAAATAAATAGATAACAATAACACATAAGGCTAGAGTGTGGGTTGGTTGATGACAGAATTTCATCAATCATGATATGTATCAAACCAAACACACAGATACTTGTTAGAGAATAGTGTACCAGAAAGACCCACCTTGAGAGTGACACATGAAAACCATAATTGGTGGTCATAGTCAATCTCTTATAGTGAAGGTGGTGACTGTGGATCTTAGAACTGAAATCATTACACTCATCACATGTCGTTCGTGTGTTTTGACATCATCCAACATGATCCTGAATAAGGGTTTCCATAACGGTGATGATTGGATGCACTGTGACACATGGGGATGTCTGTGAGGGATGTAGATGGGATTTGTCCCTCCTACATGAGTTTGATATCCTAGCCACTTGATAAGTAAGATTGAGAAAAGCATGTGCATGGCATGTGAATCAATATATGATATTGAGTCACATATATCTTAGGCAGTATGCTCTAGTTCAAGGAACATGGATAGAACATTTAAAGGGTGACATTCCCATGCCTGGAGGTCAATCTAGATATCACAGATGGAGGAATTATACAATCACTTCAACACCTATCACAAATTATACGTTGAAGTTGTTCTCCAACTTTTCCTTTTACTTGGGTAGCAATGATGTGTGACTAGGCGCCATTATTTTCTTGTGATGTCATAAATAAGTTATGGACATTCATTGTCAACGTAACTTGGAACATATAGGGTCACACACATACAAATTCACTTAGACTAGGATTTTAATCAAGAATGATAATTAAACTGATTGCTAAAGTATTTAAGTACTCAATTTAAACAATAATTAACTAATTGTACTCTAAACCGTCGAGTTCAACTGACCGGTTGGAGTGTCAGGTTAATTGGAATTGCATTAGTAGAATTCTATATTAATCAGGGATCGAACCGACCGGTTCACTGAGTGAACCACCTAGTTCAAGGTCACCAAACGACTGGTTAATAGGAGGAGATGCCCGTTTCATATGAGCAATTTGATTGCATCAAGGATTAGTGTCGATGTCATGTTGTGCAATAATTGGATAAGAAATGTCAATATAGTTGTGGTTGAGAAACATGATGAAATGACATGTTCATTGGGTGAACCAAATGGTTCACATGCCAATCGATCGGTTCACTAGTGAAATGACCATTTCATCTATCACCAGTCGTAAAAATTTATGAGATTCCAGTCCCTTCCACTCCCACTCAGATTGGGAACCCAGACCCTCCAATAAATATAGGGGTACTAGGGGTTTCTCAGACACAACTCAATTACCTCTGACAATTGTTTGTCTTCTCTGGTTGTGGTAACCGAGAGTACCCGAGTAAGTCCAACCTGCTAAAGGGAGGGATAGCAAGGGAGAATAATTGTGAGAGAGCTAGTTAGTGACTAGTACACCAACATGAGGGGACAACTCCTTATCTATTCTACTAGAATGACAAGAGTTCTTGGTGGTCTGTGTGGACTACTCTAGAGGCGTGGATACTTTTCCTGCTGGGAGGACATATGTCAATCGTTGTCTGTAATAGTCAACTAGGAGGCCGATGAAGATGATGTTTGAGTGTGACTTGAAGAAAAGATGCACACATCGACGAGAAGATTGTCATTCGATTGGTTCCAGGACCAGGTATATCATGTAAACAATCCTTCCTATTGCATAGTTATTGACGCGATCTGTTGGTTCAAGGGGGAATGACAGTTGATTTTTTGTTTTCACTGCCCATTCTGTAGCCATACTTCCCTGTAAAAACTCATTCTCCATCTTCCCTTTTGATCTTCCTAATGTTGGGTCTCTTTCTGCATCCATGGACATGTGCATGAAAGTATTTGATGTCTTTGTCACCTTCTTTAAGCCGTTTCACTCCTCATCTTTCTTTCCAGTAGCATGCTTCTCACTTCAGGAGTTCTTCTAGTCTTGCTTCCTCTCTGTGAAGGTTCTCTACTGGGTTACCTAGACCCTCAAATATGATTACATTTGCTTGTATGATTTTGACTACCATCTCTTGTTCCCTAACATTCTCAAAGATATTCACTACCACCTCCTTGTTTCAATTCTAAGGGCACTTTTGAGGTTCTTTTTGTTTCTCGAAGATTCGACACGATGGATCCCCCATGTCTCTAAGGTTGAGTTCTACTTAATGATGTCCCTAATGCCCCGATGTCTGAGCCACATTTTCATGAATTTGAACCCTAGGGGTTTCTCTAGTTTGTCCGCCTGAACTAAGTTTGTAAAAAAGAGGGCAATGATCGATCTGAAACTTAGGTTTTGATAAAGTCTTCCTCGGAAAGTCTAAATCTCTTTATCATGCCAATCATGGGAAACAAACTCTCTATCCTAGTAGTTCGTATATAGAACACCAACAAATCATAGCAAGTTTGGAAACCATAACTACCATATACGCCTAGGGTGCTCGGAATAGTGAATCAGCGTGGATAGGGAATCAGATTCACTGTTACATGTTCATGTTCTGAATCTGTGTTTCAACGAATCTCAACAACACATCTATCTCAAAAACCCACCTATAAAAATTAGCTATAAATAATTAAGGCAAAAAAACCTAAATGGCACATTTGGCAATTTTAATTACCTAAATGTCACGTTCTTGAACTTATTGCCCAAAATGGCACATTTCTGGAGCAATGTGTCCCCTGCTGGGACGCATTGCTCTCACGGGAGGCAATGTGTCCCGGCGGGGGATGCATTGGTTCCACAGGAAGACAATGCATCACGGTTCGGGACGCATTGCCCTCCCATGGGACCAATGTGTCCCCCGCCGGGACGCATTGCCTCGCGTGAGAGCAATGCGTCCTAGAGGGTGACGCATTGACCCCACAGGAGGGCAATGCGTCCCGAACCGTGATGCATTGCCCTTTGTGGGACCAATGCGTCGTGCGCCGAGACGCCCCCAACGGCTAGAAATTGCCACGCGGGCAATGTGTCCGGGACGGGGACGCATTGCTCCCTGGGCAACGACTATTTTACCGTTGGGGCCGCCGCGCGGCGAGGGGCGCTGCCACGTGGGCACTATGCGTCCCCAACTGGGACGCATTGCTCCCCTATATATATTGGCCGAAAACAACTCCCCAAACTCACACCATTCTTCATTTCCTTACTCTTGCTCTATACTCCCATTGCTCTGGAGCTTTTTCTTGGATTTCTATTGCTTTGGGTGATTTCTGGCTTATTTCGGGCGATCTTGGAGCTGATATCTTCTACTACTCGAAGACGATTTTGGAGCTTCTTCTTTCTCTTCTTCTTGTATTCTTTGATTGTCAACACATAACTCTCCATTTCAGGTATTTATTCTACCAAAATTTTAATTTTCAAAATATTACAACTGAAATAATTGTATTGTTACTCTTTAATTGCACATTACTAAAATAATGATGTAGAAAATGACAATTGAAGGCTACTTAATACCTGAAAAATTATTGTTCGAAATTGTAAAATTGTTATTCTGAAATGTTAGTGTTACTAAAAAATTAGCAAAATTGTTGTTATGAAATGTTAGTTAATTTTACTGAAAAAATAGCAAAATTGTTGTTCTTAATTGTTGTTCACTGTTAATGTTATAGAAAAAGTAGTCCAATAAATTTAATTCCAAATTGATGTCACTGCTCTAAAATATTAATTTATGTTAATATAATGTCATAAAATATGAATTTCTTTTTGATGTTAATATAATATTCTATAATATAGGAACATGGCATCTAGTTCAAATTCACCAATTGTGAAGATGCGATATGATGGGCAATTTCTCTCTAATGGGTCTTATTCTAGTCGATCTGTTAGACCCATAAACATTTTACTTATTAATACCCTATCTGAACTAAAATCATATATCTATACAACACTTGACATCAATCCCAACCACTTCTCTTTCAAAATATCCTTTCTTTTCCCTAGAGAAAATCATATGCTCGTACAAGTTGATGATGATGATGCATACATAACCTTGTTAACACTTTCAGCTGATGCATATATTGATGTGTTTCTTGAAAAAACATCTATCCACCAACAACCTTGTTTAATGAGTCTATTGAATCAATTTCAATCTCAATTCCCTCACAATGCTGAGTGGAGTCAACCACCTCAATTCTCTCAAAGTCATTTAACCACTGAATGGAGTCAACCACCTCAATTCAATCTTAGCAATTTAACTGTTGAGTGGAGTCAACCACCTAAATTTTATCAAAATCTTACTACTGAGAATATTGGTGTTGAGGTTGAGGAGGGAGATAATGATATTGATCATGAAGGTGATAATGATAGTGATCACGAAGGTGATAACAATAGTGATATTGAAGGTGGTAATAACAGTGAACCACCTGAGGATGAGTCATTGACTGAAATCGATGATGAGCACATACATCCATTCCCTGACTCTATTGCAGCATTGAGTTGTATTCCATCCATATTTGACAACCAATGGCCCCAACATGAACACATTGATTACAACTATGAAGCTTTTCAAGATGATGACTGGGTGGAAGATTTTTGTCATGAATTTCGTCTCAATTACACTCCTTCCAGTGTTGTTATATATGAGGGTGCTTTATTTGCATCTAAAGTTGTACTGGTTGAGACGCTCCAAAAATGGTCGGTACAAAAGAATGTCCAATACCGCACATTACGCTCAAATAATTGTCATCTTAAACTTGTTTGTATCCATGATCAATGATGTCCTTGGAGATTGACCGCTTGCCAGTCCAAAAGAGCAGGTGGCATGTGGAAGATAAAACATTGTAAAGCAGGCCACAATTGTGAATTAACTGTTATGAATCATGATCATCACCAAGTCACAACATCTTATATTGCTCGAATGATAATGCCAATCCTAGTATCACGATTGGATATGTCGACACAAGAAATTCGTGACAAGGTGAATGTTGAACTAAGGCTCAATATATCTTACAAGAAGGCATATCTAGCGAGGAGGAAGGTTGTTTGTAAAATATTTGGAGATTGGGAATCATCATATCATAGTTTGTTGTCGTTCCTGATTTCTCTGACACAATATATTCCAAGAACTATATATGCCCACCTTATTGATGATTATACCCTTCAAACTGAAGGCACTCATAGATTCAAGCAGGTGTTTTGGGTTGTGAGGGGTTGGTCCTATTGTAGGCCTGTTCTTACTGTTGATGGCACATTTTTAATAGGAAAATATACTGGCATACTTCTCATTACATGTGGCATAGATGCTGATAATGGTCTATTTCCACTTGCTTTTGTTGTTGTCGAGAAAGAAAATAAAGACTCCTGGGAGTGGTTCTTTGGTTGTCTACAAACTTGTATTCCAATCATTCCATGACGTACAAACTTGTGTATTATTTCTGATCGAATGAGTGGGATTTTTCCAGCACTTGAATCAAAATTTCATTGGGCTCAACATCGTTATTGTCTTCGACATCTT
This sequence comes from Alisma plantago-aquatica, assembly GCA_963693085.1. NCBI lineage: Eukaryota > Viridiplantae > Streptophyta > Magnoliopsida > Alismatales > Alismataceae > Alisma > Alisma plantago-aquatica. The sequence continues at coordinate 673,338,577 of OY856413.1, read as the reverse complement.
CAGGAGAACTTCCATAAGCAGTTCAAGTCCAAGGAGTTGAGGGACCTTTTGTGGAAGGTGGGATCCACAACTGATACACATGAATTTGATCGTCATATGACTGTTATAGAAACCATAGAACCAGCAACGAAGTCATATTTATTAGGCGAAAATCCAGTACATTGGGCTCTCGCATATGACAGAGGTTGCAGGTATGGGTCATTGACTACCAATCATGTTGAAGGGTGTAATGGAGTCTTAAAAGGTGTTAGAGGTTTGCCAATACAAGCGTTAATTTTTGCCACATACTATCGCTCCGTGACCATGTGGCTGCATAGGCGTAATCTCGCAAATAAACGTGCACAAGATGGACTGAAATGGCCCTTTAGGGTTCATGATAAGCTTTATAATGTTTGAGAGGATGCAAAAAAATTGACAATACACATCCGTGTGAACAATGATGAATGGCTTGTTGGTGACATGGATGGATATAAATTTCAAGTAATAGTGCGTCCAAATGGTGGCAGTCAATGCAGCTGTGGTTTTCCACAACAATGGCATTATCCATGCTCTCATGTTTGGGTAGCTGCAGACTCTGTCAATTGGGATCTTGATGCACTTGTGAGTGCATATTATACAAATGAGGCTTATCTAAATGCATAAAGAACTGAATTTTGTGGTATTCCCGACAAGAGGTATTGGCCTCAATTTGATGAAAGTAGAGGTATTTATCCCTTATTACCCCCTAGGAAATGAAGGCAAGCTGGAAGACCAAAGAAAAAGAGAAGACATTCAACTATGGATGTTGATCCAAATTAGTATACATATCACTGTCATAAGTGTGGCAGAAAGGGCCATAATAGACACACTTGTCCTAATGTCATATGATGTCTGGTTATGTAATGTTTGCAATTTCAATTTACTCAAGTCATGTAATGTTTGCAGTTTCAATTTCACTAAATTCATGTAATGTTTGTGATTTCAATTTCACTAAAGTCATGTAATGTTTGCAATTTCAATTTCACTAAAACAATGAATTTATAATGGTTTTTCTATAGATGGCTCATTGAAGGACATGAACATTTCACATGTCTGTAGAGTTAATCCAAATAATAGCTACAAAGTGCCTACAGGGAAAAATGGCTCATCAAACTCTATTGGATGATGACTGGAATGACGTACCAGATTTGTTGCACAACAAGTTAGGATTTATAGTGACAAAAGAACAAGCAAAATTTCATTGGCAATTTTTAAAGCAAATGTTTCACATGTATGAAGAACTTCTTGAGCTACCTGGTTGGTATTGGGATCACACAAAACAGAAAGCAATGCCAATCAATGAACAAGTTAAAAACCAGTTAGCTGTATCACATCCAGAGATACATCGAGTTATACATCAAATGTGGCCATTTTATGAACCTCTACACTACTATAGAAATGCCTTTTAGCGTCGGTTGTTTAACCCCCTTTGGCGTCGGTTTCCGAGCGACGCCTATGTGGGTGCCGCTAAAGGTCGAACACTTCGGTGTCGGTTTTTTAACCGATGCCTATTTAACGTACAGGCGTCGGTTGTTTATAGAAAACCGACGCCAAAAGGGTTCGCGCCACAGAAAACAACGTCATCTAGGACACATTCTGCATCAGTTATCTACTAAAAGACCGACGCCTATAAGGAATATAGCGTCGGTGTTTAATTGGTAATCGACGCAGAAAGTGTCCTAGATGACGCCGTTTTCTGTGGCGCGAACCCTTTTGGCGTCGGTGATCAACTAAACAACTGACGCTATATGTATTTATAGGCGTCGGTTTTACACTAACAACCGACGCCATTTCCAGTACGGTCGTGGCCACATTAGGTGTCGGTTTTGTTCAAAAAACCGACGCTGTAGGTCTTTGCTGACGGTTTTCTGTAAATAACCGACGCGTATATCTATTTTTTTTTTATATCAGTTTGCAGGCCTGCTGTGGCTGGTCAGCAGGATGAGAACCTGCAGTTCAGTTTTCTGAACTGTAGGTTTATGACATCCATTGATATCAGCCTACAAACAGGCCACAAACCTGCAAAATTAACAAAAAAAATTTCACACAAGTAGATACATTCAGACATCAATTCAATTCTTACATTCACACATATAGAAACATTCAAATACATGTATTAACATTCAGAAATATTCATTTACAAAGTATCATTCAGTATCGCTATCAACATCCCAATTATATCTTACAATTTGGGACCGTTCCTCCAGCCTTTTTGAATGCATCTAAACCCCTACATGTTAATATAACACAGTAAATTGCATAAGTAAATAGTAATGTAATAACAAATGTTAACAGATACAAAAATGAAATATTTCTCACCAGAATAATGGCATTCTCATTACGTGTCCAATTTTAGTGTTTAATGTACTTCCCACAGGATCTAGATAATAAACAGTGAACGTCCCGGGGACAATAACTAGTAACTCCCAATGTCTACCGCTAGAGGTAAAAAGTTAACAATTAATAACTCAAAATGCACAATAAAAATGGAATTTTCTTAAGTCCAAATTATAAATAAAGTAAACTTACTTGATATTGAATGGAGCTTTTATTATCGTCTTCTTTTGCTGACCAGAAATTGTAAAAGCATCTATACAGTATTGTTGAACACTATCAGGGTCTTTAGCTACCATACTAATCAATGATGGAATCAAAAATCCCACATGATCAAATGCAAATTGTTTGCATTGATCTTCGACTAAGTAGCTGCAAAACATGTATTACGTATGCATTAATATATAAGAAACCAGATCACTGGATCTTACACAAGGTATATGGATGTATAAACAAGATCTCACCTTATCCATGTCTCTATCATTGATGTATTCATCCAAGCATACATAAACAGCTCAATAATATCTTGTATAAATAAAGAGCTATCGTATGATTGACCTGCATAATCTGCATCTAAAGAAACAATTATAGGGCAATGTATATTATGTGCCCATAGCCAACATGCCATTCCCCTACAAGAAGGACCTAACATGTATGTTAGGTCAGTTGGAACCCAACTTGGTAATGCGGGAAGTGGAGGTGGAAGCCTAGGTGCTCCTGGTGTCTTCTTTTTAACCTATATATATAATTTCAGATCAGTTGACCTCATATATACACATTAACAGTCTAAATCAATGTAAATTTATCTTACAATTTCAGTAGTGTAGACGACATCTGCTTTGGGCCACAATATGACCCTGCCTTCTGCCTCACCAAGTGTATCAATATCTGGGTGGGCATATGGCAACGCAACTTCCCTCCAATCTGGTAATACACATATCGGGCTCACACGAATGTAGCCCTGCGGCATTGGAGTCCCATGAAATGTTGCCCCAGGAAGGGACTGGTAAGCCTGCGCCTCTGCAACAACATAGTCTTGCATTCTTAAGCGGCATGGCTTCAATGCCTACAAATTTATGTAAAGAATGTTATACATATATACATATCATCTTGAAAACATATCATCTTGAAAAGACTAGCTACAATGTCATAAACAATACTTACAGCAGATGTGTTAGGCGATGGGTCTCCATGATTACTCGTAGTCTGTGCATCAGGAGAAGAGTGGGTCACCATAGGCTGATTGGAAGCCTGAGATGCCTGCCACCGCAGCAATTCTTCCTTGACCTTCTCAGCAACTACATCGTTGACCTTATTAGAAACTATATCCTCGACTCTCTTATTCTCCTATACATGGATAAAAGAAACATTAGCTTCTTATTATTGAATTTCCTTTTGCAGTAACATTCTAAAAAAAGAATAGGTTACCTCTTCTTGAGAAAGTCTCGCTCTGGGTTTGCGCTGGGATGGCCCAAAGAATGCTTTGATGCCCACACTAGCGCCTGCACCCCTAACACGTCCAGGATGCTCTGGGTTACCCAGAGCAACTGTCAATTCATCCCTTGTGCCCTGAGGGATGAACGTGCCTTGTTTCCTCTGCTTGTGCAGCTCCCGCTAATCACCATCAACAAAAATTGGTAAGTTAACACCACAAATAATCAATATTCAAACGATTGCTCTAAGAGTTGTATTTTACCATTTTCACAGCCGCCTCAGCAGTTACGGGCTTCTTTATTTCACCCTTCTTATTTTGCCTCCTAGCTATCCAGATATCATGGCGAGGCATGGGTGTGGCAGACTCCTGCGTAGGAGCAGACTCCTGAGTAGCTGCAGACTCCGCCTGTAGTCTTTGGCGAACGCTTGCATAGCCTTTTGGACCCATAGTGTGGTCATGCACATTCAGTGCACGCCTTGCTTTTTGTGCATCACTGAGGGCCTAGTTAGTATGCACATTAATGATTTGGTTAGTAGCACTAAATGTTAATCTTGAATAGGTGAATACAATGTATATTAATTAAATTGGGAGTGACGCCTAATACCTTGAATTCTTCAGATTTTCTTGAAGCAACAAAATTGTCCCAATCTTCTTTGTCCAAGAAGTTCCATTGTTCAAGGGCTGACTTCTTCTTCTTATCACCCTCTTTTATGTATTCTCTGTTCAGATTTGTCCTATAATTCCTAAGCATCTTTCCAGCATGTTGCATCACACTTTTACGATGCAACTTCTCATCCAATGCAAATAGATTCTGTAAAATAGAAATGTTATTAACTAGTATCCAAAATAGAATTGCAAATAATAGAATTTGTAATCTACAAAATAGAATTGCAAATAATAATAACTCATGCATAAATCCTTCCATATCAAGTCTTTTTTCCCCTGAGGAACTTTATGCCGATTATCATACTTAACACCACAATGGCTCCGAGTGGTACACCCAAGATAGTTTACAAAATTATTGCGGTTCACTCCAATTGCATTTCCTCCATTATCAAACTCCACAACCAATCTGGATCCACTGCCACTTAGCGCTATTAACTTCTTTAACAGAGTGATGCCCCTTTTCTTGTTAAGTGTTTGGTGCTGCGCATCAAGTTGCTCCAGTGCTTCAGTGGGTACATGTGCATCATCAACCTAAAATTTGACAAATATAAACACACTGAATTAGCCCAATATAAAAATATAGGATATATGACATAATGAATTTTATAGAAATACAAGATATGTTTTTAGAACTTACATTGGTATCCTCGCCATGCTCATCATGGACAGCATGCTCATCATGGACTTCATGCTCATCATGGACATCATACTCATCATGGTCAGCCATCTGAAAATGTCATTAAAAAGGCAAACATTTAGCATTTGTATTAACTAGAAAAAGGCAAACATTTAGCATTTGTATTAACTAGAAAAAGGCAAACATTTAGCATTTGTATAAACATACATGTCTCTAAAATTGTGATCTTTTATCAATTAACAATCCTTCATTGTGATCTCCGCGCACATATAAGTCATCATTAGCTTCAATATTTTGTGGAGTTGGCAACCCAACTGAGAATGGACTGGAGTCATCATACTTATCATAGTACTCTTCTTCATCTATAGGATCTTCAATGAACTGTCTTTTACCATGAAGAACAACCGACCATTTATCATTTGAAGGATCATCGATATAGAATATTTGTTTCGCATGTGATGCCAATATGAATGGTTCACCCTTCTCGCCAATCTTTTCAAAGTTCACCAAAGTGAAACCCAATTCATCCACTATAACTCCTTTGGTGTTATCAACCCAATTACATTTAAAGAGCGGAATTTTGAAATCTATGTAGTCAAACTCCCAAATGTCTTCAATGACACCGTAATATGACATTTTAGCTTCACGTGGACTCTTATCCTTTGCACTTGCAAAGTACATAGTCGACGCTTGAAGAGTGACCCCACTATTTTGGACGACACTCTTATCATCTTGGCGCTTTGTGTAATATGTGAATCCATTAATGTCAAACCCTTCATAAGACATAACATTCGGTTTTGGTTTAAAGGCGAGGCATTTGATAGTTTCTGTAATATGCGACTTTATCTTCAAACCACTTAGTAAAAGTCTTATTATGCTCTCTAGCAAGCCACATTGAACTTGCTCGAGGATGTTGTCTCTTTATGAAATTGGTATGTTCCTCGATATAAACACTCACTTCGTCCATATTGTGTAAAATATACAAGTGAGCTTGTTCCAACTACTCACGACTGATTACTTTCACCCGTGATCCCAAAATTCCTTTGCCCTCCTCAATATTCTTGTCATTATCAGGAGTGTCATTACCACTGAGAAAGTCATTGCAAAAATCCATAACCTCTCTCGCCACATAACCTTCAATAATACTCCCTTCAGACCGATAACGGTTTCGAACATCACCTTTAAAAATGCTCATGTATCGTTCAAAGGGATACATCCAATGCAAGAAAATTGGTCCCAACATTTTCACTTCCCTAATCAAGTGGACAACAAGATGTACCATGATATCAAAGAACGAAGGAGGGAAATACATCTCAAGCTGACATAGGGTAACAACCACTTCTCTTTGCAAATTATTGAGAGTATCAGGGTCAATAACTTTGCTGCATAGACTGTTGAAAAAGAAACAAAGTCTGGTAATTGCAAACCTTACATGGTTCGGCAATATAGATCGAATTGCCACGGGAAATATTTGTTGCATTAGAGTGTGACAATCATGAGATTTAAGACCTATCAACTTCAGATCTTTCATTGATACCAATCTATAGATGTTGGATGAGTAACCATGTGGCACCTTAACATTTACCAAGCATTCACAAAAAGTTTTCTTATCCTTTGTAGACAACGTGTAACAAACGGGAGGTAAGTATGTTCTTTTATTACCCATTTCACGTAATTCTGTTAATTCTGACCTTATTCCCATTTCACGTAGGTCCAGTCTGGATTTTATCCCATCTTTAGTCTTACCTGGTATATTTAACAGAGTACCAATGATGCTATCACAGACATTTTTCTCAATGTGCATTACATCGATACAATGCCCGACTGTCAAAGAACTCCAATAAGGAAGATCCCAAAATATTGACTTCTTCTTGAATGAAGAATTGTCACTCCGTGTGGCCATACTACATTGTGAGTTCTTACCAAATTCATTGACAATGCCATTTACTCTTTCATAAACAACATCCCCTGGTATAGGTTTAGGTGCACTCCGTTCATCATTCCATCCATTGAATGCTTTGTGCTTCCTACGATACGGATGGAATTTTGAAAGAAACCTTCGATGACCAAGATATACAGTCTTGCCGCCATGTTTTAGTCTTATTGAATCAGTATTTTCTTCACATATAGGACACGCTTTAGCTCCTTTGACACTATATCCAGACAAATTCACATATGCTGAAAAGTCATTAATAGTGGAAATCAACATAGCATGCAAACGAAATGTCTCTCTTGCTGAAGCATCATAGGTCATCACACCTTCAGCCCAAAGTTTCTTTAAGTCATCAATCAAAGGTTCAAGATAAAGATCAATATCATTTTCGGGTTGTTTAGGGCCCGATATCAACAACGACAACATAACGTACTTATTTTTAATACACATCCAGGGAGGAAGATTGTATATAACAAGCATGACTGGCCAAGTGCTATGTTGGCTGCTTAATGTCCCGTACAGATTCATCCCATCTGTACAAAGCCCAAGTCTTAGATTCCTATCTTCTTCACCAAATTTGGGGTACAATAGATCAATCTTCTTCCACTGTGGGGAATCAGATGCATGTCGTAGGATCCCATCATTATTTTTCTTAACATCTGCATGCCACCTCAAATTCTTCGCATCTTTCGAATTTGCAAACAAGCGTTGAAACTGTGATATTATAGGTAGATACCACAACACCTTGGCAGGAGAACCAGTTTTGGACTCCCTCGAAGTCGTCAATTATACCGTGACGCACCACATTTTGGACAATCTTTCAAATCTACATAGTCCTTTTGAAATAATACACAATCATTTGGGCATGCGTGTATCTTCTTGGCCTCCAATCCCATTGGGCACAACATTTTCTTTACCTGGTATGTTGAGATTGGCAGCTCGTTTCCTTCAGGAAGCATTTCTTTCAACAAAGTCAACAATGAAGTGAAGCTTTTGTCGCTCCATCTATTGTTAGCTTTCAACTTATACAATCTCAACACAGCACTAAGCTTCGTAAACTTAGCACAACCTGTGTATAACGGTATCTCAACATCATGCACAATGTTTCTAAAGATAGGAGGTGGATTGGTGTGCTCTACCCTACAACTATCCAGCATCACATCAACGATGTCTGCTGGAACTGGTTCGTTCACATTTACGTCATCAGAGGCAATTTCTTCTTCCACCCAAGCACTGCTATCGACATCTACTGGTTTCGATTTTGAAATCTCTCAATGCCAGTGCCATTCTATATAGCCTTGTACAATCCCGTTGCACATGACAAGACTTTTGATTTCCTCACCAGTGTTGACTTTCAAGTTGTTACCGCAATGCCTACATGGACAGTAGAACCTATCTGTAGGTTTTTTCCTATGTTCCTCGGCAAATCTAATAAACTGATCAAGACCAGATATAAACTCTGGGGTGCAACGATTACGAATGGACATCCATGATCTATCCATTCTATGATCAAAGAGAAAACAAGTATATATTAGGAAACATGTATATATTAGGAAAAGATTAGGGTATACACTTACATCCTAAGTGTATAATGTGATGTCATTCTTATATATAATAAATGTGTACCACCTATCCTAAGTGAGATTAGGTGTTCAAGAACAGTCCCAAACCGGGGACTATCCAAGATTTACTCCTAATGAGTCAATCTTGGATGGGTTTCTAGGCCAAAAAACACATTTGATGTCATTCTTATATATAATAAATGTGTACCACCTATCCCATCCTTGAACACCTAATCTCACTAGTAAGTGTATAATGTGTATTGGGTTTTCAAGAAAATTTTGGCAGCATTTCCCCGCTATTCTCTAAGTACAAACAAATGGGGAAATGCTACCGAAATTTTCTCGAAAACCCAATACACATTATACACTTACATCCTAAGTGAGATTAGGTGTTCAAGAACAGTCCCAAATCGGGGACTATCCAAGATTTACTCCTAATGAGTCAATCTTGGACGGGTTTCTAGGCCAACAAACACATTTGATGTCATTCTTATATATAATAAATGTGTACCACCTATCCCATCCTTGAACACCTAATCTCACTAGTAAGTGTATAATGTGTATTGGGTTTTCAAGAAATTTTCGGCAGCATTTCCCCGCTGTTCTCTAAGTACATATGTACTTAGAGAACAAACGGGGAAATGCTACCGAAATTTTCTCAAAAACCCAATACACATTACACACTTACATCCTAAGTGAGATTAGGTGTTCAAGAACAGTCCCAAACCGGGGACTATCCAAGATTTACTCCTAATGAGTAAATCTTAGACGGGTTTCTAGGCCAACAAATACATGTATGTTGTCATTCTTTACAAATAATTTTAAATTTCAATAAAATACATAGTTACATATATGCATGTTCATACAATCATTATAATATAATTAGATTTGGGACAAAAACATATTAGAATTTATACATAATTCCAACTCTAATCAAATACATATAATGCATTTTTATCACAAGAATATAATCGATGAAAATAGTAGCTAGAGAAGGACCAACCTTGTCAAAGGGAAGAAGGCAGAGGCTCCGGTGGCTCTGGCTGGAGGAGTAGCTAGCAGCGACGTCGGTGGAGGAGCAGCTAGCAGCGAGGCTGGAGAAGATGGTTGCGGCGGTGCGACGGTGGTGGAGGAGCACCTAATCTCAGGTGTGGCGGCGCTGGAGCACCTAATCTCAGGCGTTGTAGCAGTAGTGGCGGCGGAGAAGGGGGCGCAGAGAAGGGGAAGAAGGCAGCAGCAGTGGAGGCGGAGAAGGGGGTGCGGCTGCGGCACGGCGGCGCTGTCGTGGAGGAAGAAGGAGCTTTTGTGGAGGAGAAATCGGCGGCGTGGTCGGGTGACAGCAGAGAAGAAAAGGGAAATTAGCTCATGATGAAACAGAAGAAAGGGGAAGAGTCGGGCGATCGCGGGATATTAAGTTCCCAAATAGCGTCGGTTGTTCGAAACAACCGACGCCTAAACATCTTTAGCGTCGGTTGTTTCAAACAACTGACGTCCAATTGGACAATATTTACACGAAATTGTTTGGCGGGAAAAAGTGACACTTTTCGCGCAAATTTTCATCACACATAGGCGTCGGTTTCTATCTACATAACCGACACTTAAAGTGACACTTTTTTTTGTGTGAAAATTGGATTTCGTGGGCGACTTTAGGCGTCAGTTTGTTATTAACAACCGACGCTGTATTCAAAGCAGTACCCATGTCTGGCTGGTCTTTGAATATAGACGTCAGTTTGCCTAAATAACTGACGTCTAATATTTTAGGCGTCGGTTTTCCTAAAGAACCGATGCCCAGAAAAGCGACACTGAATGTTGTTTCTGTAGTAGTGCTAGATGAGATATTGAATCAAATGCAGTAACTAATTGTTGTAGTTCATATAGTTCATGGTGTTCATGTTGTATTTTTATATTGTTTGGTGGTTCATGTATTTGAATTAATTTCATCTTATCTAATGAAGAATCTTGACAATCATAAATGTTGTACAATATTTGCACTTTTCATTTAATGTAATATTTGCACTTTTCATAGATATGGCTCCTAGACAAGAAACCTACCGACTCTCCCAGCACCACATGATGTTGGCACAATGGCCTATTACTGACCAGGATGTTTTACAAAATATTTCCATAGCTGGTTTTGGGCTTGTTCATAGGCTACCATGTATCCACCTTGACCCTACTTTAATCACTGCATTAATTAACATGTGGGACAACTCTAGCAATATTTTTAGGCTTCCCCCTTTTGAGATGAGTGTCACTCTTCAGGATGTTGCAGTTCTTTTAGGTCTGAGGATTGATGGCCCACCGGTTATAGCTTCATATCCTTTAGGTGTAGATGAGGGGAAATTTTCTTCATGGACTCACCTTTGTGAGAATTTCTTAGGAGATGTACCAGATGGGATGTCTAAGGGTCATATCTCCTTGATTTGGTTGCGTGAGACCTTAAAGGATATGGATCTGACTGCGGGTGATGAAGAACAACAAGTAGAAATGAGGACAAGGTATACTAGGGCATATCTCTTATATTTCTTAGGTAGTTACCTTATCCCAGATAGTACAGGGGATAGAGTTCATGTTAGGTACCTCCCTCTTGTGTCCGATTTTGCACGTTGTAGCACTCTATCTTGGGGTGCTGCAACTCTAGCTTTCTTATATAGGGAGTTGTATAAGGCAACCACCCGGTCTAGGAGAACTACCCATCTATCAGGTTGTGTGTGCCTATTACAGCTGTGGTGTTAGGAGAGGTTGGGAATTGGACGCCCAGGTAGAATTGCAATGTGCTGGGATGATTGGCCAGAAGATGTTCCCTTGGGTTACAGGTTAAAGATCTACACAATTAATTTTTATATTTGTCCAAATATTATGTAGTGTTTATCTAAATTTAGTTTGTCAATTTAATAGGTGGCCTACCTTTGTCCAAAGGAGTCAAACTATCAGGGGAACAATTCAGTTTTATGATTCAACATTTGACCAAATTTTGCCCTCACAGGTATAGCTTACTTACCTCTATTGTATGGTATGTTTTATTTATTTGCAATTTACTCCATTTTATATGATACACGTTGTCTATATGAATAACAGATAGAGTTGACTCCTTACACTGCAGAGGTTCTCGAGAGATTTCCTGCCATTTGTAGAGATGGTAGTGATATTTGGTTGGAACGAGTGCCTCTGTTGTGCTACACAATAGTGGAGTGGCACTTTCCCGACAGAGTACTTAGACAGTTCGGCTTTGTTCAAGTACAACCTACTCTTGAGCTGCCGCAGCTTAGCCGGATAGATGGGAGGGGTCATGCGGCTGAGGATTGGATGCTTCATTATAGGCAGGAGGTGCAGATGTGGAATAATAGACGTGAGATCTTAGTTCCCGCTCCACCAGCTGATACAGTCTTCAGTCCTCAGGTTCACTATGCGTGGTATCATCCACAATACATCGTGCCCCCTCCAGCTCTGCCTCCAAGAAATACTACCCGCAAAGTTATCACCAGCAGGAATTTGTGGGTATCATTATTATTTCTTTTACAAATTGTTATTATTTATCTTTGTTATTTGTAATATATGTAATTGGTCTTTATTATGTGTACATACTTTGTTTTACAGGTACAAACACAGGTGGCGATCCGAGTGGCATTAGAGCACGCCCCTGAACAGATTAGAGACAACATCTACAACATCCAGGGGAGTTACTTTGATAGTCTTCCCGACTATGCTCGGCCGTGAGATCCCATACCCACTCATACCACAACCCCTGATCCTACTCCTACTCCTACTCCTACTCCTACTCCTACTCCTACTCCTACTCCTACTGCTGAGCCCACTCCCACTCCCGCTTCTCAGTTCATGTCATGGGGACCGACAGGGCCATATTTTTCAGGAGCTGCTTCATATTCCTCATTCATCACCCCACCTCAACCACCATCATACTATAGAGCAAGTTCTTCTTCTGTTCCATACACTCCATTCCCACCACCAACTATTCCCGAGATCCGACCACCATCTTATGTCACATATTCACCTACTCTGTTTGATTTCTCAGGATGCACCCCACCTGATGCATCCTATCCTAGTTTTCAGAGACCCCTCACCCCACCTCCACCTTTTCATTTCTTCCCTGATGCTCGCCAGCAGCCTCCTACGCAGTTGTCCCCAGTTCAACCGTCTCCAGATGACATCGGTACAGAGGATCCTGATGTAGAGGGAGGTGGGCGAGGACATCGTGGGGAGGATGACATACTTAGTTTTTTATATATTGTACAGTTTTGTATGTATTCCTTTGTGAGGACATCTATTGTATGTGGATCAATCATATTATGATATCACATTGGTTCATTTTGGATCATGTTGTTGTGTATTATTGTATAGTTATCTATCATATTGTTCTGTTGTGTATTATTTTCTCATCATGTTGGTTCATGTTTTAACATTGTTTTTAATTGCTATCTCATTTTTTTGGATTAAGTTCATATTATATAATCAATTAGGAACCAACCGATGTTGGTTGCAATACACTTATATATTCCATATGCATGTTACGACCTATTGAAATTGACAAATTTATAATAATTGAGTATATTATAGAAATCCAAATACAAGTGAACGAATTATAAATGTACAAATATAATCAATATTGTTAATATACATATCAATAACCATGAAACAATATCAGTGACTGCAAAAATATGATTAAAAAATGCAATGTAATTTAGGGGTGGATAATTTGTAACATCCCTGACCTGGGTTATAACCTAACCCTAGAAATTTATCATAAACATGTAATTATATACTTCTGAATACTCCCTGGCATGTAATTAAGTTCCTCAAGAACATAAACTTTCAATTTTGCTCCTTTTTAAACAAAGTTGTAGCATTGTTTTGTAATGCAGGGACCTATGTGCAAATTAGCCAGTTAAGGGGTCTAACTTGCAATGTTCACAGGTTAAGATGTTCCTATGATGATCAGACATCATATGAGTGAATATGATGAGGTATGATGGATTTCCCAAGCTTGGGCATCAAGATGCAGCTTGAGGAATGATCCTTGTTCTTAAAAACCCTAATTTGGAGTAAAGTGCAATTTACCCAAATTGTGGGGTGCATGTTATAAAATACACCTTCTAGAACATCTTTAATGACTCTTGACATCATTTAGAGTAGAAATGATGAAAGAGACACATAAATGAGTAATCAGATAAGAAAAATAATCTTTGTGCATAAAATTCACTTAGTATGGGTATGGAGACCTTTCATGTATGTACCCTAGTTGAAAGTGGCTTTCCTTACCCTTAGATCTTGAGTTTAGATGAGCTTTGCATAATTTTTGATGGTCTTGGACGTGCCCTTGAACAAGGAGGGACTTGGATGAGAAATCCATGTTCTAGAGGTCCTTATGGTGTAAAATAGCCTAAAGTATATAAGCTCTTGTCCTTGCAAACCAACCAAACATATCTCTTCTCCTTTTCATTTCTCATCTTTCTCAAACGGCTAAGGAAGAGCAATGGAGCTCAGGAGAACGACCAACTAGTGCAAAGGTGAGGGGGAAACCATCCTCAAGCTCGAATTCATGGTGGAATTCTTCTTAAAAGGTTGGTTCTATGGTTAACTAACTTAGGTTTCTTGTTCTAGCCGACCATCCCCATCTTTTCCTTGGAGAATCACCTATGGACAAGTTGTGGAGCTCAAGACACCATTACAGGCTTGAAGCTTGGAAGCTTGGATCTCTAGGAACAACGTTCTAAGGTGGGTTTTATAATTCTAAACTCCTTGCCTTATATACATGTTTTTGTTCTTGCAATTTATGCTTTAGTACTTCTTCTTCTACCTCCCTTCTTCCTTGCACCTTTGCAAGCAAAATGGTGGAGAAACTGACCTGAACATAGGTTTAAGATGAAGGGCGTGAATTCCTAGGTAGCTTTATCAACCGACCTTGGACCATTTTGGTCCAAATGGTTGCAAACCGTTTAAGGTTAAACGGTTTCAAACCGTTTGATCTCAAACGATCTTGCAAGACCGTTTGGATCAAACCGGTCTCAAGACCATTTGATAGAGTTGACCAAGGGACGACCATTGGAGGGTATGTTGGTAACATATTGAATTTCATTCCTACAAAGATTCATACTCTAATTCTTAACCAATTGAGAGTTGAAGGCACTTTAACACCCTAAACCTAATCGGGCTGAAATTGCTGATTTCAAGTATAAATTTTGTTGAGTTTTGGGTTGAAGGACCCAAACGGTCTCAAGACCATTTGGGGATTCATACAAACGGTCTCAAGACCGTTTGGTGACAACCCAAGACCGTTTGGAGGTCTAGGGTTGAGCTAATTTGATGAATTGAGGGTCCAATTGCAGATAAGTTGATGAATTGATAAAATTGCTGATTTTAGACCTAATTAGGGTTCAACCCTTATCCAACCGACTTGGTTTTTGGTCAAACTTTGGGCAAACGGTCTCAAGACCATTTTAAGGTCATCCAAACGACCTCAAGACCGTTTTAGCCAAGTTTGGGCCCAATTGGAGGTCAATTGATAGGTTCAACCTTGATTTGATTCACATTGATGAACATTGATGATTATCCGATTGAAACCCTAATTGAATTGGATTTAACCCTAATTGGCTTTCAATTGAGGGTCAATTTGGTGTCCAAATTATTAAGACTAATCCTAATTGACTCAATTTGTAAGTGGTTAGCTTGGATTTAGCCAATTGAAGGCTTCAACAGAGATATACATAATCGATTGTAACTTTTGAACAATGTTGGAGGTCCAAACGGTTTTAGCCTATTTGGACCAAACGGTCTCAAGACCGTTTGGATCCAAACGGTCTCAAGACCGTTTGGGGTCAAATGGTCTCAAGACCGTTTGGGCTCAAACGATCTCAAGATTGTTTGGACCAATCAATCTCAAGTCGTTTTGATCAAACGGTTTCAAACCGCATAAGTTCAAACGGTTTGGAAGTCAACCTTTCCAAATGGTCAACGCACCCAAACGGTTTGGACAAACGACCTTGAGTTCATGCGGTCTTGGAGTCAAACTTAGCAAATGGTCAATGGATCCAAACGGTTTCAAACCGTTTGGAGGTTGAAGGTGTGCAACCGATTGAAGGCTTTAGGGTTGTAATTGATTAGTATTTTGAAGGCTGTAATTGGTTCAATGGTGACCTAATCTAAACCCTAAAGATAACTTAGGACATTAAGGGACTAAGTGATTAAAAATTTGACCCATGATGGTGATCAATGGGGTAGTTTACCAAAATACCCTTGAGGGGTTCAATTGAGTAATACCTTGTTCTAATTAAACCCTAATCACATGATAGTGATGTTTTGGCTTATGATAGTCAATGAGGACTTGACCTAACCTGATCTAGAGTGGTGTAATCACCATCTACTAGTAAGAGGAGAGAGAAAGTATCATAGGAGAGAGAAAGTACCCTTTTATGGTGGAAACTCAAGAAAAGTACCTTCAATACACATGAATGTGCATGTTCAGGGTATGATCCACCTATGTGAGATCATGGAAACCCTAATTATGATAATTGATGAATCTTAATCTTATCTAAGGACTTTAATGATGTTGTTTCTCATACAAGATGATGTTATGAGATTAAATCACCATGATGTGAATAGTAAACCCTAATTCTAGGGTGATGACATGTAATGTGAATAATGAACCCTAATTGATGAAAATCAGGGAACCTAACTCTTAAAAGAGTAGGAAGATACAACTTCATTCAAATGAATTGTTTACTGTTATTAGTTGAACTAACCATGTAGGTTTCTATATAAGGATGATCATATCCAGGTAAGGATTAAAATACTATATTCATTGAAAGCATGCTTTAGCTTTATGAAATAGTGAAATATCCTGATGCCTTTTTAGCGGCATCTTATGAGATTGATGGGCTATGAGGGCCATGAATATCATCAAGGTCATGCTTAACATATGACTTGTGATGAGATGATTAAGAAATGATAATTGATGTGAGTTAGACTTGTTACATTTAGTATTCTATTTTCATAGCTTCCATGCTAGTGATTAAATGTTTGAGAACATGTATGATGCTAAAAGAATACTGAAATGTACCTAACTAATCAAGTATAATCATACCATGTAGAGCCCAGGTCATAGATCCATCATTGTCAGAGACCAAATGATGGTGAAATAGGTTTTCCCAAGGGAACTCCTGGAGCACATACTTTTGAGTATGTGGGGGAAATGGATGCGTAAACCCTTACATCCTAGTGTAGGAATTGATGTAGATGAATAATCCATCAACCCTTCACTACAAATCCAAACTAAGAGATGTACCACGAATCTCCCAAAGAAAACACAAACACCGCATCGGTGAGAGATAAACAAGAAATCTTTCGATGACGAAGAGAGTACAGAATGCCACTGTAACTCTAAAATAGCGAAGGACCAGATTACCCTGGTAAGCTCTAACAGCAGAGACACAAGATGTCCTGCAAACAATCCTCTTATTGACTGAGGAGGATGAGGTCATAAGAATCCGGTTCTTTTAATGACCTATGTATGATACCGATGCAACTTACTAGTGATCGGTTGGAGTATGAGGGGTATACCTCATCTCCACAGGGCATAATGATGTTTGTAAAACATAATCAACCGCGTAGTATAATTGCTTAGTTTAATCTATGAGATTCTTGAATGGTGTTACACTGCATAGTAGATATGTTCTTCACCTTATCTATATGTTGATATTCTGCTTAATACCTCTCTGTTGTTGATTACTTTAAATTGCTTATATTGTTCTTTGACTTGCTATATAAAGCTTCTAGTTGAGAGTTATAACTCTCACTGGGACAATTTGTACATTGTCTCACCCCGTAGACTTCAACTTTTTAGGTGGTCGTCGAAGACGGAGAAACCGGCCTACAGGTGACCAATCCCAGCAGCAGCACCAGGAGCAGCAGTGAATCTCAGGTGGAGATACTGACTACTGAGATAGTTGTTAGAAAGTCAGTCCTATGCCGTCTCTGTACTCTCAGGTCCTAGGAGTTGATGGTATGAGATTTTGGTTTTATCTCTTGAGATTTTGTATCATGATGTATATAATTACTCAAAAAGTAATTATCAGAGATGTAAACAGTTTAATCCTTTTTCTATGAAAGAAGTTTTAAGGTTTCAAGCTCTTATCTCAAAAAGTTTTAATTTCCCATTATTTTTGTCTTCCGTTGTTAATCAATTGCTTCCGCTAAGTTTAAATCGTATTTATATCGTGGTTTTGGAGATCGGAGCCCACAATTAAGTGGTATCAGAGCTCTAGGTTCGCCGAGTCTACAGAGACATAAGGACTTAGGATGTCGAGTCTATCTTTAGTGTTCCTTCCTTATCTAATAGAATCTTCTACTCCTCAGGAGAAGAAGATATATAAGGATGTCTGAGCCACATGAGGAGTACGTGGTAGAGAGTAGCGTAGTTGCACCACAAGGCGGTGCAAGAGTACCACAGATAGAGCAACCCATACCTGAGCAACCCAGGGAGCCACCTCAGTTCGACCCAGCCGATGTGGGTAACCCAGCTGTGCAAACGATGTTCGGGCAGTTTATGACTGCCATGACGCACATTACTGACAGGATGCCTATGCCTGCACCCATGGCACCTGTCCAGCCTGAAGGTCAAGGTATCGGGAAGACGTTCGAGTGACTACGTCGTGTCGGAGCTACCGAATACTTTGGGACTGCCAACCCCACAGATGCTGACCTGTGGTTGACAGAGTTGGAGAAAGCTTTTAGGATTCTCAATATCCCTGAAGCTGAGAAGGTTAGACATGCTATCTATCTTCTCAAAGGAAGCGCTGGTCACTGGTGGACAATGGAAGAGCAGAAGAGACCTGGAATGGAGATCTCGTGGGAAGACTTTCGGCGGGAATTTGTCCACAGATATTTTCCAAAGACCTTCCTAGACGAGAAGATCTCTCAGTTTGAGAGACTGAGGAAGGGCATGATGAACATTAGCGAGTATGAGGCTAAGTTCATGGAGCTATTACGGTTTTGTCCGCACATGGCTGCCACAGAAGAAGAAAGGGTCAGGAGATTCGAAAGGGGTCTGAATGTTGACATGTCTACCCCTGTGTCTGCCTTAGAAAACCGAGAGAGATTCTCTACCTTCGTTGAGTCAGTCCGAAGGATAGAGAGATCTGTGGTTGAGAAAAGGCAAACCCAGAAAAGATATCCACAATTCCAGGGTTCTTCATCTAGGGACTTTAAGAAGCCTAGATCCTCTGCACCTAACCTTCCACCACCTAGATCTAGTTCTCAGACTCAGTGGTCTCCAAGTAGAGGTAGAGGACAAGGTCAATCACCTCAGGAGACCCATAGCTCTGCATCAATGTCAGTTACTGGACCACCAAGACCACAACAACTGGGGAAAAGCTGCTACAACTGTGGTAAGGTGGGACATTTGATGAAGGACTGCCAATCTAAGCCTGTCAGTGTGACACAGCCTCCGAGACAAGGTCAACAGGGATCACAGAGAAGGCAATCTCAAGGAGCAGCTCGAGGACGTGGACAAGCGTCTCAAGTTGGATCATCAGCACCACCTCAACACCAGGCTACAGCGAGGTTCTATGCTATGAACCCACCAGAGGCAGTGGTCGATCCACGGGTAGTGGCAGGTCAGATGGAACTTTTATATTCTGATATGTCTAAATCTTGTGTAGTATCTGTTCTGATTGACCTAGGTGATACGCACTCTTTTATCACTCGAAGAGTGATTCACAACTGCAATATGACAGTCAGTCATAGGACAGATAGTTTGTTGTTGGATACTCCGTTGAGTGGGTCTGCTATTTTACAGGAGGTATGCTCTCCCTGCATCCTCTTATTTTCTGATCATTGCATTCAAGTGGACCTTATACCACTTGATATGCAAGGATTTGATATAATCCTCGGGATGGATACCTTAGAAAGGTATCGAGTTGTCTTGGATTGTGAGTCCAAGTTGGTTGTGTTTGCTGATGAAAGCAACACATGGATCTTTCAAGGAGAAAGAAAGATCCTGCCCACCTATCTTGTGTCATCTATGGTTGCTGATAAGCTAATGAGGTAAGGATGTTATGCATTCTTGGCCCATGTGGTAGATGTTACCAAGGAGAGCCCCAACCCTGCTGAAGTTCCTGTAGTCAGGGAATTCGAAGATGTGTTTCCTGAAGAACTTCCTGGTATACCACCACCTTGGGAAATTGATTTTGAGATCAATTTGGTCCTAGATACAAAACCCATAGCCTAGACACCATATAGGATGGCGCCTGCCGAGATGGTCGAACTCAAGAAACAGCTTCAAGAGTTACTTGAGAAAGGTTTCATTCGACCAAGTACCTCACCTTGGGGTGCTCCGGTTTTGTTTGTTAAAAAGAAAGATGGGTCAATGCGGTTGTGCATTGACTATAGACAACTTAATAAAGTAACAATAAAGAATAAGTACCCTTTGTCGAGGATTGATGATCTCTTTGACCAGTTGCGTGGTGCAATAGTCTTTTCAAAGATAGACTTGAGGTCTGGATATCATCAACTCCGCATTAAGGACAGTGACATATCCAAGTCTGCCTTTAGGACTAGATATGTTCACTATGAGTTCACGGTTATGTCGTTTGGACTAACCAATGCACCAGCTGTATTCATGGAACTCATGAATAGAGTCTTTCGACCCTTCCTTGATCAGTGTGTTGTCGTCTTCATAGATGACATTCTGATTTATAGTAAGGATGCTCAGCAGCATGAGCAGCATCTTCGCCAAGCTTTGACCTTGCTAAGAGAACATAAGTTATACGCTAAGTTTAGCAAGTGCGAGTTCTGGTTTCCAGAAGTGTCTTTTCTTGGTCATGTGGTATCTGCCTCGGGTATTCGTGTTGACCCTAAAAAGTAGAATCTGTTCTATAGTGGGAACAACCGAAGACACCGACGGAGATTCGAAGTTTCTTGGGATTAGCTGGATACTATAAGGTTTATCGAGAATTTCAGTTCTATAGCCTTACCCTTATTTAATTGCTAGTCTTCAAGAAACACATGAAAAATATATTGAGTGTAAGAAGAAATTAAAGAAATCAAATAAAGCAAATGATGAGCTACATGCTAAAATTCTTGCTCTCACATCTGAAAATGAAGATCTCAAAAAGGTTATTGAAGATCATAATATTAAGCTAAAATCAGTAGAAGCAGATTGCAACAGCCTTCTTGAAGTAGTCTGAAGTCCACCTTCTCCACCGAGAAGAACCTTCTCCAATCCGCAGCCTCCAACCCTAGGAGTAGCAAGGAGAATACAAAAGATACAAAGGAACAAGAAGGAAAAATAGAAATTACAATACCACTTTGCAGCTCAAGGCTTGATTTCCTATATCAAGCGTTTTGATCTCCTAACCAATGTATATAGAAGTGTAATTGCTGTGGATAGGAGATGCTAGCCTATAGGACACGAAATTGGAGCAAGGAGAAGAATAGCCAATGCAAGTGTTGCTCAATTTCTCAAAACAGATTGCCAATTGCAAGTGTAAGATCAAGTATAGCACAAGTGTATATGAGTGAGTTTAGGTGTCCTAAGGCATGTCCTATTTATAGGAATGACCTACAAGTGCTTAAGGATGTTCTAGACACTTTCTAGGGGGTTCTTAGTGCTCAACTAGCCATTATGTGTCCACTAATTGCATTTGCAACGGCTAGTTAATTGACCCTGAAAAGTGCAGACAGAATTCTTCTCGGTCGAAGATTTGTCGACCGAGAGTCCTTCCCGGTCGAAGATTTGTCGACCGAGGGACTTCCTGGAGCAAGTGTTTACAACGTTCATTTCCAACTCCCAACCACCTTGTCTGCTGGGTCTAACGGCTAGTAGGGTCTATTCTCGATCGGAGATTTTGTCGACCGAGAGTTTCTCGGTCGAAGTTTTTGTCGACCGATATTTTATCGATCGACGATTTGTCGACCGAGAATATTACTGACTCAATGTATTCATTTACTAAGTGTGTGTATCAATGTGCAATTGTGATACTATCTTGGGGAAAGACCTATCTAAGTGTTGTGAGTGGATAGGGAAGATCGAAATGCTTGATTTACATGATATCTAATTACTTGTACATTATATACTTGTACAAGCTTTTACATTTGATTACAATCATGAAAATAAAGCGATTTTATCAAATTATTCTTCCAAGTCTTTGTTATCCACCACCTTATATACTTGTTCCTGAAATACTCAAATAGCACGTTAAAACTACAAGAATGAAATGTTTGTCATTATCAAAACAAAGGGATTAACATAATGTCCAATTTAGCCAACAATCTCCCCCTTTTTGAAGATGACAAACATTTCCTAAATATAAAATAAGGAAATATAAATCATATGAGTTTCATACCTGAAGTTTACCTTTTGTAGCCATTCTTGTGTTTTGCAAGTGGGTGCTGGCTGAGATATTATGAAACTCATTTTATTTTATGTTTTTGATTTTATATTATTTCTCCCCCTTTGTCATTTCAAAAAGATATCCAAGTTTACTTTGTATTTCTCCCCCTTAATTTTATGCTATGCTCCCCCTTAAAGAGATATTCAATTTAAAGTCAAGGGATTAATATAAATGTAAGCCATTTATTGTCGAATTTAGCCATAATGTATCTCTAACCAAATACACGGGATGTTAAGCCCAAATTTGTTTAGAGAATTCCATTAAGAACAAGATATATGTCATATTCATGAATTTTGTAGATTTCTTTGTTTTCATAACAAAAATTACTTTCAAGAATACTAAGGTCATAACAAGCTTCAAAGTTTTGTAAACTTATTAATCTTATAATCAAATTTGTTTTTGTGAGCTCCCCTTAATCTTATAATTAAGACAATTTAAGGATTCTAAGGTCACAAATGATTTTTAAGATTTGATTTTGACCTTTTATTAAAGCTCCATGTTTTCAATATGATAAACTCATTTTGAGTCAAGATACTAAGATTAAATGCATTAAAATGATGTACAAATAAGCATTTTGTCAAGCTTATTTTAGGTCAACCTTGACTTCGACCATAACGCCCCTTGGTCAAATTTAATTTCAACCAAGAGGCAAATTCTGCAGATTTTCAATTTAAACATTCATATGCGAAGTATAATTTCTGCAGATAGCTTTAAATAAATATCAATTTGAAGCATGTTAAGAGATACCTATTATGAAGACTTAATATGGGCATCATAGTGAAGTCTTTGACCTTGATTTTTCTGAAATGTATGTTTTACATTCATTGTGAATGATGTTTCATAAGCTTTGCTATGGGTACATAAATATCAAATCCCATTTCTTCTTGTACCCTTATTTTCATATTAACCATAAGATTCTTTAGAAATATATATCTTGAAGGCAAGATTAATATCTTAAAGTCAAGATTTTTGCTTTTGATTTCTTAGAACAAACAAATAGATAAAACATTAATATTTTTGTTCTAAGAGACACCGTTTGGCTGGTCATAGCATCATCATTCATTTATTTCAAGCCATTCTCACAAAAATCATTATCTATTATGTCAAGATGCATTTATGCCATGGAGTTTTACTGTTATGCAAAAGGGCACTTTCAATGATAGCATCATCTATATTTGTAATGTGTTGAATCACAATGATCATCCATTTATGGTTTGTATATATAGATCAAGATTATTTTAGACAAACCAAGTAAAATTGAAACACAATGATCATGGTACAATGATTTTCATAGAACAGTAGAAGCATATAATTTTAATGATTATAATCATTTGTATCAAAACACATGATTCTTATATGGATAGACCAAGAATTACTTTAGGAAAACCATGTGGATAATGATAAAATAGTAAAAACTAATCATGATTTTTAGTTTTAAACTATTTAGAGGATAAACCAAAATAATCTACATTTAGGTTCATAAGTTTTTAATTTTAAGATAAGCTATATAACTGATCATACCTAATAAACTTTTTCAATCAGTATTCATATGTTACTTTTCAGTTTTCATATGTTACTTTTCAGTCTTCATATGTTACTTTTCAGTTTTCATATGTTACTTTTGCAATATGTTTAAGGATTTTCATATTCATAATATTTATCTTAAAAAAATATTTTGTTTCAAGAATGGTCTTCAACATTTATTCTTGTTTTGCATGTAAAATCAGTCATTAATAATAAATTGATAGCAAATAGATTACTTGAAAACATATTCAGCATATTTATTGCAGACTTGACAACAGAAACCTGCTCGGTCGACGATTTCTCGACCGATAGTGTTCTCGATCGAACAGTTTCTCGACCGATAATGTTTCTGTACTGTTTCAGAATTGTTTTAAGTAATTGTATACAAAAAAATCATAGATCGTTTTCAATTCAATTATGCAATTTGAAACTCAGTTTAGTTGAGATAGAACATATGAGTATCAAAGGAACATTTATATCAAATCTCAACTAATTATATACAAATCTTTATGTTTTGAAGACCCTAATTAAAACAGATTTGTAAAGATGTGTCTTTGCAGATTTATTTAAAATGTGTAGTTTCAATTTTAGAAGTTTTAATTACTTGAATCAATTTGTTATCTCGTTATGTTTAAGTTGAGATAGACATATAGATTTACAACTAGAGTCTTTGGTCATATCTCAACTTTATATTATTCATTTAGTTTGGGGGTTTTGGAACCCATACTAACTCAACATCCTTTTTCTTGTAAGGACATGAAAAGGAATAATGTCCAAGACGCAAACAGTAATAACAACATATAGAATCAACCTCATGTCCCTTTCTATGATTTTGTTCTAGGTTGTTCTTGGGTACATATGTATATTTGCCTTTAGGTAAATACATAGATTGATTTTCATGTGCTTGTGTCTTTCTCCAACTAGGTTTTTGATAAGCTTTTCCTTTAGGATTATAACCTAGTCCTCTCCTTCCAATTTGATGATAAGAATTATTTAAAATTTTATCAAGAGTATCATTGTTATTCAAACTACTAATCTTTTGTTGCAGCATGACAATCTCATCCATTCTCTTATTGATGTCTAGCTTTGCTTGATCTAGATTAGATAATAAGGAATCTCTTTCTTTCACAATAGTATCATAATCTAGATGTGTACACAAAACGGGTTGTTTTTGAAGATCATTTACTTGGGTTTGCAAATTTATCTTTTCTAGGGATAGAAGATTGCAATCTGCTTCTACTGATTTTAGCTTAATATTATGATCTTCAATAACCTTTTTGAGATCTTCATTTTCAGATGTGAGAGCAAGAATTTTAGCATGTAGCTCATCATTTGCTTTATTTGATTTCTTTAATTTCTTCTTACACTCAATATATTTTTCATGTGTTTCTTGAAGACTAGCAATTAAATCTTCTTTAGGTAAATCAAAAAGGCTTACCTCTTCTTCTTCTTCACTTATTGTAGCAATAAAGCATCCTTTATGCACATCTTCCTTCTTTTTCCTCCAAGGACAACTGAGTGTTGTGTGGCTTGTTCCTAAGCACCATGTGCAGCTTGTTGAAAATTTGTCCATTCTTTTCCTTTGCTTACAGTTGTAGACACCACCACCCTTCATTCTTCAAGACTCGATTAGAGCTCCTTGAAGCCTGCTCTGATACCAATTGTAAAACACTAGAGGGGGGGTTAGTAGAGTTTTACAATAATTTTAACAATTATTGAACTCAAACAACCAACCACAAAATATTGGACAAGGGGACAAGGATTTAGAGTGGTTCCAACTTTAGCAAATACTAAAGTTGTCAATCCACTACCCGGTTGCTTACCCAACCGGGATTTGGAAAGAATTTAATTTTATTACCTCGCAAGGACTTTACATAAAATTACAATTCTCTCCCTAAACCCTTCAAGCAGCCTTCACCTAGAAGTAGTTGCACCAACTTTGAAGCAGCCTTCTTGAAGTAACTTCAGGCTCCCCCTTGAAGTAGCCTTCCTCTTGAAGGAGCTTCCCGTTGCAACAACCTTCTTGAAGTAGTCCGAAGTCCACCTTCTCCACCGAGAAGAACCTTCTCCAATCCACAGCCTCCCACCCTAGGAGTAGCAAGGAGAATACAAAAGATACAAAGGAACAAGAAGGAAAAATAGAAATTACAATACCACTTTGTAGCTCAAGGCTTGATTTCCTATATCAAGCGTTTTGATCTCCTAACCAATGTATATAGAAGTGTAATTGTTGTGGATAGGAGACGCTAGCCTGT
Organism: Alisma plantago-aquatica; assembly: GCA_963693085.1. Taxonomy (NCBI): domain Eukaryota; kingdom Viridiplantae; phylum Streptophyta; class Magnoliopsida; order Alismatales; family Alismataceae; genus Alisma; species Alisma plantago-aquatica. The sequence continues at coordinate 673,312,807 of OY856413.1, read as the reverse complement.
AGGACACGAAATTGGAGCAAGGAGAAGAATAGCCAATGCAAGTGTTGCTCAATTTCTCAAAACAGATTGCCAATTGCAAGTGTAAGCTCAAGTATAGCACAAGTGTATATGAGTGAGTTTAGGTGTCCTAAGGCATGTCCTATTTATAGGAATGACCTACAAGTGCTTAAGGACGTTCTAGACACTTTCTAGGGGGTTCTTAGTGCTCAACTAGCCGTTATGTGTCCACTAATTGCATTTGCAACGGCTAGTTAATTGACCCTGAAAAGTGCAGACATAACTCTTCTCGGTCGAAGAGTTGTCGACCGGGAGTCCTTCTCGGTCGAAGATTTGTCGACCGAGGGACTTCCTGGAGCAAGTGTTTACAACGTTCATTTCCAACTCCCAACCACCTTGTCTGCTGGGTCTAACGGCTAGTAGGGTCTATTCTCGATCGAAGATTTTGTCGACCGAGAGTTTCTCGGTCGAAGTTTTTGTCGACTGATATTTTCTCGATCGACGATTTGTCGACCGAGAATATTACTGACTCAATGTATTCATTTACTAAGTGTGTGTATCAATGTTCAATTGTGATACTATCTTGGGGAAAGACCTATCTAAGTGTTGTGAGTGGATAGGGAAGATCTAAACGCTTGATTTACATGATATCTAATTACTTGTACATTATATACTTGTACAAGCTTTTACATTTGATTACAATCATGAAAATAAAGCAATTTTATCAAATTATTCTTCCAAGTCTTTGTTATCCACCACCTTATATACTTGTTCCTGAAATACTCAAATAGCACGTTAAAACCACAAGAATGAAATGTTTGTCATTATCAAAACAAAGGGATTAACATAATGTCCAATTTAGCCAACAGATAAGTTGTTACGACAAGGATGTGAGGCGTTCCTAGCTCATGTAGTGGATACCGTAATAGATGCCAAGGCGAAAGGTCCTAGCCTTGAGGAGGTGTCAGTTGTTCGTGAGTTTGCAGACGTGTTCCCTGAGGAGTTTCCTGGTGTTCCCCCACCCCGAGAGATTGATTTCGAGATCAATCTGGTTCCAGGAACACAACCAGTTGCACAGACACCGTACAGGATGGCTCCGGCTGAGATGGCAGAGTTGAAGAAGCAGTTACAAGAGTTGCTAGATAAAGGTTTTATCCGACCAAGTACGTCACCGTGGGGTACTCCAGTGCTATTTGTCAAGAAGAAGGACGGTTCGATGCGGTTGTGTATAGACTACCGGCAGTTGAACAAGGTCACGATCAAGAACAAATACCCGTTTCCAAGGATAGATGATCTGTTCGATCAGTTGCGTGGTGCTATAGTGTTCTCGAAGATCGATCTGCGGTCCAGATATCATCAGCTAAGGATAAAGGCGGATGACATACCGAAGTCAGCTTTCAGGACAAGGTATGGTCATTATGAGTTTGTGGTTATGTCGTTTGGGTTAACCAATGCACCTACAGCCTTCATGGACCTGATGAACAGAGTGTTCCGTCCGTTCTTAGATCAGTTTGTTGTAGTCTTTATAGATGACATCTTGATCTATAGTCGGGACAGACTAGAGCATGATCAACATCTTCGTCGAGCGTTGACTCTTCTTCGTCAACATCAGTTGTATGCCAAGTTCAGTAAGTGTGAGTTCTGGCTAGATGAAGTGACCGTCTTGGGCCATGTGATATCCGCTGAAGGAGTCAAGGTAGATCCGAAGAAGGTGGAATCTGTTGCAGATTGGGAACAGCCGAAGACGCCGACAGAAGTTTGTTGTTTCCTTGGTCTAGCAGGATACTACCGGAGGTTATCAAGGACTTCAGTGTGATCGCGTTACTGATGACGAAGTTGACCAGGAAGGATGTACCTTTTGTGTGGGATGATCGATGTCAGCAAGCTTTCGAGAGTCTGAAGGAGAAGCTGACTAGTGCTCCAGTGTTGATCTTGCCAGAGCCTGGGAAAGGCTATGTTGTTTTCTGTGATGCTTCCAAGAAAGGTTTAGGTTGCGTGTTGATGCAGGAAGATCATGTGGCTTCTTTTGCCTCACGACAGCTCAAGAAGCATGAGGAGAACTATCCGACTCATGATTTGGAGCTGGTAGTAGTAGTTCATGCGTTAAAGATTTAGAGACACTATCTGTATGGGGAAGTGTGTCAGATCTTTACGGATCATAAGAACCTGAAGTATATCTTTACGCAACACGAGTTGAACATGCGACAGCGGCGATGGATGGAGTTGATCAACGACTACGACTGCACCATCGAATATCATCCTGGTAAGGCGAACGTGGTAGCTGATGCGCTTAACAGAAAGTCTTCTTTTTCTTCGAAGAAGGCACAGTTGAGTTCCCTAGTTTGCCATAGGCGGGATATGTTTGTTTCTCTGCGACAGATGAATGTGCAGATGGAAGTTTCTCTGTTATCTGGTCTTTTTGCACAGATGCAAGTCAAGCCTACGTTGAGGTAGCAGATCAAGGATGCACAGCAGACAGATGAGGCGATACAGTTGATCAGATCAGAGTTCGGCAGTGACAAGCGTGACGGGTTTCATGAGTCTGAGGATGGGCTAGTATGCCATCGTGACAGGATGGTGGTTCCAGATGTTGATGATCTGAGGAAGTTGGTGCTTGAGGAAGCACACACGTCGATGTATGCGATGCATCCAGGTGTCACCAAGATGTATCATAGTCTGAAGGACTTGTATTGGTGGCCCGGTTTGAAGAAAGATGTGGCTGAGTTCGTGGCAAGATGTGTGGTTTGTCAGCAAGTGAAGGCTGAGCATCAGAAGACGGCAGGTACATTACAACCTTTGTCGATACCGCAGTGGAAATGGGATCATATAACCATGGATTTCGTAGTTGGTCTGCCCAAGACGACTAGGAATCATGATTCCATTTGGGTGATAGTGGACAGATTGACGAAGTCTGCCCATTTCTTGCCTGTGAAGACGACGTATACAGCAGAAAAGCTCGCTAGAGTGTATGTGGATGAGATAGTTCATTTGCATGGTGTGCCAGCAACAATAGTTTCTGACAGAGATCCTCAGTTTACCAGTCGTTTTTGGGAGCAATTGCACAGAGCGTTGGGAACGCAGTTGAGGTTTAGTACAACCTTTCACCCACAGACAGATGGACAGTCTGAAAGGACTATTCAGATTGTGGAGGATCTCCTTCGAGCTTGTGTTTTGCAGTTCCTAGGTAGCTAGGATGTACATATGAGTTTGATAGAGTTTGCCTACAACAACGGTTATCAGCGAAGCATCAACATGGCTCCTTATGAGGATCTGTATGGAAGGAAGTGCATATCTCCTTTGTGTTGGTATGAATCAGGTGAGTATCAACTTTTGGGTCCTGAGTTAGTGCAGGAAACGACAGATAAGATCAAGGTGATACAGCAACAGTTGAATGTGGCACAAGATAGGCTGAAGTCTTATGCAGACAATCGCCGACGATCGTTGGAGTTCCAGGTAGGAGACAAAGTGTATCTTAAAGTCTCGCCGTGGAAAGGTGTGCTGAGGTTTGGACGGAAGGGTAAGTTGGCACCCAGATATATGGGGCCTTACCCAGTTATAGCACGTGTTGGAAAGGTAGCCTACGAGATAGAGTTGCCTCCTGAGTTGCACAGGTTGCATCCAGTGTTTCATATCAGTATGCTGAAGAAAAGTCATCCAGATTCAGGTATAGTGATACAGCCAGTTGAGGTTGAGCTTGATACAGATGTGACCTACGAGGAAGGTCCTGTGGTGATTCTTGACAAAAAAAGGATCAAGAAGCTGAAGAGGAAGGACCTGGTTCTTGTGAAGGTCCTTTGGCAGCGTCGTGGCATTGAGGAAGCCACGTGGGAGCTTGAGGAAGAGATGAGGAGGAAGTATCCCTCGCTTTTCTCTTCGGATTTTGGGGATGAAATCCCTTAAAGGGGATTAGATTGTAAGGACCCTGACCTGCGTTTAGGGCTTACCCTATTTGTTTTTCTTAACCTTGATGGTTTGAGGCTTGCTAATCACCTTTGAGTGGTGATTAGGGTTTGGTTGTGCTTTGTTGAGGGTTGAGGGTGCTACTTGCAATTATCCCAAGTCTAGGGTTTTGGGAGCAAGTTTGTCACCTTCAGAGGTGTTCTTCTCTCTCTTTGCTTCCTCTAGGGTTGAGTGGAAGGCTTGGGCTTGTTGTTTGAGTTCTTTGGACCTTTGTTGAGCTTGTTTGGGCCTTGGAGTCCCTTGTTTGGCTTGCTTGGGCCTTGTGTCGGCCAAGTAGAGCTTGTGTCAGTCTAGTGTGGAGCTTGTGTCGCCCATGGTGCTTGGTCCAACCTTGGTCATGTTTGGAGAACACATGGTGCACATCTTGGACAAGTGTCTTATGGCTTGCAAGAGTGGTGGCTTGAGTTTGTGGACATGTGTCCCTTGGGTGGACAACACCTAGCAAGGGTTCACTTTGGTTTCTCCTCCTTCCTCATCTATATATGTGGTCCCTTCCTTAGCTTGAGGCCCCTTTAGTTCCTCTCCTTCTTGTGCCCGACACACTCCATCTTCCCCTTGCTTGGTGGCTGACACACCCTTGAAGAAGGAGCTTGCAGGTCAACACACCCTTGAAGAAGGAGCTTGGAGGTCGACACACCCTTGGAGAAGGAAGGTGGTGGCCGATACACCCTCTTGGAGGAGCCTTGGTGGCCGACAACCCTTGGAGCTCAAAGTGCTTCTTCTTCTTTGGAGCTTAAGGCGGGTTGCATGACTCTAAACCCTGACTACTTTACTCTCTTTTCATATATGTTGCTTTAATCTTGACCTTGCACGTTTGGAGTTGTTCTTTAGCTATCTTACATGTTGGCCGATCCTTGAGATCTAGGGTTAGGGAGCAACACTCCTTTCTCCCCTTGGTCTAGATGAGTGAGCATTGGGTCCTAGTGTCATGAGCAACACCCCTCCTTCCTAACCGATTGAGGTGAGTTTGTGACCTAGTGGCTCGAGCAACACCCTCATCTCACCTTGGGCAAGATGGTGAGCTCGTTTAGATGACCTTGAGTAGTTGTATATTGAGAGTTTGGTGCTCATGGAGGTGCTGCCCGACAACCCCCATAGCTTTGTTGCCTTACACGGCTTGAGTGAGAAAGTTTTCTCTTTTTGTACCTTGGGCGGGTGAGCAACCTGACCCTGCTCACCCTAAGCCAGCTCTGCCCGACAGGCTGCTCGCCCAGTTGAACTTTGCTCACCCAGTAGCCCTGCTCGCCCTGCTTTTGGTTGCTCAGCTACATACCCTGCACGCCCCTGTGTCGTCCGGCATCTTTGGCTCGCCCGACACCCAGCTTGCTCACCCGGTAACCATGTCGCCCGATACATACCTACACGCTTGAGTAGCTCGCCCAGCTTTCCCTTGCACGCCCGAAGTACTCTGCTCGCCCGATAGTGAAGCCTTGCACGGCTCAGTACCCGGCACATTGCTTTGCACGTTTGCTAACCCTGCTCGCTCAACACTCCTTTGCTCACCTGATGCCTTGGCTCGCCTGACAGGCTTTGCTCACACGGCTTTATCCTGCTCACCCGACACATGAGTGCTCGCCCGATAGCTTGCACGCCTGAGTGGCTTGTCCGAGATGACCTTGTGTGCCTTGGAGATGCACGCCCGACAGGGGTGCACGCTTGCTCACGTTTCAGGGTTGTGCTCTACCCGCTTGCTAGAGCTGCACGCCCTGGTTTGGGTGAGGGTGAACTCTACCCGAGTAGGTTCTTTTAGTGAGGGTTTTTAGTATCTCTTGTGAGGGCACGGTTGGTCATGGAAGGGTGACATATCAAGCTATGCTTTTATGGTGACTCATTGCTCAATTATGAGATTTATGTTCTTAACTACTCTATTCCTTTAAATGCCAAAGATGATCTTGAGCATGCATTAGGGTTGCTTAATAATGTGCTTACATGTGTAACCTTAAGATGAGGCACGAATATGATTATTATTGTCACCTTGTGTTGGCAATGTACATAACCCTAATTGTCATCTTATATTAATAATGATGAGTCTCTTGATTATTCATATGGTTATTGAATAATGCTAACCATGCAGGTAATGCTTAGCCCAATGAAAGGCTATGAGAAATGGTCAATGTGAATACTGTGATGACATGTGTATTATGTATGGTGTTCTATAATGATGACGAAAGCCTTGAGAGGCTGTGATACTATGTGATAAGGGATTGAGATCCCATGATGTGTGATGATCCTCGAGATGGATCTAGATGGTTGGCAAGAGGCCAAGTGATAACATGTGATGTGAGATCCTTGTGATGGATCAGTGTGATGTAAATTGTGGAAATGCATAATGTTGAGTTTATGTTATTTACCTTTCTGCTATATCTTGCATGTTATACAACTTGGTTGAATCTTGCAATCCATCTAAAAGACACTAATTAATCACAGTGTAATCTATAATGTAGCTTTCCCTGGCCATAGATTCATCACCAGTCAGGATAGGGTGGTGATGAAACGGGTTCTCCTGCGGGTTAACCCGGAGCGCATATTTTTGAATATGTGAGGTTTCTCCTAACCTAAAATAGAGAGGTGAAATGAGTACAGCTGTGGTTGCAGACTCGGATGTGTGACGAGCATGGTGAACATGGCCCATGGCTCCAGATATGTGATATGTTGAGCATGAATGCGTTCATGGCTCTGAGCACGGTGTTTAGACACGTGGCTCAATTTCTAGTGCCGTGACCTGTACCGAGGCAGACTAGGCAGAGGGTAGCCTGTGGAGCTGACCCTATGGCTTATGACCACTTCAAGCACGAGACTGCGGTCCTGCTCATGTTATACTCATGTACTGACCATGACGCGGAGAAGGTCTTGGATTCCGGCTCTTCCATTGACCTTGTATGGCACCGGCTATGGGCTTCGCAGCCGAAGGTTGGATTTGAACGGTACGGTTCATTTCCTCAGGGCATAATAAAATGTAATACAGCCGTTTAGTATGTATGGATAAGACAAATATGAAACATTGGTTGAGGCCTTGTTGTGTAGTTAAATTTAGTTATGTTGCAGTTACTGTGCATTATTCCTATGAGTTTATCTTGTCAATCATGTTCCATTGGGAAATATAGTGGTTATATGCCCTTTTGATACCGCTGGTAAGACTCAGGATGGCTTGTTACTTATAACTGTTCTTGTTATATTCTTTATCAATAATCTGCTGAGATAAGCTTTATCTTATCTAAGGTTTTGAAGTTTTGGCGCGGATTTATGCCTCCCGCTGGGACAATGTTCAATTGTCTCAGTCCGCTAGTTTTTACCCTTTTTAGGTGGTCGAGCTTGTCGTGGTGGTGGTCGCGGAGTTGCGGCCGAGCAGAAAGAAGATCTGTAGAAGGAAAGCTTTGGAGATGTTGTTGTTTTGATGTTTTGGTGTAGAGTCTAGAGTCATCCCTGTACTCTCAGGTCCTTGGCGGTGTTTTGACGTTGTTTCACGATGCACGACCGATGTCGTTTGTATATCCTGCTGTTAACCAGATATGGGCCTTTATATGTATGAACAGGTGGTGAACTCATGGTTATGACAAGACAGTTGTTGCTCTAAGTTGTGGACATGTATCCAGGCTTGTATGGATATATATATAACATGTTTTCTTGCAGGATATGTACTAGAATGTAATATGTTTCTCAGTTTATCCGTTTTCCACAATCGGTTTTCATTAACCCGTGTTTTTGATTAACTGTGGTTATGGTGATTTCCGCACGTTTTCACGTAACACCTCGTTATCTGTGTGATAATGGGATGTGTTGCCACACATACTATGATAAGAATGAGAAATGAATTCATACCTTGAATTGACAATCACTATGATGTTCGATAAATGTTGTAATTAAAGGTAAACACTCATCATATCCTGGTATGCTTCCAAGGATGGCAAAGTTGCATACTACAGTTGGACGGATAATCTGAATAGGAAATATTAATTAATGAAGGATGGGGTATGTTAACCTTAGACCTGTGTTATGCTTTTAGGTATAAAACTCTGTGAACAAATTACAAAATATGATGCCATATAGATAAAGAGATTTTAGTAACCTTAATTTGAATAAGGTGAAACCCTATTTCCAGTCATGCTTTTAAGCATGAATCCTCATGATTGAAGTATGGGATGAGGAATCAATATTCCTAATTATAAGTAAAGGAAATGAATAATCCTAATTGATGAGATTCAGGGAACCTAACTCTTGTAAGAGTAGGAAGGTACAACTTCTTTGAAATAAATTGTTTACTGTTATCAGTTAAATTAACCAAGCAAGTTCTTATATCAGGATGATCATGTTCAGGTAATGATGATGATTTCATATTCATTGAAAGTATGTTATTAAATTTATGAATAGTGAAATACCCTGTTACCTAGCAAGTGGCATCTAATGAAATTGATAGGCTGTGAGAGCCATGAGTATCATCAAGGCCATGCTTGACAGATGACTGTGATGAGATAATTAAGAAATGATAATTGATGTGAGTTAGACTTGTTATATTTAGTATTCTATTTTCATAGCTGCCATGCTAGTGATTAAATGTTTGAGAACATGTATGATGTTAAAAGAATACTGAAATGTACCTAACTAATCAAGTATAATCATACCATGTAGAGCCCTGATCATAGATCCATCATTGTCAGAGACCAAATGATGGTGAAACAGGTTTTCCCAAGGGAACTCCTGGAGCACATACTTTTGAGTATGTGGGGGAAATGGATGCGTAAATCCTTACATCCTAGTGTAGGAATTGATGTAGATGAATAATCCATCAACCCTTCACTACAAATCCAAACTAAGAGATGTACCACGAATCTCCCAAAGAAAACACAAACATCGCATCGGTGAGAGATAAAAAAGAAATCTTTTGATGACGAAGAGAGTACAGAACGCCACTGTAACTCTAAAATAGCAAAGGACCAGATTACCCTGGTAAGCTATAACAGCAGAGACACAAGATGTCCTGCAAGCAATCCTCTTACTGACTGAGGAGGATGAGGTCATAAGAATCCAGCTCTTTTAATGACCTATGTATGATACCGATGCAACTTACTAGTGATTGGTTGGAGTATGAGGCATATACCTCATCTCCACAGGGCATAATGATGTTTGTAAAACATAATCAACCGCGTAGTATAATTGCTTAGTTTAATCTATGAGATTCTTGAATGGTGTTACACTTCATAGTAGATATGTTCTTCACCTTATCTATATGTTGATATTCTGCTTAACACCTCTCTGCTGTTGATTACTTTAAATTGCTTATATTGTTCTTTGACTTGCTATATAAAGCTTCTAGTTGAGAGTTATAACTCTCGCTGGGACAGTTTGTACATTGTCTCACCCCGTAGACTTCAACTTTTTAGGTGATCATCGAAGACGGAGGAACCGGCCTACAGGTGACCAATCCCAGCAGCAGCACCAGGAGCAGCAGTGAATCTCAGGTGGAGATAATGACTGTTGACATAGTTGTTAGAAAGTCATTCCTATGCCGTCTCTATACTCTCAGGTCCTAGGAGTTGATGGTCTGAGATTTTGGTTTTATCTCTTGAGATTTTGTATCATGATGTATATAATTACTCAAGAAGTAATTATCAGAGATGTAAACAGTTTAATCCTTTTTCTATGAAAGAAGTTTTAAGGTTTCAAGCTCTTATCTCAAAAAGTTTTAATTTCCCGTGATTTTTGTCTTCCGCTATTAATCGATTGCTTCCGCTAAGTTTAAATCGTATTTATATCGTGGTTTTGGAGATCGGAGCCCATAATTTAGTGGTATCAGAGCTCTAGGTTTTCCTAGTCTACAGAGACATAGGACTTAGGATGTCGAGTCTTATCTTTAGTGTTTCTTCCTCATCTAATAGAATCTTCTGCTCCTCAGGAGAGGAAGATATATAAGGACGAGGAGTTTGATGCAAAAAGCAACAATGCTACACCTAGAAGAAGTGTAGAGGAGCAAGCAGTAGAGGGACACTTACCTGAGGTTCCCCTAGTTAATCCAACCATGATAAGGAATTCTTCCTTAGGAATCACTGTTGGAGAATTTAGGACAACCATGATGTATCTAGTGGATCAAACACTAGCAATACAACCCAGATTACCAGCTCCTAATGATGATGTTTTGGATATCCATAGAATATGTAACCCTCAGCAGCAGGTTGAAGCAGAAGTAAATGATGAAGCTTTGAACCCAGAGCAATCTTATGCTCAATCTCAGCCTGATGAATCAGTCCACAGCAATGTAGGGATTAGAATACAGCCAGAGACCAGGACCTGTCATAATTGTAGGAGGCCTGGACATATCATACCTAATTGTCCAGAAAGGATATATAGAGGAAGAATTGAGAAAAGGCCTATCCAAACCCAGAAGCAGAGGCCTGGTAGTTCTAGAAGGAAGAAATTTCTGGTATCACCAACACAACCAGGACCTAGTACACCAAGGCAATGGTTATCCAGAAAGGAAAAGGAATCCTTTAGACCACAACAACTAGAGAGAAGCTGCTACAACTGTGGTAAGGTGGGGCATTTGATGAAGGACTGTCGATCTAAGCCTGTCAGTGTAACACAGCCTCCGAGACAAGGTCAACAGGGATCACAGAGAAGGCAATCTCAAGGAGCAGCTCGAGGACGTGGACAAGCGTCCCAAGCTGGATCATCTGCACCAAATCAACCACAGGCGACAACGAGGTTCTATACTATGAACCCACCTGATGCAGTGGTCGATCCACGGATTATGGCAGGTCAGATGAAACTTTTATATTCTAATATGTCTAAATCCTGTGTACTAACTGTTCTGATTGACCTGGGTGCTACACACTCTTTTATCACTCGAAGAGTGATCCATAACTGTAACATGACAGTCAGTCTTAGGGCAGATAGTTTGTTGTTGGAGACTCCGTTGAGTGGGTCTGCCGTTTTGTAGGAGGTATGCTCTCCCTGCATCCTCATCTTTTCTAATCATCGCATTTAAGCGGACCTTATACCACTTGATATGCAAGGATTTGATATAATCCTCGAGCCATGACAGGTTAGACAAGATAAATGGTATTTCTTATAAATCTCTTTATGATCTTTTGGATAAAATTTAAAGAGTAATTAATTGAACTTTCCTTGATTGGTCTCATAAAGGCTTTCAATGTTGCATCAGATAGATGTTTCATGTTACATGCTTACTTCTATAAGAAGAAAAGGTATTAAAGAATTGATCTGGATATGAAATTCAGTAAAGTTAATATTTATACTTGTAAGGATGAGAAAAGAGAAGGAACATGGTAGTATACAAGTGCATATTTTCTTACCTCAGTAATCATATACCCTGGCCAGGTATACAATTACTGATGATAAAGTAAATATGGAAACTCTTAGATTGTTATCTTTTGATTACTCTGATCAAGTAGTCAAATCTGAACCAACCTAAAGAGTATCATAAGATAAGAAATATGAGAATAAAGAAGGTCAACCCTGAATAGTAAAGGTTGAAAGAATATATGTAATGAGAAATGTCCCATGATAAAAAGGAAGAAAGAGATATAAAGTGTTGACAAAACAAGTAATTAATACCAAAGTAAGAATGTTAAGAACATCCCTTGTTAGGGGTTTATGTTCTTAAATAAACATATCCTTCTCCAGAATGCCTGTTAAATAAATCCTTGTTTGATAAGAAAACTTTCTTTATGATAAGAATGTATAACTGATGAGATAGTTAATGCATATAATAAAGGAAGTTAGTATGTTGATTATCAAATGCGATGATACACTCAGGGTGCAAAGGCACTTATATGGTCTCAAATAAATATCAGAGCTTGAATTTGATCTTAAGGAATGTTGATAAAAATTCTATAACATCTCCCTAAAAATGGAATGTTACCTAAGGATGTAATAATGTAATGCTGAAACAATATTTGCTTTCCCCTTTTCTTCCTGAGATTTCAGGGACGAAATCCTTGTTAGGGGTTTATGATTTGTAACACCCCTGACCTGGGTTATGAGCTAACCCTAGGTGTTTTGCCTAAATATGAAATTAGATGTTTGTAATTATCCTTTAGTATGTAATTAAAGCTCCTATGGGACATATGTTTCCATTTTTGTCCCCTATGAACAATGTTGTAGTATTGTTTTGCATACAGGGACCTATGTGCAATTTACCCAATCAGAGGGGTTAACTTGCAAATTACACATGTTTATATGTTCCTTTAATGTTGAGACAACATAAGAATGAATATGATGAAGTATAATGGATTTCCCAAGCCTGGACATCAAGATGCAGCTTGTGGAATGATCCTTATGCTTAAAAACCCTAATTTTGGAGTAAAGTGCAATTTACCCAAATTATGAGGAGAAACTTGTAAAATACATCTTCTTGAACATCTAATATGACTCTTGACATCATTTAGAGTAGAAATGATGGAAGGAGCACACCAATGAAGTAATCAGATAAAAAGAATGATCTTTGTAGTAGTTTCACCTAGTATGAGCATGAAGACCCTTCATATATGTATTCTAGTTGAAAGATGGCTTTCTTTACCCTTAGATCTTGAGTTTAGATGGGCTTTGCATAAGCTTTTATGTCTTGGACGTGCCTTAGAAATAAGGAGGGACTTGGATGAGAATTCCATGTTCTAGAGGTCCTTAAGGTGGAAAATAGCCTAAGGTATATAAGCCTAGTTCCCTTGCAAACCAACTAAACGTATCTTTTCACCTCTTCACTTCTCATCTTTCTCAAAATGGCCAAGGAAAAGCTCTGGAGCTCAGGGAGACGACCAAGTAGTGCTAAGGTGAGTAGGAACCATCTTCTAGCTCGGATTCTTAGATGAATTCATCATATAAGATTGGTTCTATGGTTAACTCACTTAGATTCTTTGTTCTAGCCGACCATCCCAATCTTTTTCTTGGAGAATCACCTCTGGCCGAGTTGTTAATCTCAAGACACCATTAGAGGCTTGAAGATTGGAATCTTGGAGCTCTAGGAACAACGTTTGAGGCGAGTTTTATAACTCTAAACTCCTTGCTTTATTATGCATATACATGTTCTTGTAATTTAAGTTTAGTTCTTCTTTTACCTTCCTTCTTCCTTGCACCTTTGCAAGTAAAATGGTGGAGTAACCGACCTGAACAGAGGTTGAAGATGATGGGCATGAATTCCTAGGCCACTTTATCAACCGACCTTGGACCCTTTTGGTCCAAACGGTTGCAAACCGTTTAAGGTCAAACAGTCTCAAACCGTTTGATCTCAAACGATCTTGCAAGACCGTTTGGATCAAAACGGTCTCAAGACCGTTTGATAGGGTTGAACAAGGGACGACCATTTGAGGGTCTATTGGTAATATATTGAATTTCATTCCTACAAAGAATCATAATCTAATTCCAACCAATTGAGAATTGAAGGTACTTCAACACCCTAAACCTAATCGGGTTGAAATTGCTGATTTCAAGTATAGATCTTGTTGAGTTTTGGGTTGAAGGACCCAAACGGTCTCAAGACCATTTGGGGATTTAACCAAACGGTCTCAAGACCGTTTGGTGACAACCCAAGACCGTTTGGAGGTCTAGGCTTGAGCTAATTTGATGAATTGAGGGTCCAATTGCAATAAGTTGAAGAATTGGTAAAATTGCTGATTTTAGACCTAGTTAGGGTTCAACCCTTATCCAACCAACTTGGTTTTTGGTCAAACTTTGGGAAAACGGTCTCAAGACCGTTTGGAGGTCATCCAAACGACCTCAAGACCGTTTGAGCCAAGTTTGGGCCCAATTGGAGGTCAATTGATAGGTTCAACCTTGATTTGATTCACATTGATGAACATTGATGATTATCCGATTGAAACCCTAATTGAATTGGATTTAACCCTAATTGGCTTTCAATTGAGGGTCAATTTGGTGTCCAATTGATTAAGACTAATCCTAATTGACTCAATTTGTAAGTGGTTAGCTTGGATTTAGCCAATTGAAGGCTTCAACAGAGATATACATAATCGATTGTAACTTTTGAACCATGTTGGAGGTCCAAACGGTTTGAGCTTATTTGGACCAAACGGTCTCAAGACCGTTTGGGGCCAAATGGTCTCAAGACCGTTTGGGCTCAAATGATCTCAAGGTCGTTTGGACCAATCGATCTCAAGTCGTTTATGATCAAACGGTTTCAAACCGCATAAGCTCAAACGGTTTGGAGGTCAACTTTCCCCAAACGGTCAACGCACCCAAACGGTCTTAAGACCATTTGAGGGTAAAATACCATGGGTTTCATGCGGTCTTGGAGTCAAACCTAGCAATCGGTCAACACATCCAAACGGTTTCAAACCGTTTGGAGGTTGAACATGTGTAACCGATTGGAGATTTTCAAGGTTGTTAATACATAATCATTTGAAGACGTAATTGGTTCAATGGTGGTTTAACCTAAACCCTAATGGTACCTTAGGACATTAAGGGACTAAGTGAATAATGAATTGACCCATGATGGTGATCAATGATGTACTTTACCAAAATACCCTTGAAGGGTTAAATCAAAGGATACCTTGTTTTAATCAAACCCTAATGACATGTTAGTGGTGACATGGCTTATGTTAGTCAATGAGGACTTAACCCAACCTAATCTAGAGTGGTGTAATCACCATCTACTAGTGAGAGGAGAGAGAAAGTATCTTTTATGGTTGAAATTCAAGTAAAGTACCTTTAATACATATGAATGTGCATGATTAGGGAATGATCCACCTATGTGAGATCATGGAAACCCTAATTATGATAATTGATGAATCTTAATCTTATCTGAGGGCTTTAATGATGATGTTTCTCATACATGATGATGTTATAAGTTCAATCCATCAAGGAGTGTATAGTAAACCCTAATTCTAGGGTAATAAAATATATTGTGAATAGTAAACCCTAATTTAGGGTGATCTGATAAATGCAGTAATTCAGGGTTATGCCTTTTAGTATGAAACCCTAATTACAAGTTGTAATATGAGGAATCTTTATGCCTTGTGAGCTAAGAGTTCAATAAATCTAATCCAGAGGAGATGTAATATGAATGAGAATCCCTAAATTAGAAATGAAAATATGGAAATCCTAGTGGGATGAATAGTGAGCCTAGTTTATGACTTGGCAATTATGAAATCCTGGAGATGTCTACAAGGTAATGCCTTTGAGTGAAGTATAGCCAAATCAATGAGTATGATGTAATCATACTATGATAAGAATGAGAAATGAATTCATTCCTTGAATTGACAATCACTATGATGTTCAATAAATGTTGTAATTAAAGGTAAACACTCATCATATCCTGGTATGCTTCCAAGGATGGCAAAGTTGCATACTAGAGTTGGACGGATAATCTGAATAGGAAATATTAATTAATGAAGGATGGGGTATGTTAACCTTAGACTTGTGTTATGCTTTTAGGTATAAAACTCTGTGAACAAATTACAAAATATGATGCCATATAGATAAAGAGATTTTAGTAACCTTAATTTGAATAAGGTGAAACCCTATTTTCAGTCATGCTTTTAAGCATGAATCCTCATGATTGAAGTATGAGATGAGGAATCAATATTCCTAATCATAAGTAAAGGAAATGAATAATCCTAATTGATGAGATTCAGGGAACCTAACTCTTGTAAGAGTAGGAAGGTACAACTTCTTTGAAATAAATTGTTTACTGTTATCAGTTAAATTAACCAAGCAGGTTCTTATATCAGGATGATCATGTTCAGGTAATGATGATGATTTCATATTCATTGAAAGTATGTTATTAACTTTATGAATAGTGAAATACCATGTTACCTAGCAAGTGGCATCTAATGAAATTGATAGGCTGTGAGAGCCATGAGTATCATCAAGGTCATGCTTGACAGATGACTGTGATGAGATAATTAAGAAATGATAATTGATGTGAGTTAGACTTGTTACATTTAGTATTCTATTTTCATAGCTGCCATGCTAGTGATTAAATGTTTGAGAACATGTATGATGTTAAAAGAATACTGAAATGTACCTAACTAATCAAGTATAATCATACCATGTAGAGCCCTGATCATAGATCCATCATTGTCAGAGACCAAATGATGGTGAAATAGGTTTTCCCAAGGGAACTCCTGGAGCACATACTTTTGAGTATGTGGGGGAAATGGATGCGTAAATCCGTACATCCTAGTGTAGGAATTGATGTAGATGAATAATCCATCAACCCTTCACTACAAATCCAAACTAAGAGATGTACCACGAATCTCCCAAAGAAAACACAAACACCGCATCGGTGAGAGATAAAAAAGAAATCTTTTGATGACGAAGAGAGTACAGAACGCCACTGTAACTCTAAAATAGCGAAGGACCATATTACCCTGGTAAGCTATAACAGTAGAGACACAAGATGTCCTGCAAGCAATCCTCTTACTGACTGAGGAGGATGAGGTCATAAGAATCTGGTTCTTTTAATGACCTATGTATGACATCGATGCAACTTACTAGTGATCGGTTGGAGTATGAGGGGTATACCTGACCGGCCTAAATCGTGCGTCCTAAAATTGGAGGCGGATTTGAGGTAGTCGAGCTTTTTCATTTATAAACCCGAATCCTTCTAGGCCCCCGCAACTTTGTTTACGGGGTCGAACACAGGGACAAGGGGGGTAGTGTTGAGAACCCAAAATCGACACGCTACACTCCGACAGGTATAAAGAGATGATAAATTCCCTAAGAGGGAAGCATAAAGATGTCACGAACAAAATAA
The DNA here is from genome assembly GCA_963693085.1 of Alisma plantago-aquatica. Lineage (NCBI taxonomy): Eukaryota > Viridiplantae > Streptophyta > Magnoliopsida > Alismatales > Alismataceae > Alisma > Alisma plantago-aquatica. The sequence goes on along the minus strand of OY856413.1, from coordinate 673,296,126 downwards.
GAAAACTATCTCCAGGTGGAGTTACTAGAAAGATTTAAGGTTTTAAGCATTTAGCAGTTTTTAGGGGGTTTTCATGCAACAGAAATAGAAGGATAAACTTGGAGCTAAGGCGAGGTGCGAAGGATAGAACTGCGGTAAAACAAGCGGTGGTAGAACCAATCTTGTACCCCTCCTCTCGAAGCGGGCACCTCTAACAAGGCATCGGTTCCACTCTCGGGGCACCGGACTCAAATTAGAGTGGAAAGGTCACTAAAGCAACTCTGTTTCGGGCACTCTCGTACTCCAGAATTGGACCAAACACTAGAGCCACAACACAACTCTCGAAGTTGTTGCGACGGGAAAACACGATTCAGTAGCTAAGTGAAACGCGATCCAAAACATGCAAGCTAGAGTTCAGATATCAAATCATAGCAGTCATCCAACATATGGCACCAAGCATAGAGCAACAAGTAAGTAAGCTTTTCTATTTCTATAAGCATTAAAGGTCTTAATTACAATGCATGAGTAAAGAATTAAATAACAGAATTAAAGATAGGTGTCGCCTTCTTGATGAAGAAGGACGACAGGCTACAATAACCATCCCGCCCGATATCGGACTGGGGCCTAGCCCGATACAGCCGTGTCGGGCGGCACGCTCTCTCAAGCGGCACACCGCGACGGGCGATTGCATCGCTCAAGGACCTGGCCGATATGCTCAAGTCGGGCGGCACACTCTCTCGGGCGACACGCATGACGGGCAGAGCGTATCAGTTCAACATCGTGTTGGGCGTGGAGCTGCGTATCCTACTGTCGGGCACTCATGTCGCACATCTACATCGGCCGATATCGGCTTCCAGTGTCGCTCGGTACAGTCCTAGGTGAACCAATCCCCTCCCTCTCGGGATGAGGAAGAGCTCACCTAGTGTCGCCTGGTATGAACACTGGAGCACGATACTCCTGCTCTCACAGCCTCCTCCGAAGATCACTCGACTTTCCGAAACCTGAAGTGACCAAGCTTGTCTGAACTGTCTAAAAAAACTGTCTTTTCGGCTCCCTGTAGCTGCTATTTATAGGCAGCTGGTCGTGAGAAGATATGGTGCTCGAAGCGCCACGTGTCCTCCATTCCGTCGTTCAGTTGGTGGTCAGCTGACGCGGGTATCGCCCGACACAAGGAGGTCGGCTGTCGGGCGTCGTGGCGAGGGACGCCTGTCGGTGGGTGGCCGATATCACGCAGCACATGGAGTAGTTGCGGCGCGCTTGGCTCCCTGTCGGGTAAAGAGGCGTGTCATCCATCGGTTCCTTCTCGTGCGGCATCCTTGCGTCGCGCGTCGTCGTATCGCTCAGCCTTGCCGGTCAGCGTGTGTATCGGGCGTCAGGGGACCGAGACAGTCTTGGACTTATTTGCAGGCCGGAACGGCCTTATTGGTGCTAAATGGGCCAAAATAGGAGGAAACTCTGAAAAAGATGGAAATATTGGACTGAGAGCATTGCTTGGCTAATTATTGCGAAAATGCATATAAAAGAGAGGAAAAAGGCAGAAAAGGGCAGTTGTGATAACACAATAAAGGCCAAAAACATCACAAAATTTGGTGTTATCAACTCCCCCAAACATAGCATTTTGATTGTCCTCAATCAATATTTAAACTTTATTTAGCAATGCTTCTTCTTGCGTAGTATGCTTCTCAGGCTAAGATGTAAAACTAGTATCGTAATTCCTTTAGAGATAATGCTGCCTCATTACGAACAAAAGACTTCGTCTTTCTTGCCTTATTGTTTAAGTAAGATTATTCTCTACAGCTTCGGCGAGACGTTGTTGTATGATTCTGAAGTTAGCTTCCACACCAAACAGCTTTATTTTCGGGGCAGAAAGTTGTGTATAGGGTAAGCTAAGGCTTTTTGGATTTTCTTCTTGTTTCCCATCGGTCCATCCAGGTAAGGGTCTGTTAACAGGCAAGTGGTCCCTGCAGTCCAAGCCAATTGGCTTTAGAGCAGTGATTTCACATCCTACGTACCACAGCCCCGGATCTACCATGCCTAAAGATGGGTACTTTTGGGACACAAGTGTGTGTAAAAAAAATTCTCTTTTTTTTTATTGGGCACAACTCTCATGCTTTTATTCACACTCATAAGGCTTCTCTCTCTTTTTAGGATTTTTGTCTGGCAAGGGGAAATGAAGAGATTCTTGCAGTTTGGGCAGCTTTTTCCTTCTCCATACTCGTCTCTTAGCTGTTTGCGAGATTATTATATTTTCAAAATTTTTGGCATGGCAAAACATATTCTTTTGTTCATTTGAAGCAGCACTATCAAAAAGATATAACAGGACTTGCGTCATATTTAGCGCAAAGAAAATAAACTTGGCAGGCAGTTGCATCAGGGTTTTTACTAATATAGCGACTTTGTACATATGCATGGGAACAAAATAAGCAAAATTTTGCAAAATTTTAAAATTTTATATGAACATGTATATGTATCCAAGAGTTTTACATGAACAAGTATATGTATACATGATAAACAAAAGAATCAAAAGATTAAGTTAGAAAATTTGACAGAATTTTGTACCTCCCTCACTGGTACATGGTACTCCCCCAAACTTACTCCACACTCTGTCCCAGAGTTGTGAAGTAGATTAGGCAAGGTAATGCTAATCCAGTGAGGGTTAGCCGACGAGCGCGCCTTCGTCAGATAGAAGCTCCCACACATATTCTCCTCTTTTGCTGTGGTAATCGATGTGGTGGAGCTGGTCAGGCGTCTCTTTATTCGCAATCCATTCCAGGATGTGGATGCCGCAGTCGTTGGATAATGGGATCTGTTGTGGGCTGCGGTGGCACAACTGAAGTTCGTGTCATTTGTTTTCTTGTGTGTCCAGGAATGGTTGTATCATCTTTGTCACCCCGTCGTAGTATTTCCAAGTTAAGCGTTCAACGGATGACAACGGTTCTGATGTACACGGCACTGGATGGTTCTTGTTGTCGTCCGAGCTGTTATAAAAGATTCCTGCTTGTTGCCAGGTGTATACTGTCAGGAGCGTCCAGTGGTTATAATGAAGAATTGGCATGAAGATTTGGCTAGGGACTCTGCTTTCCAACTCTTCCAGGAAAAGCTTTTGTGCTCCTGATTCTTCGACTAGGCAAACGTCGTTAAACAGCATAGGATGGGCTATATATGCGTGATCGAACTTTGGTTGTAAAATTTGGACGCAAGCGGTTAATACCGATACCGACAAACATCCTCCTTCTTTAACCACATCCCTTAGCTCATAGATTGGGACTACAACATTGCCCGCCTTGTAAATGACATCCCTCGGGGTAGCATCTTCTAACTTCAGAAGGATTACATCTACCTGCTCTTGCGTGAGCATAGCGCACGAGAAACGGTCGAAGTTTTTGATCATCCCTTCTGTGGCTTTAGGCGAAGTAGTTTCTTCCATCCCGTGCACTTTCTTAAGGACCATCAGCTCCTTGTCTGCCCCATGTTTGACGGTCGCCACTTCTTCTTCTTTTTCTGAGGGGCTGCTGGACTGAGAAGAGTCTTCATCTAGGTCACTGTCCAGCAGCCGCTCTGGTACCCCGGCGTCCTGGAAATAGCGCTTGTCCTTGATCATCAACATGGCGTAGGTGCCCCTGCGTTGATAGAAACAATGGCCCCTAAGGGCCTTCAAGTTGCCAAATGTACTGAGCACCTCAATGGCACTTAAGACGACTAAGGCGCTATTTCCGCTTCCCTCTTCAGCCTGGACGGGGAAGTTGCGAATAGAAAAGAAGTTCCAAATGCCGCCGTGGCGTTTGGCTCCTCTCTTGATAATTCTTTCAAGACGCACCGGTAGAAGCCTCAAGTTTTTGTCTTCCGGGCGGCTGAAGGTGATCCCTGAGTGCGGCGCCTCATTGTGGCTGCAATTCAGGAGCCGGACTTCGTGGTTCCTTAGGTCTGCTACGCAGAGGAACCATATGTCGCGGTGCTTGTATGGTGCCAACACTAGGTTAGGGTCGTGCTCGTCAATGTGTCGCAACATGTTGGACACCGCAGAGGAGTCTAGCTCTCTACACACCAGCCTTCTCGCCAAGGTCAGGGTGGCGCAGTATATTTTCTTCTGACATGTCCTATTATCGATATTTTCTATTATAGCATTCTCGAGGACCCTGAATAGCCTTTTTCCGACAACGGTCGTCGAGCGGAACATGTTGCGGAGTGTTCCCCGTCGTACGGAGAAGTAGTCGTCACTCCAGACGATGTCTTCTTCATCTGCCTGTGATCTTAGGACCCTGTCTAGCAGTTTCTGGTCTCTGATCGACAGTTAGCCGATGGCCCTTCTGTCGAAGTCGGTCATTTCGAAGGATGATATCTCTGATGGCTCACGAAACCTGTCTGCCATCGATCGTCTACCTCAGGGGAAGTGTCTTTCATTGGCTGCGTACACGTCCCCCTTTTCTCCCTCCGACTCGTCTGAAGAGTCTGTCCCGATGCTGACATCTCCGTTATCATCTTCAATATCATCCAGGGGAATTGCAGGATTTTCTTCCTCGGGACCTACGAAGCTCGCCCGTCCTGCTGGAGCTCCGTCGGTGGACTTCAGTTGCGTCCCCTCCTCGGGCGTTGAGGATCGCCCGCTGGAGGAGGAGGGTGATGCTGATGTCGAGGGAGATGCTGACGAAGATGATGGAGAGCCATGGCTCGGAGGTGACGGAGACCGTCTCAGCTGCCTTCGGCGCGGATGGCCGTCCCCTCTATCCAGCCTCTCCTCGATTTTGTCGAGGCATTGAAGAACTTGCTGCATTATTGAATTTACTACCTCTAGTCCACTCAGCAGCTCTCGCTTTTGGTTGCTCAGCTTGTCTTGAATAGACTCATATTTGTGGGTTAGGGAAATACAAATTTCAGAGTTGGTATCTGTTACCTCCCGTAACCTGTCGATCTCGTGCCCGAGCGTCATTCCGAGCGATGGGGAAGCTCTAGTAGATCTTCCTCCTGTCCTCGCGACCTCTTTCTCATGCGATGGCTTACCAGGCGTGGTAGACTTTACGTAAACAGTTTGCGTCGCCGATGCCGCCAGGCGGGGCGATGGCGCTACTTCAGCAGCTATCGCCTTGCCCTTTCGTCGGCGAGTGTACGGTTGTGGTGCGGGCGAACTTCGGTTCACCTCCGCACTGTCGACGACCTCCTCTCCTGCTATAAAAGGCGACACAGGTTGCGGCGTAGGTGTCAGCTGAGCTCCCTCGAGCTCCATCCTCAGGGTCTCGGCGAACACCGCATTGCTGGTGCTCGGCTCAGGTTCTTCTTCTGCCTCTACAGGCATTTCTGGGATGACAAGGGATGCGGCCGTCTCAGCTGCGGCAGCTCCCGAAGTTTCTGTCTCAGTGACCCCAACGATCACCGGTTCTTTGCCGGCTACCACCCTTCTTGTTGAGGGGGCGGCTGATATAGCTGGAGCGACTACAACCCTACTGGAAGTTGTACCCGGTAGCTCTGGAACTACCACTTCTCGGGCTTTGGTGGCTGTGGTGGGAGCTTCGCCTTTTGCTATAGCTTCAATCTCGGCTGTAGTGAACACCAACTTGTCTACGTCATAGTTGGCGCAGTGAGGGAGCGGGAGGAGTGTATTTGTCCTTGCAAACTTATAGAAATAGTCTCCCCCCTCCTTCCTAATGATGCTGGTCCTCATCAGGTACTTGGTGTCAAACACCTCATCGCCTTGCGTCCTTGAAAGGCTACGCGGCTCCTTTGGGTACCCGAGTCCTACTGCGATTAGGTTTACGATGCCACCCATGCAGTATTCCTTGGTGGCTTCCTTCATCGGATGTAGCATGTTCATCAAAAGTCGTCCGAGGTTGATCACTCGGCCCTCCATTATGTGCCACATAACCTGGAGCTCCTCCGTGTATATGTTGCTGGATTCGTACTTGCTGAATAAGAGGCATGCCACCAGTTTGTGCACTATCCTCCAGAAGCATGAGTGCACAGCAGCTACCTTCTTTCCCGGCTTGAACGAAGATTCACTCACCGGTTAACTGGTTCTAGAGCTTCACGGGATCGAACCCGTCTCCTTCAGTGATCCTCTCACCGTTGTCCATCAGGTTCCTCTCCTCCTCACTTGAAGAGAAGATCTGGTTCAGAAACTTTTTGGAGATTGTGCACTCCGAGTTGTAGAGTTGGGCTTGCAGTCTGTCTGGCCCTCCGAATTCTTTTCTCTCTGCCGGTGAATTTCTCACCCGGTGGAGGGAAAACATGAACTCCATTGTCAGCCTAGTGTACGAGGAAGACCTGCTGAAGCAGATTTTCTTCAGACCCGCCGCGGCGAGGACGGCTTTCAGCCTCTTCTCGATTCCCAGATCAGCAAATGAGGCTTCATGGCAGAACCTACTGGGGCGGTAGATTTTGGGCACCAGCTCAGCGTACCGGCGAGTATGCTCTTCGTTCCTTGGCTCGAAACTCACTGCCAAGGCTTCTGGGATTTCTGCTGCTGCTGGGGGCGTTAAAATCGGAGTTGGAGTTGCCGCTTCCCCAACCCTGGCCCTCTTTTCTGTTGTAGAGGCCCCGACTGGTCTTGGGTTCGGGCGCTTCCGCCCGGCGTTGGAGGGTTCAGCCGCAGTCTCGGGGTAGATCCTCCTACCCTGAGAGTCAACGGGGACAACAGTAATCTTGGTGCGGGCCATCTCTGTAGTGACAACAAAAGAAATACTTTGATTAAATATATTGGTTTTTGAAAGAAGTATATAATAAAGAATAAATGTGTGGCCCAATGTTTTTCTGTACAAATATCTCCTGGTCCCCGCCCCCTCAGTATCGGGCGACACAAAAGGTCCTGAGGTGAAGTCATGTGGCTGATACTAGGGACGGGTATCGCCCGATACGATAAGGTGATAGGGCGACAAACACGCGGCCGTGTCGGGCGATAAAAGGTACCCGATACGGCTCGTAAGAAAAGAAACAGCGTGTCGCCCAGCACAAAACCTTCGGGACGATACAAAAATGGACGACATGACTATCGCCTGACATGGCATATCGGGCAATAGATACTAAAAGATATGTTGCATGATATGCGTGTCAGGCGACACGAAACCGTTCAGTTAACCAGGTCGATAATCTATACATGTAACAGAGAACGTGTCGGGCAACATAGACTGCCGCGCGATAGGTCTACCGGGCGATAGGTTTGTTTGGCTGTACCTTACTGAGTTCGGGACTTTCGCGCGTTACGAAGGCAAAGGGGGGGGGGGTGTCGTGCGGCACGGGAGCAAAAAGCACAAAGTTCCTTGCACGATACGGGAGTACGAACACAGTAATTTAGGTAGCCCGACATAGTAAAACATGTTCGTATATATATAATGAACTTAACCTTGGTTTTTTGGTATGGTGAAAACACGGCAAGCAGCCCTGGGCATGCATCGGCCGATTGGGCAATTCATTCCCGAGACGGGCAGTCCATCTGTCGGCCTAAGGGTGATCAGTCCTTTTGCATGATCGTCACAGGCTCATGCCGTCCATGTGCGTCTTTTGTCATGGCTTTAGCGATGCCCGAAAACACTATTCGCATGATGTTGTGCATATCCTGCCGTCAGGGTTGTTTTGCGTTATGACCTTTGGAGCAAAAGCTAGAAGAAAGAAAAGGAAACCTAAAAACGAAAAGGGGTAACAAAAGTGGTCAAGGAGTAAAACATCACTGGCCCGAAACTAAGGTCCCGACCTTAGCTAGCATTACCCATCCCGTCCTATAGAATACTTCGGTGACCCATAAAATAGAGTCAGCGCATGTGGCACATGCACTAACTCGGGCCTTATTACATCCCAAAAAGTTTGTAATGTTTATCTTGCAGGAAAGTAAAAACGTCCTATTCTAGGAATTAAAAAGACAACTTGGGTTGCCTCCCGAGAAGCACTGTGTTTCTCGTCTTCAACTGGACACTCAAAGTTTCTTCATCCTGCATCTTCATCCGTGCTTCTGCGGTCATTATCCCGTTCTTTTTTCCGGTTCGGTATTTGACGGAATCCTCCCTGATGGGTTCTTCACAATTTCAGCCAATTGAGCTAGCTACTGGTCGATCTGACGTTGGTGCGTCTGCATGTCCACCAGTTGTACCTACAACGAGTTCAAGATACCAGAATTTGATAATGCACTCTGCGCCTGTTGATTGTTGATCGTATCTTGCTTCTTAACAAAATCAAATAACTGGCCAATCACGTCTGCCTGGCCCGTGCCCTTTCTTTGTTCTCGGTTAGGCCCTTGATACTTCCCCTGTGCTTGAAAGTTCCCTTTGTTTGATGGGAAATTAGTGTTTTTGGGGTATTGGCTTGGTCCTCCCCTTTGCTCAAAAGCCTGAGGTTGCTTGGAGGCGCTTTGCAACTGATGTGAATTTTCAACTGCGTCCTTGTTGCCATAGTTGAAACCAGGATGGTCCGGCCTTTTGAAATTCACAAAAGCCACCTTCTCAGTTTCCTCATCATCAGATTCGGTATCACTTGATGTGTATGGTTGGGTGTAGATGCAATTGTCTACCCCAAGGCTGCCTTCTCCACACGTTACAGATTTCATTACCTTTTCAACCTGCTTCTTACCCCTTCCGCCAGATTCCTTCAGCTGCTTTACATCCGTAGCTATCCTTTGGATCTGAGAAGTGATTGTCTCCTGTGCCTTGGATTCAAAAGGAGGTCCCTCACTAACCTTCTTAGCTTGGCTCCGGTCAGATTTGTCATAGTCAGTGCCGACTTGCAGCTCGGCCATGTTTTTGATGATCTTCTCGGACCTACTCGGCTTCTTCCCCAGGAAGTCACTTCTGGCTGCTGCGTTCAATGAAACCCTTTCTTCGGGAGTTAGGCCATTATAGAAGGTAGTGATCAAGAACCCTTTCTTGTAGTTGTGGTGAGGGCAGTCCCTTTGATATTCTTGATACCGCTCCCAGGCTTCATGGAGATTCTGATTAGGCTTTTGCATGAATGAAGTTATCCTTTGTCTGTTTCTCACTGTCTTATCAGTCAGGTAGAACTTATTTACGAATGTGTATGCCAATGCCCCCCATCTGTTCAAAGACTGGTGGGGTAACCCAAGATACCAGGACAGGGCCTTATCTTCTAAGGAGAAGATGAAGCCTTTGCAATAGATCACCTCCTGGGGAACCCCCCGCATCTTGATAGTATCACAGATGTTCTTAAAAGCATCCAAGTGGTGATAGGGATTGTCATTTTTAGAACTCCCTCTAAATCTTTTGTTCTGAATCATAGAGATAACAGACGACTTGAGTTCGAAGTTTGCGGCATTGAATCGCGGAATGATGACAAGGAATCTGGAATTGTTTGCCTTAGTGGAGGCTAGCTCCCTCAAAGTCTTTCTTCTTCGTCTGAATCGTTGCTGCTGCTGCCTCCCTGTTGTTCTTGGTTCTAGTGTCGCCTGTGTCGATGACGGTGATGACGCCTGACATGGGGGTGGCCTTCCTCGGAGTGCTCCAATTCCTGATCTTCCTGCTGATCATTTCTGTCGTGGCGATCGTTGCCACTCGGCGGAGGTGATTCATCCCTAGGCCTTCCCTGCTGTTGACCTTCAACTTGTTGCGGGTTGACACGGAGAGGCATGATGTCGATGACTGTGCTCCGTCGATTGGTCAAATGGTGTCGGATCTTGGTGGTACAGGGATCTCTCTTTCAGGGTTCTTGAAAGAAAGGCACGAAAAATCAAGTCAGAAAATTGAATTATTTAGTCTAGAATAAATAGCATTAAAAGGAAACAAAAGAAGAGAAAAAGGGTGCTATCAAGCTCGTTTTTAAGCTTGAGGCACGGGAGTGTAGTTAGTGGATTCAGATTCGTCTATAGTACCGTTTTTGCCTTGTCCCCAGCAACGGCGCCAAAAAGTTGACCGGCCTAAATCGCGCGTCCTAAAATTGGAGGCAGATTTGTGGACTCTGATCTCCAAAACACAAGATAAACATAGCGGAAGTGATTCGATTAACAGCGGAATACGAAAAATTCACGAGAAATTAAAACTTTTCGAAAATGAGATCTTAAAAACCTAAAACTCCTTTTATAAAAGTAAGATGAACTATTTACATCTCTGATAAATCACTTCTCGAGTGATTATATACGTCATGATACAAAATCTCAAGATTTCAAAATTCTCAGATCAACAAACTCCTAGGACCTGAGTGTATAGAGACGACATAAGACTATTCTGACTACAAGACTAGACATCACAGTGTTTCCACCTAAAATCATTGCTGCTCCTGAATTTGCTGATGTTGCTGCTGTCCACCTGCAGATCGGTTCCTTCGACCTCGACGTCCACCTAAAGGTAGAAATCTACGGGGTGAGACAATTTTAATAAATTGTCCCAGCGAGAGTTATAACTCTCCGCCAGAAACTTTGTTAAAAGCAATCAAAGGAATATCATGAGCAGGTAATTTAGGTTACTCACAGCAGGCTTGATAACAAATACTCATCTTTATTTAAGGAATATGAAGAACACGTATACTAATGCTTGAACATGATATAAAAAAAACAAGCAATGTAATATCAATCAATGTTCCTCGTAGTTCAACCTAAGCAGTTATGCTACGCGGTTGATTATGTTTTACAAACATCATTATGCCCTGCGGAGATGAGGTATGCCACTCATGCTCCAACCGATTACTAGTAAGTCACGTCGGTATCATACTAGGTCATCGAAAGAGCCGGATTCTCATGACCCTCAACTACCTCAGTCAGAATGAGGATAAACATGCAGGACATCTAGTGTCCCTGCTAATATAGCTTACCAGGGTATTCTGGTACTTTGCTATTAGAGTCATAGTGGCATTTTGCACTCTCTTCGCCATCGAAAGATTTCATGTTTATCTCTCATCGATGCGGTATAAAAGATTCCCTTGGAAGAATAGTGTTACATCATCCCGGTATAAACATATAGTGAAGGGTTGATGGATTAAGATACATCAACATCAACTCCTACACTAGGATGTAAGGATATACACATCCATATTCCCCCACATACTCTAAAGTATGTGATCCAGGAGTTCCCTTAAGAAAACCTGTTTCACCATCATTTAAATTCTGACAATGATGGATCTATGATCAGGGCTCTACATGATATGATTAAACTTGGTTATTAGGTACATTTCAGTATTCTTTTAGCATCATACATGTTTTCAAACATTAATCATTAGCATAGCAGCTATGAAAGTAGAATACTAAATGTATCAAGTCTAACTCACATCAATTATCATTTCTCAATCGTCCAATCACAAGTCATTTGACAAGCATGACCTTGATGATATTCATGGCTCTTACATCCTATCATTCTCATAAGATGCCACTTACTAGGCATCAACATATGTCATTATTCATAAAGCTAATAACATGCTTCCAATGAATATGAAATCATAATCCTTACCTGAATATGATCACCATCATGTATAGAAACCTGCATGGTTAATTCAACTGATAATAGTAAGCAGTTCATATCAAGAGTTGTACCCTTATATTCTTACAAGGGTTAGATTCCCTAATTTTCATCAAGTAGGGTTTACTATTCACCTCATGGTGAATTAATCTCATTACATCACCATGCATGAGAAACATCATCATTAAAGCCCTCAGATAAGATCAAGATTCACCAATTACCATAATTAGGGTTTCCATGATCTCTCATAATTGGATCATACCCTAATCATGCACATTCATGTATATTGAAGGTATTTTACTTGAGTTTCCACCATAAATGGTACTTTCTCTCTCCTCTCACTAGTAGATGGTGACTACACCACTTAGATTAGGTTAGGTTAAGTCCCCTTTGATCTACATAAACCAAATCACCACTATCAAGTGATTCAGGTTTGATTAGAACAAGGTATAACTCAATTAAACCTCTCAGGGGCATTTTTGGTAAATTACCCATTGATCATCCTCATGGGTCAATTCATTAATCACTTAGTACCTTAATATCTTAAGTTACCATTATGGTTTAGATTAGATCATCATTGAACCATTTACACCTTCAAGTGATTAAGTATAATCAACCTTGAAAATCTCCAATTGGTTTAGGGTTTGATCTTCAACCTTCAACCCATTTGATTCTTAAATGAACTTGAACTCATTTAACCTCAAACGACCTAGAACCCATTTGGGCTTTAAACGAGTGTGGACCCCCCCTTGATCTTAAACGGGTGTGAACCCACTTGAGATCAAACGTGTGTGAACCCGTTTGAGATCAAACGAGTGTGAACCCGTTTGAGATCAAAGGAGTGTGAACCCATTTGAGATCAAACGAGTGTGAACCCATTTGAGATCAAACGAGTGTGCACCCATTTGAGATCAAACGAGTGTAGACTCGTTTGGACTTAAATGAGTGTGAACTCGTTTGGACTCAAACGAGTGTGAACCCGTTTGAGATCAAACGAGTGTAGACTCGTTTGGACTTAAATGAGTGTGAACTCGTTTGGACTCAAACGAGTGTGAACTTACTTGGGTCCAAACCGCATGAACATAAAAGGTGACACATAGGTTATGTTTGAATAGGGTTTCCTTTGTTGAAGCCTTTAATTGGCCAAAGCCATGTTAACCACTTACAGATTGAGTCAATTAGGATGAGCCTCAATCAATTGGACTCCAATTGGGCCCAAACTTGGCCCAAACGGTCTTGAGATCGTTTGGATGACCTCCAAACGTTCTTGAGACTGTTTGCCCAAAGTTTGACCAAAATCTAAGTTGATTGTTTAGGATTGAACCCTAATTAGGTCTAAAATCAGCACTTTTATCAATTCTTCAATCTATTGAAATTGGACCTACAATGGATCAATTTTCCTTAACCCTAGACCTCCAAACGGTCTTGGGGTGTCACTAAACGAGTGTGAGACTGTTTGGGCGAACCCCAAATGGGTTTGAACCCGTTTGGATCCTCCAACCCAAAACTCTACAAGATCTATAATTAAAATAAGCAATTTCAACCCGATTAGGGTTAGGGTGTTGAAGTGCCTTCAACTCTCAATTGGTTAGGAATTAGATTATAATTCTTTGTAGGAAAGAAATCCAATACATTATGAACAGTCCCTCAAACGGTCATACCTTGGTCAACCCTATGAAATGGTCTTGGGGTCGTTTTGATCCAAACGATCTTGTAGGATCGTTTGAGATCAAACGGGTTGAACCCGTTTGACCTTAAACGAGTTGCACCCGTTTGGACCAAAAAGGGTCCAAGGTCATTTCATAAAGTGACCTAGGAATCCACGCCCATCATCCTCAACCTCTGTTCAAGTCGGTTCCTCCACCGTTTTGCTTGCAAAAGAGCAAGGAAGAAGGGAGGTAGAAGAAGAACTAATCATAGAAAACAAGAACAAAGATATGCATAACAAAGCTAAGAGTTAGAGTTATAAAACCCGCCTCAAATGTGGTTCCTAGAGCTTCCAAGCTTCCAAGCTTCAAGCCTTTAATGGAGTCTTGAGCTCCACAGGTCGGCCAAGGTCAATTCTTTAAGAAAAAGATGGGGATGGTCGGCTAGAACAAGGAACCTAAGTAAGAAAACTAGCAATTCAACCTTGTAATACGATTTCCTCCATGAATCCAAGCTAGAAGGTGGTGTTCTCTTACCTTAGAACAGGTTGGTCGTTTCCCTGAGCTCCAGAGCTTTGCCTTGGTCGGTTGAGAAATATGAGAAGTGAGGAAGTGAAGGAAAACGTTTGCTTGGCTTGGAAAGAAAGGTGCTTATATAGTTTAGGCTGATTTTCACCATAAGGACCTCTAAAGCATGTAATTCTCATCCAAGTCCCTCCTTATTTCTAAGGCACTTTCAAGCTATCAAAACTTAATCAAAGCCCATCAAAACTCAAGATCTAAGGGTAAAGAAAACCAATATGCACACTAAGGTATATATATATATGAAGGGTCTTCTTACTCATACTAGGTGTTTTCACTACAAAGATCATCCTTCTTATCCAATTATTTAATAGAAGTGCCCCTCTCATCCTTTCTTCTCTAAATGATGTCAAGAGTCATAAAATATATTCTAGAAAGTGTATAGCACAAGTTGCACCCCACATTTTGGGTAAATTGCACTTTATACCAAAATTAGGGTTTAAGCACAAGGATTGTTCCACAAGCTGCACCTTGGTACCCAAACTTGGGAAATCCATCATACCTCATCATATTCCTTCATATGATGTCTCTTTATTAGAGGAACATCTTATTCTGTGTAATTTGCAAGTTAACCCCTCTGATTGGGTAATTTGCACATAGGTCCCTGTATTACCAAACAATACTACAATCATTGTTTAAAAAGGACATAAATGAAAATGTATGTTCCTTAGGAACTTAATTACATGCCAAAAGATAATCACAAGGATTTAATTACATATCTTAGGCAAAACACCTAGGGTTAATTCATAACCCAGGTCAAGGATGTTACAAATTATCCACCCCTTACAAGGATTTCGTCCTCGAAATCAATAAAACATATTAAGAGAAAAGAGTAGGATATTTCCTTCTCATCTCTTCCTCTAGTTCCCAAGTGGCTTCTTCAACACCACGGTGATTCCAGAGAACTTTTACAAGACTTATCTCTTTCTTCTTTAGCTTTTTAATTCTGTTATCAAGGATTGACACCGGTCCTTCCTCATAAGTTATATCTTCATTCAATTCTACTTCCATAGGTTGTAGAACTGACTCGGTATCGGGATGACATTTCCTTAGCATAGAAATGTGAAACATAGGGTGTAGTTTTTGTAATTCTGGTGGTAACTCTAGTCTATAGGCTACCTTTCCAACCCATTCAATGATTGGATAAGGCCCTATAAATCTAGGAGCTAACTTCCCTTTCCTTCCAAAGTGAAGGACTCCTTTCCAAGGCGAGACCTTGAGATACACTCTGTCTCCAACCTGAAACTCCAACGGTCTACGACGCTTGTCAGCATAAGATTTTTGCCTATCTTGTGCAGTCTTAATCTGTTGTTGTATTACTTTAATCTTTTCCGTAGTCTGCTGCACAAGATCAGGACCTAACAATTGATGTTCACCAGTCTCATACCAGCATAAGGGTGATCTACAACGTCTGCCATACAAGGCTTCATAAGGTGCCATATAAATACTATGTTGATAGCTATTGTTATAGGCAAACTCTATCAAGCTTAGGTGCAGTTCCCAACTTCCTGTGAACTGGAGAACACATGCTCTCAACAGATCTTCTAAGGTCTGTATAGTCCTTTCTGACTGTCCATCCGTCTGTGGATGAAAGGCTGTACTAAACCTTAAGTGGGTGCCTAGTGCCCTATGTAGCTGTTCCCAAAAATGACTTGTGAACTGAGGACCTCTGTCAGAAACTATGGTGACAGGAACTCCGTGCAAACGCACTATCTCTTGAACATATAACTGGGATAACCTTTCAGCAGAATAGGTTGTTTTGACAGGTAAGAAATGCGCTGTCTTAGTCAACCTATCAAGAATTACCCAAATGGAATCATGTCCTTTGTTTGTTCTAGGTAGACCAACAACAAAGTCCATGGTTACATGATCCCACTTCCACTGTGGTATGGGTAAAGGTTGCATTGTTCCTGCAGGCTTCTGGTGTTCAGCTTTAACTTGCTGACACACTGGACACCTCAGAACAAACTCAGCTACGTCCTTCTTCATCCCAGGCCACCAATACATATCTTTCAAGTTTCGATACATCTTGGTGCTTCCTGGATGCATAGCATACATTGAAGAATGAGCTTCTTCCAGGACTAACCTTCTCAGGTTATCGACATCTGGTACTATCATCCTCCCATGATAGCATGCCACTTGATCATCTGATTCATGAAAACCTTCTCGCTTCTCATCACCATACTCAGATCTGATCTGCTAAACTACAACATCAACTTGCTGTGCCTCCTTAATCTGCTCTCTTAGGGTGGGTTTGATATGCATCTCAGCCAACAACCCGGCAATCCATGACACCTTCATCTGTACATTGTCTTGCCTTAAGGAGATAAGCATATCTCTCCTAGGGCATACTAAAGAGTTTAATTGTGCCCTATCAGAGGATGATGTTTCTGATTTCCTACTCAAGGCATCTGCAACTACATTGGCCTTTCCTGGATGGTAATCTATTGTACAATCATAATCCTTGATTAACTCCATCCAGCGACGTTGCCTCATGTTAAGGTCATGCTGAGAGAAGATATACTTAAGGTTCTTATGGTCTGTGAAAATCTGGAAGGTTTCTCCGTAAAGGTAATGTCTCCAGATTTTCAAGGAATGAACCACAATAGCTAACTCTAAATCATGTGTCGGATAATTCTCCTCGTGTTTCTTAAGATGTCGGGAAGCAAAAGAAATCACTTGTTTATCCTGCATCAACACACACCCAAGTCCATTTTTAGAGGCATCACAGAAAATTATGTATCATTTGCCTTGCTCAGGTAGCACAAGCACAGGTGCACTTGTCAACCTCTCCTTCAACAACTGAAAAGACTGTTGACACTTATCACTCCAGGCAAAAGGAACATCTTTCCGGGTCAACTTTGTCAAGGGTAGGGCTATAGAACTGAAGTTTTTAATGAACCTTCGATAATAGCCAGCCAACCCTAAGAAACTACAAATCTCCGTCGGTGTTTTCGGTTGTTCCCACTGTAGAACAGATTCTACCTTTTTAGGGTCAACACGAATTCCCGAGGCAGATATCACATGTCCAAGAAAAGATACCTCCGGCATCCAGAACTCACACTTACTAAACTTAGCGTATAGCTTATGTTGTCTTAGCAAAGTTAGAGCCTGAAGAAGATGTTGTTCATGCTGCTGAGTATCTCTACTATAGATCAGGATGTCATCTATAAAGACAACAACACACTAATCGAGGAAAGGTCGGAAAATTCTATTCATGAGTTCCATAAATGCAGCTGGTGCATTAGTTAGTCCGAGCGACATAACTGTGAACTCATAGTGACCATACCTTGTCCTGAAAGAATACTTGGGTATGTCACTGTCCTTAATACAAAGTTGATGATATCCTGACCTCAAGTCTATCTTCGAGAAGACGGTTGCACCACGCAACTGGTCAAAAAGATTATCAATTCTCGGCAAAGGGTACTTATTCTTTATTGTTACTTTATTTAATTGTCTATAATCGATGCATAATCGCATTGATCCATCTTTCTTTTTAACAAACAAAACTGGAGCACCCCAAGGTGAAGTACTCGATCGGATAAAACCTTTCTCAAGCAACTCTTGAAGTTGTTTCTTGAGTTCTGCCATCTCAGCAGGTGCCATCCTATACGGTGTTTGTGCTATAGGTTGGGTATCTGGGATCAAATTGATTTCAAAATCAATTCCCCGAGGCAGTGGCATACTTGGAAGTTCTTCAGGAAATACATCTTCAAATTCCCTGACTATAGCAATTTCAGCAAGGTTAGGACTCTTCATGGTGGTATCTATCACATGGGCCATGAATGCATAACATCCTTGCCTCATCAGCTTATCAGCAACCATGGCAGACACAAGACAGGTGGGTAGAATCTTTCTCTCTCCTTGAAAGATCCATGTGTTGCTCTCATCAGCAAACACATCCTGCTTGGATTCACAACCCAAGACAACTCTATACCTTTCCAAGGTATCCATCCCCAGGATTATATCAAATCCTTGCATATCAAGTGGTATAAGATCCACTTGAATGCGATGATCAGAAAAGAAGAGGATGCAGGGAGAGCATACCTCTTGCAAAATAGCAGATCCTCTCAACGGAGTTTCAAGAAACAAGCTATCTGCCCTATGTCTAACTGTTATATTGTAGTTACGAATCACTCTTCGAGTGACAAAGGAGTGCGTAGCACCTGGGTCAATCAAAACAGATACCACATAGGATTTAGACATATCAGAATATAAAAGTTCCATCTGACCTGCCACAACCCATTGATTGACTACTGCTTCTGGTGGATTCATAGCATAGAACCTTGCTGTCGCCTGAGGTTGAGTTGGTACTGACGATCCAGCCTGAGACGCTTGTCCACATCCTCTAGCTGCTCCTTGAGACTGCCTTCTCTGTGATCCCTATTGATCCTACCTCAGAGGACGTGTCACACTGACAGGCCTAGACCTACAGTCCTTCATCAGATGTCCCACCTTCCCACAGTTATAGCAACTTCTCTCCAGTTGTTGTGGTCTTGGCGATCCTGTGACCGATATTGATGTTGAACTGTGAGTCTCTCGTGGCGGTAAACCTCATCCTCTACCTCTACTTGGGGACCACTGAGTCTGAGAACTCGATCTGGGTGGTGGAGGTGTAGGTGCAGAGAATCTAGTCTTCTTAAAGTCTCTAGATGAAGATCCCTGGAACTGTGGATATCTCTTTTGGGTTTGTCTTTTCTCGACTACGGATCTCTCTATCCTTCGGACTGACTCAACAAAGGTAGAGAATCTCTCTCAGTTTTCTAGTGCAGACACGGGAGTAGTCATGTCAGCATTCAAACCCTTCTCAAACCTCCTAATCCTTTCTTCATTTGTGGTATCCATATGCGGACAGAATCGCAACAACTCCATGAACTTAGCCTCATACTCGCTAATGTTCATCATACCCTGTCTCAGACTCTCAAACTGAGAGATCTTCTCGTCCAGGAAGGTCTTTGGAAAATATCAGTGGACAAATTCCCGACGAAAGTCTTCCCACGAGATCTCTATTCCAGGCCTCTTCTGCTCTTCCATGGTCCACCAGTGACCAACACTACCTTTGAGAAGATAGACAGCATGTCTAACCTTCTCACCTTCGGGGATGTTAAGGATTCTAAAAGCTTTCTCCAACTCAGTTATCCACAGATCAGCATCAGCAGGGTCAGCTGTTCCAAAATATTCAGTTGCTCCGACCCGACGAAGTCGCTCGAACGTTTTACCGATACCTTGGCCCTCAGACTGGACAGGTGCCCTAGGTGCAGGCATGGGCATCCTGTCTGTGATATGTGTCATGGCAGTCATAAACTGCCCAAACATAGTTTGAACCGCTGGATTTCTCATGTCAGCTGGGTCAAACCGAGGTGGCTCCATAGGTGGCTCAGGTACAGGTTGCTCTATTTCTAGGTTCCTTGCACCTTCTCGAGGCGCAGCAACACTACTTTCGGCCTCGTACTCCACCTGTGGTCCAGACATCCTTAATTATCTTCTTCTCCTAAGGAGCAGAAGACTCTATTAGATAAGAAAGAAGTACTAAGGATAGACTTGACACTCTAAGTCCTATGTCTCTGTAGACTCAGCGAACCTAGAGCTCTGATACCACTAATTGTGGGCTCTGATCTCCAAAACACAAGATAAACATAGCGAAAGCAATTCGATTAACATCGGAATACGAAAATCACGAGAAATTAAAACTTTTCGAAAATGAGATCTTAAAAACCTGAAACTCCTTTTATAAAAGTAAGATGAACTGTTTACATCTCTGATAAATCACTTCTCGAGTGATTATATACGTCATGATACAAAATCTCAAGATTTCAAAATTCTCAGATCAACAAACTCCTAGGACCTGAGTGTACAGAGACGACATAAGACTATTCTGACTACAAGACTAGACAACACAGTGTTTCCACCTGAAATCACTGCTGCTCCTGAATTTGCTGTTGTTGCTGCTGTCCACCTACAGATCGGTTCCTTCGACCTCGACGTCCACCTAAAGGTAGAAATCTACGGGGTGAGACAATTTTAATTAATTGTCCCAGTGAGAGTTATAACTCTTCGCCAGAAACTTTGTTAAAAGCAATCAAAAGAATATCATGAGTAGGTAATTTAGGTTACTCACAGCAGGCTTGATAACAAATACTCATCTTTATTTAAGGAATATGAAGAACACGTATACTAATGCTTGAACATGATATAAAAAAAACAAGCAATGTAATATCAATCAATGTTCCTCGTAGTTCAACCTAAGCAGTTATGCTACGCGGTTGATTATGTTTTACAAACATCATTATGCCCTACGGAGATGAGGTATACCGCTCATGCTCCAACCGATCACTAGTAAGTCGCATCGGTATCATATTAGGTCATCGAAAGAGCCGGATTCTCATGACCCTCAACTACCTCAGTCAGAATGAGGATAAACATGCAGGACATCTAGTGTCCCTGCTAATATAGCTTACCAGGGTATTCTGGTACTTCACTATTAGAGTCACAGTGGCATTCTGCACTCTCTTCGCCATCGAAAGATTTCATGTTTATCTCTCATCGATGCGGTATAAAAGATTCCCTTGGAAGAATAGTGTTACATCATCCCGGTATAAACATATAGTGAAGGGTTGATGGATTAAGATACATCAACATCAACTCCTACACTAGGATGTAAGGATATACACATCCATATTCCCCCACATACTCTAAAGTATGTGATCCAGGAGTTCCCTTAAGAAAACATGTTTCACCATCATTTAAATTCTGACAATGATGGATCTATGATCAGGGCTCTACATGGTATGATTAAACTTGGTTATTAGGTACATTTCAGTATTCTTTTAGCATCATACATGTTTTCAAACATTAATCATTAGCATAGCAGCTATGAAAGTAGAATACTAAATGTATCAAGTCTAACTCACATCAATTATCATTTCTCAATCGTCCAATCACAAGTCATTTGACAAGAATGACCTTGATGATATTCATGGCTCTTACAACCTATCATTCTCATAAGATGCCACTTACTAGGCATCAACATATGTCATTATTCATAAAGCTAATAACATGCTTCCAATGAATATGAAATCATAATCCTTACCTGAATATGATCACCATCATGTATAGAAACCTGCATGGTTAATTCAACTGATAATAGTAAGCAGTTCATATCAAGAGTTGTACCCTTATATTCTTACAAGGGTTAGATTCCCTGATTTTCATCAATTAGGATTTACTATTCAGCTCATGGTGAATTAATCTCATTACATCACCATGCATGAGAAACATCATCATTAAAGCCCTCAGATAAGATCAAGATTCACCAATTACCATAATTAGGGTTTCCATGATCTCTCATAAGTGGATCATACCCTAATCATGCACATTCATGTATATTGAAGGTATTTTACTTGAGTTTCCACCATAAATGGTACTTTCTCTCTCCTCTCACTAGTATATGGTGACTACACCACTTAGATTAGGTTAGGTTAAGTCCCCTTTGATCTACATAAACCAAATCACCACTATCAAGTGATTCGGGTTTGATTAGAACAAGGTATAACTCAATTAAACCTCTCAGGGGCATTTTTGGTAAATTACCCATTGATCACCCTCATGGGTCAATTCATTAATCACTTAGTCCCTTAATATCTTAAGTTACCATTATGGTTTAGATTAGATCATCATTGAACCATTTACACCTTCAAGTGATTAAGTATAATCAACCTTGAAAATCTCCAATTGGTTTAGGGTTTGATCTTCAACCTTCAACCCATTTGATTCTTAAATGACCTTGAACTCGTTTAACCTCAAACGACCTAGAACCCATTTGGGCCTTAAATAAGTGTGGACCCCCCCTTGATCTTAAACGGGTGTGAACCCACTTGAGATCAAACGAGTGTGAACCCGTTTGAGATCAAACGAGTGTGAACCCGTTTGAGATCAAACGAGTGTGAACCCGTTTGAGATCAAACGAGTGTAGACTCGTTTGGACTTAAACGAGTGTGAACGCGTTTGGACTCAAAGGAGTGTGAACCCGTTTGAGATCAAACGAGTGTAGACTCGTTTGGACTTAAACGAGTGTGAACTCGTTTGGACTCAAACGAGTGTGAACTTACTTGGGTCCAAACCGCATGAACATAAAAGGTGACACATAGGTTATGTTTGAATAGGGTTTCCTATGTTGAAGCCTTTAGTTGGCCAAAGCCATGTTAACCACTTACATATTGAGTCAATTAGGATGAGCCTCAATCAATTGGACTCCAATTGGGCCCAAACGGTCTTGAGATCGTTTGGATGACCTCCAAACGGTCTTGAGACTGTTTTCCCAAAGTTTGACCAAAATCTAAGTTGATTTGATTAGGATTGAACCCTAATTAGGTCTAAAATCAGCACTTTTATCAATTCTTCAATCTATTGAAATTGGACCTACAATTGATCAATTTTCCTTAACCCTAGACCTCCAAACGGTCTTGGGGTGTCACTAAACGAGTGTGAGACCGTTTGGGTGAACCCCAAACGGGTTTGAACCCGTTTGGATCCTCCAACCCAAAACTCAACAAGATCTATAATTAAAATCAACAATTTCAACCCGATTAGGGTTAGGGTGTTGAAGTGCCTTCAACTCTCAATTGGTTAGGAATTAGATTATAATTCTTTGTAGGAAAGAAATCCAATACATTATGAACAGACCCTCAAATGGTCATACCTTGGCCAACCCTATGAAACGGTCTTGGGGTTGTTTTGATCCAAACAATCTTGCAGGATCGTTTGAGATCAAACGGGTTGAACCCGTTTGACCTTAAACGAGTTGCACCCGTTTGGACCAAAAAGGGTCCAAGGTCGTTTCATAAAGTGACCTAGGAATCCACGCCCATCATCCTCAACCTCTGTTCAGGTCGGTTCCTCCGTCGTTTTTCTTGCAAAAGAGCAAGGAAGAAGGGAGGTAGAAGAAGAACTAATCATAGAAAACAAGAACAAAGATATGCATAATAAAGCTAAGAGTTAGAGTTATAAAACCCGCCTCAAACGTGGTTCCTAGAGCTTCCAAGCTTCCAAGCTTCAAGCCTTTAATGGCGTCTTGAGCTCCACAGGTCGGCCAAGGTCAATTCTTCAAGAAAAAGATGGGGATGGTCGGCTAGAACAAGGAACCTAAGTAATAAAACTAGCAATTCAACCTTGTAATACGATTTCCTCCATGAATCCAAGCTAGAAGGTGGTGTTCTCTTACCTTAGAACAGGTTGGTCATTTCCCTGAGCTCCAGAGCTTTGCCTTGGTCGGTTGAGAAAGATGAGAAGTGAGGAAGTGAAGGAAAACGTTTGCTTGGTTTGGAAAGAAAGGTGCTTATATAGTCTAGGCTGCTTTTCACCATAAGGACCTCTAAAGCATGTAATTCTCATCCAAGTCCCTGCTTATTTCTAAGGCACTTTCAAGCTATCAAAACTTAATCAAAGTCCATCAAAACTCAAGATCTAAGGGTAAAGAAAACCAATATGCACACTAAGGTATACATATATATATGAAGGGTCTTCTTACTCATACTAGGTGTTTTCACTACAAAGATCATCCTTCTTATCTAATTATTTCATAGAAGTGCCCCTCTCATCCTTTCTTCTCTAAATGATGTCAAGAGTCATAAAAGATATTCTAGAAAGTGTATAGCACAAGTAGTCGAGCTTTTTCATTTATAAACCTGAATCCTTCTAGGCCCCCACAACTTTGTTTACGGGGTCGAAGTAGATATACGGGGTCGAACACAGGGACAAGGGGGTAGTGTTGAGAACCCAAAATCGACACGCTACACTCCGACAGGTATAAAGAGATTATAAATTCCCTAAGAGGGAAGCATAAAGATGTCACGAACAAAACAAGAAAACTATCTCCAGGTGGAGTTACTAGAAAGATTTAAGGTTTTAAGCATTTAGCAGTTTTTAGGGGGTTTTCATGCAACAGAAACAGAAGGATAAACCTGGAGCTAAGGCGAGGTACGAAGGATAGAACTGCGGTAAAACAAGCGGCGGTAGAACCAATCATGTACCCCTCCTCTCGAAGCGGGCACCTCTAACAAGGCATCAGTTCCACTCTCGGGGTCACCGGACTCAAATTAGAGTGGAAAGGTCACTAAAGCAACTCCGTTCCGGGCACTCTCGTACTCCAGAATCGGACCAAACACTAGAGCCACAACACAACTCTCGAAGTTGTTGTGACAGGAAAACATGATTCGGTAGCTAAGCGAAACGCGATCCAAAACATGCAAGCTAGAGTTCAGATATCAAATCATAGCAGTCATCCAACATATGGCACCAAGCATAGAGAAGCAAGTAAGTAAGTTTTTCTATTTCTATAAGCATTAAAGGTTTTAATTACAATGCATGAGTAAAGAATTAAATAACATAATTAAAGATAGGTGTCGCCTTCTTGATGTAGAAGGACGACAGGCTACAGTAACCATCCCGCCCGATATCGGACAGGGGCTAGCCCGATACAGCCGTGTCGGGCGGCACACTCTCTCAAGCGGCACACCGCGACGGGTGATTGCATCGCTCAAGGACCTGGCCGATACGCTCAAGTCGGGTGGCACACTCTCTCTAGCGGCACGCATGACGGGCAGAGTGTATCGGTTCGACATCGTGTCGGGCATGGAGTTGTGTATCCTACTGTCGGGCACTCGTGTCGCGCATCTACATCGGCCGATATCGGCTTCCAGTGTCGCCCAGTACAATCCTAGGTGAACCAATCCCCTCCCTCTCGGGATGAGGAAGAGCTCACCTAGTGTCGCCCGGTACGAACACTGGAGCACGATACTCCTGCTCTTGCAGCCTCCTCTGAAGATCACTCGACTGTCCGAAACCTGAAGTGACCAAGCTTGTCCGAACTGTCTAAAAAAACTGTCTTTTCGGCTCCCTGTAGCTGCTATTTATAGGCAGCTGGTCGTGAGAAGATATGGTGCTCAAAGCGCCACGTGTCCTCCTTTCCGCCGTTCAGTTGGTGGTCGGATGATGCGGGTATCGCCCGGTATCGCCCGGCACAAGGAGGTCGGCTGTCGGGCGTCGTGGCGAGGGACGCCTGCCGGTGGGTGGCCGATATCGCGCGACACATGGAGTAGTTGCGGCGCGCTTGGCTCCCTGTCGGGTAAAGAGGCGTGTCGTCCATCGGTTCCTTCTCGCGCGGCATCCTTGCGTCGCGCGTCGTCGTATCGCTCAGCTTTGCCGGTCAGCGTGTGTATCGGGCGTCAGGGGACCGAGACAGTCTTGGACTTATTTGCGGACCGGAACGGCCTTATTGGTGCTAAATGGGCCAAAATAGGAGGAAACTCTGAAAAAGATAGAAATATTGGACTGAGAGCATTGTTTGGCTAATTATTGCGAAAATGCATATAAAAGAGAGGAAAAAAGCAGAAAAGAGCAGTTTTGATAACAGAATAAAGGCCAAAAACATCACAAAATTTGGTGTTATCAATACCTCATCTCCACAGGGCATAATGATGTTTGTAAAACATAATCAGCCGCGTAGTATAATTGCTTAGTTTAAGCTACAAGATTCTTAAATGGTGTTACACTGCATAGTAGATATGTTCTTCACCTTATCTATATGTTGATATTCTGCTTAATACCTCTGTGTTGTTGATTACTTTAAATTGTTTATATTGTTCTTTGACTTGCTATATAAAGCTTCTAGTTGAGAGTTATAACTCTCGCTGGGACAATTTGTACATTGTCTCACCCCGTCGACTTCAACTTTTTAGGTGGTCGTCGAAGACAAAGGAACCGGCCTACAGGTGACCAATCCCAGCAGCAGCACCAGGAGCAGCAGTGAATCTCAGGTGGAGATACTGACTGCTGAGATAGTTGTTAGAAAGTCAGTCCTATGCCGTCTCTGTACTCTCAGGTCCTAGGAGTTGATGGTCTGAGATTTTGGTTTTATCTCTTGAGATTTTGTATCATTATGTATATAATTACTCAGGAAGTAATTATCAGAGATGTAAACAGTTTAATCCTTTTTCTATGAAAGAAGTTTTAAGGTTTCAAGCTCTTATCTCAAAAAGTTTTAATTTCTCGTGATTTTTATCTTCCGCTATTAATCGATTGCTTCCGCTAAGTTTAAATCGTATTTATATCGTGGTTTTGGAGATCGGAGCCCACATCCTGCATGGGGACGCATTGGAGCAATGCGTCCTGCATGGAGACGTATTGAGCAATGCGTCCCGGCGGGGGACGCATTGGTGCCTGTCTCGTGCTGGGACGTATTGGCCCACAACAGAGCAATGCGTCCCGGACCGGGACGCATTGCCCTCCTGTGGGACCAATGCGTCTTGCTCCAAAATGTGCCATTTTGGACAATAAGTTCAAGAACGTGCCATTTAGGTAATTAAAATTCGCAAATGTGTCATTTATGTTTTTTTGCCAATAATTAATGGGGTACTTTTACTGCTGAAATTAATTGAAACATGTGTGGAATATGATGTTGAATGGTGAATCGGCGTGGATACGTTTAGGAATAGCAGATAAAAAGGATACTTCCACAGAAGCAACACATGATGGTAGCTGGCAAAAATTAATTTCCACATAAGCACGTTGGCGGCAACGGCTGTTCAACTAAGCCTAATCGCGTACCAGAGTGGACAGACGGCGTATAAGAAGCAGACCATAGCGCCGCTCCTGAGCACTCTTGTCACTGCCGATCCATCGACGAGAGCGGATCAGATGGGGTTCGTGCTGAATGATGCGATGCTACAGCTGCTGCAACGAGCGGTTCTTGGACCAGTAGCTGGTGACCATCGTGCTTGGGATCCAGCCGCGGTGGACTTTATTTACCGTTTTATTCCTATGGTAAACGTCTATGGTACGGAGCCCTGGAACGTCAGGGATCTGCTGACGGCGGAAGGGGTTCGCGGCGATTACGCCGTCTTCTTCTCGCCGAGGGTGCGGGGTTCGCGGACGGCAGGTAGAGGGTCCTGGCTGATCAGCCAGACGGTCGAGATCAAGAGCGCAAGCGGCGAGGTGATCGGTGAGAGTGAGAAGATGGTTCTCAAGTTCCCGTTCTTGCGTCCAGACGAGGAGGAAAAGGACGCGTTGAGGCCGACGCCGATGGCGTACGTGATGTACGAATACGCTTTGCGGACGTCCATCTCATCGGATTCACAGGATATGGTCATCTGCATGATGACGATGAACCCGCGTCGAGTGGCAAAGAGGCGTGGCACAGCTTGATCGGCAGGCTGTCGCACGGAGGTCGAGAAATGGTTCGATTTACTGAACCACGGCCGGTAATCTCCGTCTCTTCCGTGATCTTAATTTTCGATCAGCCGCTTTCGATTTACTGAACCACGGCGGGCCAGTGATTTGATCGTCTCCTGCTTGATGATGTTAGCATGGTGGCACAGGGAACCTACTGTCGTCTATATATGAATTTAGGTGTTGTTGATGGTTCTTGCTCTGCTTGTGGATTATTCCTGGCCATGGAGATAGAATCAGATAGTTTGTATATGAGCTTAGTTTCTTTTTGAGATCGATCTTGTGGTTTTTGTTGAAAGTGTGAGATTTAGATTTGCCAGGCTTTGTCAATGATCTGCAGACAGCATTAATTTTTGCACCTTGCGTCAAACGAAACAAACTTCTACTTACATGTTTAACCATATAAGTAAGAGACAATTGATCTTTCAATTTGAAAAATTTCTTTATAACGTTGACGGAATTACGACAGTGTTAATGATATCAGATTCTACACGATCTTACGTTTGTTGATGATGTCAGATTCTCATTGATGTACATGTGAACAAATTTGAGATTCAGTTCTGATCTTAATAGATATTAGGTCGGCCGGCCCTCTCATTATCCACAGACTGCAGTTCAGTACCTTTTCCACAACTAGGATGATCATCTACATGTTTACCAAAGCAACGAGTAATTGGTTGTCAAGTAGAGAAAGAAGTAAAATAAGCTTTTACATACACACTTTTCTGAAAAACAATGACAGAACCGAAGTGTTAATGCTGTCGGATACTACACTGAATATATTCTGCACAAAGGGCTAAAAAGCATAATACATGGTAATAAATTATATATGCGTAAAGGACATCTCCGTTTCTTGTTTCACATCATCAATTCAGAGAATGACAAAGCTCTTATGGTCATGAGAGTAATTGTTGAACAGATACGAATTTGAGTTTATTGATGTGAGTCAAGCTGATGTGTTCGATATTCTGCATGTGACTAAACTGCAACTTCTCCCTCCCACTTGATTGGTAACACAATAAGCATATAAAATCTAATGATAAATATTAGTGGAGAAATAATAACTCAAACATCATTCAACATGTGATTAATACAGATAGCCCCACATGACGTCCTGAACTAATACTACTTTCCAAATTCCTTGACATGTTAACACAGAATTAATCTGTTTCCAAACATCATTCAATATCACACAGAAGAATAACGATTGATTTCAAGGAGATAATTTACTGAACCACATCGATACTTGCCAATATAATCCAAACACACCAAAAATTACCAAGGATGATAGGTCAAACGCATGATACATTAAGCAAAATTATGTATTAATAACGAAAAATAAAACTACTATATTATTAACAAATTACATTCTCCCTCGCGATAATGGTGACATCACATAAAATATATAACCTTTTTTTAATTAATGGCTGAGTGTAAGGGAGCCTCGCAGGGGTTGATTCTTGCGTTCATGAGTTTAATTGGAGGTGGAGGAAGAGGAATCAGTGGAGGAAGGTGACCGGACGGGAGGGAGTGCTGAGAACTTGAGGTCGTCGGGTGGTGTGGGCAGGAGTGGGATCCTGCAGAGTGTGAGGGGTGGGGGAGGAGGTTGTCAGGACGCTGAGGCACGGGAGACAAACAGATAGATATGCAACCAAGTGTTAGACGTTGGAGCTGCAACCCCTGGACGAAAGAGTGAGATGAATGGGTAGGGGGAGAACCGGCTCTATTGGCTCGATTTATCACGTGTGGGTGTGTTTTAGGAATTCATATGTGACTTCAAAATAATAGATAATTCAATAAACGACACATAATTAATATCAGAAGCTAATTTCTCTATGTAATTCTTCAAAATACTACATAGGATAACACATTCTTTAATTTTACCCTCTAATAAAGGCAACATATTTATGAAGTTGAGTATCAATCAGTTAGCCCCAGTTTGGTTCGAGACTGAGATTCTCAGGATTGGGTTAGTCGGGGTTAGTCAGTAGATCTAGATTGGGGTATTCAGGATCCAGTCTGATTCCATTTGACAACCCAGTCTAATTCTGGTCAGCTGGTCTGGATTGAGTCAGGTTTCAGTCTGACTCCGTTTGGCTAGCAGTCTGGATTCAGTCTGATTTTGTTTGGTAACGTAGTCAGGATCTGCTTATTCTGTCCTATTCTTATAGAATTGTTTTAACAATAACAAAACTTGTGAAGCTGTGATGCCACTACAATATAAGTACAAAATTAACAAAATAAATATAATTTGATACATAATGTGGGTGATATTGTTTGTTGTTTAGTGAAATGAATAGTAATGAGTATGCTCATTTTATATGTTTATTTTAAATAAATTAAATTTTACAAGTGTCTTGCATGGCATGTTTATTTTGTATATATATAGTTGTGCATATTCGATCTATTAATTAGTAACTGACAAGATAATTATAATTGGCATAATAGAATATAAATTACGCACAAGTAGACCAAACATCATTTGAATGATAGTGTTATTAAAATGGCCATAATTATTTCATAATAAAAGATATGACAGAGTAAAGATGATAACATTTGCATCAGAACTTAAACAACGTCGAAAAAAAGCTGATAAGAACATAATGTGGTATGGGACAAAAGCGTCCTGAACCAAGGGAGAGCGGACAAAAATGAGCGGCTTGCCCTGGGCCTAGACCTACACACCCATACATACATGTTAAGATAGTGACCAGCCACTGTGCTGGCCAGTCTTCAGGGTGGACAATGATTGGTCTTGCTCCCACGTAGAACATTTCCAGTTTGCCCACTTTAGGGCCTCCTCGTACTCGTCCCATGACACGGGACAATCCTCCTACAACGGCTGATGTTGTTGTTTGATGTTGTCTTTTGGCCAATCAAACAGTAACGGTAGATGAGGAACATGGTTATTGACCCCAACCTTTCCTTCTTCCTGGTTCTCAAATTTGAACCCCTATTGTGCAGGCTCCACCATTGTGTGCAGGCTCGCAACATACTTTTTTACAAACAATGTATTCTTCAACATATTTATGTATCTTTAATGGGGACAAGCTTTTCCAAATGGTTTTCAACTGGTTCAAAGTTATGAAATGCATTCCCGTTATGTTTCAAATATCAGTGCACGTCTCCATCCAAGCCTCTCGAGTATAAAATCCACGGATACATTTCCTCATGTCATACTAACTTTTCATGGCATCAAGTAGGATTTGATCATACTATGGACGCCATAAAGTAAAAATGTTCGTTGGATGTGCAACCATATTACAGATTCTGTAAGTAATATATTTCAGAAGTAAGAGTGTATATCACAATTATGTAGATAAAACCATAATTAATACTGAATATCTTATACAACATAATAATTCAAAAGGAATATGTAATCATCTTTGTCATAACGTTTACACATATCATATTAAGTTGTGGTAGATAAGCTAAGTATGGGTTATTACAACAACATGTCTGACGTTTGAATAAAATTTTACAGGATTGATCGTTCTAATATAAATGGCACATAAATGACATGGAGTCATCGGAGGTGATGGTGTACCTAATAGAAGATTATAACTATTCTCTAACTTGTTAACCGTAGTGTAAGTGTATCGTATTGGTATTGGTATTGGTATGATTTGTAAACCTCTTCGGCATCATGATGAATTTCAATAAAATCCTTCATGTTCATTACTTGAACCCAGACAGACTTGCACTCATCAGTCAATAACTTAATCTTAGCCTTCAAAGAATGAGTTGTTGGTGGGAGATCAACTGCCCAATGAAAGTATTTGCAACGGTCTTTTTCCTATATTGTAATATGAATTTTGGATTGGTGTTTGCGAACATATATCCATGTCATAGTCGATAATAACTTGTGTTTGGGGCCTCTGCGTGTCAAACCTCTTGGGTAGAGCAGATGTAATACATTTCTCCTGGTCTTTCACTAAGAATGCCAAAGTCATACAACCCGACATCTTATGTATTAATCCGTAATGCGGATAGAACACCACAAAAACACCTCCTACCTTCAGATCCATCTGTTGACATCTAAATACATGTAATAGTATAATTGAAGGTAAGCCAACCAAGTAGGGATTTAGTTAAATAAATTATTCATGCATCTTCAAGTTTAAACATACAACATAATTCATAATCAAGATGGTATTGGATTTTATGTTATGAATTATTGTAACCTTCATCCTCTATTGGTGAATCATTATCAGTCGGCATGTGAAGTTTTTCACGAAGATAGTCCCATCTTCTACTAAGTGTAGTAATTTTAGTGGCCAACCTATGTATATCTTCTCTTGTGGAACATACAAAATCACAACATGAAGACCATTGTTTCCTTTCATTTTGTGCATATGCTAGTTGTGTTACCATAGCATCCCTAATTGCAGTTAGGGTTGTAACGGTATGTTGTACTTGTTGTGTGGGTAACATCATCTGACACCTATTTTCAACCAGACCCCTGCCACACGTAAAGTACGGCCTGTGTGGATTGTTATCTTTGAGATGACCATTTATCGCATCTCTTCCATCCATATACACTCACATGGTGCAACAACAGATTCCACATGGGCAAACAGGCATCTCGGTATCCATTTGAACCAAACCTATTGATAAAAAAATAATGACACACTCAGAAGTGGGCGGTATACCAAGCATCTAAGTTATGCATCAAATTCAAAAAGGGAATAAGTCAAACATGTCGTAGAACATATTTCAATGTCTGAAAGTTGTAAAAAATATGAAATTCAATGATTTTCCCACAGAATTGGCAAGTCTTTCACGCAAAACATCTCCCTCCCTAGCATCAACCTGGCTTGTTTGTTGGAGAGAACTCAAATCATTCAAGATATCAGGGGTATTATGAGGATCATTTAAGTTATCGTCTATTAAAGGATCACCATCATTTTGGTGTTAGATAAAATTATGGATGATACAACAAGCCATTACTATGCGAGACTGTGCATGCACAGGAAAAGTCGCTCCTTTTCAAAAGTAGGAAAACCTCTACTTCAACACACCAAAGGCTCGTTCAATAGTGTTACGGAGTTGAGTATGTCGGTGGTTGAACATCTCCTTATTGCTGGTGTATGAGTTTATGTTACCCCGATACTCTACTATATGGTAAGCTACATTTCGATATGGTGTAAGAAATTGGCCTGGTTGGCGTACCTTGCATCAATAAGATAATACTTTCCAACAGACACTTTAAAACCACCTGTGATTGTAGCTACATGTAGTACCCATTAGTCAACTATAGAGCCCTCCCAAGTAGTCATGATATATGTAAACTCCATTGTGAAGTCTACTACAACCATGACATTCATAGAAACATTCCCTTTTCTATTTCTATAACAGTTCTGCTTATCACACTTCACCAAAATGGGGATGTGTGTCCCGTCAATTGCACCAATGGCATCTTAAGACAAGTATATATATAATTTAGTGAGGACAAAAGTGGTTATACTAGCAACGGAATCCACATGGTCAACAAATTCATGGTCATGCCTTGAAAGTAAGGGTAAAATCTTGTACTCTCGAGTATGCGTCGGTGCGTAGTTGTGGATGTAGTTTGCATCACGACATATTCATTGCACAAAGCACACACTGCATCTAATACCTCATTAAACTTTCTACTTATGGTCTTACCACTATGAATGTAGTCTTCAGCCATAACACGATTGGTATGCCCATATCCAACCATTTGAAGAAAGTAGCATATGACCTCCACTAATGACACACCTCTAGTACTTTTCAACAAACCACGCTCCTTAAGTTTATCCACAAAGGCTAAAACCGTGCCAGGTAGCATATGGTACAGGTCATACGCCCTCCTTTCATGGCCAATTATTATTTCTAAAACCTTTTGATGGCCGCTCCTACTACTAACCAGTCTCGGTATTAGTTTTTGTGTGGCTCTGTCGGTTGAATTGTCTATGATATTGTGTGATATTTGGTCTGCTATTTGGTCGGCAATTGCGTTAGCAATGACATTAGCAAGACCGGACATAAGATCCAAAAGTTGTAAATGTCATCAGTTGTTTGTGGATGTTCAATATCGGCCATGATGTCTATAAATTAAAAGCAATTACCCACATAAGAAATAAATACAAAGATCGCAGATATGAAATCACCATGATAAACATACCTATTTGTTACTTACTATGAAAATTAAAATGTTTTGTAATCATTGAAAACATTACAGAGTACCAAATTTAGAAATTATTCCCAAAGCAAGAAAATATTTCAACATCAAATTTAGAAATTTTTCTTAAATTAAAGGCAGACTACCGATATAGTTCTTAAATTAGACAACCTTACAAGAACGACTAAGGGATAGGGCCTTTGTTATTACCATTGTGCTACTATACAGAGAAGGTGGCGATTGTTAATATGGTGGCGTGAAGGGTGTTTGTGATCCAGAAGATCTGTTCTTCATTTCCCAAAGATCTTACAACCAAATGGTAATTTTTTGTGGGGTATCTAGAAGGCTTAGGTAAATTTTACGATTTGATGACTCCTTTATGGCATGCACAAGAGTGGTAAAAATAGGGACAGGGGTTCCAGGGTAAGTTGCATGAAAATGGTACAAAATGGTTTGATACTCATCTTTGTCATTAGATCTATCGACAATACTTATGCCCATCTCATGTCCCTTTGAAAACACCTTTGTGAATTCAGAAATGACATCATTAGTAAGGCCACAACTATCCAGTGTCGTTGAGGCTCACTTCCTGCGTATATGCGTGGTAGGAGTCCTTACACCAACACTTTGGTTGTCAGTTCCACAGTTGTTGTCCTCACGTTGCATCCCAAAATAACCCATATCTTCAGTAAGACCGATTGGTTCTGGGCTGACAAATGTATTAGATGCATCTAAGTCAATAGCAACATCATCTTCAGATGGAACATCAAAAGGAAGTTGTCTATCTGTTGAGGACATCACATGATGCCCCCTAGCGATGTTCCTCCCACCCATCATCTCGACTTCGTAGTAGTGGTAGAATGGTCATGTGATCAATCTCGCTAGTTCCTTGTTTCCCTAAAATGGTCAAGCACTACTGATTAGGTCAATTCTGAATAACTTTAAGTGAATATTTAATATTTAGGGGGATGTATCTTTGGACATACCGTAAGTGTCTCCCTCCACTCTGGGATGTCAGGTAGTATTGGCTTGTGCCTGCTCTAATCCCAGCCAACACCACTTTTGTTTGTCACCGATCTTATCTTTGCAAAGTCTCTCCTGAGGTTCTTCCACTGAGTTTTAAGCTGATCCATTGTACCATCCGTCCTCCCCATCATGTTCTGCCAATCACGTAGCATCTCCCTCCATGCATCCCTAGTAAAAATTCTATCTATACACCTACCCAAGTCATATTGTCTCCTCAATGATGAAACTAAAGCTTCATCCGACTCTTTGGTCCATACAATACGGATCTTCGGGTCTGGTGCAGATATAGTACCAATGGCATTGCAATAGATCACTATAGTCAGGGTGTTTAAATGAAACCTTTATACCAACCTAGTTTGAGGCTGTTTGGGGTAGTTTACACAGCAATAACTTGAATTAAAGTAGTCTATTTTAGTAAGAGATTATTAAGGTTTGATGATTAACAGAAGTAGAATTTAAAATAATAATATATAACATTGATTAGGGTACTATTTAAGGTCATACAACCCACTGTAAGGGGAAAGGTGACACATAATTTGTTCCATATAAGTAGTTTGTTCCAATTACTAGTTTGTTATTACAATCAATATCAGTTCCATGATATTCGAATGAGATTGCATATATGCAATTAAGCAAATAACAAAGAAACCATTCAACGAAACAAAACATGGCATACAAACAACAACCACAGGAAACAACACTGATATTTTGATCCATCATACAGAAATTGGTTTTTTTCCTGTACAAAATCATATAGACCACATTAAAGAGAAACAAGATACATATTTGTTCCCATCATAGAGAATTAGTTAATAACAAATAACAGTCATTAGTTTTGGTATACAAGCAAATAACAAAGCAAATAACAAGATGGGTAGGTGTAAAGGTCATTTGTTTTGGTAAACAAGCAAATAACAAAGAAACCATTCAATGAAACATGAGACATATTTGTCCCCATCATGTGTTCAAAATACTCACATATGAAAATGACATTCCCAGTTCAAAATACTCATATATGATATTTACATTCCAAGTTCAGATTACTCACATACGACAGACAGTGAAGATGAATATTTTTTTGTACCAACATACATAAATAGTTTGTTGTTTTATTCAAAATCAATGAAAAAGTTCAAAATCAAATCCAGAAAAATAATGCCCTATTCAACCATGGAATAGCATAAAAAGATTTGATGAGTTACTTCAGCATTGATGATTCTAATAGAAAACAACAGACGTAACGAATGCCCTGCTATCTAACATAGCAATATAAGTAATAGAGTAGGCATAACAAGCAATGAGGACATCATTAATGATTCTAATAAAAAACAACACACATAACGAATGTCCTTCTATCTGACATATTAAACTGAACAAATATACATATTTTGGTCAATCATTATAGTTGAACAGGCTATGTTTATGAATAGGGAAAATATACATAATAGGTGGACTAGGTAAATATTGACTTGTTTATGAACACATAAAATATTCAATACACAATCGTAATACTGATCATTTAGGGTAAATCATTTTAATTTATTTGTTATTATGGTATAATGGTTAAATAATGACATAATAATTTAATTGCTACTCAATGAAGCTCAACCAGGAATTCAGACCTCATTCAAGGGATCAGAGCACATTAAACTGAAAAAATATACCAAATTTTGGTCAATCATTATAGTTGAACATGCTATGTTTATGAAAAGAGAAACTATACACTACACAATAATAGGTTCCAACTTAAATAAACATAATACATAATAGGTGGAGTCGAATTTTCCAACATAATAGACCTAGTTCAAGGGGTCAGGCCTCATTCAAGGGATCAGACAATGTTCCAACATAAATAAACATAATACATAATAGGTGGACTAGGTAAATATTGACCTATTTATGAACATAGAAAATATTAATACACAATCGTAATGCTGAACAAGCTATGTTGGACATAAAATTTAGTCAATCATTCAAGGTAAATCATTTTAATTTATTTAGTATGATGGTATAATGGTTAAATAATGACATAATAATTTGATTGCTACTCAATGAAGCTCAACTACGAATTCAGATCACATTTAAGGGATCAAAGCACATTAAACTGAACAAATATACCAAATTTTGGTCAATCATTATAGTTGAACATGCTATGTTTATGAACAGTGAAAATATACACTACATAATAATAGGTTCCAACTTAAATAAACATAATACATAATACGTGGAGTCTAATTTTGGTCCAACATAATTGACCTAGTTCAAAAGTTCAGACCTCATTCAAGGGATCAAACAAGGTTCCAACTTAAATAAACATAATACATAATAGGTGGACTAGGTAAATATTGACATGTTTATGAACATAGAAAATATTCAATACACAGTCATAATGCTGAACATGCTATGTTGGACATGAAATTCAACCAATCATTCAGGTTAAATCATTTTAATTTATTTGGTATGATGGTATAATGGTTAAATAATGACATAATAATTTAATTGCTACTCAATGAAGCTCAACCACGAATTCAGATCTCATTCAAGGGATCAGAGCACATTAAGTTGAACAAATATACCAAATTTTGGTCAATCATTATAGTTGAACATGCTATGTTTATGAACAGAGAAAATATACACTACACAATAATAGGTTCCAACTTAAATAAACATAATACATAATAGGTAGAGTCTAATTTTAGTCCAACATAATAGACCTAGTTCAAGGGGTCAGACCTAATTCAAGGGATCAGACAAGGTTCTAACTTAAATAAACATAATACATAATAGGTGGACTAGGTAAATATTGACCTGTTTAGGAACACAAAAAATAATCAATACACAATTGTAATGTTGAACAGGCTATGTTGGACATGAAATTCAACTAATCATTCAAGGTAAATCATTTTAATTTAGTTGGTATGATGGTATGATGGTTAAATAATGGCATAATAATTTAATTGCTACTCAATGAAGCTCAACCATGAATTCAGACCTCATTCAGGGGATCATAGCACATTAGACTGAACCAATATACCAAATTTTGGTCAATCATTATAGTTGAACAGGCAATGTTTATGAACAGAAAAAATATACATTACACAATAATAGGTTCCAACTTAAATAAACATAATACATAATAGGTGGAGTCTAATTTTGGTCCAACATAATATACCTAGTTTAAGGGGTCAGACCTCATTCAAGGGATCATACAAGGTTCCAACTTAAATAAACATAATACATAATAGGTGGACTAGGTAAATATTGACTTATTTATGAACACGGAAAATATTCAATAAACAATCGTAATGCTGAACAGACTATGTTGGACATGAAATTCAACCAATCATTTAGGGTAAATAATTTTTATTTATTTGATATGATGGTTAAATAATGACATAATATATTATTTGCCACTCAATGAAGCTCAACCACGAATTCAGACCTCATTCAGGGGATCAGAGCACATTAAACTGAACAAATATATCAAATTTCGGTCAATCATCATAGTTGAACAGGCTATGTTTATGAGCAGAGAAAATATACACTACACAATAATAGGTTCCAACTTAAATAAACATAATACATAATAGGTAGAGTCTAATTTTGGTTCAACATAATAGACCTCGTTCAAGGGGCCAGACCTCATTTAAGGGATCAGACAAGGTTCCAACTTAAATAAACATAATACATTATAGGTGGACTAGGTAAATATTGACATGTTTATGAACACAGAAAATAAACATGAAGCTCAACCACGCATTCAGACGATATTCAATGGATCATACCACATTCAAGTGAACAAATATACATATTGTAGTCCATCACAGAGGAAAAATCATAACCACATCAGTCATTACCTGTTCAAATGTCCCCTATTATGGCATAGTTGACAGACAAGGTTCCAATTTAAATAAACATAATACATAATATTTGGAGCATACATCCCTAGAACAAAGCACATTATGCAATCAAAACAAAACTGCATACGAGTCTTTTATACAATACTGAATGCAATTTAACTAATATGACAAAGTAAGACACTTAGCCATACATAAAACAATATAATATTGCTTAGGAGATATACCTGTAAGCCGAAATCCAGGTAGAAGAGGGGATGATGGCCAGTCGCCAAGAAATTGTCCGGGAATACATGAAAATAAGGTAAGGGGAATACAGATTAGCCTAATGAAAGCAAGTGTCGGTACATAGCATGAAGCCATCCTACTACTACATCCGCCTACTAAAACAAAAACATGGTTGCCCAACACATACCTCTCAAGTAGATGGGCGACTTTGGAATGTAGGGGCTCGACAGCGGAGGCTTCAGAGAACACTTGGTGGAGGATACAAAGTTGAATAGGGAGGAGATCAACGAAGATACACAACACTTTATAGCAGCTGCGGCGGACCGTGCCCTCGCTAGGGTTTGATCGATGCCTTGCACAGAGTGAAAAGGGAGAGTCAAGGGTCAAGAGTTAATGGGAGATGACAAGTCGAGATGCCTAACATTGATTCTTGCCGTCTAGTCTGGCGATGTCGTGTAGGCTGGTATTGTAGCTCGGCGATGCCTGATGAATAAGCACACCCCGAATACAAATTTGACCTTCTGTTCACCCTACGGCCCCGTGCTGCCATCGAGTAGGCGATGTGGCGACAACTTTAACTCACAGAGGCAATAGTTCTTCCCGATAGACAGCAGAAGAGGGAGAGCAGAGGACGCTAAGGTCGAGCGCCTGTGTCGGGAGAGCAGAAGAGGGAGAGGGGAAAGGGGGGGTGTCAGGACAGTGTCGGGGGGTGTCGCGGGCTAATCGCAGTCTCAGAGGAAACCAGGTTATGAAATGGAATCCCGGCTCTCTCGAGACTGGCGTGAACATATTTTCAGGGTTCTGTTATTCCGAAATGGGGCCAAAACCGGATTACAAATCAAACAGAACCCAATCCCAATCGGTCGACTGCTTGGCCGGGTTGACACTAGGCGACAAGCCTAAACCGGGTTCCAGTCCCGTGCCAAATGGAGGCTTAGAATTAGTTAGTATTTTAATCGTATCTAATTAATTTGAACATATAAATAATATCCTCATCTCTTTTGTTTTTATTCTCATGAAACAAATATAAGTAAATAAGGATACGACAAAAAAAGTGCATTGCTAATTCACTCATGAATGGTTAATATGATTAAACTAGGATTCCGAGGGATTGATTTATTTTTGACGAATTCGGATAAAAAAAAAGGTAATTTGTGTTGGGCAATAGGAACGACAGAAAAGGCAAAGGAAATGAAGAAAATTGTCATATTTCTTTACCAGCAAATTGCGGCGGCGTCTTGCTGGTTGTGATGTTGGAACAGCTGCTTACGGCGTCTTGCTGCTTGTGATGCTGGAGCAGCTGCTGAGGGTGCTGGTCGTGGTCCGCCATAGTGTGAGGTCAGTAACAGCGAGAAGAGTGGAGCCGCTGGTTTTGGAATGGTGGAGGTCTGATCAGAACTCGGAGGAGAGAAACCGCTACGCTGGCTGAAGGGTAGGGGAGTGGGAGACAGAGAGATGAGAGGGAGTGATACGACGAGGTGAAATGAGGTACAGAAGAGTGAGATGAACTCCCTCTCGATCGAAGTCGATCGGTGATCCTAGCTATACACATCCTATGCTGGTGAACAGGCGTCGGAAGACGGAGAAGACGCCGTTGTTGAACCCTCGCCGTCCCAGCAAGAGGAACCCCTGGACGTCGACGGGTCTGAAATTAAACATAGACTCCACCCTGGGGACTTGGTGGATTTCTTGACGCCCTCGGAGTATGGTGAACAGTTCCCATAAATCGTCTGAGTCATTGTTGGATACGGACGGCAGCCACTAGTCCCATCCACTCGCCGTTGGTTCCGCTGCCGGCCACGACGGAACCTATAAGGTCACCTGATCTGAGTTATTCTGTCCCCGATGTGAACCATGCCGAGCCCGAGCCCACTCCCCAGTCTTGATGCCGCTGCTCCTCATGGAGTCTGGGAACTAGGAATAATTCTTGCTCGTCTTTCCTTTCTCCTCAAAGAGTCAGGTGAGGTCGCTAGACAGTAAAGAATGGTAGTTTAAGAGGCCTCCTATACTTATTGTATAGGACAACTATTCGAACACCAAAAAAAAATTCTTTTTTCATCATTAAAACGAATTCTTTAATATTATAAAAAATTCTGATTGGTCTCCTACCATTTTTCTATAGGAGGCATAGTGGCTCGCCGCATGGATATATCACGTAGGGTGTGTTTTGGTGAATACAAGTACTGCCACATGGATGTATCACGTGGGATATCACGCATTCTTGTGATTGTTCCCATAAGCACAAAGGTTATCAGTTTGAAATTGTGCTCAATCAAGAAATCGTCATTTTGGAGCAAACTTCGTTATTGTGTTTGTTTTGCGCACGGTAAGTAATTTGGTAGCGACAAATTAACTTTTATTTATTGCGATGTTTAGAATACAACAAGATGCCGCATAGAATAATTATTTGAAAAAATTCCAGATAGTGTGTCGTTTCAAATCCTCACTGCACAGATTTGTCGTGGATATATATTTACCATGTGATTCTTTTAACCGATTCCTTCACACTTGTAACATTATTTACGTGCAGGATACATACACTTTGTCTAAATAAACTAAGGCTACTTACATGCGTACCAAAGGACATACATCTTACCATCAAGTTTATTTCTCATTGTTCCAAACAACAATCATCTAACACAAAGTTTACATATTATTGGTTAACTTAGCCGTGACAATCAAACTCTATTAAATGATATCAAGATTTTCTAGACTCCTGATGTGAGCCGAGACGGCATCATCATCGCTAAGTCTTGCATAGCTACCTGCTGCAACATCCTTTGCCAATGCATGAGCAACATAATTACAAGACCATTTAACAAAAGAAAAAGAACAAGAGAAAAAACTAAAGCTAAAGATCTAATGTCCGCAACTAATAACCCCAAATGATCTCTTCTCTCATCATTGGAATAAATTGCGTTGATCACTATCAGGGAGTCTGATTTGACCTGGATGTTTTTGTAATTCCACTCCGCCGCCCGTAGCATAGCAATTCTCACTGCGTTCTGCTTCCACCATTGATAGCGACCAGTGACTACTCAGAGACTTGTAACACCACAACCGTCACCTTTCCTGTATGGCTTCTAAACACAGCTGCAATCCCACTTTTCCCATCTAAACGCACTGATGCATCACAATTAAGCTTTAGATGTGTTGAAGGGGTCTTCTTCATTTTTCCTGTACATTTTCTATCCCAGGTATCATTACTTCTCTTTTATTGCTATTGTGTCTTTGATCATCAGTGATGAGCCCTCCGTGCATGTGAATAATGTGGCTTATCAAGTTATGTGGGTTTCTGAAAACAATGTTGTTACTGAAAATCCAAGATGCCCACACCATAGCATAAGTAGATCACAATGCTTCTTCGTTTAGTGTATCATTTAGACATGGAATCACATTGCCCAGTTGCAATAATGCCAGCTCCCATGAGTATGGAACCATATGACTCTCTGCCCATGTTTCCCGAGGAAAAGAACATGCAAAGATGGTGTGTCTAATGGTCTCCTTGTCTCACCCGCATACAAGGCATTTACTGTCTGTATTACAGTACCTATAATGCAAACGCCCCATGGTTGCTAACCCACCTGTAGTCATCCACCGTAGAAAATGTGACAGCTTCAGGGGCCAATGAATGCTCTAAATTATTTTCCAATCTTCTCACGTTCAAAAATCCCACTTCTCTGAAATTTATCCTTGCCCAAGTGTCCTAGACAATATGCTGATTGGGATGTAAAGACTCCAAACTCCTCTATCCACTAGTATGAAAGATCCTCTGGTAATGTCCCGCTGATCGGGGTTCTAATAATCGATTCATTGACCTTCACTGTAAAAATAGAAAGAATACGCTCCACATCCCAGCATGCCTCTTCAAAATTAATAAGTTTGTTTACATTGACAATGTCATGCGCCATAGTACCATGATAGATTGTAAGAGATACTTGTTGTCTTAGGAACCACTTATCCCTCCAAATATTAATATATGCTTCGTTTCCCAATCTCCAAGTGATGCCTTCTGCTATAACTGGTTTAGCCCCCCAAATTCTATGTCATGTGAAGCTCGGATTATATCCCCTTGTTGCCTCTAATATAGATGACCTGGGAAAATAACAAGCTTTCAATACTTTGTACGCCAGAGTCTCCGTATTAGTAAGCAACATATACAACTGCTTTGCTACAATGGCTTGATTAAAGGTGTGCATATCGCGGAATTCCAAATCCCCTGTCTTTTTTGGTTTGTAGAGATTTATCTAGATGATCCATGATATCTTCCTCTCTCCCTCCTTTGTGCCCCACCAGAACCTAGCAATACAAATGTGAATTTCATCTAGAAGGCCCAATGGTAGTTGGAAAATATTCATCATATATGTTGGAATCACTTGATCTATAGTTTTGATGAACACTTCCTTTTTCGATTTTGAGAGGAATTTCTCCTTCCACTCCTACAGTCTCTTCCATAGTCTATCTTTAATGAAGCTGTAAATTTGTTTCTTGGACCTGTCAATTGTCGTTGGTAAACCAAGGTAAAGTTCATGTCTGTCCACCTCACAAACTTGGAGCAATTCTATTAACTATTGACGCGTTGGATGAGAAACCCCTCTGCTAAAAGAAACCTCCGTCTTGGATAGATTTAACCTTTGACCGGATACCTATTTGTACTGGCTAAATATGCTAGCGAATTTTTGGCATTCATCTGATATTGCTTTTACAAAAAAGATATTATCACCTAAAAAGAAAAGATGAGATATTTTTAGTCTGTTCCTACTCACTTTGACTCCGTGGATGAGCTTTTCATTTGCGACAACATTTACTAAAGTAGAGAGTGTCAGTGAATAAAATTAAGAGATAGGAGGATAGAGGGTCACCCTGATGCAGGCTGCGAGCTGGAACTATCTTCATAGAGTAGTTTCTATTAATAGGAAATGAGAAGTTGATAGAAGATACACAATCCATAATTTTTTGCCTCCATTTTTTTCACATAGCTTGGACATAGTCTAGAAACTGCCATTCTACCCTATCATATACATTAGACATATCTAGCTTTAGTTCCACTGTGCCTTTGGAGCCCTTTACTTCACTTTTCATCTTGTGGAAGACTTCTTATGCCACCAGAACATTGTCTGTAATAAGTCTTCTAGAGATAAAATCAATTTTGTTTACAAAAATAGTAGCATTCATCAACGATTTTAATCAATTTGCAAGCACCTTAGATGTAAACTTATAGAGGACATTACAAAGGCCGATTGGTCTATATTCTAACATGTTATGCAGTTTTTCTACCTTTAGTATGAGGAAGAATAAGGTAGAATTAACATCACCAATCTATATATCACCTTTCCACCAC
Organism: Alisma plantago-aquatica; assembly: GCA_963693085.1. NCBI lineage: Eukaryota > Viridiplantae > Streptophyta > Magnoliopsida > Alismatales > Alismataceae > Alisma > Alisma plantago-aquatica. The sequence continues at coordinate 673,252,723 of OY856413.1, read as the reverse complement.
CCCTTGATTTAACTAGTCACATCATATCCGATCAAGTGCCAAAATTTCTAAAAAATATCAGTTTGAACGGACCCAATGCTTTGATGGGGTGCATCTGTTTGACGGCTAATCTGATCTCGTCATCTATGATATACCTCTCTAGATGTATTTTTTCATTCTCATCTACCTTATTATGCAACCCTTGGCAGTCTCCTCAAAGCTTCTCAGTGAGCTAGAAGCAAAAAGCTCTGAAAAGAAATTCAAAATCACCTCTTCGATATCTGTCTCCTTAGTTTTTACTACACCCTGCTCATCAACAATACTATCTATCTGGTTTCTCCTCCTCCTTTGAGACTCCTTATGAAGAAAATACTTGGTATTCTTGTCCCCAAACTTCATCTCATTCACTCTGGCCCGTGCACACCAGTATTCGACATCCTTTTTGTGTTGTATTGGAGGTCCCTTCCAACTCCTCACACTTTTTAGAACATTGTGATCAAGTGTTTTCTTTGTTCTTCCGCTTGCTTTTATCCAGCCTATGATATCTTTTTCTTGATATTTCCAAAGAACTCATCTGCCCACTATGTTAGCTTTACTCTACACCTTACTAATTTATAAGGAAGGTCCCCCATCTATTGGTTGTCCCAGAAGTTTTTTAGTGTTTCCATACACTCCTCCCCATCCACCCAAATGGGTTCAAACATGAAGAACTTCTCCCTTTTGTCCACTGAGATATCATAGGTGAGTGATCTGACACATATCTTAGAAGATGGAAAACTTTGCAGTAAGAGAAGCGACCTCTCCAACTCACTATGGCTAGTGCTCTGTCAAGCCTTTCCCAAACAAGAGTATCCATAGATAGGCCTCTCTCCCAAGTAAAGGGACTTCCTAAAAAACCAATGTCCATCAATGCACAATCATCGAAAGTGTCCCTGAAGTCCTGCATCCATCTCTCAGGACACAGTGGTCCTCCCATTTTTTCATCATTTGAGACAATCTGATTGAAATTGCCAAAAAAGATCATTGACATGTCACTATTGTTTTTCAAACTACACATAAGATCCCATGTCTTCTCCTTCTTTTGTTGTTCAACCCACCCGTAAATATCGACTGCTATCCACTTTTAGCTACTGTCCTCCTCATCCATGACACATTCCACTTGGTGTTGGGAAAATCTTTTCACCTCCACATGGATTTTTTCCACAATAGACCCATTCCCCCCGATCTACCAATGCTCAACAAGCAGACACCGTAAAAAAAATCACATAATCAGTTTACTTCCTCCTGTCTAGAATCAACAACCTTGGTTTCCGACTAAAACAATAGACTGGGGCTCTCTCCCAAGCACCATGAATGAAGAGCCTTCTTTGTGTCAAGTTTCCCCAGCACTCGACAATTCCAACTTAAAACTTTTATTGCTCTTCACGGGCTAGGTCAACACCGTATCTACTACTTGAAGGCTAGAGCCAACCAAAATATGTTTCCCAACCTCTTGTTGCACGGCTTGTTTTTTTGGAACAAAGATATTTCCCAGGTCATCATCCACCTCCATAGTATCATTGTCACCCCATGTTCCTCTTACCTCCCACCGTATAGAACTATTGGTCTTCATTGTTGCTCCCAGGATCTTCTTCATCTATTCAAAACCTTTTGATCATAGTCAGTTTCTTTTTCATTTGGCCTCTCATTAGATACTTCCCCTTCCCTGGTGAGTGAATCTTTGCCTTCTATTTTTGACCCCTGGTCTTTCTCTTATTCAGAGTGTATCCGCTTGCAAACTGAACTGAATGTTCCTTCAGTCTCTTGCTCACTTCTTCTCTTTGATTTTCCTAATTTTGGCTCTGCTTCAGAGAGTTGTTCAGGGACTCGATAACATTAGACACTAAGCACAATGAAGTCCCCTTTGTCTGTTGCAGACTTGCCACCGAAGCCACTCTTTGTATTTGATTTCCTCTTGTGTACTGACGTTTACTTCCTACTCATGTGGTTCCAAACCTTCTATTGCTTCTAAACTCCCATACAAACCCCTTCTATCACTGATTTCCCTGGGTGTGCCAATGTCCTGCCCATACCTCTCATTGCCATCTATTTTTTGACCTTTGTGTCCTTCCCCCAATAGTAATGCATTTGGCCCCTTCCTATTGCTCCTCACTCCCCCTCTGTCGTCGGATACCACTTGCTTTGATCCTTTTCCTAGATCTGAGTGCTCGTCTACATCCCCCATCTCATCCTCACCTCTAATCAGGAGTATGTCCATCTTCTTCATAGCTCCAGGCACAAGAGTCTTCCCCTCCGGTTTAACATGGAAGATCAAATTTCTCCTCATTGAGCCTTTTCCGTAGATTTCTTCTCATACCTGAATTCTAGGTTTTTTGGGTGATGCTTGCAACTAGGTGCCCCATCTTTTTGTTGGTCTTCATCTTCCTCCTCCAGTGGGCAGTCTCTATCAACATGATCTAATCTTATACAAAGATAGCATAAATTTGGTAGTCGTTTGTTACAACCCCTATTTGGGGTTCATTTGGTGAGAAATGTAATTTCTCATATTAAAGATATTTGAACAAATAATGATGTAACTTGTTTTGAATAAATGGATTTCATTTACAATATCCTTGATGGTTGTTTTGTGGGCTTTATTGGCTATTGGGCCCAATAAAGGAAAATACAAAAGAAATTACATTGTTAAATGAGTAAATAAGAAAATGGTGAAAAGAAAAAAATAGAAACCTCTAGAAGGCAAAGGGATGAATACAAAGATGGATTTTGTGCCTCTTGGGTTCCTTGGGTTCCAAGGAGTCTGAAGTTGCAAAGAAAAGGCAATAAGAAAAGAAAAGATTAATTAAGTATTTCTTTATTAAGAAAGAAATTGAAAACAATGATAAAATGTGGAAAATAAGTGGAAAAAGGTGGAATTGATTTGTCCTTAGTGGGATTTCGTATCCTAAGGATATTTAATGTTAAAAGAATGTCAATGAGGAAAATAAAAGAGAAATAAAGAGAAATCCTCAAAAATAGCTATTTTAATAAGAAATAAACAAGATAATGAGAAATAATGCATATAGATGCATCTAGAAGGATAATGCATAGAGCTTGGATCTACCAAATTTCACAACAACCATCCCTCTGCCTAGAGCTTGGATCTACCACAAATATGACATTTCTCCAGGCATCTGTATGATTAACATCAGTCACCGCTCTTTCCAGGTCACGATTTCATGGTCAACCCCCTCGAAAACAACCTGGGGAAAAAAGCCCCCTTCCTCCTCATCTCGGAAGGTTGGAACGAGATGCGCCTAGAACTGAAACTACAACCGGAGTGGTCTTTGTTCCTTCAACCTTACGAAGATCGCACCTTCCGAGCGTGGGTTCGTGATTTCGTCCATGAAACTCCATCAACTCTCACCTACCTCTATAAAAGATATGATCAAGACAGCTCATCATCCTCAAACTCTGCGGACCATCTCTTCGTCAGAGCAGAACATCAACCCCCCATGGGTGCAAAATCATGGCCCATATCCATCTCCTCTGGGTCAAAAGATGAAGAAGATGATGTCACATCCCCCCCGGTTCATCAACACAGCTCCACCGCTGAAAGGTATAAACTTTTTCCTTCTCCATCCTTTAAAGATAAAGATTATAGACCAAAACTCTCGTCATTATACAAAACCCTCCTCTCTTCCCCCCATAGGGGACATCATCCCTAAGGATGATGACCTCTTAAATCTCTCCTTTCCTATCCTAAGACAAGCTAAATCTTCCCTTCTCATAAAAAAAGCTCTTGAAAATATCCCCACCGCCCATATCTGGAAAACGGTCCCCCCAAAAAAACCCTTTTGAGCCCTTTTCTACTCCATATGCCACAGCAACAGCCACTCTACTTCCATATGCTTCACACGACGCACTTGCTTTGGCTACGGTTGCCTAGGGCACATAAAAAGGTTCTGTTTGGCGCGTCCTCACCCAAATAGGCATACACACCAGCCTAATCCCCACCTTTCTCACATGCACTCTCATTCGACGCATATCCCCCCTTTCCAAAGTTGTTCAGTGGTCCCCAAAAGACTCTCATCTACCAACCGGCCTTACGCTGTGCCCTCCCATCATTACTACATTTCAAAAACTCCTTTTGCATGTCTAGCTGATCTCCCGCCCGAGCATGCAAAAACTACAAACTCAAGTTTCTCAAACTCAAACTCTAGGAAACCTCCTATATCTAAACCCTACCTCTCGCCCAAAAACCCTTCCAAACGCCACACTCAACAACAACTCCCTACCTCAAAGACCCCATCCACCAAAACCTATAGTGTTAACCATCCCCCCTCCATTCCAACCATGAAGATACCCGACCACCTTGAATATGCTATCGCCATGGATCTCCCTGCAAATTCCATGCGTCTCCTCAAAGTTTTCTCCCTCAGAAGCATTCTTGTTTCATTAGAAAACAACTTGGACAATAATCTTGTTAATGTCCTCGACATTACTAGAGCTTTAGCTCTGCTTCTCCCTAGCCATACCATCCTCAAACCCAAAGTTTTCTCACCCACCCAGCTCATTTATACTGTTCCTGAAGGGACTAAGATAAATCATATCTTCAACCAGGTTCTCACTATCCCTTGTGGCTCCAACTTTATCATGGCATGTCTATCCAAATGGTCTGCTGATTCCGGCTCTTTCCCGACCCCTGCTAGTGGCTCTGACTGGGTTGCTATATCAAATCTTCCTCCACATATGTGGGAGCTTGAGATTTTCAGAGGTATTGCCGATTCTATTGGGGCAACGCTTCAATATATTAGCCCAGAAACGCTTCATCCCACCCAATACATCAAAGAATATTGCCTCTTCTCCGTTAAAGCCGCCATCTCCCTTCCACCTTCCATCAACATTAGAATTGGAGAATCTATCTATCACCTTAAGCTTGCTGCTGAACACCCCTCTATAAATAGCACTGCTTTTTCCGACCTTTCCTCACACCCTCCTTCCTGGTTCAGCCCAAACAAAGGCAAAAACCCTAGCTCCAATACCAGTGTTCCTCCTTCCAGAAATCAAGTCTGGATTAGAAAACCCACAAACCTTCCTGAAAACACCTATCACCTTCAAAATAAGAAAAGAACAAGATCTCCAGAGCCCCCCTCCCCACTACCATTGCCAAACTGAGCAGTAACTCTCATCCTTCTACTTCATCTACCAAGGAAAGTTGGCATTCACCAAACAAAAACAGCAATACCACTGATTTGCAAGACTCATCTATACAAAAAAATGAAAACTCGCTGCAGAGTTCGGATCAGGAGAGCCCACTGCAAAAGACAAACACAAGCTACCTTCAAAAGATCCTGCAACCAGATCAATCCGTCATCAATGGATCCAACATCATAAACAGGCCAAAGAAAGGTAACTCCCCATCTTGCTCTTTCAGTTATGTTTCCTCTGCATCAACTCTTTCTACCCCTCTATCTCAAAAAATAAAAGCAAAAAAAAAGTTTGACTCTATTGATGACATAGCATCTTGGTATAATATAAAAAGTTTCACATCCTTTGCAAATAAGATAGGCTTCTGCTTTGAAAAAAATGATGAGGCACAGCTTGCTCTAAATGACCATGAATCCTTCATGGGTTGGTCTAAGAGAAGCTGTTAATAGGATTATTTTCTGTATCTTTCTGTTATTGTTTCGTCATTTCCAACATCATGAAAATCTCAACTTGGAACATTTGTGGTGCAGCTAATTTACAAAGGAAAAAAAATTCGATCACACATTTATAAAAACAATATAGATCTAATCTCCATCCAAGAAACAAAAACTTTTCTCTCCCCATTTGCCCTCAAAACTATTGGTGGAAATAGAATCACATCCTGGATTCAACTTCCCCCCAAAGGCTTCAAAGGTGGTATTCTTGTGGGTTACAACAACCAGACTCTCTTATTGCTAAAATCCTCTATTCTAAATTTTTTGATAACTATTGACTTCAAAAATCTTGCTGACGAATACCTTTGGTCTTTCACATGTATATATGGGGAACCAGGTTACGAAAAATCCCCCTTCCTTGAGGAGTTAAACTGTCTCTTCACAAATTATCATCGGACTCCCGGGGTCCTTGGTGGAGATTTCAACCTTGTCACACAGCTCTCTGATAGACAAAACTCCAACCCTTCCTCCTCTCCTTTGACTGTTGCCGACAAAAAATTTAGCCAGATGCTTACAAACCACTCCCTTATCGATCTTGTTCCCTCAAATGCCTCATTCACGTGGTCTAGAAACCAATCTTTTGCCCTACTTGACCATTTTATTTGTTCAAATCTTTGGGAAGACAAGCATCCTCTCTCTTATACATATATCTCCCATCAAACTATATCTGACCACTTTCCTTTAATCCTCGAAACTGCCTCTTGCTCTTGGGGAGCTCGTCCCTTTAGATTTGAAAACAACTGGCTTTCCTTGGACAACTTCTCCAGATCTTGTCTTGAAACCTGGACTCTTGCTAACCCACAATCTTCAAATTTGGGTCTTCACATCTTAAACAATACAAAACACATCAAAAATCATATAAAAAATTGGTTGATCCAAAATCCCTCGACCTTACATGAAACACAAAAAAAACTCGAAGACCAACTTCTCCTTGCTGAAAAAGATCCATTAGATGACCCAGCTCTAATCCTTTCTTTAAAAGCAGACCTTGAACACATAAATGACAGAATAGATACTAAATGGAGACAAAGGGCCAAGATCGCATGGGCCAAAGATGGTGACAAAAATACCAAATTCTTCCATAAAATATGCAACCAAAAATTTAGAAACAATGCTATAACTCACCTTTTGATAAATGGTAGACTCACTTCACATAAACAATCCATCATAACACATATAAAAAACCATTTCAAAAAAATCTTCAATAATAATCATAACCCTTCTGGTCTAAACAATCTTCAATGGAATGCGATTTGTCTAGACAAAATAAAAAAACCCCATGATCTCATTAAACCTTTCACTCTAGAGGAATTACAGTCTGCCATCTCTGATCTCGGTAAAAATAAATCTCCTGGTCCGGATGGCCTAAATGTGGAATTCTACTTGGCTAACTGGAACCATTTCAAGCATGACTTTCTATCTCTTCTTTCCACCTTCCATGCAAGTCCAAACCCTTACAACATCATCAAATACATCAATAAAACTTTCATCACTCTTATCAAGAAAAATAGTAAACCAGAGTTAATCTCACATTTCAGACCTATCAGTCTCATCAATACCTCTTACAAAATCATTGCTAAAACTTTGGCAAATAGGATCAAACCTCTTATGGACGACATCATTCCTCTCAACCAATCCGCCTTCCTAAAAAATAGAAGCATCCAAGATGCATTTTTAATGGTTAATGAAACCATCCATCTTTGTCACACAAAAACCCCCCCTCCTTGCCATCAAACTGGACTTTGAAAAAGCTTTCGACGTTGTAAACTAGAAATGCCTGCTACAGACTCTCAAGGGTTTTGCTTTTCCTGACAAATGGATCACTTGGATTCATGCATGTATATCTACAAACCACTTCTCCACCATCATCAATGGCGTTCCTTTTGGCTACTTCCATAATTCTAATGGACTTAGATAAGGGGACCCTCTCTCTCTCCTTACCTTTTCATCATATTAACCACCATTCTCTCTTGCATGATTCACTTGGGAAAGCAAAATGGTCTCTTTTCAGCTCCTGATGTCTGCAAGGAGAACATTATCCAATTTGTTGATGACACCATCATTTTCTCCTCTCCCGATTTTTCCTCTGTCCAAAATATTTTTAGAATCATAGGTTTTTTCTCTTACATCTCTGGGCTGAAAGTAAACATTCAAAAATCCTCCATTTTTGGGGTTAACATCCAACAATCGTCTTTGGAACTCCTAAAAGACTTCCTCAAATGCAAAACAGAAGAGTTCCTGATCAAATACCTGGGTCTCCCCATCTCCCCATACAACATTTCAAATGCTATTTGGAAACCCATCATTTCAAAAATAAACACTAAACTCACCAGCTGGGAAAACAACTTTCTTAATCTCTCGGGGAGGCTCACCCTGCTTAATAGCGTCATCACACCTATAACAACCCACTTCTTAAGCTGCATACCCTTACCCTCAAAAACTAAAACCATTCTAGAAAAAATCAGAAGAAGTTTCCTTTGGAACAATGTCCAAAAACTAGATAAACCTGGGAAACACTACCATCTAGTTAATTGGAAAATGATTTCAACTCCTCTTGATCAAGGGGTTGGGGTATAATAAACATTGAAACTCACTCTCTCTGCCTCATAGCCAAAATCATTTACTGTCTTACCCAACAAAACAAAACAAAATTTTGGACAGATCTCATCACTAACAAGTACTACCAAAACTCACCTCCTTGGCACCAAATCCAGCGGAAATCAACATCCCCTCTCTGGAAATTCATAAATAAAAATATAAAAATGATTTCACAGATCATAAATACACCTCCCCATTCTCATAAAAACATCTCCTTCTGGGTCTGATCCATGGTATGAAAACAGCTCTGTATTAAATGTCAAAACAACATGGTCTATTCCGAAAAAACTCCTCAACCGAAAAATTGATAAAGCCCTTCCACTCATCACTAGTAATAGAACAAACTCTTTCAAAAGATGTATCCTTTCCCAGGTGAGTCAAAATGAATTCAAAAATCTTTCCAGTTCTTTGACCAACAACACCTCAAATAATATCACTTGGAAATGGGGGAAAAAGTATTCGGTCAAAAAAGCCTACAACTTTCTCTCATTCAGAGGTATCACTCCAACTTCATCAAAGCTTTGGAAACAAAAATGGCCACAAAAATACAAAACCTTTTTATGGCTTCTTTTACAAAATAAACTTCTTACTGGCGAAAACATCACAAAAAGGGGTTTCATTGGACCTTTTAGATGTGCCCTCTGTGAAAAAAATAGTGATTCGGTCAGTCACATCTTCATCAAATGTACTTTCTCTCAAGAAATCTTTTCACACTTCATGCGGAATAACCTTCCTGATCTCCAGGAAGTCATTTTTCCCATACAAATAACACCTTCAAGACTTTATAGAAACTTCAAAAGCAATGATCTATTTATAACAATATGTTGGAACCTTTGGAAAGAAAGGAACAATATAATTTTCAACAACACCAGAAAATTGGCAAAAATTATTACAACACAAATATATTCCGATCTTCACGTTCTTACTAAACTAGCAGGAAAAATAGCAGCAGGAAGAAGGGATGATTCGGATGAAGGTGAATCCGAAGCAGCATTTCTCTGTGATCTTAAAGCTATGGTGGACGATGAGGCTGGAGTCAGCTTAGTGCAGCAACTTCTATGATTTCATCTCTAATCATGGGCTGTTCAAATCAGAACTATCTCAAAAATGCCAAAACATTTATTTTGATAGGAGGTTTGTCTTAAGGGGTGCCTCCCCCCTTTTCTTGCTGATTAGGCTTCCTTACGCTTTTTTCAGTTTTCCTTTCTGCTGCTGTTCGTTCTCCTTAAAAACGCTATGTTGGTACTCCACATAAGCAGGTCTTCACTTGCTTGATGTGTTTTTCATATTTATATAACATTTCCTTTCCTAAAAAAAAGAAGGATAATGCATATAGAATTTCAAAATATTATAGTTTCTTGGGGTCCAAGGAGCCCCAATGAAGGAAAAGAAAGAGAAAATACTAATAATACAAAATAAGAGGATAATATGATACATAATTGATGAATTTTTGATATTATCAAAAAGAGGTATTATTTCGGGGCCAATGAATTAAAATACAAGTACAAAGAACATAAAGGGGGAAAAACTAGGACTCCTTAATAACCAAGGATCATGAATAGAAAAGGACATCTTTTAATTTAGAGAGAGAATTTATTATCCTTTAAGGAAAATGGGATGGAATAATATTCTATCCTTCCTTCTTTGATGTGGGAAATACCCAATTAGGTATAAACATCTAATGAAACTATAACCCCACGGTCTCACAAGTCCTAGGGGATATAGACTATATATATATGATCTACCCTTGTGGTTTGGATAGTCTCTTCCCACAGATGAACCCTAGCAGTAGAGTCGTTGCCTTCACCTGTCGTTTGGCCTTGCATTACATCCTCTCTTGGCTTCGTGGGGTGGAAGGAACTCTCTCCTCTCCCTCAAGGCCTGGCCATGGAAGTATGATAGCAGTGTGGTTGGATGAACAATGGGACAACGTCATGAGGCGCCACACCCTGCATCGAGGTTGGGAGAACAAGAGGACACAAGGAGGAGAAGCAAAGGACCTTATTCACGTCTGAAAAACCACTAGAGGGGGGTGAATAGGGTTTTATGGATATTTTAATAATAATTCAACCAAAGCAAGCAACCACAAAAATATTGGATAAGGGGACAAGGATTTAGAGTGGTTCCAACCTTAGCAAATACTAAGGCAGTCAATCCACTACCCAGTTGCTTACCCAACTGGTATTTTGAAAGTATTTAATTTTATTACCTCGTAAGGATGTTACATAAAATTACAACACTTTCACCAAGCCCTTCAGACAGCCTTCACCTAGAAGTAGTCTCCAACCTCAAAGCAGCCTTCCTTGAAGAAACCTCAAGCTCCCCCTTGAAGTAGCCTTCCTCTTGAAGTAGCTTCTCATTGAGACAACCATCTTGAAGTAGTCCAAAGTCCACCTTCTCCACCGAGAAGACCCTTCTCCACCTGAGAAGTCAAACGCTCTCCAATATGCAGCCTCCAATCCTAGGAGTAGCAAGGAGAGTACAAACAATATAAAGGAACAAGAAGGAAAAATAGAAATTACAATACCGTTGTAGCACAAGGCTTGATTTCCTATATCAAGCATTTTGATCTCCTAACCAATGTATATGAAAGTGTAAGTGTTGTGGGTAGGAGATGCTAGCCTATAGGACATGAAATTAGAGCAATGGAAATGAATAGCCAATGTTGGAGTTGCTCAATTGCTCACAACAATGAATAGCCAATTGCAAGTATTATGTTCAAGTGTTGCACAAGTGTGTTTTGGGTGTCCTATGGCTTGTCCTATTTATAGGAATGGCCTATGGATGCTTAAGGATGTTCTAGACACTTTCTAGGGGGTTCTAAGTGCTCAACTAGCCGTTAGGTATCCATTAGTTGCTTTAACAATGACTAGTAAATTAATTCTGAAAAGTGCAGACAGAGACATTCTCGGTCGAAGATTTGTCGACCGAGATTCCTAGTCGGTCGAGGACTTGTCGACCGAGAGACTGTCTGTAGCAACGTTCTGATCCAACTCCCAACTACTTTATCTGTTGTGTCTAATGACTATTTGGGTCATTCTCGGTCGAAGAGTTTGTCGACCGAGAGTGTCTCGGTCGAGAAGTTTGTCGACCAAGAATAACCCTATTTCAATATTTTAAACTAAGTACTAAGTGTGTGTATGAGTGTGTAGTTGTGACACTATTGTAGGGGATGACCTATGTAAGTGTTCTGATTATCTAGGGAAGATCTAAACGCTTGATTTACATGATATCTAAGTACTTGTACATTATATATTTGTACAAGTTTTTACATTTGATTACAATCATGAATTAAAGAAATTTGAGCATATAGATCTTCCAAGTAGTTTGTCATCCACCTAATTCCTGCAACACTCAAGTAGCACGTTAGATCCACAAGAATGAAATGTTTGTCATCATCAAAATAAAGGGATTATAATAATGTCCAATTTAGCCAACAATCTCCCCCTTTTTGAAGATGACAAACATTTCCAAAATATAAAAGAAGGAAATATAAAACATATGAGTTTCATACCTGAAGTTTACCTTTTGTAGCCATTCTCTTGTTTGCAAGTGTGTGCTGGCCAGAGATTTATGAAACTCATTTTACTTTATGTTTTTGATTTTATATTATTTCTCCCCCTTTGTCATTTCAAAAAGATATCCAAGATAATCATTTAGTATGACTTTTTATTTCCCCCCCTTAATTTTATGCTATGCTCCCCCTTAAAGAGATATTCAGTTTAAAAGCAAGGGATTAATGCAAACCAATTATTGTTAAATTTAGCCACAATTTATTTCTCAATCATTTGCAAAGGATGTTAAGCCTTGAAATGATATGAGTTCCTTTTAAGTTCATGGCATATGTGTATTGATTTCTCATCCATTTTACAAGGGATGTTAAGCCCTGAAAATGAAATGAGATTCCCTTAAGCTCATGATGAATACATATTGATTTCTCATCCATTTTGCAAGGGATGTTAAGCCCTGAAAATGATATGAGATTCTTTTAAGCTTATAGTAAAATGTATCTCTAATCAAATACACTGGATGTTAAGCCCTAATTTGTTTAGAGAATTCCATTAGGAACAAGATATATGTCATATTCATGAATATTGTAGATTTCTTTGTTTTCATTACCAAAATTACTTTTAAGTATACTAAGGTCATAACAAGATTCAAATGATGTTTACAAAGTTTAGTAAGCTTCTTAATCTTATAATGAAAATAGTTTTTGTGTGAGCTCCCCCTTAATCTTATAGTCAAAATAATTTAAGGATTCTAAGGTCACAATCAATATTAGATCATAATAAGTTGACCTTTTATGAGAGTTACGCACTAAAATTATATTTTCAATATGATAAAAACATTTTGAATCAAGATACTAAGATTAAGTGCAGTAAAATGATGTACAAATAAGCATTTTGTCAAGCTTATTTTAGGTCGACCTTGACTTCGACCATAGCGCCCCTTGGTCAAACTTGATTTCAGCCAAGAGGCAATTTTTGCAGATTTCCAATTTGAACACTTATTTGTGAAGTATAATTTCTACAGATTTTCAATTTAAAATGCATTTGTGGCATGAAGTTTAACTATTTATGCAAAATGGCATCTTCATATGAGCTGAATCACAATGATCAAAAAACAATATCCATTCATGGTTTGTATATATGGATCAAAGATTATTGTAGACAAACCAATGAAACATAATGATTATGGCACAATAATTATGATAGAACAGTAGAAGTATATCCACAATACAATGATCAAGATGGAACCATGTAACTTCATGAAATACAATGATTATGATCATTTAAATTTTAATACACATGGTTCCTACATAGATAGACTAAGAAATACTTAGGATAAACCATGTGGACTATGATAAAACATTAATTTCCTTGATTATACCAACATGGTTCATAATTTTCAGTTTTAAACCATGTAGAGGATAAACCAAAATAATCTCATGCATGATTCATGGTTTTAAGATAAACCTTGTAAATAAACATGCTTATTAAACTTTTTCAATCAATGAAGAAAGTATGTTCAATGTCAGTCTTCATATAGCACTTTTGCAAATATGTTTAAGTATTTCACATACATAATGTTATACCTTCATTCAACAATTCATGAAAGATCAATATGTCTTGATTAAAAGATGATCTGCATATTAAATCAATCATTAACAACAAATTGATAGCAAAGATGGATTAATTAAAATAGGTTCAGCAGAACTTGGTTCGGTTGAACTTTTTGTCGACCGAATTTTATCTCAGTTGACATTTTTCTCGACCGAGAAAGCTGGTGTTTGTACAAATTTTATCAGATTTGTTGCAGACTTCAAACAATAACCTGCTCGGTCGACTATTTCTTGACCAACCGTGTTCTCGGTCGAATGGTTTCTCGACCGAGAATGTTTCTGTACTATTTCAGAACTATTTTCAGTAATTGTTTCCAAGTAAAACAAGAATATGAAAGTTAAAGCTCGATTGTGTTGAGATATGACATTTGTATATCAAGAATCAGTTTAGGTCAAATCTCAACTAGTCAAATTCAAACTTCTAAGTTTTAGGAACCCAAGCTAGATCATCATTCATTTTCTTGTATGAGCATGAAAAAGAGTTGTGTCTAAGACACAAGCAATAATGACAACTGATAGAGTCAATCTCATTTCTCTTTCTAGGAGTTGAGTTGTTCTTGGGTACATACACGGATTGATTCTCTAGCACTTGTGTCCTTCTCCAACTAGGTTTTTGATAAGAATTTCCCTTAGTCTTATAACCTAGTCCTCTCCTTCCAATTTGATGATAAGAATCATTTAAGATGTTATCAATAATATTATTGTTACTCAAGCAACTCATTTTTTGTTGTAACTTCATAATCTCATCCATTTTCTTCTTGATATCTAATTTTGCTTGATCTAGATTAGATAATAAAGAATCTCTTTCTTTCACAATAATATCATAATCTATATGTGTACACAAAATAGATTGTCTTTGAAGATCATTTACTTGAGTTTGCAAGTTTAACTTTTCTAGGGAAAGAAGATTGCAATTTGCTTCTACAGATTTAAGCTTAATATCATAATCTTCAATACTCTTTTTGAGATCTTCATTTTCAGATGTGAGAGCAAGAAGTTTAGCATGTAACTCTTTATTTGATTTCTTAAATTTCTTCTTGCACTCAATATATTTCTCATGCGTATCTTGAAGACTAGAAATTAGATCTTCTTTTGGTAGATCAAAAAGACTTACCTCTTCTTCTTCTTCTTCTTCATTTGTTGTAGCAATAAGACATTCTACTTCTTCTTTTCCATCATCACTATCATCACTTGAATCATCCCATGTAGCTTTATATGCTCTTTCTTTCTTTCTTTCTTTTTGTGAGATGATTTCTTTCCTTTCTTGAATTTTGGACAATCACCTTTCATGTGTCCCTTTTTGCCACATTCGAAGCACCTGGAAGAAGAAATACTAGAAGTTTTGTTAGTTTTAAAACTTTTATACTGCTTACCATTTACAATGAGATTTTCTTCTTCACTATCATCTTCACTTGTGTCATGATTGATCTTGGTTGATGCTTTGAATGCAATGTCCTTCTTTCTCCCTTGTTGAAGTTCATGTTCTCATCTTTCTTCCTCTTCTAAAGTTGCCTCATGTGCTTCTAGGTTGCCAATAAGTTGTTCCATCCTTAGTCGGGTGAGATCATTTGCTTCTTCAATAGCAGTCACCTTAGGCTTGTATTTAGGAGGAAGAGACCTAAGGATTTTTGAAACTTGATCTTCTTTGCTAATTACTTTACCTAAAGCATTTAAACCATTCACAATAGAAGATAATTTTGCATACATTTCACTAATAGACTCATTTTGTTCCATACGAAACTGTTCAAATTTTTGCTTAAGCATTCCGATTTTAGAGTTCTTAACTTGAACAGTTCCTTCATAAGTTATGGAGAGTCTATGCCATATTTCATATGCCATTTCACAATTTGATATTCTATTGAATTCACCAACGGAAATTGAACAATAGAGTATACTTACAGCTTTTGCATTCATTTGGGCTGATCTTACCGTATTAGCATCCCAAGTTGCATACACTGTTTGAGGGAATTCATATGGATTTGATACCATTCTCCATAGATCCCAGCTAATTCCTTGGAAGTAGAACTGCATCCTCCTTTTCCAGTAGGTGTAGTTAGTGCCATCAAAAGGTGAAGGTCTAGCCACGAGTGTCCCTTCTAGGTTGAGGTTGTTAAGTACCCTGTCACCCATTCTTCAAGACTTTGTTAGAGTTCCTTGAAGCCCTGCTCTGATACCAATTGAAAAACCACTAGAGGAGGGGTTAATAGGGTATTATGGATATTTTAATAATAATTCAACCAAGGCAAGAAACCAAAAAAATATTGGACAAGGGGATAAGGATTTAGAGTGGTTCCAACCTTAGCAAATACTAAGGCTGTCAATCCACTACCTGGTTGCTTACCCAACCAGAATTTTGAAAGTATTTAATTTTATTACCTCACAAGGATGTTACATAAAATTACAACACTTTCACCAAACCCTTCAGACAGCCTTCACCTAGAAGTAGTCTCACCAACCTCGAAGCAGCCTTCCTTGAAGTAACCTCAAGCTCCCCCTTGAAGTAGCCTTCCTCTTGAAGTAGCTTCCCGTTGAGACAGCCTTCTTGAAGTAGTCCAAAGTCCACCTTCTCCACTGAGAAGACCCTTCTCCACCTGACAAGTCAAACCCTCTCCAATCCGCAGCCTCCAACCCTAGGAGTAGCAAGGAGAGTACAAACAATATAAAGGAACAAGAAGGAAAAATAGAAATTACAATACCGTTGTAGCACAAGGCTTGATTTCCTATATCAAGCGTTTTGATTTCCTAACCAATGTATGTGAAAGTGTAAGTGTTGTGGGTAGGAGATGCTAGCCTATAGGACACGAAATTAGAGTAATGGAAATGAATAACCAATGTTGGAGTTGCTCAATTGCTCACAAGAATGAATAGCCAATTGCAATTATTATGCTCAAGTGTTGCACAAGTGTGTTTTGGGTGTCCTATGGCTTGTCCTATTTATAGGAATGGCCTATGGATGCTTAAGGACGTTCTAGACACTTTCTAGGGGGTTCTAAGTACTCAACTAGCCGTTAGGTATCCATTAGTTGCTTTAACAATGGCTAGTTAATTAATTCTGAAAAGTGCAGACAGAGACATTCTCGGTCGAAGATTTGTCGACCGAGAGTCCTAGTCGGTTGAGGACTTTTCGATCGAGGGACTGTCTGTAGCAACATTCTGATCCAACTCCCAACTACTTTTTCTGCTGTGTCTAATGACTATTTGGGTCATTCTCGGTCGAAGAGTTTGTCGACCGAGAGTGTCTCGGTCGAGAAGTTTGTTGACTGAGAATAACCCTATTTCAATATTTTAAACTAAGTACTAAGTGTGTGTATGAGTGTGCAGTTGTGACACTATTGTAGGGGATGATCTATCTAAGTGTTGTGGTTGTCTAGGGAAGATCTAAATGCTTGATTTACATGATATCTAAGTACTTGTACATTATATACTTGTACAAGTTTTTACATTTGATTACAATCTTGAATTAAAGCAATTTGAGCATATAGATCTTCCAAGTAGTTTGTCATCCACCTAATTCCTACAACACTCAAGTAGCATGTTAGATCCACAAGAATGAAATGTTTGTCATCATCGAAACAAAGGGATTATAATAATGTCCAATTTAGCCAACAACGTCATGTGGGTTGTGCAGCAGTCGGTGGAGCAGGGTTGAAGTCGCATGAGACGCGGAGGTGAGAAAGAGAGTGGAGTGCAAACTAAGGTCTCCCACGAGGGTGCTCCATCATCTCCAGCTTCCACAAGGGGTTCCTAGGTAAGATCCTTGATCTCCTTTTCCATTTTAGACCTGCTGAACCAAAAGCTATCCGTGACCTATTACCTCCCTCTCCGGTTCTCTACGAACACCTACAGACCTCGGACCAAGTCCGACAAGGTCGTGTGCGCCGCTTGAGGCTGGCAGCATGTACCCTCAGAAGCAGGGAGTGGGGGAAACTGCCCCTGCGCCGACGAGCGTTGGGCGCAAGTTCGCCCTATCGCAAGGAAGGGGATGGTCCCGGGTTAAATACCTAGGATACCCCTGAGCGCATACAAAGCTTGAGCCACCACGGCAAGGGTAGTATGGTCTTTTTATTATAAACTTAACTGATTCATGAATTAAATTAAAAGGGACTTTAGATCCTGATGTGGCGACTAACAATTGGTCAGAATCAAATAACCTTGAAATAATTATAGTTATTTATTCGTGACTCTGATGGGGACATATAATATATGAAAGTTGCTTAGAAAAATACGAGGAACACGTTAAAAATGGTTTGATAACCTGAATCCGTGCCTAATTGCAAAAGTATGTTAATCTAAGGAAAAGTTCTTATGTATTGGATTAAGAAACCCTAATTGAGCATATTCGGTAAGTGCATGTTACTTAATTAATGAAATTAGGTAATTTCAACCTGTTGAGTAGTGAATAACAAACTTGAACCTAATCTAGGAGTTTCTTGCATGATTTAGGGTTTTGGAACTAAGATATAGTTAGAGAACGTAAAATTGGATCAAAGTGATCATAATGGACAGTTTTGTTGGATATGTAATTAGGGTTACACATGATGTCTAATTTGGACTAATAACTCTAACAAACAATTATGTGATGGGATTAGGGTTTGTACCTCTATTCGTTAACCAAACCAGAATACCCTAGATTGGGACCGAGTAAGGTTTACTTGAAATAATATGTGATGGTGAGAATTTAGGATTTACATACATGCAAATTAAATGATCAATTGCTTGGTTTTCTTGTTCGGATCTATTGACTGGTTGATGGTATCCACTTGAAGTATAACTGTATATTTCTGCATGAAAAAGGTATGTGGTTACACTTATGAATAATCGCTCTAGTTTCACGGCGATTCCCGAATGTTTTATCGGTTGCTTGGAAATAACTGTTGGATGCCTTTTATTTCATGCAACTATAAAGTGACTATGATTATCACCATGAATATATATATATATATATATATATATATATATATATATATATATATATATATATAACTGGATTAGATCCGAATCCACCTCTGTGGCTTGTAAAGGCTATAAAGGGGTAACCTAGAGTAAGGTCTAGGTTATCGTGGGTTAGAAATTGGGCTACTAAGTGTAGTGCCATGAGACCCTTTAGCATGCCATGAGTTAAGGAGTGGGCTACTTACGGGTAGTGCCATGTGACTCAACCCTATAAACTGGTTCACCTATGGGTGGGACCATGAGGGGTTTAATGGGGATATACTATAAGGAAAGTAGCATCCAGGTCCACTACAGGGACAGCGCAGAGGATAGGGATGCATGGATTGTGTAGTTATATTTAAAACATAAAATTGTTTGTTAAATGGTAATTGGCTGCAATACATTGTTATCATAGTTGCACGATTATTGTTTCCCCCACATACCAGCTTTATTGTGACTGACATTTTGTTTGTCGGTGTTTTAGGTACAAAGCCAAAAGGACAAATAGTAAATCGTCATATTGTGAAATGCATAAATTAAAATACAAGGAGGATTAGTTAGAGTAAAATTCATATGTGGATAGAAGTTTAGAGATCCAAGTTTTCAAAAGGTATGCAAAAGTTTATTTTCTTACAACTTTCCAGTTTAGTCTGTTAAAATTTAATAATTGTTCTTGGTTAATTGTCGAACCTTTGATCCAGAAATTATGTGTGCAGCTTCGACCTCTCAGTCTCCCTTAATTGGGGGTTACCGGAAGGTGGGGTTGTAACATTTGGTATCAGAGTGTAGGTTCCTCACTTAACCATTAATAATTATTAAATTTTACAAACTCCATAGAACCCAAGGGAGTTATTAGAGGATTATCTGAAAGACAGAGGTGTCAAGAAAAGGATCACGACCGGGGGATGGCAATATTTTCCTCTGCATCGCTAGTCAGAATATGAGGACTCTCAGATCCGTGTGACTGCCTGGAGAAAGTCTTAGGGTACGATTTGAAATAAGATACCTTTAGGATTCTCTCATCTTATTCATCCCTTATTAACTCAAATTCTATTAAGGAACTTAAGGATTAGGGTTTTCTCTCTTCTCCTCACCCTCTTGAGGTATGGGTAAGGTTGATAAGGTTTAAGGAATCCTCCACCAAATTAATAAAAAGCATGTAAATAAGATGTCATGGGCATAAGATTAATAGATTAAGCGTAAAGGAATAGATACATGCTTAGGTCGTATGATATAAGTTGTCATGCCCTCAGGAGAGACCTGAGGCTAGACCTTCTTGTCAGGAGGATAAGGAAAGAGGGTTAGTCATGGAGGTAGAGATCTCCATTATAAGTAGAGACATGGCACATCCTCTGAGGATGATGTTAACCCTAACCATAAGTGAAGGTTAGAGAGAGAGATGACATGAATAGTTAGATGTCATGGTAGACTAGGTGTTTGGATGGACATGCCTTTGGGATGCCATATGAGCCATGAGAGGTTGGATGACCTAGTACCTTTGGCGACCCAACCTTGGGAAGGGTCGTGTAGGCTAGAACGAAGGATAGCTCCAACCTTGATGAGGATAGAGAAGAACCCATGGAAACCCCATGAGCTTATATGAGCATGGCATAGTAGGCACCCATAGTGTGTTAGTAGTGCGAGCAGTAGATTGAAACCCTGGCTAGGAGAGTATGAAGGATAGCTTATGAGATAAGCATAAAGAGCTATTAAAACGTAATAGGCTTCACCCACGTGGAGGTATGCTTGTGAGCTTGATCCTTTATGAAGAGAGGACCTCTAATATAGAGGCTGGTGGTAGGGTTAGCTCTAGAGAGAGAGAAGGACCCCAAGCAAGAAGATTGGAAGCCTATATTCCAAGATACGAGGAACAGTGGGAGTTGAGGATGATGCGACCTAAGTGGATGATAGTGGTTGCCTCATGTTTGATCCCTAGAGGCTGGTGGTGTCTTGGTTTCCTTTAGAGAAATCAAACCCTAGATAGAGGATGAGGCTTCTGGTACCTATGTGCCTATAGTATAGGTGTTTACCTTCTAAGATAGGAAGAAGAGTTCCTTAGACCTAGAGAGGTTTAGTAACAGGTTGTGAGGCATTGTACCTTGTTGATTGTCCTTGAGGAGGACTCAACTATGAAGTGTTGCTCGAGTAGAAGGATGACAGGAAGTGCATGTCATACCTTGTACATGTTTGGTTCGTGGTTAAGAGGTTGAGCATGCACTTTGACACCCAAAAGTGAACCTAGGATTCCTAGGCCTAAGAGGGGAAGTGGTGTACCTGATGCTCCTAAAGAGATTTGAGCATGGTACTCTTCATGTTTAGAGGAAAACGGAACCCCTTAAGTTAAGGTATGTTTGATGAACCCCTCACATCTAAGCTGATGACATGGGAAGGTATGATCTTGACCCAGCGTTGAGGAAAGAGAACAAGTATGACCTACATGGTTTAGTAGGTGATATGTTGGAGCCTTAGTAGCTTGCTAGGGTTAAGCATGTGGATGTAAACCCTAGACCTAAGGATGTTTTTGACCTTTGTCATCCAGATGTAGTTTCCTCCCATCTTGGGAGAGGGACCCTTTGGTAGGGTGTATACCAGTTTTGTGGGTTTTGTGGAAACCTAAAGATGTCTCATAGGATCATGAGAAGCTAAGTGAAAAGTACATGGTATGAGAATGATCATGTATACCCATACATAACCATCTCGAAGTGCATGTGGATGTGTTACATGGAGGTAACCGGTATGGGGCCTGACCAAGGTAGGCAGGTCACCATGACCCCTATGAAAGGATGAAAGTCAGCCCTTGAATGAAGAAAGAGAGATGATGAAGGCTTGGGTAAGGTTCTAAGTTGGACATGTACTATAATAGAATCCTAAGTCTATCCTAGGGTCAGGTGGGGATAAGACTGATGGAAGTAGGAGTTGCCTAATTCCCTAGTTGCGCATGACCATTGGGTCGGGAGGTAACAACTATCATTGTCTGAGGGCCATGGGTTAGGAGATTGATCACCTTCATGAACTCATGGGACCCAAAGGGCAGATGAGTAGGGAACTCTCTGGATGCATAAGGGAAGAGGCATGACCCTAAAAGTGTCGGCACCCTATAGACCTAGAGGAGATGACCAAGGATGGTGTGGTGACCCAAGTAGGTTCGAAACCATTTTTCCATGGACGTAACTTTGATATCAAGATGATTGTAATATAGAAGCATAAACGACACGTTTCAACTTAGATTTAAAGGTGTATTGGCAAGGTGGGATGTACCATCTCTACTCTTGGAACATGAAGAACTCTGTATTTGGACTGCAGCCAAATGCTTATTTCCTCTTGTTATGGGAGTGAGAGATAGGACAGTATGCATGCCATACACCAAGGATAAAGATGATGTGGGTTGGAACGTTGCCACGAGATATGAGGACAAAGATGATAACATACCCTGGTGGAGTGAACGATACCTGGATGATTTACCAACACTAAAGAGAAATAAGGTAGTCATCTTATAAGGATGATTTTAGCATGAGCTATGTGGAATTTGCAAGAGATGCAAGGTTGAGTTTGATCACCAAGAAGATGAGCTCAAAGTGTTCTCAATGAAGATAGACTTAGAGTTTGAATTTGAGAGATAAGTGAAATACATGGAAGTGTATGTCTTCAATGTTACCTAATACCTAAGGATGTGAAGTGGTAATGAATGCTCTGGTTGAGATATATCTGACTAGTTTGGCTAGAGGCTAGAAGAGGTTGTTAGGCTAACCCTAAGTTTGGAAAGGAGATATGTTTGGCTAATACTCAAATGTAACGAGATCTGTTGAACAAGTTAATGGTTGTTTGGTTAGCCAGCCTAGGCCTTGATGCAATGAAAGGGTGGTTGTAGAACCTCAGATGCACTTCTCTAAAAAGGAAGGCGATGAAACCCCGATTAGAATGTTTTAGGGTTTCTGAGGAATCAATCTTGAGGAATCATGACATACAGGAAATCATGATTTTAAGATCACTATACACCATGGTACTCTGAGATAATGAGTGGTGGCAGTACTATGGATGCTGGAGATGAGGTTGCATGTGGTATGTTGCCATGCATGATAGAAGGTGAAGGATGAGCACCGGTAACCCAGTGCATTGATATAGAGGATAAAGAGTTCTCAAGAGGGAATGGGAGTTCATCACTATGGATGTTGTGATAAGTCTCTCCTAGACCAAGGAAGATCAAGATGCAATGTGGGTTATGGTAGATTGCCTTACCTAGATGACATGAGAAAGAAAGAGTATTGTCAAGGGACAGATCGGGTTGAACTACATATGAGAGAGATGGTTCAACTACACCATGAGGTGAGTTCAAAAGTTCTTGAGTATAACCTAAAGGTTCACTTTCGTGAAGTGGAAATAGAAACATGAAGAACTCTATGTTAGTACAGTTTATCACCCCTAACTAATGGATAGTATGATCCACACTAAAGGGAATGATGAGAGCATGCATGCTCGTTCAAGGTGATATTTAGAGACAGTTATTTTCCTATGAAATATGTGATGATAACCACCATATCCAGTAACAGGATTTAAAGAAGCTCTGTAAGAGAGGTTGTGTCGGTCACCACTTCAGTAAGGTGATGTTGGTGAAAGGACCACATGATGGTTAGAAAAGGACCACAATGTGTGTAGATGAAGTTTCTTTGATCGTGCAATGGCTGAAAGGAGCCTAGAGACGACAAGATTCGTGAGCGGATGCAAAGTAGACTGACACGCAGTTCACAGTGGGAGAATATGTGACATGAAAATTTGAACCCTCTAAGTTATAATTAAGAGAGAGCTAAGTCCCCGATGCATGGGTTCATTTGAGATGGATTGGTGGAGAAGGTTAAGTTTGATCTTACCCCTATGGATAAAGTAATGTGTGATAAGTTCCAGGTGTCCAATTTAGAGCACTATGTGATGTACCCAGACCATGTGCTGAGCAATGAACCTAGTGAGTCCCAAGGGAGGCTGAAATGGCCTGAGTCACCTGTGCAGTTTATAGACGCCAGGATGAAAGAACTAAGAGAAAATAACATGTGATGATAAAGGTTGTTTGGAAGCACCATGGGTAAGGTAAAGCCACGTAGGGGCCAATGATGGACATGTAAAAGTCTTATCCTGAATTGTTTGTTTGCTTGATGGAATTTTGAGGACAAAATTCTTATAAGAGGGGAAGGATGTTACAACCCCGATTTTGGGTTCATTTAGTGAGAAATGTAATTTCTCATATTAAAGATATTTGAACAAATAATGATGTAATTTGTTTTGAATAAATGATTTCGTTTACAATAGCTTTGATGGTTGTTTTGTGGGCTTTATTGGCTATTGGGCCCAATAAAGGAAAAGACAAAAGAAATTCCATTGTTAAATGAGTAAATAAGAAAATGGAGAAAAGAAAAAGATAGAAACCTCTAGAAGGAAAAGGGATGTAATCCAAAGATTTATTTCGTGCCTCTTGGGTTCCTTGGGTTCCAAGGAGTCCGAAGTTGCAAAGAAAAGGCAATAAGAAAAGAAAAGATTAAATAAGTATTTCTTTATTAAGAAAGAAATTGAAAACAATGATAAAATGCGGAAAATAAGTGGAAAAAGGTGGAATTGAGTTGTCCTTAGTGGGATTTCATATCCCAAGGATTCCTAATGTTAAAAGGAAAGCCAATGAGGAAAATAAAAGAAAAATAAAGAGAAATCCTCAAAAAGAGCTATTTTAATAAGAAATAAAAAAGATAATGAGAAATAATGCATATAGATGCATCTAGAAGGATAATAAGTATCCTTGAAAAGGAATTTCAAAATATTATAGTTTCTTGGGGTCCAAGGAGCCCCAATGAAGGAAAAGAAAGAAAAAATACTAATAATACAAAATAAGATGATAATATGATACATAATTGATGCATTTTTGATATTATAAAAAAGAGGTATTATTTCGGGGCCAATGAATTAAAATGCAAGTACAAAGAACATAAAGGAAGAAAAACTAGGACTCCTTAATAACCAAGGATCATGAATATAAAAGGACATATTTCAATTTAGAGAGAGAATTTATTATCCTTTAAGGAAAATGGGATGGAATACTATTTTATCCTTCCTTATTTGACGTGGGAATTACCCAATTTGGTATAAACATCTAATGAAACTAGAACCCATGGTCTCACAAGTCCTAGGGGATATAGACTATATATATATGATCTACCCTTGTGGTTTGGATAGTCTCTTCCCACGGATGAACCCTAGCAATAGAGTCGTTGCCTTCACATGTCGCTTGGCCTTGCATTACATCCTCTCTTGGATTCGTGGGGTGGAAGGAACTCTCTCCTCTCCCTCAAGGCTTGGCCATGGAAGTATGACAGCAGTGCAGTTGAATGAACAATGGGATGGCGTCATGAGGCACAACACCCTGCATCGAGATTGGGAGAAGAAGAGGACACAAGGAGGAGAAGCGAAGGACCTTGTTCACGTCATGCAGGCTGTGCAACAGTCGGTGGAGCAGGGTCAAAGTCGCATGCGACACGGAGGTGAGAAATAGAGTGGAGCACAAGCTAAGGTCTCCCACGAGGGTGCTCCATCATCTCCGGATTCCACAAGGGGTTCGTGGGTAAGATCCTTGATCTCCTTTTCCGTTTTAGACCTGCTGAACCAAAATATATCCGTGACCTATTACCTCCCTCTTCGGTTCTCTACAAACACCTACAGACCTCGGACCAAGTCCGTCAAGGTCGTGTGCACCGCTTGAGGCTGGCCGCATGTACCCTCGGAAGCGGGGAGTGGGGGAAACCCCTGAGTGCATAAAAAGATTGAGCCACCACGACAAGGGTAGTATGGTCTTTTCATTATAAACTTAACTGATTAACGAATTAAATTAAAAGGGACTTTAGATGCTGATGTGGCGACTAACGATTGGTCAGAATCAAATAACCTTGAAATAATTATAGTTATTTATTCGTGACTCTGATGGGGACATATAATATATGAAAGTTGCTTAGAAAAATACGAGGAACACATTAAAAATGGTTTGACAACCAAAATTTGTGCATAATTGCAAAAGTATGTTAATATAAGGAAAAGAGCTTATGTATTGGATTAAGAAACCCTAATTGAGCATATTCGGTAAGTTCATGTTACTTAATTAATGAAATTAGATAATTTCTACCTGCTGAGTAGTGAATAAAAAATTTGAACTTGATCTAGGAGTTTCTTGCATGATTTAGGGTTTTGGAACTAAGATATAGTTAGAGAACATAAAATTGGATCAAAGTGATCATAATGGACAGTTTTGTTGGATATGTAATTAGGGTTACACATGATGTCTAATTTTGACTAATAACTCTAAAAAACAATTATGCGATGGGATTAGGGTTTGTACCTCTATTTGTTAACCAAACCCTAATACCCTAGATTAGGAACGAGTAATGTTTACTTGAAATAATGTGTGATGGTGACAATTTAGGATTTACATACATGCAGATTAAATGATCAATTGCTTGGTTTGCTTGTTCGGATCTATTGACTGGTTGATGGTATCCACTTGAAGTATAACTGTATATTTCTGCATGAAAAAGGTATGTGATTATGCTTATGAATAATCACTCTAGTTTCACGGCAATTCCTGAATGTTTTATCGGTTGCTTGGAAATAACTGTTGGATGCCTTTTATTTCATGCAACTATACAGTGAATATGATTATCACCATGAATATATATATATATATATATAATTGACTTAGATCCAAATCCACCTCTTTGTCTTGTAAAGGCTAAAAAGGGGTAACCTAGAGTAAGGTCTATGTTATCGTGGGTTAGAAATTGGGCTACTAAGTGTAGTGCCATGAGACCCTTTAGCATGCCATGAGTTAAGGAGTGGGCTACTTACGGGTAGTGCCATGTGACTCAACCCTAGAAACTGGTTCACCTATGAGTGGGACCATGAGGGGTTTAATGGGGATCTACTATAAGGAAAGTAGCATCTAGGTCCACTACAGGGATAGCGCAGAGGATAGGGAATGCATGGATTGCGCATTTATATTTAAAACATAAAATTGGTTGTTAAATGGTAATTGGCTGCAATACATTATTATCATACTTGCACGATTATTGTTTCCCCCACATACCAGCTTTATGCTGACCGACGTTTTGTTTGTCAGTGTTTTAGGTACAAAGCCAATAGGACAAATAGTAAATCTTCATATTGTGAAATACATGAATTAAAATACAAGGAGGATTAGTTAGAGTAAAATTCATATGTGGATAGAAGTTTAGAGATCCAAGTTTTCAAAAGGTATGCAAAATTTTATTTTCTTACAGCTTTCCAGTTTAGTCTGTTAAAATTTAATAATTATTCTTGGTTAATTGTCGAACCTTTGTTCTAGAAATTATGTGTGTGGCTTTGGCCTCTCGGTCTCCCTTAATTGGGGGTTACCGGAAGGTGGGGTCATAACATCGTTCGTATTTGATATTCAGAGAGATTATTATACCCTTGTTGTCTTGGATGTTTTGTATCCTTTTTAATGGTTTTGAGATATCGATTCCTAGTTGGATTTATGTGGAGGCTTCCTACCCAAGTTCATCTAAATCAATGTATATGACTCTTCCTATCCTGCTCAAAGTCATACACACTGCCTCTTCCGATCTATGTCCCAAAGGTAGACTATACAACCATGTCCAAATAGTAGATTCAGAGAACTTAATATGCCCTAGGACATCCCCGATATCCAATTCTTTCATCAATAATAACCTATTATCAAAGTGCCATGGACCCCCATGTAGGACCCTTTTCTTGTCGTTCCAGTGCATGAACTGGATAACGAAAATGTTTGCATCGATTTGCTTAAAAATCACTTTGCTTTTGAGAGACCACGCCAGAGTTAGGATTCTTTTTAAGGCCATGAAGTTGTAAGATCTGTCTATTAACAGTCTTGCTGCTAGCGCTATATCGACACGATCCCCTTCTTTGCTCACTATTTCCTCCGAAAAGTCAAAAATCTTGTCCTCTTCATGTTCTAGCCCCATCTGTGCACATCTTCCCACTAGTTCGTCAGCCATCTTTAGGAAACCACATCCATGAAGAATGACCTCCCTTGAACCTACAACAAAAACTAGCCACTATGGTGATGGATATAGCCACAGAGGGAGGAACCCACCGTCAAAGAAGAGAATTATCTACATATGGAGTTTTGTGTACTTAAGGTGTTGCCTAAAGCTCACAATACACTTCAAGGCCAATCAACTTATTTGCCATTTAGATTATGAATTGATGTTGAGCATTTATCTGTCATTTAGAGTTCATCTTCTCACATCAATTGGATTTTATCGAATCTCTACATCACATAGAAAATGTTTCTTCATCAGCCATATCTCGCTCATTCTACTCTAGCAACAATTTCATATTCTAGCATTAAGAGTTGGATTATTTGAACATTTGGTTGTGAGTCAGTCTGACACAGTTGTATTTTGAATAAGGTCATTCAATCGGCTAAGTCAACAATGTTTCAACCTTTCATTGACCTTTCCTTGTCAAACACATTGATTGTTTGCTATAGCCTAGTCTTCCTGTGGCATAGATCTTGCTAATCCTACCAGACGGTGGTCTTCTTCTAAAAACTACTTCAATACAGTAGCAACTAAATTGATGACTCGAATGAACTTTGCATGATCCTTCATCATACTCCAAGATATAAGCTCCAACCCATTCAAAGCTCCAGATGTCACAAAGATTCATTTTTTTATCACTCTCTCTCTCAAACATTCAACATTTATCAATCTAAAGGGAAGATTCAAAGTTGAAGATGCCAAAGACTACCTCGTGCTAAGTCACGAGCCATCATATCTTAGTGATTACTTTTTCCATGTCTTGTTTTGTTTGTTATCCAAGCCGGGCATGAGATTCTCTAGTTCTCTAGCTCAATGGGGAGTGTTAGAAGTAAAAATTACATAATGTCATATGACATATGGGGTAGAGTATGTAAGTCCATATAGAGCCTAGTCAAGCTTGAAATTCTCTATATTCATGTACACCTTCTCCTATATAAAGAAGATGGGTCTCTTATATCCATAACATTTCAAT
Organism: Alisma plantago-aquatica; assembly: GCA_963693085.1. Classification (NCBI taxonomy): domain Eukaryota; kingdom Viridiplantae; phylum Streptophyta; class Magnoliopsida; order Alismatales; family Alismataceae; genus Alisma; species Alisma plantago-aquatica. The sequence continues at coordinate 673,224,349 of OY856413.1, read as the reverse complement.
ACACAATCAATATATCACACATATCATTCGCTTTCTACAACAACGAAGCTGAGGGGAATTCCAAGTTAGAAACAAGGACAGTGGACTTCATTGCAACAAAATTTTTTTAGCTCCTTCCTCTTCCCATTAGAGATAATACCCAACCTAAATACTATTTGTCTTTGTAATGTGCTTCTTTACAAGTATTCATATGATTATCATTTATTTACATTTTTTTTATTGAGTACCCCTTTGTCTATGGAATATGCATAATTTTGGTGGTTCTGTGCATGATTTCAGTTGGAAGGTACCCACTTTTTGTATTGTATGGTCCCACTATTGTATGCTCATTATGTAACATATCAATACCTATATGAAGTTATTCTTGTGGCCCTAACACCAAGGTTGGAGTGGGACTAAGAGTAAGAGCTGACTTTTAACCAATAATATACCTCTATGCATCAAATTCATTAATACACTAATAATACATATATGGGTGAATATGATTAAATGTTTCCAAGTGGTGTCATACTTCTAACAAGGATAATACACATTAATTAAGTACTTAAACCAAGTGGGATCATTTATGTTGTCACCATTTAGGTGAAACCACAATAAGAAATGTATTGTCTAAGTTAAGTAAAATAAGTTTTCCATTATTAGTAAAGCTAAAAAATATAGTGACAATGAGAAAATCCCAAAACCAATTAGTTTCTATGTATGGACTAGATACGGAGTATGCTAACATAAATTTGGAATGATAATGTAACTTTAGAAAAATGGATAATTCAATAAATGACCACATAGCCTATCCTAGAAGCCAATTTATCTATCTTATTCTTTAAAATACTATATAGGATAACACATTCTTTTAATCCTCTAATAAAGGAAACACATTTATAAAGTTGAGTATAAGCTAGTTGGAAATAGTTAGTATCCTCAAACAAATCTAATTTATAAATGGTCATCAAGTAGGAAATTATTATCATCTTGTTTATGCTCTTTCCATTAATAAACCTACTTCTCTCCTCCTCAAATCTTTAAAAGGGAATTTTGGCATATAATAGTATCCTAATCTCTTTTATATTTATTCTCATGAAACAAATATAAGTGAACAAGGATACCATAAAAGGTGCGTCACTAATCCAATCATGAATGGTTAACATGATTAAAGTGGATTTTTTAGGGATTATTTTACTTTTGGCTAATTTGGATAAAAGAAGGTAACTTGTATCTTGGTGGTGTGTACATCCCTCATGACTGTATAATCTCAAACTAATCATAACTACCAAATATGGTGACATTGTGAGGATCATAATAATATTCATGTAAGAAATACTAATAAAATCTTATATACCAAGTGATCTACTAAATTATACAAATAGGAAACAAAATTAAGTTTGGTTTCTAGCAATTCTAGTTAGTCATTGTCATTTTTCATCTTGATCGGGAGAGTTTATACATCTTAAATAATCTATAGATGAAATAAGGAAATTAATATCAAATCTTATTAAACAAATTTGGTGATATTTTTTTGTGTCATGCGAAAATTAGTAATATCTTCTTTTACCTATTTGTGTGGTCTATACCAGTCATCTAGTTGAGATTTCATGGCTAGTGGATTATCATCTACCTCAAGCAATTGCCCCATCAGGCTGCAATTTCTTCTTGTGTCATTTTGTCCCTATCTAATTAGTGGTTCCTCAATATATTTATTTTATTGATTTTGTATCAAATTCTAAAGCTAACTATAAGTAGTGGGGAATGAGAGAGAATCCACTCTTCACTAAATCAAATAAAAGGAAACATCCCATATGAAAGACAGAACCAAATTTTACACAGTGATAATAATTCAATTTATTTTAAAGTGTGTTCCAAGATATAGAATTCTTGTGGTAGAAGATAAAAAATTTAACTATTACAATGTTTGATTATATCATAAAGCCTTCACCGCATAGGGATGATACAGAAAGGAAACTATTCTATATCATAGGATCAATAGAGGGTTATCTAATCAGTTTGAATGTATCTCCCAAGAAGGATTGCCTACACTTGAAGTTGTCCTAGTCAACCTTGGTTCTCTCCTCCTCGTTGTCTACCTAACAGGTCAAAAGCATACCCAACAAGAGAAGACAAAATGGGAGTGATCAACGTAAAATGTTAGTATGAGCATATTAGTAGGGAGTTGAGCAACATTAGGAAAAAGGACATCACATATAGCAAGGCTTCCCATCCTAGAGGAAAGTACCATCCAAGTGCAACATTAGGAAAAAGGACATCACATATATCAAAAGAATATAAACTTAATAGGATGATAAATAACAATTGCACTTGTTAATAACAATAAGACATGCTACAAAAGCACACAACGACTTTAGGATAGAAAACCCATCAACTATATTAATCAACATGCAAGGTGAGCATAAAACCCACCTATGGGGCACATAAACTCCATCCTAAAACATAAAGGACAAAAATCCATAAAACCAAAATACTTATAGAAATCTAGGGCTACTAAATCACAAAGCATGAAAAATATAGAGGCAATTGAAAATATAGTCAGAAATATAGGATTAATGATATTTCAATCACATAAATGAATTATATGAAACATCCACCACAAAGGTGGGCATAATTAGGGATCCATCTCACAATAAGCAAGAACTTAGTTCAATTCCACAATTAGGATTTCATCATGAAGTAAAGTACAATCTTAGAGTCTAAAATGAGATGTGTATAGTGTGAGAACCCGTTACACTAAATGGGATTACTCAAAACATAAAACACAATCAATCACTAATTAATCACATACCCAAAAAATATGGGTAAATTAAAAAAGATTTCAGCATCAGCACCCACTCATAAACATTTGCATAAGATCCCAAAATCTTTCTTATATCCATACTGTGCCAAGAATTTGATACAAATTGATCTATCACCTTAGCCACAACATATATACATAGGAGAACAATATTTGTATATGTCACAAAAACAAGCATTAACATGCTAACAAAATCCTGATTCATTTGAAACACCATATACAAACTTTTCCTGCCTCGACCTGAGAGTACAAGGATGACTCTAGGACACACTAGACGTCTAATCACTTTCTCAAAGATTCATTACTATAACTCCTCTTTTCTGCCACATGTTTGTTTTCGTCACTTCCGATTACCTAAAAAAATTTGGTGAACCACAAGGGTGAGAACTTGTCCCAGCAAGAGATATAACCTTCAACAACATTTATTGATTACAACATTTTTAAGTAATTAAAAAATTAAGAAAATTAATCAGATATAACAAATAAGCTCAGCAGCACTGATGATTATCAAAATTCACAAGGGAGAAGATAATAACTATCATTATTAGCCAGACTATCATCCTTTATCTTGTTGATAGCATAAGCAATTCAGTAGCATATGCATATCTAGCATCATGAAGAAGTCTAGTAACATAGCATCTCTATCATTATGAATAAGTCTAGCCACATAAGCCTAGATAACAACATTAGCATGTCTAATAGGTTGAACATATCAACATCATAAAAAAGCTAACACCATAAGCACAACTATCTGGATAAGCATGATCAGCAGTACATGCATCTCTAGTTACAAAGGCATGGCTAGAAGGCTAAACATAACTAACAACATGAGATAGCTAGCATCATGATTATAATCAGCAGTAGTAGTATAGTTATCAACATAATCATGGCTACTGTATGTACACATCTACAATCTTAAGCATATCCACAACATAAGCATATATACTATCACTTAATTGAACTAGGCATCATCTTTTTGTAAAGAGAACAAACAAGGGTTATCATCCAATGTGAAGCGTCATGTATAACCCTAAACATATATGATATATGATTGTACTACATCTTTTATTATGCCCTGAGGAATTTGAGGATACCACTCAAAATCCAACTGACCTTTGCTAAATCAAAATCAGTTCCATACAAGATCTAGGAAGAGTCAGACTCCTAAGATCTTATTTGCCCCCGATCAGTATGGGCCTGCCACTGCAACACATAAGGTCAAGCTGCAAACAGCCTAGTCTGTTCTTAGTATAGGTCACGACACTAGTGAATGGAGGTCGGTACACATACCCTACCATCCGAAATACAACCACATTTGTCCTCTGATATTATCACATATATAATCACTGAGACACGACCGTAGCCGTTCTCAATCACATCAGATGTATGAGGCATGACCATAGCCAACCTCCACAATATGCATTGTGGATGACAAGGATATATCCTCAACTTGCCACCCTGACATACTCAACAATATGTGCTTCAAGTTTCCCTTAGGAATACTCATTTCACCATCTGGAAAATTCTAACACTCAGATGGATCTATGGCACAGGGCGCTACATGATTAGAGTTTCACTTGATTAGTTATGCCAATTTGGTGAATTAAGGCTGCATCAAACAAGTAGACATACAAACCCTAATTCACTTCTAGCAAGCATATAAATATCACAACTTTTAAAAGATATAAAATATGTGAAACATAATTTCTCATCTCATCATCACATGGTACTATTCACTTTCCATTCATGAGACCACACTAGTCATCATACTATCACAAGATAATAATATTTTTCACAATATCACAAGGTATCAACCCTTATCAACATAAGAGGATTACACCTCATTCAGGGCTCAACCATGCCCAAAGGTCATTAAGACCATCATACTATCATAGGATATAAATCCTTTTCACAATATCACAGGGTATTAACCATTATCAATGCAAGAGGATTACACCTCATTCAGGGCTCAACCATGCCCAAAGGTCATTAAGACCATCATATTATTTCCTGCAAGACCATCATTATCTTTGCATGCCTTATAACAAGGCTCAACAACATCACTTACATATAATACACCAGATCAACACAATATTGCATTAATGGACTAGGTTATATTTATAAACAATCATAGCAGGGTTATATTAACATTAAGAACATTCCTTTATTACATCAACATGCAATGAATCTAGATATGATTAACTCTCATCATATTCATAATGCACACGTTTAGCATAAGAAAGTATCAACCATGTGGCTATGATAACCACCAATTCACATACAAAGGTTATGATCATGTTAAGGAGGTTATTCCATCATGTAAGAATGTTAAACATGAATACCCATCTTTATCTATTTGCATTAGAGTTAGGTTCAACATGATAAATTATATCAATGTTACTTAATAGCACTCATACCCAAACCCTAACTCACAACATCCCCATTGGATCATGGATGCATAAGGTGAAGCATCACCATCACATTCCATACCATTCTCAGGTATGAACCCACAAATAAATCAAGGTATAACGATTGGGTCAAAGCATACTAGGGTTTCAACAACAGTAGCAGAGTACTTCATGATTGCATTAGTCATTCAAGGACAATTCATACCCAATTACCATCATTTAGTTATATTAAAGCTAGGCATAACAAGCTATACCTCATTAGGGTTACATATCAACACAATATGGTTATCATACCTTCTATTCATATGAGTGAATAGGTAAGGCTACCTTATTAAGGGTAGCCCTCCATTTGTTCCATCATCATTCAACCCGTATCACCATACCAAAATGTCACCCAGAACCATTGGATGTTTAAAAGGTAAGACCTTTGGTTGTTTACATAAGTAAACACCTTAGATAAACCACCTATGAAGTCCTTGATTTGTGCTCTAGAAAGAGTCACCATATAACCCTATACATCCCTTGATTAACAACACAAAAAGTTCCATTGAGAGTAGGGTAAAACCCACAATTTACTATTCAGTTAAAACAAGCCATCCATTGTCAACAAGTAAGCTCCTTAAGTTGATCATATAAAGGAAACCATATAAATAACATTATTAGAAACAACATATTACATTATCCATCATTCCACTTTATTGGAGGAATAAACATTATATCTTGACCATTGGGTCAAGTTCATGTATTAAAACCATCAATTACAGTATAGGTTCGACCATTGCATCAAGTGACCCAAGAAACCATTAGTCTAAGGCTTAATTGATGCTAAAACTATATGATTAACTCACCATAGACTGTAGAGACCTAATCCACCATCATTAGTGATCATTAAATCACTATCGTCTGTTATATCAACACTACATTCATTAATCAACATCAAATATTAAGTTGATGTCATCATTGATTGATAACATCAGTAGGGTACTTAATGGTTGATCATTATACTTCTAATTGATCCAAAACCTGACCTAAGGGGGTGACCATAGGTTGTCACCATCATTTGACACCCTTGATCACGAAAATGAGTTTTTATGAAGACAACACCATAGGGTTGTTGCAATGGTACCATCATCGGGTCATGGTTTATAGAAGAAATCAGCTTTAAACCCTAAAATTGACTGTTGTTTGATAGGTTCTTAGCAGCGTAGGTTGTCAACACAACCTGATCCAATTCATATAATACCTTAAGAATAATATACACATGATCATAGATTCATATATAACTGAAATCAGAATAGGAAACATTATAAAAATTGAAATCCTACTCAAGCATAGCTTTTTAGTGCATGGATCATCATTTTCAAGTAAGAACATGATCTAGAAAGCTTATGGTAAGAAATAAATGTGGAGCAAGTTATAAAAATTGCCTCTAATGAGAAGATTAAACCCCACACAGAAGAAATATCGAAATAGGTTGGGTATAAAATCTAAGAATAAGCTATGAATTCGTCCATCTAGCACCTTTCTTCATCAAATGAGCAAACCCTAAGCATAAGGAGCAAGTAAGGTAGGATTTTAGAGCTTTAGAGAAAATTCTACCACGGAAAAGCAAGGTTCCGACCTGGAAGAAGGTCTAAGGGAGGAGAAGAGCTAGAAAAATGAATAAGTAAGGAAGAAAACAACTTGCCTTGGTCAAATTCCCTAGAAGATGACCTTGGAAACCCTAGGTAGGGCTAGATGGAGCCCTAGGAGACCTTCTTCTCCAAAAAGGGGTCATCTTCTACCTTAGAGCAGTTGGTTACGCAGAAAAACAGAGTGAATTCGTTGATCCAGATTAGAGGAAAGAGAAAACAAGCATAGTTTCATATTTGGGCAAGGAAGAGGCAAATATAGCCCATGGATAAGGATAGAAGCAAGCATGAGGTGTAAAAGTAGATTCCCCATGTTTCTATGGCCTTAAACTATTAAAAATATATAAGCACACACACAATCAGCTCCCCCACCGTCCTTATAGACCTTCTTATATTTTCTTTGTCGAATTTCCCAGCCAATCACATAATTCCTTAGTTGATAGCTACTAAAAGGTAGCTCATCCGTGAAGAGGTAAACCCTAAAATACCATTGATGAAAACACCTTCAAACCATGGCTCAACTAGGAGCCCCATGGCTCAAAAATCTCAAGAATAATAATATAAAATATAAGGAACATAATGTATGTGACAAATTACAAAGAAAACCCCTCAATTGGGTAAATTGCAGAAAAGTCCAAAATGTACAGAAAATTGCATAACTTGCTCAAATAGTGTCCAAATTGGACCAAATTTGAAAATTAAGCTTGTATTATGATTTAAAAACATATAAAAATGTTATGTTAGGGTTATAAGCATTCAATTATGGTAATTAAGCTCATTCAACTCATTAAGCAAGTTCAGGGCCCTTACAACTATAAACCCCTAACACGGATTTCGCCCCCAAAATCCAAGGTAAACAAACAAGGTTACTTCCTTTGCACCTCATCCTATTACCTTCACATGGTTACATGTATATCATGGTGATGTCATATCATTCATACATATATCCTCTCGGGTCAGCACAAAAATCCCCACCTAGGAAGACATTCTCATTATTGAATGTAGAAACTTGTTGTGTCATCTGTACAACTCTAGTAGTACTGTTCAACTTTAAATTCTAGCTATCATCCTAAAATTATATCTATTGTATCAACACATTACTCAAAAGTCATACTTGCTAGATTTTTACCAATCATGGCATGTGTCCCACACCATTCCTTGAAGCATAAAAAAAGGCAATGTATCCATCCTTTTTTTATATATATAGTGACACTAGAACTCTTGTCAGTTCTTTTTTTCAGCATCAAAAGAAATGCTAACTCTAGCAATTGTCATTCCATACAAGGCAACATCATTCCTAGTCAACCTTATTAGGGGTGAAACAACAACACTATCTTCACCTTACTAGGATTTACACAACCTACTTAGAAGACATATCATGATCCCATAAAGAAATTTAATCAACCCCATCCTCACTATTATTCAACTTGTTCTCATAGCTATTGCTGCTTCGACAACCCTAAGGTTTTTGAAGAAATATTGATCATATTTTTGACCATATTTGAAATACTTTGACATGTCATCATTCAAAGCATGCTACAACTTGTAATACATTACTTGAACACTCTGTTCCTCCTATTCATAAATTTTATTGGTACATTGGTTAATCTAAGGGACACAACTCTAAACTCATCATGGTCATGTAAATTATGTCATCCAATCTAACTCTTATGCATTGATATTTGATGAAATGTTCATCTTAAAGGAACACAATATCACATATCTATTAACCAACAAACCATCTATCCTTGATAGTGGTATTGCCCAGATATCACTGAACCATACACAACATTATAGAATCACTTTTGTTTTTCCTTCCAAACAACATTTAGAGGGTCATCATCAACTCTCTCTCCCACTCACTCTACGAAAGAGGAATGCTTGGAATGTTCATTTAAAAAACATCTCCAACCTTCACATATTTCTCATATTATTAATACATCTTGGATACTAGGATTCATTACCTTGGTATCCACCTCATGTTCTATAAGCAACTCACATCCTTATATCATCTACTTTTACCAACATAACAAACATCAAGACATATAAGAGGAGTCTTCCTAATTATTGGAAGGCTCAAAAGAAAAATCATCACAAACTTTATGATCTTGGAACCATAGCCTAAACAAACTTATGCTATAATAAGCTATCCACCCTCATGTTTATAATGAATCCACACATACCAAGTGGCAATGATCCACTTGAAAGTTGTTCTCTAGAAAGGAAAGACACAAAGGGAAACACACTTTCCACATCATAGCAACATCGTTCAACGGTCACTAGCAAAAAGGTAATAAATTATATTTTCATTATGTAGGTTACAACTTCTTATGTATCATTTTACCTTTTTCATTTTGGGTTCCTTGGCATTAGCATAGGAATCATCATGATTAACATATCTCATTACTCCTTCCTTGATGACTATTTATCACAATTGATATGTTCTCTTATTTTATTATGTTTTTCAACCACTTATTGACATGTAAATCATCATATTCCACATTTTCTTCATTAAATTGGGACCATCTCACTTAATTTCTTTCACATGCCATGCTAATTTTTCATTAACACTTTCTTAGACACATATGTTGGTATAAGACTAAATCAAGTTCCACCTTATTCCTTTGTCATTGTTCTCATTCATCTTCTCATTATATACTTATCATTGGAGTTCTCTCCATCTTATGTGGATTTCATACCTTGAATCACTTTATAAGCATGGACTTATCTGTCTTTTACTTTATTTTCTTCTTGAATCACATCTTCAAGAACTCCTCTTTTCATTATTTGTATTCATATTTAGATTTCATGGTGTTGTATCTTTCTCTTATAGTTACCAAATATTCAAGTTTGATAGATTATGATGCAATTCCCATCTTTTTTAAGATAGGATTGAGATATTCACACCATGATTTGTTATTTGTTATGCTCTTTAGATTGTCTCAAAATGACTACATGATCAGAGTAATCAGACAGATAACAATCTAAGATTTCCATACTTACCTTTCTTCAATAATTGAATACATGGCCAGGGCATCCAAGTACTGAGATTAGGTAGTATGCACCATGTTTTGATGTCACGTTCTTAACTTAGACAACATCCTATTCTTAAGTCCTAGTGTCCCTATAGACTCAGTGAACCTAAAGCTCTGATACCAACTAGTGAGAACTCGTTACACTAAACAAGATTACTCAAAACATAAAACACAATCAATCACTAATTAATCACAAATTCAAAAATATGGGTAAATTAAAACTGATTTTAGCGTCAACATCCGTTCATAAACATTTGCATAAGATCCCAAAATCTTTCTTATATCCATACTATGCTAAGAGTTTGATACAAATTGATCTATCACCTTAGCCACAATATATATACACAAGAGAACACTATTCGTATATGTCACACAAACAAGCATTAAAATGCTAATAAAATCTTGATTCATTCGAAAAACCATATACAAACTTTTCCTGCCCGAATCTAAGAGTACATGGATGACTCTAGGACACACTAAACGTCTAATCAACTTTCTCAAATATTCATTACTATAGCTCCTCTTTGCTGCCACATGTTTGTTTTCGTCACTTCTGATTACCTACAAAAAATGTGGTGAACCACAAGGGTGAGACCTAGTCCCTGCAAGAGATATAACCTCCAACAACGTTTATTAATTATAACATTTTTAAGTAATTAAACAGTTAATTAAATTAATCAAATATAACAAATAAGCTCATCAACACTGATGATTATCAAAATACACAAGGGAGAAGATAATAACTATCATCATTAGCCAGACTATCATCCTTTATCTTGTTGATAACATAATCAATTCAGTAGCATATGCATATCTAGAATCATGAGAAAGTTTAGTAACATAGCATCTCTATCATTATGAATAACTCTAGCCACATATGCATAGATAACAACATTAGCATGTCTAATAGGCTGAACATATCAACATCATAAAAGGAACTACCACCATAAGTACAACTATCTGGATAAGCATGATCAACAATATATGCATCTCTAGTTACAAAGGCATGGCTAGCATGCTAAAGATAACTAACAACATGAGATAGCTAGCATCATGATTATAATCAGTAGTAGAAATATAGTAATCAACATAATCATGGCTACTGTATGTACACATCTACAATCTTAAGCATATCCACAACATAAGTATATCCACTATCTCTTAATTGCACTAAGCATCATCTTTATGTAAAGAGAACAAACAATGGTTATCATCCAATGTGAAGTGTCATATATAACCCTAAACATATATGCTATATGGCCGTATTACATATTTTATTATGCCTTGAGGAATTTGAGGATACCACTTAAAATCCAACTGACCACTACTAAGTCGAAATCAATGCCATACAAGATCTAAGAAGAGCCAGACTCCTAAGATCTTCCCCGCCCCCGGTTAGTACGGGTCCGCCACAACGACACATAAGGTCAAGCTGCTAACAACCTAGTCCGTCCTTGGTACATGTCACAACACTAGTGAAAGGAGGTGGGTACGCATACCCTACCATCCATGGTACAACCGCAGTTGTTCTCCAAGCTTGTCACATATATAATCACTGAGACACGATCGCAACCATTCTCAATCACATCAGATGTATGAGGCATGACCATAGCCAACCTCCAAAATCAGCATTGTGGATGACAAGGATATATCCTCAACTTGCCACCCCCACATACTCAATAGTATGCTCTCTGAGTTTCCCTTAGGAATAATCATTTCACCATCTGCCAAATTCTAACACTCACATGGATATATGGAATAGGGCGATACATGATTAGAGTTTTACTTGATTAGTTATGCCAATTGGGTGAATTAAGGCTGCATCAAACAAGTGGACATACAAACCCTAATTCACTTCTAGCAAGCATATACATATCACAAATTTGAAAAGATATAAAACATGTGAAACATAATTTCTCATCTCATCATCACATGGTACTATTCACTTTCAATTCATGAGACCACACTAGTCATCATACTATCACAAGATAATAATCTTTTTCACAATATCACATGATATCAACCCTTATCCACATAAGAGGATTACACCTCATTCAGGGCTCAACCATGCCCAAAGGTCATTAAGACCATCATACTATCACATGATATAAATCCTTTTCACAATATCATAGGGTATTAACCCTTATCAACACAAGAGGATTACATCTCATTTAGGGCTCAACCGTGCCCAAAGGTCATTAAGACCATCATATTATTTCCTGCAAGATCATCATTATCTTTGCATGCTTTATTATAACAAGGCTCAACAACATCATGTATATATAATACACCAAATCAACACAATATTGCATTAATGGACTAGGTTATATTCATAAACAATCATAGTAGGGTTATATTAACATTAAGAACATTCCTTTATTACATCAACATGCAATGAATCTATATATGATTAACTCTCATCATATTTATATTGCATGTGTTTAGCATAAGAAAGTATCAACCATGTGGCTATGATAACCACCAATTAACATACCAAGGTTATGATCATGTTAAGGAGGTTATTCCATCATATAAGAATGTTAAACATGAATACTCATCTTTATCTATTTGCATTAGATTTAGGTTCAACATGATAAATTATATCAATGTTACTAAACAACACTCATACCCAAACCCTAACTCACATCATCCCCATTGGATCATGGATGCATAAGGTGAAGCATCACCATAACATTCCATACCATTACCAGGTATGAACCCACACATAAATCAAGGTATAACAATTGGGTTATAGCATACTAGGGTTTCAACAATAGTAACAGAGTACTTCATGATTGCATTAGTCATTCAAGGACAATTCATACCCAATTACCATCATTTAGTTATATTAAAGCTAGGTATAACAAGCTATACCTCATTAGGGTTACATATCAACACAATATGGTTATCATCCCTTCCATTCATATGAGTGAATAGGTAACACTACCTTATTAAGGGTAACCCTCCATTTGTTCCATCATCATTCAAGCCGTATCACCATACCACAATGTCACCCAGAACCATTGGATGTTTAAAAGGTAAGACGTTTGATTTTTACATAAGTAAACACCTTAGATAAACCACCTATGAAGTCCCTGATTTGTGCTCTAGAAAGATTCACCATATAACCCTAGACATCCCTTGATTAACAACACAAAAAGTTCCATTGAGAGTAGGGTAAAACCCACAATTGATTGTTCAGTTAAAACAAGCCATCCATTGTCAACAAGTAAGCTCCTTAAGTTGATCATATAAAGGAAACCATCTAAATCCCATTATTAGGACCAACATATTACATTATCCATCATTCCACTTTATTGGAGGAATAAACATTAGATCTTGATCATTGGGTCAAGTTCATATATTAAAACCATCAATTACAGTATAGGTTCGACCATTGCATCAAGTGACCCAAGAAGCCATTGGTCTAAGGCTTGATTGATGCTAAAACTATATGATTAACTCACCATAGATTGTAGAGACCTGATCCACCATCATCAGTGATCATTAAATCACTATAGGTTGTTAGGTCAACACTATATTCATTTATCAACATCAAATATTAAGTTGATGTCATCATTGATTGATAACATCAGTAGGGTACTTAATGGTTGATCATTATACTTCTAATTGATCCAAAACCTGACCTAAGGGGGTGACCATAGGTTTTCACCATAATTTGACACCCTTAATCACGACCATGAGTAGTTATGAAGACAACACCATAGGGTTGTTGCAATGGTACCATCATCGGGTCATGGTTTATAGAAGAAATCAGGTTTAAACCCTAAAATTGACCATTGTTTGATAGTTGCTTAGCACCATAGGTTGTCAAAACAACATGATCCAATTCATATAATACCTTAGGAATAATGTACACATGATCAAAGCTTCATATATAACTGAAATAAGAATAGGAAACATTATTAAAATCAAAACCCTAGTCAAGCATAGCTTTTTAGTGCATGGATCATCACTTTCAAGCAAGAACATGATCTAGAAAGCTTATGGTAAGCAATAAACATAGAGCAAGTTATAAAACTTGCTTCTAATGAGAATACGAAATCCCACAAATAAGAAATCTTGAGCAGTTGGGGTAGAAAATCTAAGAATAATCTATGAATTCGTCCATCTAGCACCTTTCTTCATCAAATGAGCAAACCCTAAGCATAAGGAGCAAGAAAGGTAGGATTTTAGAGCATTAGAGAAAATTATACCATGGAACAATAAGGTTACGACCTGGAGGAAGGTCTAAGGAAGAAGAAGAGAAAGAAAAACGAAGAAGGAAGGAAGAAAACAACTTTCCATGGTCGAATTCCCTAGAATATGACCTTGGAAAATCTAGGTAGGGCTAGATGGAGCCCTAGGAGACCTTCTTCTCCAAAAAGGGGTTGTCTTCTACCTTAGAGAATTGGTTACACAGAAAAACACAGTGAATTCTTTTCTCCAGGTTAGAGGAAAGAGAAAGCAAGCATATTTTCGTATTTTGGCAAGGCAGAGGCAAATATAGCCCATGGATAAGGATAGAAGCAAGCATGCGGCGCAAAAGTAGCTTCCCCATGTTTCTATGGCCTTAAACTATTAATAATATACAAGAACACACATGAGAAGCACCCCCACCGTCCTTATAGACCTGCTTAGATTTCCTTTATCAATTTTTCTAGCCAATCACATAATTCCTTAGTTGATAGCTACTAAAGGTAGCTCATCCGTGAAGGGGTAAACCCTAAAATACCCTTGATGAAAACACCTTCAAATTATGGCTCAACTAGGATCCCCATGGCTAAAAAATCTCAATAATGATAATATAAAATCTAAGGAACATAATGTATGTGACAAATTGCAAAGAAAACCCCTCAATTGGGTAATTGCAGAAAAGTCCAAAATGTACAGAAAATTGCATAACTTGCTCAAATAGTGTCCAAATTTGATCAAATTTGAAACTTAAGCGTGTATTATGATTTAAAAACATATAAAAAGGTTATATTAGGGTTATAAGAATTCAATTATGGTAATTAAACTCATTCAACTCATTAAGCAAGTTCTGGGGCCTTACAACTATAAACCCCTAACAAGGATTTCGCCCACGAAATCCAAGGTAAACAAACATGGTTACTTCCTTTGCACCTCATACTATTACCTTCACATGGATACTTGCATATCATGGTGATGTCATATCATTCATACATATATCCTCTTGGGTCAGCACAAAAATCCCCACCTAAGAAGACATTCTCATTATTGAATGTAGAAACTTGTTGTGTCATCTGTACAACTCTAGTAATAATGTTCAACTTTAAATTCTAGATATCATCCTAAAATTATATCTATTGTATCAAGACATTACTCAAAAGTCATACTTGTAAGATTTTTACCAATCATGGCATGCATCCCACACCATTCCTTGAAGCATAAAAAAAGGCAATGTATCCATCCTTTTCTTATATATATACTGACACTAGAACTCTTGTCAGTTCTTTTTTTTCAGCATCAAAAGAAATGCTGACGCTGGTAGCTGTCATTCCATACAAGGAAACATCATTCCTAGTCAACCTTGTTAGGGGTGAAACAACAACACTATCTTCACCTTACTAGGATTTACACAACCTACTTAGAAGACATATCATGATCCCATAAAGAAATTTAATCAACCCCATCTCACTATTGTTCAACTTGTTCTCATAGCTATTGCTGCTTCGGCAACCCTAAGGTTTTTGAAGAAATATTGATCATATTTTTGATAATATTTGAAATACTTTGACATGTCATCATTCAAAGCTTGCTACAACTTGTAAGACATTACTTGAACACTCTATTCCTCCTATTCATAAATTCTATTAGTGCATTAGTTAGTCTAAAGGACATAAATCTAAACTCATCATGGTCATGTGAATTATGTAATCAAATATAACTCTTATGCATAGATTTTTGATCATGGGTTTATCTTAAAGGAACATAGTATCACATATCTATTAACCAACAAACCATCTATCCTTGATAGTGGTCTTTCCCAGCTATCACTGAACCATACACAACATTATAGAATCACTTTTGTTTTTCCTTCCAAACAACATTTAGAGGGTCATCATCAACTCAATCTCCCTCTCTCTACAAAAGAGGAATGCTTGGAATGTTCATTTAATAAACATCTCCGACCTTCACATATTTCTCATATTATTAATACATCTTGGATACTAGGATTCATTACCTTAGTATCCACCTCATGTTCTATAAGCAACACAATTCCTTATATCATCTACTTTTACCAACATAACAAATATCATGATATATAATAGGAGTCTTCCTAATTATTGGAAGGCTCAAAAGAAAAATCATCACAAACTTTATGATCTTGGAACCATAGCGTAAACAAACTTATGCTATAATAAGCTATCCACCCTCATGTTTATAATGAATCCACACATACCAAGTGGCAATGATCCACTTGAAAGTTGTTCTCTAGAAAGGAAAGACACAAAGGGAAACACACTTTCCACATCATAGCAACATCGTTCAATGGTCACTAGCAAAAAGGTAATAAATTATATTTTCATTATGTAGGTTACAACTTCTTATGTATCATTTTACCTTTTTCATTTTGGGTTCCTTGGCATTAGCATAGGAATCATCATGATTAACATATCTCATTACTCCTTCCTTGATGACTATTTATCACAATTGATATGTTCTCTTATTTTATTATGTTTTTCAACCACTTATTGACATGTAAATCATCATATTCTACATTTTCTTCATTAAATTGGGACCATCTCCCTTAATTTCTTTCACATGACATGCTGATTTTTCATTAACACTTTCTTACACACATAGGTTGGTCTAAGATTAACTCAGGTTTCACCTTCTTCCTTTGTCATTGTTCTCATTTATCTTCTCATTATATACTTATCATTGGAATTCTCTCCATCTTATGTAGATTTCATACCTTAAATCACTTTATAAGCATAGACTTATCTGTCTTTTACTTTATTTTCTTCTTGAATAACATCTTCAAGAACTCCTCTTTTCCGTATTTGTATTCATATTTATATTTTATGGTGTTGTATTTTTCTCTTATAGTTACCAAATATTCAAGTTTTGATAGATTATGATGCAATTCCCATCTTCTTTAAGATAGGATTGAGATATTCACACCATGATTTGTTATTTGTTATGCTCTTTAGATTGTCTCAAAATGATTACTTGATCAGAGTAATCAGAAAGATAACAATCTAAGAGTTCCATACTTAACTTTCTTCAATAATTGAATACCTGGCCAGGGCATCCAAGTACTGAGATTAGGCAGTATGCACCATGTTTTTGTGTCACGTTCTTAATTAGACATCATCCTAGTCTTAAGTGATAGTGTCCCTGTTGACTCAATTAAACTAAAGCTCTGATACCAACCTGTGAGAACCCGTTACACTAAACGAGATTACTCAAAACATAAAACACAATCAATCACTAATTAATCACATATCCAAAAATATGGGTAAATTAAAATTGATTTCAGTATCAGCACCCACTCATAAACATTTGCATAAGATCCCAAAATAATTCTTATATCCACACTATGCCAAGAATTTGATATAAATTGATCTATCGCCTTAGCCACAACATATATACATAGGAGAACAATATTTTTATATGTCACACAAACAAGTATTAACATGCTAACAAAATCCTGATTCATTTGAAACACCATATAAAAACTTTTTCTGCCCGGACCTGAGAGTACAGGGATGACCCTAGGACACACCAGATGTCTAATCAACTTTCTCAAAGATTCATTACTATAGCTCCTCTCTACTGCCACATGTTTGTTTTCATCACTTCTGATTACCTAAAAAAATGTGGCAAACCACAAGGGTGAGACCTAGTCCCAACAAGAGATATAACCTCCAACAACATTTATTGATTACAACATGTTTAAGTAATTAAATAGTTAAGCAAATTAATCAGATATAACAAATAAGCTCAACATCACTGATGATTATCAAAATACACAAGGGAGCAGATAATAACTATCATCATTAGCCAGACTATCATTCTTTATCTTGTTGATAACATAAGCAATTCAGTAGCATATGCATATCTAGCATCATGAGCAAGTCTAGTAACATAACATATCTATCATGTTGAATAAGGCTAGCCACATAAGCATAGATAACAATATTTGCATGTCTAATAGGTTGAACATATCAACATCATAAAAAGAGCTAACACCATAAGCACAACTATCTGGATAAGCATGATCAGCAGTATATGCATCTCTAGTTACAAAGGCATGGCTAGCATGCTTAACATAACTAACAACATGAGATAGCTAGCATCATGATTATAATCAGCAGTAGCAATATAATTATCAACATAATCATGGCTACTATATGTACACATCGACAATCTTAAGTATATCCATAACATAAGTATATCTACTATCTCTTAATTGTACTAAGCATCATCTTTATGTAAAGAGAACAAACAAGGGTTATCACCCAATGTGTAGTGTCATGTATAATGCTAGACATATATGCTATACGGCTATGTTACATCTTTTATTATGCCCTGAGGAATTTGAGGATACCACTCAAAATCCAACTGACCACTGTTAAGTCAAAATCAGTGCCATATAAGATCTACGAAGAGCCAAACTCCTAAGATCTTCTCTGCACCCGGTCAGTACGGGTCTTTCACAGTGACAGATAAGCTCAGGCTACTAATAGCCTAGTCCATCCTTGGTACAGGTCACGGCACTAGTGAAAGGAGGTGGGTATGCATACCCTGCCATCCCAAGTACAACCGCAATTGTCCTCCAATCTTGTCACATATATAATCACTGAGACACGACCACAACCATTCTCAATCACATAAGATGTATGATGCATAACCATATCCAACCTCCACAATATGCATTATGGATGACAAGGATTTATCCTCCACTTGCCATCCCCACATACTCAACAATATGCACTCCAATTTTCCCTTAGGAATACTCATTTTACCATCTAGAAAATTCTGACACTCACATTGATCTATGGCATAGGGCGCTACATGATTAGAGTTTCACTTAATTAGTTATGCCAATTGGGTGAATTAAGGATGCATCAAACAAGTGGACATACAAACCATAATTCACTTCTAGGAAGCATATAAATATCACAACTTTGAAAAGATATAAAATCCGTGAAACATAATTTTTCATCGCATCATCACATGGTACTATTCACTTTCCATTCATGAGACCACACTAGTCATCATACTATCACAAGATAATAATGTTTTTCACACTATCATAGGGTATCAACCCTTATCAGCATAAAAGGATTACCCCTCATTCAAGGCTCCCAAAGGTCATTAAGACCATCATACTATCACATGATATAAATCCTTCTCACAATATCACAGGGTATTAACCCTTATCAACACAAGAGGATTACACCTCATTCAGGGCTCAACCATGCCCAAAGGTCATTAAGACCATCATATTATTTCCTACAAGATCAACATTATCTTTGCATGCCTTATATCAAGGCTCAACAACATCACTTATATATAATACACCTAATCAACACAATATTGCATTAATGGACTAGTTTATATTCATAAACAATCATAGAAGGGTTATATTAACATTAAGAACATTCATTTATTACATCAACATGCAAAGAATCTAGATAAAATTAACTCTCATCATATTCATAATGCACATGTTTAGCATAAGAAAGTATCAACCATGTGGCTATGATAACCACCAATTAACATACCAAGGTTATGATCATGTTAACCAGGTTATTCCACCATCATTCCATCATATAAGAATGTTAAACATGAAAACTCATCTTTATCTATTTGCATTAGAGTTAGGTTCAACATGATAAATTATATCAATGTTACTAAATAGCACTCATACCCAAACCCTAACTCACCGCATCCCCATTAGATCATGGATGCATAAGGTGAATCATCACCATAGCATTCCATACCATTCTCAAGTATGAACCCACACATAAATCAAGGTATAACGATTGGTTTATACTAGGGTTTCAACAACAGTAACATAATACTTCATGATTGCATTAGTCATTCAAGGACAATTCATACCCAATTACCATCATTTAGTTATATTAAAGCTACATATAACAAGCTATACCTCATTAAGGTTACATATCAACACAATATGGTTATCATACCTTCTATCCATATGAGTGAATAGGTAAGACTACCTTATTAAGGGTAACCCTTCATTTGTTCCATCATCATTCAACCCGTATTACCATACCACAATGTCACCCAGAACCATTGGATGTTTAAAAGGTAAGACCTTTGGTTGTTTACATAAGTAAACACCTTAGATAAACCACATATGAAGTCCTTGATTTGTTCTCTAGAAATATTCACCATCTAACCCTAGACATCCCTTGATTAACAACACAAAAAGTTCCATTGAGAGTAGGGTAAAACCTACAATCGACTGTTCAGTTAAAACAAGCCATCCATTGTCAACAAGTAAGCTCCTTAAGTTGATAATATAAAGGAAACCATCTAAATCCCTTTATTAGGACCAACATATTACATTATCCATAATTCCACTTTATTGGAGGAATAAACATTATATCTTGACCATTGGGTCAAGTTCATATATTAAAACTATCAATTACAATATAGGTTCAACCATTGCATCAAGTGACCCAAGAAACCATTGTTCTAAGGATTAATTGATGCTAAAACTATATGATTAAATCACCATAGATTGTAGAGACCTTATCCACCATCATTAGTGATCATTAAATCACTATGGGTTGTTAGATCAACACTATATTCATTAATCAACATCAAATATTAAGCTGATGTCATCATTGATTGATAACATCAGTAGGGTACTTAATGGTTGATCATTATACTTCTAATTGACCCAAAACCTGACTTAAAGGGGTGACCATATGTTGTCACCATAATTTTACACCCTTGATCACGACCATGAGTTGTTATGAAGACCACCATAGGGGTGTTGCAATGGTACCATCATCGGGTCATGGTTTATAGAAGAAATCAACTTTAAACCCTAAAATTGACCATTGTTTGATAGGTGCTTAGCACCATAGGTTGTCAAAACAACCTGATACAAGTCATATAATACCTTAGGAATAATTTACACATGATCAAAGGTTCATATTTAATTGAAATAAGAACAGGAAACATTATAAAAATTGAAATCCTAGTCAAGTATAGCTTTTTAGTGAATGGATCATCATTTTCAAGCAAGAACATGATCTAGAAAGCTTATGGTAAGCAATAACGGTGGAGAAAGTTATAAAACTTAACTCTAATGAGAAAATGAAACCCCACACAGAAGAAACCTTGAGCAGGTAGGGTAGAAAATCTAAGAATAAGCTATTAATTCGTCCATCTAGCACTTTTCTTCATCAAATGAGTAAACCCTAAGCATAAGGAACAAGAAAGGTAGGATTTTAGAGCTTTAGATAAAAGTCTACCATGGAACAACCAGGTTCCGACCTGGAGGAAGGTATAAAAAAGGTGAAGAGCAAGAAAAACGAAGAATGAAGGAAGAAAACAACTTGCCTTGTTCGAATTCCCTAGAAGATGACCTTGGAAACCTAGGTAGGGCTAGATGGAGCCCTAGGAGACATTCTTCTCCAAAAAGGGGTTGTCTTCTACCTTAGAGCAGTTGATTCCACAGAAAAACAATTTGAATTCGTTGCTCTAGGTTATAGGAAAGAGAAAACAAGAATAGTTTCGTATTTGGGCAAGGAAGAGGCAAATATAGCCCATGGATAAGGATAGAAGCAAGCATGGGGTGTAAAAGTAGCTTCCCCGTGTTTATATGTCCTTAAACTATTAATAATATACAAGAACACACACAAGAAGCTCCCCCACCGTCCTTATAAACCTGCTTAGCTTTCCTTTGTCAAATTTCCCATCCAATCACATAATTCCTTAGTTGATAGCTACTAAAGGTAGCTCATCCGTGAAGGGGTAAACCCTAAAATACCCTTGATGAAAATGCCTTCAAACCATGGCTCAACTAGGATCCCCATGGATCAAAAATCTCAATAATGATAATATAAAATCTAAGGAACATAATGTATGTGACAAATTGCAAAGAAAACCTCTCAAATGGGTAAATGGTAGAAAAGTCCAAAATGTACAGAAAATTGCATAACTTGCTCAAATAGTGTCCAAATTGGACCAAATTTGAAAATTAAGCTTGTCTTATGATTTCAAAACATATCAAAAGGTTATATTAGGGTCATAAGCATTTAATTATCAAGCCCACATGCATAGAGTTCCAACAATAACACAAAGAAACTCATCCATAGGAGGAAGGAGGGTGATGAACAACAAGAAAATAAGTAAAGAAGCAAATATCTTACATGAAAGAAGCAAGGAGGACTATCAATGACTCAAGATCAACCCAAGGATCCTTGGTTCTTGCACATGCATCCACAAAAAATAAGGGATCACCGACCTCAATGGGTTCTCTACAATCTCTAGAATAGCACTAAGGTCATCAAAGGTGAGAAGAGAGAACGAGAGAGGGTATTCATAGGTGGGTGTATGTTGCTGTAGTCTAGAAATTCTATCCGACCACATAAAATATTGGCTACCAGAATTCTATGCGACCACATAAAATCTTGGCGACTAGAAGTCTATGCGACCATATAAAATCTTGCCGACCTGAATTCTATACGACCACATAAAATCTTAGCATCCAAGTTGTTCATAAGTCCAAGCGACCACATAAAATCTTGGCACCCAAGTTGTTTTGAAAGTACTAAAATTTATATTTACACCCCCAAAAGTGGGTAATTTACACAAAGGTCCCAAAATTACATGAAATTGTATAATTATAGCAAACAGAGTCGGAATAGAACCATAACTTTCATAAATTAGTGCAAACTATAGTCCAAAGTTTATTTTTGAAACTAAGAAACCAAGCAGGACAAAAATATTATATTTAAAGGTTAGGAAAGGTTAGGGGTCTTACAATATCTATCAAGTTGTACAAAAACAAATTTGTACAATTATATACATTATACAACTTGGCATGCGAGCATCAAAACATATAGAATTCCATGGTCTTTGTAGTTTGATCTTGACTTAGTTCCTTGATCATTTGAAATACTTAATACACATGTTAGAAATATAATTTGGGAAATATTTGCATCATCAAAAAAGAGGCATTATCCAAAAAGCTAACAATCTCCCCCTTTTTGATGATGACAAATATTTCAATAAGATGAATTAAAAGTAGCCAAATTTAGAAATTCATACCTTTGAATTTCTCTATTGGTAGCCACTACTTACTATTTATCCCCTTCAACGAGACATTCCCCCTCAACAAGATAGTCATTTTGGAGAGGGAAAAACTTATAACCAATGTACCAATTTGAAAAAGAATACCAATTGATAAGAAAAGACAAAAACAAGGGTAGAAATTAATCACGTTAGGCCACGGTCAAAAAGCCATATTTTATCAAGGAACATAAAAAAGATCATCTAATTACCAATGGAAGGAATGTTAAGTCTTTCATGATAAAAAGATCCCATAAAACACAAATATCAAAAAGTCACTCTAAACAAATGGTAAGGAATGCTAATTTCACCATGATATAGAGACACCATGAATATCAAGAGTCAAAACTAAAATGGATTTCTCAATCATTTTCAAGGGATGTTAAGCCCAGAATGATTAAAGAATCCATTAAGCACAAAAATGAGGTCAACAAAAGAATCTCCAGATCAAATATAAGGGATGTTAAGATCATGTTGATATAAATAACTAATAAAGCATAGAATGAGGTCAAAAAAGAATCTCTAGACCAAATATAAGCGATGTTAAGCCCATATTGGTGTATATAAGCCATTAAATACCGTAATAACATATATAAAAGAATCTCTAAACCTAATATCAAAGGATGCTAAGCCTTTTTTAATAAAGAGAATTAATTACGAGCAAAAAAAAATACAAGTTATATTATACTTTGAGATCCTCCTTAATCTTATACTAAATAAAAGAGCTCAAACACAAGAAAAGGGTTGACTGAAAAGATAGCCATTTAAGATCCCAAACTTCATGATAAATCATTCATTTTAGATGTAGAATCCAAGAAATCAAGTAAAAAATCAAAATTGAAAATCAAGTTTCAAAGAAATTATGTTACTAATAAGGTTTCAGTTGAGAATGTTGTCGACCGAGAAGAATCTAGGTCAAAATGTTGCTCAACAAATAATTCACTGTGAACACAAATCAAAGATTTTTTTTGAATTATTTGTCAATCATTTGTCATCTCAAAAGGTAGAAAGCCTAAGGATAAGATGACTCCCAGTTAGTAGGATACTCCCCATAGACATGATGCCCAAATTGATGTAAATACAATAGGCATGTATCTGATGGCACATATTAAGATTGAAATAATTTGCAAATAAGGCTCATGATCTTCATCTTATCTAGAAGGAAGTTATGGCACCCAAATATTTTGTTGTTTTTCTTCTTTTGAAATGATATGAGAATGCATAATGTC
Organism: Alisma plantago-aquatica; assembly: GCA_963693085.1. Taxonomy (NCBI): domain Eukaryota; kingdom Viridiplantae; phylum Streptophyta; class Magnoliopsida; order Alismatales; family Alismataceae; genus Alisma; species Alisma plantago-aquatica. The sequence goes on along the minus strand of OY856413.1, from coordinate 673,199,935 downwards.
TAAATATTCCATAAGCAAGACATGTTTCATGACTAATGCATTTGATAAGACAATGTTAACAAATATATCCATGTTCATAAGTACAAGCATGAGAACGTAACAAGTTATCCAACATATATCTACAATTTGAAAGTTCATCTAAAGATAACTTCAAGATATGTATGGTGCTATCAAGATCTTCTTCAAGCATTGAAATTTAAATCCAAGTTTTCTTGAGGAATAAAGTAAATTTTCTTTTAATATGCAGACTTGAACTTGATAAGAAGAATTTATAGAAAGAGGATCATTTTTGTATAACATAGATATCATGTATGACATTTTTCATTGTCCAAGTCAAAGAAAAAGAAGTCATTCACAATGATTTCAAATTAATTTACTGACAATATGTTAGTCGAGTTGTTTTTCAATTGAGTAGTTTTTTGGTTGAAGTTTTCATCACCCAAGAATAGTTTTAGAGAATCCACAATTTCTATTGTAACAATTTAAGCAAGATATGCAAATGAGACATTGTTCAAGTAAAAGATATGCAAATGATTTTTTTTAAAGTAAAAGATATGCAAATGAATATTTGTTAAAAAGATATGCATGTGAATATCAAATCAGGTTGAGAAGACATAATTGTATTAATCAAGATTAAGCATAGGTCAAAACTCAACAAGTTCCCCTTCATGTTCTAAATTGGGGGTTTTCGAACCCAAATCATTTCAATAGATCCTTTCTTCTGATAATCACATAAAAATGAATAATGTCCAAGATGTTGATAGTAGTAGTATGACACAAAAGATATTTTATTTCTCTTTTTAACATTTTGATAGTCCACAACATTATTTTTAGGCGCATATATAGTCCTAGTCTTGGGAACATATGTCATTTTGGTTTTAGGCATATGTGAAAATTTATTCTATGGTACATATCCTCAACCTCTTCTTCCTATTTTTTTAGAAGAAATAATTAAGATATTATGAAGACTTTTGTTTCCTTGCATTAATCTAGACCGACTTTTGTAACTCAACATTTTTAGCAAGCTTTTTAGTTATATCTAAGTTTACTTGAGCAAGATTCAAAAGCAATGTATCTCTTTCTTTTACCAAACATCATAATCTGGATGAGTGAAATTAATAGGTTGAGTTTGATAATCATTTAGTTTATCAAGCATATCAATCTTTTCTTGAGAGAGAAGATTATATTTATGTTCAAGAATAAAGTATTTTAGCCTTATAACTCTCAATAGATTCTTTTAGTGCGGTGTTAGAAGATTTTAAGTATCATTTACATAAATAAGATTATTTAAATCAACATGGACTTCATTTATGATTTTCTTCCATTGTCTTTTGCAATAAATATACTTATCATGAAGTCCTTCAAGACTAATGACTAATTCTTATTTAGATAATTTAAAAATATCTACCTCATTGTTTTCTTCTTCATCTTCTTTTGCAATGAGACATTCTACCTATTCATAGCCACTTTCACTATCATCACTTGATTGATCCTAGCCATCTTTGTAGGCTCTGTCTCTGTCTTTCTTCTTGAATGAGGACTTCTTGTTTTTCTTGAGCTTTGGGCATAGAAAAATGAAGTGGCCTTTATTTCCACATTCAAAGCACCTAGAAGAAGAGGGAGGAGCACTATGGTTTTGTTAAAACACACTACAACAAAAGTGTCATTTAGTGGCATTTAATATATCAGCATTTGTCAAAAATTCCTTTATTCATCCACTTTTACAGGTATTTTCTAATTCAACGCCACAAAATCAAATAATTTTACTGCCACATTATAAAAACATGTATTATAGGAATTTACAAGGTATAAATAATGGCATTTCTACAACTTCCATTTCTAACATTTTTATTTAAATAAAGTTCCTTCTAGTGTTTTCCAAGTTGAGACCCGATAACTGGATCCTTAGTTCTGTCTTCTTGACATGCCTCTTCCAACTCCGCGAGTCTTTGTTATCTCGACCCCTTGCCCATGGAAACCCCTCGTGGTGTCCCCCTGGTGTATCCCTAGCCTACGCCACCAGCAGGTGTCAGACCTGTTTCATATTGGCGATTCTACGTTTGATCAGGTCGGACGATTTCGAGTCCTTTCTCTTTCTATTATGTCAATTTGCAGTGTTTGACAAATCATTAGAAACGATTACTACAAAAGCTTTCCACCGATAGAAACTTTGTTATTAAAGAATGATTGTGCTCGGTGTCAAACCATAAGAAATAAATAGTGTAGATCACAACTCCCCAGCACCAAGCCCTTTTCTGCATGCGAAAGGGAATGATAAGTCAAGACTATTGCCAGAAACGCGAAATGAACGAGATAAGGGACTCGCCAATCCTGATCTGCTCGGGCAGAATTGTCAAAATGGACTCTTCCAAAACAGAAGATCCAAACTGCTCAACTCAGTAAATCTTCACTTTCGTCAATAATATATTGATAGGTTTGTTCCGTTTCAGTGAGAAAGATAAACATAAGAATCCTGTGATAAATTTAATTGTTTTAAGTTTTTTCTTCACGTGATCATCGTTCGGAAAGGCACTATTGTGCATCATTTTTATTGAATCACAAGTATCGTGTTGGTAATAGGAGAATTGCCAAGCCTTAGAACCATGGCCTCGTATTTTTTTTCTACTAAATGTGTGGGTCACGTTTTGGCTATCATCATGTTTTTCATGTGAAGTATTACTGTAATCAAACGATTGTACATATTTTTTTTCTTAATAAGGTAGTGCAATTTGTAGAGGTACGATTTATGTGACTCTCTTTATCTGATCTTCTTTTTCCAGCTTCAAGGTTTAGTTGCTTGCAATGTTCCTAGACAGTCAATCTCGTCTCTCATACAAGTCATTACCATATTTCACACAGGTGTTTGAGCTTACCAAGAAGTGCAAGCCAAGCTTATTAGTAAACTCAACAGAGTTCATAGAATTTGGAAGATTTTATTTGCTGGCGAATCCCAGCAGAACTACATCTTTTCACTCGTCCTTGTTGAACATCCTATGCATCTCTTTCTTGCTTCCGTAAATAAGGTATGCATCATTACTTCCACCACACTTTAGATTTTGGGTGTTCTAAAAATAGTACCTCCACAGTCGCCTAATCTTGTCCTTGCGGCCAATTGTCAAGATAGTAAATCTAATGTTGTTCTAATTTACAACTTCCACGTTGAAACATGGAAACTTGAAATTTTCTTTAGTTTTCCATAACAGTTAGAAATTTTCTTATAGATTTTGAAACCATTGATAGTTTTGTGATGGTCTAAACTTAGATACAAATGTCCGTAATGAATCTCTATAAATAGAGCATTTTTGTTTGCTTCAAGTTAGAGCAACATACCATCAGCAATTAAATGACATCTAACCTATGGGGTCATGGTCGAGTTAGAATTTCTGGCCTTGGGCATGATTTTGACATAATAGAACCTCTAGTCATAATGGTATCACTTCTCGCTTCTTCACTTTTATAGTTTCAAAGGCAAGTGATCTACAATATTAACGAGCATGTGATGGTGGATCTAAGTTATGCTAAGTATCATGCTAATGTCGATAACTTGACCTAAAGTATGTCAATGGGATTCATTTTTGTTTGAGGTGTTTCAAGTGTGGTCGATGTTCAGTGCTAGAAATAAAATATATGATCTATTCTTATAAAATTATTGTCCAATATCATACTATAACCATCTCCTGAATTATTATATTAGGTTATAAGGCACATAGATCAATAATGATGACTAGAACTTCACAACTTGTAATGAGTGTTTGATTAGTTGACAATCATTACACATGCTTAATACAAGACTATGTAGAAGTAAGACAAGTGAATAATGTCTACTAATTAAATAGGTTCATCATGATACATACACATCTGAGTAGTAAGAAAACTACCAGTAATCTAATATTTTATCTTGATCATTAAGTACGTACTACATATTATCATCATTGGTTTTTCTACAAACTGTAAGAAAAAATATACATCTATGAAAGGTGGTGGATGTGGAAGATTGCTAAACCTCCATTCCTCCACAACGATACTGATAATAAGAACAATACATCCTTCACCACAAATGGTTCCAACAATGGTTCCAATTACATATATACATGCATGTGGCATAAATCTCATAAGAACCAAAGCATGTATTACATTATAAACAACCAATATTTTTCTTTTTGTTGCACTACTCTTCTAGTTTGCGGTGGAAGGTTTGCTAACTTAATATTTAATCATAGTTGTTTGTAGGAATATGATGCATGTTTGAAATAAGTTGGGGATGTTCCTCTTGGTATAAGTGGGTTTGGGTCCTAGTAAAATTTTGTCTTATATTTGGATATGTGTAATGTAGATATGTATTTTGTATTATGGTTGTATGGGCATTGGATAGGGGTATGGGAAAGTACATTACATCAAAATACAGGCTCTTTGTATTGTCTATATGATATTGCCCTATAGTTTCATGCTTGTATCCCAATAAGAATTCTATGTGACATCAAGATGCATCAGCAAAGTATCCTTTGTATGTGTGCTCCCATCCCATAAGTTTGTCCTTTTTAGTTCTCAAGTTGAATTGTGTCATTGCAATTTTATTTCCTTTTTTCCCTTCATTAGTATCAATAATTGATTTTTCATTTTCCTGAACCTTATATATGCAATTGTATGAGTTCTGGGCTAGACCAAATGATGTCTCAACAAGATATCCTTCTGTTAGTATTGTGTTTATTTTATAGAACAATGTCGTAAATATCAATCTTGAAAGAGATCATTGTTTTGTATTATAGAGATAGGTTCAATTTTTTTAATAGAGTAATTCTCTTTTCTTGACCATCTTCTTATGCCATTTTTAAGACCAAACCATGTCTTCTGAATGTCCATTTATAAATATGTTAATAAACTCTGACCATGTAGAATGTAGCCATAAATCCATTGTTGTTGACGATCCATCTACAATGTCCATAGATAAGCTTTAGGCACATTCTCTAGAAAACTCTATAATGGAAGTTGTAGGTGAAAAATAGATGGTTGAAGATACAAATATTTCTAGTCTTTTGATCCAATCATCCTAACAAGTAAGCAACAATATATTGTTGTGAACATGTTATAGATCAATGTCATCAACCATAGCTCAATACCTTGGTATTTTTATGTGGATGCCTATTTTTTGTACTTGATTGAGACAAGGTTGATGTTATTGTTCATCTTAATGACTTGCATATGAAAAGTATGAGGAACCAAATTCTCCCAATGAAGCACTTATCTTGAAACAACAAAACTTGACTGTTTGCTCTCATTAATGGTGAAAATAATAGAACTAATTACAACTTGTTTTGTGGGTGAAGATATAAGATGCAATTAGTTGTTAAGAATACCAAATGTACGTTGTTTTCTATCATCATTGTCAAAAATATACATCTAGTGAGTCATTCATCTAACGATGTGATGGTACTAAGTTTTTAATTGAAATGTCATCTACTTGTTATGTTCTTAATCAAGGATGATTGAAACATGCATGCTATTTTAGGATTCTATCAATGTGTGTTTCTTTATTGACATATATTTTATAGACATTGTGACTTTCTCTATTAACTTTTTAGTGTCATGATGGGCTCTAGCTTAAGGCATATTACATTGGTTTTTGCAAGCCATAAATGAGTTCCAACCACTGAGGGTGTCCTTATGAAGGTGATAAATGGCCTCTATAAGATAATTAGTGTGGTCACACACTATCTAAATGGTGCAAGGTACATTAGTATTTTAAGAGGCTTAAGTCTAAATGGAAACATATTAACTTTTTGGTAACCATATTATTAGAGTATGATCAAACCTTATTCACTTTTTTATTTGTTGCTATGTTTCTTTTTTGTTTTGGGGCTATCCAGGATCTTAAGCATACAAAAGGGGATGATCTAATGTATTTAGTTTGCTTCCCAGGAAGGTAAATTTAGTGGGTAAAGGCGTTTTTGAAAAATACAAATGGTTGAGTCATGTAACCAACCAATTTGATGCAAGTTTCAAAAGATTAGTGGGTAAATGTGTTTTATTGATTTTTGAAATCTGATATTGCACTCCACACCTCATATCTATCTTGGTTCTAGGGAATTCTCCCACTATGATTCCTCCCCGCTGCAGTTGTCCATTGAGAGCTTGTGCAATGTTAGGATGATAGGCAAGGAAACACTATAGGGAAATGTCAATAGACTTCTACCACTATGATCCTTTCCCACTTTGATTGTCCACCTTTACTTGATATCATACTCTTATTATCATCTTCCATGTTATCTTGTACTAATTCTTCACTAGAATTGATGTTATATCCATCATTATTATACAATAACTTCATATTTGAGACTCATAAGGTGAACATGTTGAATAATCCTCAACTTCCTTCAAAATTCTTCATCACCTTGCTATACACAATAAAATACATGTTTCTAACAGTTTAGTTTCATAGTCTCATCCAAATTGCAGGAAAACCCTCCATCAAAACTCTCACACGTCAATTAACATCAAAAAAACCTAAAGCTACCATAGAGAAAACTTGAGATAAAATTACTTTTAGATTATAAACCTTACTCAGTTTAGTTTAGACAAGTTTTTCCTAAATTTTTTATGGTCAGGGTTGCTAATGGTGCATCAAAGACGTAGCATTACCCACAACACAATATTCATCTGGTGGGATATTCACCACAATGCAGGTCGATCTAGGGATAGTATATTATAATAAATTTACTCAACTAGTTATTATGATATAAACTTTCTAATCTTTGTTTGGTTTTTGGAATTTTAGGGGATCTGTAATGGTCATTTGTATCATGAGAAGGTTGGTATAGTTTAATAGTTCTTTTGGTTGCTAAACCCTAGAAAGAGTAGCCTGACCCTTATCTCAAGAGTCTAGCCTATGTTGAGTAGTTAATTCAAGTGTGTGGAAAAGATATCGATCACTATTGTTTTTAGAGATTCCCACTCGAGACCAATACTTTGTACTCTGGTTTTAGTGACATGGTGATGAAACCTAGGTAAGAATGATACATATGCTTCCATGAGTGTTTGTCCACTTATTATTCCAAAAAATTTATCATATATTTTGTATTATCCCTCTAATATTACTATATCACCAGCTTTTTCAAATATAAAAAATTGCCAAAATATTTCAGATGGTGGAAATCTAGTTCTTCATGATAACTGGAAGGCGTGCACTATCTCGACAACAACCATGATGACTTTTAAGTACCTCCATAATAACTAGATGGTATGTGTTTGTTGGCTCAATTTTTTTTGTTTAGCTCATTTTATCTATAACTTATAACGTATGTTTCAGAAAATCATTGAGTCTTTAGATGCATAATCTAATGAACTATGATTAAGTGGAATGTCAACACTAACACTGGAGTGTACTCGACTATACAATGATATGTTTGCATTTTTAATATCCTGACTTTCCGTTTGTCTCACATGATTGTTTCCATTACTCATCTTCTTTTTCTCTAATAATGGGGGTCATACACTTGATTACCAACTTGCTTCATAGTTGCATGTCAAAAGAGATTCTAGTAAGTTACATATATGTACCAAATATCATGATTCAATTAACTTGAAATTTAATATGCTTGATTGATTTTGATACTTTTTGTATTGATTATATCTTTGCAAATGAATTTAAGAAGTTGTGTGCATCTCTAAAACATGAGACACCCCATGACAGGAACATGGAGATATTGAGGCTGAATTTTCTCAAAGTTGTACATCATTTGTTATCTTAAGATGGCTTAAACAAGATTTGGGTGTGTTTAACATAGTGAATTAACATGATTACACTTTTTCATGTTGGACACATATTAACTAAGTAGTTTCATATTGTTTCATTGATGATTACAAGATATAAAACCTAATACACATAAACAATGTTTTAGTCAACTGATGAGCAAGTTAGATGCCTAATAAAATAGAGCACGATCTGGTCTTTTCCCAATTTTTCTCAAGAAGGGGCCCAAGTTTTTGATCAATAGTGATGTGAGATTTGTGAAGATAATTTCCACCAAGAACAAGATCTTGTAGTCAAGTCAACAATCAACATTAAGCAAATTTTAGAACATCCAGTTTCCATATGTAAGCCTTTTCATTATATCAAGGAAGATATGATCAAAGGATGTCGAAATGATTGTAGTAAAAGAAAATGTTGTATGAAAATGTGTCTCAATTTGTTGTATTTAATGAAAGGGGCAAGTTAAAATGTCCTCCCCATATTATTTTGTTTTTTATTATAAGTAAAAAAAATATTGACTCTTGAAAATTTGATTTCAAATTAGAATTTGCGTACATTAAAAGTTATGGTAAGAAACTAAAATTGAATGATTAGAAGCCATAAAAATGCAATTATACACTACACATATGTCATTAGTGGCCTTTTTAATATGGCATTATAATCAATAAGAACAATTTCATACAACATTTTAATACACAATAGTGGCATTTGTATAAAAGCGAATTGATTTTATAGTGGAATTTTTATAAAAGCCAAATGATGCTTTAGTGGCATTTATCTGACATTTATTGAAAGACATTAAAGCCAACCCTTTAGTGGCATTTACAACTTATGCCACTATCTCTCTATGGTACTATAGGCATTTTTAAGTGTCAACAAATGCCACTAAATATTTTTAGTGCCATTTTATTTTTTCGTGGCACTTGTTAAATGCCACTAATGTGTATATTTGTTGTATTGACAAAGTCCTTATATTTCTTACCATCTACAATCAAGGCAATTTCATCATCATCATCATTTGTGTCACTTCTTTCTTGGATGATGTTTCTTGATGACACTTTGGTGGCAGATTTGAATGCAAGATCCTTTCTTCTTCCTCTTTGTTGTTCACCTTGTACTCTTTCTTCTTCCTCAAGAGTGACTTCTTGTGTTTCCACGTTCCCTATGAGTTGTTCCATTTTCTTCATTGTAAGATCATTTTCCTCCTCTAGGGTGGTGACCTTTGATTTTTTACTTAGGTGGCAATAATCTATGTATTTTGGAGACTTGGTCTTCTTCGCTAGTGTATTTTTTCAACACAATCGTGTTGTTGATAATGTCAGAAAATATAGCATACATCTTTGCAATAGATTTGTTAGGTTGCAAGTGAAATAATTCAAATTTCTATTTTAACATGCTAATTTTAGTATTCTTTACTTGGGTAGTACCCGCATGAGTTACAGATAATCTATGCAAAATTTCATAAGGAGATTCACAAGAGGATATGTGATTAAATTCACTACAAGATAAAGAACTATAAAGAACACTTATAGCCTTTGCATTTAGTGTGGATTTCTTTATCGGGTCGGCATCCCATAGGTCTAACTTTGTGGTTGGAAGTGTATAAGGTCGAGCAACCATTTTGCATAGCTCAAAGCTAATCCCTTGGAAGTAAAATGCATCCTTCTCTTCCAATATGCGTAGTTGGATCCGTCAAACACAGGTGTCTAGCTCACATAAGCTCCTTCCATGTTGAGTTGTCCTAATATGTTGTCCCCCATCTTTAAGACCGGTTAAGGATCCTTGAAGCCCTGTTCTGATACTAATTGATAGACTCTATAGGGGGTGAATAGATTCAAAGAATCTTCTCCTGCACTTTAAAACACAAACACAGTTAATTGCAACTTGCTTAAAGAATTTGTAAAAGTAAAAAGCAAGTTAGTGGACAAGAGATGCAAACCAAAAGAGCACACAATTTAGAGTGGTTCCGTCAAATGACATCAGACTACTACCTAGTTGTTTCCAACCAAGATTTCAAACCATATATTTTATTATTATATATACTGATACACAATACATAAAATTTACCAGTGTCTTTTGTGGCTGAAGACAAACCCTCCTTTATAGCTCAAGGAGAACTACCACCTTCTTTGACATGTTGTGGAAGGTCATCCTCTTCACCTCTTCTCTTACGTACATAGAAGATCATCATAGCACACCTCTTCTTTAACAGCCAATGGAAGAGCATCAAGTTTAGAAGTCCCCTTCTTCTCACAGGTTCCTGGATAACCTTCACTCTAAGAAGTAGTCTAAGATTAATACAACAATATAGAAAGAGATTATAGAAAAAAAAGAAACACTTTATCTCACAAGATATACAATCAAGTGTTAATGGACAAGTGATGATGATCCACTGCACAAGCTTTAGAAAAAGCTATATTTGGTGGAGAAGGATTCTAGTGTTGAGATAAGGCTTAGGATAGATTGATGGCAACTTGAAGTATACAACCTAAACCCTTTGAGAATAACGACAAGTAGTAGTATGCTCAAGTATGTGTATATGATCTTAATTGTTGGTGAATTGCTTTCTCTAAGTGTCTAAGACAATTCTTATATATAGGAAACACTTACAAGTGGTTAGGATAGCTGGGGGGAGTGTTTAGGATGAGATTAATGGTAAACTAGACATTATAGTTACGGTTACTAAGATGAAATGACTAGTTGACACACATTAATTATGTCTACAGAACTTCTCTCGGTCAACAAAGAGTATGAACAAGACTCATCTGGTCGACAATTACTTTGACCAAGAATGACCCAAAACTCAAAAATTTGCAAGGGCTATATTTTGATCGATAAAGTCTTCAATGGAGTGAATCTCGGTTGACAAAGACTTTGATCGAACAAAAAAAATCTCTGTAAAAAGATGTGTTAAAAATGGGAAAACCTATCTAATTATTTTTATAATAAAACCTAACAACCCTAAAGGATTCATATATGTATCGAATAGGTTTTGGGTAGGTTTTGGAAAATCATTGCTTGTCCTTATATCATATCTATCAAGTTATATGAAAACACATTTGCATAATTTTATTCATTATACAACTTGGCCTACAAGCATCCAAACATATAGAATTCCATTTTCTTTGTATTTAGATCTTGACTTAGTTCCTTTATTAATTGAAATACTTAATATACATATTAGTAATACAATTTGAAAAATGTTTACATCATCAAAACATGAGTGTAGAATATCCATAATGATAATAGTTTGGCCTCAACTTGATACGACATGGATGTACTCATCCCCTCTTAGGTTAAATGAATTGATATGAACTATCCATATACTTTCCTTCCCTATTGTGCATGACACCAAGACTAATATTATATAAAGTAGTGGTACCTTTGTATTGCCCATATATTCATTGGATGCACCTTTCCACTTAGGGTGCATATTTTCACCCATTTGTTACAAGGGTGTCTTTATGACTAAGGTGTGCCTATCTACCCAACACTTTGGCTTGAGATCTTATGAGTCTCATCCCTTCATATATATTCTTAGTCTATATTTTTTACATGCATTGTTGATTATTGTGATACTATTAAAATGTTTTTATGGTCAATTTTCTCTCTCTTCAAAATGATGATGTTTCTTAGTACATTAGATGCCCCATCCCTTGATACAGATAATACCTTAAATAAACTTTCTCTTGAACTACCTACACATATTGAACCCCTTTTTTCTGGGATATTTCTGCTTGTTTTACCTTTACCTATTAAGTACCCAAATATTTCCATATGGCACATAGTCAACTTTTAATGATCCCAACTCTCTTGTGTTTCCTCTTTCTAGGTCTTGTTCCCAACCCACCCAGATATAGGTGTTTAGGGGAAGATGGTTCAAGTGGAGCATGTACCATGAATTATCATTGATTTATCCTTTAAACTCAACTTGATACTATATGGATGTACTCGTCCCCTTTTACATGAAATGAATTGATGTAAACTAAACATATACTTACCTTCCCCTCTATGCCTGACACTAAGACTAATATTATTTAGAATAGTTGTACCTATATATGGCTATATATTTATTGGGTGTGTCTTTCCACCTGGGTTGTGCCTTTCCACCCATTCATTACAAGGGTGTGACTTTGTAACACATGCTCACTACTCAAGGCTCTTGTAGAGTTTCAGGAATGACGGTTGGACTCACTGACCACCACCATCCCTAAGAGCACACTCTGTCCTCACTCATGCGTAAGTCAGGATAAACTTCCTGACTAGTGACCCATCCTAGTACTACTCTGGGCTGAGTACAGTTAACCACAAAGTTCTTTAGTGATGGGCTCCCGAAAAATGAGGTACACCTTGGTGATATGGGTAGTCTAATCATTCCTTTTTAAGATCATTTTATTTGAGGCCTCAAATCCTGGGTCATTACAATCTCCCCCACTTAGACACTTGACGTCCTCATCAAGGCTCAATATATGGCCTCATACTATTTCTCCATTTTAGTGTAGACCCAAAATGGCCCATGGACACCCAAATCCTGATCATAGAATACCATCTCAAGGGTGCATACATCACCATGGACAACCTTTTCCAACATGCCTGGACTGCATGGATCAAAACTAGCATGTCACATGCCCATGTGGGCCCCATGCACCTACTAGAGGGGAATTGTCTCTGATACCATTTGAAACATCCTTTCCCACTTCCCAAGACTCTTATAGAGTTTCAGGAATGACGACTGACCCCAAAGATCACCACTATCCTTAACAACACACATTGTCCTCACTTATGAGCAAGACATGATAAAAACTTCCTAACTAGTCACCCATGCTAGTACTACTCTGGGTTGGGCACGATTAACCACAAAGTTCTATAGTGATGGGCTCCCAGAAAAGGAGGTGCACCTTAATGATATGGATAGTTCAATCTTTCCTTTAAGATCATTTTATCTGAGGCCTTAAATCCTAGGATGTTACAGTCTTTACGCCTATGGTGCGCCTTTCCACCCAACACTTTTGGATTGAGATTTTATGTTTCTCAACCCTGCATATATAATTTCATTCTATTTCATGTTTCACACATTATAGTTGATTATTGTGATAGTATTAAAATATTTTAAGGCAATTTTTATGGAATGATGTTGTTTCTTAAAATATTAAATGCCTCATCTCTTAACCTAGATAAAACTAGCATGTCACATGCCCATATGGGCCCCACCTACTAGAGGGGAATTGTCTCTGATATCATTTGAAACACCCTTTCCCACTTCCCAAGACTCTTGTAGATTTCAGGAATGACGACTGACCCCATAGACCACCACTAGCCTTAACAACACGCTTTGTCCTCACTCACGAGCAAGACATGATAAAAACTTCCTAACTGGTCACCCATGCTAGTACTACTCTGGGTTGAGCATGCTTGAACACAAAGTTCTTTAGTGATGGGCTCCCAGAAAAGGAGGTTCACCTTGATGATATGGATAGTCCAATCTTTCCTTTAAGATCATTTTATTTGAGGCCTCAAATCCTAGGATGTTACAGTCTTTATGCCTATGGTGCGCCTTTCCACCCAACACTTTTGGGTTGAGATTTTATGTGTCTCAACCCTGCATATATAATTTCATTCTATTTCATGTTTCACACATTATAGTTGATTATTGTGATAGTATTAAAATATTTGAAGGCAATTTTTATGGAATGATGTTGTTTCTTAAAACATTAAATGCCTCATCTCTTGACCTAGATAATATCTTGAATGAACTTTATCATGAACTACCTACATATATTGAACCACTTTTGTTTGGGAACTTTCTACATTTTCCTATTTAATGCCCAGTTATTTCCATGTTGCACATACTCAATTTTTACTAGCTCATAATCTCTTTTGTTTCCCCCTTATGGGTGTTGTTCCCAACCGAATGTGTGTACAAAATTTAAATATGGCTCAAGTGGGGTATGTACCAGGAAGTATGACTTTGAGGATAGCTTGAGATTCCCTCTACAACTAGTCTTTCATATAAGCGTAGATTGTAGATTATAAATTTCAAATTGTAATAATACCCTTTGTGGTTGGGAATAATATATTTAATACTTTGATATTATTTAGTATTTGTGATTTTTTTTTGCTATTTATTCATGTTTCTTATATTTTTTTCTTTTGAGACCAAAAAACTACACCCAACACATACTAGTTATTGTGTTTGGATTAGATGGTTTATTTCTCAATTTATTAAGGAGTGTACCCCCTCTTGGGTCCCACTTCTTACAAGATGTTATTGGAGTATATGTAGTCGTTGGATCTGACTATGTCAAGTTATTCTGACTTGTTGCTATGCTTATTCCTTGTGTAGGTAATTAGATGACCTATATTGGCTATTGAAGGTTGTACCTATGAGTTTTTTTTTTGATGATCGGGAGAACCCATCCCGGGAGAAGACGACATGGTAAACTCTTGAGGCATGAGAGGGTGTGGTCTAGTCACCCCCATCCTATGCCTAATCAGCGTGAATTGGCATTTGCAAAGTCCCTTCGGTGAGGTTTGAACCTGTGTCCTTCATTGGGACTTACCGAGCTCTTACCACCCAGGCTACTATGGCCAGACTACCTATGAGTTATTTAATAACAATTAGGGTTTAAATTCATGCTTCACTTGTTCCTTATTGTGATTGTGATTCATCCTACACTAATCTAACAACCCCTACCCACTCCTTAGTGGTCGGGATATTACCTATGTTTGAGATGACGCTTGTAGTGACTAATCTCCTATATCCAACCTTAATAGGGATTCAATTCCAAACATATAAACTATAGGTTAACTTGGATAGCCTCATCTAGATGAAACATAGTTTTTACCTTTATCTTCTTCATAGTTGTCCTTCAAGTATGCTCTCAACTATTTTTGACCTGAGAATGAACATGCTTAGATACTAACCTTTGCATAGCATGTTAAGTTTTAAAAGTAAGATACCTCCTTTCATTTAGTGATAACCTAAGCTAACTACATGAGTGTTACGTAGGACTACCTACCACGTGGAGTTGCTTTAATTTTTTTTCCATAGCTCTCTACCTAGGGGTATGTAAAGACCAAGTCTCTACTAAAATTCATGGCAAACAAAAACACCAATGTGTGGCAGCGGAAGAAATAAAACTTGACTTTATTCAAAATGTATAAAGAGTACATTACAAAAATTTCCATAAAGGAAGTACAACTTTATTCAAAACATAGGATCTAGGTAGAGGAAGACTTAGACTAAGCTAATAACTTAATATATAAAGGCAACTATGACCATGCAAGCTATATGTTCCTTTTCTTCTTGTCCTATCCTTAGCCTTAGGTTCACCAAGCTTCCATGTGCACTCTGATCCTAGCCTGGATGGTTGGGGGCATCCAGCAAGAGAAAGATAAAGGTATGTGTTATTCAAGAGAAATAGGAAAATTAAATAATCTAAAGCATTGCAATATAAAAGATTCTCTACAATAAGAGATTTCAAAAGAAATAAGGCAAGTATATGAATAAGAGAGAGAAAACTGCCATAATCAATCACCACACTAATAATCACATAGCATGAATATATTAAGATACAAAGTCATCTCAATGTAGGGTGAGGCACCTACCGGACCTCACCAGTGGCAGGGGGACTAAAACCCCAGTGCCTATAAAAAGTGGCAGGGGGACTAAAACCCCAGTGCCTAATATATAAAATGGCAGGGGGACTAAAACCCTAGTGCCCGATAGTAAGACTAAAACCTCAGTGCCCTATGGGTGGTTTGTACTCATGTACACTACATTGTCATTTGGCCTAAAATACATCATTCCTAATAGTCACTTGGCAGTAGAGAGAAATATTACAACATTGCAAAATAGCATTGGGAATAAAACCCAAGAAATAATCTCAATAAATGGGCCATCATAGGCAACAACATTATCCAAGTATTTCAAAAAGATGAGCCAACATAGGCAAAAACAAGATTCACATAATTCAAATAGATGAGTCATAATGTCAACAAAAGCATCAAATAAGTAAAGAGCCAAATAAAATGTATTTTAGGAGGAGATCAAGGCTAGCACGTAAAGTTTGTAGGGTTGGATAAGACATAACTGAAGGATAGGTAATTTGCACATATACATTCCACATAGATTTAACATTCATCATAGATGTCACATACATAAATAGGTGTCACATACCTTAGTTTCCATTCATTACCATCACATTCACCAGTCTGATTGTATCCAATTCCATATTTCCCTAGTTGCAAACATTACACATGTATTAGGTTACTTGAAGGTACTTTAAGTGTAAAATATCCACATTTATAAACTATGGATTAAACTTTGGATTTTGGTTCTGGAAACAGGTCCAAATGATTCCTAATATTTTTCTACTCGAGAGAACATATTTTCTTTTCAAAAACAGAGTTAAAACACTATTATAATCATTTTATAACACTTTATACATTTAAATTAGAGTTTGAATTAATTATCAGGTTTGGTATGGAAAACAGGGTTCAAAACCTAAAAATTCGGATTCTACTTGATTTTATCTTTCCAACGAGTATCTATTTATATTTTTCTGATAATCGAGCGATTTACTACAAATTAAACAAAATTGACCAATTAATTGCTAAATGGGTCAAAAAAACAAGGTTTCGGATGACGAAACTGCCCTTGGCGAGAGGATCAGGAAGGGCGCGTGAGGGCAAAACCATCAAAAACCACTCGGCCTTCTTCTAACTTCGGCCAGTGACATGGCTCCGAGGTCCCAACTGGCGAAGTTGGGCAAATTAAGCGTATAGGTACTCGAAACCACTCGGCCTTCTTCTAACTTCAACCAAATTAAGCGTATAGGTACTCGAAACGTAGGGAATTGAACGAGGAACGTACGAACGGGTTCACTTTTTCTGCTAGTCGCTCCTATCTCTGTGAAAAAGCTCTGCAAGATCAGGGTGTAAAGCTCCTTGCCGGCGGCCATACACACTTCTTCAGACCAAATTGAATGTATGCGAAGGTTGCTAGGAGGACGACGAAGCTGTGGGGGGTGTTATTTATAGGTGGAGATGTCTGTGGAGCCGAAGCGAAGGTGGAGGTGAGGAGCCATGGCCGGCCAAGGATGGCATTTTTCCAATAGTGCATGGGATGCGAAGAGACTTGGCTCATTCGATGCGGGCGGTCTTCACGAACTCGTGGGCAAAGAAATCTCTGAAAAAGGTGAAGAGACGAGGGAGAACGGGGGAGATGAAGCGAGCGGCGGCTGCTTGGTTCCGCTTCAGTTAACTGGAGGTGGAAGATGATCCGTCGATCGTTGGATATGGTCTGGGTCAAAGCTGAGCCGTCTCATCCTGGACTATCATGGTCCAGCACGCGTGACACCTTATTAAGGTTGAACTTAGGCTTAAATGATGCAAATGAATGATATATCGATTGCTATTAAGTCACACTATATTAAAAACTTGTTTAATGTATTTGGAAGGTCAAACGAGCTCCAATTAACCTAAAATTTTAACCCCAAGTTGCTAATGACATCTAGATTCATGCTATATAATTAGATTTTCGTTTCACCCAACCTTTGGCCTCCAATAATTAATTTGATTATTAAAGCATATATTAATATAATGCTTGGGCAAATAATCATGTGTTGCTTTTATAAGCAACCCTTGGTTTCCAAATCCGAGATTTGGAGTCCAAGAGTCCTCCACTTACTAATAGCATGTATTTGCAAGTTTTATTAGCTCATATTAAGAGTGAGGTATGAAGGTGGGTTATTATTCACCATTTTAATTTACACTATATTAAAAGCGTATAAAATAGTTTTGATAATTTTGTGCAAGGGGACTAAAACCCCAGTGCCTATAAAAAGTGGCAGGGGGACTAAAACCCCAGTGCCTAATATATAAAATGGCAGGGGGACTAAAACCCCAGTGCCCGGCAGGAGGACTAAAACCTCAGTGCCCCATGGGTGGTTTGTTATCATGTACACTACATTGTCATTTTGCCTAAAATACATCATGCCTAATAGTCACTTGGCAGTAGAGAGAAATATAACAACATTGCAACATAGCATTGGGAATAAAATCCAAGAAATAATCTCAATAAATGGGCCGTCATAGGCAACAACATTATCCAAGTATTTCAAAAAGATGAGCCAACATAGGCAACAACAAGATTCATATAATTCAAATAGATGAGTCATAATGGCAAAAAAAGCATCAAATAAGTAAAGATCCAAATAAAAGGTATTTTAGGAGGAGATCAAGGCTAGCACATAAAGTTTGTAGGGTTGGATAAGACCCAACTGAAGGATAGGTAATTTGCACATATACATTCCACATAGATTTCACATTCATCATAGATGTCACATACATAAATAGGTGTCACATACCTTAGTTTCCATTCATTACCATCACATTCACCAGTCGGATTGTATCCAATTCCATATTTCCCTAGTTGCAAACATTACACATGTATTAGGTTACTTAAAGGTACTTTAAGTGTAAAATGTCCACATTTATAAACCATGGACTAAACTTTTGATTTTGGTTCTGGAAATAGGGCCAAATGATTCCTAATATTTTTCTACTCAAGAAAACATATTTTCTTTTCAAAAATAGAGTTAAAACACTATTATATTCATTTTATAACACTTTATACATTTAAATTAGAGCTTGAATTAATTATCAGGTTTGGGATGGAAAACAGGGTTCAAAGCCTAAAACTTCAGATTCTACATGATTTTATCTTTCCAACGAGTATCTATTTATATTTTTCTGATAACCGAGCGATTTACTACAAATTAAACAAAACTGACCAATTAATTGCTAAATGGGTCAAAAAAACAAGGTTTCAGATGACGAAACTGCCCTTGGCGAGAGGATCAGGAAGGAAGGGCGCGCGAGGGAAAAACCTTCAAAAACTACTCGGCCTTCTTCTACCTTCGGCCAGCAACATGGCTCCGAGGTCCCAACTGGCGAAGTTGGGCAAATCCACAATTCTCAACCAAATTAAGCGTATAGGTACTCAAAACGTAGGGAATTGAACGAGGAATGTACGTACGGGTTCAATTTTTCTGCTAGTCGCTCCTAGATCCGTGAAAAAGCTCTGCAAGCTTAGGGGTGAAAAGCTCCTTGCCGGAGGCCACACACACTTCTTCGGACCAAATTGAATGTATGCGGAGGTTGCTAGGAGGACGACGAAGCTGTGGGGGGTGTTATTTATAGGTGGAGATGTCCGTGGAGCCGAAGCGAAGGTGGAGGTGAGGAGTCATGGCTGGACAAGGATGATATTTTTCCAACAGTGCACGGGATGCGAAGAGACTTGGCTCATTCAATGCGGGAGGTCCTCATGAACTCGTGGGCGAAGAAATCTCCAGAAAAGGTGAAGAGACGAGGGAGAACGGGGGAGATGAAGCGAGTGGCGGCTGCTTGGTTCCGCTTCAGTTAACTGGAGGTGGAAGATGATATGTCGACCGTTGGATGTTTTCCGGGTCAAAGCTGAGCCGTTCGATCCTGGACTATCATGGTCCAGCGCGCGTGACACCTTATTAAGGCTGAACTTAGACTTAAATGATGCAAATGAATGATATATCGATTGCTATTAAGTCACACTATATTAAAAATTGTTTAATACATTTGGAAGGTCAAAGGAGCTCCAATTAACCTCAAATTTTAACCCCAGGTTGCTAATGACGTCTAGATTCACGCTATATAATTAGAATTTCGTTTCACCCAACTTGTGGCCTCCAATAATTATTTTGATTATTAAAGCATATATTAATATAATGCTTGGGCAAATAATCGTGTGTTGCTTTTATAAGCAACCCTTGGTTCCCAAATTTGAGATTTGGAGTCCAAGAGTCCTCCACTTACTAATAGCATGCATTTGCAAGTTTTATTAGCTCATATTAAGAGTGAGGTATGAAGGTGGGTTATTATTCACCATTTTAATTTACATTATATTAAAAGCGTATAAAATAGTTTTGAGGGGTCAAATCAACTCCAAAAGCCACCAAATTTGAACCATTAGCTCACATTAAAGTCTAGAACAATGCTACGCAATTACTTTCTCATTTTACTCATAATATGGCCCTTGATAAATATATTGCTCATTAAAGTGTATATTAATATATCAGAATGAATGAATTATATGAAAAGACTTCTTTTAATGGAACAAGTGAGTAAATTTCGAGATATTAAACACATTAAGATTTCAATAATCATTTCTCAACAAAATAACATATTTTCATGAATTCAAATCATATTTTGAGGAGAGAGAAACAATTAAGGTTAATATTCTCATACATTAACTCAAATACACATTATTACTAATATATTTATCCAAAAACCTCCAAATTAACATTATCCACTTATTTGATCTCTTAAGAGTACATTTTGCATATTAAGCCCCCAATTATTACATTTTGTGGGTTATTTGTACAAACACCCCTCCATTTATATAAATGAGGGAAAAAGGTAATTTCAACCTTGAATTGTGCTCAAATTGGACAAGGAGTCCAAAAAGAATATAAAAGAAGGGAAATTTATGAAATTAGTCCAAAAGGACTTGAAAGAAATGAAAAGATAGAATATGGGTAAATTGCAGGGAAGACCCTGCGATTCAGTATGTTACAGGGTAGGAGTTGGCACCATGTGTGAAGCAATGTTCCCCTCTCCATGATATAAGTTAGAGATATTTTTAGTAAGCTCTCCTAGATCTTTCAAGATTTAGACTTTCCCTTGGAATAAAGTTAGTATAAAATGATCGATATATATTTTACATGGTGGAAAGTTGTTGACTTAGTTCTTGTGTATATTTTGGTGCCATTTTTGGAATTAGAGCAAAAACTTTCACTGTTAAACTTATTTTCACTATTATATTCTAAGTACAAAAAGAATATTTTTCTAAATTTATCAGTCATTTCATAACAAAGTCATAACTTACAAAGTGTATAGTAGTAGTGGAAATCCTTAGAGTATACCCTCTGATTGACTTGTTAGGTCCACCCTAAAATGCTAGACCTATGTTTGAAGTAGTGAGTAAGAAGGAGTATTAGATATATGTGACATAATTGAGTTACGCTTGCTACCTCCTTGTGATTGGTTGGGTTATAGATTGATCATGTTAAGGTGGTGGAGTCTTCTACCGTGTAGTCTTTAGGGCTATATTGGACTTTAGGATTGGAAGAAGTTAACAATGAACTAACTAAAGGAACTTTATAATGAATGCAATTAGTAGCTTTTTGGTAATCTCCTCTATAATTTTTAAACAAATATTGATACCACCTAACTACGTAAATAAGTAAACTTTTCTAAATGGACCACTATGAATGTTTGCCAAAATTGAAAATAATTTTGAAAGCTTAACTCCAAGTTACCTTGGTAGTGGATACACCTTATGTAAATTGTCAATTTAGGATAATAAAAGTTGTAACAAGGTTGGGCTTAAAGTCCTTTGCCCCAATTTGTTTTAAAACATAATGATGTGGATAACTAAACTCTAAAAACTAAGTAAAACACATTAGAATGTTACCCATGATGAACTAAAATAAGGGACTTGTGTGAGAATAAATATAATCAAATGATGAGAAATAAAGAACATCATAATAACATGTGAATTTTATGCATGCATCATTAAGTTTATGGATAAAATGATTCATTAAGTTACATACCATACATTTTAATGCTCAAATGAGGATAATAAAATGTATTTGCTAACTAGACCATATTAGAACTCAAGCCTAATAAGAATAATAGACTATGTGTAAAATTGATTGGTCATGAAACATAAGATATTTAATTCACCTTGGTGAGATATGCAAATGTATTCAACTTATCAGATAACCCTATTATTGGAAAAAAAATGTACATGCCACACTCTTCAAGTATGAACACAACTAATTTGCACGAGAATGAAAAATTTGTAATATGTTAATGATATGTGTCAAGGTTGTTGTTCGTAATCAAGTTAAATTTTCCCAACTTAGTGGTTGTGATCATATAGTTCCGACTAACATACTTAGACCTAAGAATAAATGATAACCTTGACTTGGACCTGTGATTGAATATAATTGACCAAATAAGAAACTATTTAGGTAATTTGGTGACTCATGCATACACAGATGAAAATAAGAGGCTTTAGTAAAACCTAGTGCCCAAATGTATGGAATGCCAACACTTAAGAAAATAGTATGAAAGGGATGTTGATAGTGGTAAAAATGATGGTAAAGCTACCATTACAACGTGGATAATCCTAGTAAGTACGAGAATGTTTAAAGAACCCTAGGAATTGGTTTATCTCTCTTAGATCATCATCTAGTGTGAAAAAAATGGGGGGAGACATGATTCTTGGACCAACATATTGACATCTTCATTAGTAGGTGGCCCAAAACACCAGGTTTTGGTTGGTTGTATTTTGGGGACAAAATCCCCTTTTTGGGGGTAGAGTGTTGTAACAAATACCAAAACTAAGTAAAGTTATTCATGTCACCTTAACACCCTAGTTGGAGTGTATATAAGACTAAGAGAGAACTATTGACCCAGTGGTATACGAAATGCACCTAATTCATTAATACACTAATAATACATATGGGTCTGAATATGATTTAATATTCCTATGTGCTACCATATTTCCAACATACTTAAGTACATAAACCAATTTGGATACTTTATATTACCATTGTTTACATGAAACCGTAACTAAGAAACTTATGCTCTCAATTAGGTGAAAATAACATTTTTCATGATTAGTAAATATAAGAAAATACTGTTACAATAAGAAAAGCCCAAAATCATTTACTTTCCATATATGGATTAGGTATGGAGTCTGCTAGCATAATTTGAGAGTGATTAACTAACACCAAAATAATAAATAATTCAATAAATTACTACATATCCTAAATAATAAATTAATTCCTCTCTCTCTCATTCTTCAAAATACTATATATGTAACTCAATCATCCTTCCAACTTATAATAGAAATGAATCTGTATAGTTGAGTATCAAATGATTGGAAATAGTTAGTATCTAGAAACATATCCAATTAATGGATTTTGAATAACAAATAATAAGTATCTTGTGTATGATCTTTGCTTTCATAAACATACTTCCCTTGTCCTCACTTCTTTAAAGAAAGAATTGATGAATATAAACAACAATCTCATCTCTTTTATTCTTGTTCTCAAAATATATATATATACGTGAATAAGGATACCATAAAAATGTGCATCACTAATTCACCCATGAATGTTTAATACTATTAAACTATGATGATAAGAGATTAATTTACTTTTGGCTAACTTGGTTAAAACAAGGTATTGTGTGAAACTTCCATTATGAGGGTATAGACCCAAAACAATCATGAACAATAAATATTGACACTTTGTGAGTATTCTAATTAAATTTTGTCTAAGAAATACTAATAAACTCCTTTACATTAACTAATATACTATATCATCTAAAAATAGGAAATAAATATATAAGGTCCTTAAGTAGTATATGGGTTGTTTTTTCATCTTGCTTAGAGGAGTTTAGTTGTGCTAAATAATTTATAAAAAAATATCATAATAGATGAACGCAAAAATCAATACCAAGTTTAATCAAATGTATTTAGCAAGATTGTTTGGTGTCACACTAAAGTTAATAGTATCCAAAAGCTTTATAATAGTTATCTAATTGATATCTCATGATTTTTGGATTATCATCTACTTCTAGTATGTTTCCCCATTAGGTTGCAGTTCCTTCTCATTCCATTTGCCCTCTCTCTCCACCTCACGATTTCTAAAGATTTTTTTTTTAACAACTTCTTGTCAAATTCTAAAGCTAGCCATAATTGATATGGTCCCTTGTTCTACTTGGAAAGGAAACCCCCAATTTCCCTATTTACTTACCCTATAATGGATGGTTGCATATGATAACCAACTACAATCCATGTATGACCATTGATGCAATAGGATTCTATAAACCCTAGGAATTTTTCTAGTATTTTCTTCTACTAGTTTAGCCAAGTCTTCCTTCCCTGATCAACCTTTGATTCGAGAACCAATAGAAAACACCAACAAACTTCAATTCCCCTGAAATGAACCATCCCCCCAATAATAATATCTAAGGTTCTCATGTTGTGTACATTTCCCAATACCTTCCTCCAACCTCTATTACCCCTAGTCAGAAGCACAACTCTGAAATGGATCTTTGTTGTTCGAAGAGCCACAAGAACAACCTATTTGACTTTGGATCATGGATCCTTAGTTGTTGACCTTAATTTTGTCTTCCCCTTCTAGTTTTTATCTTCAACTAGAATTTTTGAATTTATTTGGAACTCTAGTCTTTGTAGAGATCTTGTCTAGTTGTAACCCTGAGTTCCTCCTTCAAATTTTTAAAACATATGGCCTATTGTAGATTTCCCTCATTGACATATTTGAATTTGGGATACCTACATCCATCAAAATATGGGAAAGGTGAAAGGAATGTCATTTTCCCATGCATAGCCGTGATTCTCAAGATTGGATCTCAGATTGAGCTTTGGCTGGCTCTGTTTTCTATGAGAGGAGAAGAATGAGGAGGAGAGAAACCAGAAGGAGTATTGGAATCTATTGTGTCAATGTACATCGTTGACCTTGTTGTAATATTGGAAATTGTTCACGCATGAGGGTACCCACATCTTTTCATACCTACTTGTAAATTAGTCTGTGTGAGTTTTGATTCCAATTCTTTACCATTTTACCTTGTCATGTTGCAAGGTTCTAAAATGGATGCAGGGTAATCTAGTCTTTTGATTGAGTTTTTTCTACAAATTTCATAATGGATTTCATCTAACAAAATTCATAACTATATATTGGTAAGTCAAAAAGTTAAGCAAAAACACAAATTTTAATCATGAACATGGGACCCATCAACTTGGTACGGTATCCTAGACACAATTTGGTTAGGTTTAAAAATCAACTTTTAGGATTTGTACTTTAATTGGAATCTATCCCTAATTCTTCTAAAATGAAATTACTTGAAATATGATAGACTAAGAAAAAATAAAATCTCAAAACCTTAATTTAAATAATGCATATTATTACCCGCTCATATATGTAACCTTGACATATCTTGACTTATGAGGCTAAAGATGGATCCTAAAAGTAAAATAGATCAAAAAGCCAAAAATGGGAATGATATATTGGTAATATAAATTATCATTCATAAATGGAGAGCCTAATTATTAATAACACAAATTGGATTTTTTTTTACTTTAAAGACAAATGACAACCATATTATACTACTAGGGATTTACTTTGGTCCTAAATATTTTAGGCATGTGAATCTACCCTATTATATTTTGGGCATTAAGTTGACTATAACCCTTATTTTCCTTTTTGAGGAATACATTTTGAAAATAAATATCTTTTTCTTAACTCTTTCCATCTTTTGAAAGATGTTTTATAATGAGATTTTCTTTCTCGTTGGTTAGTAGAACTTGTGTAATCACTATTGATGGGTCCTTTAAGCTCAATTTGATACTATATGGATTAACTCATGCTTTTTAGTATAAATGAATTGATATGGACTAGACATATACTTGCATTGCTATTCAACATGACACTAGGATTAATATTATTTAGAGTAGTTGTACCCATGTACCACCCTATGTTTACTAGGTGTGTCTTTCTATCCAAGGTGTGTCTTTCTACCCATTTATATATAGGGGTGTGTCTTTCATCCCAAGGTGTGCCTTTACATCCATTTTTTTGGCATGGGATTTTATGGGTCTCAATCTTGCTTAGATGATCTTAATTTATTTTTGTTGCATGCACTATTGATTGTTGTGATACTATTAAAGTGTTTAAGGCAATTGTTTTTGAAATGATGATGTTTATTAATACATTAAATGCCTCATATCTTGACATGGATAACCTATTTAATTTACTTTATTTGGAACACCTACATATATTGAACTCCTTTTGTTTGCAAAATTTGTACTTATTTCACCTTTTCTGATTGGATGCCCAATTATTTCCATACTGCACATACTCAAATTTTACTAATTCATAATCTATTTTGTTTTCTCTTTTTGGGTGTTGTTCTCAACCTAGCCGAATATATGTGTTCAGATAAGGGTGGCTCTAGTGGATCAATACCAGGAGGTAGGACTTCTACGCTAGCTTGAGATGGATAGGTTGCCCTCTACAACTAGTCCTTTATGTAGGTATAGATTTTAAGATTCATTTTTGTAAGAACACCCTTTTTGAGGAATAATATATGTAATACTTTAAGATCGTTAATTATTGCGAGTTTCCTACTACTATCTATTCATGTTACTTGTATATCATCCTTTCGAGAAATATAAAAATGCACCTATTTTGTCATACTAGTTAGTGTGTTTGGAGATGGTTTATTCCTCAATTGAGTATAGAGTGTAGGGAAATTGGGGCAATGGATAAGGAAGCGGAAATTAAAAATTTAAAGCTAGATTCCCATGGATAGCCAGATAATTTAAACAACAATGTATCTAGGAAGGAAAGGTTACAAGGTTATACCTGATCCTGGAACAAGTCCAACAACATTACCCTTACAGTAGCATGCTTCTTCTTTAGGCAGCAGGACACTACTTTAGTAGCAAGAACACTCGAACAGTTGTCTCCACATGCCTCTTGGTGTAGCACCATAGACAATGGTTGATAGTGTCCTCCTAGCGGCAAACAATGACCTCCTGCCTCTAGAGTAGTCCATGTAGACCACTAAGAACTCCACGTTGTGATACCAGAGCCAACATGAAGGATTTGTCCCTCTCATATGTCAACCTACTAGAGTTTATACACTCTCCCAAAATTGTCTCTCCCTAGATATCCCTCCCTTTATCGAGTATGACTTTCTCAGTCTCTCTATTGGTTACCATAACTAGAGAGGACAACAATTGTCAGAGCAAATGATTTGTTCTAAGAAGCCCCTATACCCCTGTATTTGTAAGAGAGGATAGGGTCATTTTTATCTAACATGTACCTATGTGCTTGACTTGATATCATATATCATGACTAATGAGACTTTGTCATCAGTCAACACACACTCTAGTCTTATGTATTACTATTGTATATTTTGGTTCCACAGTAATATCTGACTAGGGACATAACATGAATGTATGTACTCTTATCATACATATGATCTCATTATTTAGGTCCTCAACCTAAAAACATATGTCATCGAGAAAATTCATTCTCTAGACATCTGCTGATGTTTCTGTCATCATCTCGTGACTGAGACAAACACAATACACATAGTTACATTTGTTATTATCAAATTAGGTATTTAATGTTGCACTCCAATCATCTATATGATTGTCTCTTTGGGCATACGTACCAAAAGACTCCCACTTTCACATAGAGTCAATCACTCACGAATCTTATTCCAAGTGATCTTAACATGTCCATCATGTTTCTGTTGCGTTAGCACTTTTATAGCGTGTTAACAACATTTGCCTCAAGTCAATAATTTTCAAGTTTCACATCTCTTCATTGTATGACATCTTGGCTGAGATTGAAGTGCCATTATATGCTATCTGAGATTCCATGTCTATCCAGTAGATCCATTGTTGTCATAATATTTCTATGGTGTCATCAATGTAGGAACCTCCCATAATTTTATCTTTATGAACTTCTAGATCCATATAGTATCCTATGTTATTCTCATAACATAGAGATAATCAGGCTTCTATTGTAGATATAAACAACTATCTTTATCTTAGAACCCTTTCCAGCTTATAATTTTCATTTAAGGTCAAATATAAACATAAAAATCAATCATGAATTTTATTTGTCATTTTAGAGGATTGCATCGGTGTAACCCTTTACACCCAACTCTTCCTTATTACCATAACCAAGGAACCGATCCTTTTAGTGCTTCACAAGCACCTAAGGATGTTCTTTATGGTAGTTCTATGACTCTCACTGGCATCTGACATATACCCTCTCATCATGTTCAATACATACGGGACTACTAGATAGGTATATATATATCCTATCATCATGTCAATTACATATGAGATGACTAGATATCCTCTCGTCATGTACAATACATATGAGATAACATGATACATAACATTGCATTCAAGATAGATCCACTTGTGAATGCATATGACATTTATGCATGTGTTCCTATTCTATACAAGAACTAGGACACTAGGCTCCAGAGAAACTATCTCCATGAAACATGGACAAGTTTTCTCTCATTGAGTCTTGCATGTTGAACCCTTCAGTATCTTGTCATTGTATATGCTCTTTATTAGGTCAAGAAGCTTTCTAGATCTATCTCTATACATGTCAATTCCTATCACATAGGATGCTTTGCCCAAACCCTTCATAGAGAAGTTACGTTCCTTGCCAGGTTTTAACATATGTAGGATAAGGACGTTATTCCTCATAATTATGTGGAATATATATATGATCCTACTAAATATTTTATAATCACATATTTCATCTTTATTTTGACTCAAGTCAAACCCTTTGATTATCTTGTCAAATAGAAAATTCCAGCTCCGATATGCTTGCTTCAATCTGCATATTGAACTTTGTAGCTTATAGACATTATTTGCAATATTGGATTTATAAAACCTTTAGGCTGTGTGGCGTACACATCCTTATAATTATTCTAGTTAAGGAATGTGGTTTTAACATCTGTATGCCAAATGTCCCTTGTCATAATAAGTTGCAACAATAACCATCAACTCGATGGATTTAACCATGGTAACTTGTGAAAGACTTCATCATGTTCTAAACTTGCTTGAAACTCTTTGCAACCAATATACTCTTCCATTTTTGTCTTTTCTCAAAAACCCAAATACACCCTATGGGTTTTATCCCTTTAGATGGATCTAACAAGGTCATACCTTGTTGGTTTACATGCAGTCAATCTTTGATCTTATGGCTCTTAAGCCATGCTTCAGATTCTAATCCCTCAATAGATTCTAGGTAGGTTGTTGACTCATCATCTATGATGAACTCACTGACTCTATGTGTTTCCTACTTGATATATGAGGTTTGTGTGTTACATAAGGATCTTTAGATTCCATGACATAATGTGATTCTCTTTATTCCTGTTGCACCTATTATTGGTTCAATTTTTTTATTTGTCTCGAATATTTTGAGTTCTACTTTGACTCCCATGGATTCCTTTGGAACTAAATTCCTCTTCAAGAATAGAACCATCTAGATTAACAAACAACTTTTTTGCTGGATTGGATAAGAGTAGTATTTTAAGAAAATAACATTTATGTGATTTTATGGACTAAGATTTTCAAGAAACTATTTTCATATATAAGCATTCATCCCTAATCACTATAAAAGACATATCGGGACACCTCCCATTTCATATCTCATATGGTGTCTTTTGAACAATTTAATACAGTTTATTGTTTAGTGTTAATCATGTGCCCAAAAGAAACTGGAAGATCAGCCAAATTTTATTGATAATCACACCTTGACTAACAGGGTGTGATTCATTCTTTTTGATACACTCTCATGATGACTATCATTGTGTTTCTGGTGGAGCTCATCATGATACATTATCATGATCCCCCAGAAGGTTCTCAAACTCTTAGTTTAAAATTTTTCAACATCAAAGTATTTTAATACTTTTACCAAGTTAGTTACGTACTTCATTCATAATATCCTTGAACACTTCAAGAGTTTCATACTTTTATTTCATTAAATACAAATTTTCATATCTACTGACAACATCAGTAAGTATATAATGGCATACTTGCAACTACCTTTATCATTTATTCTAAATGGTCTATTTACATCAGAATGTACGAGACTTAATAGAACAATTGCTCTCCCACTAAATCTAGTGAAGATGTTTTTGTCATATTGGACAACACATAAGATATGAATGTCTCTATTGGTTCAATAACCACAAGAGACTAGATAACCATAATATGGATTCTAAAAATGCATTTCCCATTTATGCTCTCTAGATGAAAATGCTATAGGTATTCATTGTTTGAGCCATCAAGTCATTCAATATATGTGTCATACATCTTTGTCTCTACAACTATCAAGTATACTTTATAAGACATAAGGTATTTCCATATAAGATCTCATCTATTAAAATGAAACATCAATTTATTCTTGTCCATACAAGATACATGATATTTTCATTAATGGCAAGTTCATAATATCAATTTAGTGATTCTATTATATGTGCATGAATGATAGATTCCAACTATAGTGATAGAAACTCTTGATCCTTACAGTTATAGCTTATTTATTATTCGGTCCTAAAGTAGAGATCTATATCTCTTTCTTCTGCCTTTATTCCTTTAAGTGAAAAGGCATATTCCTTTTGCACTTACCCTTCTCCATAACATGAGTGCATAAGACTTGGACTTTGGCTTAGCCTTAGAACACTTTTTGACCTTGCCTTTACCCTTGGACTCACATCTACTGATCAACATCATGAATTTGTCCTTTCTTCTTCCATTATTCGACATTAAGCAACATGCCAAGCATTTGATAAATTGACTATATGATTCAGGAAACGATTGTAGAATCATATTTGTTGCCAACTCTTAACCTAAAAGAAATCTTAGTCTCTCCAAATTCAGAATCATATTGAGACCATGGGGATCTATTGGATATCCCTCTATCAGTTTGCACACACACAACACTTTGGTGACCTTACACCTTACTTTTTGTACATGATTCTTAAGATGTGTTACCATCTCAAGAATGTTCATGTTTTCACGCTTCTCATGCAACTCATAGTTCATATAACATGGTATAAGGTACTCAAATGTCTTTGGAATCATTGACATGCTTCTAGTAAACATCCATTTCTAGTGATGGTCTTTCAAGGACATAGAGCTTTCACTCATTGATAAGAACATTTCTCGAACTCCTTAACCAGTTGTGGAACTTTATACTATTTTGTCCTTTCTCGAGGACTTATTTGAATGTGAATGTGTTCATGTTTGACATTAGATTCTAAAAATAAATATTGAAACTCTTCAAAACATTTTTTATTTTTTTGATTTGATAAGTTAGCGATATTAATTAGGCCTTTAATTAATTATCATTCCCGCTATTTTGTTCAAGTTGATAACCCTCATGTATCAATTTGGCAGATTGCAGCATACAATCTTCTAGTGAGCCAAGATCCAAAATAATTCAACTATTACCTGGCCAACGTCAGCGTCCATAGTCAATTATTAAGGTAGACAATTTTTTTCATTTTTATCATATGCAATTCTTGGATAGATGATATATATATCTCTTTGCATAGTCATCTGCATGCCTCTAGTACCTAATCCCGTTAGGGACACTTAGTTAAGCCTGACCTAAAAGCTAACACGATAAAATATTCCCCCTACTTAGGAAGAACCAACATATCTACCATCACACTTTCATGAGATGGATGACACACCATGCCTAGACATAACCAACACTTGGTCAATCAAGCTTTTCATGTGTGTCACTTATGGAAATCATCTAAGACTTAATATTGTATTGAAGGATTATATATATATATTTTATATCATTAAGCGTGTTCCTCCTCTTTATTCATATGTAACCAGATGTTTACAGGTATAGTCTATAACAGAAAACCTATCTATACAAGTTTGAAATATTGTCTTATAGCATGCCATACAGATTGTAGATCAGGTTTGACCTCATCAAAAATTACTTTATTTCACATCAACCAAATGTGGTAAAAGACTAAAGTAACCATGCAATATTTAACTTTATAGTAAGGCCGATCACATCCTCCAGGGCAGTTGGAATCTTAGAATTATTACTTTTCAATAGTTCCCAGAGAGTTGTAGAGAGTTGGAATTCCCAAAGCAAGTGAGTGTTAGATTCAGTTGCTTGTTAGCAGAGGCTAGACCTAGTGGCCAGATAAATCCCCCTTAGCTGCAGCTTGTCTTCAATAAGTAGCTTGCGAAGAAACATCTTCCAACAGTGAACCAAGACTCTTCTTAGCATATTGCTGCACCAAAGCTAGCCCATTGTATTTCTTTCTTTTTGGTTCTAACCAGGTTCCATGCGCCTTTAAGGGTGAAAATAGGGAGGTCCTTGAAGTAGCATTTGTCCTCCTTGTTCACGGATACACTGTTGTAGACTTTTACCAGCTCCTCGTTATCTCTAGTATCAAGTATACTCCATCCTCCATTTCTTATTAAGTTCTTGACCTTCCAATCTCTCCCAAAGTTGTTTCTCAACTTTAGATTAGAGCCAATGAGGTTTTCAAGATATCCCCCTTTAACCCAAGGATCATTACACAAAGAGATATTTAGACCCTGGCCAATATGGAATCTGACAAGGTGGGATATTGCATCTCTTTTTCTAAGAATATTTTTCTAATACCAATTGTTGTATTGTTTAGGTACACATTTCCAAACTATAGTATCATCCACAAGATACTTATTCTGCATCCATCTGACCCACAAAGTATTTTTGTTGTTTTCCAGGTCCCACATGTTCTTGATCATGACTACCTCCAACGAATCCTCCATCTTTCAGATGCCCAACCCTCCTTCAGATTTAGTAGAGCAGATGGTATCCCTGGAAATCGAGTCAATGTGTGACTCATCATCCTTATTCCCTCACAGAAATTGTCTACATATGTGATCAATTTCCTCCATAATTGCCTTGGGAATAGGAAATGTACTGATCCAATACAGATGATAAGTTAATAGTGTTGATATGATGAGTTCCAACTGGACATCCATAGAGAGAATTTTGTTTTTCTAAAAGTCTAGTTTGGTTTTTATCTTTTCCACCAAAGATTGGCACATTGTCTTTGTTATCCTACATGTAGACAAAGGTAGGCCAAGATATCTAACCGACAGTTTAGAAGCATCAATCCCAAGGGCAGTAGGTAAATCATAAGAAGTTATCGAGCTTAGGAACAATTTACTTTTTGTAGGGTTTAAGTGAAGGTCAGAGAATTTACTAAACTCATTTCAGCATTTAGACAGTCCCTTTACATTCTGAATATCAACCATAGTAAATAGCAATAGATCTTCAGTAAAAAATAAGTGGGATATGCCACAGTTCTTGGTTTGTAGGGGTCGGATGGTGTTTGCTTGTTCATCCTTGGACATGATAGCAGTGATCCCTTGCATTCCAATTACAAACAAGTAAGGTGCTAACGGGTCACCTTGACGAATGTCATTAGAGGCATTAATGATAGGTGTAGGACTTCCATTGATTAGGATTTGGAAAGAAGCACTATTAAGACATTCAAACACCCAATGTAACCAAAAGAAATGGAATCCCATAATTTCCATGACTTTAATCAGGTACTCTCTATTGATGGAGTCATACTCCTTGGGTAGGTTAGTTTTGATGTACATTTTCGGTTTGGAGTTGTGTTTCCTGAAATCATAAAGAAGTTCATTTTCCAAGAGGATCACATCTGAGATGTGTCTACCCTTAACAAATGCACATTGATTGATGTTGATGATATCATGCATAATGTCCCACAATCTATTGGTGAGGACTTTAGAAATTGTTTTAAATACAAAGTTGCATAGAGATATAGGTCTCCATTCATTAACCTTAGATGGTTGCTTCACTTTATGAAAGAGAGCAGTGAAGGTTTTATTCATCTCTTTCAGGAGCCTGCCTTTTAGAAAAAAATCTTTCACTGCCTTTATAATGTCTAGACCCACTATAGACCAAGTTTCTTTGATGAAGTGAGAGTTGAAATTATATGCACCTGGTGACTTGTCACTATAAGCCCTCATGACAATATTTCCACATCAATAATTTCTTTGCTAAGGTCTTGAATATGTTGCTCGCTTAGTTTTGGGAGATTCTGATGTAAAAATGGTATTCTACTCTGCCTTTTATTGAAGAGGTTGGAGTAATATTCAACGAAAGCATCTAAAATCTATTAATCTTCTGCCACACACTACTCTTCATGATGGATGAGCTTTATTTGATTCATGCTTCTTCTAGTTTTAAGGGATAGATAAAAAAATTTAGAAATTTCTATAACCATTCTTCAGCCAAAAGACCCTCAATTTTTTCCTTAGCTTAGATTCATGAACATCTCTAGCCTTGTAGACTTTATTTTCTTTTTCTATAGTCACTTCCAATAAAATTTGGTTAGTAGGATGCATATCTGAAGCACTACGAGTTCACAAAGCCCTTTCTTCAAGCAGCTTAATTCCTTCCATAAGATTCCCATTTCTTTCGCAGTTCCACTTCTGAAGAGCAGACTTAACAACTTCCAATTTATGGACCACTCCATACATAGGGTAGTTGGTGACCTATTTATCCCATATTGTAGAAACGACCTCAGTAAGACCTAGCATATGGGTCTAGCAATTGAAGAATATGAATGGGTAGTAGTTTTTTCTTTGTGCATCCATTAGATGGAGGACTTGCATGAAATGGTCATCATTGGTGGTAGATTTAATCTCCAACCAGTGCTTAGGATACATGTTTAGAAATCCAAAATTCCCAAAGATTCTATTGATTTGGCTTCTTGTATTTTTTAACCTAGCTGTTGATTGTTCCAAGTAAAAAGAGGACCCTTTGCCTGCAATTCAATATGGTCAGCAAGGAGAATAGCCTCATTGAACTCAGCCATAGATCATTTTGATGGAACAGATCTGCCACTTCTTTCTGTTGCATTTCTCACTGTATTAAAATCCCCCAGGACTATCTAGGGGTGCTTTATATTTTGCCTAATATTCACAATGTCCTTCCACAACTCATTACGTTTGGCATCCTTATTATTTTCATAAATTGTAGATATATAGAGAATAACATTATTATAGCTAAGCTGAATGTGAATCATCTACTTTGACTGAAAGAGTGTAGTCATGGAAAAGACTGGGTTTTCCCTAAGTGCCAGAATTCTAACCTTCTAGCACTCTCTCGAACTATCCAACCATCTGGACTTAGACCATATATTCTGTGAAGCTCTAGGTATCCTTTTATTTTTCATTTTTGTTTTGACCAGAAAGGCAATGTCAACCTTTGTCTTTTAAAACTCTTCTCTAATAAAATCCTGCTTCCCTTGAGGACACATGCCTCGAATGTTCCAAGCTAAGATAAAAGGGTGATTCATTATTAACGATGAGGGGCTAGCCTACTTCCAGTCTGATTCCCAAGATTTGGTTTTGGGTCCCCAATTTCATTTTCCAGGTTCATGAATAAGTTATTGGAACTATGTCCTTTGATTGAGTTGATGCGAGTCTTCCTTCTATTAGGAGAAGTGTGTGTTTCTTGGCTTTTGGGACCCATCTTGGTCATTTTTCCAATATTTTTTGTGCTAGAAATAAGTGATTTAGGCTTGGCTATGCTCCTCATATCGGCTATTGAGCTCTAACTTGGAGTTTGATTATCACTTGGAGTTGTCGCCATCCACTGATCTGCAATCTTTAACACTGGTGGTTGATAGGCAGGAGCAGGGTCTGTAGCAATTGGAGGAGGATCAGTAGGTATGGTAGCTTCCGCTGGCTCAAGCACCTTGCAAAGCCTGCTGTCATGGCCAGATGTTACACAATGAGGGCATCTGGTTGGCATCCATTCATACTCAATGTTGACAACATAAGGATCACCTTTGTTAGTTCTCAATTTCATCTGATTTGGGAAAGACAATGAAGCATTCATCCAGACATTGACCTGTGCATATTCCATTCTTTTTTGCCTTAGTCAGTCAATCTAGGCATTGTGGCTTGCCTAGGTAGGTTGCAATGCGAGTAATCATCCTTTCATTCCAAAGCTCTAGCGGGAGATTCAAAATTTTCAACCATACTAGGACCACAGTGAGCTTTTCTTGCTCTAATGGTTCATCTTTCTCCCACTTCTTAAGGATCATTGGTTTCCCTTTGACATACCAAGGACCCCCTTTAATGGCATTGTTCAGATCTTTCTCTTCTTGGAACTTGATGATAAAGCACCCATTAGCTCTTCCCAACACTTCTACGGATCCTTCTGGTTTCTAGATCCCTTTCAGATAGTCTTATAGTGTGGGGATATGGGGACTAAAACCAATGATGTACCCGACCACTATGTTTGCTCATAATGCAACTATTTCATCTACCTCGACATGAGGGATGATAATCTCATCATTTTCTATTGTAATATTCTCGGTCGAGACCATGGTATTGACATATCCAAATTGGTCCTTGAATAGAGATGAGAAGCATCTAGGTGTAGTTGCAACTCTGATCTCAGATGGATTTGGAATTCTTGGAAGTCGTCTACCTTGACCTTGGGCCATCACTCCTCTTCTGGGGTTGATGCCTCCTCCATCGCCACTCTTCACTCTCATCGTGCCAAATCCCCAATGAAGGATTATAACTATGTAAATTATTATTTAGTTGAAGGATTTTATACATATATATATACATATCTAATAACTACATACTTTGTATGTATCATATACATGCTATAACCACAAATGCGAACATGCAATAATTAAAACACACAAGCAATGGTTATGGCCGTATTATTGTAATTCCTTGGAGCCACAAACAATTACTTCCACCTAAGGTCCACATCATATGCAACCTATTATTGATGAAGATCTATGCTCGAACCAATCTAGGTTGATCGGTTCAACTCTTGAACCGGTCATCTCACCTCCTGGTTGCTCGATTGGGTGTAATGATTATCTGGTCTTTAGGTTCAAGCAATGACTGGACTCCTCTAGCTGATTTGGTTGGGCCACCATTTAGTTGATTCATCCTCCTATCTTCTAGCCTCCTCGGTCTTCTACACGATCAGTTCATCTCACAATTCAATCAATTTGTCT
This sequence comes from Alisma plantago-aquatica, assembly GCA_963693085.1. NCBI lineage: Eukaryota > Viridiplantae > Streptophyta > Magnoliopsida > Alismatales > Alismataceae > Alisma > Alisma plantago-aquatica. The sequence goes on along the minus strand of OY856413.1, from coordinate 673,163,457 downwards.
AGTGTAGAACATCTTCTCACAATGAAACATAAATTAAACTATCCTATTTCTTATTACATTATATAAGGGAAAACATCGAGTTACATTCAAGGAGAAATAAGAAGAAGAACATTAATTTATATTCTGAAAGGAGAGAGAGGCTCAACATGTAAATCGAGATATAAACAAGAATAAACAACGACAATCATTCACATAGAGATCTCATGTTCTTAGCCATAACCATGCTTCACATCCACCATCAAAACCAACTTTTAGGGCAGCACATGTAAATTGCATATATATATATATATTATATATCTGTGTGTGTGTATTAATTTTTTTAGCGTATGTGATAATTAATCAGATATGTATATTAATCAATTTAATATTCACATTGTACAAAATAAAATAAATCCATCATATCAATTTAAATTCTAGATACATCGTAAATTGATGTGGTTTTGATATATTGTAGGAAAATTGGGACGACAAATAAGTTGGCGGAAACAAAAATTTAAAGACCGATTTCCCTAGACAGCAAGACCACATCAACAATAATGTATCTAGGAAGGAAAGGTTATAAGGTTATACCTGGTCCTACAACAAGTCCAGCTATATTAACCTTGTAGTAATATGCTTCTTGTTCAGGCAACAACACACTCCTTCAGTAGCAGCAACACTTGAACAGTCGTATCCACCTGCCTCCTGGTGTAGCACCACAAACAATGATTTATGGTATCTTCCTAGCAGTAGACAATGGCCTCCTGCCTCTAAAGTATTCCAAGAGGACTACCAAAAACTCCATGTTGCATTACCTGAGTCAAGGGGAAGGATTTGTCCCTCTTGAACGTCAACCTACTAGAGTGGATATGCTCTCCCATAATTTTCTCTCCCTTACTATCCCTCCCCTTATCGGGTAGGACTTGCTTGGGCTCTCTACTGTTTACCACAACTAGAGAGGACAACAATTTTCAAAGCAACTATTTTTCTGAGACACCCTCAATACCCCTCTATTTATAGGAGAGGCTAGGGTCAGGTTCCCAGTTTGTGCGGGAGTCGAAAGGGTTGAATTCACAAATTTTTTAGAACCTACTCATGGAGAATTGGTCAGTTTGCACACCCAACTAGTGGTTGGTGTGCAAGCCAATTGGTCCACTAAGCGAACCAGTCGATTTGTACAGTTTCCTATTATCAATCACATTGGTAGTCAATGTACAATTAATGCACAACATGACATCAACACCAATCCTTAATCCAATTGAATTGATCATCAAACTGGGAAACCATAATGATGAACTGTGCATTCACATCACCAACTTATCAGTTTAGTCCTATGAACCAGTCAGTTTGCACCCTAGTTCATCCATTTATCAACCAATGTTGATTCTAATTGACCTATCATCAATCCAAACACACTCTAGTCTTATGTATTAATGTTGTCTATTTTGCTTCCACAGTAATATATGACTAGGGACATAACATGAATGTATGTACTCTTATCATACATATGATCTCATTTTTCAGGTCCTCAACCTGAAGATATATGTCATCGAGAAACATCATTCTTTAGACCTCTACTTCTGTTTGTGTCATCATCTCATGAATGAGGCAAAAGGTATATGTTATTATCAAATTAGGTATTTAATGCCACAGTCCAATCATCATATGATTGGCTCTCTAGGCATACATACCAACATTGAGTAGATCCCCCCTCTCAGGTCCCAGTCCTTACACCTTCTTATGTGCGTACTTTTCAATTATGAGCTCCTTTCTCCATGGAATGTGCTTACTAATGTGTGGAATGTGCATACTATTTTTCTATGTGACTTTGGAGGTTACTATCTAATGAATTCATATTTTTCCTAATTTTAGTTGCATTTTCAAGATACGTTTCCACTCATATTCTTGATTTTACTTTAGAATTATCTTATATTAGGTTTCATAGTTTTATGATTAGTTTGTTTGGGTTTTGATGTCTTTATGGAATTTTTCTATAGAATAGAGTTTGATGTCTCCATACTAGCACAACATGCCCTTCAATGGGCAATAGTCAAGAGGAGGGTGTCTCTTGCGAGGTACGGGGCATCACCCCGACCTGAACAAATTTTCTGTAAGGATGCATGGACAAATATTCTAATCTTGGTTTTACATCAAATTTAAGTAAAATATTACATTAGAACTATCAAGCTTTAGAATAGTGTGCTACATACCAACATACACCTTCTGTAAAGCTTTAGAATAGTCATATGCCATATTTAGTGCACGATATATTTAAATCATATGAGTCTTGTTATAGAAAAAATATCAATATGTAAACACTTAAATCATCTATTTAACTTATTTTTAAGAAATAGTTCATTAAAAAATGATCCTATTGATATCTTGTTCATCAAAAATGAATATCCATATGTCAAGTTATGATTTCTTAAAGTTACCTTAGTTCAGTCATTTCTTTGAAATCCAAGGGGTGTGGTCTTTTCTCCTACTCTTTCCCTTAAAAGGTTGTAGATCATACCTAGGATCTACCTCCTATTGGTCCATTATCCTGGAATAGATTACCCTTTCTTGTATGTGCACGGATCTGTTACAAGCTAGTTGTCATGGCTCGACTCCAGTGAGATAAGGTCTCGCCTCCTTGGCCACAAGATCGTGAATAAAAGCATTGCACCTTATTTGGCATGGCCTTCTTATCTTAGCAAGGGCAGCGTTACCTCTAAGGAAAGAGGGATTGGGAACTAAGATACCCAATATTCCAGCCACGGTTGCCACAATGTGCTCCCCCCATCCTCTTCTTTTTTCATCACTTCTTTGAGAAGAAAAGCTCTAGATTCCAATTCATCTCCCCGATGGTCTTCTGAAAATTGAGGCTTTTACAACCTATACACCATAGATCTTGAAAAGAGATCTCCTCTTCATCAGATTCTATTTAAGTCCTTGTTCTCAACAAGGGTCTCGAAGGATTGTCCTTTTTTCTTGCTATTTTATATTTTCAATTATCTTGTTAAATCCACTTATCCTTCAAAACGACCTTTAAAAGACACCAAAATTTAAGCACCAATGCATTTAATGTGTAGATCATTTTCATGACCTAAATTTTTGGTTTGGACAATAGAAACTTATAAACTAAATTATTGGCTTCAATCATACATAAGTCCTTATAATTTGTAGAAATCTCATTCACTCATCAAACTTGATAATTATGACTAAGTTTTCATCATACATGAATTTTTCAAATTTGACATCCATCAAACCTTTACATCACGAGATATTATTAGAAATAACCTTAGTTGAATATTCACAATATTAAAAATTATTCTTATTGTATTTAAATGCAACAAAAATCAAATATCTAGAAAATTTATTAAATGTCTCATCATATCATAAAAAGACTAATAAATATCTTATTTTTACACTTCTAATAATATCTACTGTATTTTATAGAATTGTTTACTAAAAATCTAATGTTCACACTTTTAATAAAGGTATAACAACAAAATCTAATGGAACTTATTCCCAAAGTTGGGATGTTATAATAGGTCAATGTTACCATATGAGGTGAGGGTGAGGTGTCCATCTATTTATCTTTGGATGGAGTTTCTTTATGGCCATGATTCTTGGACCCACACTTTGACATCTTCGTTAGTAGGTGGCCTAAAACACCAAGTTTTGGTTGGTTGTATTTTGGGGACAAAATCCCCTTTTTGGGGTAGAGTGTTGTAACATATACCAAAACTAAGTAAAGTTATTCATGTCACCTTAACACCCTAGTTGGAGTGTATATAAGACTAAGAGAGAACTATTAAACCAGTGGTATACTAAATGCACCTAATTCATTAATACACTAATAATACATATTTGTCTAAATATGATTTAATATTCCTATGTGCTACCATATTTCCAACATACTTAACTATGTAAACCAATTTGGATACTTTCTATTACCATTGTTTACATGAAACCATAACTAAGAAACTTATGCTCTCAATTAGGTGAAAATAACATTTTTCATGATTAGTAAATATAAGAAAATACTGTTACAATAAGAAAAGCCCAAAATCATTTACTTTCCATATATGGATTAGGTATGGAGTCGGCTAGCATAATTTGAGAGTGATTAACTAACACCAAAATAATAAATAATTCAATAAATTACTACATATCCTAAATAAGAAATTAATTCCTCTCTCTCTCATTCTTCAAAATACTATATATGTAACTCAATCATCCTTCCAACTAATAATAGAAATGAATATGTATAGTTGAGTATCAAACGATTGGAAATAGTTAGTACATAGAAACATATCCAATTAATGGATTATGAATAAAAAACAATAACTAACTTGTGTATGATCTTTGCTTTCGTAAACATACTTCCCTTGTCCTCACTTCTTTAAAGAAAGAATTGATGAATATAAACAACATTCTCATCTCTTTTATTCTTGTTCTCAAAAAATATATATATGTGACTAAGGATACCATAAAAATGTGCATCACTAATTCACCCATGAATGTTTAGTACTATTAAACTAGGATGATAAGGGATTAATTTACTTTTGGCTAACTTGGTTAAAACAAGGTATTGTGTGAAACTTCCATTATGAGGGTATAATCCCCAAACAATCATGAACAATAAATATTGACACTTTGTGAGTATTCGAATTATATTTTATTTAAGAAATACTAATAAACTCCTTTACATTAACTAATATACTATATCATCTAAAAAAGGAAATAAATATAAACGGTCTCTAAGTAGTATATGGGTTGTTTTTTCATCTTAGTTGGAGGAGTTTAGTTGTGCTAAATAATTTATAAAAATATCATAATAGATGAATGCAAAAATCAATACCAAGTTTAATCAAATGTATTTAGCAAGATTGTTTGGTGTCACACTAAAGTTAATAGTATACACAAGCTTTATAATAGTTGTCTAATTGAGATCTCATGATTTTTGGATTATCATCTACTTCTAGTATTTTCCCCCGTTAGGCTGTGGTTCCTTCTCATTCCATTTGCCCTCTCTCTCCATCTCATGATTTCTAAAGATTTTTTTTAAAAATTTCTTGTCAAATTCTAAAGCTAACCGTAATTGTTCCGGTCCCTTGTTCTACTTGGAAAGGAAACCACCAATTTCCCTTTTTACTTACCCTATAATGGATGGTTGAATATGACAACCAAAAACAATCCTTGTATGACCTTTGATGCAATAGGATTCTATAAACCCTAGTAATTTTTCTAGTATTTTCTTCTACTAGTTTAGCCAAGTCTTCCTTCCCTGATCAACCTTTGATTTGAAAACCAATACAAAACACCAACAAACTTCAATTCCCCTGAAATGAACCATCCCCCCCCCAATAATCATATTTATGGTTCTCATGTTGTGTACATTTCCCAATACCTTCCTCCAACCTCTATTACCCCTAGTCAGAAGCACAACTCTGAAATGGAGCTTTGTTGCTCGAAGAGCCACAAGAACAACCTATTTGACTTTGAATCATGGATCCTTAGTTGTTGACCTTAATTTTGTCTTACTTTTCTAGTTTTTATCTTGAACTAGAATTGAATTTATTTGGAACTCTATTTTTTGTAGAGATCTTGTCTAGTTGTAACCCTGAGTTCCTCCAAAATTTTAAAACATATGGCCTATTGTAGATTTCCCTCATTGGCATATTTGAATTTGGGCTACCTACATCCATCAAAATATGGGAAAGGTGAAAGGAATGTCATTTTCCCATGCATAGCCGTGATTCTCAAGATTGGATCTCAGATTCATTTTGGTTGGCTCTGTTTTCTATGAGAGGAGAAGAACAAGGAGGAGAGAAACTAGAAGGAGTATAGGAATCTATTGTGTCAATGTACATCGTTGACCTTGTTGTAATATTGGAAATTTTTCACGCATGAGGGTACCCACATATTTTCGTCCCTACTTGTAAATTAGTGTGTGTAAATTTTGATTCCAATTCTTTACCATTTTACCTTATCATGTTGCAAGGTTCTAAAATGGACGCAGGGTAATCTAGTCTTTTGATTGAGTTTTTTCTACAAATTTCATATTGGATTTAATCTAACAAAATTCATAACTATATATTGGTAAGTCAAAAAGTTAAGCAAAAACAAAAATTGTAATCATGAACATGAGACCCGTCAACTTGGTACGGTATCCTAGACACAATTTGGTTAGGTTTAAAAATCAACTTTTAGGATTTGTACTTTAATTGGAATCTATCCCTAATTCTTCTAAAATGAAATTACTTGAAATATGATAGACTAAGAAAAAATAAAATCTCAAAACCTTAATTTATATAATGCATATTATTACTCGCTCATTTATGTAACCTTGTCATATCTTGACTTATGAGGCTAAATATTGATCCTAAAAGTAAAATAGATCGAAAATCCAAAAATGGGGATGATATATTGGTAATATAAATTATCATTCATAAATGGAGAGCCTAATTATTAATAACACAAATTGGAAAATTTTTAATTTAAAGACAAATGACAACCACGTTATGCTACTAGGGATTTACTTTGGTCCTAAATATTTTAGGCATGTGAATCTACCCTATTATATTTTGGGCATTAAGTTGACTATAACCCTTATTTTCCTTTTTGAGGAATACATTTTGAAAATAAATATCTTTTTCTTAACTCTTTCCATCTTTTGAAAGATGTTTTATAATGAGACTTTCTTTCTCTTTGGTTACTAGAACTTGTGTAATTATTATTGATGGGTCCTTTAAGCTCAATTTGATACTATATGGATTGACTCATTGCTTTTTAGTATAAATGAATTGATATGGACTAGACATACTTGCATTACTATTCAACAAGACACTAGGATTAATATTATTTAGAGTAGTTGTACCCATGTACCACCCTATGTTTACTAGGTGGGGCTTTCTACCCAAGGTGTGTCTTTCTACCCATTTATATATAGGGGTGTGTCTTTCATCCCAAGGTGTGCTTTTACATCCATTTTTTTGGCATGGGATTTTATGGGTCTCAATCTTGCTTAGATGATCTTAATTTATTTTTGTTGCATGCACTATTGGTTGTTGTAATACTATTAAAGTGTTTAAGGCAATTATTTTTGAAATGATGATGTTTATTAATACATTAAATGCCTCATATCTTGACATGGATAACCTATTTAATTAACTTTATTAGGAACACCTACATATATTGAACTCCTTTTATTTGCTAAATTTGTACTTATTTCACCTTTTCTGATTGGATGCCCAATTATTTCCATACTGCACATACTCAAATTTTACTAATTCATAATCTATTTTGTTTTCTCTTTTGGGGTGTTGTTCTCAACCTAGCCGTATATATGTGTTCAGATAAGGGTGGCTTTAGTGGATAATTACCAGGAGGTAGGGCTTCTAGGCTAGCTTGAGATGGATAGGTTGCCCTCTACAACTAGTCCTTCATTTAGGTATAGATTTTAAGATTCATTTTTGTAATAGCACCCTTTTTGAGGAATAATGTATGTAATACTTTAAGATGGTTAATAATTGTGAGTTTCCTACTACTATCTATTTATGTCACTTGTATATCATCCTTTTGAGAAATATAAAACTGCACCTAATTTGTCATACTAGTTAATGTGTTTGGAGATGGTTTATTCCTCGATTGAGTATAGAGTGTAGGGAAATTGGGGCAATGGATAAGGAAGAGGAAATAAAAAAAATTAAAGATAGATTCCCGTGAATAGCAAGATAATTTCAACAACAATGTATCTAGGAAGGAAAGGTTACAAGGTTATACCTGATCCTGGAACATGTCCAATGACATTACCCTTACAGTAGCATGCTTCTTCTTTAGGCAGCAGGATACTACTTTAGTAGCAACAACACTCAAACAATTGTCTCCACATGCCTCTTGGTGTAGCACCATAGACAATGGTTGATAGTGTCCTCCTAGAGGCAAACAACGACCTCCTGCCTCTAGAGTAGTCCATGCAGACCAGCACGAACTCCACATTGTGATACCAGAGCCAACATGAAGGAGTTGTCCCTCTCAAATGTCAACCTACTAGAGTTGATACACTCTCCCAAAATTATCTCTCCCTAGATATCCCTCCCTTTATCGAGTATGACTTGCTCAGTCTCTCTATTAGTTACCACAACTAGAGATGACAACAATTGTCAAAGCAAATATTTTGTTCTAAGAAGCCCCTGTACCCCTATATTTGTAAGAGAGGATAGGGTCATTTTTCTCTAACATGTACCTATGTGCTTGACTTGATATCATATATCATGACTAATGAGACTTTGTCATCAGTCAACACACACTCTAGTCTTATGTATTACTATTGTATATTTTGGTTCCACAGTAATATCTGACTAGGGACATAACAAGAATGTATGTACTCTTATCATACATATGATCTCATTATTTAGGTCCTTAGCCTAAAAACATATGTCATCGAGTAACTTCATTCTCTAGACATCTACTGATGTTTCTGTCATCATCTCGTGACTGAGACAAACACAATATACATAGTTACATTTGTTATTATCAAATTAGGTATTTAATGCTGCACTCCAATCATCAACATGATTGGCTCTTTTGGCATACGTACCAAAAGACTCCCACTTTCACTTAGAGTCAATCACTCACGAATCTTATTCCAAGTGATCTTAACATGTCCATCATGTTTCTGTTGCGTTAGCACTTTTATAGTGGGTTAACAACATTTGCCTCAAGTCAATATATTTCAAGTTTCACATCTCTTCATTGAATGACATCTTGGCTGAGATTGAAGTGCCATTATATGCTATCTGAGATTCCCAGTCTATCCAGTAGATCCATTGTTGTCATAATATTTCTATTGTGTCATCAATATTGGAACCTCCCATAATTTAATCTTTATGAACTTCTAGATCCATACAGTATCCTATGTTGTTCTCATAACATAGAGATAATCAGGCTTCTATTGTAGATATAAACAACTATCTTTATCTCAAAACCCTTTCCAGCTTACAATTTTCATTTAAGGTCAAATATAAACATAAAAATCAATCATGAATTTTATGTGTCATTTCAGAAGATTGCATCGGTGTAACCCTTTTCATCCAACTCTTCCTTATTACCATAACCAAGGAACTGATTCTTTTTGTGCTTCACAAGTACCTAAGTATGTTCTTTATGGTAGTTCAATGACTCTCACTGGCATCTGACATATACCCTCTCATCATGTCCAATACATACGAGACTACTAGATAGGTATATATATGTCCTCTCATCATGTCAATTACATATGAGATGACTAGATATCCTCTCGTCATGTACAATACATATGAGATAACATGATACATAACATTGCATTCAAGATAGATCCAATTGCGAATGTATATGACATCTATCCATGTGTTCCTATTCTTTACAAGAACTAGGACACTAGGCTCCAGGGAGACTATCTCCATGGAACATGCACAAGTTTTCTCTCATTGAGTCTTGCATGTTGAACCCTTCAGTATCTTGTTAATGTATGTTCTCTTTATTAGGTCAAGAATCTTTATAGATCTATCTCTATACATCTCAATTCCTATCACATAGGATGCTTTGCCCAAACCCTTCATAGAGAAGTTATTTTCCTTGCCAGGTTTTATCATATGTAGGATAAGGACGTTATTCCTCATAATTATGAGGAATATATATATGATCCTACTAAATATTTTATACTCACATATTTCATCTTTATTTTGACTCAAGTCAAACCCTTTGATTATCTTGTCAAATAGAAAATTCTAGCTCTGATATGCTTGCTTCAATCTGCATATTGACCTTTGTAGCTTAAAGACTTTATTTGCAATGTTGGATTTATAAAACCTTTAGGTTGTGTGGCATACACATCCTTATAATTATTCCAGTTAAGGAATGTGGTTTTAACATTTGTGTGCCAAATGTCACTGGTCATAATAAGTTGCAACAACAAGCATCAACTCGATGGATTTGACCATGGTAACTTGTGAAAGACTTCATCATGTTCCAAACTTGCTTGAAACTCTTTGCAACCAATATACTCTTCCATGTTGGTCTTTTCTCAAAAACCCAAATACACCCTATGGGTTTTACCCCTTCAGATGGAACTAACAAGGTCATACCTTGTTGGTTTACATGGAGTCAATCTTTGATCTTATGGCTCTCAAGCCATGCTTTAGATTCTAATCCCTCAACAGATTCTAGGTAGGTTGTTGACTCATCCTCTATGATCAACTCACCGCCTCTATGTGTGTCCTACTTGATCTATGAGGTTTGTGTGTTACATAAGGATCTTTAGATTCCATGACATCGTGTGATTCTCTTTATTCCTATTGCACCTATTGGTTCAATGTTTTCTTATTTGTCTCGAACATTTTGAGTTCTACTTTGACTCCCATGGATTTCTTTGGAACTAAATTCCTCTTCAAGAATAGAACCATCTTGATTAACAAACAACTTTTTTGCTGGATTGGATAAGAGTAGTATTTTAACAAAATAACATTTATGTGATTTTATGGACAAAGATTTTCACGAAACTATTTTCTTATATAAGCATTCATCCCTAATCACTATAAAAGACATATCGGGACACCTCCCATTCCATATCTCATATGGCGTCTTTTGAACAATTTAAGACAGTTTATTGTTTAGTGTTAAGCAAGTGCCCAAAAGAAATTGGAAGATCAGCCAAATTTTATTGATAATCACACCTTGACTAACAGGGTGTGATTCCTTCTTTTTGATACACTCTCATGATGACTATCATTGTGTTTGTGGTGGAGCTCATCATGATACATTATCATGATCCCCCAGAAGGTTCTCAAACTCTTAGTTTCAAATATTTCAACATTGAAGTATTTTAATACTTTTTCCAAGTTAGTTACATACTTCATTCATAACATCCTTGAACATTTCAAGAGATTCATACTTGTATTTCATTAAATACAAATTTTCATATCTACTGACTATATCAGTAAGTATATAATGGCATACTTGCAACTACCTTTAGCATTTATTCTAAATGGTCTATTTACATCAGTATGTACGAGACCTAATAGAACAATTGCTCTCCCACTAAATTTAGTGAAGATGCTTTTGTCATATTGGACAACACATAAGATATGAATGTCTCTATTGGTTCAATAACCAAAAGAGTCTAGATAACCATCATATGGATTCTAAAAATACATTTCCCATTTATTCTCTCTAGATGACAATGCTATAGGTATTCATTGTTTGAGTCATCAAGTCATTCAATATATGTGTCATACACCTTTGTATCTACAACTATCAAGTATAGTTTATAAGACATAGGGTATTTCCACATAAGATCTCATCTATTAAAATAAAACATAAATTTATTCTTGTCCATACAAGATACATGATGTTTTCATTAATGGCAAGTTCATAATATCAATTTAGTGATTCTATTATATGCCCATGAATGATAGATTCCAACTATAGTGATAACAACTCTTGATCCTTACAGTTATATTATTGGGTCCTAAAGTAGAGATCTCTATCTCTTTCTTCTGCCTTTGTTCCTTTAAGTGAAAAAGCATATTCCTTTTGCACTTACCCTTCTCCATAACATGAGTGCAAAAGACTTGGACTTTGGCTTAGCCTTAGAACTCTTTTTGACCTTGCCTTTACCCTTGGACTCACATATACTGATCAAAATCATGAATTTTTCCTTTCTTCTTCCGTTATTTGACATTAAGCAACATGCCAAACATTTGATAAATTGACTATATGATTCAGGAAATGATTGTAGAATCATATTTGTTTCCAACTCTTGACCTAAAAGAAATCTTAGTCTCTCCAAATTCTCAATCATATTGATACCATGGGGATCTATTGGATCTCCCTCTATCAGTTTCCACACACACAACACTTTGGTGACATTCAACCTTACTTGTTGTACATGATTCTTAAGATGTGTTACCATCTCGAGAATGTTCATGTTTTCACGCTGCTCATGAAACACATAGTTCATATAGCATGGTATAAGGTACTCAAATGTCTTTGGCATGATTGGCATGCTTCCAGTAAACATTCATTTCTAGTGATGGTCTTTCAAGGACATAGAGCTTTCACTCATTGATAAGAACATTTCTTGAAGTCCTTTACTAGTTGTGGAACTTTATACCATTTTGTCCTTTCTCGAGGACTTATTTCAATGTGAATGTGTTCGTGTTTGACATTAGATTCTGCAAAGAAATATTGAAACTCTTCAAAACATTTTTTATTTGTTTAATTTGATAAGTTAACAATATTATTTAGGCCTTTAATTAATTACCCTTCCCGCTATTTTTTTCAAATTGATAAACCTCATGTATCAATTTGGTAGATAGCAGCATACAATCTTCTAGTGAGCCAAGATCCAAAATAATTCAACTATTACCTAGCCAATGCCAGCGTCCATAGTCAATTATTAAGGTCGACAATTTTTGTCATTTTTATCATATGCAATTCTTGGATAGATGATATATAATCTCTTTGCATAGTCATCTACATGCCTCTGGTGCCTAATCCCGTTAGGGACACTTAGTTAAGCCTGACCCAAAATCCTACACAATAAAATATGTCCCCCACTTGGGAAGAACCAACATATCTACCATTACACTTTCATGAGATGGATGACACACCATGCTTGGACGTAACCTACACTTGGTCAATCAAGCTTTTCATGTGTGTTACTTATGGATAGCATGTAAGACTTAATATTATATTGAAGGATTATATATATATATTTTTATATCATTAAGCATGTTCCTCCTCATTATTCATATGTAACCATATGTTTGCAGGTATAGTCTATTACAGAAAACCTATCTATACAAGTTTGAAATCTTGTCTTATAGCATGTCATACAGATTGTGGATCAGGTTTGACCTCATCAAAAATTACTTTATTTCACATCAACCAAATGTGGTAAAATACTAAAGTAACCGTGCAGTATTCAGCTTTATAGTAAGGCCGATCACATCCTCCAGAGCAGTTGCAATCTTAGAAATATTACTTTTCAATAGTTCCCAGAGAGTTGTAGAGAGTTGGCATTCCCAAAGCAAGTGAGTGTTAGATTCAGTTGCTTGTTAGCAGAGGCTAGACCTAGAGGCCAGATAAATCCCCCTTAGCTGCAGCTTGTCTTCAATAAGTAGCTTGCGATGAAACATCTTCCAACAGTGAACCAAGACTCATCTTAGCATATTGTTGCACCAAACCTAGCCCACTGTATTTCTTTATTTTTGGTTCTAACCAGGCTTCATGCACCTTTAAGGGTGAAAATAGGGGGGTCCTTGAAGTAGCATTTGTCCTCCTTGTTCACAGATACACTGTTGTAGACTTTTACCAGCTCCTCATTATCTCTACTATCAAGTATACTCCATCTGCCATTGCTAATTAAGTTGATGACCTTCTAATCTCTCCCAAAGTTGTTTCTCAACTTTAGATTAGAGCCAATGAGGTTTTTAAGATATTCCCCTTTAACCCAAGGATCATTACACAAAGAGATATTTAGACCCTAGCCAATATCGAATCTAACAAGGTGGGATATTGCATATCTTTTTCAAAGACTATTCTTCCAATACCAATTGTTGTATTTCTTAGGTACACATTTCCAAACTGTAGTATCATCCACAAGATACTTATTGTGCATCCATCTGACCCACAAAGTATTTTTGTTGTTTTCCAGGTCCCACATGTTCTTGATCATGCCTACTTTCATCGAACCCTGCATCTTCCAAATGCCCAACCCTCCTTCAGATTTAGTAGAGCAGATGGTGTCCCAGGAAATCGTGTCAATGTGTGACTCATCATCCTTATTCCCCCATAGAAATTGTCTACATATGTGATCAATTTCCTCCATAGTAGCCTTAGGAATAGGAAATGTACTCATCGAATACAGATGCTAAGTTGATAGTGTTGATATGATGAGTTCCAATTAGACGTCCATAGAGAGGAATTTGTTTTTCCAAAAGTCTGTTTGGTTTTTATCTTGTCCACCAAAGATTGGCACATTGTCTTTGTTATCCCACACGTAGACAAAGGTAGGCCAAGATATCTAACTGACATTTAAGAAGCTTCAATTCCAAGGGCAGTAGGTAAATCATCAGAAGTTGTCGAGATTAGGAACAATTGACTTTTGTAGGGTTTAAGTGAAGGTCAGAGAATTTACTAAACTCATTTAAGCATTTAGACAGTCCCTCTACATTCTGAATATCAACCATAGTAAATAACATTATATCATCAGTAAAACATAAGTGGGACGTGCCATAGTTCTTGGTTTGTAGGGGTCAGATGGTGGGACATGCCATAGCCTTGGACATGATAGTAGTGAGCCCTTGCATTCCAATTACAAACAAGTAAGGTGCTAACGGGTCACCTTGACGAATGTCATTAGAGGCATTCATGATAGGTGTAGGACTTCCATTGATTAGGATTTGGAAAGAAGCACTATTAAGACATTCAGACACCCAATGTAACCAAAAGGAATGGAATCCCATAATTTCCATGACTTTAATCAGGTACTCTCTATTGATGGAGTCATACGCCTTGGATAGGTCAGTTTTGATGTACATTTTCGATTTGGAGTTGTGTTTCTTGAAATCATAAAGAAGTTCATTTTCCAAGAGGATCACATCTGAGATGTGTCTACCCTTAACAAATGCACATTGATTGATGTTGATGATATCAGGCATAATGTCCCACAATCTATTGGAGGGGACTTTAGAAATTGTTTTAAAGACAAAGTTGCACAGAGATATAGGTCTCCATTCATTAACCTTAGATGCTTGCTTCACTTTAGGAAAGAGAGAAGTGAAGGTTTTATTCATCTCTTTCAGGAGCCTGCCTTTTAGAAAAAAATCTTTCACTGCCTTTATAACGTCTAGACCCACTATAGACCAAGTTTCTTTGAAGAAGTGAGAGTTGAAACCATCTGGACCTGTCAGTTGTCACTATAAGCCCTCGTGACAATATTTCCACATCAATAATTTCTTTGCTAAGGTCTTGAATATGTTTCTCGCTTAGTTTTGGGAGATTCTGATGTAAAAATGGTATTCTACTCTGCCTTTTATTGAAGAGGTTGGAGTAATATTCAATAAAAGCATCTAAAATATGTTAATCTTCTGCCACACACTGCTCTTCATGATGAATGAGCTTTATTTGATTCCTGCTTCTTCTAGTTTTAAGGGATAGATAGAAAAATTTAGAAATTTCTCTAACCATTCTTTAGCCAAAAAAACCCTTGATTTTTGCCTCAGAATAGATTCCTGAACATCTCTATCCTTCTGGACTTTATTTTCTTTCTCTACAACCACTTCCAATAAAATTGGGTTAGTAGGATGCATATCTGAAGCACTACGAGTTTGCAAAGCCTTTTTTCGAGCAGCTTAATGCCTTCCATAAGATTCCCATTTCTTTCACAGTTCCACTTCTGAAGAGCAAACTTAACTACTTTCAATTTATGGACCACTCCATACATAGGGCAGCCAGTGACCTATTTATCCCATGTTGTAGAAACGACCTCAGTAAGACCTAGCATATGGGTCTAGAAATTGAAGAATTTGAATGGGTAGAAGTTTTTTCTTTGTGCATCCATTAGATGGAGGACTTGCATGAAATGGTCATCGTTGGTGGAAGATTTAATCTCCAACCAGTGCTTAGGATACATGTCTAGAAATCCGAAATTTCCAAAGGTTTTATTGATTTGGCTTCTTGTATTTTTGAACCTAGTTGTTGATTTTTCCAAGTAAAAAGAGGACCCTTTGCCTGCAATTCAATAAGGTCAGCAAGGAGAATAGCCTCATTGAACTCAACCATAGATCATTTTGATGGAGCAGATCTGCCACTTCTTTCTGTTGCATTTCTCACTGTATTAAAATCCCCCAGGACTATCCAGGGGTGCTTTATATTTTGACTAATATTCACAATGTCGTTCCACAACTCAATACGTTTGGCATCCTCATTATTTTCATAAATTGTAGATATATAGAGAATAAAATTATTATAGCTAAGCTGAATCTGAAGAATCTACCTTGCCTGAAAGAGTGTAGTCCTGGAAAAGCCTGGGTTTTCCCAAAGTGCCAGAATTCTAACCTTCCAACACTATGTCGAACTATCCAACCATCTAGACTTAGACCATATATGATGTGAAGCTCTAGGTATCCTTTTACTTTTCATTTTTGTTTTGACCAAAAAGGCAATGTCAGCCTTTATCTTTTGAATCTCTTCTCTAATAAAATCCTACTTCCCTTGAGCACACATGCCTCAAATGTTCCAAGCTAAGATAAAAGGGTGGTTTATTATTGACGATGAGGGGTTGGCCTACTGCCAGCCTGATTCCCAAGATTCAGTTTTAGGTCCCCAGTTTCATTTTCCAAGTTCTTGAATAGGTTATTGGAACTCTGTCCTCTGATTGAGTTGATGCGAGTCTTCCTTCTATTAGGAGAAGTGCGTGTTTCTTGGCTTTTGGAACCCATCTTGGTCATTTTTTCCAATATTTTTTGTGCGAGAAATAAGTGATTTAGGCCTACCTTTGCTCCCCATCTCGGCTATTGAGCTCTAAGTTGGAGTTTGATTATCGCTTGGAGTTGTCGCCATCCGCTGATCTGCATTCTTTGACACTGGTGGTTAAGAGGCAGGAGTAGGGTCTGTAGCAATTGGAGGAGGATCAGTAGGTATGGTAGCTTCCATTGGATCAGGAACCTTACAAAGCCTACTGTCATGGCTAGATGTTCCACAATTAGGGCATCTGGTTGGCATCCATTCATACTCAATGTTGACAACATAATGATCACCTTTGTTAGTTCTCAATTTCACTGCTTTGGGAAAGACAACGAAGCATTCATTAGGACGTTGACCTGTGCATATTCCATTCTTTGTTTTGCCTTAGTCAGTCAATCCAGGAATTATGGCTTGCCTAGGTAGGTTGCAATGTGATTAATCATCCTTTCATTCCAAAGCTCTAGCGGGAGATTCAGAATTTTCAACCATACTAGGACCACGGTGAGCTTTTCTTGCTCCAATGGTTCATCTTTCTCCCACTTCTTAAGGATCATTGGTTTCCCTTTGACATACCAAGGACCCCCTTTAATGGCATTGTTCAGATCTTTCTCTTCTTGGAACTTGATGATAAAGAACCCATTAGCTCTTCTCAACACTTCTACGAATCCTTCTGGTTTCTAGATCCCATTGACATAGTCTTTTAGTGTGGGGATATGGGGACTAAACCCAATGATGTACCCGGCCACTGCATTTGCCCATAGTGCAACTGTTTCATATTCTCGGTCGAGACCTTGGTGTTGACATATCCAATTTGGTCCTTGAATAAAGATGAGAAGCATCTAGGTGTAGTCGCAACTCTAATCTCGTATGGATCTGGAATTCTTGGAAGTCGTCTACCTTGACCTTGGCCGTCACTCCTCTTCTGGGGTAGATGCCTCCTCCATCACCACTCTTCACGCTCATCGTGCCAAACCCCCAATGAAGGATTATAACTATGTAAATTATTATTTAGTTGAAGGATTTTATATATAAATATATATACATATCTAATAACTACATACTTAGTTTGTATCATATACATGCTATAACCACAAATGAGACCATGCAATAATTAAAACACACAAGCAAGGGTTATGGCCGTATTATTGTAATTCCTTGGAACCACAAAGAATTACTTCCACCTAAGGTCCACATCATATGCAACCTATTATTGATGAAGATCTATGCTTGAACCAATCTAGGTTGATCGGTTCAACACTTGAACCTGTCAGCTCACCACCTGGTTGCTCGATTGGGTTCTTGTAATGGTCTTCTGGTCTTTAGGTTCAAGTGATGACTGGACTCCTCTAGCAGATTTGGTTGGGCCACCATTTAGTCGATTCATCCTCCTGTCTTCTAACCTCCTCAGTCCTCTAGTCGATCAGTTCATATCACAATTTAGTCAGTTTGTCTAGTGTAAAACATCTTCTCATAGTGAAACATAAATTAAATTATCCTATTTCTTATTACATTATATAAGGGAAAACCTCGAGTTAAGGAGAAATAAGAAGAAGAGCATTAATTTATATTCTGAAAGGAGAGAGAAGCTCAAAATGTAAATTGAGATATAAACAAGAATAAACTACCACAATCATTCACATACAGATCTAGGGTTCTTGGCCATAACCATGCTTCACATCCACCATCAAAACCAACTTTTAGGGTGGCGCATGTAAATTGCATATATATATATATATTAATATATATATATATATATTAATATATATATATATATATCTGTGTGTGTGCGTGTTTATTAATTTTTTAGCGTATGTGATAATTAATCAGATATTTATATTAATCAGTTTAATATTCACATTGTACACAATAAAATAAATCCATCATATCGATTTAAATTCTAGATACACCGTAAATTGATGTAGTTTTGATACATTGTAGGGATTTTTAGGATGAAAAATAAGTTGGCAGAAACAAAAATTTAAAGCCTGATTTCCCTAGACAGTAAGACCACATCAACAACAATGTATTTAGGAAGGAAAGGTTATACGGTTATACCTGGTCCTACACCAATTTCAGTGATATTAACCTTGCAGTAATATGCTTCTTCTTCAGGCAGCATCACGCTCCTTCAGTAGCTGCAACACTCAAACAGTCGTATCCACCTGCCTCCTAGTGTAGCACCACAAACAATGATTTACAGTATCTTCCTAGCAATAGACGATGGCCTCCTGCCTCTAAAGTATTCCAGGAGGACTACCAAAAACTCCATGTTGCATTACCAGAGCCAAGGGGAAGGATTTGTCCCTCTCAAACGTCAACCTGCTAGAGTGGATATGCTCTCCCATAATTTTCTCTCCCTTACTATCCCTCCCCTTATCGGGTAGACTTGTTTGGGCTCTCTACTATTTACCACAACTAGAGAGGACAACAATTTTCAAAGAAATTGTTTTTCTGAGACACCCTCAATACCCCTCTATTTATAGGAGAGGCTAGGGTCAGGTTCCTAGTTTGTGCAGGAGTCGAAAGGGTTGAATTTACAAATTTTCTAGAACCTACTCATGGAGAATCGATCAGTTCGCACACCCAACCAGTGGTTGGTGCGCAAGCCAATTGGTCCACTAAGTGAACCAGTCGATTTGTGTAGTTTCCAATTCTGAATCACATTGGTATTCAATGTACAATTAATTCATGACATGACATCAACACCAATCCTTAATCCAATTGAATTGATCATCAAACTGGGAAACCATAATGATGAACTGTGCATTCACATCACCAACTTATCAGTTTAGTACTGTGAACCAGTCAGTTTGCACCCCGATTCATCCATTTATCGACCAATGTTGATTCTAATTGACCTATCATCAATCCAAACACACTCTAGTCTTATGTATTATTGTTGTCTATTTTGCTTCCATAGTAATATCTGTCTAGGGACATAACATGAATATATTTACTCTTATCATACATATGATCTCATTGTTTAGGTTCTCAACATGAAGATATATGTCATCGAGAAACATCATTCTTTAGACCACTACTTCTATCTATGTCATCATCTCATGAATGAGGCAAAAGGTATATGTTATTATCAAATTAGGTATTTAATGCCACACTCCAATCATCATATGATTGGCTCTCTAGGCATACATACCAACATTGAGTAGATCCCCCCTCTCAGGTCCCATTCCTTACACCTTCTTATGTGCTTACTTTTCAATTATGAGCTCCTTGCTCCATGGAATGTGCAAACATCTTTGTGGAATGTGCTTACTAATGTGTGGAATGTGCATACTATTTTTCTATGTGACTTTGGAGGTTATTATCTGATGAATTCATATTTTTCCTAATTTTAGTTGCATTTTCAAGATATGTTTCCACTCATATTCTTGATTTTACTTTAGAATTATCTTATATTAGGTTTCATAGTTTTATGATTAGTTTGTTTGGGGTTTGATGTCTTTATGGAATTTTTCTATAGAATAGAGTTTGTTCTCTCCATACTAGCACAACATGCCCTTCAGTGGGAAATAATTAAGAGGAGGGTGCCTCTTACAAGGTACGAGGCATCACCCCGACCTGAACAAATTTTTAGTAAGGATGCATGGACAAATATTCTAATCTTGGTTTTACATCAAATTTAAGGAAAATATTACATTAGAAATATAAATCTTTAGAATAGTGTGCTAGATACCAACATACACTTTTTGTAAAGTATTCATTAATTTCCTAAGTCATATGCCATATTCAGTGCACGATATATTTAAATCATATTAGTCTTGTTATAGAAAAAATATCAATATGTAAACACTTAAATCATATATTTAACTTATTTTTAATAAATAGTGCATTAAAAATGATCCTATTGATATCTTGTTCATCAAAAACGAATATCCATATGTCAAGTTATGATTTCTTAAAGTTACCTTAGTTATGATTCACGTCAGTCATTTCTTTGAAATCCAAGGGGTGTGGTCTTTTCTCCTACTCTTTCCCTTAAAAGGTTGTAGATCATACATAGGATCTACCTCCTATTGGTCCATTATCCTGGAATAGATTACCCTTTCTTGTATGTGCACGGCTCTGTTACAAGCTAGTTGTCATGGCTCGACTCCAGTGAGATAAGGTCTCACCTCCTTGGCCACAAGATCGTGAATAAAAGCATTGCACCTTCTTTGGCATGGCCTTCTTATCTTAGCAAGGGCAGCGTTACCTCTAAGGAAAGAGGGATTGGGAACTAAGATACCCATTATTCCAGCCACGGTTGCCGCAATGCGCTCCCCCCATCCTCTTCTTTTTTCATCTCTTCTTTGAGAATAAAAGCTCTAGATTCCAATTCATCTCCCCGATGGTCTTCTGAAAATTGAGGCTTTTACAACCTATACACCATAGATCTTGAAAAGAGATCTCCTCTTCATCAGATTTCCTTGTTCTCAACAAGGGTCTCGAAGGATTGTCCTTTTTTCTTGCAATTTTATATTTTCAATTATCTTGTTAAATCCACTTATCCTTCAAAACGATCTTTAAAAGACACCAAAATTTAAGCACCAATGCATTTAATGTGTAGATCATTTTCATGACCTAAATTTTTGGTTTGGACAATAGAAACTTATAAACTAAATTATTGGCTTCAATCATACATAAGTCCTTATAATTTGTAGAAATCTCATTCACTCATCAAACTTGATAATTATGACTAAGTTTTCATCATACATGAATTTTTCAAATTTGACATCCATCAAACCTTTACATCTCGAGATATTATTAGAAATAACCTTAGTTGAATATTCACAATATTAAAAATTATTCTTATTGTATTTAAATGCAACAAAAATCAAATATCTAGAAAATTTATTAAATGTCTCATGATATCATAAAAATACTAATAAATATCTTATTTTTACACTTCTAGTAATATCTACTTTATTTTATAGAATTGTTTACTAAAAATATAATGTTCACACTTTTAGTAAAGGTATAACAACAAAATCTAATGGAACTTATTCCCAAAGTTGGGATGTTATAATAGGTCAATGTTACCCTATGAGGTGAGGGTGAGGTGTCCATCTATTTCTCTTTGGATGGAGTTTCTTTATGGCCATGATTCTTGGACCAACATATTGACATCTTCGATAGTAGGTGGCCAAAAACACCTGGTTTTGGTTGGTTGTATTTTGGGGACAAAATCCCCTTTTTGGGGGTAGAGTGTTGTAACATATACCAAAAATAAGTAAAGTTATTCATGTTACCTTAACACCCTAGTTGGAGTGTATATAAGACTAAGAGAGAACTATTAACCCAGTGGTATACTAAATGCACCTAATTCATTAATACACTAATAATACATATGTGTCTGAATATGATTTAATATTCCTATGTGCTACCATATTTCCAACATACTTAAGTACGTAAACCAATTTGGATACTTTCTATTACCATTGTTTACATGAAACCATATCTAAGAAACTTATGCTCTCAATTAGGTGAAAATAACATTTTTCATGAATAGTAATTATAAGAAAATACTGTTACAAAAACAAAAGCCCAAAATCATTTACTTTCCATATATGGATTAGGTATGGAGTCTTCTAGCATAATTTGAGAGTGATTAACTAACACAAAAATAATAAATAATTCAATAAATTACTACATATCCTAAATAAGAAATTAATTCCTCTCTCTCTCATTGTTCAAAATACTATATATGTAACTCAATCATCCTTCCAACTAATAATAGAAATGAATATGTATAGTTGAGTATCAAATGATTGGAAATAGTTAGTATATAGAAACATATCCAATTAATGCATTTTGAATAACAAATAATAACTATCTTGTGTATGATCTTTGCTTTCATAAACATACTTCCCTTGTCCTCACTTCTTTAAAGAAAAAAATTGATGAATATAAACAACATTCTCATCTCTTTTATTCTTGTTCTAAAAAAATATATATGTGAATAAGGATACCATAAAAATGTGCATCACTAATTCACCCATGAATGTTTAATACTATTAAACTAGGATGATAAGGGATTAATTTACTTTTGGCTAACTTGGTTAAAACAAGGTATTGTGTGAAACTTCCATTACGAGGGTATAATCCCAAAACAATCATGAACAATAAATATTAACACTTTGTGAGTATTCTAATTATATTTTATCTAATAAATACTAATAAACTCCTTTACATTAACTAATATACTATATCATCTAAAAATAGGAAATAAATATATAAGGTCCCTAAGTAGTATAGGGGTTGTTTTTTCATCTTAGTTGGAGGAGTTTAGTTGCGCTAAATAATTTAGAAAAATATCATAATAGATGAATGCAAAAATCAATACCAAGTTTAATCAAATGTATTTAGCAAGATTGTTTGGTGTCACACTAAAGTTAATAGTATACACAAGCTTTATAATAGTTGTCTAATTGAGATCTCATGATTTTTGGATTATCATCTACTTCTAGTATTTTTCACCATTAGGCTGCAGTTCCTTCTCATTCCATTTGCCCTCTCTCTCCACCTCACAATTTCTAAAGATTTTTTTTAACAATTTATTGTCAAATTCTAAAGCTAACCATAATTGATCTGGTCCCTTATTCTACTTGGAAAGGAAACCCCCAATTTCCCTATTTACTTACCCTATAATGGATGGTTGCATATGACAACCAACTACAACCCATGTATGACCATTGATGCAATAGGATTCTATAAACCCTAGGAATTTTTCTAGTATTTTCTTCTACTAGTTTAGCCAAGTCTTCCTTCCCTGATCAACCTTTGATTCGAGAACCAATAGAAAACACCAACAAACTTCAATTCCCCTGTAATGAACCATCCCCCCCCAATAATCATATCTAAGGTTCTCATGTTGTGTACATTTCCTAATACCTTCCTCCAACCTCTATTACCCATAGTCAGAAGCACAACTCTGAAATGGAGCTTTGTTGCTTGAAGAGCCACAAGAACAACCTATTTGACTTTGAATCATGGATCCTTAGTTGTTGACCTTAATTTTGTCTTCCTTTTCTAGTTTTTATCTTCAACTAGAATTTGTGAATTTATTTGGAACTCTAGTTTTTGTAGAGATCTTGTCTAGTTGTAACCCTGAGTTCCTCCTTCGAATTTTTAAAACATATGGCCTATTGTAGATTTCCCTCATTGGCATATTTGAATTTGGGCTACCTACATCCATCAAAATATGGGAAAGGTGAAAGGAATGCCATTTTCCCATGCATAGCCATGATTCTCAAGATTGGATCTCAGATTGAGCTTTGGTTGGATCTGTTTTCTATGAGAGGAGAAGAATGAGGAGGAGAGAAACCAAAAGGAGTATAGGAATCTATTGTGTCAATGTACATCATTGACCTTGTTGTAATATTGGAAATTGTTCACGCATGAGGGTACCCACATCTTTTCATCCCCACTTGTAAATTAGTCTGTGTGAGTTTTGATTCCAATTCTTTACCATTTTACCTTGTCATGTTGCAAGGTTCTAAAATGGATGCAGGGTAATCTAGTCTTTTGATTGAGCTTTTTCTACAAATTTCATAATGGATTTAATCTAACAAAATTCATAACTATATATTGGTAAGTCAGAAAGTTAAGCTAAAACATAAATTTTAATCATGAACATGAGACCCGTCAACTTGGTACGGTATCCTAGACACAATTTGGTTAGGTTTAAAAATCAACTTTTAGGATTTGTACTTTAATTGGAATCTATCCCTAATTCTTGTAAAATGAAATTACTTGAAATATGATAGACTAAGAAAAAATAAAATCTCAAAACCTTAATTTAAATAATGCATATTATTACCCACTCATATATGTAACCTTGACATTTCTTGACTTATGATGCTAAAGATGGATCCTAAAAGTAAAATAGATCGAAAAGCCAAAAATGGGGATGATATATTGGTAATATAAATTATCATTCATAAATGGAGAGCCTAATTATTAATAACAGAAACTGGAAATTTTTTACTTTAAAGACAAATGACAACCACGTTATACTACTAGGGATTTACTTTGGTCCTAAATATTTTAGGCATGTGAATCTACCCTATTATATTTTGGGCATTAAGTTGACTATAACCCTTATTTTCCTTTTTGAGGAATACATTTTGAAAATAAATATCTTTTTCTTAACTCTTTCCATCTTTTGAAAGATGTTTTATAATGAGACTTTCTTTCTCTTTGGTTAATAGAACTTGTGTAATTATTATTGATGGGCCCTTTAAGCTCAATTTGATACTATATGGATTGACTCATTGCTTTTTAGTATAAATGAATTGATACGGACTAGACATATACTTGCATTACTATTCAACATGACACTAGGATTAATATTATTTAGAGTAGTTGTACCCATGTACCACCCTATGTTTACTAGGTGGGGCTCTCTACCCAAGGTGTGTCTTTCTACCCATTTATATATAGGGGTGTGTCTTTCATCCCAAGGTGTGCCTTTACATCCATTTTTTTGGCATGGGATTTTATGGGTCTCAATCTTGCTTAGATGATCTTAATTTATTTTTGTTGCATGCACTATTAATTGTTGTGATACTATTAAAGTGTTTAAGGAAATTATTTTTGAAATGATGATTATTATTAATACATTAAGTGCCTCATATTTTGACATGGATAACCTATTTAATTAACTTTATTAGGAACACCTACATATATTGAACTCCTTTTGTTTGCAAAATTTGTACTTATTTCACTTTTTCTGATTGGATGCCCAATTATTTCCATACTGCACATACTCAAATTTTACTAATTCATACTCTATTTTGTTTTCTCTTTTTTGGTGTTGTTCTCAACCTAGCCGTATATATGTGTTCAGATAAGGGTTGCTTTAGTGGATCTATACCAGGAGGTAGGACTTCTAGGCTAGCTTGAGATGGATAGGTTGCCCTCTACAACTAGTCCTTTATGTAGGTATAGATTTTAAGATTCATTTTTGTAAGAACACCCTTTTTGAGGAATAATGTATGTAATACTTTAAGATGGTTAATAATTGTGAGTTTCCTACTACTATCTATTCATGTCACTTATATATCATCCTTTGGAACTAAATTCCTCTTCAAGAATAGAACCATCTAGATTAACAAACAACTTTTTTGTTGGATTGGATAAGAGTAGTATTTTAAAAAAATAACATTTATGTGATTTTATGGACAAAGATTTTCAAGAAACTATTTTCTGATATAAGCATTCATCCCTAATCAGTATAAAAAACATATCGGGACACCTCCCATTCCATATCTCATATGGTTTCTTTTGAACAATTTTAGATAGTTTATTGTTTAGTGTTAAGCATGTGCCCAAAAGAAATTGAAAGATCAGTCAAATTTTATTGATAATCACACCTTGACTAATAGGGTGTGATTCCTTGTTTTTGATACACTCTCATGATGACTTTTCATTGTGTTTCTGGTGGAGCTCATCATGATACATTATCATGATCCACCAGAAGGTTCTCAAACTCTTAGTTTAAAATATTTCAACATCGAAGTATTTTAATATTTTTACCAAGTTAGTTACGTAATTCATTCATAATATCCTTGAACACTTCAAGATATTCATACGTGTATTTCATTAAATACAAATTTTCATATCTACTGACAACATCAGTAAGTATATAATGGCGTACTTGCAACTACCTTTAGCATTTATTCTAAATGGTCTATTTACATTAGTATGTACGGGACCTAATAGAACAATTTCTCTCCCACAAAATCTAGTGAAGATGGTTTTGTCATATTGGACAACACCTAAGATATGAATGTCTCTATTGGTTCAATAACCAAAAGAGACTAGATAACCATCATATGGATTCTAAAAATGCATTTCCTATTTATGCTCTCTAGATGACAATGTTATAGGTATTCATTGTTTGACTCATCAAGTCATTCAATATATGTGTCATACACCTTTGTCTCTACAACTATCAAGTATAGTTTATAAGACATAGGGTATTTCCATATAAGATCTCATCTATTAAAATGAAACATCAATTTATTCTTATCCATATAAGATACATGATGTTTTCATTAATGGCAAGTTCATAATATGAATTTAGTGATTCTATTATATGTGCATGAATGATATATTCCAACTATATTGATAGGAACTCTTGATCCTTACAGTTATAGCTTATTTATTATTGGGTCCTAAAGTAGAGATATCTATCTATTTCTTCTGCCTTTGTTCCTTTAAGTGAAAAGGCATATTCCTTTTGCACTTACCCTTCTCCATAACATGAGTGCAGAAGACTTGGACTTTGGCTTAGCCTTAGAACACTTTTTGACCTTGCCTTTACCCTTAGACTCACATCTACTGATCAACATCATGAATTTGTCCTTTCTTCTTCCGTTATTCGACATTATGCAACATGCCAAGCATTTGATAAATTGACTATATGATTCAGGAAACAATTTTAGAATCATATTTGTTGCCAACTCTTGACCTAAAAGAAATCTTAGTCTCTCCAAATTCTCAATCATATTGATACCATGGGGATCTATTGGATCTCCCTCTATCAGTTTGCACACACACAACACTTTGGTGACGTTACACCTTACTTGTTGTACACGATTCTTAAGATGTGTTACCATCTCAAGAATGTTCTTGTTTTCACACTGCTCATGCAACTCATAGTTCATATAGCATGGTATAAGGTACTCAAATGTCTTTGGCATCATTGGCATGCTTCAAATAAACATCCATTTCAAGCGATGGTCTTTCAAGGACATAGAGCTTTCACTCATTGATAAGATCATTTCTTGAAGTCCTTAAGCAGTTGTGGAACTTTATACCATTTTGTCCTTTCTCGAGGACTTATTTCAATGTGAATGTGTTCGTGTTTGACATTAGATTCTACAAAGAAATATTGAAACTCTTCAAAACATTTTTTATTTGTTTGATTTGATAAGTTAATAATATTAATTAGGCCTTTAATTAATTACCATTACCGCTATTTTGTTCAAATTGATAACCCTCGTGTATCAATTTGGCAGATTGCAGCGTACAATCTTCTAGTGAGCCAAGATCCAAAATAATTCAACTATTACCTGGCCAACGCCATCGTCCATAGTCAATTATTAAGGTAGACAATTTTTGTCATTTTTATCAGATGCAATTCTTGGATATATGATATATACATCTCTTTGCATAGTCATCTACATGCCTCTAGTACCTAATCCCGTTTGGGACACTTAGTTAAGCATGACCCAAAAGCCAACACGATAAAATATGCCCCCTACTTGGGAAGAACCAACATATCTACCATCACACTTTCATGAGATGGACGACACACCATGCTTGGATGTAACCTACACTTGGTCAATCAAGCTTTTCATGTGTGTCACTTATGGAAAGCATCTAAGACTTAATATTATATTGAAGGATTTTATATATATATTTTATATCATTAAGTGTGTTCCTCCTCTTTATTCATATGTAACCAGATGTTTACCGGTATAGTCTATAACAGAAAACCTATCTATACAAGTTTGAAATCTTGTCTTATAGCATGCCATACAGATTGTGGATCAGGTTTGACCTCATCAAAAATTACTTTATTTCACATCAACTAAATGTGGTAAAAGACTAAAGTAACCATGCAGTATTCAGCTTTATAGTAAGGCTGATCACATCCTCCAAGGCAGTTGGAATCTTAGAAATATTACTATTCAATAGTTCCCAGAAAGTTGTAGAGAGTTGGCATTCCCAAAGCAAGTGAGTGTTAGATTTAGTTGCTTGTTATCATAGGCTAGAGCTAGAGGCCAGATAAATCCCCCTTAGCTGCAGCTTGTCTTCAATAAGTAGCTTGCGATGAAACAACTTCCAATAGTGAACCAAGACTCTTCTTAGCATATTGTTGCACCAAAGCTAGCCCATTGTATTTCTTTCTTTTTGGTTCTAACCAGGTTCCATGTGCCTTTAAGGGTGAAAATAGGGAGGTCCTAGAAGTATCATTTGTCCTCCTTGTTCACATATACACTGTTGTAGACTTTTACCAGCTCCTCGTTATCTCTAGTATCAAGTATACTCCATCCGCCATTGCTAATTAAGTTGATGACTTTCCAATCTCTCCCAAAGTTGTTTCTCAACTTTTGATTAGAGCCAATGAGGTTGTAAAGATATCCCCCTTTAACCCAAGGATCATTACACAAAGAGATATTTAGACCCTAGACAATATCGAATCTGACAAGGTGGGATATTGCATCTCTTTTTCTAAGAAGATTTTTCCAATACCAATTGTTGTATTGTTTCGGTACACATTTCCAAACCACAATATCATCCACAAGATTCTTATTGTGCATCCATCTGACCCACAAAGTATTTTTCTTGTTTGCCAGGTCCCACTTGTTCTTGATCATGCCTACCTTCATCGAATCCTCCATCTTCCAGATGCCCAACCCTCCTTCAGATTTAGTAGAGCAGATGATGTCCCAGGAAACCATGTCAATGTGTGACTCATCATCCTTATTCCCCCATAGAAATTGTCTACATATGTGATAAATTTCCTCCATAGTAGCCTTGGGAATAGGAAATATACTCATCCAATACAGATGATAAGTTGATAGTGTTGATATGATGAGTTCCAATTGGACATCCATAGAGAGGATTTTGTTTTTCCAAAAGTATAGTTTGGTTTTTATCTTGTCCACCAAAGGTTGGCACATTGTCTTTGTTATCCTACATGTAGACAAAGGTAGGCCAAGATATCTAATCGACAGTTTAGAAGCTTCAATCCCAAGGGCAGTAGGTAAACCATCAGAAGTTGTCGAGCTTAGGAACAATTGATTTTTTGTATGGTTTCAGTGAAGGTCATAGAATTTACTGAACTCATTTAAGAATTTAGACAGTCCCTCTACATTCTGAATATCAACCATAGTAAATAGCAATAGATCATTAGTAAAAAATAAGTGGGAGATTCCATAGTTCTTGGTTTGTAGGGGTCGGATGGTGTTTGCTTGTTCAGCCTTGGACATGATAGCAGTGAGCCCTTGCATTCCAATTACAAACAAGTAAGGTGCTAACGGGTCACCTTGACGAATGTCATTAGAGGCATTAATGATAGGTGTAGGACTTCCATTGATTAGGATTTGGAAAGAAGCACTATTAAGACATTCAGACACCCAATGTAACCAAAAGGAATGGAATCCCATAATTTCCATGACATTAATCAGGTACTCTCTATTGATGGAGTCACACGCCTTGGATAGGTCAGTTTTGATGTACATTTTTAGTTTGGAGTTGTGTTTCTTGAAATCATAAAGAAGTTCATTTTCCAAGAGGATCACATCTGAGATGTGTCTACCCTTAACAAATGCACATTGATTGATGTTGATGATATCAAGCATAATGTCCCATAATCTATTGGTGAGGACTTTAGAAATTGTTTTAAAGACAAAGTTGCATAGAGATATAAGTCTCCATTCATTAACCTTAGATGGTTGCTTCACTTTAGGAAAGAGAGAAGTGAAGGTTTTATTCATCTCTTTCATGAGCCTGCCTTTTAGAAAAAAATCTTTCACTGCCTTTATAATGTCTAGACCCACTATAGACCAAGTTTCTTTGAAGAAGTGAGAGTTGAAACCATCTGGACTTGGTGACTTGTTACTGTAAGCCCTCATGACAATATTTCCACATCAATAATTTCTTTGCTAAGGTCTTGAATATGTTGCTCGCTTAGTTTTGGGACATTCTGATGGAAAAATAGTATTCTACTCTGCCTTTTATTGAAGAGGTTGGAGTAATATTCAACGAAAGCATCTAAAATCTATTAATCTTCTGCCACACACTACTCTTCATGATGGATGAGCTTTATTTGATTCATGCTTCTTCTAGTTTTAAGGGATAGATAGAAAAATTTAGAAATTTCTATAACCATTCTTCAGCCAAAAAAACATCGATTTTTGCTTCAGCATAGATTCCTGAACATCTCTAGCCTTCTGGACTTTATTTTCTTTCTCTATAGACACTTCCAATAAAATTTGGTTTGTAGGATGCATATCTAAAGCACTATGAGTTTGCAAAGCCCTTTCTTCGAGAAGCTTAATGCCTTCCATAAGATTCCCATTTCTTTCGCAGTGCCACTTCTGAAGAGAAGACTTAACAACTTTCAATTTATGGACCACTCCATACATAGGGCAGCTGGCGACCTATTTATCCCATGTTGTAGAAATGACCTTAGTAAGACCTAGCATATGGGTCTAGCAATTGAAGAATTTGAATGGGTAGCAGTTTTTTCTTTGAGCATCCATTAGATGGAGGACTTGCATGAAATTATCATCATTGGTGGTAGATTTGATCTCCAACCAGTGCTTAGGATACATGTTTAGAAATCCAAAATTCCCAAAGGTTCTATTGATTTGGCTTCTTGTATTTTTGAACCTAGCTGTTGATTGTTCCAAGTAAAAAGAGGACCCTTTGCCTACAATTCAATAAGGTTAGCAAGGAGAATAGCCTCGTTGAACTCAGCCATAGATCATTTTGATGGATCAGATCTTCCACTTCTTTCTGTTGCATTTCTCACTGTATTAAAATCCCCCAAGACTATTGTGACAAATTGGTTTTTAGCAAAATAATGAGATAATTACTCTTTTGAACTCATTATTTTCTCTCATGGTCTCAAATAATTTTTCTTGGCTTCATAATCTTTTTGAGACTCAAATCCAAAATATAGTGATCAATGTGAATTTTATACACTTTAAAACCCCACATATTTGATTTATTTAATACTTTATCCAAAGGATCAAACTTATCCATCAAACTTTATCATTTGAGTCTCAAACTTTTTCTAAAGGTTCTACACGTTTTTGTGAGGCTTTGATCCAAATTTGAGGTTATTTGGACTTTCCTACGATTTTCTATGGATTATTCAAGTTAATGTGTTGAAAACCATTCTTTTACTTTTTATTTTGTCTTTTATTTGACCTTTGCCATGTCAGCGATCTGTTGCAAGGGATCGGGGGCGCCTCTCAGCCCTTGGATCTCCTCCCCATGGATTAGGGCCGGATCCAGTGGCCTAGCGATTGTCTTCAACCTCCCGCTGATTGCGGGGAGGCATGAATGCGGCCATTATGGTGAATCTCCCGCCTACGACCATGAATCAAAATTCTAATCGAGAGGAAATGTTCCCCTTGCGATTTCGCGCTCACCCAACCCTATTTTTACCGGGTTCCTCACATTGCTGCACGGCCAAAACGAGTTCTTTTCTTTCCTTTTTCACTCCGGCGGCTGGGCTACATCTAGATCTCAGTCTGCCCTAAAATCCTAGTCCTAATGCTATAAAAACCCCGGAAATGGATTCCCCTCATCACTCCGTAGGAGGTACCCTTGTTTTCATGGCCTTTCTTGGTCTCGAGTGCACCATGTTTCCTCCCTGACCTCCTGCTGCCATAGTGGTGCCGCCACACAGCCGCCTTGGGCGCCCCTACTCCTCACATCCTCTCCCTTTTTTTCTGGCCCCATCCAGTTCACGGGGCCGAGGCAAGCTCGGCCGGCACCTCGGCCGCCTCCCTTTCCCTCTGCTTCTCTCTGACCTTCCCCTCTCCGGCGAGCACCTCCACTTCCTGTGTGGCTCGCGTGAGACCTGTGCAAACAAGGGGAAAGGTTCCCTGAACCATCGGTCCAGGAGATGCTAGAGCCGGTTCAAAGGCCCTAGCTAGACTAGTGATTTGACCGGCTTGAACCACCCGAACCAAGAGTGGACCGGCCCTCCAAACTAGCAAGACGCATGGACTATGTGGCTGGATCTGAGCCATTGTTTGCACATCCAACGACTCTGGTTTCTCACAAATGAGGTATTTTTACTCATCTCTGACAAATAATCATTTAAATACCCAGATCTTGATTAAATCACAGAAATTGCATCGTAATTCCAAAAATGATGAACAAGTAGTCCATTTTGATCAAAAAAATCCAGTGAATCCATTAAAAATACTTTTGAGACCTGATTCCAAACTATGATCACTGATATGATTAAATCTTGATATCTTGCTTATTTAATGACTCTATTTTAATGATTAATCCCTTGAAATCTTGATATTTGACTCTGATGATCATCTTGAAGCCAAACTTAATTAAATATGAGTTTAGATCTGATCTTGTAACTTATCTCTCCTAGAATGTGAATATACTTTGAACCAAGAATTAACCCTTATATTGTGATAATGGATCTGGATATTGTGAAAACCTTGATCATGTGTATATTTCATGAATCTACTTTAATCAAACTGATTTTGAATTGCAATTATGATGATTTAGGAACATGATGATGACTTGGATAATGACCATAAATTAGGGTTAACACACATGATCCTAGAAACCTAGGAAAGTCATTCACACTCGAAGATACTTGATATTTGAAATAATGATGGACAAATTGAAATATTGGTTAATCATAAGTGGATGACCTAACCCTAAGGTTGACCTAGGAAAGTGTAACCCTAATCTCGAATATTGAAACCTGATATTCTGAACATCATGATCTTGACCAGTGATCCAATCTTGATGATTTAGGATCTGACTCGAAGGCTTGACCTATGATCGGATATTGATTATACTCGAAATCTCGGTGAAAGGTACGCTATTTATATAACTCCTCCTTGATTGTATTGAAGATACTTTTATGTATCTCTTGACCGTATGCTTGGCTAGTTATTTGGATGAGCTATTGTTCCCTATGATTAGTCTTCTGTTTTTCTATATTATATTTTGAAAAACATGAAAACATAAATTGAATGCCCATTATGACTGCCCGTATATTGATAATGATGATGATATTGATAATGTTGATAATGTTGATATTGAGTACAACAACTCCCTCATTTGGAGGTGGGACTTGTACATTGGCTTCCTATGTTCCTATGGTGAAAAGGGGCCTAGTGACCTTCCCCATCGCGTTGGGGTAATAGAGTCATAAAAAATATATAAGCATGCTTCTTGAATTACAACATAATGGGAACTCGTAATAAAAGTTGAATTGCTTGAAAAACTTATCGAATAAATGTTGGTTTTGCAAATTTCTTATTATTCTTTTGAATATAAGTCCTGCCAAGTATACTATTTTGTTATAAATCGCTTTGCTTGTTTTTGATAGTGTACCGTGCAATTGCATGATTGTGTCTTGATTTTCTTGATTTTAGGCAATATAATTGGAACACTGATCGCTTCCGCACTCTACATACACTCTGATGACAAAGATATATTGGTGAAATCTCCATATTGGGTTAGTTTGTTCTTTAATTATCCAGTTTTTGAGTTATTTATTTCTTATTGTATATGCCAGTGTGTTAGATCCTATCGGACAACTCAGGGACGGGCGCTTCAATCCTTTTTCTACTATCTAGGTAGTAGGATTGGGATTGGGGTAAGAACGGTTCCGTGACAACTATCTAGGGGTGCTTTATATTTTAACTAATATTCACAATGTCCTTCCACAACTCAGTACGTTTGGCATCCTCATTATTTTCATAAATTGTAGATATATAGAGAATAACATTATTATAGCTAAGCTGAATCTGAAGCATCTACTTTGACTGAAAGAGTGTAGTCATGGAAAAGCCTGGGTTTTCTCAAAGTGCCAGAATTCTAACCTTCCAGCACTCTCTCGAACTATCCAACCATCTGGACTTAGACCATATATGATGTGATGCTCTAGGTATCCTTTTACTTTTCATTTTTGTTTTGACCAAAAAGGCAACGTCAGCCTTTGTCTTTTGAATCTCTTCTCTAATAAAATCTGGCTTCCCTTGAGCACACATGCCTCGAATGTTCCAAGCTAAGATAAAAGGGTGGTTCATTATTGACAATGAGGGGCTGGCCTACTGCCAGCCTGATTCCCAAGATTCAGTTTTGTGTCCCCAGTTTCATTTTCCAGGTTCTTGAATAGGTTATTGGAACTTTGTCCTCTGATTGAGTTGATGCGAGTCTTCCTTCTATTAGGAGAAGTGTGTGTTTCGTGGCTTTTGGAACCCATCTTGGTCATTTTTCCAATATTGTTTGTGCTAGAAATAAGTGATTTAGGCCTAGATATACTCCCCATCTCGGCTATTGAACTCTGACTTGGAGTTTGATTATCGCTTGGAGTTGTCGCCATCCGCTGATCTGCATTCTCTGACATTGGTGGTTGAGAGGCAGGAGTAGGGTCTGTAGCAATTGGAGGAGGATCAATAGGTATGGTAGCTTCTGCTGGCTCAGGCACCTTGCAAAGCCTACTATCATGGCCAGATGTTCTGCAATGAGGGCATCTGGTTGGCATCCATTCATACTCAATGTTGACAACATAAGGATCACCTTTGTCAGTTCTCAATTTCACCTACTTTGGGAAAGACAACACAGCATTCATCACGACGTTGACCTATGCATATTCCATTCTTTGTTTTGCCTTAGTCAGTCAATCAAGGCATTGTGGCTTGCCTAGGTAGGTTGCAATGTGAGTAATCATCCTTTCATTCCAAATCTCTAGTAGGAGATTCAGAATTTTCAACGATACTAGGACCACAGTGAGCTTTTCTTGCTCTAATGGTTCATCTTTCTCCCACTTCTTAAGGATCATTGGTTTCCCTTTGACATACCAAGGATCCCCTTTAATGACATTGTTCAGATCTTTCTATTTTTGGAACTTGATGATAAAACGCCCATTATCTCTTCCCAACACTTGTAGGGATCCTTCTGGTTTCTAGATCCCTTTCAGATAGTCTTGTAGTGTGGGGATATGGGGACTAAACTCAATGATGTACCCGACCACTACGTTTGCCCATAGTGCAACTGTTTCATCTACCTCGACCTGAGGGATGATAATCTCATCATTTTCTATTGTAATATTCTCAGTCGAGACCATGGTGTTGACATATCCAAATTGGTCCTTGAATAGAGATGAGAAGCATCTAGGTGTAGTCGCAACTCTGATCTCAGATGGATCTGGAATTCTTGGAAGTCGTACCTTGAACTTGGGTCGTCACTCCTCTTCTGGGGTTGATGCCTCCTCCGTCGCCACTCTTCACGCTCATCGCACCAAATCCCCAATGAAGGATTATAACTATGTAAATTATTATTTAGTTGAAGGATTTTATACATAAATATATATACATATGTAATAACTACATAGTATGTATCATATACACGCTATAACCACAAATGAGAACATGCAATAATTAAAACACACAAGCAATGGTTATGTCTGTATTATTGTAATTCCTTGGAGCCACAAAGAATTACTTCCACCTAAGGTCCACATCATATGCAACCTATTATTGATGAAGATCTATGCTTGAACCAATCTAGGTTGATTGGTTCAACACTTGAACCGGTCAGCTCACCTCCTGGTTGCTCAATTAGGTTCTTGTAATGGTCATCTGGTCTTTAGGTTCAAGCGATGACTGGACTCCTCTAGCCGATTTGGTTGGGCCACCATTTATTTGATTCATCCTCCTGTCTTCTAGCCTCCTCGGTCCTCTAGTCGATTAGTTCATCTCACAATTCAGTCGGTTTGTCTAGTGTAGAACATCTCTCATAGTTAAACATAAATTAAACTATCTTATTTCTTATTACATTATATAAGGGAAAACCTCGAGTTACATTCAAGGAGAAATAAGAAGAAGGGCATTAATTTATATTCTGAAAGGAGAGAGAGGCTCAACATGTAAATTGAGTTATAAACAAGAATAAAAAACCACAATCATTCACATATAGATCTAGGGTTCTTGCCATAACCATGCTTGACATCCACCATTAAAACCAACTTTTAGGGCGGCGCATGTAAATTGCATATATATATATATATATATATATATATATATATATATATATATATATATATATATATATATATATATATATGTGTGTGTATTAATTTTTTAGCGTATGTGATAATTAATCAGATATGTATATTAATCAGTTTAATATTCACATTGTACTGAATAAAATAAATGCATCATATCAATTTAAATTCCAGATACACTGTAAATTGATGTAGTTTTGATACATTGTAGGGAAATTGGGATGACAAATAAATTGGCGGAAACAAAAATTTAAAGCACGGTTTCCCTAGATAGCAAGACCACATCAACAACAATGTATCTAGGAAGGAAATTTTATAAGGTTATACCTGGTCCTACAACAAGTCCAGCAATATTAACCTTATAGTAACATGCTTCTTCTTCAGGCAGCAGCACGCTCCTTCAGTAGAAGCAACACTCGAACAGTCGTATCCACTTGCCTCCTAATGTAGCACCACAGAAAATGATTTACGGTATCTTCCTAGTAGTAGACACTAAAGTGTTCCAGGAGGACTACCAAAAACTCCATGTTGCATTACCAGAGCCAAGGGGAAGGATTTGTCCCTATCGAACGTCAACCTACTAAAGTGGATATGCTGTCCCATAATTTTCTCTCCCTTACTATCCCTCCCCTTATCGGGTAGGACTTGCTTGGGCTCTCTACTGTTTACCACAACTAGAGAGGACAACAATTTTCAAAGAAACTATTTTTCTGAGACACCCTCAATACCCCTCTATTTATAGGAGAGGCTAGGGTCAGGTTCCTAGTTTGTGCGGGAGTCGAAAGGGTTGAATTTACAAATTTTCTAGAACCTACTCATGGAGAATCAATCAGTTCTCACACCCAACCAGTGGTTGGTGCGCAAGCCAATTGGTCCACTAAGTGAACCAGTCGATTTGTGTAGTTTCCTATTCTGAATCACATTGGTATTCAATGTACAATTAATTCATGACATGACATCAACACCAATCCTTAAAGCAATTGAATTGATCATCAAACTAGGAAACCATAATGATGAACCGTGCATTCAGATCACCAACTTATCAGTTTAGTCCTGTGAACCAGTCAGTTTGCACCCCGATTCATCCATTTATCAACCAATGTTGATTCTAATTGACCTATCATCAATCCAAACACACTCTAGTCTTATGTATTATTGTTGTCTATTTTGCTTCCATAGTAATATCTGACTAGGGACATAACATGAATATATGTACTCTTATCATACATATGATCTCATTGTTCAGGTCCTCAACCTAAAGATATATGTCATCTAGAAACATCATTCTTTAGACCTCTACTTCTGTCTATGTCATCATCTCATGAATGAGGTAAAAGGTATATGTTATTATCAAATTAGGTATTTAATGCCACACTCCAATCATCATATGATTGGCTCTCTAGGCATACATACCAACATTGAGTAGATCCCCCCTCTCAGATCCCAATACTTACACCTTCTTATGTGCCTACTTTTCAATTATGAGCTCCTTTCTCCATGGAATGTGCAAATATCTTTGTGGAATGTGCTTACTAATGTGTGGAATGTGCATACTATTTTTCTATGTGACTTTGAAGGTTACTATCTGATGAATTCATATTTGTCTTAATTTTAGTTGCATTTTCAAGATACGTTTCCACTCATATTCTTGATTTTACTTTAGAATTATCTTATATTAGGTTTCATAGTTTTATGATTAGTTTGTTTGGGTTTTGATGTCTTTATGGAATTTTTCTATAGAATAGAGTTTTATCTCTCCATACTAGCACAACATGCCCTTCAGTGGGCAATAGTCAAGAGGAGGGTGCCTCTTGCAAGGTACGGGGCATCACCCCGACCTGAACACATTTTCTGTAAGGATGCATGGACAAATATTCTAATCTTGGTTTTACATTAAATTTAAGTAAAATATTACATTAGAAATATCAAGCTTTAGAATAGTGTGCTAGATACCAACATACACCTTCTGTAAATTATTCATTAATTTCGTAAGGCATATGCCATATTCAGTGCACGATATATTTAAATCAATGAGTCTTGTTATAGAAAAAATATCAATATGTAAACACTTATATCGTCTATTTAACTTATTTTTAAGAAACAGTGCATTAAAAAACAATCCTATTGATATCTTGTTCATCAAAAATGAATATCCATATCTCAAGTTATGATTTCCTCAAGTTACCTTAGTTATGATTCACGCCAGTCATTTGTTTGAAATCCAAGGGGTGTGGTCTTTTCTCCTACTCTCTCCCTTAAAAGGTTGTAGATCATACCTAGGATCTACCTCCTATTGACCCATTATCCTGGAATAGATTACCCTTTCTTGTATGTGCACTGTTCTGTTACAAGCTAGTTGTCGTGGCTCGACTCCAGTGAGATAGGGTCGTCTCCTTGGCCATGAGATCGTGAATAAAAGAATTGCACTTTCTTTGGCATGGCCTTCTTATCTTAGCAAGGGCAGCATTACCTCTAAGGAAAGAGGGATTGGGAACTAAGATACCCAATATTCCAGCCACGGTTGCCGCTATGTCCTCCCCCCATCCTCTTCTTTTTTCATCTCTTCTTTGAGAAGAAAAGCTCTAGATTCCAATTCATCTCCTCGACGATCTTCTGAAAATTGAGGCTTTTATAACCTATACACCATAGATCTTGAAAAGAGATCTCCTCTTCATCAGACTCTATTTAAGTCCTTGTTCTCAATAAGGGTCTCGAAGGACTGTCCTTTTTTCTTTCTATTTTATATTTTCAATTATCTTGTTAAATCCACTTATCCTTCAAAACGACCTTTAAAAGACACCAAAATTTAAGCACCAATACATTTAATGTGTAGATCATTTTCATGACCTAAATTTTTGGTTTGGAAA
Organism: Alisma plantago-aquatica; assembly: GCA_963693085.1. Classification (NCBI taxonomy): domain Eukaryota; kingdom Viridiplantae; phylum Streptophyta; class Magnoliopsida; order Alismatales; family Alismataceae; genus Alisma; species Alisma plantago-aquatica. The sequence goes on along the minus strand of OY856413.1, from coordinate 673,124,310 downwards.
ATAGAAACTTATAAACTAAATTATTGTCTTCAATCATCCATAAGTCCTTATAATTTGTAGAAATCTCATTCACTCATCAAAATTGATAATTATGACTAAGTTTTCATCATACATGAATTTTTCAAATTTGACATCCATCAAACCTTTACATCTCAAGATATTATTAGAAATAACCTTAGTTGAATATTCACAATATTAAAAATTATTATTATTGTATTTAAATGCAACAAAAATCAAATATCTAGAAAATTTATTAAATGTCTCATCATATCATAAAAAGACTAATAAATATCTTATTTTTACACTTCTAGTAATATCTACTTTATTTTATAGAATTGTTTACTAAAAATCTAATCTTCACACTTTTAGTAAAGGTATTACAACAAAATCTAATGGAACTTATTCCCAAATTTGGGATGTTATAATAGGTCAATGTTACCCTATGAGGTGAGGGTGAGGTGTCCATCTATTTCTCTTTGGATGGAGTTTCTTTATGGCCATGTACCTTTTTTTAATAGAATCCAAGAGGTTCTCTTATTCATGCTACCCTCCTCGTGTAGACAAAATTAGAAAAAATCAATACAACTCGTGCTTATAAAATGCATGTATGGTCCCCCTTGTACAAAAGAACACCCATCACAAAACCAAAATGAACTGAAATGCAAAAGCAAAAGGGATGCATTTCCATCCTCACTAACTTTTAAAGTAATTCAAACTAAATAATGGGCATAGAATGATTTTGACTTACGAGTAACAGGCTCTGAAAGAGGTTCATCAACTACGGGGAATCAATTAGCATTACCTCAACCGAAATTGGCACATGAACACTCGAAACCGCCTCTCTTCTTGTCCCGAAACTTTAGACGGGCGACTATGCTTAATAAACGGATATGCTGCTGTATCTTAGCAGAAACTCTAGATTATTATATAATTGCTTTCCAAAATCCCATTTTTCACTTTGTTCAAAACCTTTCTTTTCAGTCGAGTGGCTATCGCACCTCTCGCTTCGCTCGATTTGTACCGCATACTCTTTTTCATTTGAACCCTTTTCAACAGCTCACCTCAAAACAACAAATTGAGTCTGTCTCTTTTCTAGGATGGCCAAGCTCCTTTTCTTCATGGTCTAAGTGTCATCTGTCCTTGAAATGACATAAGGAGTCACACGTCTTTCTAGGATTTCCATGCCCCTGATTCTCATGGGGAGAGATCTGGAATTTGAACATGTGAACGCACCATTTTGATTGCTACCCCATAGTCCCAACTCCCTTGGGATCTAGTTGATCTCCTTCGGTACTACAATGCCAAGTATGGCATACTCCATCTCGCCCTTAATTCTCTAACATAGGTGGTGGCTCGTTATGGTTCATTTTCTCCTTTCCACAAAATATCAAACACCTTACCATCATTTATCTCAACGGTAGAAGTCGTCAAGTTATGATCATCTACCAGCTACAAACCTACGTTACATGCATGCATGTAAGCAATAATAAAATCATCCACTCTTAACCAAGCACGAAAAGTCAATATGATCTCAACTCGACTGTTGTGAATGACACCTTCCACCCACCCGTACAAGGTTCCATTTATATCTCGGCTTCTACCGGTTGTGATATTCATCTTCAAGTTATTTATATCTGGGGGAATCCAACGAACCAAGAGTATCTTCTTCAATCAAGTTTGGGGTTCCAAAAAATTGTCCTCCTTTATCACTGTGTAGAAGTCCAAATTATTAATCATATAGAAAGATCTATTCTTCATCATTCTGTTAATATAAAAAACAATGTAGTTCCATTTGACAATGCATGATGGAGATTTACCCTCAAAATTTGTTAAACATCTCATCTTCCATATGTTGTGGGGGATGAGAATAGCTAACCTTCTAGCCATCCATTCTTTGATTGATCCCAAATGACATGTGGAACATCATCGTAGAAGTGAGGGAATGTCATGCGGTACAGGATCCCCAATCAAGGAGGTGAATTTTCTCTAAAAGAACATGGCATACTGGCCCTGGAATAGAAGATGGTTTGTCTCTTCCATTTGTGGATCATCACAACATGTGTATCGAGATGCCACTGGGATGCAACATCTGTGTATGTTATCATCAGTGGACACCTCTCTGTGGGCAAATTTCCATATGGTTGTACTTTCTTTGGGTGTTTCAAGATCCCAGATTCTACCGATAGTTGTATTACTTCCTAACATTCTTAGCATATCTCATAGAGAAGAAACTGTGTGGTTCAGGGACCAAATGATCTTGTCATTCGTGTTTGACACCATAACATCAACATTTCTGATCATTTCCACCCCTTGTGCATCAATGGTTAAACATAGGGGTGTCCTAATCCCACCCTTGACAATCTATCTAGAAGTCCTTCACCTAGAAGTCTTGATTGCGATCACTTGCAAGAAGAGTTGTCTCGGCTAGTCTAGAGTGACACCACTGGGAATCCCAAAAGGAGATGTCCCCTTTGCTTAATATCCATCTGCAATATGGGTATATCACTAGAAGAATCTGCCATTCCTTGTTCTAGAAGGGTAATGTTGTGGCATTCAGCTTGACAAAATTTGGGAAGAGGCCAAAGCGATTGGATGAGAAGCTTGAATACTTGTCTCGACAAAAGGAAGCTCAGATGGAATATCCAGCTACAATATCCTAATAAGATATAGCTACATAAAACTAGTTAATCAAATGGATAGGAGTGAGACCATGTCCACCTTGTTCAGTCAGGTTTGCCACCTTTTGCCATCTAATCCATGCCTTTTGGGTGTGGTTGGATTAGTCAGCCATAGAAAATGGGACATGATGATTTTGATCCTTGCTATAACTCCTACTAGAATTTCTATGGTAGTGGCAGTGTACAAAGTGGTAGATGTGAGAACATGGGAAATCAATAAGAAACAGTCGATGAATGAAAGTAATATAGCCTTTCAGGAATCTATCTTGGTGGTTATCTTCGAAATGAGAAACTCAAAATCTGCAATCCTGATACGTCCAACTACGATCGGAATTCCCAGATATGTAACAAAATTAGTTGCTTCCTCCACTCCCACTGCTAATGCCACCCTATTTTCTGTTCTTTGGTCATTGCATCCCACCACACACATGTTTATACGATGGCCAGTAGCTCTTTCATATGAGTCAAAAACTTTCCTTATAGCAAAGGTCAAAGAATCATCAACATTAAGGAACATAACTATATTATTTGCGTATGGCAAGATGGGGGGTGCCCTGCCTCCACCTCTGGTGTGGAAAGTGGAGATGATAGATTCGTCCACCATCCTGATGATCATTCTACATAAAAGTTCTCCAAAAATAATAAATGGGAATGGTGAGATAGCATTTCCTTATTTAAGCCCTCTTTTCATGGGGAAAAAACCAGATGTGTCTTCTCCTAAAGTAATTGTCACCCATGTAGTGATACATAATCTCATGCACAGATCAATCATGCGGGTAAGGAAATTAAATCGTGTAAGGATCTTGCATAGCACACTCCAATCAACTTGACCATATGTCTTGGACATATAAAATTTCACCATAGCATTAGGGGCTTGTCTGCCATATTTGATATCATGTATCAGCTCCTTCACCATTTTTGTAAGGACCCTAACCTCTATTTTGGGCTTACCCTATTTGATTTGCCTAACCCTATGTTTGGAGGCTTGCCTAATCACCTGGGTTGTGGTTAGGGTTTGTTTTTGCTTTGTTGAGAGGTTGAGGTGCAACTTGCAAATTACCCAAGTTCTAGGGTTGGTGTGCAAGTTTGTCACCTTGAGAAATATCTTTCTCTCTCCTTGCATCCTCTAGGGTTGAGAGGATGGGTTGGGCTCTTTGCTTGAGTATCTTTGGGCTTTATTGAGACTTGTTTTAGTGGTGTTGAGCCTTGTTGGAGGTTTATCGGCCAGGAGTGCTTACTTGTATCGAGCAAGTTGTGTATCGGCCAGGGTTGTATCGGCCAAGTGGTGTATCGACCATGGTGTGTCGGTTGCCTTGTTGGGAAACACACACCCTCTAGACCTAGCCTCGTTTGTGTCACCATCTTTGGACAAGTGGTTGTTGCTTTTCTAATGGGTGGCAAGTCATGGACAAGTGGTTAGGGTTCTAGCATGTAGCATAACCCTTGGACAAGTGTGCTATAGTTGGGTGCCACCTTGCCTTGCTCTCCTCCTTCACCCTTTAGTATATAAGCAACCCTTCTTGCTTGCTAGGCCTTTTTGGTACCCTTACTTGCTCCCTTTTTCCTTTGGTGGTTGAGCTAGGAGTGGGGAAGAGGTTGTGGTGGCCGATACAGCAATAGTGGTGGCCGATACATTTGGTGGATTGGCCGATATCCTTGGTAGAGTCTTCTTCTTCCTCTAGTGGTGGCCGAGACCCTAGAGTGTACCTTGGTCTTTCTTCTCTTGTGATGGCCGAAGGTGGAGCTTGGAGTTTGTGCTTAAGGTGGGTTACATAACTCCTAAACCTAACTATACTACCTTATTTCCATGTTGCTTTGTTATATGCTATCTTGATCGGCCATGTTATCTTACTAGATATGTTTCTTGCTTTAATGGTCATGTTGTTGCCCTAGATGAACCATGGATCTTTTTGGCCGAACCTTGGATGTGGGTTCCTTGGGCAAAACCCCCTTTCTCTCTTTGGTCTTAAGAGGTGAGCTTAAGCTCTAGTTGTGTGGGAAAAACCCCTCTCTCCCTTAGTTTTTGAGAGGTGAGTCTACACTCTAGTTATTTGAGCAACACCCCTCTCTCATCACCATGGAATTGAAAGAGTGAGCCTTGGGTGGGGTGTTGACCTAGATATTGGTTGGTTGGCCAAAGTTTGTTGACCTAGCCTCGTTACCCAATAGGTGATAGAGGTTGTGTAAGACCCCTCTCACTTAGATGTTGAGAGGTGAGTCAACACTCTTGATCTTTTAGGGTTTGGTGGTTGTCTTCAGGTTGAAGATGACCAACCCGATATGTGGTGTAACCCAAGATGTCTTACTGCCCGATATCCCTCTCCTAAGGTTAATCTTGGACGATATGCTAGGTGGTTCTGTTAAACCCTTGATCGTTATGAGTTCTGGGAGAGTTGACCCTTTGGGCGATATGTAGTGTTGACCAATACACTGATGAAGCCGCTATTGGCCTTAAGGCATTATCGGGGTGTGTTGGTTGGGTGTTTCCCGATAGGGTGTTAGCCCGTTATGAGTCATAACCCAGGAAGGGTGTTAGCTGTTAACTGTTGTGTTGGTACCTTGGGCGAAACGGGGTTGTGTTGGGCATTTTGGTCTATTGGTGCCTTGCACGACATTCTTTTGGATGGTGTTGCCTGACACTCTGTTGTGACGTGCTGCATGGTGTTGCCCGGTACAATGTTGCTCGTCACAGGCATTGCACGTTAGGTTCTTGCCTGACATAACATTGTGTCGCATGCTTGGGCGTCACAGGTCGAGCGCTTCCCGTTACCAGTTGTTGGGTGTTGCCCGGTATAGGTGTTGCCTGGGATGGAGGTTGTGGTATCCTTTGGTGAGGGTTGCCCCTTACCTGATATACCTTTAGTGAGGGTTGTATCTTGTGTTGAATTAGTAACCCTAATGCTTGTTATGCTTTAGTATATGCAGCTGTTATGCTTGATATATATAAAAAATGCTATCTGTTGATATACTCATCCATGTTGCATGGTTAACTCTCAAAATAAAGGAGTTGTAAATGTTCCTTGTACAAGTATCATTGCTCCTTTGTGATTTCACTAACCATGAAGGCAACATTTGTAAGATGATGCCATGACGATGGCATAATAATGATATGATGTGGAATATCAAGGGTTGTGATGAACCTAGTGATGTATGATGGGTGTTACCCATGGAATGGCAATGTGTGCCTTGATGATGGGATTGAGTCCCTGTGATGTTGATCCTTGAGATGGATCTTGATGATTGGCAAGAGGCCAAGTGGTAACATGTGACGTTGGATCCTTGTGATGGATCAGGATGATGTCGATGGCACTAAAGGCCTTGGTGACAATGTAATACAAGATAATGAGTTCTATGTTTATTCATTCTTGATATAGTTACATGTTACATAACTTGGTTGAATCTTGCAATCCACTTAAAATATGTAAATTAATTACAGATGAATCTTTCATGTAGTTTGCCCTGGCCATAGATCTATCATCGTCAGGAGTTTGGTGATGGTGAAACATGTTCTCCTAAGGATTAACATGCAATGCATATTGTTGAATATGCGGGGTGCGCCTACACCCTAAGTATTAGTGCATGTTTAGAGCACAGTTTCAGGCCCATGGCTCAGTGTTGTTACAACATGGTGAACAAGCCCATGGCTCAGGATATGTGATAGAGCATGGTGAAGATGCCCATGGCTCAGTGATGATGGAGCACGGTGAATAGGCTTGTGGCTCGGTTTTCTAGCACCGATACATGTACTAAGGTGGGCTAGGCAGAGGGTAGCCTGACCCTGTGTAGATGAGGCCACTTAAGCAAGAGATTACAGTCCTACTTTGGATATCATGCACTGACCACGAGGAGGTGAGGTCATGGAGTCTGGCTCTTCCATTGACCTTGTATGGTAGCAATTTTGGGCTTCGCAGCCGAAGGTTAGATTTGAACAGTACGGCTCACTTCCTCAGGGCATAATAAATGGTAATCCAGCCGTATAGTATAAATTGCTTAGGGCAAAACACGAAACATTGGTTGAGGCCTTGCTTGTATAGTTGCCCTAGTTATATCTTGAAGTTAATTATGTGTTCCTAATATCTTATGAAAAGTTCTTATATAACTTATCTTGTCAATCATATTCCATAAGAAATATCTATTTATATGCCTCCCGGATATCTTGGTAAGATGTTATAACAAGTTAGATCTGCTCAGTATGCTGCTCTTATATGATCTGCTTATATCAATTACCTATTTTATCTGTTATATCTCCCTTTTGAGGTTTTATAGTTTCGGCAGGGGTTATGTTTCTCTGGGACTGTGTGTCTCACCCCGTTGGTTTAAAACCTTTTTAGGTGATCTAGCTAAATGTGGTGGTGGTCATGAGGTTGCGGCTGAGCAGCAAGAAGAATAGTAGAAAGTAAGGTTGGATCTGCTGCTACTGTTGTTGGATATTTTGTAGTAGATTCCTAGAGTCATCCATGTACTCTTAGGTCCTTGGAGGTATTTTGACGAAGTTTCATGATGTATGATCTTGTATGGCTTTCTTATCCTGTTGTTGACCTGGCTAGGTCTGTTTTGTATATAAACAGGTGATGCAGCCTTTATGGATAAGAGACAGCTGGATACTATGAGTTGTGGACATGTATCAAGTTTATGTATATTTATATAACATGTTTCCTTGCAGGATGTGGATCTGAATGTAATAGTTCCTTTCTTATCTACGTTCTGCAATCAATATTAATTAATCTGTTTTTTTGGGAAAACGATGTTTATGACGGTTCCGCACATTTTCGCGTGGCATTTCGTTGTTTATGTGATAGTGGGATGTCACATATTAGGTTGGTATCAGAGCTCTAGGTTCACTGAGATCTAGGATTAGGTTTGTGTCTGTTCTTGTGATTTTCTCTAGATTTTCTCATAATGACTTCTGCCCCCAGCAGAAGATAAAGCTAAAAGATGTCTGGAAATCACAAAGAACATGTTGCTGAGAGCAGTGCCACTACATCAGTTAATGGAGCGAGTATGTAGGCACATGAAGATCGGGTGCCTGAGGTCCCCCAAATTGACCCAGCCATTTTTGAGAATCCTATCTACCAGCACCTTATGGGACAGGTAATGGCTACAATGAATCTCATGGTGGAAAGATTTCCAGTGCCTCCGCCAAGAGCACAGGCTCCCCATGGTGAATCTTTGGGTATTGGAAAGACCTTCGAGCGGCTTCGCCGAGTCAGAGCTTCAGATTATACTGGAATGGCTGATCTAGTGGATGCTGATCTATGGCTTACAAGTCTTGAGAAGGCCTTTCGGATCCTCGACATCCCCAAAGTAGAAAAAGTCAAGTACGCTGTCTACCTTCTAAAGGGTAGTGCTGGCCACTGGTGGGCCATCGAGGAGGAGAAGTGATCCGATGAGGTGATCTGTTGGGACGTCTTTCGGCGGGAGTTCGTGAGTTGATACTTCCTGAAGACCTACCTGGATGAGAAGATCATTCAATTCGAGCATTTGTGCCAAGAATCTATGAGCATCACCGAGTATGAAGCCAAGTTTATGGACCTATTGAGGTTTTGTCCTCACACGGTAGTGACCGATGATGAAAGAATCAGATAGTTTGAGAAAGGTCTATGTTCTGAGCTGATGACACCTGATGCTGCTTTAGAAAATTGGGAGCAGTTTGCCACATTTGTGGAGTCTGTCCGAATGATTGAACGGTCAGTAAAGGAGAAGAGAGAGACCATGTCCAAGAAAAAAACATGCTCAGTTCCAGAAGTAGAGGTTTGCTGGCTTCAAGAAGCTAAGGTTTTCTGCACCTTCTATGATACAGGGTTTTAGTGCACCGTCACAGTGGTCTCCAAGTATGGGAAGAGGGTGTGGTTTTTCACCATCAAAGACGTACAACACAGCTTCAGTGGTAGTTATAGGGCCGTCTAGGCTACAGCCGAGAGACCCATCATGCTTTCTCTGTGGACAAGTCGGGCATATCAGGTGGAATTTCTCAAGGAGAGATGTCGAAGTGACGCAGCAGCTGAGGCAGAATCAACAAGGATCAGATAGACAACAGTTTAGTGGTGCCAGAGGGTGAGGATGTGGTCAAGCATCACAAGCTGGATTGTCTGCTTAAGGAATCTGAGGACGTGGATAGCAACCAACGGCTCAATTCTATACTATGAGTCAGCCAGAGGTGATAGTCAACCCACGAGTAGTTTCATGTCAGATGGAGTTATTTCATTCTAATTTGTCTTTTTCTTGATTTGTATCTATTCTGGTTGACCCGGGTGCTACGCACTCTTTTATCTCTCATAGTATGCTTGATAGCTATCTTTCACCTGTTAGTTGTAAGAAAGATAGCTTGTTGTTAGAAACCCCTCTTGTTGGGCCTGTGTTGCTTTAAGAATTGTGTCCATCGTGTGTTCTATCTTTTTCGAGATACAAGATACAAGTGGATCTTATACCACTTGATATGCATGGATTTGATGTGATCCTTGGGATGGATACCTTGGAGAAGTATATGGTTGTGTTGGACTATGGTTCCAACCAAGCAGTGTTTGTTGATGATGGTGAGAAGTGGATCTTCCAGGGAGATAGGAAGATTATTCCAACGTGTTTGGTATTAGCTATGGTGGCAGAAAAGTTGTTGCGGCAAGGTTGTAGAGCGTTCTTGGCTCATGTTGTTGATATCAAGGTTGTAGGCCTTGAGGATGTGCTCGTTGTCAGAGAGTTTGAGGATGTGTTTCCTGATGAGTTTCTTGGTGTTCCTCCACCTCGAGAGATTGACTTTGAGATCAATCTAGTGCCAGGGACACAACCAGTTGCTCAAACACCGTATAGGATGGCTCCAGCTAAGATGGCAGAACAAAAGAAGCAATTACATGAGTTGCTGGATAAAGGTTTCATCAGACCCATCACATCACTGTGGGGTGCTCCAGTCATCTTCGTAAAAAAGAAGGATGGATTGATGTGATTGTGCATAGATTACCGACAGTTGAACAAAGTCACGATAAAAAACAAGTATCCTTTGCCAAGGATAGACGATCTGTTTGATCATTTGTGTGGTGCTACATCATTCTCAAAGATCGATCTACGATCTGGATATCATCAGTTGAAGATCAAGGAGGATGACATACCAAACTCAGCTTTTAGGACGGGGTATGGTCACTTTGAGTTTGTGGTTATGCCGTTCGGGCTAACCAATGCACCTATTGCTTTCATGGATCTGATGAACTGGGTGTTTTATCCGTTTTTAGATCAGTTTGTTGTGGTTTTCATAGATGACATCGTGATCTATAGTCAGGACAGTCAACAACATGAACATCATCTTCGACAAGCGTTGACTCTCCTTCACCAACATCAGTTGTATGCCAAGTTTAGTAAGTGCAAGTTCTGGTTGAAGGAAGTGACTTTCTTGGGTCATGTGATATCAGTGGAAGGAGTCAGAGTGGATCCCAAGAAGGTGGAGTCAGTTATAGAGTGGGAGCAACCAAAGATGCCAACTGAAGTTCGTAGTTTTTCTGGGTTTAGTAGGATATTGTATAAGATTTATAAATGATTTCAGTGTGATCGAGTTGCCGTTGACGAAGTTGAACAAGAAATATGTACCTTTCATTTGGGATGATCGTTGTCAGTAAGATTTTCAGAGCTTGAAGGAGAAACTGACTAGTGCTCCAGTGTTGGTGCTGCCAGAGCCTGGGAAAGGCTATGTTGTTTTCTGTGATGCTTCTAAGAAGGGCTTAGGATGTGTGTGATGAAGGAAGATCATGTGGTTTCTTTTGCTTTACGACAACTTTAAAAAAATGAGGAGAGTTATCCGACGCATGATTTGGAGTTGGCAGTGGTGGTCCATGCATTAAAGATTTAGAGACATTATCTTTATGGGGAGGTGTGTCAAATCATTACGGATAATAAGAACCTGAAGTATATCTTCTCACATAGTGAGCTGAACATGCGATAGCATTGCTGGATGGAGCTGATAAGTGATTATGATTGCACCATTGAGTATCATCCTGGTAAGGCGAACGTGGTAGCTGATGTGCTTAACAGGAAGTCTTCTTCCCTTCCTATGAAGAAGGCATAGTTGAGTTCTTAGATATGCCATAAGTGGGATATGTTGGTCTCTTTCCGGCATATGAATGTATAGTTGGAAGTATCCTTGTTGGCGGGACTGTTGGCACAGATGCAAGTGAAGCCTACGTTGAGGTAGCAGATCAAAGAAGCACATCAGGAAGATGCTACAGTTTAGTTGATCAGATCAGAGTTAGGTAGTGAGAAGCGTAATGGTTTCCATGAGTCTGAGGATGGACTAGTTTGTTATCATAATAGGATGATGGTTCCCGATGTGGATGATTTGAGGAAATTAGTGCTCCAGGAAGCACACATGTATGTCATGCAAACAGGTGTCGCCAAGATGTATCACAACATGAATGACTTGTATTGGTGGCCTGGCTTGAAGAGAGATGTGGCTAAGTTTTTGGCTAAGTGTGCAATATGCCAGTTGGTTAAGGCTGAGCATCAAAAGCCGGTAGGTATGTTGCATCCCATGCCAATACCGCAGTGGAAGTGGGACCATGTCACCATGGATTTCATAGTTGGTCTTCTGAGGATAGCTAGAAATCATGATTCCATTTGGGTAATAGTGGACAGATTGATGAAGTCAGCCCATTTCATACAGTGAAAACAACATATACAGTAGATAAGCTTGCTCAGGTGTATGTGGATGAGATAGTGTGTTTTCACGGTGTGCCAGCAATGATAGTCTCTGATAGAGGTCCCCAGTTCACAAGTCATTTTTGGGAACAATTGCACAGAGAGTTGGGAATGTATTTGAGGTTCAATACCACTTTCCACCCGCAGATAAATGGATAGTTTGAAAGGACTATTCAGACTTTGGAGGTTCTTCTCTGAGCTTGTGTTTTGCAATTCCTAGGCAGTTGGGACGTGCATCTCAATTTGATAGAATTCGCCTACAACAACAGTTACCAATATATTATCGACATGGCACCTTATGAGTCTTTATATGGAAAGAAGTGTAGATATCCTCTATGTTGGTATGAGTCTGGCGAGTATCAGCTTTTGGGTCCTGATTTAGTGCAGCAGACAACAGAAAAGATCAAGGTGATACAACAATAGTTGAAAGCAGCAAAGGATAGACAGAAGTCGTATGCATATAATCGTCGATGACCTCTGGAGTTCCATGTGGGAGACAAGGTGTATCTCAAGGTCTCTCCATGGAAAGGCATGCTCAGGTTTGGCTGTAAAGGCAAGTTGGCTCCCAGGTATATGGGACCATATCCGGTGATAACAGGTGTTGGCAAAGTGGCTTACAAGTTAGAACTGCCGCCAGAGTTGCATAGGTTGCATCTAGTGTTCCATGTTAGTATGCTAAAGAAAAGTCATCCAGGCACAGAAATAGTGATTCATCCAGTTGAAGTTGAGTTTGATGAAGATGTGACCTACGAGGAAGGTCCAGTGTTGATCCTTGACCGAAGAGTGAAGAAGCTGAAGAGGAAGGACATGGTTCTTGTGAAGGTTCTTTGGCATCATTGTGGTGTTGAGGAAGCCATGTAGGAGCTTGAGGAAGAGATGAGGAGGAATTACCCCTCACTTTTCTCTTTGGATTTCGGGGATGAAATCCTTTTGTAGGGGTTTATGGCTTGTAAGGACCCTGACCTCCATTTTGAGCTTACCCTGTTTGCTTTGCCTAACCCTATTTTTGGAGGCTTGCCTAATCACCTGAGCTTTGGTTAGGCTTTGTTTGTGCATTGTTGAGAGGTTGAGGTGCAACTTGCAAATTACCCAAGTTCTAGGGTTGGTGTGCAAGTTTGTTACCTTGAGAGATATCTTTCTCTCTCCTTACATCCTCTAGGGTTGAGAGGATGGGCTGGGCTCTTTGCTTGAGTAGATTTGGGCTTTGTTGAGCCTTGTTTTAGTTGTGTTGAGCCTTGTTGGAGTTGTATCAGGCTGGACCTTGGTGTATTGGCCAGGAGTGCTTGCTTGTATCGGGCAAGTTGTGTATCGGCCAGGGTTGTATTGGCCAAGTGGTGTATCAGCCATGGTGTGTCGGTTGCCATGTTGAGCGACACACACCCTCTTGAGCTAGCCTCATTTGTGTCACCATCTTTGGACAAGTGGTTGTTGCTTTGCTAATGGGTGGCAAGTCATTGACCAGTGGTTTGGAGTGCTAGCATGTGGCATAACCCTTGGACAGGTGTGCTATGTCAGGTGCCACCTTGCCTTGGTCTCCTCCTTCACCCTTTAGTATATAAGAAACATTTCTTGCTTGCTAGGCCTCTTTGGTACCCTTAGTTGCTCCCTTTTTCCTTTGGTGGCCGAGATAGGAGAGGGGAAGAGGGAGTGGTGGTCGATATAGCAAGAGTGGTGGCCGATACAGTTGGTGGCTTGGCTGATATCTTTGGTGGAGTCTTCTTCTTCCTCTAGTGCTGGTTGAGACCCTAGAGTGTGCCTTGCTCTTTCTTCTCTTGTGGTGGCCAAAGGTGGGGCTTGGAGCTTGGAGCTTGGAGTTTGTGCGTAAGGCGGGTTACATAACTCCTAACCCTAACTATACTACCTTCTTTCTGTTGGTATGCATGCCCATAGAGCAAGTCATATGATGATTGTAATGGGATACTTTGTAAATGATTTGAATAATAATAAAGGCAATTTCCGATCTATATGTTTAAACTGTTTCTGAGATGATAGTGTAACATGATAGATGTCTAAAGAATTGTTTTACTCAATGACGTATGCTTTTGGGTTGAGGACCTAATTGATGAGATCATACGGATGTTAAGAGTATGCATTCTTGTTTGGTCCCTAGTCGGTTGTTATTGTGGAAATAACCATAGACATCAATAACACTGAAGACTAGATTGTGTGTTGGTTGATGACAAAATCTCATTAGTCATGATATAGTGATATCAAACCAAGCACATAGGTACTTGTTAGAGAACAAGGTACCAGACAGACCCACCGTGATAGTGACACATGGAACCATGACTTGGTAGTCACAGTCAGCTCTCACAGTGATGGTGGTGAGTGTGATTCTTAGACCTGAAATTACTACACTCAACACATGTCGTTGGGTACACTTTGACATCATCAAACGCAGTCCTAAAACATAGGTTGTTATAAAGGTGATAATTGGGTGGCTTTGACACATGGGGCTTTTGAGGGGTGAGTGATAGATATGGGATTTGTCCCTCCTGAGGGAGTTTGATGTCCTTGGCTACTTGATGAGTAGGATTGAGAAAGGCATGCGCATGCACGTGTGAATCAATATGTGATATTGATGTCACACACATCTCACCCAGTCTGCTCTGAGATCAAGGAAATGAATGAACGTTGACAGGATGACTATTCCATGAATCGAGTTCATTCAGGATATCAATGAAAAAGGAATTATACATTCACTGTAACACCATTCACAGATTGTAGGATTGAAAGTTGTTCTCCAACTTTCTATTTCACTTGGGTAGCACTGATGTGTGACTAGGCACCGCTCTTTGCTTGTGAAGTCATAAGTGTTATGGACTTTCACTGCCAACGTGAAATGGACCTGTAGGGTCACACACATAGGATTTAACCTGGAATAGGAGTTTTGTCCACAAACATGTTTAGATTGATTACTAAAGGAGTTTAGTAGTTCAATTAAACACTCAACCAATTGATAGCTCAGTATCATAGTGTTCAAGGGGTTGGATAGCTTGATTAGAGTATCGGATTGATTGAAACTACTATTAATTGATTCTGCACAATCTGCACTCCCAACCGATCGACTCATGTGATGAACCGATCGGCTGAGCTTGGTGAACCGATCGGCTCAACTGGTGAGTCGATCGGCTCATGGACAGGGTGAAGCGATTTGTTCAAGTGTTGAAATGATCGGTTCAAGTCCTACCGAGCAAGTTGGGAAAGTAGGATTGGTAAGAAATTTCCTTTCGTTTCACTTGCCAATTTGATTGGAACAAGGATTGGTATTTGATACCAATTAGAAACAAAAGAAGAAAAGTCAATCGGGAACTGATCAGGACCACGAACCAACAGGTTCAGAAGTGAACCGACCGTTTCATGGGTCCCAACCGATCGGTTGAGGTGTCAACCGACCAGCTCAGATCCCCTACCGACCATTTTAGTTGTGAAACGATCGGTTCAGGTTACGCAGTTGGTTGTTTTTGTGGAAAATCTTGAACCCTTCTACTCCTGCTTTAGTCCCATATTGTCCGGGATAGAGAACACTGTCCCATGACCCTCCTATATTTATAGGGGTATTGGGGGCTTCTCAAAGTACAACTCAGTGTAAACCAGTTTCTCGGTGCGACCAGGAGCTGCACAGACACCGTCCAAGATCGGAGGTGAAAACCGCGCAAGGCGCGAGGTATTGTCGCCGAGCAAGCCTCGGGACAAGGTATGCATCTACAAACCATCTTTCCTATTATATAGACGTTGACGCGATTCCTTTTGTTCTGGGTTTTGGGAGAAAATTTTTGTTTCCGCTGCTTCTCTACCTCCCCTAAAACCCAACAGTGGTATCAGAGCCACGTCAACTGCTCTATATTTTAGGATTATCGATATGATCGATTTTAGTTTGTCGCCTTTATTTATTGCATGCGATGCGAATAAAATTGGCTTTATGCATGTCCAATCCACAAATCCCAAATATACATATATGATATGTAATATTAATGCACTCAATACGCGTTGCCCTTAAATGAGTTTTGTGGTGGATGTGTAGCATGGTTATGGCCTATAAACCCTATATCTGTGTATGGTTGTATGTGGTTTCTTGCATCTCAGTTTGCGCACCGATTCCCTTCTCCTATTCCTGATGTAACTCGAAATAATTGGAGATTTCTTTTCCTACCTTTTCTCCCCCTGAATGTAACTTGGGGTTTCACAATTCAATTGTAAATAGGATAGATTTTATTTCTTGTTATGTCAAAGAACGGTAGACAACCTGAGATGATCAGTTCAAGGCGTGAACTGATCAGTTGGTGTTCCAGACGACCGGTTCGAGGAGCGAGATGAGCGGGTGGCGATCTAAGGAGATGCACGATGACTGGTGAACCGATCGGCTAGAGGCGCCAGTCGATCGGCTGGTGGCACTCGAACAACCAACTTGATGGTGAGCCGATCAGTCATGAAGATGAGATGATCAAACCCAGAAAGGCAGGCACATATTTCATCTTATATAGGTTGCATGTGATGTAGACCTGGATGACCGTAATTTCTCTTGGCTCGAGGAATCACAATAGGATGGCCATAATCATTGCTTTTATCATTTTGCATGTTTTCTGTGGGATATAGCATGTATATGATACGTACTATATATTGTAGTGATTGGATATGTATATGTATATAAAAACCAAGTCCCTCATTAAAATATTAAGTCTTATACACCTTCCATTAGCGACACACATGGCAAACTCGATCGACCAAGCGTAGGTTACGCCAAAGCGTGGTGCGCCGTCCATCTTGTGGAAGTGTGAAGGGTCGACATGCAGGTTCTGCCAAAGCAGGGGGCATGTTTATCGTGTCGGCTTTTGGGATAGACTTAACTGGTGATTCTTAGAGCGTCTAAGCCCAGAGGCACGGAATGTTCATGGCAAGGTGTTGTGCATGTTCATTCATCAAGAGTTGCATATGATGCAATTGGCATGATGGCCTACCTAAATAGTCAAGATTATGGGCGATCAGCCAAAGCTGACTCATGACTTGATGAAATATGGATCTTGACCCACTAGAAGATTGTACGCTGTAATCTTCCAAATTGATGGTGACGGCTGTCAATTTGAGTCAAAATAGTGGGAGCGGTAATTAATTAAAGGCCTAATTAACTATCGTCAAATTTTATTCAAATCAAATCAAAAAGAGTTTTGACCAATGCAATTTTCTCTTGTAGAATGGCAAAGGAATCATCTTTTAAAATGGGAAAATTAATTGAGAATAAATTCCATAACTGGTTGAGGACTGTGAGAAGTGTTCTGCACAATCCAGATATACCAGGAGCCTTTGAATCCACTCTATGTACGCTTAATGCATTGGTGAAGAAGAAAGAAAGTTCATTGATAGAGATCAATGGAACGATAGGTGAGGGAGAGAAGGGTTCTCTTGCCAAACCAATTTCTTCTACATGGAGAGGATGTAAGGAACGATGGAAGAAGAAGTCAGAGATAGAGATCTCTACTTCTGGTGTATACGTGATAGATATTAACTTTACTACTTCTTCGTCATGGGTACTTGATACCGGATGCAGATCTCACATTTGTTCAAATGTGAAGGATCTTAAGAGAAGTAGGCCTTTAGGGAAAGGCGAGGTTGAACTACGTGTTACTAATGGGGCAAGGGTTGCCGCCAGTGCCGTAGGAACCTATGAGTTAACTCTACCTAGTGGGCTAATAATAGAGTTGAAGAACTGCTATTATGTACCTTCCATAAATAGGAATATCATTTCCGTCTCTTGTTTAGACAAAGATGGATTTGAATTTTTTATTAAGAATGGAAAATGTTCCATTTCTAAAGATGGGATCTTTTATGGCAATGCCCCAATGTCTTATGGTCTATACTTGATAGATTTAGAGACAAGTGTATACAACATAAACACCAAAAATAAAAAACTCAACGACTCAAACAAAACATATCTTTGGCATTGTCGTCTAGGACACATAAATGAGAAGCACATTTCTAGACTCCATAAAGATGGTTATCTAGACTCTTTTGATTATGAATCAATAGAGACATGTGAATCTTGTTTGTTGGGCAAGATGACCAAGACTCCCTTTTCAGGTAAAGGTGAGAGAGCTAGTGATCTATTAGGACTCATACATACTGATGTATGTGGGCCTTATAGAACTAATGCCAGAGGTGGGTATCAGTACTTCATTACCTTTACTGATGACTTCAGTAAGTATGGCTATGTATACCTGATGAAACATAAGTCAGAAACCCTTGAAAGGTTCAAGGACACTACTACAGAACCTACCTTTAGTGTCGGTTATTTATGGCCTTTAGTGTCGGTTTCCGAGCGACGCCTATGTGGGCGACACTAAAAGGTCACCCATTACGCGTCGGTTCCAGAACCGACACCCAAACTCTTCGCGCGCGACCGAAAATGCGCCATCAGGGGACTATAGGCATCGGTTATTAGATAAGAAACCAACACCCAAACCCTTCGCGCCACAGAAAGGGCGCCATCTTGGGCGCTATCAGTGTCGGTTATAAGCCAACAACCGACGAAATATGTCTTCGCGCCAAAAGAATATGTGTCGGTTACATTTAAATAACCGACATTGTAAAGTTATGTGTCGGTTGTTTACAATTACCGACGCCTGTTATTGGCGCCAGCTTGGGCACTATCAGTGTCAGTTTGTATTAAGAAACTGACACCATATATGTTCGCGCCACAGGAAATAGGCGCCGGTTATATCTAAATAACCGACGCCTATTGGTTTTTTTTTTACAGACCTGCAGACCTGCTGTGGCTAGTTGCAGGATGAGAAACCTGCAGTTCAGTTAACTGAACTGCAGGTTTTACGACATCCATTGATATCAGCCAACAACAGGCCACAAACCTGCAAATTTAAGAACAAAAATATTCACACATGCATTTAGCAATACAACCTGCAGTTCCATTTTATTTTCACACATTTTGAAACATTCATGTAGCTAGCAATCTGTAGTTCCATTCATTCACATTCACACATGTAGAAACATTCATATAGTAACCAACACTTTCATTCATTTTCACTCAGACACATGTAGAAACATCTAGGCGTGTAGAAACATTCACACATATTATAATTCAGAAATTCATTTACAAAATCCCCACTATTTGTATGGTTGTTTCCCATTCTTCTCTTACTTCATTTAATTCTCCCATCATATAGGGAGCATGTACATCTGGTAAGTCCGTTCCTGTAGTGGGGTCAGCTTTAAACACCTGTAAAGAGAATGATGTATATATATAATTAATGAGCTATAAATAAGATTGATATATTTCATATTATCTAATGAGACTATATAATACCTGAGCAATACAATCGATGTCCATACAACATGATAGACTAACACATATATAGTACATAACAAGAGCAGCGTCGAATTTACATACAACACTAGCTTAGTACATATATCATGGGACTTATAAGGTGACGATCCCACCTGGTAAATCAGGTTACCGACAACTACATGTTACGACTGGGAGGTCGTGATTCAGCAACAGTATGCATTAGTAGGAGGACAAACAGATCACCATATGTTTCTCCTCATATGGTGATCTCTTGTCCTCCTGCTAATGCATACGTTGCTAAATCACGACCTCCCAGTCGTAACATGTAGTCGGTAACCTGTTTTAGCAGGTGGTATCATCACCTTAGTCCACTATATATGTACTAAGTTAGTGTTGTATGTAAATTCGGAGCTGCTGTTGTTATGCACTATATATGTGTTAGTCTGTCATGTTGTTATATGAATATGAATCTGAACCACTTGTGTGTGCTGCACTTTATGTATTGTATCTCTATCCTGCTTCTCTTCATTGGGGCTTCTTCCTGCATATCCTGCATAGCTATGTCATGTCCGTCCTGCATAGCCTTCTTCCTATATTTATTTTTCAAAGAGAATACAAAAAAAAATTATTAATGTAGAGTTAGTGAAATATTGATCAATGTCTAGAATTGGAATAGATCAAGAACCTACTCTCAGCATCGCGTATGTAATCTCGGGTGAGATTGGTCCTATAGTTCTTTAGCACCCTCCCACAATGTTTAGCATTTGTATTAACTAGAAGATAATGAAACATCAAATCTGGAAATTATATTGATATTAAAAAAGTAAACATTTAGCTTCAATAAAAAAATTTAAACATGCATGCCTCTAAAATTGTGATCTTTTATCAATTAATAATCCTTCATTGTGATCTCTGCGCACATATAAGTCATCATTAGCTTCAATATTTTCTGGAGTTGGCAACCCAACTGAGAATGGACTGGAGTCATCATATTTATCATAGTACTCTTCTTCATCTATAGGATCTTCAATGAACTGTCTTTTACCATGAAGAACAACCGACCATTTATCATTTGCATGATCATCGATATAAAATACTTGTTTCGCCTGTGATGCCAATATGAATATTTCAGCCTTCTCGCCAATCTTTTCAAAGTTCACTAAAGTGAAACCCAATTCATCCACTATAACTCCTTTGGTGTTATCAACCCAATTACATTTGAAGAGCGGAATTCTGAAATCTATGTAGTCAAATTCCCATATCTCTTCAATGACACCGTAATATGACATTTTAGCTTCACGTGGACTCTTATCCTTTGCACTTGCAAAAAACATAGTCGATGCTTGAAGGGTGACCCCACTGTTTTGGACGACACTCTTATCATCTTGGCACTTTGTGTAATATGTGAATCCATTAATTTCATACCCTTCATAAGACATAACAGTCAACTTTGGTTTAAAGGCGAGGCATTTGATAGTTTCAGTAATATCATCTGGTGTTTGAGATAGTTGATGTAAGACTTTATCTTCAAACCACTTAATAAAAGTCTTGTTATGCTCTCTAGCAAGCCACATTGTATTGGCTCGAGGATATTGTCTTTTGATGAAATTGGTATGTTCCTCGATATAAACGTTCACTTCGTCCATGTTGTGTAAAATATACAAATGACCTTGTTCCAACTGCTCACGGCTGATTACTTTCACACGTGATCCCAAAATTCCTTTGCCAAATAGCTCGTCAATATTCTTGTCATTATCAGGAGTGTCATTACCACTGAGAAAGTCATTGCAGAAATCCATAACCTCTCTTGCCACATAACCTTCAATAATACTCCCTTCAGACCGATAACGGTTTCGAACATCACCTTTAAAAATGCTCATGTATCGTTCAAAGGGATACATCCAATGCAAGAAAACTGGGCCCAAGATTTTCACTTCCCTAGTCAAGTGGACAACAAGATGTACCATGATATCAAAGAACGAAGGAGGGAAATACATCTCAAGATGACATAGGGTAACAACCACTTATCTTTGCAAATTATCGAGAGTCTCAGGGTCAATAACTTTGCTGCAGAGACTGTTGAAAAAGAAACAAAGTCTGGTGATTGCAAACCTTACATGCTTCGGCAATATAGATCGAATTGCCACGGGCAATATTTGTTGCATTAGAGTGTGATAATCATGAGATTTAAGTCCTATCAACTTCAGATCTTTCATTGATACCAATCTACGGATGTTGGATGAGTAACCATTTGGCACCTTAACATTTATCAAGCATTCACAAAAAGCTTTCTTCTCTTTTCTAGACAACGTGTAACATGCGGGAGGTAAGTATGTTCTTTTACTACCCATTTCACGTATTTCTGTTAATTCTAACCTTATTCCCATTTCACGTAGGTCCAGTCTGGATTTTATCCCATCTTTAGTCTTACCTGGTATATTTAACAGAGTACCAATGATGCTATCGCAGACATTTTTCTCAATGTGCATTACATCGATACAATGTCTGACTGTCAAAGAACTCCAATAAGGAAGATCCCAAAATATTGACTTCTTCTTGAATGAAGAATTGTCACTCTGTGTAGTACCTTGTGATCTCTTGCCAAATTCATTGACAAAGTCTTTTATTCTTTCATAAACAACCTCCCCTGGTATAGGTTTAGGTGCACTGCGTTCCTCATTCAATCCATTGAATGCTTTGCGCTTCCTACGATACAGATGGAATTTTGGAAGAAACCTTTGATGACCGAGATATACATTCTTACCGCCATGTTTTAGTCTTATTGAATCAGTGTTCTCTTCACATATAGGACACGCTTTAGCTCCTTTGACACTATATCCAGACAAATTCCCATATGCTGGAAAGTCATTAATAGTGCAAAACAACATAGCATGCAAACGAAATGTCTCTCTTCGTGAAGCATCATAGGTCATCACACCTTCACCCCAGAGTTTCTTTAAGTCATCAATCAGAGGTTCAAGATAAACATCGATGTCATTTCCAGGTTGTTTAGGGACCGATATCAACAACGACAACATTACATACTTTTTTTCATACACAGCCAGGGAGGAAGATTGTATATAACAAGCATGACTGGCCAAGTGCTATGTTGGCTGCTCAATGTCCCGTACGGATTCATCCCGTCTGTACAAAGCCCAAGTCTTAGATTCCTGACTTCTTCACCAAATTCAGGGTACAATACATCAATCTTATTCCACTGTGGGGAATCAGACGCATGTCGTAGGATCCCATCATTAATTTTCTTAACATCTGCATGCCACCTCAAATTCTTCGCATCTATCGGATTGGCAAACAAGCGTTGAAACCGTGATATTATAGGTAGATACCACATCACCTTGGCAGGAGAACCAGTTTTGGACTCCCCTGAAGTCGTCAATTTATACCGTGACGCACCACATTTTGGACAATCTTTCAAATCTACATAGTTCTTTTGAAATAATACACAATCATTAGGGCATGTGTGTATCTTCTTGGCATCCATTCCCATTGGGCACAACAATTTCTTTACCTGGTATGTTGAGATTGGCAGCTCGTTTCCTTCAGGAAGCATTTCTTTCAACAAAGACAGCAATGACGTGAAGCTTTTGTCGCTCCATCTATTGTTAGCTTTCAACTTATACAATCTCAACACAGTGTTAAGCTTCGTAAACTTAGTACAACCTGTGTATAACGGCATCTCAGCATCATGCACAATGTTTCTAAAAATGGGAGGTGGATCGGTGTGCTCTACCCCACAACTATCCAGCATCGCATCAACGATGTCTACTGGAACTGGTTCATTCACATCTATGTCATCGTAGGCAATTTCTTCTTCCATACAAGCACTGCTATCGACATCCACTGGTTTCGGGTTTGAAATCTCTCCATGCCAGTGCCATTCTGTATAGCCTTGTATAATCCCGTTGCACATGACATGAGTCATGATTTCGTCACCAGTGTTGACTTTCAAGTTGTTACCGCAATGTCTACATGGACAGTAGAACCTATCTCCAGGTTTTTTCCTATGTTCCTCGGCAAATTTAATGATCTGGTGAAGACCAGAAATAAACTCT
Organism: Alisma plantago-aquatica; assembly: GCA_963693085.1. NCBI lineage: Eukaryota > Viridiplantae > Streptophyta > Magnoliopsida > Alismatales > Alismataceae > Alisma > Alisma plantago-aquatica. The sequence continues at coordinate 673,101,586 of OY856413.1, read as the reverse complement.
GGGGTGCAGCGATTGCGAATGGACATCCATGATCTATCCATTCTATGATCAAAGAGAAAATAAGTATATATTAGGACAAGATTAGGGTCTAGGGTTAACAAATACATGTGATGTCATTATTATATATAATAAATGTGTACCAACTATCCATTCTTGAACACCTAATCTCACTAGTAAGTGTATAATGTGTATTGGGTTTTCAAGAAAATTTCGGCAGCATTTCCCCGTAGAAGATGATCGGGGGTCTCGCAGTTGTTGTTGGTTATCCAAACTTTGATGGAATTATCACCAACTGGACGGAGAAAAAGCCTGTTCCAACAGACCACATGCAGCTCTCCAATCCAATCACGCCAACCAGATTTTGATACAAGATTTCCCGCCAAATCATACTCAACCTCGATAACATGTGAATAATTACCAAAAGTTAGGGTCACTTTACCAGGCATGTAGTGTCTTCCTTTTAGAAAACACCAATGTTTGGGTATGACCAATTGGTTTAAGGAACGATCATCTAGGATGATGTCCAATTGTTCTTCAATAGGGAACGTTAACATTGACATAGAGGCCCAGTTCATAGTGACTGTTATGGGTGGACAGAGATTGCACAATATTAGTATTAACAAAGTGTAAGTACATATAACGATGTTATATATTTTCAGAAAAAGTTGTATAACATCAGTTAACCTTTTATTGCTTGTCATAACCAACTTTATTGTGGTAGACATGATAGCTTGAAAAGAAGTCTACAAATGTACTTAGAGAACAAACGAGGAAATGCTCCTAATGAGTAAATCTTGGACGGGTTTCTAGGTGCTTACTAAAATAGAACCATTATATGGAACTAATCCTACATTATACACATACTTTTCCTGAGTAAGATAATGTGCACTTCATGGAATTATTAAGATCTGAATATATATAAGTTGTTTCTACCTACTTTGATGGGATTTTATAACATTCGAGTCTTCTATTTAAGGCATTAGATGCATATATTGCAGTCCATTGTGTTGAGATAAGAATCCCATGTGATACACATGATTGAGAATCTTTCACGATACTAGGAAAATACACAACTAGATATTCATTTAGGTGTTAGACATTCATTTAGGTGTTCCTGATAACTCGCAGGTATGCACAACTATAAAACAATAGACTTGTCACACATAAAACACCCTATACAACTATAAAACAAAAAAGTATTAAGATATGCATGATACAATAACTATTTTGCATCACATTACAGCAGACTTATCATTGATACCTTACTAACTTATTTCCACATTTACATATCATCACTTGATCAAAATTACATGTATTGTATAGACAATAGAGGATTCAACTCAGTAGAAGAACAAAATCAGTACCTAAACCCTAAACACAAATAAGTAAATAACTTAAAAAAAAATAAAAAAATGCCCAGCAGCTGCTTGGGCGTGCCTTGGCACCGCCCAAGCAGCCGCCGGAGCAGAGGAAGAAGGAAGAAGGCAGGGCGGGCGGACATACCTTGAGGGAAGACGAGAGCAGTGGCTGGAGCACAGCAACCACCGGCGGAGGCGGCGAAAAAGAGAGGAGAAGCGCCGGTGAGGACACAGAGCAGCGGCGGTGAGGGCACGGAGCAGTGACGAGGGCACGGAGAAGGAGCACGGACGGCCGCCGGTGAGCACAGAGGGCAGGATCAGGAGCACGGCCGCCGGTGAGCATGGAGCAACGGCGAGGGTAGGAGCACGAGCACGGCAGCGGCGGCGGAGGAGCAACGATCGGCGGGGGCGAGCAAGAAATCGCCGGACCTAACTGAAATCGGGAATGAAACTGGGAAAGGGGGAAGAGTCGCTCGCGCTGGTGAGATATTAAGTTGACAATAAGCGTCGGTTATTCAAAATAACCGACAACTAAACCAACAGTGTCGGTTCCTTTCCAACAACCGACACCTATACTTGATTATAGTCGTCGGTTTTTAACTAAAAGACAACCGACAACTATTCCTGTCTCGCGAATAATCTTTGGTCGTCGGTTATTCATTTATAAACCGACGCCATATGTGAAATTTTGGAGGTAATTTTTTCGCTGGAATTTTGGTTTTGGCGGTTGATTTTAGGTGTCGGTTGTTTATTAATTAACCAACACTTAATAAAAGCGGTACCCGTGTCTGGTCGACCTTCACATATTGTATGTCGGTTTATGTTATAAACCGACACTGTAGAGTTTAGGTGTCCGTTTATGTATACAACCGACACCTGGAAAAGTGACTTTATAAGCCATTTGTGTAGTAGTGGGATTTCATGAATGAAGTACATAACCAACTTGGTAAAAGTATTAAGGCACTTCGATCCGATCGAGGTGGAGAATACTTAAGCCAGGAGTTTGAGGACCTTCTGCGAGCCCGTGGTATTGTATCACAATGGACTCCGCCTGGAACACCACAGCATAATGGTGTGTCTGAAAGAAGGAATCATACATTGTTAGATATGGTGCGATCAATGATGAGTTTTGTTGATCTTCCGATTTCCTTCTGGGGTTATGCTCTTGAAACTGCCGCATTTACACTCAATCGAGTACCATCTAAATCGGTTCAAAAGACACCATATGAGATATGGACCGGGAAGTGTCCCAATTTGTCTTTTATGAAGATTTGGGGTTGTGAGGCTTACGTTAGGAAAATGTTTCCTGATAAGCTTGGACCCAACTCTGATAAATGTTATTTTGTTGGATATCCCAAGGAGACTAAGGGATATTATCTATACCACCCTACTGACAACAAAGTGTTTGTTGCCAGGGATGTTGTGTTCCTGGAAAAGGAATTTATTTCCAAAGGAAGCAGTGGGAGGAAAATAGAGCTTGAAGAAGTTCAAGCCCAACAAGAAAACATAGAACCGGTAGATGTACAAGAGGAAAATGGAGATTCACAAGGTGTTGTGGAATCTCAATCTCCTCAGGTAACATAAGGACCTCGTAGATCTAGTAGGACTCGCCTTGAACCTGAGAGGTTTGGATACCTTGTGACTTAGGAAGGTGGTGAGTTGATCATAGATGATGATCCAACTACCTACGTAGAGGCTATGGAGGGACCAGATTCTGAGAAATGGCTTGAAGCCATGAGATCTGAGATGGAATCCATGTACTCCAACAAAGTATGGACTTTGGTGGAACCACCCGAAGGGGTAAAACCCATAGGGTGCAAGTGGGTCTTCAAGTAGAAGACCAACATGGATGGCAATGTGCAAACTTATAAAGGCAGATTGGTTGCGAAGGGATTTCGACAAGTTCAAGGTGTTGACTATGACGAAACCTTTTCTCCAGTTGCCATGATTAAGTCCATCAGGATCATGCTTGCTATTGCAGCTTATTATGACTATGAGATTTGGTAGTTGGATGTTAAAACTGCATTCCTTAATGGGAATATAAATGAGGATGTGTACATGACACAACCTGAAGGTTTTGTAGATCCAAAGAATGCCAATAAAGGCTGTAAGCTACAAAGGTCAATCTATGGATTGAAGCAAGCATCTCAGAGTTGGAATCTTCGATTTGATGAGGAAGTCAAAGTGTTTGGCTTTATTCAAAATGAAGATGAACCTTGTGTGTACAAGAAGGTTAGTGAGAGCTCGACCACATTCCTCATATTGTATGTGGATGACATACTTTTGATGGGGAATGATGTCTTAGCCTTAGAGAAGGTAAAGACTTGGCTTGGGAATACTTTCTCAATGAAGGACTTAGGAGAAGCATCCTACATTCTAGGAATTAAGATCTATAGAGATAGATCTAGAAGGCTTCTCAGACTAAGTCAGAGCACGTACATCAACAAAGTGCTGAAGCGGTTCAGCATGGAGAACTCAAAGAGAGGCAACATCCCCATGCTACATGGAGTCACCGTCTCTAGAGCTCAATGTACCCAATCTTTTGAAGAGAGGGAGTGTATGAATGGGATCCCATATGCATCAGCCATCTGATCCATCATGTACGCTATGTTGTGCACACACCCAGATGTCTTGTATGCTCTCAGCATGACGAGCAGGTACCAGTCAGATCCTGGGGATGCTCACTGGACAGTCGTAAAATACATCCTCAAGTACTTGCGAAGGACTAAGGATCAGTTTCTTGTTTACGGCGGCGAGGAAGAGCTGGTTGTAAAGGGTTACACCGATGTAAGCTTCCAAACCAATAAAGATGATTATAGATCGCAGTCAGGATTTGTGTTTTGCCTTAATAATGGAGCTGTGAGCTGGTAGAGTTCCAAGCAAGAAACAGTTGCCAATTCTACTACAGAGGCTGAGTATATTGCTGCTTCACATGCAGCAAAGGAGGTTGTGTGGATCAGGAAGTTCATTTATGAGCTTGGTGTAGTTCCCAGTAGTTGTGATGCAATTGAGCTTTATTGTGACAATAATGGAGCTATTGCACAAGCTAAGGAACCCAGATCACATCAGTGGTCCAAGCACATACTACGACGCTTCCATCTCATACGAGAGATCGTATAGCGAGGAGATGTGAAGATTTGTAAAGTACCAACTGAAGACAACATAGATGATCCACTGACTAAGGCCCTTTCTCAGCAGTAGCATGATGGTCATGCTAGGTCATAAGGACTGAGGTTCCTTGGTGACTGGCTCTAAGTGCAAGTGGGAGTATGTTGGTATGTATGCCCATAGAGCAAGTCATATGATGATTGTAATGGGATACTTTGTAAATGATTTGAATAATAATAAAGGCAATTTCTGATCTATATGTTTAAACTGTTTCTGAGATGATAGTGTAACATGATAGATGTCTAAATAATTGTTTTACTTAATGACGTATGCTTTTGGTTTGAGGACCTAAATGATGAGATCATACATATGTTAAGAGTATGCATTCTTGTTTAGTCCCTAGTCGGTTGTTATTGTGGAAATAACCATAGACATCAATAACACTGAAGACTAGATTGTGTGTTGGTTGATGACAAAATCTCATTAGTCATGATATAGTGATATCAAACCAAGCACATAGGTACTTGTTAGAGAACAAGGTACCGGACAGACCCACCGTGAGAGTGACACATGGAACCATGACTTGGTAGTCACAGTCAGCTCTCACAGTGATGGTGGTGAGTGTGATTCTTAGACCTGAAATCACTACACTCAACACATGTTGTTGGGTACACTTTGACATCATCAAACGCAGTCCTGAAACATGGGTTGTTATGAAGGTGATGATTGGGTGGATTTGACACATGGGGCTTTTGAGGGGTGAGTGATAGATATGGGATTTTTCCTTCCTGAGGGAGTTTGATGTCCTTGGCCACTTGATGAGTAGGATTGAGAAAGGCATGTGCATGCACGTTTGAATCAATATGTGATATTGATGTCACACACATCTCACTCAGTCTGTTCTGAGATCAAGGAAAGGAATGAACATTGACAGGATGACTGTTCCATGCCTCGAGTTCATTCAGGATATCAGTGACAAAGGAATTATACATTCACTGTAACACCATTCACAGATTGTAGGATTGAAAATTGTTCTCCAACTTTCTATTTCACTTGGGTAGCACTGATGTGTGACTAGGCACCGCTCTTTTCTTGTGAAGTCATAAGTGTTATGGACTTTCACTACCAACGTGAAATGGACCTACAGGGTCACACACATAGGATTTAACCTGGAGTAGGAGTTATGTCCACAAACATGTTTAGATTGATTACTAAAGGAGTTTAGTAGTTCAATTAAACACTCAATCAATTGATAGCTCAGTATCATAGTGCTCAAGGTGTTGGACAGCTTGATTAGAGTATCAGATTGATTGAAACTGCTATTGACTGATTCTGCACAATCTGCACTCGATCGGCTCATGTGATGAACTGATCGGCTGAGCTTGGTGAACCGATCGGCTCAACTGGTGAGTCAATCGGCTCATGGATAGGGTGAAGAGATTTGTTCAAGTGTTGAAATGATTGGTTCAAGTCCAACCGAGCAAGTTGGGAAAGTAGGATTGGTGAGAAATTTCCTTTCGTTTCACTTGCCCAATTTGATTGGAACAAGGATTGGTATTTGATACCAATTAGAAAGAAAAGAAGAAAAGTCAATCGGGAACTGATCAGGACCACGAACCAACCGTTTCAGAAGTGAATCAACCATTTCATGGGTCCCAACCGATCGGTTGAGGTGTCAACCGACCATTTCAGTTGTGAAACTATCGGTTCAGGTTACGCAGTTGGTTGTTTTTGTGGAAAATCTCGAACCCTTCAACTCCTGCTTTAGTCCCATACTGCCCGGGATTGAGAACCCTATCCCATGACCCTCCTATATTTATAGGGGTATTGGGGGATTCTTAAAGTACAACTCAGTGCAAACCAGTTACTCTGCAAAGTTGTCGTTCTCTCTGGTTTTGGTAACTGAGAGAGCCCGGGCAAGTGCTACCTGATAAGGGAGGCACAACAAGGGAAAGACAACTGCAGAAAGTGACTGGTGGTAGGAGAGTGCGTTGGCGACTAGTACGCCGACAGGAGGGTGTGACTCCTTCCTATTCCTTGTACAACAAGGAGATCGGAGTTCCAGGCAGTCTGTGTGGACGACTGTAGAGGCGGGAGACCTCTGTCCCTCAGAGGACAACTGTCAATCCTGACAGTCCCGGTGAGACTAGGAGTCTTCAGTCCCGGTGTGACCAGGAGCTGCATAGACACTGTCCAAGACCGGAGGTGAAGACCGCACAAGGCGTGAGGTACTGTCTTCGAGCAAGCCTCGGGACAAGGTATGCATCTACAAACCATCTTTCCTATTATATAGACGTTGACGCGATTCCTTTTGTTCTGGGTTTTGGGAGAAATTTTTTGTTTCCGCTGCTTTTGTGACTCCCCTAAAACCCAACACTTTCCATGTTGCTTTGTTATATGCTATCTTGATCGGCCATGTTATCTTGCTAGATATGTTTCTTGCTTTAATGGTCATGTTGTTTCCCTAGATGAACCATGGATCTTGTTGGTCAAATCTTGGATGTGGGTTCCTTGGGCAAAACCCCCTTTCTCTCTTTGGTCTTGAGAGGTGAGATTAATCTCTAGTTGATTGGGCAAAACCCCTCTCTCCCTTAGTTGTTGAGAGGTGAGTCTACACTCTAGTTGTTTGAGCAACACCCCTCTCTCTCAGCATGGAATTGAAAGAATGAGCCTTGGGTTGGGTGTTGACCTAGCTATTGGTTGGTTGGCTGAATTTTGTTGACCTAGCCTCATTTCCTGATATGTATAGAGATTGTGCAAGACCCCTCTCACTTAGACGATGAGAGGTGAGCCAACACTCTTGATCTTTTAGGGTTTGGTAGTTGTTTTGAGGTTGAAGATGACCAACCCGATATGTGGTGTAACCTAAGATGTCTTGCTGCCCGATATCCCTCTCCTAAGGTTAAGCTTGGACGATATGCTAGGTGGTTGTCTGTTGAACCCTTGACAGTTATGAGTTCAGGGAGAGTTGACCCTTTGGGCGATATGTAGTGCTAAGTGATACACTACTGAATCCGTTATCGGCGTTGGGGCGTTATCGTGATGTGTTGGTTGGGTGTTGCCTGATAGGGCGTTAGCCCGTTATGAGTGATAACCTGGGAAGGTTGTTTGCTGTTAACCGTTGTGTTGGTCCCTTAGACAACACAGGGTTGTGTTGGGCGTTTTGATCTGTTGGTGCCTTGCACGACATTCTTTTGGATGGTGCTGCTTGACACTCTGTTGTGACGTGCTGCATGGTGTTGCCCGATACAGCGTTGCCCGTCACGGGTGTTGCATGTTAGGTTCTTGCCCGACATAATGTTGTGTTGCATGCTTGGGCGTCACAGGTTGAGCACTTCTTGTTACCAATTGTTGGGTGTTTCCCGGTATCAGTGTTGCTCTGGATGGAGGTTTTGGTATCCTTTGGTGAGGGTTGTCCCTTACCTGATATACCTTTAGTGAGGGTTGTATCTTGTATTCGGTTAGTAACCCTAATGCGTCTTATGCTTTAGTATATGCGGTTGTTTCGCTTGATATATATAAGAATGCTATGCTTTGATATACTCATCCATGTTGCATGGTTAACTCTCAAAATAAAGTAAGGAGTTGTAAATGTTCCTTGTACAAGTATCATTGCTCCTTTGTGATTTCACTAACCATGCAGGTAACATTTGTAAGATGAGGCCATGCTGATGGCATAATAATGATATGATGTGGAATATCAAGGGTTGTGATGAACCTAGTGATGTATGATGGGTGTTACCCATGGAATGGCAATGTGTGACTTGATGATGGGATTGAGTCCATGTGATGTTGATCCTTGAGATGGATCTTGATGATTGGCAAGAGGCCAAGTGGTAACATGTGACGTTGGATCCTTGTGATGGATCAGGATGATGTCGATGGCACTGAAGGCCTTGGTGACAATGTAACACAAGATAATGAGTTATGTGTTTATTCATTCTAGATATAGTTGCATGTTACATGACTTGGTTGAATCTTGCAATCCACTTAAAATATGTTAATTAATTACCAATGAATCTTTCATGTAGTTTGCCCTGGACATAGATCCATCATTGTCAAGAGTTTGGTGATGGTGAAATAGGTTCTCCTAAGGGTTAACCTGGAACGCATATTGTTGAATATGCGGGGTGCGCCTATGCCCTAAGTAGTAGTGCATGTTTAGAGCACAGTTTCAGGCCCGTGGCTCAGTGTGGTTAGAGCATGGTGAACAGGCCCATGGCCCAGGATATGTGATAGAGCATGGTGAACAGGCCCATGGCTCAGTGATGATGGAGCACGGTGAATAGGCCCGTGGCTCGGTTTTCTAGCGATGATACCTGTACCAAGGTGGGCTAGGCAGAGGGTAACCTGACCCTGTGTGGCTGAGGCCACTTAAGCAAGAGACTGCGGTCCTACTTTGGATATTGTGCACTAACCACGAGGAGGTGAGGTCGTGGATTCCGACCCTTCCATTGACCTTGTATGGCACTGGTTTTGGGCTTTGCAGCCGAAGGTTGGATTTGAGCTGTATGGCTCACTTCCTCAGGGCATAATAAATGGTAATCAAGTGGTATAGTATATATTGCTTGGGGAAAAACATGAAACATTGGTTGATGTCTTTCTTGTATAGTTGCCCTAGTTATATCTTGAAGTTAATTATGTGTTCCTCACATCTTATGACAAGTTCTTATATAACTTATCTTGTCAATCATGTTCCATAAGACATATCTGGTTATATGCCTCCCGGATATCTCGCTAAAATGTTATAACAAGTTAGATATGCTCAGTATGTTGCTCATATATGATCTGCTTATATTAGTTACCTGTTTTATCTATTATAGCTCCCTTTTGAGGTTTTATAGTTTCAGCGGGGGTTATGTTTCTCGCTGGGACTGTGTGTCTCACCCGGTTGGTTTAAAACCATTTTAGGTGATCGAGCTAGACGTGGTGGTGGTCGTGAGATTGCGGCTGAGCAGCAAGAAGAATAGTAGAAAGCAAGGTTGGATATGATGATGTTTTTGTTGGATGTTTTGTAGTAGAGTCCTAGAGTCATTCATGTACTCTCGTGTCCTTGGAGGTGTTTTAACGAAGTTTCATGATGTATGATCTTGTATGGCTTTCTTATCCTATTGTTGACCTGGCTAGGTCTGTTTTGTATATAAACAGGTGATGCATCCTTTATGGATAAGAGACAGTTGGATACTATAAGTTGTGGACATGTATCAAGTTTATGTATATTTATATAACATGTTTCCTTATAGGATGTTGATCTGGATGTAATAGTTCCTTTCTTATCTGTGTTCTGCAACCGATTTTAATTAATCCATGTTTTTGGGAATACGATGTTTATGACAGTTCTGCACGTTTTTGTGTGGCATTTCGTTGTTTGTGTGATAGCGGGATGTCACAATTTTGACGTAGTTTTGTTATGTCATTGCCTTTGATGAAAGCACCTTGAGGCTTAGATATAAGAGATGGAAAAAAAGTGTTCAGTCTATTGCTCAGATACATGCAAGGATTCTAATAGCTATGTTCTCAATATATATGAGCCAAAAATCCAATGAAAGGGATTCTGTGCAATCTCTTTTAGGGATAAGAATGATCCTATAGCAAAACAAATTCAGTGGAATCCTTGTCCCTTGAAGAAAGCCTCTGCAAGCTATAAGAAATATCTCTTAATGATGTCCCAATAAGAGGTGACGAAAGTGAGTATAAATCCATCCGGTCTTGGATCCTCTAATTTATCCATTTCTCTAATGGTGTTGGCAATTTCAAATTCATCTGGTACCACCGTAAGAGTGAAATTATCATCCAAAGATAGCTTCTTAGGAATTTCCTATAAGAAAGGGCCAAGTTCCTCATCACTAATCTTTGTATCCTCCTCATAGAAGGATTTGAATTGAGCAGCTACAACCAATGCCATCTCTCCTATATGTGTCACAATATTGCCCTGAGGCATGATTAGCCTCATAATACTTCTTTTCTTCCATCTTGACTTTACCACCACATGATGAAAAGAAGTGTTCCTTTCACCATCTACAAGCCAGTTAATCTTGGCCTTTTCCTTCCATAAGGACTCCTCCTGATCAAGGATGTTTTGGAGTTCAGTTTCTGCTAGACGGAGGTTAGCCTCATTCACTGTCATGGGGTTTTCATCATAGGCAACTTGTGTAGTGAAAATGATGTCCTCCAAATCTCGCTTCTTTTGGATAATATGATGGAACACTTCCTTGTTCCATCGTCAAAGTGCGGCCCTTACTATTTTAAGCTTATGATAAAGTATCTATGATGGGTGGTCTACCACTTCTTCCTCCCACCCTCTTCGTATGATGTTCATGCATTACAGGTGTTGCATCCAGGCAGAGAGGAAGAAGAAGGGGGCATGTTTTCTAGATAGTGTATCCCCACCTAGAACAACTAGGATTAGACAATGGTTAGATACACATAGTCTAGTGAGGTGCATAGATCTCATGGCGGGAAAATGGGATAACCAAGAATCATTAATGAAAGTTCGATACAATATCTCTCAGATAATAGGCGTAAGATGTTGCTTGTTGACCCACATGAAATGGCTGCCAACAAAAGGGATTTGTGTGATATTTGCATCGGTGACAAAATAATTAAACTCTAGCATCACTTGAAATAGAGAAGGGGTTCCTCCACGCATTTCCTTGTCTTCTAGTCACATTAAAATCACAGGTAATGAGCCAACTGGAGTCACCTATAACAATGGATAGAGAAAGAAGGTCCGCCCATAGGTCTTGTCTTATGGAAGAGCTACAATTGGTGAAGATTGCTGTTAAGAAGAAGAACTAACCATTTTTGTCCACAAGTATGACGGTCAGATGTTGTCGATGGGTCCGGAATATCTACAGTTGTAAGGGTAAGTTAGAAAAGAACCGAACATATGGTCATGTATTTAAGTTCTACATTCTGTAAGCCACTAGAGTGCAATAAGGTGTGCCTTTGAGACCACTTCTTCTTTTCATTGTACTCCATCAACTTATTCATTATGTTAGAAACAATTGCAAGCTTTTTATTCATGCTTCATATCTTGACAATGGGACTGTTATTCGGGACACAGGAGAGGTGTCCAAGGTGTTTGACATAATTTAATGCAGAGTCTAAGACTGGGTATCATTTGAATATTTGAATACCAGAGATTTTTTGGCCTACTTGCGATGGTAGGAAGCTCCATAAGGATTTTTTCCCATATACACTAAGATGCATTTGTAGGGAGTTAAGTTACTTTGAGGATTTCTAGTACAAAAAGTACTACCAAGGCAATTGATTTGATGCACTTCTCCTAGAGTTGCATGATCCATAAAGTGAGGTTCTCTTACTCTGACCATGCATGAGTATCACCAAGATTTTGTTAGGAAGAAGGATGTGCCAACTTGTACACATAGAGGAGGCAGTAGCATGGTTTGACAAGAGGCTATGAGGGTTTATGTAGGATATTTTGGTACATGAATTCCTTCTTTATGGACTCTTAATGATGGGTGGCTTCCTTACCCATTAGGAATGGTAGTATGAGACTTCATTATGCAAAAGAAGCATTTTCGTACACTTTTGTGGCCTCCACAACCCAATGGAATGGTAGTATGAGACTTCTTTATGGACTCTTAGTGATGGTTCTTCAAGATAACATTTTTCAAGATAATACATGGTATCGACTTCAATTTAAGTGTGTTGTTATAAGCTAGATCTTTTCATGTATTTATACATATATTTGAATGCAAATAGTGACTTGTTGAGGACATATTAGGAAGCTTGGTATTTTTTATGTCTTGTTTGAAAGTTTTGGTTTGAGAATGCAAATTCTCTATATGAAAGAATTTTATGTGTTTTACTGGTTTCAATAATCCATTGATAATTATTGACTTATGTACAAATGGGAAATTTAAAAATAAAGGAATTTATAAAAGTAATGGACAAAGGGAAATTACATAAGAATTATTTGGAAATTTCTAGAGCAAACATGTTAAATATAACTAATAAGTATATTTTGATCCTGACTTGCACCCAAAGAAAGAATGTACCAAAATAGGATGATTGGCCAAATTTGGGTAAGAAAAGGAGTTATTAGATGCCTTAAATAATTAAAATAAAGGTAATATTTAGAGGCAAAGAAAAAGGTATTTAATATTTGTATTTTGGCACCAAACCTTTCCTAAACTGAGATTTAGTTTTTATAAGGTTGCCTTCAATGTTTGGGATCAATTGGAGTTGAGGATAGAGAGATACAATTTTTCAAAGTTCACATATAGTAATTTGGTTAAATCATTTGTTTGATATGTAGTACATTTAGTGTAACAAAACTTTAGGGAAGGTAATTTTTTTCCCTTTAATTACCTCACAACCTGAGATCATCTCCCACCTCTGAAAAAAAGGGAAGTATGTGTTTTCCTCCCTCATCGATCCATGTCCCTACTAACTCCCTCTCAAAATGCTTTAACCATGAGAAAAACTCGCCACGACCCTCGTCACTTCCTACCAAATCCAGTAGTCATCGATCTGATGGCACTTGGTGTCTTGGACACCAAGAATAGATCACATTGTTTCCATAGTTATCAACTGGTAGGAACCAAGAATCAAAGCCCTAGGTTGTCCATCCATATCTACTATAAAACCACCCTTGAACCTTCAACTCTCCTTCAGAGTTTCACTCGCACTTGGGAGCATGGAGAAGTGGACATGGTTCTCCCTTTTCTTACTCACCTTTGCTGCAATATAGAAATTGGCACTACCAAAGAGAAATGTTGCACCCAGGCCTTCACAACAACATATAAGAGTACCCTTGGCTTTGTGAGGACATGGAGGATCTCTCCTGACTCTTAGAAAGGCAAGCATATTTTCTTTGCCTACCCTGTGTACTGCTGATGCAGCCCTATTTTAGGGCTCCATCCTATGCCATTTTGTATTTAAGTTGCATCTAAACATGTTAGATTACAAGTATTTTCCCCCAATATGATTATCATTGCAAATACACTTATGGATGTTCTTTGCACTGTTTTTCAGGTACTTGGACCATGCTTAGATGGACGAGAGAGAGAGAGGGAGTTCTAGGTTTCCCCCACTCAAGGAGGGACCCAAAGAAGGCCCCAAAGTCTCCCTCAACCTACCTCCAGTGGCCAAGAATCGTCTCCAAGAAAAGACATCCAAGAATTATGAAGTTTGAAGCCATGCTAGTATTAGAAGACCCCAGCATGGCCGTGGTGCCATGGAACGGCCGTGCTGGCAATTGAGCAAAGTGACACGTTGATCGACAAATTATTGAAGTTCAAGCAAGTCAGCCACCACGGCCGTGCTGACCAGCACGGCCGTGCTAGATGAAGATGGAACGGGCGTGTTGCTCAGAACGACCTCCTCCACCACGGCCGTGCTACCCAGCACGACCGTTCTACCTAGTCCCCAACACGGCCGTTCTGTCCAGCACGGCCGTGCTACCAGCCTTCGTTTTCACCCATCAACATGTTGATTTAACACTTAGCCAACACGGCCGTTCTCCTCCACCACGGACCTGCCCACTCCTACCCACCATGGTCGTTCTGCCCAGCACGGCCGTGCTATCACCCCAAAACCTAACTTTTTTTTCATTGCTTTTCCTATTATACCCCCCACTTAACCCTAGCTCATATATAAGCACTAGTTGCTTCTAGGGCTCGACAGAGCACCCCCTGGACGCAACCTAGCTGCTCCCTTGCCTCCATCACTCCCATCCACCTACTTCCTTGCATTTAATCCCATTTCCACCCACTTTCCACTCATTTCCACCATAGAAACCTAGTTTCTCTAGGTTTCTATCCATCCATTCCACCATTTCCATGCCCTTGAGAACCTTTGGAGGAGGAGGTTCGTGGCCAGCAGCAAGGAGGTGAAGGTGGTCGAGCTACATCAATCATCCATGGCGTTTCTTACTCTCTTTCCCTTCTTCTTTGTTCCTAGTTTGATCATGTATAGCTAAGCCCCCTTGTGGTGGGCTGTTTGGGATTAAAATGTTACTTTGATACCATGTTGGGGGATAAATTCTTGTAATGAACTTAATTCATATTTATGATGATTACTTCTTGCTTCCATCTCTTTTCCTATCTTATTGCATGTGGTTTGTGCTTCTTGTATGACTTGCTTGTTTTGAGGTTTTTGATGACACTTCATTTCTAGGAGGAATTGGGGTGTATGTGGCAATCTTAGGAATGGCTCCTAGGTCCAATTAGTGGATCCCTAGCTAGCCCCCTTTGTTTATACATACACATCCCTCCTCCTACAAATGAGTGTGAGATTTAAGTGGCTACTGTAAGTGAGAGTCATGCAATTGCCTAGGGCCTTCTAAAGGCTAGAGTGGCTAGTGGAATGAGGTTAAACCCCTTCATCTCCACTCCCATCTCTACCCTCAACCCTCAATTGTCCACTATCACTTACCCTAGAAACCTAGATTTGTCCAATCTCACTAGAACTACACCTAACCCTAGTCTTCTACTAGTAGTATAAGGTATGTTCGAATGGCATTGCCCTTGTTGTTTGGTTTGGTAATCTAGATATGAATTGAGCACCATGCATGTTTAATGAACTCCCCCAACTAAAATCAAAGTGACATTTCCCCAAACAGCCCACCCACCTTAGTCACCTTGCTTAAAACCCTAATCGCTTAGTTTGCTTGCTAATGCTAGCTTAGTTCATTTTCTTTAGTCTAACTTAGTCAATTGCTTAGTTTTACTCTTCAGTGTTAACTTAGGCTCTTGCTCTTGCTAGTGGTTAGTTTAGTTCTTATTTGCTTCTTGTCTTACTAGAGTAGTGTAGCCCTTCTTGCTCTTGCTTAGTTAGTTTGATAACTTAGTTTACTAATTTTCTTGCTCTTCCATAATTTAGTTTCCATCTCGCATTTCTTACTCGCTCTCTTAGTTTAATCAACCAACAATCAACCTTAAAACCCTAAAAACCTTACTCTCCGCACTAGGAACGTAGCTCACACCATCTAACTCTAGCGCCCCCTCTATCTCCGCGGATCGACCCCGTAATTACCGCCTCACCTATACTACCACACGACCCCGTGCACTTGCGGGTGTAGTGTCTTAGTAGATGTAGGTAGTTAGTGTGGGACCATACAAATATCAAAAGCAAAGATCCCATCTCTCCCGTGCCTCCCGACCTTGTGGATTGCACTGGTTGCAAGCCTCTAGCGGGAGCGCACCAACTGCTACCTAGGCATAAAGATCCAACCGTAGGTCCCACATCCTACACTCCCACCTACTCAACCAAAGGGCTAGTCGAGTTTGGCAGGACCTTGCAAAGCTTGTGGGTCGGTCACACAGTCTCTCCATTGCCTAAAAGCAAGAAGTCAACTCAGAGGTTGAGTCACCGGGCCGACTATGAGGTTGAAGAAGGTCTAGGGCGGATTTGACAGCTTTTCCCGAAGTGTGTGGACTCCCAAAATCCACAACACCATGGGCAAAGTAGTCTTTTAGTGCCCCGACTTAGGCATAGTCGCATTGGAATCCTCCACCTATGTGGTGCAAGCCGGTTGGTTGGAGCCAGACCCGTGTGGATGTGAAACATTGGTTAAGTGCTGACATGGCCTCATATGATTGGCCCATTAATAATTATCTTGCCATAAATATAGATGATAATTGGTAATTCAGAATATACGGATATTCAATATCAAATTGGTCAGGAAAATGAGAGGAACAAAATAAAATATAATTTAGACCTAATTCCAAAAGTACCTTGGATACATGTTTAGCAAGTGCTTAGTATATGAAAACCCTAGATATGTGTATTAACATGTTGAATACATTAAATTCTTTTGGTTCATGTTATGATCTGATGTTGATAAATATAATGACACTAAGGATGATGATGAAGTATACTCTGGGTTTCTAAAGTCAATAGTTAACAACATGTGTAATTTGAGTTATGAAATCAATAATATAACTTATGTTAATGCTAATGCATATGATCTGATCTAAATATTCATTATAAACTAATATGTCAATCTAAGGAAGCAGTAAGTCCTTAATACAATTTTGGATAATAATTATCATCATCAAAGAATTTGAGTCATAAACATGACAATTAAGGTTTAGAGCCTAATTTGCCTTATCATTATGAACTTGAGATGCATAATCAAATATAAGTTCTCTTAATGATATGAAATAATTAACTTGATAATTAGGGATTCATCCAATCTTAATATGAATTAATAACTTTAATAAAGTATGGGGCGATGGAATTAGGGTTTGATACCCTTATTCCTTATCCAAGCCCGATATAACGCTAAAGCCTAGTTTAGGACGTAGTTAGATTAATATGTCTTGAATATGATTGGTGACACTTTAAGATATACATATATGCAAATTGAATGATTGCTTGGAATTATGCTTAGTTTATTTAATTATATATGTTTACAATGTTCTGCATGATTCTATATGAAAACAAAGGTACATGGTTACACGTATACTACTCACCTTAAATGACTTTCGAGTCTTCAAGGTTTCCCAATTGGATTCCAATTAAACTACTTTATTGTTAATTTAATTCCTACAATCAATAAAGGCCATATGAGTATCATTTTATATGTAAACATAATTTGTTGAAGACCAGGATATTATCTCTAAATAGATGCATGCATAGAAATTATAGAAATTTCCCCCAATGAGTGTGCAAGGAGTGGTACCTGAGAGGGGGGATCTGTTACCTAGTAAAAAAATTAAAGAATAAAGCATCCATTCCAAACACACTCGAAGGTAATAGGTGTAAAATTTTCAAATTTCAATAGATGGTATTCAAAACAACCAAAGTGCAGTAGCAGAATTAAATAAATGACTATATTCAATTTTTAGAAAAGATTACAAAAGTACATCATAATCTCCCATAGGGGTTTACATGTATGAAACAACATAATGATCTAAGTAGAGGGAAGTCTAGACTACTTCAAATCTGTCTCCAAGCAACATCTCTAAGAGCTAGGTACATGTTGTAAGCTATGTTCTCCTTGGTCAAGTTCAACACATCGATCTAAATCTAGGTGGTTGGGAAATCACCTAGCAAAAGGGAAAGGAAAATAAAGTATGAGTCAACAAATATGAATAGGACATCAAGGAAAAGAAAACATGTAAATAAAGGCTTGTTTTCATCATAAGATGAAGATTTCAAGAGTATCAGGCTATTTTTAAATAGAAGCTTGCCATAAATAGAATATAATAAAAGGGTTGCATGCATGATAATTATGACTACCTTAACTAAGTAGGGTTGAGGCACCTACTGGACCTCAACCAATAGGTTTGGGGAGAATCAATATATTCACAGTCACCTACACATATTTTTATGGGGGAGAATAAGACATTCCCCATGGAAAATTAATAAATACCCTATCTATGGGTGGTTGTACATAAGTACCACTACTGTAGCTAAATAGTCCATAAAATCAACATGCTAGAAAAGAAATTATGGCAAGTAAAAGCATCATATATTTGAAACATGGAAGTGGGGTACAAGACCCAAAAAAAGAATATCATTACCAATTTTAAGGCAATTTAACGAAAGAATCATGAATTGAGCGAATAGAGTTCATTAAAGCCTCATTAGGGAAATATAGGGTTTGGTTGAAATTATCCCAACATAGGGTATAAGGAATGCACATACCTCTCTTACTAATATCAATTACTAACTTTCACAACTTTAATTGAGTCCAAGTTCCTCTTTGCCTATTTTTCAATGTATTAACATGTATTAGAGTGCATAATGCACATTAATGTATAGAAACCCTAATTTTAGACCTTTTTAGAAGAAAAAAATAGATTTAGACTATTAAAACCTCACCAATGAACTTATTAGGTTCTCTTGATCAAGAAAATATATTTTTATGTTAACTTTAGAGTTATGATGAATAAGATTTAATTTTTATGGATTTTATGCATTAAATTCATTTTACAAAAAGCACCCTTCTTCAAGCCTCTAAATCAGACCTTCAAAATATTTTTATTAGATAGAGACTGATTTTATAATTCCAAAACATATTTATTTTTCAAATTTGGATAAGCAGATTAAAATATATGAAATTTTCAATTTGAACCAATCAGGAAATGACAAGTCAGCAATCCTTGTGAGAGAGAGAAAGAGAGAGAGAGAGAGAGAAAGCACCATTTGACCCAAGATTAGGGTTGGAGTTGCATAGGTAACCAAACTAGATCTTCTAGAGAAGGTAAAACAACAAGAAACCAAAACCCTAGAATAACATGGTAAATTGTGACGATCCGATAAAAAATCTGACCATCACTGTGTAATTAATTGCGAAATTAACCATAATCAAACAGAATAAAAAATTCACTACAAATTAAAACCTTTTTGCAAAGAGATCTAATTCCTGGAAAATCTTATAAAGAGAACCAAAGTATTGCATACATTATAGTTCACATTGTACATACCATATACCATCTCTTCTCAAGGAATATATTTACAATAGTTGCTTTGCCAAAACTATACATAAGCAACATAAAACCTCGAGGCATTCAAGCCAAAAATCTCAGATCGATCATGAAAACATTGAGTACTAACTCCAAGGACGTGAGAGTACAGAGACGACACATAACTCATATCTACAAGACACGACAATCAATATCTCCACCTAAGATGTTACTGTGGTCCCTGATGTTGTTATCCTTCCCCTACTGTATGGTCCCTACCTGATCGTCTGCGTCCACCTAAAAATGTTGGTGACCAACAAGGTGAGACCCATGTCCCAGTGAGAGATATAACTCTCCGCCAAAATATTATCATTGCAGATAAATAGTAATAAATTGAGCAGAGGATTCTTTATTATTAATAAGCAGGATAAATCACTGTTTAAGCAGAATAGAGCAATGTCATCTTTTAAAGCATTATAGCTATATATGATAAAGCAGTAAGTCATCTATTTAATAAGGAATATGAAGAAAATGTATAACATTTATCCATTTTAGGATACATTAAGCAATGTAACATCAACCAATGATTTCTGTATTTCATCCTTAAGCAATTACGCTACACGGCTGATTACATTTTACAATCACACTTATGCCCTGAGGAGATGAGGTATACCGCTCATACTACAACTGACCACAGCAGCATAAATAAATGGTTGCATACCTAGGTCAATGGAAGAGATGGACTCCATGACCTCATCCATCTCGGTCAGTGCGAGACCACATGCAGGACATCTCGTGTCTCTGCTAAATAGCTTTCCAGGGTATACTGGCAACTTCGCTATAGAGCTACAGTGGCGGCTGCACTCTCTCCACAATCGAGAGATTTCATGTTTATCTCACATCGATCCAGCATTAAACATCATCGGGAGATTCGTGATACATCCATCCCGGCACATATAATGAAGGATTGAGAGATCTCATGTTTATCTCACGTCAATCCCACATTAGGGTGTAAGGATATTCACTCCCATTACCCCCACATATTCAAAAATATGCCCTCCAGGAGATCCCATGAGAAAACCTATTTCACCGTCACCAGCTACTAACGATGATGGATCTATGGCAAGGGCTCTACATCATAAGATTTCACTTGATTAATTAAGTGCATTACCATATTCTTTTAGCATCAGCCAAGTTTTCAAACATGAATTATTATGACAAATGCTACAAAGAAAAGTGTAATACATCTATCAAGTACTTTTCAAAACTTTATAAAACATTGGGATCTCAATCCCTATCTCATTATTGGGAATTCTCATTCCTCAACAATAACATCATCCTATTTACTAGATCTGGGTATCCAAACCCTTAGTTCATCATTGAACATTGTTATCACTTATCAGGTAACTATTACCTCCAGGTCATCTGACCAAGGTATACCTGATACTTGTTACACAAGCATCTCACATAGCTCACACGACACATTAGACATCATAGCTCATACCTAGCTATACTCATCAACTTATGATACTTTCATGGTTAGTATACTTGATAAAAACCATATCAATTACATATTAACACTATGCAATACAAGGGTAACACCACTATTCCCTTATTAGGGTTTGGGTTTCCCATTCTTTATCAATTAGGGTTTTCTCATACCATTAACTGAAATTAGGGTTAGGGTTTCCCATTCTTTATCAATTAGGGTTTCTCATACCATTACCTGAAATTAGGGTTAGGGTTTCCTATTTTTATCAATTTAGGGTTTCATGATCACATTATCAAAGATCAAACCCTAATTCATACTCTATACTTATTAAAAGTATCAAAGTATGCACATTACATGTTTATTACAAAAGTATGAGTTTCTCTCTCATCCTCTCTAGGATGTTGATTACTCCATACTTTATTAAGTTGGCTCATCCTTTCACTAAAGTACATGCACCTATGCTTATCATAGTGTATTGAGTTTATTACTTTCATAAGCATCATGTAATCAACCTTGAGATACTTTACAAACACTCATAGGGTTGTTTTGACCTTACATGGTTTTGAGACTATTTGGTCTCTAAATGGTTTGAGATTATTTAATCTTCAAATGATCTTGAAAACCCCTTTAACCTTCAAACGATCTTGAGACCCCGTTAACCTTCAAACGGTCTAGAGACTCCTTTGACCTTCAAACGGTCTGAAACTGTTTGGACTAAATCAGGTTGAAACCGTTTGCACTCTAAACGGTTTGAAACCGTTTGGCCTATCCAAAGTTGAAATTGTTTGAACATGAAACGGTCTGAAACCGTTTGACCTAAATTAGGTTGAAACTGTTTGAACATGAAACGGTCTAAAATTGTTTGGCCTAAATTAGGTTGAAACCGTTTGAATATGAAACGGTCTGAAACTGTTTGACCTAAATTAGGTTGAAACCATTTGAACATGAAACGGTTTGAAACCGTTTGACCTAAATTAGGTTGAAACCGTTTGAACATGAAACTGTTTGAAACTGTTTGGCCATACATAGTTGAAACCATTTGATATGGTTGATCTAGAGGTGTGTGCTAAGATGATGTCATCATCATCAAGCTTCAAACCTCCATTTCTACTGTCCATACAACTGATGAATTCATTAATTCATCAATTACTCAAGAAAAATTCAAGAAGAAGGAAAGATCAACATATATTGCAAGATTGAAATCAAATAATAACATCAATGGGTTCAAGTTATAAACCCGCCTTCAAAGCAACTTCAAAGCTCCAAGCTTTTCATCTTTAATGGTGAAGATAGCTTCTCCAATTATCCAAGGCATGTTCTCAACCCTTTTGATGTAAAAGATTGCCAAAGTTGAGCATTGGATGGAAGAGAGAAGAAAAGAAGAGTTATAACTCGATTTTAGCCTTCAACCCAAGGTTGAAGATGACCATGGATCTTACCTCAAGCTTGGCGAACGATCTCCTCCTTCTCCTTTGCTTCCTTGGTCATTGTCCTAAGTGGGGAGTGAGTGTGGTGCACAAATATCCTTTCTAGTAGGTGAATGGTTGAGTATATATAATTGAATTTGTAAGAGAGAGAGAGTAGAAGGGAAGTCATCAACCTTCCTTACTAGGCACCACATGCCCCCTCCACTTCCTTATCTCTGAAGCTATATTTATTTTCCTTTAATTCCTTTGAATTATCCCTGAATTATAGTCGACCGTTTAAGCTCCTTAATAAATATAATACTATTATCCATTAGCACCTTTATTTTAGTGGACATTAACTTTCAATTAAAAATGTAGGTAGATATTTTCACCTACTTAGGAATATAGGTGCCTCTCAAGGTATTTTGGCTGCCATTCCATTATAGGATTTCACCCATAGCTTTTTATTTTATGGGTACTTCATTTAATTTATATATTTTTGCTACAAAATAACTTAGGGTTTCAATTATGCTTATTTCTTGATTATTTTATTATCAAGAGTATCATTTATCAAATATGGTTCAAACAAGATGCCCCTTTCCTTTTCTTTTCTCTAAATGATACCAAGGGACAGTAGGGACACTATAGAGGTGGTATTTTACATATTCAACCCTAGGTTTTGGGTAAATTACAAATTAAACCAAAACTAGTATTCAATGTACAAGTATTATTCAAACAAGCCCCTTCTTGGAATTTAGGCTTCCACAAATCATCCCTTTACATTATTCTCATTCTTATGATGCTAAAGTACTTGAGGAAAATTTATCATGTAACATTTTGCAAGGTAACCCTTTATATTGGGTAAATTGCACTTTATTCCAAAACAAGCAAATATTTCTTCAACATTATTCAAATAGGACCAAAATTGAAACATAAACTCTCCTTTAGTCTTAATTACTTTTCAAAAGATAAAGACAAGAATATAAATGACTTACTTAAGTAAAACTCCTAGGGTTAGGCCATAACCCAGGTCAGGGATGTTACATAAATAGAGTTGGAGATCATCAATTTTAAACATAGAAATATGAGTTTTAAGCATGTAATAAGCAATATATGGAAAGGGGGTTATAAAACTCACCTCTAGGAAGGTGGAAAGGTTCAAGAAGAAACGTTCTCAAGCTAGAGAGGCTGGTTTCTCCAACAAAACTCCTATCTCGAGCAAGAAGCACCTTCTCCACTTTAGAGGTGAAAAATCCTAGCAAAAGAACATGGAGATGAGGTGTTTAAGGGTTCTAGGTGGGGTTTCACCATGGAAGGCCATGGTTCCAACCTAGAAGAAGGTGGAAGGAAGACTAACAACATGAAAACATGTAAGTAAAGGAGGAAATTGACCAATTTTGGTCGAAACCACCAAGAAGGAGATTTTTTTTAGAACAAAGTTTAACATCTATTTCAACTTAAGAAAGCTTACAAAAAACAAACTTTAGAAACCCTAAATAGAGTAAATTTATAACCCTATGAGCCTTATTAACCAAGGTAAGCACCCTCTTTTACCTTGGGATAGAACCTTTGTGACCAAATAGAGTAGGAACGATGCTCTATGATGGAGGAAAGAGAAGGAGAGAAAGAGTTTTCAAATTGGGATGTGGGAAGGGGTACATATTGCTTTATAAAGAAGGGGGCAAGCATGAGGTGTCTATGGGACTTTATATGTGTCAATATCCTAGGGCTTCATAGCCATGCAAGAGGACAAATCATAGATGCATGTTGAATATCAAATGTCAGTTCTAAAAGCCCATGGAGACTTCTAGACCATCCCCACCAACCTCCAATCAAACAAATAACTCCATTGGTTGATAGCTTTTAAAGATAAGATCATTTATAAAGAGGGTAATCCCTAAAATGCCCTTGGAGAGAAACACCTTCAAACTGTAAGTAGTGGGATCCCAAAGAGGAACCACTCCCTACTAAAAATTTGAATAATAGAACCTCCAGTCTAAACACACCTAAAAGATATGTTGGAGTGGGTGTAAAATTTTCAAATTTTATTTATGATATACAAAACAATCAAAGTGTAGTAGAGGAATAAAAACATTGACTATATATTCAATTTCTCATAAGGTTACAAAAGAACATCTTAAACTTACATGTAAAGCTACATCATAAGGATCCATGTAGAGGGAAATCTAAACCACATCAAGATTGTCTCCAAGCTTTAACTCCTTAAGCTAGGTCCATAACTTTATGCCATGTCCTCTACATCCTTCACTTAGGTTTGGAAGCATACCCCAACAACAAGGAGAAGAAAAGGAAACATTAGTGAAGGCCGATATGTGCATACTAAAAAGAAAACTTGAGAAATGTAATAACCAAAGGACATCAAGTATAAATGCTTCCCATGCAAGAGATAAGGACTACCCAAAGGGGCATAAAGATAAGAATCATCATCACATGATAAAAGAGGATACTTGCCATAAATAAAACAATAAAGTTGTGCCACACAACCCCACAATCATCACCACTATAAAAACAAAGATGACCAAGGCTTCACATCCTTGAAACCTGATAGAGAATGATGCACTGCCAAACTCCCAATATATAAAGTTGAGCCAAGCTTGACATCCATGAAACTTGGGTATGGGGAACCACCACCTCCATCCCAAAATAGGGGGCACACACCCAAAAACTAATGCAATTACACTACTCTAGTGCTACTGAATCACATAGCATGTAAAATGTAGAGACAAGTGAAAAGTGTAGTCAGATTATACAATGTTGTCGTCACACAATGGACAACACATACATCCACATGAAAGTGGGAACAAGATATCACAATCCACAAATAAACATCTACATCATAGTGGGAACATATCATCAAAATCCCAACATGCACCAAGGCACAAGATAAGAGTCAAGACAATATCTAAGATAACCACAAACAAGATAGTTCACAAGAACCATGATATCAAAAGATAAGAGAAATGTGTATAGGCTATTATCCATAGGACCAAGAGAAAGAATAATATAGGTGAATTGGTCAACATGGAGTAATAGGAGATACAACATACCTCAACTTTAGAGTCCAAAGTCCAAAGTCACTTCCATATCTAAGTCTAGGTCTACAAAGATCTTATTAAATAGATATGTAGATTTTGTGTCAATTTCATTATACATTATTCAAACCCTAAAAACACCTTTCTACATTATGTGAATGAGGTTCTAAAAACTATGCCACATTTTAGATTATCTTTTTATGAACTCAAAAGCTATTTTATTATATTTTTTCTGACTTATAAATATTTAGTTATGAATTTTACAAGTTATTATCTAATCAAATTAATCCAATATATCCACTTTTATTTGAGCATTAGAATTAGGTGACAAGATTAGTATTAAAAGATAGATCTCCTTCTTCTCATTTTATTGACTATTTATGCATATTTATTTGATCAGTGTAGAATTAGTTATTGATTTTACAAAATTGACCAATAGGAAAATTTAGAAAAGCCAACTCAGCAAATTAGAGGAGAGAGAGAAGAGAGAGGGAGATGGATGCAGCTCTGAGTTGGCCCAATCAGATCTGGCCAACTCGATGGTCACTCATTCACATCAGTCGAATCAGGCGCAAAAGGAAGGAGGAGGGAACCACACAAAATTACCATACTACCCTCAGCTGAAAAACAAAAAGAAAGAAGAAAATCGGAGGGTAGAAGCGAGACTACACACAGGGGAAAGCTCAGCCCACCATGGCCAGAGAACAATGAGCTAGGCAGGCCAACAACAAGTGCCATAGACACAGTCATGCACATGTGGTGGTTCCAAAAGCTTCATGACAGTGAGATGAGGCCGGCGAACTATAGAAGGTGCACTGGTCCGTTGGGTCGACAAGATCCAATGTGACCCAAGGTTTCACAACCACCACCACAACTTTAGAGTGGGGAAAAATAAGGGACATCAGTCCCAAAAGGTCGAATGGAGTCACACGAAGTAGGAGAGAAGAAGTCGAGGAAACTAAGACCAAAGGAGGTAGAGTAAAATGCGAAGAAGAACCCAAAGCTACTGTGCAGTAAACCATTCTACATGATCCACCAAACTAGACCATCACATGACCGATACAAGAGGTAAAATATAAGGGTAGATTAATTTGATTGTGTGTGCGAAATTGATTGAACCCCGAAGCTTTCTATCAGTTGCATTAGCCGCTAGAGTCCAGTGAAGAAGATGATTGACTTTTAGGTTTTGGAGTGCTCCAAAGAACCAATTGTAGGTGGAGGAAAAACACTGAAGGTGCGGGAGGAGTTTCTAAGAAACCACTCAAAGAGGGTAAATGATGATCACTCACCGGAGAAAAATGATGGAGAACTCAGTTTTGGGGGTTTCATATTTATAGGGCTTTAGGACCCAAATCTAGGATCATTAGGTTCGGGATCGGAAAAGAAAACCAACACAAGCAAAATCAAGAGAAAGGATCATCAGTAGAGAGAGAACGACAAGGGAAAATCTCGTATTTACTATTTACAGCTGGGCGGACACCTAACCAAGGTAGGAGATGACCCATAGCCATCAAATAGAGCATCTTACAATCAGAAACTGACACAAAATCAAGAAATACCGCATGATAGAAACTTTAGGCGAAAATAAGGAAAATAAGCATGACAGGTGTATCATTCGATTAAACCAAAGTGATATTCAATTAATGCTTTCATTTTCTCTTTCCTTAATTAAGGGTTCTAGAAATATCCAAATTAAACAAAAATTTGCACATAGGTTAAGTTAGACATGTAGATTCTAATTGTGGAGTTAGATTTTCCTTTTAAGAACTTTTAATGTATTTATTTTTCAAAACTTAGTTTCTCTCTACTCATACATTAATGACATTAGGACAATCCAAATTAGGTAAAACTTCATCCTTAAGTTATATTTGATATGTTGAATATGAATTTGTCACCAATTTTACATGTTGGAGTTGTTTGAGTATTTATTTAATATTTTGAAGGTTCTACACACTTTCTCTCTCCTAATTTCTCTTTTTAAGTAAACTTTCTCCAAATTGGATGAAAATTCACCCAAATGCTATACTTATTATGTAGATTACGAATCTAAGATTATTTTATTATTTTAAAGTCATTTATTATTTTATTATATATTTTGGGGAAAACTTAGATCTTCTCTTTCCAAAATAAATTAAATTAATTATTACTATGTGAATAATGTGTAACTTGACTCTCAAGACAATTAGGACCCAAGGAACATGATTTTTAATTTAGATTCCACTTTTGGGGTTTTCTTTAATGAGTTATGCCATAGTTAATATTTGAGCCTATTACCCTCATACTTAACATCATTTTTATTTTATACATCTAATTATGTTCAAAACTTCACCTAAAGATTTATGTGTGATTATTAAGTTCGAATTATCATGTATTCCCCATGTGAATTTTTTATGTTCCATTATTGGTCTAATTATAATGTTAGAAAATTGGGGTACATTAGGATGATTTGTTCAAGTATTACCTCATTAGGGCTATATTAAACCTTGTTTGGCTAAGTACCAAAGGATCAAACTTCTAGGGTAGGGCCCGAGATCTAGTATGTTACACAAACTAAGGTGCAACTAGGTGGACCATGGTTCAAAATATCGAGAAGGGTAAGGGAATATACTATAATGCATGTGATAATTTTCAAAAAAAACCTCCCAGTTGGGTAAATTGCATAAAAGTCCAGAATGTACCTGAAATTGCATATCTTGCACAAACAACATCCAAATTGAATCAAATTTAAAAATTATTCTCATTTTATGATTTCAAGATAGATAAAAAAGTTACATTAAGGTTTAGAACACCTAACTAAGATTCTTAAACAGACTTTCACTGAGGTACTTGTGTATAGACCCTTTTATTAGTACAAATAGTGAATAAATGTTCACCAAACTACTATAAACTCCACTAATTAAATATCAAGGGCATAAAGGATAGAAAGGAAAGGAAAAGTTTGGAAAAGGGCCAAAAATAAAATATGTCCAAGTTTTGGTATGTTACAGAAGGGGTTGGGCACTAAATACTCCTAAAGAGTGAGTATGACATTATGAATACCCCCAGTGAGAGGGTATGGATAGAGATTAATACCAGTGAGTTGTTAGATCATTAAAATACTTCCAGTGAGTGAGTATGACATTATGGTTAACCCCAGTGAGTGGGTATGTAATAGAGAGATTAAGTAAATATGGGTTGAGAAGTTATAGCCAAGATGCAATTTTCATTATATTAAAATATTTTTTGTTATGGATGATTATGTTGTTACACTTATATGCATCATTTTTCTTGCACCCCACGTACTTTGTATATCTCGATATACTGACTATTTTTTTTTGTTTCACGGCGTTTTAGGTAAATTTTAGATATGAAGGTGTCAAGTTATGGCGAACCAGATGAACTCAAATGAAGACATTAAAGCTAACAAAGGAGGATTATCTAGATACTTCTTCTCACATGTAATAGTTCTTATGGTAAAAAAATCGTATGAACCCTCAAAGGGTTATCTATTATACTTTGTAAACAATATTTCTGAGATAATTGAAATTATTTTCTATTTTTTGTTATTTGGTAAAATATGGATCCTTGAGAATTTAGGTAATGACTCTCAAATTTAAGGTCCTTCCTTAGTTGGGGGATGCTAAAAAGTGAGGTCGTTACATGTTCTTTGGGTTGTCTTTATGTGATGAATTCATACTTTGATCTTAGTTATTTTTCTAATAAGGACGTAGTATCCCCCCCTAAATCCCAATACACTTTGGTGAGTTTTCTTTTAGCAAAGTTGTTAAAGACATAAATGTTATGTTTGACATGACTACTAGATAGAAAATAATTTTTGGGTGTTTGCAAGATGAGCATGCTCTTGATTTCTTCTTGCTATTCCTATCAATGGTCTTGACTGCATGTGTCACTAATAGAGTATCATACCATTCTCATGTATCATTTTATGTTTCCTCTACTATTAGTAGACGATGTGTGTCTAGTTAGAATCAAGGCGCACTTGAATACTTTTGGAGAACATGAGGTTCATTATAGGGTCCTTCCAAGTTTGAAGTACATGTGATATTATTAGGGATGTTATGTATGATGTATTTAGACAAGCAAGAGTTACTGCTAAGAAAGAGATACATGTAAGGCTTTAACTGATCAACAAGAGGGGAGAACAATACTTAGACCAGTGGATGTTTTAATTTTTGACAGAGGTGGAGGGAAACATGCGTGTGTGGATCTAACATGGGGTTCTTTGTTAGATAGTTTGAAAGATGAAGATTTTGTCATGGGACATGCTACCTTGAAGTTATCCTGACCAAGTGGCCACACATGAAAAAACATGTATGGACAATCATCATGTTTTTATATTTTTGGGATTTGATACTTTCGACTTCTTAATATGAGAACTTGTGGACCTTCTCAAAGAGGTTCAAAGGTGAAAGCATGTAAAATTCCAAATCTAATATTCTGTATATGAAATCGGAATATGCACCCTACATATCTAGCAAGTCGTGTTAAAATAAACGATTGTATAGATTACCAAAATTCATTTATCACCACCTATTATTTAGTATACCGTTGCAGTAATTTATGTTTAGATATTCTACTAGTTTATTAACTAGGTTGTGCATTCGCACCAGTACTCACTAGCAATTAATTTGAGTTTATCCAACGACTGGCAGATATTCAATCATGGCTTTCCGCGAGTGAGAATTTCACCCCATTATTTTTGTGTGTTTCCCCAGAAGCAACACATGAGAAGGCGGGTGTCGTTGGCGCCAACAGTTCTTTAACTAAGCGCGTACAAGAAGCAGATCGACCAGAGTCGAGATACCACTCTTTAACTAAGCGCGTATGAGAAGCATAAGAAGCAGAGCATAGCGCCGTTCCCGGGGACTCTGTCAGTGCCTAACTGCCGATCGACCTGACCTGAGCGGATCAGATGGGGTTCGTGCTGAACGCTAGTGCCGACAAGGTCATGCTGCAGTTGCTGCGACGAGTGGTTCGTGGCACACCAACCGGCGGTCAGCCTCCTTGCGATTCAGCCACGGCGGACTCGATTTACCGTCTCATTCCGACGGTGAACGTGTACGGTACGGATCCCTGGAACGTGAGGGATCTGCTTGTTGCCGAAGCGGCAAGGACGCGAACGCCGGCGGCGCATTTTCACCGGGGCCATGCTGTCTTCTTCTCGCCGAGGTCGACGCGCTGCAGGTCGGGGTCGCGGCAGATAGCAGGTGGAGGGTCCTGGCAGAGCAGCCAGAGAGTGGACATCAAGAACGCAAGCGGCGAGGTGGTCGGTGAGAAGGTAGTTCTGAAGTTGACCTTCTTTCGTCCAGACGAGGAGGAGGACGCCGTGAGGCCGACGCGGATGGCGTACCTGATGTACGAATACGCTTTGCGTTCAGCGTCATCGGATGCACAGGAGATGTGGTCATCTGCAAGACGACGATGAACCCGCGTCGATTGGCAAGGAGAGTACACCTTGAGCAGGCTGGGGCGCGGAGGGCCTAGCTAGGAGGGATGATTCGCTTTACTAAACCATAGCCGGCGATCTCGTACCCTCCTTGATGTTAGCGCGGTGGTGATATTTCCTGACTGTGTCGATGAATTAAGGTGTTGGTGTCGAGGATTTAATCCTGCATAACATTATTAATCAATCTCTTACGCTGCTTGTGGATTATAGACTTTGTTGTAGTTTGTATAGACTTTTGAATCTTTTGAGATCAATCTTGTGGTTTTTCTTTGAATGTATATGCGAGAGTTTGAGATTTAGATTCTGAGTTCAATGGATACATGTCAGATTTGCCTTCTTATTTCTGCAGCCGACCTTAATCATTTACTTGGTCAGGCTTTGTCAAGATTTGCAGACTGTATTTTTGCACCATGTGTCCACTAGAATCAGCAGATATCTATATACATGTTTAATTCTTGAACTTAATTCCCAAAATGACACATTTTGGGGCAATGCGTCCCTTGTAGAGACGTATTGCTTTCTCGCGAGGCAATGTATCCCGCTTCAGGACGCACTGACCCCACACAAGGATAATGCGCCTCGGACTAGGATGCATTGCTTTGCGACGGAGCAATGTGTCTCGATCTGGGACGCATTGGTCCCACCCGAGAACAATGTGTCCCGGAGTTGGATGCATTGCCCTTCGGTGGGGCCAATGCGTCGTGATGTGGGACGTATGTGTCTCACATGGTGACACACCTAATGTGTCCCCATGCAGGACACATTGCTGACAATGCGTCCCGCATCAGGACACATTGTTGTTTTACAAAAAAAAATCATCCATTATTGTTCTTTAATGCATAATATTTGTATATTAACAACATTGATTATATTTGCACATTTACTATTGTTTCACTTGTATTGCTTCCTAATTGATTATATAAGAAAAAATTAATCTAAAAAAATGATATATCATTAAAAATAAG
This sequence comes from Alisma plantago-aquatica, assembly GCA_963693085.1. Taxonomy (NCBI): domain Eukaryota; kingdom Viridiplantae; phylum Streptophyta; class Magnoliopsida; order Alismatales; family Alismataceae; genus Alisma; species Alisma plantago-aquatica. The sequence continues at coordinate 673,070,374 of OY856413.1, read as the reverse complement.
GTTAAAACATGAACCAACTTGATGAGAAAATAATACACAACAGAACAATCTGATAGATCCAAAATGAACCAATATGATATCATAATATGATAGATCCACATACAAGCCAAATAAATACCTGAACAAAGGCATATATACAATACTACACAACATGTATAAAACTATAAAAATCTAAGCACATCCTCCACGCCCACGACATCCTTCATAGTTGGTATCAATGTGTTCATGTCGGGGTCATTCTTTATCAAATATAGATGGAACAGAACTCAATGTTGTAATAGAGTCAGGTAATGGATGTCCATGCTCATCATCAGCTTCAGTCAATGACTCATCATCATGATCACTATTATTATCACCTCTGTGATCACTATCATTATCACCTTCATGATCACTATTATCATCACCTTCTTGTTCACTCTCCTCAACCTCAACACCAATACTCTCAATAGTAGGATTTTGAGAGAATTCAGGTGGTTGATTCCATTCAACAGTTACATTACTGCTACATGGTTGAGATTCAAATTGATTCAACAAACTAATGAAATTAGATTGTTGGTGGAAAGATATTTTTTCAAGAAACACATCAATATAGGCATCAGATGAAAGTACGAACAAGATTCTATATGCATCATCATCATCAACTTGTATGAGCATATGATCTTCTCTAGGGAAATGATACGATATATTGATAGAGAAGTGGTTGAGATTGATGTCAAGTATTGTATGGATATATGATTTTAGTTTGGAGAGGGTATTGATAAGTGAAATATTTATGGGTCTAACAGATCGACTAGAATAAGACCCATCTGAGAGAAACTGATCATTATATCGAAGCTTGACAATTCGTGAATGTGAACTAGATGCCATGTTCCTATCATTGTAAAACAGTAATTCAGATTTTATAACAGTAATTTAACTTTAGAACAATAATTAACATGAATTAATATTTTATAGCATGAATTAATATTTCATAACATGAATTAACTTTTTCAAATATTGACATCAATTTTAGAAGAGTAGTTAAGATTTTAGAACGAAAATCTTGAATTTGGAAATAAATTTGAAACAATATTTTTCTATAACATTAACATTCTACAACAATAATTTTGGAATTTGGAACAATAATTTTTGAACAGTAATTAACATTCATGTGTCATTTTTTATAACATTATTTTAGTAATGTGGAATCAAATAGTAGCAACACAATTATTTTATTTTTAATATTGCATAGTAATTTTAGGTTCAAATTTTTGAATCTAAAAATATAACAGAGAAATTACCTCAAATTGCGAGATCTCAAAACCCATGAACAGAAAGAAGAGAAAGAATCCCGGCCAGGCAGCGAAGCAATAGAAGAATAGCTCCAAGATCGCCCGGAATCAGCTCCAAGATTGCTCGAAATCGGCTCCAAGCAATAGAAATCCGAGCACACCACTCCAAAGCAATGGAAGTAGAGAAGAAGTTGAAGAAATGGATGAATGGTGTGGGTTTGGGGGGTGATCTCGTCTCCTTTATATAGGAGACCAATACGTCCCCAATGGGGACGCATTGCCCCCCCCCCCACGTAGCAACGACCGCGGCTCACAACGACTATTTTTCAATGGTCGGGGGAGCAATGCGTCCCCAGCCGGGATGCATTGCCCCAACTAGCCGTTGGGACGTCTCGGGAAGGGACGTATTGTCCCACCGAAGGGCAATGCGTCTCGATTCGGGACACAATGACCCCACACGGGAGCAATGTATCCCGGCCCGGGACGCATTGCACTCCGGTGGGACCAATGCGTCCCAGTTCAGGTCGCATTGCTTTGTCGCATAGCAATGCGTCCTGGTCCGGGACGCATTGCCCCTCTGTGGGTCCAATACGTCCTGGTCCGGGACGCATTGCCTCGTGAGAAGCAATGTGTCTCCACAGGGGACACATTGCCTCACGAGCTGCCTCCAAAATTTGTCATTTTGGGAATTAAGTTCAAGAACGTGCCATCATGGGAATTAAAATGGCCAAACGTGTCATTTTGATTTTTTTGCCTTAATTTTATTGACTAATGATATCGTTATGAAGACAATCGATCCTTCAGTTGGAGAAATTTCTTTATAAATTAGGTGGAATAACGAAAATTTTGATGGTCAGATTTTATACGATCCTACAGTTGTTGTATCCAAATTAAGAAATGTGTAGCCCAGTTTCAGTGATGTACATGTGAGCAAATTTGAGATTTTGATTCTAATCTTACAGATATTAAACTGAACGGCCTCTCATTTACTACAGCTGAACGTTTCTCTTGTCAGCCATCCGCAGACCGCAGTTCTGCACCTTTAATTCCACTACCATGACGAGCATCTCCAGGTTTATCGAAACGACGAGTAATTCGTTGTCAAGTAGAGAAAGAAACGAAATAGGCTTTTACATACATACTTTTTAAAAAAATATAGTGACGGAAATGTTAATGTTTGAATACTAAATTTGATTCTACTACACAAAGGGCTAAGCAAAATATACATGGTACTATCAAATTTATAATTAGATAATACATGTTTGAAGGGCATCTCCTTTATTTCTTGTTTCACATTATTAATTCAGGGAATGATAAGGCTGTGATGATCCGGAGTAATTGTTGAACAAATATGGATTTGACTTTCTTCAATCTCATATGTTAAATTTCTTACATGACCTATCAAACCGGGTCGATATCTGTGAACACTCATGGGTCGACCGTCTGAGTCAGGTTTGAAAATTACTTCAAACTATACACAATTGTTTAATTAGTGGGTGGCCTACAAACACTCGTGAGTGCCCACTTAACTAAATTAAATATATAGTTTACAATTACTTAAAATAAATATGATGTACTTACTACCCATTACTTGTTAACAAGTTCCACTCCGAATTCGAACTTGTCCAACAAGATCTAATATCGGAGAGCGAGATATTGGAAAAAATAAATCTACGTCTACTATACTATCTAATTGTTCTATCAAACTCAATATGAAGTTGTAATACAAGTAACATAATCTAGTTTGTCGATCATAATCATACATTAGAGAATTTTAATTATATATTAGAGAATTTTACATACAAAGTATGTGGTTGACTGATTATAAATATTAAACAACATGTTTATTTTGTTTGATTGCAACAATTTATAGTAGTTAATTGTTTTTGTGTCATATTTCATCTAAAAATACTAGAGAACGATCTCTTTCACCATTATAGTAGCAATTTGTAAAATATGTTTTATTTGAACATGTATTATACATGTATCCACATGTGACTTGCAGCCCATTGGGACGAGTTTAGATTTTTTCTACTTTGTCCGACCCATTTAGAATTACACTTTTTTAACCAGCACCCGCAAGACCCAAATTCATAATGAATCAACCCAAAACCATCCCACACCCGTTTGATAGGTCTGTATATGACTAAACTACAACTTCCTCCTCCCACCTTATTAGAAAGAATAATAAACATATAAAACCAAATGACAGGAATTAGTATAATATAATAACTGAAACATCATTCAACATATGATGAATATAGATAACCCAACATAATGATCCTGAACTACTACTTTCCAAATACGTTAACATGCAAACACATAATCTCTTTCTGAAACATCATTCAATGTCACAGGGAAGGATTGATTTCAGTGAGATCTTTTTCCGAACCACAGTGATAATTCTCGATATAATCCAAACACACCGAAAGGTACAAAGGATGGTAGTTTTTTTCTCTCTCTCAAAGGCATGATACATAAACAAGTTTCGGTATTAGTAATAAAAAATAGAACTATTATATTATTAACTACTTATGTTCTCCCTCACGACAATGGTGACATCACATAAAGAAAAGGTACAACCTAAATGTATATACAAGATCAGTTGCAGAGGGAAATATGGTCATTTCAAACTACCATTCAATGCATGAAGACTATATGACTTGTTCATCTTGAAACATCCTTTTTAGGCATTAAAGGAATACAAGAAAATATTGTCCCTATTCAAAAGGAAGTGTAGTAAACAAGTAGGTTGGTAACAAGTCAACATTAAAGATTGCAAAAAGTAATGTAAAATTAATTCCTACAAGTGAAAATTACCAATGAGGTGGAGTTCTTCCCTTTAAAGTATTTATAATAATAAATGGAAAAAAATATTCCAAAAATATTATGAGAGAGACTAGCCATATTATAACACATGGGCCCACTTCCCAATATTCTAGTAGAGTTTCAGGAATGACGATTGGTCCACAGACTACCACTAGCCTTAACTGCGCATTTTGTCCTCACCCACACATAAGTTGGGGTCAATTTCCTGACTGATCACTCATCCTAGTACTACTCTAAGTTGAGCATTCTTAACTATGGAGTTCTTAGTGATAGACTCCCTAAAAAGGAGGTGCACCTTGGCGATGTGGGTAGTCCAATCATTCTTTTTAAGATCATTTTATCTGAGGTCCCAAATCATGAAAAGTTACAATCTCCCCCACATAGACTCTTGATGACCTCATCAAGGCTCAACTATATGGCCTCATAATATTTCTTCATTTCAGTGTAGACCCAGAATGCCCCATGGACACCCAACTCCCGATCACAGAATACGAGCACAAGGGTGGCTACATCACTCTGGACAACCATTTTCAACATGTATGGACCGCAAGGCTCAAGACTGGCATGCCACATGTCCATGTGGGCCCCACCTATTGGAGGGGTTATGACTGTGATACCATTTGTAACACTCAAGCCCACTTACCAAGGCTCTATTAGAGTTTCATAAATGATGATTGGCCTCACAAGTCACCACTAACCTTATGCGCTTTGTCCTCACTCACACACAAGTAATACTCAACGTCCTGACTGGTCATCCATTCTAGTACTACTCCAAATTGAGCATGTTTAACTATATAATTCTTAGTGATAGACTCCCTAAAAAGGAGGTGCACCTTAGTGATATGGGTGATCCAATCATTCTTTTTAAGATCATTTTATCCAAGGCCTCAAATCCTAAAATGTTACAAATATCTAAACAAGGATCAAGACCCACCAATCTCAATATAGCATAGGAGAAATAAAACACCAATGCCTAATCTATATGTTAGATTTGCCTTTGTATTTCTGAAGAAAACCTTATTTAGTCAGTCATATTTGTTAATGATCTACAAACTACATGTAACGTCTATCTCGAGAAAATAAGATTAACTGATGCGGAAGCGTTCACTAAGCAGCGGATAACCAAAAATCACTAAAAATTAAAACTTTTTGTGAAGAGATCTTTAAATGGTAAAGTTTTTTCATAAAGCAACAGGATAAGTTATTTACAAACTGATCCATCAGTACATCTCTATAAGGTCGTATCTCAAGATTACAATCATCAACTACCATGTTAACTATATAAGGCAAGATACAGAAATCTCGAGGTACTGGACCAAAAACTCGAAAGTACTAACTATTACTCCGAGGACCTGAGAGTACAGAGACGACACATAGGACTCTAACTACATCTATTCGTGGCATAACATCTAGTGTCCCCACCTGAAACTTCACTGCTGTCCCTGGTACTGTTGATGCTGCCCTTCAACTATTGAAGGATTTCTGCCTCCTCACCCACGTCCACCTAAAAATATGTTTCCCACGGAGTGAGACAATTATAAAATTGTCCCAGTGAGAGTTATAACTCTTCGCTAGAAACATAATTATTGCAGCTTAAGAGAATAAATGTACACAAAGAAGTTATATTTGTCTAGGAGTAGTTAAAACAATGTTTAACAGATTAAACCATTCTTCCTTTTAAAGCAGTACAACTATAATTTGATCAACCCATATGTCATTTATCTTTTAAGAAATAGAAGAACATGTATGGCATTTATTTACTTATAAAACCATCATTACAACACTAACTCTCTTTAGACTTAGATCATATATCTAATGTCTGACATTATTATTGGGGAGTCATGGCCTATAGCCATACTTTTTCTCACAAAGTGTTAGAATCTCAATTCCTCAATTTATCAAATACCTTTCTAAATTTATCATCATGATTATAGAATCTAGGTACTTGAACTCATAATTTACCGTTCACTAGGTATCATAGCATATCATTATACTTGAAGCATGTAAAGTAATTACAATACATAAGATATCATAATCCTTACATGGATATGATCACCTCTTTATGAAAACCTGCATGATCAATATTTACTAATAACATGCATATTGTATCATAACAACACCATATAGGTTCTTCTCAAATTATATATGTGATACCACGGTCGTGCTACCTTGCACGGTCGTGCAACAAAGGACCCACCACGACCGTGTCATAATACCATGACTGGTTTCTAGGGTTAGGATTCTCATTTAATCCAAATAGAGTTATTCAACCTCTTAACTAGATTAGGAATAGTGATTCCTATCTCATTTCTCAATCATGGAGTTTCATGCTTAAAAGCATAACTCAGAATTAGGGTTACTTGTTCATATCGTCACATCTCTCTAGATTAGGGTTTACTATTCACATAGCATCACATTACCCTAGATTAGGGTTTACTATTCACATAGCATCACATTACCCTAGATTAGGGTTTACTATTCACATAGCATCACATTACCCTAGATTAGGTTTTACTATTCACATAGCATCACATTACCCTAGATTAGGGTTTACTATTCACATAGCATCATTATGTATGAAGATTACTTCCATTCATGTCTTCACTTAGGTTAAGATTCATTGATCATCATAATTAGGGTTTCCATGATCCCATTGTAAAGGATCATACCCTAATTATGTGTATTCATGCATGTTGGAAGTATATTACTTGATTCTCATTCATATTAGGAGTCTTCTCTCCCCTCTAAATTATTAGATGATGTTTACATCTCTTATGATTAGGTTAGGTCAATTCAACCTTGATAACATAAGTCACATTATTACTACAATGTTCATTAGGGTTTGCTTGATCAAGAGGTGTTGACTACTTAAACCCATCAAGGGTACTTTAGTAATGTTCACCATTGATCATAACATGCTTCAATCAACTAATTACTTGTTCCCTTAATGTCTTTAGATATCATTAGGATTTTAGATTAATCAACCATTAAACCATCTAAGCCTTTAAAGCATTAAGCATTCTTGACCTTAAGAGACCCCAAACGGTTTTACACTTTCAACCTCCAAACGGTTTGAAACCGCATGACCACCAAATGGTCTTGAGACCGTTTGGTCCAAACACCCTCAAAACCACATGGACCAAAAAGTGTATTAACACTTCCAATTGAGTTAGGGTTTTCAATGTTGAACACCTCAATCGTTCATGCCATGGTTAACCATTTATCAATTGAGCCAATTAAGTTAATACTCAACTGATGTGACCCTCAATTGATCCTCAATTGATCACCAATTAGGGTTTGTATGGATTGGATTAGGGTTGGAATCGATCATCCTTCAACATGCATCAATATGAGCTTAATTGATGTTGAACCCATTGAACCATCACTCAATTGGGTCATGACCTGACCCCAAACGGTCTTGAGGTCGTTTGGATAACCTCCAAATGGTCTTGAGACCGTTTGCCCATCATATCATCAACATCCAAGTCAACCAATTAAGGTTTGGATCATTGGATTGATCATCAAATCAACAATTGATTACACTTTAACTTAGTAACATTGGATCATCAATTGCTTAACCATACTCACCCCTAGACCTCCAAACGGTCTTGGGTCACCTCCAAACGGTCTTGAGACCATTTGGATGAGCTCCAAACGGTCTTGAGACCGTTTGGCTCATCCAACCCTTGGATTCTAGTGAAAATCTATCAACGATTGGTCTATCGAGTTAATCAACAAATCAGCACTTAATTGTAATATGATTTGGTACCTTTGGACCTTCAATTGGTCAACTATACTTAACCCCAGACCTCCAAACGGTCTTGGGTGATCCCCAAACGGTCTTGAGACCGTTTGGGTGATCCCCAAACGGTTTTGAAACCGTTTGGGTCAATCAACCCAAAACATCATCTCATTCACTTGCAAAATCAGCATTTAGCTGATTAGGGTTCATACCACATCTTTGGATCTTCAAACACATATCCATACTTCACCCTAGACCTCCAAACGGTCTTGGGTGACCCCCAAACGGTCTTGAGACCGTTTGGGTGATCCCCAAACGGTTTTGAAACCGTTTGGGCTAATCAACCCAAAATCTCAAATTAACTCATTGGAATTTCAACACTAATTCCGATTAGGGTTTGCCCAATTGATTAGCCTTCAACTCATGATTCCTTGAGAATTAACCCCTCAAATTTGGTGAGTTATTAACCAAAATAATTAGGAACAGTAATCTCAAAAGGTCAACGCTTGGTAAACGCACTCAAACGGTTTTGAAACCGTTTGCCCAAAAAGGTCAATTTAATCAGGTTAAAAATCAGCACGTAATCCAATTAGGTTTATCTAATTGATTTGCCTTCAAATCACGATTCCTTTGGACTTAATCCCTCAAATTTGGAGGGTTATCAACCAATATAATTATGAACAGGAATCCCAAACGGTCAACCCTTGGTCAACTCAACCAAACGGTCTTGGAGACTGTTTGCTCCAACCGACCTTGTGAAACCGTTTGCCCCTCAAACGGGTTTGCAAACCCCCAAACGGTTTTGCAAAACCGTTTGGCCAAGGGTGCAAGACCGTTTGCTAAAGTAACATTGGTATTCACGCCCCCTTCTTCTACCTCCAGATCCAGGTCTGTTCTTCATGGTTTTAGTTGCAAGAAAGCAAGGAAGGATGGGGGAAAGAAGAACAAACTACTTTTGCAAGAAAGAAAGATGCATAACAAAGTTTAAGGGTTTAGAGTTATAAAATCCACCTTAGAACCAGCTCTAGAGCTCCAAGCTTCGAAGCTTTAATGGTGTCTTGAGATCCACAGTTCGTCCAAGGTTTCTTCTTCAAGAATTGGTTGGAAAGGATGGTTAGAAAGAAGAACTTAGTAAGAAAAACTAGCAAACCAACCTTGTATCATGATTTCCTCCATGAATCCGAGCTAGAAGATAACCAAAGCTTACCCAAACCTACTTGGCCGTTCTCCCCTTCTCCTGAGATCCTTCCTTAGTTGGCCACAGCAAGAGATAAGTGAAGAGAGAAAGGGAAACGATCCCTTGATCGTGGAAAGAGCTTGCTTATATATTTTTGGGCATATTTCCAAAGCAATGATAAATACTTCTTCTCTTTTACATCTATATCCTCCACGCCCCTCTCATACTTATTTGCCACGTTCCTCCCATCTCATAACATGCAAACTTATCTCTCAAACTTGGTTTAGAGGAAAAGAAGCCAAACACTTTATTAAGTTATACATATATAAGGGTCATTTTGCATACATCTTGATTATTCAATTACAATGATTATCCTTTTTATATGGTTACTCAAATGAGGTGCCCCCCCCTCATTTTCTTTATTCCACTTTATGCTAAAAAGCATGAGAGGTACTCTAGAGGGTATATTTTACATGTTGCACCCTATGTTTTGGGTAAATTGCACTTTACACCAAAACTAGGTTTTAAAGTACAAGGATTGCTCTACAAGCTATATTTTGGTGCCCAAGCTTGGGGAATCCATAACACCACATCATATTCATTCTTATGATGTTTCATCATCAGAGGAACATCTTAACATGTGCAATTTTCAAATTAACCCCTCTAATTGGGTAATTTGCACATAGGTCCCTATTAAATAAAACAATCTTACAACATTGTTCAAAAAGGGTAGAAATGAAAATATAGATTCTTCTAAAGCTTTAATGACATATCAAGGGTTAACCACAAGCCTTTAATCATAATTTTAAGCAAAACACCTAGGGTTAGTTTATAACCCAGGTCAGGGGTGTTACAAATTATAAACCCCTAACAAGGATTTCGTCCCTGAAATCCCAGGAAAAGGAGGGACAGATTATTCATTAGTAAGGCCCTCAAGTTTCCCCATATTATCTCAAAATTATGATGATATTATGGATTTGTAATTCACACAAAGTCCCTTTCATTAATTACTTCTTATCACTGTTTATGTTTGTGCAAAGCATAAACCCCTAACATAAGGTGTCCATACTTTTGAAAGGAAGAAGCATAAAAGAACATTCTTCTAGTATCACCCAAGAATGTTTACCAAAAGAGAAACATACATACCTTAACACAGATAATTCACTCAGCAATCCTTTATTTATTTGAAACAGTTCACTAAGAAAGTTTGCTAATCAATTAATTTGGAAATATTCACTGAGAAGATTCACTAAGCAATTTGTCTTGGAAGATTTCACTAAGTAAATTTACTAAGTATGTTGTCTCAAGAGCTTTCACTGAAGGAGTTCATTGAATATGCTTACTAAGTATTTACGGAGGAAATTCACTGAGTATGTTCACTAAGTATGTTTACTAAGTATATTCACTAAGTATTCACTGAGGAAATTCACTGAGTATGTTCACTAAGTATGTTTACTAAGTATATTCACTAAGTTTTCACTGAGGAAATTCACTAAGTATATTCACTAAGTATTCACTAAGGAAGTTCACTAAGTATATTCACTGAGGAAATTCACTGAGTATATTCACGAAGTATATTCACTGAGGAAGTTCACTAAGTATTCACTAAGAAAGTTCACTAAGTATTCACTGAGGAAATTCACTGAGTATATTCACTGAGGAAGTTCACTGAGTATATTCACTAAGTATTCACTAAGGAATTTCACTGAGTATATTCACGAAGTATTCACTAAGGAAGTTCACTGAGTATATTCACTAAGTATTCACTAAGGAAGTTCACTGAGTATATTCACTAAGTATTCACTGAGGAAGTTCACTGAGTATATTCACGAAGTATTCACTAAGGAAGTTCACTGAGTATATTCACTAAGGAAGTTCACTGAGTATATTCACGAAGTATTCACTAAGGAATTTCACTGAGTATATTCACTAAGGAAGTTCACTGAGTATATTCACTAAGCATTCACTAAGGAAGTTCACTAAGTATATTCACTGAGTATTCACTGAGGAAATTCACTGAGTATATTCACGAAGTACATTCACTGAGGAAGTTCACTAAGTATTCACTAAGAAAGTTCACTAAGTATTCACTGAGGAAATTCACTGAGTGTGTTCACTAAGTATATTCACTAAGTATACACTAAGAAGATTCACTGAGTATATTTATTTAGAAGTTTCACTTAGCTTTTCTCATTAATTTCCTTATACTCTCTAGATTATTTCAAAATAATTACCTAATCAGAGTAATAAAAAGATAACAATCTAAGAGTTTCATACTTGCCTTATCTACAATATCCATATACCTGGCCAGGGTATATAAGTATTGAGATTAGGTAGTATGTATTTTACTTATCATCATATTCCTCACTTTTCATATCATTATATACACAAGATTTACCATACTAGATTATTCTTCAGGTATCACATCTATATCTCATCTTTTAATACACAATTAAGGGAGATTATAAATTGTTTTAAAGAATACTGAGTAAGATATAAGTTCTTATCTCCCTTGTGTCCTTCTAGGACTTAGTCAAAGGAATTCAAAAATAGCTAATTTTCATATCTTTAACACATAAAACCCTGATATGAAATATCAAAACAAAACTTATTTCATCTGACCTGTCTGGGACGTCTGTCCACGTCCTCTATTATTATATTGCCTCCCTTGTGAGCCTTGCAGACTCTGTCCTTGAGGTTGAGTCATTATTGTATTCTTGTCTGGACAATCCTTTTCCAGATGTCCTGGTTGTCTACATTGGTAACAAATCATGGGTTCAAAGTGTCTATACGATCCAGTTACCGATATTGATGCTATGTCAGAGGGTCTTCTTGGTGTACTACTATGATCCCTACTTCCACTTGACATCCATTGTGTCTGGGTAGGAAATCCTGATATTGCTGTCGGTATAGAAAATCTTGGCTTCTTAAAACTTGCAGGCCTTTGATCTTGAGGCTGGGTGTACATCTTCTTACTACTTGTCTGTTGTTTCTCGATTTCCGACCTCTCTATCCTTCTTAATGACTCCACAAAGGTGGAAAACCTTTCTCTGTTCTCTAAGGCAGACACAGGAGTGGCTAGTTCAGCGTTCAATCCCTTTTCAAAACACTGAATTCTTTCTTCATCACTAACTACCATTTGTGGAAAAAACCGCAGCAACTCCATGAACTTAGCTTCATATTCGCTAACGTTCATCTGTCCTTGTGTGATCTTCTCAAATTGAGAGATCTTCTCATCTAGATACGTCTTAGGGAAGTATCTATTGACGAATTCTCGTCGGAATACCTCCCATCCTATTTCTTCACCTGGTCTCTTATCTTCCTCTATCATCCACCAATTACCAGCACTCCATTTTAGGAGGTATACCGCATGTTTTACCTTTTCAGCTTCAGGAATATCAAGGATCCTGAAAGCCTTTTCCAGCTCTGTCAACCATAGATCAGCATTTGCTGGGTCAGATGTACCAGCATAGTCTATGGCTCCCACCCTGCGAAGTCTCTCAAAAGTCTTTCCGACTCTATAACCTTCCTGATGGGCTGGTGCCCTAGGTGCAGATGGTGGCACCCTATCTGCTATGTGTGTTATGGCTGTCAGGAATTTATTAAATAAATCATGGAGAGTTGGGTTTTCTATCTCAGCTGGGTCAATCTGGGGCTGTTCAGGTACATGCCCCTCCCTATTTTGGTCTCCTGCACATCGTCCTGGTGCAGTAGTATTGCCCTCAGCAGCATGCTCTTCATGTGATCCAGACATCTTCAAGTTCTTCTTCTCCTATGAGAGCAGAAGATACTATCAGATAATCTAGAAAACACTTAGAACAGACTCAACAACCTTAGTCCTATGTCTCTGTAGACTCAGCAAACCTAGAGCTCTGATACCACTAAATGTAACGTCTATCTCGAGAAAACAAGATTAACTAATGCGGAAGTGTTCACTAAGCAGCAGATTAACAAAAATCACTAAAAATTAAAACTTTTTGTGAAGAGATCTTTAAATGGTAAAGCTTTTTCATAAAGCAACATGATAAGTTATTTACAAACTGATCCATCAGTACATCTCTATAAGGTCGTATCTCAAGATTACAATCATCAACTACCATGTTAACTATATAAGGCAAGATACAGAAATCTCGAGGTACTGGACCAAAAACTCGAAAGCACTAACTATTACTCTGAGGACCTGAGAATATAGAGACGACACATAGGACTCTAACTACATCTATTTGTGGCATAACAACCAGTGTCCCCACCTGAAACTTCACTGTTGTCCCTGGTACTGTTGATGTTGCCCTTCAACTATTGAAGGATTTCTGCCTCCTCTCCCACGTCCACCTAAAAATATGTTTCCCACGGGTGAGACAATTATAAAATTGTCTCAGTGAGAGTTATAACTCTTCTCCAGAAACATGATTATTGCAGCTTAAGAGAATAAATGTACACAAAGAAGTTATATTTTTCTAGGAGTAGTTAAAACAATGTTTAACAGATTAAACCATTCTTCCTATTAAAGCAGTATAACTATAATTTGATCAACCCATATGTCATTTATCTTTTAAGAAATAGAAGAACATGTATTGCATTTATTTACTTATAAAACCATCATTACAAAACTAACTCTCTTTAGACTTAGATCATATATCTAATGTCTGACATTATTATTGGGGAGTCATGGCCTGTAGCCATACTTTTTCTCACAAAGTGTTAGGATCTCAATTCCTCAATTTATCAAATACCTTTCTAAATTTATCATCATGATTATAGAATATAGGTACTTGAACTCATAATTTACCATTCACTAGGTATCATAGCATATCATTATACTTGAAGCATGTAAAGTAATTTCAATACATAAGATATCATAATCCTTACCTGGATATGATCACCTCTTTATGAAAACCTGCATGATCAATATTTACTAATAACATGCATATTGTATCATAACAACACCATATAAGTTCTTATCAAATTTATTATGTGATACCACGACCGTGCTACCTTGCACGGTCGTGCAACAAAGGACTCACCACGACTGTGTCATAATACCACAGCTGGTTTCTAGGATTAGGATTCTCATTTAATCCAAATAGAGTTATGCAACCTCTTAACTAGATTAGGAATAGTGATTCCTATCTCATTTCTCAATCATGGAGTTTCATGCTTAAAAGCATAACTCAAAATTAGGGTTACTTGTTCATATCATCACATCTCTCTAGATTAGGGTTTACTATTCACATAGCATCACATTACCCTAGATTAGGGTTTACTATTCACATAGCATCACATTACCCTAGATTAGGGTTTACTATTCACATAGCATCACATTACCCTAAATTAGGTTTTACTATTCACATAGCATCACATTACCCTAGATTAGGGTTTACTATTCACATATCATCATTATGTATGAAGATTACTTCCATTCATGTCTTCACTTAGGTTAAGATTCATTGATCATCATAATTAGGGTTTCCATGATCCCATTGTAAAGGATCATACCCAAATTATGTGTATTCATGCATGTTGGAAGTATATTACTTGATTCTCATTCATATTAGGAGTCTTCTCTCCCCTCTAAATTATTAGATGATGTTTACATCTCTTATGATTAGGTTAGGTCAATTCAACCTTGATAACATAAGTCACATTATTACTACAATGTTCATTAGGGTTTGCTTGATCAAGAGGTGTTGACTACTTAAACCCATCAAGGGTACTTTAGTAATGTTCACCATTGATCATAACATGATTCAATCAACTAATTACGTGTTCCCTTAATGTCTTTATATATCATTAGGATTTTATATTAATCAACCATTAAACCATCTAAGCCTTTAAAGCATTAAGCATTCTTGACCTTAAAAGACCCCAAATGGTTTCGCACTTTCAACCTCCAAACGGTTTGAAACCGCATGACCACCAAATGGTCTTGAGACCGTTTGGTCCAAACACCCTCAAAACCGCATGGACCAAAATGTGTATTAACACTTCCAATTGAGTTAGGGTTTTCAATGTTGAACACCTCAATTGTTCATGCCATGGTTAACCATTTATCAATTGAGCCAATTAAGTTAATACTCAACTGATGTGACCCTCAATTGATCGTCAATTGATCACCAATTAGGGTTTGTATGGATTGGATTAGGGTTGGAATCGATCATCCTTCAACATGCATCAATATGAGCTTAATTGATGTTGAACCCATTGAACCATCACTCAATTGGGTCATGACCTGGCCCCAAACGGTTTTGAGGTCGTTTGGATAACCTCCAAACAGTCTTGAGACTGTTTTCCCATCATATCATCAACATCCAATTCAACCAATTAAGGTTTGGATCATTGGATTGATCATCAAATCAGCAATTGATTACACTTTAACTTAGTAACATCGGATCATCAATTGCTTAACCATACTCAACCCTAGACCTCCAAACGGTCTTGGGTGACCTCCAAACGGTCTTGAGACCATTTGGATGATCTCCAAATGGTCTTGAGACCGTTTGGCTCATCCAACCCTTGGATTCTAGTGAAAATCTATCAAGGATTGGTCTATCGAGTAAATCAACAAATCAGCACTTAATTGTAATATGATTTGGTACCTTCGGACCTTCAATTGGTCAACTATACTTAACCCCAGACCTCGAAACGGTCTTGGGTGATCCGCAAACGGTCTTGAGACCGTTTGGGTGATCCCCAAATGGTTTTGAAACCATTTGGGTCAATCAACCCAAAACATCATCTCATTCACTTGCAAAATCAACATTTAGCTGATTAGGGTTCATACCACATCTTTGGATCTTCAAACACATATCCATACTTCACCCTAGACCTCAAAACGGTCTTGGGTGATCCCCAAACGGTCTTGAGACCGTTTGGGGGATCCCCAAACGGTTTTGAAAACGTTTGGGCTAATCAACCCAAAATCTCAAATTAACTCATTCGAATTTCAACACTAATTCCGATTAGGGTTTGCCCAATTGATTAGCCTTCAACTCATGATTCCTTGAGAATTAACCCCTCAAATTTGGTGAGTTATTAACCAACATAATTATGAACAGTAATCTCAAACGTTAAATGCTTGGTCAACGCACTCAAATGGTGTTGAAACCGTTTGCCCAAAAAGGTTAATTTAATCAGGTTGAAAATCAGCACTTAATCCAATTAGGTTTATCTAATTGATTTGCCTTCAACTCACAATTCCTTTGGATTTAATCCCTCCAATTTGGAGGGTTATCAACCAACATAAATTTTAATAGGAATCCCAAACGGTCAACCCTTGGTCAACTCAACCAAACGGTCTTGGAGACCGTTTTCTCCAACCGACCTTGTGAAACCGTTTTCCCATCAAACGATTTTGCAAACCCCCAAACGGTTTTGCAAAACCGTTTGGCCAAGGGTGCAAGACTGTTTGCTAAAGTAACATTGGTATTCACGCCCCCTTCTTATACCTCCAGATCCAGGTCTGTTCTTCATGGTTTTAGTTGCAAGAAAGCAAGGAAGGATGGGGGAAAGAAGAACAAACTTCTTTTGCAAGAAAGAAAGATGCATAACAAAGTTTAAGGGTTTAGAGTTATAAAACCCGCCTTAGAACCAGCTATAGAGCTCAAAGCTTCGAAGCTTTAATGGTGGCTTGAGCTCCACAGGTCGTCCAAGGTTTCTTCTTCAAGAATTGGTTGGAAAGGATGGCTAGAAAGAAGAACTTAGTAAGAAAAACTAGCAAACCAACCTTGTATCATGATTTCCTCCATGAATCTGAGCTAGAAGATAACCAAATCTTACCCAAACCTACTTGGCCATTCTCCCCTGCTCCTTAGATCCTTCCTTAGTCGGCCACAGCAAGAGATAAGTGAAGAGAGAAAGGGAAACGATCCCTTGATTGTGGAAAGAGCTTGCTTATATATTTTTGGGCATATTTCCAAAGCAATGATAAATACTTCTTCTCTTTTACATCTATATCCTCCACGCCCCTCTCCTACTTCTTTGCCACGTTCCTCCCTTCTCATAACATGCAAACTTATCTCTCAACCTTGATTTAGAGGAAAAGAAGCCAAACACTTTATTAAGTTATACATATATAAGGGTCATTTTGCATACATCTTGATTATTCAATTACAATGATTATCCTTTTTATATGGTTACTCAAATGACGTGCCCCCCTCATTTTCTTTACTCCACTTGATTATACAAAGCATGATAGGTACTCTAGAGGGTATATTTTACATGTTGCACCCTATGTTTTGGGTAAATTGCAGTTTACACCAAAACTAGGTTTTAAAGTACAAGGATTGCTCTACAAGCTATATTTTGGTGCCCAGGCTTGGGGAATCCATAACACCACATCATATTCATTCTTATGATGTATCATCATCAGAGGAACATCTTAACATGTGCAATTTGCAAGTTAACCCCTCTAATTGGGTAATTTGCACATAGGTCCCTATTAAACAAAATAATCTTACAACATTGTTCAAAAAGGGCAGAAATGAAAATATAGATTCTTCTAAAGATTTAATGACATATCAAGGGTTAAACACAAGCCTTTAATCATAATTTTAAGAAAAACACATAGGGTTAGTTCATAACCCAGGTCAGGGGTGTTACATTATAGTTAATTAATTGGCAACAACTAGAATAAACATCTACACACATATACATGTTTAATCATATAACATATATTTTGTTTTGAAGTAGGAAACAATAATTTAGTTTGAGAAATCTCTTTTTAAATATTACATACATTGTTAACAATGTCAGATTATACATGTCTTATGATTGTTATATATGAATATGTCCCAAAAAGTCTTACCGATGTATATCTGAACAAATTTGAGACTTAAATTCTGATCTTCATAGCTATCAGGTGGGCCATCTCAATTTTGCATCTGACTTTTTATATAGCTAGCCATTCACGAACTATAGTTATGTATCTTGCAACAACTAACATAACATCTACATGTTTATCTATACAACAAGTAATAAGTTGTCATATAAAAAAGAAAAAATTAATCTTTTAAATAAAGAATTTTCTAAAAAAAATGATGAAAATAGTAGTGTTATCGACCACATACTACATTTTCTACCAAAGGTATTGCATGGTACCATTGAATTTAGAAATAAATTTATCATGTAAAGGACATCATAATTTTTATTGTTACGGTCTGATTTGGTAAGGTGTACTCAGGTGTTGTTTAATAATTTTTTGAATAGTATGTTCAAAGGTAATGATTTCAGCTAGCAAACAATTTATTTGGTTAGCTACAAGTCAAATGTGACAGTTTTGTCTGATATTATTTGGTTACACACAGTTGGTTTCATGTGTATGGTGGGTCCCAAATCTATAATGCTATTACTACGCGGCTATACCATCCCCATTCATGGCACGATACAAACAATAAGAGTTCTACCCAAAAGGTATGCCCAAAATCAAGAATTTTTGTCTCCATATCTTCAACCAAACAGAAATGGCATTTATATTCCAGACATTGAAATGTCCCAAAACTATCATGTTATTACTACACGACTATTGGTGAAGACATTGTAGTTTGCAGAGGTCCTTTTTTTGGGGACCTCCAATGGAGGGTGGTTCGATTGCTCATTTGACTTGGTGGGTTGCGACTATATTCAGCAGTTGATGTTTCTTCATACACTTTTGTGGCATCTACAGTCCAATCTTGGTCTCTTGAGGACCATATCTTGCATGGTTGAGGGATTGATGGTATGGACTCTGACTTTGATTATGCCCAAGATCGTCTTCCTATCATGATTCTTTCTTTTGAACTTAGTTATTTTTCTAATAAGGACATCGTCCCCCCAAAGGAAAAACATGTCTTTGTGAGTGCCCTTTTAGTAAAATAATTTACGACATGGAAGTTAAGTTTGACATGACGGTTAGGAAGAAGACAGTTTTTGGATGTCAACAAGTTTAAACTTCTCAAGATTTTCTCCTTGTTATTCAAATTGATGGACTTGCCTACATTTGTCACTAGTGGATTACTCCACTATCCTCAGATATCATCTTATGATTCCTTTATTTCCAATTGAAGAGATGTATCCAATCTTTTGTAAGAAATATTTGGACACTTTTGGGGAGCAAGCAGTCCATTGCAGGGAGCTTCTAGGTTTTAAATATAAGCATGATCTTGTTAGGGATATTCTATATGATGTACTCAGACATAAATGTGTTGCTTCTAAGAAAGAGGCACCTATACACTTTTTGATAGATCCAAAAGAGGGGAGATCGACACTTAGACCTATCAATAATTTGATTTTTGGATGGGTCAGTGAGTAACATGTTTGTGTAGATCTGACAAAAGTTTCTCCATTGGTTAGATTAAGGAGTGGGGATTTTATAGCAGGACAGAATGCCCTAAATGTTGCCTTAGCCAAAGTGTTCAAGCATGAGAAAGTGTGTATTAACAATCAACACACCTTTATCCCCTTTGGATTTGATACTTTTGGTTTTTCATTACCAGAGGTTGTGGAGCTTCGGAAGAGGGTCCAGAAAGTGATTAATAGTAATGTTATGACTCCTAAGTGTATGGATCTAGTATTTTAAAGGGTTGGTTTTGCAATCAAGAAAGGACTAGTGGTGTAACTTGTTTCCCGCTTATCTTCTACTTATATACAAATCCATAAACAAATAATGAACCAAACTAAAATCTATATTTGTCAATTATAAATGTGTTATTTTTCTCTTAAATTGTACCTAATTGGGCCTTTACATCATTCATAAAAGAAAATGGCCTAAGTTGTTGTGATTCTTAGAGTAATTATTGAACAAAATATGGACATGAGGCTATTTTTTATTTCCCAGATATTTTGGTATTGGATTGTATTTTAGAATCTATCTACATAAACCTTATTCTTTATTTTTATATTTGGAAAATGGAGCTAATCTTGAGACTTTAGACCTGATGAGAATCCTACATTTTACTAGCAATATAAATATCACTAGACGTCACAATCCATCTCTAATTGGCAGTTGTACCAACAAAAAAATAAATCCTTACTTATTAAATTGAGAATACCAAAAATAAAATTTATGATCACTGGATTTTGGGAATCCAAAATTTTACAAATAGAATATGGACTAATAGAAATATGTGTGCCAATCTACCCAACCAAACATGTCCTTCAATGATGCTAGTGAATTTGATGTGCTAGGTTTTCGATGTGTGACTAAACTGTAACTTTTCCTCACACTTGATCGGTGTACTAGAAATAATCATAGAGAACCTAGTGATAAAAATAAGAGAAGACATAATATAGTGCTAAAAATCATTCAGTGACAAGATGGATATAGATAATCCACATGACGTCTTGAACTTATTACTTTTCACATACATTAAAATAATCTCTTAAAAAATTGTCTATTGGAAGTTGAAAGCCAATTATAAGACATGCACAAGTGCAATCTAGAAGCAAATAAACTAGATGTAAGACAACCTCCTTGTAATTGAAACTAGCTAGCAGTGCATGATGATATGCTTGGCAGATCCCTAATGTTGGTAGGCTATACATAACATGGTGCTTGGTGGTTTATACCTAGTGAGAAAAAATCTTATGCCAAGTGACCAAAACTTAGTAGAGTACTACCATAGTAAAAGTGTTTTACCATTGGGAAAGAAACAAAATAAAGTGAAATAGGGATAGGTTCTCCAATGTAATTTTTTTTCATATTTTCTACAAAAATTCTTATGTGAAATAAAGTGTGGTTCTAGTGCAAATGTTGGGATATAATATAATCAAGTCAAATTAGATTCTTATATTGTTGACTATCTTACATGGGATAGAATGTCAAATATCATTTTTCTTATTTATTTTATCTCTGAATAAGATAAATAACATGTTTCTAAATTTACACCAACTCTGAGAAAGAATGCTTGTTTTACATTTTTGTTCCCACTTATTATAATGTTTTTAATTTTTTTTACAATGCAATCTAGCAAAGTATTGGGACAAATCTCACTTACTGAGCTATATTTCATTCCCATCCACTAGATTTTGGGATGTGTGTAACCATCTAAATTTTGGGTTTTTACATGTGTCTGGATCTGGATTAAAATAAGAAAAATGATGATTTTATGGAATGATCTTAGACATATTTCAAGGTAGGTGGTGATGATGATGCTGACGATGATGAGATGTTATCAAATATGTGCAATATGTACATGGATTTCATCAAACCAAATGCTCATAAATATATGGTTGAATATCTATTTTGGTGTTTTCTTACACAATTATGTCACCAAACCCTATGTTTAGGTTCTTGATGAGAATTTATAGATATTACATGTCTTTGGATTTTATTAAACATCAATTTTTATGTAAGATTGATTTAAGAAATCATGAAAGTGAGAGCTTTGAGTATGTAAATGATTTGGTTGAAGGAATCTCCAATTTTACCCAAACTTGGCCTAGAGAAAGATCTATGTGATTAAGAATTGGCTCAAACTGGAGATAATTGGATAATCAGTTGAAAGACACTAACTTTTAGAAGAGAAGATCAATTTTTAGGATCATCAATGTTTAATTCGTTTCACATACAATGTGGGATTCATGTTCAATCCTAGATATGGATCTAATGGGTGGCCACGATATGAGATGGTGGTAGGTGACAATTGTCTTGAAATCTAAACCTCCAATACCCATCTGATAATGTATCCAACTTATCCTACCTCTGAACTTGTGAGGAGAGAAATATATAGGCTTGTGATCCTTCCATCTCAATAACTTGTTAGTCATGAAATCTATACATTCTTGGCTAAAGTTTAGATATACACAAATTGAGTTGCCCCTTAACCTCTCACTTGAGTCCTAAGACCCAAGGGTTTGTTAGATCCTATCCCCTCGACTTGCTTGTACTCCATTGTCCTCATAATAGGTAGTTGAGAGTGGGGTGGAGATATCTTTGATCATCCTTATCACTGGCTAAGGGTTGTAGGAAAAATGATTGCATATTAGTAATATGATATTAAGATATTGTCATTTTCCCTATAAACACCCCACTAAAAAGTACTACTCAAGGACATTACAACCTACACCATTACTACTTTCTCTCTTACTACATGAACATATGTCTCTACTAAACTACTCTAGTAGATAGCTTGAACACTCGTCTAAAGGGATGTTTGGGTCTAGCTAATTTAGAAATGCTTCTCCATCTTTTCAGATGGTTTATATGCCTCCCTATCATGGAAACCAGCCTAGCTATCCTTAAAGGTGACCTTATTCAATCTTATGCTTCCAACCCATAATTTGTATCTTGTGCTATGTCA
This sequence comes from Alisma plantago-aquatica, assembly GCA_963693085.1. Lineage (NCBI taxonomy): Eukaryota > Viridiplantae > Streptophyta > Magnoliopsida > Alismatales > Alismataceae > Alisma > Alisma plantago-aquatica. The sequence goes on along the minus strand of OY856413.1, from coordinate 673,048,081 downwards.
ATCTTACCAGAGAGGAATCTATTAGTTAAACCAGAATATGTGTTGATGATGCACTTGACCACCCTCGACTTTGTTGCTTGTGCTAACCCCCATTCTATTGCCAGTAGTTGACCCTCCAGTGAATCAATGCGATCAAGAACAATAACTCCCCCTCCAATCCACTACCATAGACTTAGTTCCACCAGGGACTTAGTTGGCTGATTGTCATTCAACCGATTGGAAGCCTCGTCGTAGTCCTATCAAGGACCCAGTCGGAGGACTGGGCCAATTGGGATGGTATTCTAAGTTATCAGTTTTGAGACTATTTGTGAGACTGTGATAATAAATGGGATTAGAATTAGCAAATTTCATCCCATGACTCTCCTATATAAAGAAGGTTTATCCTATTAGGGTTACAAAAAAGAGACACAACTTGTGAGACAAGTTAGCTATCATATTTCTCTTGAAGAGAGAGAAGGTTTCCCTAAGGAAGGTTGCCTAAGATAGGATAAGAAAGGGAGTTGAGAGATGACTAGCACATCGATAACTCTTGTTCTTCTTCAACTTGGTGTCCAAGGTGGTGTACCATGTTATCCCTCATTTATGTGGATGAAGTAGAGGAAGAGGCACTTGTGCAAAGGCTTGGAGAAGATGTTCCATAAGACAACAATAAGGTGATGCAAGGAAGAAAAATGTGTTGATTCTTGGTGGCTAATTCAAAATTATTGGTGGCGTATATCCATATTTCTATGTGGCCAATTCAGATCTTGATCTAAAATTTCAAGTTCTTCAGCAACAATGATGTGTTTGGTTGTTGGAAAACTAGTGTGAATAAAGGTATAATCTTTATCCTTTCTATGTCTTTTGTTCACCAACGTTTTTTAGCTATGTCGAATCTAACTGTTAGGGTAAAATGAGAAATAAATTGTGTTGTTATTCCACTACACCCCCTTCCTGAAAACCCTACAGTGTTGCCAAATCTGACGGTGTACGCCTTGAAGCTGTTTTGGATTTTGAATCACAAAATACTCATTGGACAAATAATGTGCAATAGTGTATTAACATTAATCACCTGATATCATATATGATATGATATATATAAGTATTACATAAATGGTGTGTTTGTGGAACCACTAGCCAATTGACTTGTGTAGACACACCTTAGTCACACAGCATGGTCTTTTGAATTTATTAGAACTGATGGACACACTTTTAAAGAAATTTGCAAGCACAGGGGCTCATGAGCAGTATAGGAATGGTGAGTTGTAGTTGAACCCAAGGGAGGGGGGAACTAGAGATAATTTCGTATAATCTAGATTCCTAATGTGGAGTCTTGGGTTGAAGGGTTTAGATTTGATTTGGTTTGATTACACTATCTTCAAACAAGAAATTAAGGAAAACAACAAAAAAACCTACTTTAACACTACATAGTTAAGTTCTAATGAGAAAGTAGACCAAGCCAACGAAGTCAAGAAGTAACACTAGACTAGACTAGACTAGCAAAGCAATCCTAATTAACAACCTAGAACCCACAACTACTAAACTAGGTAAGAGAGAGCACTAAACTAGCAAACTAGATAAAAAGACAATTAAGGACCTAAACTAGTAAGGGACTAGAAAGAATAAGAACAACTAACAATAAGAGAGAATTAACTATTACAAGTAAGTTAAACTAGCATGAACACGGTAATGAATTAATCAATCAAGTAAAGACTAGAAAAGAAAGAAGGCCATTAGAGCTTAAAGCAATTAATGGGAAGTGTGGGCCATTTGTGGTATGTGACTAGAACCTAGGTTTGGGGACATAACATGCAAAACATACTCATTCATTTATATTGTTAAACCAAACAACAAGATAGATGCTAGAGAATTACCCTAAACTACTTATTGGCCTTGTATGGAATAAGGTGTGTAAAGGGGAACTACACCTTATCACACCCTATCCAACCATGCAGGCTCATTTGGGCCATGATTTAGGTGAAATTATACTAGGATCCAATCAATTCTAGGTTTGTAGGGTAGAGTCTCTTAGGACAATTGGGGGCCAAGGTTAGTAATGGAGGGTGGAAATAAGGGTATTTTGCCTCACATCACCAACCATCTAACATTTAGGTAGATCCAAGTCAATTGTAATAAGTGCCTCTAGACTAGGTACTTAGATCTCACACCTAGGAGTTGGAGAAGAGAAATATGTGTGGGAAGATGGGGTTGTATCTGGGGATCTACTAGTTGGACCTAGGAGAAAAAATCAAAATAGACTCACATTTGCCATTTTCTCCTAGACCTAGGTGGCTTCAGGAACAAATCACAAGATAATCCATGTTTTCAAGCACAAACCACAAGATAATATATGGAAAATGAGAAGAAGTAGAATACAATCAATATAAAACAAAATTATAGAGATTACAATTTATTTTCCCCCAATATGGTATCAAAGTCACATTTTAGCCCCAAAACAGCCCCCCTAAGGGGCTAGAAACTCATAACAAAACAATAGAATGAAGAACAAGGATTAGAGGAGTGAATAGCCATGGAAGCTAGTTTAAGACTCCTCCTTCTTCACCTCCATCTGTAGAAAACCTCCTCATTGCTCCTTGATGGATGGATGGATGGCATGAAATGGTGGATGGAAGTCTCCAAAATACCTAGAAAACAAGAGTTTTGAGGTAGGGGATGGTAGAAATGGAGTGGGAGTTGGTGGGAGTGGGTGGGAGCTCAATGGATGCTCAAGTGGGTGTCAATAAGTGCTAACCTTTTTCTCCCATCCACCATTCATATATATAGGGGCTAGGGAAGCATAGGGTTAAGTGGGGGGAAAATGGGGGAAACACTGCAAAACTTACTAGGGTTTGATGGCAACACGACCGTTCTGGGGTAGAGGGTGACACTATCATGCTGGATGGAATAGTATGGTGAGGAATGGGAAAAATCACAGTTGAGAGTGGAGTTTTGGAGTCTGGTAGAATGACTGTGGTGGTGTCTAGGTATCATAGATGTGTTGGGTAACATGGCCTTGGTGGGAGAGTTGGTTGTTGGTTATTCTTACTGGCATGCACATCTTGATCTTTAGACAACACAACCATTATGGCTAGCACAATCATGCTGGGGTCTTCTTGGAATGGCCATGCTAGCCAACTCGACCATGCTATTGAACTTGACTTGAGCTGCTTGAACTTGGAATTTTAACTATAACTTTGCCATTGACAACATGACATTTCTGTGTCACCATCACTGTACTAGTGGCTTTTGCTTGCATTTTGATCTTCAACTTGTTCATATTTTGATGTTCATGTTGGTATGGATGCCCAGATAGCCAATCATATGATGATTGTAATGGCATATCTTGCAAGAAATTTGATTAATAATAAAAGCAATATTCCTCTATGTGTTTGTTCAATTATGAGATAATGGTATAACATCACTACTACAAAAAATGCTTTTTACAACGGGAGATAGACAACAGTTCTGATGATTGTGTTGTAGTTAGCATACTTAACACAAAAAGTCTACTTTCGTGTTGTATATTGTATATTTTATACAACACAAGTCATTTACAACATGCCATACCCGTTGTAGTATATGGGGATACTACAACAAGGGCTAAAGTGTTGTAATAGGATGTAGTATCACAACATAATCAAATTTGTTGTAAAAGATGTTAATTACACAACATATTATGACCTGTTGTAATAGTCACATGTTGTAATAGACCATCATTACACAACACAGACTGGCCTGTTGTAATATGTATTAATTACACAACATGCCTTCACTTGTTGTATTTGGTACATGTTGTAATAGACTACGATAATACAACATATTGAAACTCATTGTTATATACCAAGATCACACAACATAATCCAACCTGTTGTTATATATTATATTTACACAACATGTTGTGACCTATTGTAATATCCACACATAACAAATCGTTGTAATAGACCGCCATTACACCACATTAACTAACCCATTGTAATATACCATTATCACACAACATGTGATGACATGTTGTAATAGCTACATGTTGTAATAGAACATAGTCATACAACACGCTATAACCAGTTGTTACATGCCAAGATTATACAACAGACTCTGACTTGTTGTTATATAGACGGAATCAAGCCGAACCCAATTTCTTATTAGAGAATTTCATCAGGAATATGTAATCTCATAATAATTTTTTCGTATAACATTATTATCAAATATAGGTCCGAGTTCCTTTTGGGACATTTTTCACCATGGGTAGATGTTTTGACCCGGAACCGATCCCAATCCCAATATTATATAACATGAAATATAATCTGGAAATTACATAAATATTTTTTATAAATTCATTATCAAATATAGGTCCAGATTTTGTTTTGAATCTAATTTTTTCAATCGGGTCATTCTCAATTGAGACACTAATCGAACAAAATCTAGTTTCGAATTTGGGACCGACTTGGGTCTGGATTTGGTCCGAATATTAGAGTTTTAAAATCTGACTGAACCGGCTGGTTCAACTGGTTGAACCGTCACCCGGAAGGTGTGGCAGTTGGGGTGGGTTACAAACCCATTTTTAGGCATTAAAAAAAAACCCGCCGACCCACCGGGTTGAACCACAAAAACCAGGACCATTTTTGTAGATATTGGATGACACAACTTTGTACTAGTGATATTTTCTTTTGCCAATTAGTAACAATATACCTCAAAGGCGGTCAAACCCACGAAAAAGGAACCCTCCAAACCACATCCCCCAGTCACCCGTCGGTCCCCCAGGGCATCTCCTCACCTGCATTGCCATCCAGAATCTAAGATTCTTCACCCATCGACACTCTCCCCGCCCCCCTCTCACCCGTCACCGGCATTGAAGACCCACAAAAACCAATGACTGGCAGCAGCAGCCCCCCAAGGTTAGCTCCTCCAGCAGCAGCAAGCAGCCGCCGAGGAGGACAGCAGCTGCAAGTAGCCGCCGAGGATTACAACAGCCACAAGCAGCCACCGAGGAGGACAACAACCGTTGTTGCTACCACATCCAGTAGCTGCCGCTCCGCTAGAATTCCCAACTGGCACTGCAAAGACACCTCCTTCACCCTCCAGTCATCTCCTCCAACATTAGGTACCCCTTTCCCCTTTTTTCTACTATTTTATTTCTTCTTCTTATTTCCTTCACTTCGTCCCCATTCTCCATTTCCTCATTTCCTTCAGTCCCCATTCTCCATGGTTCTTCCTCCACTTCTAGTTCTCCCAAACTCTACGTTTTCTTTCTAATTCTAAAGAACCTTTTTTTCTTCTCCCAACCTCCTACACTTCGTCCCCTATCTTCCTCCTCCACTTCCTCCCTCCATATTCTCCCGATTTTCTTCATCCTCCACTCCCTATTCTCCCAATATCTACCTCCTCCACTTCCACCTCCACTCCCTTATTCAGCGCGACCTGCTGCCCCAATTCTCTTCCCTTTCTCATCTCACCTTTCTTCTCCTTATACCACTGATGCAACCATCATCCAATTTAATACCCCCTGATCCCCTCATTCTTATTCAATTATGAAATTGGAGTCTACTACTGAATACTGATTAGTACAATTGCATTTAAATTAATTAAGTATACTATTTGCATAGAATTGAATTATGAAATTAGAGTTGTTTAAAACGGATGTGCATTTAAATTAATTAAGTGTTGTTTGCATAAGATTGAATTATGAAATTAGAGTTTACTGCTAATTGATCTGATGCATTTAAATTAATTAAGTTTACTATTTGCATAGAATTGATTGGTCAATTTTAATCTATACTCGGTTGGTCTGATTGCATTTGAATAGAATTAAGTTTATTGTTTAATCAAGTTTACTATTTAATTCTCTATACTTTCCAAATTGCCATCTTTTATTTGATAATGATTTTATGGATGATTGTATGCTCATCAAGTGAATGAAATACGAATTTTACAATTTCGTTTCCATGATTGGACATATTTATATTTTGAAAATGCATACATATATATGTGTATAAAAAAATTGTCGTGTCTGCGTCGTGCCCGTGTCCTAAATTTTTAAAAATCATTGTATCCTGTGTCCCATGTTGGTGTCTGTGTCCGTGCTTCCTAGGGGTGGATCTTCTTAGAGTTGAAGGCCAATCTGGAGACTCACTGCTGAAACTACTGTGGAATCACTCTGATGCAATTATTTTCTCGTCATTCAAGTCCAATGCTTCATCTCCTATTTGCACTTTTGCTAGTCAAGCCGGTCTTGACATGCTGGAGATTACACTGGTAGCTTTGCAAGACTTGATCCTTGACAAAATACTTGATGAAAGTGGACAGAAGATCCTCTTTTTTGAGTTCCCAAAGATCATGCAACAAGGTTTTGCCTACATGCCAGTCGGGCTTTGCACCTCAAGCATGGGGAGGCCAGTTTCTTACAAGCAGGTTGTTTCCTGGAAAGTGGTGAATAATGAGGAGTCATACCATTACTTTGCTTTCTTGTTCGTGTATTGGTCCTTTGTCTAAGTGTTGGGTTTTCAAGCACGTTAGTTTAGCACATACATATGCTTGCCCAGTAATTTCCTATATTTATGGTGTTTTGAAAGACTTATGAAGTATCTAATTAGAAACCAAGGCAAATATGTATCATGTTGATTTCTTTAGATTGGAGGTGCACTGATTCAAGTGACTAATGTATGTTGCTTGGTCAAATGTGCTTCTAATGTCCTGCAACAATATTTTAGCATTTGCAGTTAGGGTGCTATTTCCAATATTAGTTACATGTGCCATTGATTTTGTGTATTTTTGGCTAGAGAGATTCTCTTCAGAGCTAGATTATGTGAAAATTCCAGAAAGGATCGATGAGCCCAAACTAATATATTTAACTCCTACAGATTCATAGGAAAATTCTTTTCTGAAGTTTTTTTGTTAACAGAATATGAAATAATTTTGAAAAAATAGCATGATGGAACTAGGGAATTACATACGGATATTGCCATCCATCTCAGCCCTTGTACAAAATTCACAGCATTACAACATACGCATAATGTGGTGGATTATAAGTTATCATTAACCCATGACACTAGATCTTCCTCATGCTAGCTATCCAAACTAGGGTATCTGACTAGTTGTTCTACATTTTTTTAGGATATCTCTATAAAAGTTAGTAGCTATTCCATTATTAGATTCTTTTGAAACCCAAATATGCTAGATGTTGACTGGTCCAAGAGTGCAATTGACAGTTTAGTATTTGGGATTTATCATCATCATCAAGCCCTCAGTCACAATCATGTTAGGATCAATTATAATCACGAGGATCTATCAGAAGAAGTCTTGCTACTCTAGAGAAATGTTAAACATACTAATGTTTGTTAGTATCCTAGGCGAGCTGGGAAGTCATGAATGCATTTTTGTCAGTTGTTGAAAGACAGTTGTGTGTCTTTGGATTGCCATGATGGTGACAGAGCAAGAAATCTTTTCAACTAGGAACTATAATCGTATAGCTCACCCACTAATTACATTTTGAATCCATCCATATTCACTACTACACAAAATGTTTTTTACAATGGGAGATAGACAACAGTTATGATGATTGTGTAGTAGTTATCATACTTATCACAACAAGTCTATTTGTGTGTTGTATATTGTATATTTTATACAACACAAGCCATTTACAACAGGCCAAACCCGTTGTAGTATATGTTAATTACACAACATAGTGTGACCCATTGTAATAGATTGTAGTATCACAACATATTCAAAATTGTTGTAAAAGTCATTAATTACACAACATATTGTGACTCGTTGTAATAGTCACACATGATAATATGTTGTAATAGACTATCATTACACAACATAGACTGACCTGTTGTAATATGTAGTAATTACACAACATGCCTTCACATGTTGTATTTGGTACATGTTGTAATAGACCATGATAATACAACATATTGAGACTCGTTGTTATATACCAAGATCACACGACAGATTCTAACCTATTGTTATATATTATAATTACACAACATATTGTGACATGTTGTAATATCCACACATAATAAATCATTGTAATAGACTACTCTTACACATAAACTAACCCATTTTAATATATCATTAATATATATTTTCTTTGGTTCACGAAAATTCTCACGCGCAGGTCAGTAGCAACTTTTCCCCTTTTTCCCTCTTTCTTGCAACCTATCGCTCCATCCCCCTCCCCATTCTACAAATACCACAGTCTTCTCTCTAACTCCTCCCAAGTAGCCGTGATCCCTATGGCTCTTCTCTTCCAAACCTTGATCACCCTGCACATGCACTCAATGCTGGCAGTCGATGACGGGATACTTATCGTTGAACTACTCCCAGTCCTCAAGTATGCCTATTTCCTTCTCAGTCAGACCAGACAGGTCACCATTCACATCTGTTGGATCCTTGCTCATCTTGCTTAGGGAACGACTAGCTTCCTTCCCAGAGAACATGGCGTAGGAGCCACTTGGGTCGTAGAACCCCTTGTCAGATGAGACATCATAGATGGTGCCCCTCACAGACAGGTAGATCGGATTCAGGTTAGATCTTTTACCTTGTTGAATGTACTGCACATTTTATACGCAGTGTAGCATTTTTCGCACTTTCTCACAACTTTTCACATTTTTTCTATCTTTTTGTGTTTGAGACATCCTATGACACAATTGGTTTCTCTAAACTAGTTCTTTGTTGAATCAGTTACCCTTCTTCACCACCACCCCCGCACCCCCAAACACTCGACTACAACAAATCCTCCCCCACCCCCCCAAAAAAAAACCCTCCCGCTCCTAGGCACTGTCCAACAACTTAAGTAACATCATCGCCAGCCAGTGTTCTCTTCGAGCTAAGCAGCCAACATCAGCTCGACTGCAACCTACAGCCACAACCAAGCAATAGAGCTTGGCAGCAAGCAGTTGCAGAGCTTGAAAACAAGCAGTCGTAGTGCTCGTCATCCCTTGTAGAGCTCGGCAGCCCAATGAAGGTCAATATCATCATCCTTCAGGTTAGATCCTCTTTCTTTTGTTTCTTTCTCAATCCCTCAAAACCCGGAGTGTTGCTTTTATCCTTGGGCATTCTTGCTTCACCTACATTAACCTTGACTTCTTTATTTTTTGTTTTTTCTATTCCTTCTTCACCTACCGTACATCAAGCTTCCTGCTCACTTATTGATTTCCTCGTGAGATGAATCCTACAAACCCATAATATTATCAAAGAGATCGAGGCATCTAAGGTAGTTAGCTGAGTGATTTCCTATTACATCTGTATAGTTTATAAACCATTTAATGTCGTCACATGTAGATGTTTCAATTATTTGAACAATGTACAAAGAATGGACCCTTCTAGATTGAGGATATTGGTACTCTGCCTAGGGCCTTTTATTATCAACGTCTACAGCTTGGTGCAACTCCCTAATTTGTCTGGAAATTCCTTGCTAAAATACTTCCCAGAATCTACGAACAAATGTCCAAGGTGTTTTTCAAAATGAATCTTAATGTTTTTCTCATTCAAGATGTCTCTTCCAATAGACATTTCCATGTCATGAATCATATTGTGCATTTTAATACATCATGCAACCTTAAGTCTTGAACATATGCTCACATTTATTCCTTCTTATGTTATGTAGAAAAATAGGGTAAGGGTAGGATTCAACCTAATTCAAGTGTTCAATGATATGGTTAGGATGTGCCTCTCACCAAGCTTGACTAACGAGATTTTTCCAAATGTTCATAAAACCTTCCTCTAGAAAAAGTGAATTCCAAGCTTTTGAAGCGCAGGTCGACTAGATTGCAATATGAGAAAAACTCTAGAAACTCTCATTGAGGAGGTAACATATATTTTTGTATACCAATCTTGAATTATTAGAATGTTGGGACGTTTAAAGGTTATTATATCTTTCAAAACTCTGTGTGTTAGTATCGCATCACCTCCATGGGGACTTGTTCCTCAACTTTTGTTCTATGGCCATTTAATATATTGCTCTGAGTGCTACAAATGATTTATTTTCCTTTTAATACTCTAAATTTCAATGTTGTTCCTTGTCAATAAACCATTGTATAGGAACTGACACTTGTATAGTCACATTTCAAAATACATAAATAGAGAGGCGCACTTCAACAACAGAAAAATGATTTGCCAGAGTTTCCAATCTCATTTGATGTGTTTGCTTGCCAAATATTAATAACCAAAACACTCAATTGGAGGTTTCAAAGTTAAAGATTTGTGATTCATTAAAGACTTTTCAGAATTCTAGTTCAAGCATATGTTTCTGGTGCATCAACTCTTTGATTATGCATTTCTATATTAATTTCTTGTAGGGATGCTTGGGATATGGTGGCTGAAATCTTCCTTTCTAAGCTTCCATTATTGATTAATGAACCAATCACCAAATTCTAGGTTTGATTTTTTCTACATGTCGATGTCTCATGTAAATTATATTATTAATATTTTATAGTTTACATTCTCATTTTTCTTTTGAAGAAATGTTGAAAGTGCATTTTCCTTACCATATCGAGAATATACCCTGACCTCCTTGCTACTGTGTATAGCCCATGCAGGTTGCTTTGCATCCATGTTTTTAAATGCAATAATTTCCACCTTTATTTTTCTTTTCTTGGGTAGTTTATCCCCATCACTTGTGCTTCCTTCTAGACCAAAATATTCCAAAATGTCAAAACACTCCCTTTCCTTGGAGTTCAGCCAACCAGAATGTTGATCCAGAAAAATATCCTCTGTATTTTGTATTTCCCAATTTTAAGATGGTCGTGGAGTCCAATGATACCACTTTGTACCATGTAATTGAACTTATCACTAATTTCACATATATGTTCTTCTTTTCATAATGTTAGTAACTTCCAAATCAACACAATTTACCTTCCCTGGTCCTCCAAGTTTGGGCTACTTGTAATAAATTTATGTTGATAACCTAGAACATATAGAATGCTCTCCATACTTTAATATGTGCGTACACATCCTCATAAATTCTACTATTCTAGTGTGGTACCGATCAAACGGTTTCATGAGATTCTTCATGATGCTAAGATCCAGTGATAATTTATGACTCGATATTGCATGCTTCAGTTGGAAACACATCCTAGTTGCTCAAAAAAGTTTTGGATGCCATAAGAACAACTTGTCCTTTATGACATTTTAAAGTCACGCCTAGTTAAACCTTGGGTTTGCATATGATAGCAACATTCACATTCATTTTGACTGTATTTTTAGGAGGTGCACCTGCTAGCATGGAAATAACTTGGCTAGGAATTGATTTTGGTTGCCAAATTTTTGAAACATTCTTTTAGATTTAGAAGAGCATTGAAGTTTCTAACTTGCAACTCCAAAGGTACACTGATTATTTCCATAAAATCAAGGGTTTCTGTACTCTCTAAATCAGAGCATCTATTTTGCTAACAGTTTCAAAACAGCCTATGATTTTGATTACCCATTAGTAAATTATTAACTACTAATCACTTGACATAGTATAGATGTTATGGAAACTCATCTGATCGCAGATGGTGTTAAATAGATTGTTTTTTCCCTATCAACAATTGGTATGCCCCTACTGCTATGTGACATATAATCTACATGATTTTAATTTCCTTATTGATTTTAATATATAATCTACATGATTGGATTTATGTTAATCTACTAATTTTCAAAGATAAAAATGTTTTGTTGTAGGATACAAATTTGGACTTTTTGTTTTCATCGAAGAAGGTTTGTTGTCTCTTGTTGTTGTAAATTTCTAGAATAGCTAGAAGTAGAGTCATCCTTTCTTTAATGTGTACTTATTTTGACTCCTGTTTGGCATCCATTTTTTGTGCCACTACTTCCAACACTTGGTTGTCTGGTCAACCTAGACCATTGGTTCCCTACATCATTAATTTCAACCACAAGAGCAGTTCTTGTTGGTTTCAATTACAACCTACTAGTTTCTACAGGATACTAGCTGACATAATCCACCACCTGACCACCCTGTAGGCCCTATCCTTCTATCACCAATACTCAGTTATTGATTTTCATATATTGTCTAACCATGTAGAGGCTAGACACTTGGCACAAATTATCAAGACCAATCTTTATCCACGTCCAAAAACTAAAGCAGTTCAAGGAAGCACTAAGCTATTGAGTATTGTTAAAGGTCGTCTCACATGAAGATGCCATAAGCATACTTGGTTCACTGCCCAACATGAACCAATGCAGGGCCCAAATCATGGTCGTGACACCTCTATCTATATGGAAGCAGACTTGGTCATTCTTCCTCTAGCTTGAATCAATATTCATGTTGCATATGCAAGTGAAGTGCAGCTGATGCCAATGTTTCTTTATCAAAGAACTACCTTGACATGAGGCTCACCGGTTAATCATATAAACTTTATCTAAAATCTATATAGACAAATCACTATGTCAGATATGTGTTGCAAAGATTTTGACCAGGGGTTCAAAGTCAGAACTGAAGCATGATTGGCCTATAAAGGTTCATGGCTTAACTTCATCTTGTAGATAGATTTAGTCATGTTCAACTTAACTTCATCTTGTTGTAACCGATAATTGTGCCTAGCATTTATATACCTTCTATAGTATGTTTCCTTCTTATCAGTCTTCTTCAATATAACAATAGTAGGTGCTTCCCCAATGCAGTTGTTGAACCTGAGGTAGAATTACATACAGTCTAGCTGCAATGTCTGCACTTTAAAAGAGGTAAACTTCAGTAATGGTTCTCTTTTCTAGTCATTTTTATTGCCTTAGTTCATCTCTAGAACTTTCTATCACTCGATCATGAGTGATTGCAGAAGATGGGACAGTCAAAGAAAGCCTATCATTTTTTGTCAATAGTAGGTAGTGAAGTTGAAACTTAGCAAATGATGGAGGCATCATACTCACATGATAGTGATGCAAATCATAGAATATTGAAGGCATCCTAGTGACTTGAAGCATTCTTTAATAGTAGGTTGCAAGCATATGACATTATTTGACATGGGACCATCATGGGTATACTAGTCAGTCTTTTAGCAGATTCAACTGATGGCTGGAATAAAATTCATGTTTTGGCCATTAAGTAGACTACTGAATACTCACAGATAATTAATTATTTTGACCAAAATAAATTGTGTTAGGACCAAATTAACCTAAAGAGGCCAAAATTTATATAATACATCCCTACATCTACCTGATGAGACCTAAATTGAGCCAACCTCTAATGGACCTAAACACACTTTAAACTCACCTAGACCCTACACTCCAGAAAGCTACCCCCCAACCTGCAAGTGCAGAATTGTCAAATTCAAGATTTTGAAAGGTGCCAAAGCCCATGGCTCCATCACCCACCATCCGTCAATATGGTAAGTACCCTCCATGGTGATGATGGAGGCAAAAAACTATCCAGTAAAAAACTAAGATAATCTGACAGAAAATTAATCAGATACTGATATAAATCTAAACTGAAACCAACAATAGTTGGAACTAGGACCAACTAGATAGAAGTAAACAATCCGAGATAATTTATACCCATCAGATCACCCATTATAATAGTAATCATCATGGCAACCTGGCCCAATAAATTATCCTGGTAGACCCAACTTTGGTTCTGACTTGACTTGAACTGAACCAACCTAATAATATAAAATGGCTAGAAATGATATCACCCCATGAATAACCCTACTTGAACCCAATTCCACGAAAACTATGAAGTAGGCCAAACCCAAAGTGATTTGAGAGATAATTTTCGTTTGATTGTTGGATCTAATGAAGATTCTTGTTATAGTTTAGACTCCTCACAATCCAAGCATATTGATGTTATGAGTTCATATATGGGTGTGAATAGAGTATAGTGGATATCATCCCCAAAGGATAGTATCCTCATTTTATCTTATCCTCTACTATCTATCATAGGGTGTCTACACTACTCCAGCTATCCTCCCACCTCTTCCTTAATTGCACGCTAAATAGATTGCTTTTCTAATCTCAAGCCTATATATGAACTAGAATTATTTCCCAAGACTTGTGACGTAAAAAGTACTGGACCTAATATGGTTGCTATGTGCTTGCATTCTCAAATATTCTTGGGATGGATTAGTTACTGCTGTCAGATATAATGATTAATAGTTAATAGGATATACAGTGCTTCTTTTGGTTCATTTTTGCTTAGGTTGTTAGCTGACCATATTGCTACTACAGATGCTTATTGCATCCATGTGGAAGGCCAAACCACCTTTATATGGACTCCTCATGCATTAGGAGTAAGCTTTCTAATGAGATTTATGTTCACTTGTTAGTTTCTTCCCTATCCATCACCTTTATTGAATTTCAAACTTCATTATATCAATGCCATATTTACAAATTATCTAAAGTTTTTTAGACTCATATTAATCTCTATTCTTAGGGGTTGTCTCTTCATGTTGTTGGACCTTATTGGGTCTGCTAGTAGCAAGAGAAAAAACCAATATTTTACTTGAGTTTGAAATGGATCTAGTGAAAAACTAGTACAACCACGGAATGGGACCCCAATCTGATGATACCATTCTACTGACCTAAAATAAGAAGACAAATCAAACACTGCTCAACTCAAGGCTGCACTGCTCCAGCCACAAAATCATCTTTTTCTTTTGCTTTTACATCCTTTGCCCCTTCTTTTAAATCAGACATTTATGATCTCTCAGACCTGAGTCCTCAGGTTATTACAAAGGATACTTTTGTGGCAGTTAGCACGTGTCTTCGTGAATGAGCAAGGCCACATAGAAGTGCAGCTTCTTCTCTGAATAGGGAGGGGGCGTGAAACCTAGATAAAATCTCAGAAATAGTATTGGAATGCATACTATAGGTATGTCTAGCTATAGTCTACTACTTGACGAGTTTTGTCTTATAATTGCTCTACTGAATACTGATGAGCAGTAAACTTGGTACTGTTGTTTCAGTACTAAAAAAAGACACCACAATCCCAAAGAACCTTTCCTTCTGTTCCTTATCTCTTTATTAATCTCACATATTTAGTGTGAGAACCATTAACTTATTATGGGATTCTAATGACTCTTATCTTGTTAAGCGACGACATATGACTAGGAGCGGCCTTAGATCATGGAAGGCATAGGCCCTGCACAGCTGAGGATAACACTTCTTTTTTTTAGTTCTATTTTTGGTGCGATGGAGAGGGATTGCCAGCCAAGTGCGAACTTGGGATTTTTCACAACAAGAATCTTCTTATGATGGGAATCTACCGTTAGCTCTATTTTTTTAATCTCGAGTTCCTACTAGCAGTGGGGAGCCAGAAAATCTATATAGGTGGGGCGCCATTAAGGTGAAGGCTTTGACAACCATAGAAGGTAGGGCACCATTAGTACTTTTTTGAGAAACCTGAGTCAAGTATGTATTAATTAGTAAGCAATCAAAATCTTGGGTAAAACACTAGCCCACCCAGGCCCAAGTGTAGCTACACCACTTCCTGCTAGGCAAAGAAACCTAGGTTGTTACAAAGTTGTGGCATCCAGATGCAAGCCGCTTCTGAAAAACGGATTAACTCAAAATTGAAACCCTATACTATGTATCATGTGTGGTAGGTTTGTCAGTATATCTTTATGTGCCTCTGCCTCGTCTTATCTATTCAGGTTTTTTTTATAGATGGGAACTACTCGTAGTGATGGAGACATTATTAGTCGAGAGAAGTTATACTGATTTAGAAAACCTCCATATTTTGGAAGCCTACAAGCTATTCTGTTATGCTTTAATGCACAAGCTTGTAAGGCCAGCAGTTTTAGGAAAAAATGTTATTCTAAAACACCTTTTACATATTTTTTCATATTTAGTGGTAGGGGTGATTTTGACATTTGGTCTACCGCTATGCTAGTTGACATTGCAGACCTTGCTCTTTGGGGCCTTGGTTCCCTGATATTCGAGTTCTATGGGCATAAAAGTGTTTTATGGGCTTAGGTTAGGCATGATCAACAATTTCAGATAGTGAAGCCGTGATTGCTCCATTTAGATACCATAAAGAATGCCACACTCAATTTATCATACCTATATCTTCCATTGTCCAGACTTCTATGATTCTTACTTGTAAGGACCCTGACCTTCGGTTAGGGTTTACACTGTTTGTTTTGCTTAACCTTGTTGCTTTGGTGCTTACTAATCACCTTTAGTGGTGATTAGGGTTTGGTTGTGCTTTGTTGAGAGTTGGAGGGGCTACTTGCAAATAACCCAAGTCTAGGGTTTTGTGGGCAAGTTTGCCACCTTGTGAGGTGTTCCTCTCTCTCTTTGCCTCCTCTAGTGAGGAAAGGAAGGCTCAGGCTCGTTGTTTGAGTTCTTTTGGGTCTGGTTGAGCTTGTTTGGACCTTGAGGTGCCTTGTTTTGGCTTGGTTGAGCCTTGTGTCACCCAAGAGGTGAGTGTATCGGCCAAGGAGTGTGTGTGTCGCCCATGGGGATGGAGTATGTCGCCCAAGGTGTTGGTTGTTGTGTCGCCCATGATCTTTGACCTAGCTTTGGCATCATTTGTGTCACCACTAGTGGACACTTGGTGCATGATGCTTGCATGTGGCAATGACCTTGGACATGTGTTTGGGGCTTGCTAGTATGGTGGCTCGTGCCCTAGGACAAGTGTCCCTAGGTGGACGACACCTTGCCTTGCTCTACCTTGTTTTCTCCTCCCTTTCCTCCTATATATGCAGTTCCCTTCCTTGCTTTGAGTTCCTTTGGTCCCTTAGTTTTCTTCTCCACCTTGGTGTGCACGGCACAACCTTCTTCATTGCTTGTTGGTGGTCGATACCCCTTGAAGGAGCAAGCCTAGTGGCTGATATCCCTTGGAGTCTCTTCTTCTTTGCTTAGAGCTTGGAGCTTGCTTAAGGCAGGTTACATAACTCCTAACCCTAGCTACACTATCTCCTTTTCTTTGATCTTTCTTATGTGTTGTTGCTATTTTAGTACCTTGCTTAAGTATCCATGTTGGCTGATTCTCCTTATGGTTTAGGGTTTCTTGGTGAGTTTGTGTTCTTGACCCTCTAGGTTTTTGGGTGCCTTGTGTTTGAGGAAGAAGATGACCTTGTGAGATGGACCTTAGACGATATGAGAGTGGAGAGGTGATGCCCGACAGCCCTCTAGACCTAGCCTTGCACGATACAAGTATGTGTTGGGTGATAGGTTGTTGTGTCGGACGTTATGCCCTGACCTGTGACGGGCGTCACAGCCTTCTCTTTGCTTTGTGACGGTCGTTAGGCCTTGACCAGTTGGTTGCACATTAGTAGGGCTGGGTTATCTCTCTCTTGGACGTTAGCCTTCGTGATGACCTGGCCGATATAGGCTCTATGACGAGCGTTGCTGGGCAAGAAGTGATGGGCGTCACATGCCCGATGGTTACCTTGTATCGGCCGATGTTTGTGGCGGGAATTATCCTGAGTTGTGACGGGCTTTTCCCTATAAGTGAGTGCCCGACACCCCCCCCCCCCGACGCGTGATACTCCTCCTGTGACGCTGCATTGCACACTTGGTTTCCTTAGTAGCAACGCAGCATTGCGGGTTGTGGTGTGTTGAGCTTTGGGTAAGGGCAGGTGACCCGATACAGCTTTGTAGTGAGGGATCTTGGTACCTCTAGTGAGGACTCCTAGCGTATATAGTGAGGGTTTCACGGTTCATGGAAAGTAGACTGTTATATATATGTCCTTTCTTAAAACAATGGTAATTCCTTGCTTATATAAGGGTGATGATAATAATAATGGTGATAGTAATGCTAATGGTAACGTTAGTCCTTTGTATCTAACATGACTATATGCATGAAGTGATCACCTTGGTTATCTGCTTTATACTGAGATGAAGATAAGCACATAAATAGTTGTTTAATGATGTGTCTTATTCCCATGATCATCAGTTGATGTATGATTGATAAGTATAGAATCTTGAATATCATCTCATGATGTTAAGCATAGTCCTTATGTTGAAACTATGATTATTGTGTACACTGACCATGTAGGTGATGATTAGCTATGAAAAGGCTATGAGAGATATGCGATGAGTAACATCACTTTGATAATTACTCTTGTTGATGAGATTGCATATATGATGTGTTTGTCCCATGATGATGATGTGAGCCTTGAAAGGAAGTGGCAATATATGATGAGGGATTGAGATCCCATGGTATGTGATGATCCTTGAGATGGATCTGGATGATTGGCAAGAGGCCAAGTGATAACATGTGATGTTGGATCCTTGAGATGGATCAGGTAGATGTTATTACAATAAAAGCATAATGTTGAGCTTATGTTGTTTATTTTCTGTTATATCTTGCATGTTATACAACTTGGTTGAATCTTGCAATCCATCTAAAAGATACTAAATAATTACAGTGGAATATATCATGTAGTTTTCCCTGGCCATAGATCCATCATCGTCAGGAGCTGGTGATGGTGAAATGGGTTCTCCTGTCGGTTAACCTGGAGTGCATATTTTTGAATATGTGAGGTTTCTCCTAGCCTCAAATAGAGAGGAAAACAAGTGTAGCTGCAGTTGCAGACTCGGGATATGTGATGAGCATGGTGAATAGGCCCATGGCTCCGGATATGTGGTATGAAGAGCATGAATGTGTTCATGACTCAAAGCACGGTGATCAGGCCCGTGGCTCAGATATACTAGCGTCGTGACCTGAATCGAGGTGGGCTAGAGGAAGGGTAGCCTGTGGAGCTGACCCTGTGGCTGAGGCCACTTAAGCATGAGACTGCAGTCCTACTTTGGTTCTCATGCACTGATCACGGGGGGGGGAGGTTGTGGAGTCCGGCTCTTCCATTTATCTTGTATGGCACTGGCTATGGGCTTCACAGCCGAAGGTTGGATTTGAACGGTACGGTTCACTTCCTCAGGGCATAATAAAATATGTAATTCAGCCGTATAGAAATTACTAAGGCAAAACACGGAACATTGGTTGAGGTCTTGTTTGTGTAGTTAATATGTTATATCTTGCAGTTACTTCTATATTCCTCTTGTTATGTGGAAATATATATATCTTATCTTGTTAATCATGTTCCATAAAGAAATATTGGTTATATGCCTTTTGTACAGTTGGTAAGCCTGTCGGTAAGAATAGCTTTGCCTTACATAAACCGCTCTTGTTATATCTATTATCAGTTATCTATTGTTATAGCTTTATCTTTCTGAGGTTCTGTAGTTGTGGCGGGGAGTTATGTTTCTCGCTGGGACAATATTCGATTGTATCACTTTGCTGGTTTTCAGGTGGTCGAGCTAGACGTGGTGGTGGTCGCAGAGTTGCGGCCGAGCAGCAAGAAGAGCAGTAGAAGGCAAGAGACGGATATGCTGTTGTTTTGGATGTTTTCTAGTAGAGTCTAGAGTCATCCCTATACTCTCAGGTCCTTGGAGGTGTTTTGATGTTGTTTCACGATGTACGATTGTTGATTTTTTGTATATCCTTCTACTGGCCAGATGTGGGCCTTTATGTATATGAATAGGTGGTGAACTCATGTGATGGATAAACAGCTGTTTCTCTAAGCTGTGGACACGTACCAGATCTTGTGTATGTATATATAACATGTTTCCTTGCAGGATGAGGACTCGAATGTAATAGTTCCTCAGTTTATCAGCTTACCGCAAACGGTTTTAATTAACCTGAGTTTTTGGTAATCTGTGGTTATGGTGATTTCTGCACGTTTTTGTGTAACACCTCATTGTCTGTGTGATAGCGGGATGTGTTGCCACAAGTTTTAGTATCAGAGCTCTAGGTTTGCTGAGTCTACAGGGATTTAGGACTAGGTTGTGTCTGTTCTTGTGAGTTGTCCAGATTTTCTTATGATCGTCTTCTACCCACAGCAGAAGAGAAGTCGAGATGTCTGGAAACCATGAAGAACAAGCTGCTGAGAACATCGATGCTGCATCAGTTGATGGAGCTAAAGGACATGCACATGAAGATCGGGTGCCTGAGGTTCCCCAACCTGACCCAGCCATTCATGAACACCCTGCCTACCAATAGCTTATGGGGCAGATGATGGCTACGATGAATCTCATGGTTGAGCGATTGTCAGTGCCTCCTCTACGAGTACAGGCTCCCCATGGAGAAGCATCGGGTATTGGGAAGACCTTCAAGCGGCTTCGCCGAGTCGGAGTTTCGGATTATGCAGGAACGGATAACCCAACAGATGCAGATCTGTGGCTGACAAGTCTTGAGAAGGCTTTCCGGATCCTGGACATCCCCGAAGCGGACAAAGTAAAGCACGTTGTCTACCTTTTGAAGGGTAGTGCTGGTCACTGGTGGACTATCGAGGAAGAGAAGCGACCTGGTGAGATGATCTGTTGGGAAGTGTTCCGACGTGAGTTCATCAGCAGATACTTTCCAAATACGTATCTGGATGAGAAGATCAGTCAGTTTGAGCATTTGCGACAAGGAACGATGAACATCACCAAGTATGAAGCCAAGTTCATGGATCTGCTGAGGTTTTGTCCTCATATGGCAGCAACAGATGAGGAGCAGATCATACGTTTCGAGAAGGGTCTGAGTTCTGAGCTGACAACACCTATTTCTGCGTTGGAGAACAGAGAGAGGTTTGCTACATTTGTGGAATCTGTCTGAAGGATCGAACAATCAGTAAGAGAGAAAAGAGAATCCATGTCTCACAAAAGATCTGCTTAGTTTCAAGGACCAAGGTTTGGTGGCTTCAAGAAGCCTAAGTTCTCATCGACGTCAGTGATGAGAGGTTCTGGTGTACCATCGCAGTGGTCTCTGAGTATGGGAAGAGGCTATGTTTCTTCACCATCTAAGGCACATAGTACATCTTCAGTGGTAGTGACAGGGCCATCTAGGCCACGGTTTGACGATAGTACATGCTATGCCTGCGGACAGATAGGACATGTCAAGTCGAGTTGTCCCTACAGAGATGATGAAGTGACACAATAGTGGAGGCAGAATCAACAAGGGTCAGAGAGGTTGCAGTCTAGTGGTAGCAGAGGGTGAGGACGCGGTCAGGCGTCACAAGCTAGATCGTCTGCTCAAGGAAGCAAAGGACGTGGACAGCAAGCAATGACTCGATTCTATGCTATGAGTCAGCCAAAGGCAATAGTCAACCCACGTGTAGTGACAGGTCAGATGGAGTTATTTCATTCTGATATGTCTTCTTCTTACTTTATATCTGTTCTGGTTGACTCGGGTGCTACACACTCTTTTATCGCCAATAGTATGCTTGAAAACTGTCGTCTACCTGTTAGCTGTAAGAAGGATAGCTTGTTGTTAGAAACCCCTCTTGATGGTTCCTTGTTGCTTCGAGAAGAGTGTCCATCTTGTGTTTTGTCTTTTTTGGGACACTGTATACAAGTGGATCTTATACCACTTGATATGCATGGTTTCGATGTCATCCTTGGGATGGATACCTTAGAGAAGTATAAGGTTGTTTTGGACTGTGGTTCCAAGCAAGCAGTGTTTGATGATGGAGGAGAGAAGTGGATCTTCCAGGGAGATAGGAAGATTCTTCTGACATGCCTGGTATCAGCTATGGTGGCATAGAAATTGCTACGGTAAGGATGTGAGGCGTTCTTAGCTCACGTGGTGGATACCGTCGTGGTTACCAAGGTGAAAGGTCCTAGTCTTGAGGAGGTGTCAGTTGTTTGAGAGTTTGTCGATGTGTTTCCTGAAGAGTTTCCTAGTGTTCCTCCACCCTGAGAGATTGATTTTGAGATCAATCTAGTATCGGGAACACAGCCAGTTGCACAGACACCGTATAGGATGGCTCCAGTAGAGATGGTAGAGTTGAAGAAGCAGTTGCAAGAATTATTGGAGAAAGGTTTCATCTGACTGAGTACATTACCTTGGGGTGCTCCAGTGTTGTTTGTTAAGAAGAAGGATGGATCGATGCGGTTGTGTATAGATTATCGGTAGTTGAATAAGGTCACGATCAAGAACAAGTACCTGTTGTCGAGGATAGATGATCTGTTCGATCAGCTGCATTGTGCTACAGTGTTTTCGAAGATCGATCTACGGTCTGGATATCATCAGTTGAGGATTATGGCGGATGACATACCAAAGTCAACTTTCAGGACGAGGTATGGTCACTATGAGTTCGTGGTTATGCCGTTTGGGCTAACCAATGCACCTGCTGCTTTCATGGATTTGATGAACAGAGTGTTTCGTCCGTTCTTAGATTAGTTTGTCGTAGTCTTATAGATGACATTTTAATCTACAGTCGGGATAGGCGAGAGCATGAGCAACATATTTATCTAGCGTTGGCTCTTCTTCGCCAACATCAGTTGTATGCCAAGTTCAGTAAGTGTGAGTTCTGGTTGAAGGAAGTGACCTTCTTGGGTCATGTGATATCTGCTGAAGGAGTCAAAGTAGATCCGAAGAAGGTGGAATCCGTTGCAGATTGGGAACAACCAAAGACGCCGACAGAAGTTCGTAGTTTTCTGGGTTTAGCAGGATACTACTAGAGGTTTATCAAGGACTTCAGTGTGATTGCGTTACCGATGACGAAGTTGACCAGGAAGGATGTACCTTTTGTTTGGGATGATCGATGTCAGCAAGCTTTCTAGAGTTTGAAGGAGAAGCTGACCAGTGCTCCAGTGTTAATCCTGCTAGAGCCTGGGAAGTGCTATGTAGTTTTCTGTGATGCTTCCAAGAAAGGTTTAGGTTGTGTGCTGATGCAGGAAGATCATGTGGTTTCTTTTGCTTCGCGACAACTCAAGAAACATGAGGAGAACTATCCTACTCATGACTTGGAGTTGGCAGCAGTGGTTCATGCATTAAAGATTTGGAGACATTATCTGTTTGGGGAAGTGTGTCAGATCTTTACGGATCATAAGAATCTGAAGTATATCTTTTCACAGCATGAGTTGAACATGCGACAACGTCGATGGATGCAGTTGATCAATGATTACGACTGCACTATCGAGTATCATCCTAGTAAGGTGAATGTGGTAGTTGATGGGCTTAGCAGAAAGTCTTCTTCTCTTTCTTCAAAGAAGGTACAGTTGAGTTCGTTGATATGCTATAGATGAGATATGTTTGTCTCTTTGCGACAGATGAATGTGCAGATGGAAGTTTCCCTGTTAGATGGACTTTTAGCACAAATGCAAGTCAAGCCTACGTTGAGACAGCAGATCAAAGATGCACAACAGACAGATGATGTGGTACAGTTGATCAGATCAGAGTTCGGCAGTGAAAAGCGTGATGGGTTCCATGAGTCCGAGGATGGGCTAGTTTGCTATCGTGATAGGATGGTGGTTCAAGGTGCTGATGATTTAAGGAAGTTGGTGCTCAAGGAAGCGCACACGTGATGTATGATATGCATCCAGGTATCACCAAGATGTATCATAGTCTGAAGGACTTGTATTGGTGGCCCATCTTGAAGAAAGATGTAGCTGAGTTCGTAGCGAGATGTGCAGTTTGTCATCAAGTGAAGGCTGAGCATTAGAAACTGGCAGGTACGTTGCAACCTTTGCCGATACCGCAGTGGAAGTGGGATCACATAACCATGGATTTTGTAGTTGGTCTACCCCAGACAACTAGGAATCATGATTCCATTTGGGTGATAGTGGACAGATTGACAAAGTCTGCCCATTTCCTACCAGTGAAGATGATGTATACATCCGAGAAACTCACTCGAATATATGTTGATGAGATAATACGTTTGCATGGTGTCCCATTAACGATAGTTTCTGACAGAGGTCCTCAGTTCACAAGTCACTTCTGGGAACAGTTGCACAAAGCATTGGGAATGCAGTTGAGGTTCAGTACCGCCTTCCACCCACAGACAGATGGACAGTCTGAGAGGACTATTCAGACTTTGGAGGATCTCCTTCGAGCTTGTGTTTTGTAGTTTATACGCAACTGGGATGTACATCTTAGCTTGATAGAGTTTGCCTACAACAACAGTTATCAGCGGAGCATTGACATGGCTCCTTATGAGGCTTTGTATGGAAGGAAGTGTAGATCTCCTTTGTGTTGGTATGAGTCTGGTGAGTATCAGCTTTTGGGTCCTGAGTTAGTACAGCAGACAATAGAAAAGATCAAAGTGATACAGCAAAAGTTGAAAGTGGCACAGGATAGGCAGAAGTCTTATGCAGACAATTGACAACAACCTTTAGAGTTCCACGTAGGAGACAAAGTGTATCTTAAAGTCTCGCCGTGGAAAGGTGTGCTAAGGTTTGGTCGGAAGGGTAAGTTAGAACCCAGGTATATGGGGCCTTACTCAGTCATATCACATGTTGGAAAAGTAGCTTACTAGTTAGAGTTGCCTCCAGAGTTGCACAGGTTACATCCAGTGTTCCATGTCAGTATGCTGAAGAAAAGTCATCCAGATTCGGGAACAGTGATACAACCAGTTGAGGTTGAGCTTTATGAAGATGTGACCTACGAGGAAGGTCATGTGGCAATCCTTGATAGAAGGGTTAAGAAGCTAAAGAGGAAGGACCTGGTTCTTGTGAAGGTTCTTTGGCATCATCGTGGCATTGAGGAAGCCACGTGGGAGCTTGAGGAAGAGATGAGGAGGAAGTATCCCTCGCTTTTCTCTTCGGATTTCAGGGATGAAATCCCTTGAAGGGGGTTAGCTTGTAAGGAACCTGACCTTCGTTTAGGGTTTACCCTGTTTGTTTTTCTTAACCTTGTTGCTTTGGTGCTTACTAATCACCTTTAGTGGTGATTAGGGTTTGGTTGTGCTTTGTTGAGAGTTGGAGGGGCTACTTGCAAATAATCCAAGTCTAGGGTTTTGTGGGCAAGTTTGCCACCTTGTGAGGTGTTCCTCTCTCTCTTTGCCTCCTCTAGTGAGGAAAGGAAGGCTCGGGCTCGTTGTTTGAGTTCTTTTGGGCCTGGTTGAGCTTGTTTGGACCTTGAAGTGCCTTGTTTTGGATTGGTTGAGCCTTGTGTCGCCCAAGAGGTGAGTGTATCGGCCAAGGAGTGTGCGTGTCGCCCATGGGGATGAAGTGTGTCGCCCATGGTGCTGGTTGTTGTGTCGCCCATGATCTTTGACCTAGATTTGACCTCGTTTGTGTCACCACTAGTGGACACTTGGTGCATGATGCTTGCATGTGGCAATGACCTTGGACATGTGTTTGGGGCTTGCTAGTATGGTGGCTCGTGCCCTAGGACAAGTGTCCCTAGGTGGACGACACCTTGCCTTGCTCTACCTTGTTTTCGTCTCCCTTTCCTCCTATATATGTGGTTCCCTTCCTTGCTTTGAGTTCCTTTGGTCCCTTAGTTTTCTTCTCCACCTTGGTGTGCATGGCAAAACCTTCTTCTTTGCTTGTTGGTGGCTGATACCCCTTGAAGGAGCAAGCCTGGTAGCCGATATCCCTTGGAGTCTCTTCTTCTTTTCTTAGAGCTTGGAGCTTGCTTAAGGCGGGTTACATAACTCCTAACCCTAGCTACACTATCTCCTTTTCTTTGATCTTGATTATGTGTTGTTGCTAGTTTAGTACCTTGCTTAAGTATCCATGTTGGCCGATTCTCCTTATGGTTTAGGGTTTCTTGGTGAGTTTGTGTTCTTGACCCTCTAGGGTTTTGGGTGCCTTGTGTTTGAGGAAGAAGATGACCTTGTGAGATGGACCTTGGATGATATGAGAGTGGAGAGGTGCTGCCCGACAGCCCTCTAGACCTAGCCTTACATGATACAAGTAAGTGTTGGGCGATAGGTTGTTGTGTCGGACGTTATGCCCTGACCTGTGACTGGCGTCACATCCTTTTCTTTGCTTTGTGATGGTCGTTAGGCCTTGATCAGTTGGTTACACGATAGTAGGGTTGGGTTATCTCTCTCTTGGACGTTAGCCTTCGTGATGACCTGGCCGATATAGGCTCTATGACGAGCGTTGCTGGCAAGCAGTGATGGGTGTCACATGCCCGATGGTTACCTTGTATCGGCCGATGTTTGTGGCGGGAATTATCCTGAGTTGTGACGGGCTTTTCCCGATAAGTGAGTGTCCGACACCCCCCCCCCTGACACGCGATACTCCTCCTGTGACGCCGCGTTGCACGCTTGGTTGCCTTAGTGACAACACAGCGTTGCGGGATGTGGTGTGTTGAGCTTTGGGTAAGCGCAGGTGACCCGGTACATCTTTGTAGTGAGGGATCTTGGTACCTCTAGTGAGGACTCCTAGCGCATATAGTGAGGGTTTCACGGTTCATGGAAAGTAGATTGTTATATATATGTCCTTGCTTAAAACGATGGTAATTCCTTGCTTATATAAGGGTGATGATAATAATAAAGGTGATAGTAATGCTAATGGTAACGTTAGTCCTTTGTATCTAACATGACTATATGCATGAAGTGATCACCTTGGTTATCTGCTTTATACTGAGATGAAGATAAGCACATAAATAGTTGTTTAATGATGTGTCTTATGCCCATGATCATCAGTTGATGTATGATTGATAAGTATAGAATCTTGAATATCATCTCATGATGGTAAGCATAGTCCTTATGTTGAAACTATGATTAGTGTGTACACTGACCATGCAGGTGATGATTAGCCATGAAAAGGCTATGAGAGATATGTGATGAGTAACATCACTTTGATAATTACTCTTGTTGATGAGATTGCATATATGATGTTTTTGTCCCATGATGATGATGTGAGCCTTGAAAGGCAGTGGCAATATATGATGAGGGATTGAGATCCCATGGTATGTGATGATCCTTGAGATGGATCTGGATGATTGGCAAGAGGCCAAGTGATAACATGTGATGTTGGATCCTTGAGATGGATCAGGTTGATGTGATTACAATAAAAGCATAATGTTGAGCTTATGTTGTTTATTTTCTGTTATATCTTGCATGTTATACAACTTGGTTGAATCTTGCAATCCATCTAAATAATTACAGTGGAATATATCATGTAGTTTGCCCTGGCCATAGATCCATCATCGTCAGGAGCTGGTGATGGTGAAATGGGTTCTCCTACGGGTTAACCCGGAGCGCATATTTTTGAATATGCGAGGTTTCTCCTAGCCTCAAATAGAGAGGAAAACAAGTGTAGCTACGGTTGCAGACTCGGGATATGTGATGAGCATGGTGAATAGGCCCGTGGCTCTGGATATGTGGTATGAAGAGCATGAATACATTCATGACTTAGAGCACGGTGATTAGGCCCGTGGCTCAGATATACTAGCGCCGTGACCTGTACCGAGGCGGGCTAGAGGAATGGTAGCATGTGGAGCTGACCCTGTGGTTGAGGCCACTTAACCATGAGGCTGCAGTCCTGCTTTGGTTCTCGTGCACTGATCATGGGGGGAAGGTTGTGGAGTTCGGCTCTTCCATTAACCTTGTATGTCACCGGCTATGGGATTCGCAGCTGAAGGTTAGATTTTAACGGTACGGTTCACTTCCTCAGGGCATAATAAAATATGTAATTTAGCCGTGTAGAAATTACTAAGGCAAAACACAGAACATTGGTTGAGGGCTTTTTTGTGTAGTTAATCTGTTATATCTTGTAGTTACTTCTATATTCCTCTTGTTATGTGGCAATATATATATCTTATCTTGTTAATCATGTTCCATTAAGAAATATTGGTTATATGCCTTTTGTACAGCTGGTAATCCTGTCGGTAAGAATAGCTTTGCCTTATAGAAACTGATCTTGTTATATCTGTTATCAGTTATCTGTTGTTATAGCTTTATCTTTCTAAGGTTCTGTAGTTGTGGCGGGGAGTTATGTTTCTCGCTGGGACAATATTCGATTGTCTCACTCCGCTGGTTTTCATGTGGTTGAGCTAGACGTGGTGGTGATCACGGAGTTGCGACCGAGCAGCAAGAAGAGCAGTAGAAGGCAAGAGACGGATATGTTGCTATTTTGGATGTTTTGTAGTAGAGTCTAGAGTCATCCTTGTACTCTCAGGTCCTTGGAGGTGTTTTGATGTTGTTTCACAATGTACGATCGTTGATGTTTTGTATATCCTACTGCTGGCCAGATGTGGGCCTTTATGTATATGAACATGTGGTGAACTCATGTGATGGATAAACAACTATTTCTCTAAGTTGTGGACACGTACCAGATCTTGTGTATGTATATATAACCTGTTTCCTTGCAGGATGAGGACTCGAATGTAATAGTTCCTCAGTTTATCATCTTACCGCAAACAGTTTTAATTAACCCGAGTTTTTGGTAATTTATGGCTATGGTGATTTCCGCACGTTTTTGCATAACACCTCACTGTCTGTGTGATAGCGGGATGTGTTGCCACATTACTAGTCTGCATGTTCCTTAATCGGAGTAAGGGTATTCTATGTGCACAGTTGTAACACCCAGATTTTCATAACACATGAGCGGAAGCAGTAATTTTTTTTTTCATCTGGGAGTGTCACAAACATGATAGTCATTGCAATTAAAGCAAATGAAACACTTTGCATTTAAGAAAAATTGATTCATACATAGTTTTGACAAAGGAAACAAGTCATCTAATATATTGTGATAACAAGACCATGCATAAAAGAAGATATCTAAACTTTGGATCGTCTCGGTAGATGGCACCCCACTAGGCAAGCTTGAAAACCTGCTACACTTTTTCTTATTCTTTAAATCTTCCGCTGCTCCAAACCCTGCGGACATTGCGTCCCCAGCCATGCATTGGGAAAAAACAGTCATTAGAGTAAGTGGCATGAGTATTCTAAAATGTACATTACTGAAGAGCTAACAAGGTTACAAAATATTATTGGACATTATAAAACTGATAGCAAAAGCTGATTAAAATCTGAAAACATAATATCTCTCGACTTCTTTAACTCTTATCTTTCTACTCTATCTTTTCTGGAGACCTATATCATGGGTCTCATGACCTACGCCAAAGTGTCTAGGTCATACTTATCTCATCTGAATTCCTCTCATCACACTCATGGATGAGATTACATACATGATCTAATCTAAAGTATCTTTTACTTACGATTTTTATCTATTTGTGGCCACCATTATACAATAAGTCCTCCTCTGTGACACTGAAGTGTCCTCTATGGTGCAACGCACCCTCTGTTGGCACAACGTGCCCTCTGTTGACACCGAAGTGTCCTCTATGGTGCAACGCACCCTCTGTTGGCATAACATGCCCTCTGTGACACCCGCAGTGTCTGGCGCAACGCGCCCTCTGAATCGTCCCGGGACTCTCTGGTGAGGACTTATTATATAATGCATTATGTGAATGTTTCAAATTAATTATCTTACATCTATCTTTACTAAATACTGAATCTGAACTTATCTGAAACTGAGTACTAAACATGTACTAAATTCTGAATCTGAAATCTAAATCTGAATCTCTGCTCTTTAAAATATGAACATAATCTATTATAGAATTTGGAAATGTATCTCAAATTACAACATATTTGAGATTGGGTCTATAACGCATATCATGTACCTTTATTCAACATCTGGCTACTCACACAGTGAGTAGTCTAAGACTAAATCTAAATCTCTTATTCTTGAGTTCTAAACTGAATTCATTATTGGATTTAATCATGTATCTCTTTATCTAGGTAAACTTTATTCTAAAACTCTGATTTGGTAAGATTACTTCATTATACCAATTATATCATACATGAGTCTAATGTCTTATGAGACAAGGCCTGAAATGAGTATAGAAATACTAAATATACAAAAGTAAATTAAGTAATGTGTATAGCTAAAGTATGATTTCTGATTCTTGGCAAGATAACTCATTCTCTGTTAAAACCTCATCAAAATCTGATCTTAATGGACTTAAGTCTTAAAATCATAACCATAGAATAGAAACCTTAGAAAATCTTAACTTGCATCTTAATCATACTCAATTTAATCTCATTAAGTCTGATCTCAAAACATTTGTATGAACTTAAATCTTAAACCTTAAGGTAGAAATCATATAGATTCTCATCGTGCAACTCAATCATGACTTAATATCTCATAATTTGATAATATCATCACAAACTCATGTTACAACATCTTTAATGCCACTAGTACATTTATCCTAGAAATTGGGCCATGGTCTACCATGTGCAACAACCATATTCTCACATAATACTTAACTTTTAAACATCAACCTTATTAAAGAATCTATTTTACTTCTTAATCTCTTAGATCACTACATATATAAGAAACCTTGATGACATGTCCCTATTTGAAATCTCAATACATGGTTACATCTATATTTAAGAGATATGGTAGAACTATATTTTCTTATCCTTCTTATGAACTTAACTTCATGATCTAGAATCATTCCATGACACATCACTACTTAAGGGTATTGAGCATATGAATTTCTACAATCATAAGCACATAAAATATTTCTTACATATTTAACTCAGAATGTAGGACATGAAGGTCTTATCTAAGAAGCATGTAAATGTACTTGATTTGATAAACATAAATACTCATGGGCATGAACCACTTACCTCTTGTGATGATGATGTCCTTAACTTAGTCTTGATTTCTTGTTCCAAATCTTAATCACCTGGATATAATCAAAGTTTTATAAGTCCAAGCACATGTTCCCTCTTTCTATTTCTAAATCTCAAAACCCCATCCTCCTAATTATATATACCAACTTAGGGTTCTTATTTAGACTAAACATAACTTTAATCTGAAATCACCATAAAATATTGGTGTTGAAATAAAATAAACTCTTATTATGTAGTTACTATAATATTTATACTCAACATAAATCGTCTTATGCACTAATATGAACATATACTTCATATAATGAGAATACTTACCAAACATAGTCACATATTAGAAAACTTACTGACTTGGTTAGGAAATCAAAATATAATACCAGCATGCTAATAATATTAGACCTAATTAGCCATACATATACCACTTATTGTCAAGATAATCATCTATTACCCTCACATAATGGTCACTCAGGTCCAAATCTTAATACAAATATGATAACACAAGAAAATCCATCAAATCTCTAGAAGAGTAATCACACAGTGTAGTAAGATCATGTATAAAATATTAGGTCATCTAAAAAAAATCATATCATGGGTGAAATACCCAAAATACCCTTATTAGGGTTTATATCAAAAACAACAATAAAACTTTATATATGAAAGATCAGGGTCTGAATTAATGTTAAACATATCAAAATACACATTTAGTAAAATTTGTATAAATTTCTAAAGGCGTTTACTATTTTTAATTGACAAAATAACAAAATCATATAGTTTTGAATACACTATTTTTAATAAATAACAAGTATCAAAATCATAATCTGGAAGTATTTTTATGTGATAGTACTCATCATGAGCTTTCTGTACGTATCTTGTTTGCTAAAATCCGACTTCCCAATCTCAAGATATGAATTTTTGAAGCTTACCTAACCTTGGCCAATCTTGGCCGTGAAGATTTGATCTGGCGGCCCCCATCTCAGGCGCATCTCAAGCCTTAGGGCCGGCGCATACCTCCCGATCCCTGTTCTTGCGTGCGTAAGCAGCAAAATAGAGTACTGCTATGCCCAAGACCTCCGGCGAGGTCAAGCTCCCTCCTCTGGCCACAAACTCGTGCGAGAAACCATGCCCAACTCCGGCTTGGTCAATACTCCATGGACGGCGCCCTCTCTATGCCTTGGGTGGACGAGGCTGAAGATCCCCAAACCACAACCATACTGCGGCCGCCGCCCCTTCTGGTCTTCTTCTTAGCTATGGATCCCCCCTCTTCTGCTCATGCTCCGCGAAAAACCTAGATCTAGGTTCGTCTAACCCTCGCGGACTAGAAAACGCAACTTTTATAAACTCTTGCCCCCCGAATCTTGGGCAAGAATCCGCCGCTTGGGGGACTCTGTTTGGGTCCGAAAACAGGGGTGCGGCTCTCAGTCCACGAGGACTGGGTCGCCCCCCCATTTTTATTTTCTTTTTCTTCTTCTTTTTGATAAAAGTCCAAATATAAGAAATATTTATACAACCCATTTTGTAGCTCAGTTTGACTTCAAATTTTGGGATAATTACTATATTATCATCAACTTCACATGAGCAAGATTTGAAGTAAAAACTAGCTATACAAACACTCCAAACATGTCTTTTAAATAAAAATATAATAATTACTAATTTAATTACCTAGGCCACTATATACATCAAAATCATATGAAATTTCTCCCAGCATCTTATACTCTAATTATTATTCTACTAAAAATATTTTGAGCATTTATTATGACCATAAATACTTAATTCTCAATTTGTACCCCAAGGACCTTTTTGTAGAACTTAATTGGTCTAAAAGGGCTGGAACTGGGCTCTAGGGCACATGGCCCATCCCTTAGTATTTCAAAGGGTCCATGAGCTTGATTGTATTCCAAATCATGAAAATAAGTCTTCGAAAAATATAATTTCTCAACTGAAGCTCATGCATGACATATGTGATCAATATTTCTTTAGTTATATAACATGAAGACCTAAGCTAGGTCTATGGCACAAGCCATGAACTGGATTGATCATATTACATATTCGTCACATTATTGTTCATAGGAATAATTCATTTATATTCATATACAACTGACTATAGTCATACACATTTAATCCATTATGTGTGTATTGGTTGATCATATGGCTTGTATTACACATTTTTTTGAACTTAATTACATACCTAGCCATGGTTACGTTCATTGCATCCCTTGACATGTCTTTACTAGAATACCCCACATTAAAAGCTTACTTTAGCTATGAAAATGAGGATGTTACAATTCTACCCACCTTGAAATAAATTTCGTCCTCGAAATTTCTCTAGGCTACTACCCACCTTAGGGTTCCGCTTACCTCTTGATTTATTGATGATTAACATATGAAAGTACACTTATGTTCAAAATTTTGCATGAAGAGAGATATTTAATGTATTTCATAAAATATTTATGTGAGCATTATTTATCACCTTAGTCTATTTCTCAACTAATATATAGGGTTTATGAAACTAAACTTGGCTCTATACTTAGGGCATCTAGCTCAACCTTGTCATGAATTTCTAACATTATATGCACATGATTGTCTATTCTAAGGTCCTTCAGGTAAATCCTACATTCCTAGATATGTGGTGATCAGGCACATACCTAGAGATGTGGGATCCTGAGATGCTATCTCTCACTCACCCACTGATACATGTGTCCCATACCACATGGACCAGTAAGAAATGAGAGATGCATAAAAGGTCTACTGCGTAAGACATCCCTCTTCAATCCTCAATTGGCTAGCCATAACCATTGAGAATGAAGAGGTTATCTCATTAGCTAGGTTTAGGTTGCTACTTTAGATCTAAACTAGGTTGACTTCTGCCTCTAAGATATCTATCTATTCTGACCTTAAGTCTCCTAATCACTCTAGGTTATGGTATTCTTCTTTTGGAATCTATCCCTAAACCCTTACATTACCTCTCTACTGTAGGGTGACTATGAGAATCATGTTTTCCTAGTGGCCATTTACCAAATTGCTCTGATACCATATTGTAACACCCAGATTTTCATAACACATGAGCGGAAGCAGTAATTTTTTTTTTCATCTGGGAGTGTCACAAACATGATAGTCATTGCAATTAAAGCAAATGAAACACTTTGCATTTAAGAAAAATTGATTCATACATAGTTTTGACAAAGGAAACAAGTCATCTAATATATTGTGATAACAAGACCATGCATAAAAGAAGATATCTAAACTTTGGATCGTCTCGGTAGATGGCACCCCACTAGGCAAGCTTGAAAACCTGCTACACTTTTTCTTATTCTTTAAATCTTCCGTTGCTCCAAACCCTGCGGACATTGCGTCCCCAGCCATGCATTGGGAAAAAACAGTCGTTAGAGTAAGTGGCATGAGTATTCTAAAATGTACATTACTGAAGAGCTAACAAGGTTACAAAATATTATTGGACATTATAAAACTGATAGCAAAAGCTGATTAAAATCTGAAAACATAATATCTCTCGACTTCTTTAACTCTTATCTTTCTACTCTATCTTTTCTGGAGACCTATATCATGGGTCTCATGACCTACGCCAAAGTGTCTAGGTCATACTTATCTCATCTGAATTCCTCTCATCACACTCATGGATGAGATTACATACATGATCTAATCTAAAGTATCTTTTACTTACGATTTTTATCTATTTGTGGCCACCATTATACAATAAGTCCTCCTCTGTGACACTGAAGTGTCCTCTATGGTGCAACGCACCCTCTGTTGGCACAACGTGCCCTCTGTTGACACCGAAGTGTCCTCTATGGTGCAACGCACCCTCTGTTGGCATAACATGCCCTCTGTGACACCCGCAGTGTCTGGCGCAACGCGCCCTCTGAATCGTCCCGGGACTCTCTGGTGAGGACTTATTATATAATGCATTATGTGAATGTTTCAAATTAATTATCTTACATCTATCTTTACTAAATACTGAATCTGAACTTATCTGAAACTGAGTACTAAACATGTACTAAATTCTGAATCTGAAATCTAAATCTGAATCTCTGCTCTTTAAAATATGAACATAATCTATTATAGAATTTGGATATGTATCTCAAATTACAACATATTTGAGATTGGGTCTATAACGCATATCATGTACCTTTATTCAACATCTGGCTACTCACACAGTGAGTAGTCTAAGACTAAATCTAAATCTCTTATTCTTGAGTTCTAAACTGAATTCATTATTGGATTTAATCATGTATCTCTTTATCTAGGTAAACTTTATTCTAAAACTCTGATTTGGTAAGATTACTTCATTATACCAATTATATCATACATGAGTCTAATGTCTTATGAGACAAGGCCTGAAATGAGTATAGAAATACTAAATATACAAAAGTAAATTAAGTAATGTGTATAGCTAAAGTATGATTTCTGATTCTTGGCAAGATAACTCATTCTCTGTTAAAACCTCATCAAAATCTGATCTTAATGGACTTAAGTCTTAAAATCATAACCATAGAATAGAAACCTTAGAAAATCTTAACTTGCATCTTAATCATACTCAATTTAATCTCATTAAGTCTGATCTCAAAACATTTGTATGAACTTAAATCTTAAACCTTAAGGTAGAAATCATATAGATTCTCATCGTGCAACTCAATCATGACTTAATATCTCATAATTTGATAATATCATCACAAACTCATGTTACAACATCTTTAATGCCACTAGTACATTTATCCTAGAAATTGGGCCATGGTCTACCATGTGCAACAACCATATTCTCACATAATACTTAACTTTTAAACATCAACCTTATTAAAGAATCTATTTTACTTCTTAATCTCTTAGATCACTACATATATAAGAAACCTTGATGACATGTCCCTATTTGAAATCTCAATACATGGTTACATCTATATTTAAGAGATATGGTAGAACTATATTTTCTTATCCTTCTTATGAACTTAACTTCATGATCTAGAATCATTCCATGACACATCACTACTTAAGGGTATTGAGCATATGAATTTCTACAATCATAAGCACATAAAATATTTCTTACATATTTAACTCAGAATGTAGGACATGAAGGTCTTATCTAAGAAGCATGTAAATGTACTTGATTTGATAAACATAAATACTCATGGGCATGAACCACTTACCTCTTGTGATGATGATGTCCTTAACTTAGTCTTGATTTCTTGTTCCAAATCTTAATCACCTGGATATAATCAAAGTTTTATAAGTCCAAGCACATGTTCCCTCTTTCTATTTCTAAATCTCAAAACCCCATCCTCCTAATTATATATACCAACTTAGGGTTCTTATTTAGACTAAACATAACTTTAATCTGAAATCACCATAAAATATTGGTGTTGAAATAAAATAAACTCTTATTATGTAGTTACTATAATATTTATACTCAACATAAATCGTCTTATGCACTAATATGAACATATACTTCATATAATGAGAATACTTACCAAACATAGTCACATATTAGAAAACTTACTGACTTGGTTAGGAAATCAAAATATAATACCAGCATGCTAATAATATTAGACCTAATTAGCCATACATATACCACTTATTGTCAAGATAATCATCTATTACCCTCACATAATGGTCACTCAGGTCCAAATCTTAATACAAATATGATAACACAAGAAAATCCATCAAATCTCTAGAAGAGTAATCACACAGTGTAGTAAGATCATGTATAAAATATTAGGTCATCTAAAAAAAATCATATCATGGGTGAAATACCCAAAATACCCTTATTAGGGTTTATATCAAAAACAACAATAAAACTTTATATATGAAAGATCAGGGTCTGAATTAATGTTAAACATATCAAAATACACATTTAGTAAAATTTGTATAAATTTCTAAAGGCGTTTACTATTTTTAATTGACAAAATAACAAAATCATATAGTTTTGAATACACTATTTTTAATAAATAACAAGTATCAAAATCATAATCTGGAAGTATTTTTATGTGATAGTACTCATCATGAGCTTTCTGTACGTATCTTGTTTGCTAAAATCCGACTTCCCAATCTCAAGATATGAATTTTTGAAGCTTACCTAACCTTGGCCAATCTTGGCCGTGAAGATTTGATCTGGCGGCCCCCATCTCAGGCGCATCTCAAGCCTTAGGGCCGGCGCATACCTCCCGATCCCTGTTCTTGCGTGCGTAAGCAGCAAAATAGAGTACTGCTATGCCCAAGACCTCCGGCGAGGTCAAGCTCCCTCCTCTGGCCACAAACTCGTGCGAGAAACCATGCCCAACTCCGGCTTGGTCAATACTCCATGGACGGCGCCCTCTCTATGCCTTGGGTGGACGAGGCTGAAGATCCCCAAACCACAACCATACTGCGGCCGCCGCCCCTTCTGGTCTTCTTCTTAGCTATGGATCCCCCCTCTTCTGCTCATGCTCCGCGAAAAACCTAGATCTAGGTTCGTCTAACCCTCGCGGACTAGAAAACGCAACTTTTATAAACTCTTGCCCCCCGAATCTTGGGCAAGAATCCGCCGCTTGGGGGACTCTGTTTGGGTCCGAAAACAGGGGTGCGGCTCTCAGTCCACGAGGACTGGGTCGCCCCCCCCATTTTTATTTTCTTTTTCTTCTTCTTTTTGATAAAAGTCCAAATATAAGAAATATTTATACAACCCATTTTGTAGCTCAGTTTGACTTCAAATTTTGGGATAATTACTATATTATCATCAACTTCACATGAGCAAGATTTGAAGTAAAAACTAGCTATACAAACACTCCAAACATGTCTTTTAAATAAAAATATAATAATTACTAATTTAATTACCTAGGCCACTATATACATCAAAATCATATGAAATTTCTCCCAGCATCTTATACTCTAATTATTATTCTACTAAAAATATTTTGAGCATTTATTATGACCATAAATACTTAATTCTCAATTTGTACCCCAAGGACCTTTTTGTAGAACTTAATTGGTCTAAAAGGGCTGGAACTGGGCTCTAGGGCACATGGCCCATCCCTTAGTATTTCAAAGGGTCCATGAGCTTGATTGTATTCCAAATCATGAAAATAAGTCTTCGAAAAATATAATTTCTCAACTGAAGCTCATGCATGACATATGTGATCAATATTTCTTTAGTTATATAACATGAAGACCTAAGCTAGGTCTATGGCACAAGCCATGAACTGGATTGATCATATTACATATTCGTCACATTATTGTTCATAGGAATAATTCATTTATATTCATATACAACTGACTATAGTCATACACATTTAATCCATTATGTGTGTATTGGTTGATCATATGGCTTGTATTACACATTTTTTTGAACTTAATTACATACCTAGCCATGGTTACGTTCATTGCATCCCTTGACATGTCTTTACTAGAATACCCCACATTAAAAGCTTACTTTAGCTATGAAAATGAGGATGTTACAACAGTAGTTTATATTTAATGAATATTTGATGTCAATGAACGCTTTACTTAGAATTTGTACGAACGGTGTAAAATGTTCATATACTTGATGGATGTGGACTAATACAAAATTGTATAAACACTTCCAACCCTTCATATCATATCTATGTTTAGATACATGCTGCATCTTATGAACTGAATATGTTTGATCTTAAAATACAAAACATACAATCCATGTGATAACTGAAGTTTAGAGTATTTGTTTACTTTACCAAATTGAATAAAGTATATGATGTAGTTTATCAAGTATACATAATTAATCTAGAAAATTGTATTTCATTGCATCCAACTTCATCCAGAAAAAGCTATGGATGAATTAAATGTAGTTCAAGACCCAAATAATTTCATGCAGATTGCATGAGAGTTTAATTTTTTTTAAAGAAAGTATAGCTGAAGGGAGGTCCATAACCCATCAGGCCATCACCACGAATCAAACCAAAAGCAACAACATGTACTGATGTACACTAATATAGCAACCTTGGTGTTGCCAATTTAATTCCAAGTCAACACCGTCAGTGTTAGATGTTGTGGTGAATCTGAAAAATTCATAATACAACTGTAAGCAATGGCATGGACCGTCGATGCTGCTAAGAATGGCCGTCTCTCGGGTATCTTCGAGCATATTGTATAGGATCTTGAAGTTTACATCCATATTGCCAACATATTCAAATGCCTTGTAGAACAAAAAAACATAAGAGAGGCAACAAGTCAACAACACTACTGATTGCAATCCAATTTGCCTGAATAAG
Organism: Alisma plantago-aquatica; assembly: GCA_963693085.1. Lineage (NCBI taxonomy): Eukaryota > Viridiplantae > Streptophyta > Magnoliopsida > Alismatales > Alismataceae > Alisma > Alisma plantago-aquatica. Next base: position 673,009,581 of record OY856413.1, on the reverse strand, counting down.
GAGCATAGATCGTGGAGATGTTAATGTAAGACAATCAGTCTTAAAATCATGCATTAGGTCTACTGACTTTACCAAACCAGAACCAACCAAGCATACAACTGGCCATCCTTTCCCGCCCAAGCAGCAAGGATAAACAAGAGAGCAGGCTTGCAGTGTAGGCCATGTTCATATCAGTTCTCCAGCACCATAGGCGTTGCAGAACCCAGAGCTAGTGCTAGGATGTAGACGATGAGGTCTATGACGTTAACACCATAGTACGAATTAACCTCATGGAAAAGGTAAGGGATGTCAATACTAGAGATCACAGTGAAGATGAGGTATCCATAGGTTGTATATGAATATCGCTAAATAGGCCAACCAAGTTGAGATGCTTCCTCTCATAAATAACTTGTACTCTTAGACTATAAATGAATTGTGTTAGAATATTATTTAGATGAGAAATTGACTTTCATGGGCCATCATCTCTGTAGATTATAAATGGATTGTGTCAGGATATTATTTAGATGAGAAATTGTCTTTCATGGCATAACCGTCATCAGTACAGCTGGGCGGGAAATGATGGTCAATTGTCTTTCCACATGACAAACCAGTTGTATGTTAAATTTGGGTCCTATGTTTTCTAGAGCTTCTTCAACTTTATATGCCCTACTAATAGGAGTGGGAGCAGCAAGACGCTCAGGTTATATAATGTGCTTGGTTTCTATAATGTCTATGTAGTATTTTTTTATTGTTATAAGCTACCATGATACTGTCGCCAGTTGTCAAACACGAGTAGTTCTTGAGAGTTGTTTCCAAAATAGCTTTGGGGTTTGATATATCTAAAAAATCTTTCATGTGAGGCTGCAGTTTAACAAAGGTTCCTTTTCTAAGGGTGGCATTCTTCACTCTTACAAAATCCCCCTCTTGCAAGAGCAAGTTTTGCATCATCCAGTATGGCATATAAACCACGCCTTCTTTAGCAATAAACCATGCCTTTTTCACTCTTATAGCATTTTTTATTCTGTTTACACATACCTTTTATTAAGTTTTCTGGCTATTTATACCTTTCCATCCTCTTATTTGCTAACAAGTTCTCACAATTATTTAGATAACAAATTAATATTTATTTTGTACAGTGTCCAAAGCAGTCGAACGATACAGATTGCGGGTATTATGTGCTGAAGTATATGAAAGACATCTTTGATGTGAGAAATAGAAATATTCTTGAATGTGTAAGCTACTTAACATTATATTCTTTTAGTTTGTTCAAAATTCTAAATAAATTGAAAAAATCACAATATGTTGATATATTTGTCATATGATTGTAGTATTATTCGAAGTATATTGGTTGTTGCTTCAACCAAGAAGAAATCGATGAGGTCTGAAATGAGTGGGCGACATGTGTTCTTGAGCACACATAAGATTATGTGACATGTGGGGGAGACATTTGTTCTTTAGCATAGACCAATGTGTGAAACTTGTTTAGTGAGTTTTCAGTTTGATTCTAGAGTGGATACTCAGTACTTTATATTATTGAATCGTTGTATGGATGATTTAATATTAATTAAATTTAGTACAACTTTCTTTCAAGGTTTGATGGAAATTTTGTTCAACTATGTGTTTTTTTGTGAAATGAAAAAGTATAATTGCATATTTATTATAATTTATTGATAATATGGTTAATTTGATCAATACAATTGGTTCGATATATGACCTATCAAACTCTAATCAAAGACAACAGTTAATGATATGTTGTAAAATGTATGATTCTACAACAAACAACACATGTTGTGTTATCCACACCTATTACAACAGGTTTGTCAGGAAAAAATACACCTATTACAACAGGTGTTTCTAGTGAACTACAACATGCATAACATGTTGTATAAATTGTGTATATTACAATAGTCACACACCATGTTGTCTAAAAAATCCTATTACAACGGTTAAATGTATGGAAAGACAACATACACCAACTGTTGTATAAACATGTATATTACAACAAGTGCACTACATGTTGTACTAGACCTACCTATTACAACGGGTGTGTTTAGTGAAAGACAGCATGCTTCGACTGTTGTATAATATATATTACAACGGGTGAACCGCATGTTGTAAAAAATACCCCTATTACAATGGGTGTGTTTATCGAAAGACAACGTCGTTCAACTGTTGTATAATATATTTTATAACAGGTGCACTACATGTTGTGTAAAATACCCATATTACAACAGGCCATTCCTTAATAGACAACATGTTTCAACTGTTTTCTAAAATACATCTATTACAACATGCGATCACATGTTGTGTAAAGCACCCCCCCATAAGACCACGCGATCTAATACAACGGTTAACACGTATTGTAAATTGAGAAAAGGAACTGTTGTAAAAAGCATTTTCTGTAGTAGTGCATATAGATGTCTAAAGAATAATGTTATTGGATGATATATGTCATCAGGTTGAGGACCTGAACAATGAGATCATATGTATGATAAAAGTACATACATTCTTATTATGTCCCTAGTTGGATGTCATTGTGGAAAATAATATACAAAAATAACACATAAGACTAGAGTGTGTGTTAGGTGATGACATAATCTCATTAGTCAGGATATATGTGATATCAAACCAAACACATAAGTACTAGTTATAGAACAGTGTACTGGATAGACCCACCTTGAGAGTGATACATGGAAACCATTGAATGGTAGTCAGAATCAACTCTCATACTGATAGTGGTGATTGTGGTTCTTAGAACTGAAGTCACTACACTCATCCCATGTCATTCGATGTACTTTGACATCATTCAATGTGACCTTGAATAAGGGTTACCATAAAGGTGATGCTTAGATATGTTGTGACACATGGGGAATGATTGTGACTGATGTAGATGGGATTCGTCCCTCCTACAAGAGTTGATATCCTGGCCACTTGATTAGAGAGACTGAGAAACATATGGGCATACTCATGTGAATCAATATATGATACGTGAGCTCACATGCATCTCATACAGTCTACACTAGTTCAAGGAACATGGATTAAATGTTGAGAGGATGATGTTTCCATGCCTCGAGTTCAATCTAGATATCATAGACAAAGGAACTATATGATCACTATAACACTAATCATGGTTTGTAGGGTGAAGTTGTTCTCCAACTTTCCAATTACTTGGGTAGCAGTGATGTGTTTCTAGATACCACTCATCACTTGTGATGTCAAAAACTAGTTATAGACATTCATTTCTAATGTAATTTGGGACCTATAGGGTCAGACACATAGGATAAACATAAAATTTGAGCTTATCATGAATGAGTTTTAACTTGATTACTAAAGTGTTTGAGTATTCAATTTAAATAATATTGGTTGTACATTGGTTGAACTAGAACTTGAACCGCCCAATTTAGAAATGAACTAACATGTTCAAAGATGTGAAACAACTGGTTCAGGTCGTGAACCGACTGGTTGGGAGATTGATAATAATGTATTAAGGATTGATGTTGCCGTCGTGTTGTGAATTAATTGTCACATTAAAGCCAATATGATTGCAAATATGAAATAATGTGAACTACCCGGTTCAAGTGTTGAATTGATCGTTTCACATGTGAGACTACCAATTTAGGAATGAACCAATTGTTTCATGGTTTGTAGATTCCATAAAATTCATGAAATCCCATCTCTTCGACTCCCAGATGCTATGGAAACTCTGACCCTGGTCCTCCTATAAATAGAGGGGTAATCAAGATTTTAGGAGACACAACAATAAGCTTGGATAATTGTTGTCCTCTCATAGTTGTAGTAACGTGAGAGCCCAAGCAAGTATTATCCATCAAAGGGAGAGACAAAACACTAAGGGAGAGATAACAGGGGAGAGAAGTCAATGCTAACATGTTGACTGTGACGACCGTCTCACGAAAACAAGATTAACTAATGCGGAAGCGTTCATCAAGCAGCGGATTAGCAAAAATCACTAAAAATTAAAACTTTTTGCAAAGGGATCCATTCATAGGAAAACTCTTTCATTCAGAACCAAAGTAAAACTTTACATCCTGGTTCATATATATACATCTCATGTACTTTTGCTTCTCGAGGAATACAAACATTAACTACTCTGGCTTAACTGTACACATGTAGTATAAAACCCTCGAGGCACTAAGCCAAAATCTCGAAATCATTAACTACTACTCCAAGGACCTGAGAGTACAGAGACGACACATAGGACTTCTATATACATCTGAACATGACATGACAGTCAATGTCTCCACCTGAGACTTTACTGCTGTCCCTGCTACTGCTGATGTCCTTCACCTCCTGAAGGATTCCTGTCTCCTCGTCCGCGTCCACCTAAAAATGTGGTTCCCACGGGGGTGAGACAATTATAAAAATTGCCCCAGCGAGAGATATAACTCTCCGCCATAAATATTATTATTGCAACTTAATAAGATAAATGTGAATAGGGAAATCATATTTATTTGACAGTAGATATTTTGATGTCTAACAGATTAAATCATTATTCTATATCAAAAGCATTGCAACTGTAACTTGATAAAATAAACATGTTACTATTCCTTTAATGAATATGAAGAACATGTATAACATCTATTCAAACTACAGAATCATTATCACTGCATTAACTCTCTTCAGGCTTAGATCATATGACTAAAGCCTGACATTATCATTGTGGAGTCATGGCCCGTAGCCATACTCTTTTCACAAGGTGTTGGGATCTTAATCCCTCATTTCAACACTGGGGCTTCTCATCCATTCTCAATTTCAATACCATAACCATGAAATCCTGGGTATTCAAACCCTTTGTTCATCACTTGAGCACTATTACCTCTTTCTCAGGTAACTAACACCTTTAGGTCATTTGACCAAGGTAAGTATGATACTTGCTACACAAGCATCCATCATGGCACTTGATGCACATTAATTCTCTTGCCACCTCTTACCAGGCACAAGGTATATTATGGCACACAAGGCCCAATTAACAATTCAAACTAATAATACATCATAGCTCATACCTGGCTATGCTCATCATCTCATAATACCTGCATGGTTAGCACATATAATAGCAGTACATCAATTATCTATCAATACCATGCAAAAACAATGTATTAATAATTCAAGGGTATTACCCTTAATCCTTTATCAGGATTTGGGTTTCCATCACACATGGCTCATCAGAACACTGTACATCTTGTCACCTTTCACTAGGCAACAACTTTATTCACATGGATCACAAAACCATTCACATCTTGTCACCTCTCACTAGGCAACAACTTTATTCACATGGCACACAAGGCCATTCACATCTTGTCACCTCTCACTAGGCAACAACTTTATTCACATGGCGCACAAGGCCATTCACATCTTGTCACCTCTCACTAGGAAACAACTTAAAACAAAGGCTTACAAGCCCAACTCATCTTGTTACTTCTTTCTCAGTAACAAAAACATAATGGCACATATGGCCAATCAATTCTTATCAAATAAACATCATAGCTCATACCTGGCTATGATCATCAACTCATGAAACCTGCATGATTGTCACACATGATAATAGACTTATCAGGTTTACAACACATCATGCAATACAGGGTTACACCACTATTCCCTTACCAGGGTTAGGGTTTTCCATCAATTAGGGCTTTCTCTCACATATCATTACCCTTCATTAAGAATAGGGTTTTCCATTATTAACCATTTAGGTTTTCAAGATCATATTATCAATGATCAAACCCTAGTTCATTGCTCCCCACATCTAGGAGCCAACATTTATACCATAAGTATTCACTCATACTTATTTATTCTCATTAATTATCATTAAATGATTATCATCACAAGGTATGAGTATCTCTCTCATCCTTAAGTTGAGAATTAACAAAACGACCATGTTAGGTCACTTTCAATTCAGCTCTAAGTCAAGCATAGACCACCACGGCTGTGCTACCTTGCACGGTCGTGCAAAGTAAAGCTACCACGGCCGTTCTACCTTGCACGGTCTTGCTGAGTAAAGTCGCCACGGCCGTGCTGCCTTGCACGGTCGTGCTACATAGGATCATCACATGAATCATATTTATATATGAATTCTATTATTTGATCCTTTCAACTTGATTAGGTCACATCAACCCTTCAATCATATGCATACAACTATGATTAACATAGGGTACCAAGTCATTGGTCCTATAAGCAATTAGGGATGCATTCCCAATTAGGGTTTCTCATGAAATCACCCTCAACTAGGGTTCCACATGGATGCACCCTCAATTAGGGTTTCACTTGGAATCACCCTCAACTAGGGTTTCACATGGAATCACCCTCAACTAGGGTTTCACATTGAATCACCCTCAACTAGGGTTTCACATGGAATCACCCTCAACTAGGGTTTTACATGGAATCACCCTCAACTAGGGTTTCACATTGAATCACCCTCAACTAGGGTTTCACATGGAATCAACCTCAACTAGGGTTTCACATGGAATCACCCTCAACTAGGGTTTCACATTGAATCACCCTCAACTAGGGTTTCACATGGAATCACCCTCAACTAGGGTTTCACATGGAATCACCCTCAACTAGGGTTGAATTCAATAACCGTGTCAATTAGGGTTTATGTTCATGTTTAGGGTTTCATGATCTCTTTGATTAAGGATCATAACCCTTATACACCACATGATTCATATTCATGTATGAATTCATGCTATCAGCTTCTTAACTTGATTAGGTCATATCAACCCTTCAATCAAGTACATACAACTATGATTTACATAGTGTACCAAGTCATTGATCTTATCAGCAATTAGGGTTCATCCCTTAATTGACACTAATCACTTAGGTACTATTAGGGTTTTAACCTTTGTTCCTTCATTGGTTAACATTACTAACCATCATTGGATCAATAGTAAATTCATCATCACATTGGACCTCCATTACATAAGGTATCCAAAGGAATTAGGGTTTACTATTCATCCTAATTAGTGATTTCACATGTAGGCAACCTCTTAATAGGGTTATACATGAAATCGGCCTCAATTAGGGTTTACATCATGTATTGGATCCATGCATTTGTTATGCATTAATGACTAGTACCATTAAAGGTATCTCCCACCTAATCACATTAGGTTTTCAAAAAGGTTTGATCCATTGGACCTTTAATGACATAAGGTATCCAATTGAATTAGGGTTTCCAATGTTGATTCCTTCAATCATTGGATTCATGGAACCAATCATCAATTGGACCTATACCCATACTTCAATTGAGTTTAAATAGTTCAACCTTCAACTTATTTGACCCTTAATTAACCCTCAATTGGTCATCAATTAGGGTTTGATTCAATTGAATTAGGGTTTGGAATCGATGATTCAACAACACTAATCAATGTAAGACTAGTTGCTTTGAAACCATTGAACCATCATCCAAGTTGGGTATGACCTGACCCCAAACGGTCTTGAGGTCGTTTGGATGACCTCCAAACGGTCTTGAGACCGTTTGCCCATCATATCACTCAAATCCAAGCCATCCAATTAAGGTTTGGATCATTGGATTGATCACCAAATCAACATTGCATTGTATAACAGCTTGGTACCTTTAGACCTTCAAACACCTAACCATACTCAACCCTAGACCTCCAAACGGTCTTGGGTGACCACAAAACGGTCTTGAGACCGTTTGGATGACCTCCAAACGGTCTTGGGACCGTTTGCCCATCATATCACTCCAATCCAAGCAATCTAATTAGGGTTTGGTTCATTGAAGTGCTCACCAAATCAGCAATCTATTGCAGATCAACTTGATATCTTTAGACCTTCAACAACTGAACTATACTCAACCCTAGACCTCCAAACGGTCTTGGGTGACCACCAAACGGTCTTGAGACCGTTTGGATGACCTCCAAACGGTCTTGAGACCGTTTGCCCATCAAACCTTTGGACTCTAGTGAAAATTCATCATGGATTGGTCTATCGAGTTGATCAACAAATCAGCATTTAGTTGCAGTATGATTTGGTACCTTTGTACCTTCAATTGGTCAACTATACTTGACCCCAGACCTCCAAACGGTCTTGGGGTGATCCCCAAACGGTCTTGAGACCGTTTGGGTGATCCCCAAACGGTCTTGAGACCGTTTGGGCTAATCAACCCAAAATCTCAACTTAACTCATTGGAATTTCAGCACTATTTTCAATTAGGGTTTGCCTAATTGATTAGTCTTCAACTCATGATCCCTTTGGAATTAACCCCTCAAATTTGGAGGGTCATTAACCAACATCATTATGAACAAAAATCGCATACGGTCAACGCTTGGTCAACGCACTCAAACGGTCTTGAGACCGTTTGCCCAAGCAGGTCAAGTTGATCAGGTTGAAAATCAGCACTTAATCCAATTAGGTTCCCCTAATGGATTAGGCTTCAACTCACGATTCCTTGGGAGTTAACCCATAAAACTTGGTGAGTCATTATCCAACATAATTAGGATCAAAAATCTCATACGGTCAACGCTTGGTCAACGCAACCAAACGGTCTTGAGACCATTTTCCCAAGCAGGTCAAGTTAATCAGGTTGAAAATCAGCACATAATTTAATTCGATTGCCTAATTGATTGGCCTTCAACTCTTGATTCCTTTGGAGTTAATCCCTCAAATTTGGAGGGTTATCAGCCTACATACTTAGGAACAAAATTCCCAAACGGTCAACTCTTGGTAAACCATCTAAAACGGTCTTGAGACCGTTTGCTCCCAAAAAGTCTCAAACCGTTTGCCCTTAAACGGTTTGCTGAAACCGCATAGCCAATCAAATTAAAACGATTTGGAGTAGCTATCAAAACGGTTTTGCTTGGTAATTTTCTTTAGATAAGCATCTAGGATGATGTAATCATCCCCTTCCTTCGAACAACCAAGAACAGCAACCGTTCTTGATGGAAATTGCAGCAGAAATCAATCAACAAAGCATAGAGAATTGATGCAATAGCAATGTTTAAGGGTTTGAGTTATAAAACCCGCCTCCAATTGAGCTCCAAAGCTCCAAGCTCACGCCATTAATGTTGGATGAAGCTCTTGCAACTCCCCCTAGGCTCGTCCTCAAGCTTTTGATTGCAAAAGTTGGCTAGGGTTGAAGAGGAGATCGAAATAAGAAGGAATCCATAATTTATTTTCGATTTCCACCATGAAATCAAGGAGAACGAAGGTCAAGGGCTCACCCACAGGTTGGGGACGTGCTCCCTGCTCCTCCCTATCTCCTTGGTCGGTTTTGCAAGCAAGGGAAAGAAGAAAATCCGAAATAGCCTTTCATTTGGCTTGAAAAAGGCACTTTTATAAGGAAATTGATGAGAGAGAAAATGCATTATTAAAATGCATTAAATTCCAAAAATATGGCCGCCTCTTCCCCCTCAAATCCCTTAAGGACGAGGCACCTTCCTTTGCCTTTAATTCTCCTTCATTATCCTTGATTTAAAGAAAATCAAATTAAGCACCTTAATGCTTATTATATTAATATCCATATGTGAGTGGGTTTTCTTTTTCTTATAATAAGGTGAGTGGAATTTCACCTACTTAGGATATTTTCGTTCCTTATCTTGGCAAAGGAACGTTCATCCTTATTCAAAATCAACCCAAAACATTTTGGTTGAAAGCCCTTCAATTATTTTTATTCATTTTTGCCCTAAATCAAATTAGGGTTTCAATTAGGCATTAATCTTGATTATTTTAATATCAAGATTCTCTCTCCTCCAACTTAATTCAAATGAGGCACCCATCTCATTTTATTTGCTCTAAATGTTTCCAAGAAACATTAGGGACCTTATTGAAGTGGTAATTTGCATATTGAACCCTAGGTTTTGGGTAAATTGTACTTTTCACCAAAACTAGGTTTTAATGCACAACACTGCTTTACAAGCTTAATCTTGGTGCCCGAGCTTGTGAAAGCCATACCACTACATCATATTCATTCTTATGATGTCTCAACATCAGAGGAACATCTTACCATGCAACATTTGCAATTTAACCCCTCAACTTGGGTAATTTGCACTTTGGTCCAAAATAAGCAAACATTGCTTCAACATTGTTCAAACAGGACCAAAATTGAAACATAAGTTTCTCATGAGCCCTAATTACTTTTCACAAGATAAGATTAAGAATCTTCTTAACCTTTTTAAGCAAAACAATCTAGGGTTAATTCATAACCCAGGTCAGGGATGTTACAAATTATAAACCCCTAACAAGGATTTCGTCCTCGAAATCCCAGGAAAAGGAGGAACATATTGTTCATTAATCATGCCCCCAAGTCTCCACATATCATCTTAATATCATGGAGATATCCTGAACTCTGTGATTCCACACAAAGCTCCTTTCATTAGCTCAACCTCATCAATGTTTATGCAGAGCATAAACCCCTAACATATGATGTCCATATTATTGAAAGGAAGAAACATAAAAGAACATACTTCAATCATTACTCAAGAATATATACCAAAAGAGAAACATATATATCTAACAGAGATAATTTACTCTGTAATCCTTTAACAAACTCTATGTAATTGGGATTGTTCACATAGTTCTTCTTATTAGTTGGAAATGTCACATAGCTTTTCCCTTTTTGATTGGGAATGACACATAGCTCTTCCCTTTTTGTTGGGGATGACACATAGCTTTCCATTTTTGACTGGGAATGACACATAGCTCTTCCCTTTTTGATTGGGAATGACACATAGCTCTTCCCTTTTTGTTGGGGATGACACATAGCTTTCCCTTTTTTATTGGAAATGACACATAGCTCTTCCCTTTTTGTTGGGGATGACACATAGCTTTCCCTTTTTGATTGGGAATGACACATAGCTCTTCCCTTTTTGTTGGGGATGACACATAGCTTTTCCTTTTTGATTGGGAATGACACATATCTCTTCCCTTTTTGATTGGGAATGACACATAGCTCTTCCCTTTTTGTTGGGGATGACACATAGCTTTCCCTTTTTGATTGGGAATGACACATAGCTCTTCCCTTTTTGTTGGGGATGACACATAGCTTTCCCTTTTTGATTGGGAATGACACATAGCTCTTCCCTTTTTGATTGGGAATGACACATTGCTCTTCCCTTTTTGATTGGGAATGACACATAGCTCTTCCCTTTTTGTTTAGGGTTGGAATTGCACAAAGCATCTTCCTTTATTGGAATTGCACAAAGCATCTTCCTTTATTGGAATTGCACAAAGCATCTTCCTTTATTGGAATTGCACAAAGCATCTTCCTTTATTGGAATTGCACAAAGCATCTTCCTTTATTGGAATTGCACAAAGCATCTTCCTTTATTGGAATTGCACAAAGCATCTTCCTTTATTGGAATTTCACAAAGCATATTCCTTTATTGATTCAATATTTCTTATTTCATGATACTCATTAGATTGTCTCAGAATGACTACTTGATCAGAGCAATCAAAAAGATAACAATCTAAGAGTTTCATACTTGCCTTATCTTCAATGATCATATACCTGGCCAGGGTATATAAGTATTGAGATTAGGTAGTATGCACTTACATGCTATCATATTCCTTGCTTTTCATATCATTATACACACACGATTTTCCCTTGTTCCAACATGACTAAGTCATTTAGGAACTCTTTTAAAGCTCAAACTTTCTGTATTAAGGACTGATAATCTAGGTTGTAAGGCTAGTATCCAGTCCACTATATGCATTACTGTTGCCCTAATCTGCCCAATAAGAGCATGATCATAGGATTCTCTATCCTGATCAGGTCTTAATGGGGATTCTCAAGCACTCATACTATTCTCGTCTGATCCCTTGCACCTCTTCTTGGTGCAACAACATTGCCCTCAGCAATGTGTTTCTTGTGTTCTCCAGTCATTTTAAACTTTACCCTTTTTCTACACAAGCAGAAATCATTATAGGGTATACTGGAGGACACTAACACAGACTCAACAACTTAGTCCTATGTCTCTGTAGACTCAGCGAACCTAGAGCTTTGATACCACTAAATTGTGACGACCGTCTCGCGAAAACAAGATTAACTAATGCGGAAGCGTTCATCAAGCAGCGGATTAGCGAAAATCACTAAAAATTAAAACTTTTTGCAAAGGGATCCATTCATAGGAAAACTCTTTCATTCAGAACCAAAGTAAAACTTTACATCCTGGTTCATATATATACATCTCATGTACTTTTGCTTCTCAAGGAATACAAACATTAACTACTCTGGCTTAACTGTACACAGGTAGTATAAAACCCTCGAGGCACTAAGCCAAAATCTCGAAATCATTAACTACTACTCCAAGGACCTGAGAGTACAGAGACGACACATAGGACTTCTATATACATATGAACATGACATGACAGTCAATGTCTCCACCTGAGACTTTACTGCTGTCCCTGCTACTGCTGATGTCCTTCACCTCCTAAAGGATTCCTGTCTCCTCGTCCGCGTCCACCTAAAAATGTGGTTCCCACGGGGGTGAGACAATTATAAAAATTGCCCCATCGAGAGATATATCTCTCCTCCAGAAACATTATTATTGCAACTTAATAAGATAAATGTGAATAGGGAAATCATATTTATTTGACAGCAGATATTTTGATGTCTAACAGATTAAATCATTATTCTATATCAAAAGCATTGCAACTGTAACTTGATAGAATAAACATGTTACTATTCCTTTAATGAATATGAAGAACATGTATAACATCTATTCAAACTACAGAATCATTATCACTGCATTAACTCTCTTCAGGCTTAGATCATATGACTAAAGCCTGGCATTATCATTGTGGAGTCATGGCCCGTAGCCATACTCTTTTCACAAGGTGTTGGGATCTTAATCCCTCATTTCAACACTGGGGCTTCTCATCCATTCTCAATTTCAATACCATAACCATGAAATCCTGGGTATTCAAACCCTTTGTTCATCACTTGAGCACTATTACCTCTTTCTCAGGTAACTAACACCTTTAGGTCATTTGACCAAGGTAAGTATGATACTTGCTACACAAGCATCCATCATGGCACTTGATGCACATTAATTCTCTTGCCACCTCTTACCAGGCACAAGGTATATTATGGCACACAAGGCCCAATTAACAATTCAAACTAATAATACATCATAGCTCATACCTGGCTATGCTCATCATCTCATAATACCTGCATGGTTAGCACATATAATAGCAGTACATCAATTATCTATCAATACCATGAAAAAACAATGTATTAATAATTCAAGGGTATTACCCTTAATCCTTTATCAGGATTTGGGTTTCCATCACACATGGCTCATCAGAACACTGTACATCTTGTCACCTTTCACTAGGCAACAACTTTATTCACATGGCTCACAAAACCATTCACATCTTGTCACCTCTCACTAGGCAACAACTTTATTCACATGGCGCACAAGGCCATTCACATCTTGTCACCTCTCACTAGGCAACAACTTTATTCACATGGCGCACAAGGCCATTCACATCTTGTCACCTCTCACTAGGAAACAACTTAAAACAAAGGCTTACAAGCCCAACTCATCTTGTTACTTCTTTCTCAGTAACAAAAACATAATGGCACATATGGCCAATCAATTCTTATCAAATAAACATCATAGCTCATACCTGGTTATGATCATCAACTCATGAAACCTGCATGATTGTCACACATGATAATAGACTTATCAGGTTTACAACACATCATGCAATACAGGGTTACACCACTATTCCCTTACCAGGGTTAGGGTTTTCCATCAATTAGGGCTTTCTCTCACATATCATTACCCTTCATTAAGAATAGGGTTTTCCATTATTAACCATTTAGGTTTTCAAAATCATATTATCAATGATCAAACCCTAGTTCATTGCTCCCCACATCTAGGAACCAACATTTATACCATAAGTATTCACTCATACTTATTTATTCTCATCAATTATCATTAAATGATTATCATCACAAGGTATGAGTATCTCTCTCATCCCTAAGTTGAGAATTAACAAAACGACCATGTTAGGTCACTTTCAATTCAGCTCTAAGTCAAGCATAGACCACCACGGCCGTGCTACCTTGCACGGTCGTGCAAAGTAAAGCTACCACGGCCGTGCTACCTTGCACGGTCGTGCTGAGTAAAGTCGCCACGGCCGTGCTGCCTTGCACGGTCGTGCTACATAGGATCATCACATGAATCATATTTATATATGAATTCTATTATTTGATCCTTTCAACTTGATTAGGTCACATCAACCCTTCAATCATATACATACAACTATGATTAACATAGGGTACCAAGTCATTGGTCCTATAAGCAATTAGGGATGCATTCCCAATTAGGGTTTCTCATGAAATCACCCTCAACTAGGGTTCCACATGGATGCACCCTCAATTAGGGTTTCGCTTGGAATCACCCTCAACTAGGGTTTCACATGGAATCACCCTCAACTAGGGTTTCACATTGAATCACCCTCAACTAGGGTTTCACATGGAATCACCCTCAACTAGGGTTTCAAATGGAATCACCCTCAACTAGGGTTTCACATTGAATCACCCTCAACTAGGGTTTCACATGGAATCACCCTCAACTAGGGTTTCACATGGAATCACCCTCAACTAGGGTTTCACATTGAATCACCCTCAACTAGGGTTTCACATGGAATCACCCTCAACTAGGGTTTCACATGGAATCACCCTCAACTAGGGTTGAATTCAATAACCCTGTCAATTAGGGTTTATGTTCATGTTTAGGGTTTCATGATCTCTTTGATTAAGGATCATAACCCTTATACACCACATGATTCATATTCATGTATGAATTCATGCTATCAGCTTCTTAACTTGATTAGGTCATATCAACCCTTCAATCAGGAACATACAACTATGATTTACATAGTGTACCAAGTCATTGATCTTATCAGCAATTAGGGTTCATCCCTTAATTGACACTAATCACTTAGGTACTATTAGGGTTTTAACCTTTGTTCCTTCATTGGTTAACATTATTAACCATCATTGGATCAATAGTACATTCATCATCACATTGGACCTCCATTACATAAGGTATCCAAAGGAATTAGGGTTTACTATTCATCCTAATTAGTGATTTCACATGTAGGCAACCTCTTAATAGGGTTATACATGAAATCAGCCTCAATTAGGGTTTACATCATGTATTGGATCCATGCATTTGTTATGCATTAATGACTAGTACCATTAAAGGTATCTCCCACCTAATCACATTAGGTTTTCAAAAAGGTTTGATCCATTGGACCTTTAATGACATAAGGTATCCAATTGAATTAGGGTTTCCAATGTTGATTCCTTCAATCATTGGATTCATGGAACCAATCATCAATTGGACCTATACCCATACTTCAATTGAGTTTAAATAGGTCAACCTTCAACTTATTTGACCCTTAATTAACCCTCAATTGGTCATAAATTAGGGTTTGATTCAATTGAATTAGGGTTTGGAATCGATGATTCAACAACACTAATCAATGTAAGACTAGTTGCTTTGAAACCATTGAACCATCATCCAAGTTGGGTATGACCTGACCCCAAACGGTCTTGAGGTCGTTTGGATGACCTCCAAACGGTCTTGAGACCGTTTGCCCATCATATCACTCAAATCCAAGCCATTCAATTAAGGTTTGGATCATTGGATTGATCACCAAATCAGCATTGCATTGTATAACAGCTTGGTACCTTTAGACCTTCAAACACCTAACCATACTCAACCCTAGACCTCCAAACGGTCTTGGGTGACCACCAAACGGTCTTGAGACCGTTTGGATGACCTCCAAACGGTCTTGGGACCGTTTTCCCATCATATCACTCCAATCCAAGCAATCTAATTAGGGTTTGGTTCATTGAAGTGCTCACCAAATCAGCAATCTATTGCAGTTCAACTTGATATCTTTAGACCTTCAACCACTGAACTATACTCAACCCTAGACCTCCAAACGGTCTTGAGACCGTTTGCCCATCCAACCTTTGGACTCTAGTGAAAATTCATCATGGATTGGTCTATCGAGTTGATCAACAAATCAGCATTTAGTTGCAGTATGATTTGGTACCTTTGGACCTTCAATTGGTCAACTATACTTGACCCCAGACCTCCAAACGGTATTGGGGTGATCCCCAAACGGTCTGGAGACCGTTTGGGTGATCCCCAAACGGTCTTGAGACCGTTTGGGCTAATCAACCCAAAATCTCAACTTAACTCATTGGAATTTCAGCACTATTTTCAATTAGGGTTTGCCTAATTGATTAGTCTTCAACTCATGATCCCTTTGGAATTAACCCCTAAAATTTGGAGGGTCATTAACCAACATCATTATGAACAAAAATATCATACGGTCAACGCTTGGTCAACGCACGCAAACGGTCTTGAGACCGTTTGCCCAAGCAGGTCAAGTTGATCAGGTTGAAAATCAGCACTTAATCCAATTAGGTTTCCCTAATGGATTAGGCTTCAACTCACGATTCCTTGGGAGTTAACCCATAAAACTTGGTGAGTCATTAGACAACATAATCAGGATCAAAAATCTCATACGGTCAACGCTTGGTCAACGCACTCAAACGGTCTTGAGACCGTTTTCCCAAGCAGGTCAAGTTAATCAGGTTGAAAATCAGCACATAATTCAATTCGATTGCCTAATTGATTGGCCTTCAACTCTCGATTCCTTTGGAGTTAATCCCTCAAATTTGGAGGGTTATCAGCCTACATAATTAGGAACAAAATTCCCAAACGGTCAACGCTTGGTCAACCATCTCAAACGGTCTTGAGACCGTTTGCTCCCAAACGGTCTCAAATCGTTTGCCCTTAAACGGTTTGCTGAAACCGCATAGCCAATCAAATTAAAAAGATTTGGAGTAGCTATCAAAACGGTTTTGCTTGGTAATTTTCTTTGGATAAGCATCTAGGATGATGTCATCATACCCTTCCTTCGAAAAACCAAGAACAGAAACCGTTCTTGATGGAAATTGCAGCAAGAAACAAGAGTGCATCAAATTGAAGAAATCAATCAACAAAGCATAGAGAATTGATGCAATAGCAATGTTTAAGGGTTTGAGTTATAAAACCCGCCTCCAATTGAGATCCAAAGCTCTAAGCTCACGCCATTAATTTTGTATGAAGCTCTTGCAACTCCCCCTAGGCTCGTCCTCAAGCTTTTGATTGCAAAAGTTGGCTAGGGTTGAAGAGGAGATCGAAATAAGAAGGAATCCATAATTTATTTTCGATTTCCACCATGAAATCAAGGAGAACGAAGGTCAAGGGCTCACCCACAGGTTGGGGACGTGCTCCCTGCTCCTCCCTAGCTCCTTGGTCGGTTTTGCAAGCAAGGGAAAGAAGAAAATCCGAAATAGCCTTTCATTTGGCTTGAAAAAGGCACTTTTATAAGGAAATTGATGAGAGAGAAAATGCATTATTAAAATGCATTAAATTCCAAAAATATGGCCGCCTCTTCCCCCTCAAATCCCTTAAGGACGAGGCACCTTCCTTTACCTTTAATTATCCTTCATTATCCTTGATTTAAAGAAAATCAAATTAAGCACCTTAATGCTTATTATATTAATATCCATATGTGAGTGGGTTTTCTTTTTCTTATAATAAGGTGAGTGGAATTTCACCTACTTAGGATATTTTCGTTCCTTATCTTGGCAAAGGAACGTTCATACTTATTCAAAATCAACCCAAAACATTTTGGTTGAAATCCCTTCAATTATTTTTATTCATTTTTGCCCTAAATCAAATTAGGGTTTCAATTAGGCATTAATCTTGATTATTTTAATATCAAGATTCTCTCTCCTCCAACTTAATTCAAATGAGGCACCCATCTCATTTTATTTGCTCTAAATGTTTCCAAGAAACATTAGGGACCTTATTGAAGTGGTAATTTGCATATTGAACCCTAGGTTTTGGGTAAATTGTACTTTTCACCAAAACTAGGTTTTAATGCACAACACTGCTTTACAAGCTTAATCTTGGTGCCCGAGCTTGTGAAAGCCATACCACTACATCATATTCATTCTTATGATGTCTCAACATCAGAGGAACATCTTACCATGCAACATTTGCCATTTAACCCCTCAACTTGGGTAATTTGCTCTTTGGTCCAAAATAAGCAAACATTGCTTCAACATTGTTCAAACAGGACCAAAATTGAAACATAAGTTTCTCATGAGCCCTAATTACTTTTCACAAGATAAGATTAAGAATCTTCTTAACCTTTTTAAGCAAAACAATCTAGGGTTAATTCATAACCCAGGTCAGGGATGTTACATTGACATCAAAGGGAGAACTCCTTCATGTCACTTCCAAAAGAATCACAAGAGTTCTCAATGGTCTGTGTGGACTACGTAGGGGCATGGACGTTGTTTCCATCCACTATGAGGACATCGTCAACTGACGTCTATGGTGTTTCACCAAGAGGCTGCTGTCGATGGATGTTGCTTGCAAAAGAAGCACACCAATGTAAGGGTAGTGTGACGCATCGTTCGAATAAAATGTTATTAACTAAGCGGAAGCGATCACTAAGCAGCGGATTACCAAAAATCACTAAAAATTAAAACCATTTTACAAAGAGGTCCGCACATAGAAAAACTCTTTCATAAAGAACCATAGTAACTTAATTACATACTGGTTCACAAGTACATGTCCTGTATCATCTGTTTCTAAGGATTACATGCAGCAACTTCTCTGTTAAACTAAACACAGGCAATATGAAATCTCGAGGCACTAAGTCAAAATCTCGAAAGCATTAACTACTACTCCGAGGACCTGAGAGTATAGAGATGACACATAGGACTCTATATACATCTATACAAGGCATACCAGCCAGTGTCTCCACCTAAGACTTCACTGATGTCCCTGCTTCTGCTGCTGCTGTCCTTCACCTACTGAAGGATTCCTACCTCCTCGTCCACGTCCACCTAAAAATGTGGTTCCTACAGGGTGAGACAATTGCAAAATTACCCCAGTAAGAGATATAACTCTCTGCCAGAAACATTATTATTGCAGTTTAATAGGATAAATCTGAACAGAAGAATCATCATTGTTTAACAGCAGTTGCTTCATTGTCTCACAGATTAGAACATTATTCTTATCTAAAGCATTGCAGCTATAACTTGATAGAGCAGCATGTCACTTATCCATTATGGAATATGTATAACATTTATTCACTATATAATTATAACCGCAACATAAACTCTCTTCAGGCTTAGATCACATAGATAATGCCTGACATTGTCTTTGTGGAGTCATGGCATGTAGCCATATTCTTTTAACAAAGTATTGGGATCTTAATCCCTCATCTCAACAAGTACAATTCCATTTCTTAACAAGTTCATCATCATGATTATAGAATATGGGTATTTGAACCCTTAACTCAACATAGAATACTTGTTACCACTTATTAGGTAACTTAATACCTTCAGGTCATCTGACCAAGGACATTATGATTCTTTTTACACAAAGCATTCCACATAGTTCACAAAGCTCATATCTCCTCTTATTACCCCTTAATTGGCCACAAGGCATATTATGGCTTATAAAGCCCATAAACAATTTCAGTAAGTAAAACACCATATGACACACATGGCTCATTTATTTCCAGATTACCTCTCACTAAGCAATAAAGCATATGAAGGCTTATAAGGCCTATAAAACATTTTCAATATACAAAGCATCATAGCCCATACCTGGCTATGCTCATCATCTCAACATACATGCATGATTAATACTCATGATAACAATCATATATCAGTACCATGCAATACAAGGGTTTTCTTATTACATTCATAACTCATCAATTTGTATTTGAGCTTCACATAGAATTACCATGTGTTAAGACTTCACATAGCATCACCCTATATTAGAGTTTCACATAGCATTACCCTGTATTAGGGTTTCACATAGCATTACCCTGTATTAGGGTTTATTATATCCTATTCCCCAATTTAGGGTTAGGATGCACTATTCACATCAGATTAGGGTTCATCATGTCCTTTTACCCAATTTATGGTTTACTGTAACATTACATAACACCACCCTGGATTAGGGTTTTGTATAAAGAATCATATAGGTTCTCAACATCATATTATTAATGATCAAGTCCTATTCCATTGCTTCATACAACTAGGAATCAATATGGATAACATAAGTATTCAATCATACTTATTTATTCTCATCATTCATCATTAAATGAATTATCATCACAAAGTATGAGTTTCTCACTCATTTTTACCAAAATATGATTGCATCATAGTTTATTGGTTTGGATTAACCTTTTCATAAGGCATGTTAGCCTACACTTTTCAAAGTTCATTACATCTCAATGTAACAATTGACATGACACACTTCATGTGTCACTCATCCAAATATATTGGATTTGAAACACATCAAGGTATATCAGTCTTGAGGTGATGGATGTGATATCTATCATATCTTTATGTATCACTTCCCTCATCACCTTTATCTTACTTGACTTCATCGACTTAGCTTGTATTAGGGTGTTCCTCATCCTAATACTTTATACACCAGTTCATCACATTTATCATGTAATGTATTGGTCATAAGTCACTTTTTTAGAATGTACAACCCTTGCCAAAGAGACAGACTCATCCCTGAGTTAGGAACTATTGATATAAGGATATCCATTATCAATCTCTCTAAGTGTTACATTTGTCAATACATTAATCACTATTCCATTATTAGGAATAGGATTTTCCATATTTACAAATTGAGGTTCACATAGCATCTCCCATTCATATGGATTTCACCTAATATCACTCTTCATTAGAGTTTCACATAACATACTTCTATATCAGGGTTTCACTTAGTATTACCTGAAATTAGGGTTCCACTCGATATATCCCTTAATTAGGGTTTCATCTAGCTTTGCCCTAATTTAGGGTTTCACATAGCTTTCCCTAAATTAAGGTCAAAGCTCATTAATCTTTACAATGAGGGTTACATGATCTCTTTATTAAGGATCAAACCCTAATTACATATTTTGTTCATAATGAGGGAATTAGAGCTTAATTATATAAACATTTCTCTCTCTCTCATCCTCTTTAGTATGTTAAGTATTCCAAGATTGACCTAGGTCAACTCTTCATTCAAGTACACACAGTTAGGGTTAACCATTATGATCATCTTTAGTCTACATCATTATCAATTAAGTAGCTAACTGAACTTTAATCACATTAGGTGTCCAAATGGTTTAACCAATTTGAACTTCAAAAAGTCTTGGACACTTAGACCCCAAATGGTCTTGGTCACTTAGACCTCAAATGGTCTTGGTCACTTAGACCTCAAACGGTCTTGACCAATTAAGTTCAAATGGTTTGAAACCGTTTGGGCACATTGCCCTTGAAACCGTTTAAGCAAGGAATATGTTGAAACCGAATGAGCTTGGGTCTCCAAACGGTCTTGAGACCGTTTGGACCCAAACGGTCTTAAGACCATTTAGGACTCAAACGGTCTTAAGACCATTTGGTCCAAACCCCTCTCAAAACTGAATGGACCAAAAGGGTCTTCCATCACTTAATCAATTTAGGGTTTCAATCATTGAACCATCTATTAATTGGACCACTGATTTATTCTTCAATTGAACCATTGAATCACCCTTCAATTGGACCTTCAATTAAGGTTTTGAACCCAATTTAGCTAGGGTTTAAAATAAAGAAACCATCACTTAGGATTTTGAAATCGAGGAACCATCAATGGTTGACATTGTGGAACTAATTTGATTGCAATCAATGAATAACCACTTAGCTAGATCATGACCTGACCAAAAATGGTCTTGAGGTCATTTGGATGACCTCCAAACGGTCTTGAGACCGTTTTCTCAATACATCATTGAAATCTTTGGAATTCAATTAGGGTTTGCATCATTGAATCAATCATCAATTAAGCTATTGATTGCATTTCAATGTAATATCATTGGATCTTCAACCTCCAATCATACTTACTCAAAAACTTCCAAATGGTCTTGGTTGACCTCCAAACGGTCTTGGGACCGTTTGGGTGACCTCCAAATGGTTTGAAAACCGTTTGGGCTAATCAACCCAAAATCTTAACTCAATCAATTACAATTTCAACACTTAGCCGATTAGGATTTCTAATTGGAGGATTGTCCACATGTTGAATTTAATCAATTGGATCCATTGGATCATCATCCAACATATACTAGGGTCCTGAACTCAAATGGTCAACCCATACAAATGGTCAACTCCTCTAAATGGTTTAGATTCCAAACCTCCAAACGGTTTGGAAACTGTTTGGTCTCCAAACGGTTTGGTGAAACCGTTTGGACCAAATTGTTGAAACCGTTTGTAATAGATATTTGTGGAAGTGTGTGCTTATGATGATGTCATCATCATCAAGCTATAAACCCATGAAGATTTCTGTGATTTTCGTGGTGATTTCATCAATCAACCAAATAAAATTTCGGACACAAAGAAAGAATCAACAATTGATGAAGATATGGAATCAATAACAAAGTTCAAGGGTTCATGTTATATAACCCGCCTTCAATTGAGCTTCAAAGCTTGGATATTCACGTCTAAAATGGTGGAAGAAGATTTTGCAACCCTCCCAAGGCTCGTCCTCAAGCTTTGGAGTGAAAAGATTGGCTAGGATTGAAGATGGAGTGAAATAGAGAAGAAATCATGCATTGTTTTGTGATTTCCACCATGAATTCAAGGTAAAAGAAGGTCAAGAAGCTTACCAATAGGTTGGGGGTCATCCTCCTGTTGCTCCCATCTCCCTTGGTTGTTTTTGCAAGTGAGAAGTTGACCGGCCTAAATCGCGCGTCCTAAATTTGGAGGCGGATTTGAGATAGTCGAGCTTTTACATTTATAAACCTGAATCCTTCTAGGCCCCCGCAACTTTGTTTACAGGGTCGAACACAGGGACAAGGGGGGTAGTGTTGAGAACCCAGAATCGACACGCTACACTCCGATAGGTTGAAAGAGATTATAAATTCCCCATAAGGGAAGTGTAAAGATGTCACAAACAAAACAAGAAAACTATCTCCAAGTGGAGTTACTAGAAAGATTTAAGGTTTTTAGCATTTAGCAGTTTTTAGGGGTTTTCATGCAACAGAAACCGAAAGATAACACTAGAGCTAGAGCAAGGTACGAAGGATAAAACTACTACAAAACAAGCGGCACCAGTAACACCCTGCACCCCTCCTCTCAGAGCGGGCACCTCTAACCAAGCCTCAGCACCCCTCTCGAGGTTGCTGGGCTCAAAGTTAGAATGGAATGTTACTGAAACAACTCCGTTCCAGGCACTCTCGTACTCCAGAATCGGACCAAATACTAGAGCCACAACACAACTCTCGAAGTTGTTGCGATGGGAAAACACGATTCGGTAGCTAAGCGAAACGCGATCCAAAACATGCAAGCTAGGGTTCAAATATCAAACATAGCAGTCATCCAACATATTGCACCAAGCATAGAGCAGCAAGTAATTAAGCATTTCCATTTCTATAAACACTAGAGGTCTTAATTACAATGCAAAAGTAAAGAAATTTAAATAACAGAATTAAAGATATGTGTCGCCTTCTTGATGTAGAAGGACGACAGGCTGCAGTAACCATCCCGCCCGATATCGGACAGGGGCCTAGCCCAATACAGCCGTGTCGAGCGGCACGCTCTCTCAAATGGCACACCGCGATGGGTGACTGCATTGCTCAAGGACCTGGCCGATACGCTCAAGTCGGGCGGTACACCCTCTCGGGCGACACGCCTGATGGGCGGAGCGTATCGGGTTCATTATCATGTCGGGCATGGAGATGTGTATCCTATTGCCGGGCACTGGTGTCGGGCACTCATGTCGCGTATCTACATCGGCTGATATCGGCTCCCAGTGTTTCTCAGTACAGTCCTAGGTGAACCAGTCCCCTCCCTCTCGGGATGAGGAAGAGTTCAACTAGTGTCGCCCGGTACGAACACCGGAGCACGATACGCCTGCTCTCGCAGTCTCCTCCGAAGATCACTTGACTATCTGAAACCTGAAGCGACCAAGCTTGTCCGAACTGTCTAAACTGTCTTTTCAGCTCCCTGTAGCTGCTATTTATAGGCAGCTGGTCGTGAGAAGATATGGTGCTCGAAGCGCCACGCGTCCTCCTTTCCACCGTTCAGTTGGCGGTCGGCTGACGCGGGTATCGTCCGGTACAAGGAGGTCGGCTGTCGGGCGTCGTAGCGAGAGGCGCTTGCCGGTGGGTGGCTGATATCGCATGGCACATGGAGTAGTTGCGGCGTGCTTGGCTCCCTGTCGGGTAAAGAGGTGTGTCGTCCATCGACACCCTCTAGTGCGGCATCCTTGCGGCGTGCTTCATCGTATCGCACAGCCCTGCCGGGCAGCGTGCGAATCGGGCGTCAGGGGGGTCCAAAACAGACTTGGACTTCTTTGCGGGCCGGAACGGCCTTATTGGTGCTAAATGGGCCAAAATGGGAGGAAACTCTGCAAAAGATAGAAATATTGGACTGAGAGCATTGCTTGGCTAATTATTGCAAAAATGCATATAAAAGAGAGGAAGATGTCAGAAAAGGGCAGTTTTGATAACAGAAAAACAGTCTAAAACATCACAAAAATTGGCGTTACCAACTCCCCCAAACTTAGCTTTTTGATTGTCCTCAATCAATATTTAAACTTAATTTGGCGATGCTTCTTCTTGCGTAGTATGCTTCTCGGGCCAAGATGTAAAACAAGTATCGTAATGCCTTTAGAGATAATGTTGCCTCATTACGAACAAAAGACTTCATCTTTCTTGCCTTATTGTTTAAGTAAGATTATTCTCTACAGCTTCGGCGAGACGTTGTTGTATGATTCCGAAGTTATCTTCCACAGCAAACAACTTTATTTTCGGGGCAGAAAGTTGTGTATAGGGTAGGCTAAGGATTTTTGGGTTTTCTTCTTGTTTCCCATCGGTCCATCCAGGTAAGGGTCCGTTAACGGGCAAGTGGTCCCTATAGTCCAAGCCAGTTGGCTTTAGAGCAGTGATTTCACATCCTACGTACCACTGCCCCGGATCTACCATGCCTAAAGATGGGTACTTTTAGAAAACAAGTGTGTGTATATATATTTTTTTTCTTTTTCTTTTATTGGGCACAACTCTCATGCTTTTATTCACTCTCATAAGGTTTCTCTCTCTTTTTAGGATTTTTGTCGGGTAAGGGAAACAAAGAGATACTTGTTGTTTGGGTAGCTTTTTCCTTCTCCATACTCTGTCTCTTAGCTGTTTGTGAGATTATTATATTTTTCGAAAATTTTGTCGTGGAAAAATGTAATCTTCTGTTCTTTTGAAGCAACATTATCAAAAAAATATAACAAAACTTGCATCACATTAAACATACAGAAAACAAACTTTGCAAACAGTTGCATCAGGTTTTTACTCCTATAACTACTTTGTACATATGCAAGAATCAAAATTTTATATGAACATGTATATGTATCTATATGTATCCAAGAGTTTTATATGAACAAGTATATGTATACATGATGAACAAAAGAATCAAAAGATTAAGTTAGAAAATTTGACAGAATTTTGTACCTCCCTCACTGGTACCATGGTACCCCCCCCAAACTTACTCCACACTTTGTCCCAGAGTTGTGAAGTAGATTAGGCAAGGTAATGCTAATCCAGTGAGGGTTAGCCGACGAGCGCGCCTTCGTCAGATAGAAGCTCCCACACATATTCTCCTCTTTTGTTGTGGTAATCGATGTGATGGAGCTGGTCAGGGGTCTCTTTATTCGCTATCCATTCCAGGACGTGGATGCCGCAGTCGTTGGATAATGGGATCTATTGTGGGCTGCGGTGGCAGAACTGAAGCTCGTGCCATTTGTTTGCTTGTGTGTCCAGGAATGGTTGTATCATATTTGTCACCCCATCGTAGTATTTCCGAGTTAAGCGTTCGACGGATGACAGCGGTTTTGATGTACACGGCACTGGATGGTTCTTGTTGCCGTCCGAGCTGTTGTAAAAGATTCCTGCTCGTTGTCGGGTGTACACCGTCAGGAGCGTCCAGTGGTGATAATGAAGAATTGGCAGAAAGATTTGGCTAGGGACTCCACTTTCCAACTCTTCCAGAAAAAGCTTCTGTGCTCTTGTTTCGTCGGCTAGGCAAATGTCGTTAAACAGCATAGGATGGGCTATATATGCGTGGTCAAACTTTGGTTGTAATATTTGGACGCAAACGATTAATACCGATACCGACAAACATCCTCCTTCTTTAACCACGTCCCTTAGCTCATCAATTGGGACTATGACATTGCTCGCCTTGTAAATGACATCCCTCGGGGTAGCATCTGCTAACTTCAGAAGGATTACATCTACCTGCTCCTGCGTGAACGTAGCGCATGAGAAACGGTCGAAGTGTTTTATCATCCCTTCTGTGGCTTTAGGCGAAGCAGTTTCTTCCATCCCGTGCACTTTCTTAAGGACCATCAGCTCCTTGCCTGCCCCATGTTTGACGTCGCCACTTCTTTTTCTTTTTCTGAGGGGCTGCTGGACTGAGAAGAGTCTTCATCTAGGTCACTGTCCAGCAGCTGCTTCGGTACCCCGGCGTCCCGGAAATAGCGCTTGTCCTTGATCAGCAACATGGCGTAGGTGCCCCTGCGTTGATAGAAACAATGGCCCCTAAGGGCCCTCAAGTTGCCAAATGTACTGAGCACCTCAATGGCACTTAAGATGACTAAGGTGTTGTTTCCATTTCCCTCTTCAGCCTGGATGGGGAAGTTGCGAATAGAAAAGAAGTTCCAAACACCACCGTGGCGTTTGGCTCCTCGCTTGATAACTCTTTGAAGACGCACCGGTAGAAGCCTCATGTTTTTGTCTTCCGGGTGGCTGAAGGTGATCCCGGAGTGTGGCACCTCGTTGTGGCTGCAGTTCAGGAGTCGGACTTTGTGGTTCCTTAGGTCTGCTACGCAGAGGAACCATATGTTGTGGTGCTTGTACGGTGCCAACACAAGGTTAGGGTTGTGCTCGTCAATGTGCTGCAGCATATTGGATACCGCAGAGGAGTCTAGTTCTCTGCACATCAACCTTCTCGCCAAGGTCGGGGTGGCGCAATATATTTTCTTCCGACCTATCCTACTATCGATATTTTCTATTATAGCATTCTCGAGGACCCTGAATAGCCTTTTTCCGACAACGGCCGTCGAGCGGAACATGTTGCGGAGTGTTCCCCGTCGTACGGAGAAGTAGCCGTCGCTCTAGACGATGTCTTCTTCATCTGCCTGCGATCTTAGGACCCTGTCTAACAGTTTCTGGTCTCTGATCGACAGATAGCCGATGGCCCTTCTGTCGAAGTCGGCCATCTCGAAGGAAGGTATCTATGATGGCTTACGGAACCTATCTGCCATTGAGCGTCTACCTCGGCGGAAGTGTCTTTCATTGGCTGCGTACACGTCCCCCTGTTCTCCCTCCGACTCGTCTGTCCCGATGTTGACATCTCTGTTATCATCTTCAATATCATCCAGGGGGATTGAGGGATTTTCTTCCTCGGGACCTACGGAGCTCGCCTGTCCTGCTGGAGCTCCGTCGGTGGACTTCGGTTGCGTCCCCTCCTTGGGCGTTGAGGATCGCCTGTGGAGGAGGAGGGTGATGCAGATGTCGAGGGAGACACTGACGAAGATGATGGAGAGCCACGGCTCGGAGGTGACGGCGACCGTCTCGGCTGCCTTCGACGCGGATGGTCGTCCCCTCTATCCAGCCTCTCCTCGATATTATCAAGGCATTGGAGAACTTGTTGCATTATTGAATTTACGGCCTCTAGTCCACTCAGTAGCTCTCGCTCTTGACTGCTCAGCCTGTCTTGAATAGACGCATATTTGCGGGTTAGGGAAATACAAATGTCAGAGTTGGTATTTGTTACCTCCCGCAACATGTCGAGCTCGTGCCCGAGCATCATTCCGAGCGACGGGGAAGCTCTGGTAGATCTTCCTTCCGTCGTCGCGACCTCTTTCTCATGCGATGGTTTACCATGCGTGGTAGACTTTACATAAACAGTTTGCGTTGCCGATGCCACCAGGCGGGGCGATGGCGCTACTTCAGTAGCTATCGCCTTGCCTTTTCGTCGGTGAGGGGACGGCTGTGGTGCGGGCGAACTTCGGTTCACCTCCGCACTGTCGGCGACCTCCTCTCCTGCTATACAAGGCGACACAGGCTGCGGCGTAGGTGTCAGCTGAGCTCCCTCGAGCTCCATCCTCAGGTTCTCGGCGAACACCGCATTGCTGGTGTTCGGCTCAGGTTCTTCTTCTGCCTCTATAGGCATTTCAAGGATGACAGGGGATGCGGCCGTCTCTTCTGCGGCAGCTCCCGAAGTTTCTGTCTCGGTGACCCCAACGATCACCGGTTCTTTGTCGGTGACCACCCTTCTTGTTGAGGCGGCGGCTGATATAGCTGGAGCGACTACAACCCTACTGGCAGTTGTAGCCTTTAGCTCTGGAATTGCCCCTTCTCGGGCCTTGGTGGCTATGGTGGGGGCTGCGCCTTTTGCTACAGCTTCAATCTCGACTGTAGTGAACACCAACTTGTCTACGTCGTAGTTGGCGCAGCGAGGGAGCGGGAGGAGTGTATTTGTCCTTGCGAACTTATAGAAATAGTCTCCCCCCTCCTTCCTAATGATGCTGGTCCTCATCAGGTACTTGGTGTCAAACACCTCATCGCCTTGCGTCCTTGAAAGGCTATGCGGCTCCTTTGGGTACCCGAGTCCTATTGCGATTAGGTTGATGATGCCACCCATGCAATATTCCTTGGTAGCTTCCTTCATTGGATGTAGTTTGTTCAGCAGAAATCGTCCGAGGTTGATCACTCGGCCCTCCATTATGTGCCACATGATCTGGAGCTCTTCCGTGTATATGTTGCTGGATTCGTACTTGTTGAACAGGAGACATGCCACCAGTTTGTGTACTATCCTCCAGAAGCATGAGTGCATAGCATCTACCTTCTTTCCCGGCTTGAACGAAGATTCACCGGTTAACTTGTTCCAGAGCTTCACGGGATCGAACCCATCTCCTTCGGTGATTCTCTCACTGTTGTCCATCAGGTCCCTCTCCTCCTCGCTTGAAGAGAAGATCTGGTTCAGGAACTTTTCAGAGATTGTGCACTCTGAGTTGTAGAGTCGAGCTTGGAGTCGGTCTGGCCCTCCGAATTCTTTTCTCTCCTCCAATGAATTTCTCACCCGGTGGAGGGAAGACATGAACTCCATTGTCAGCCTAGTGTACGAGGAAGACCTGCTGAAGTAGATTTTCTTCAGTCCCACCGCGGCGAGGACGGC
Source organism: Alisma plantago-aquatica (assembly GCA_963693085.1). Lineage (NCBI taxonomy): Eukaryota > Viridiplantae > Streptophyta > Magnoliopsida > Alismatales > Alismataceae > Alisma > Alisma plantago-aquatica. Next base: position 672,980,333 of record OY856413.1, on the reverse strand, counting down.
CTTCAGCCTCTTCTCGATTCCCAGATCAGCAAATGAGGCTTCATGGCAGAACCTGCTGGGGCGGTAGATTTTGGGCACTAGCTCAGCGTACCGGTGAGTATGCTCGTCGTTCCTTGGCTCGAAACTCACTGCCAAGGCTTTCGAGATTGCTGATGCTGCTACGGGTGTTGGAGTTAAAATTGGAGTTGGAGTTGCTGCTTCTCCAACCCTGGCCCTCTTTTCTGTTGTAGAGGCCTCGACTGGTCTTGGGTTCGGGCGCTTCCACCCGGCGTTGGAGGGTTCAGCCGCAGTCTCGGGGTAGATCCTCCTACCTTGAGAGTCAACGGGGACAACAGTCATCTTGGTGCGGGCCATCTCTGTAGGGAAACAAAAGAAATACTTTGATTAAATATGTTGGCCTTTGAAAGAAGTATATAATAAAGAATAAATGTGTGGCCCGGTGTTGTTTTTTTTTTGTACAAAGATTGTCTGGCCTCTCCCCCTCTCAGTATCGGGCGACACACAAGGTTCTGAGGTGAAGTCATGTGGGCGATACTAGGGACGGGTATCAGCTGATACGATAAGGTGATAGGCGAAAAACGTGCGGCCGTGTCGGGCGATAAAAGATGCCCGATACGGCTCGTATATAAAAAGGAAACAGCGTGTCGCCCGGCACAAAACCTTTAGGACGATACAAAAATGGACGATACGACTATCGCCTGACATGGCATATCGGGCAATAGTTACTAAAAAGATACGTTGCACGATATGCATGTCGGGCGATACGAAACTGCTCAGTTAACGAGGCTGATAATCTATACATGTTAACAGAGAACGCGTCGGGCAGCATAGACTGCCGCGCGATAGATCTACTGGGCGATATCTACCGGGCGATAGGTCTGTCGGGCTGTACCTCACAGAGTTCGGGACTTCCGCACGTTACGAAGGCAAGGGGGTGTCGCGCGACATGGGAGAAAAAAGCACAAAGTCCTTTGCACGATAAGGGAGTATGAATTCAAGACCGTTTGTATATATATAGCAAACTCAAACTCGGCGGTGAAAACACGGCAAGCAATCTCGGGCATGCATCGGCCGATAGGGCAATTCATTCACGAGGCGGGCAGTCCATCCGTCGGCCTAAGGGTGATCAGTCCTTTGGCACGATCGTCACAGGCTCATGCCGTCTAGGAGCGTCTATTTTTATGGCTTTAGCGATGCCCGAAACACTATTTGCATGATGTTGCGCATATCCTGCCGGAAGGGTTGCTTTCCGTTATGACCTTCGGAGCAAAATCTAGAAGAAAGAAAAAGGGAAGCTTGAAAATGAAAAGGGGTAACAAAAGCGGTTGAGGAGTAAAACATCACTCGCCCGAAACTAAGGTCTCGGCCTCAGCTAGCATTACCCATCCCATCCTATAGAATACTTCGGTGACCCACAAAACAGAGTCATCGCATGTGGCGCATTCACTGACTCGGGCCTTATTACATCCCAAAATGTTTGTAATGTTTTTCTTGCAGGAAAGTAAAAACGTCCTATTCTAGGAATTAAAAAGACTACTCGGGTTGCCTCCCGAGAAGCACTGTGTTTCTCGTCTTCAGCTGGACGCTCAAAGTTTCTTCTTCTTGCATCTTCATCCCTGCTTCTGCGGTCATTGTCCTGTTCTTTTCGCCGGTTCGGTATTGGACGGAATCCTTCCCGATGGGTTCTTCACAATTTCAGCCAATTGAGCTAGCTGCTGGTCGATCTGGCGTTGGTGCGTCTGCATGTCCGCCAGTTGTACCTGCAATGAGTTCAAGACACCGGAATTTGATAACGCACTCTACGCCAGGTGATTGTTGATCATATCTTGCTTCTTAACAAAATCAAATAACTGGCCAATCACGTCTGCCTGGCCCGTGCCCTTGCTTTGTTCTCGGTTAGGCCCTTGATACTTCCCCTGTGCTTGGAAGTTCTCTTTGTTTGATGGGAAATGAGTGTTTTTGGGGTATTGGCTTGGTCCTCCCCTTTGCTCAAAAGCTTGAGGTTGCTTGGAGGCGCTTTGCAAGTGATGCGAATTTTCAGCTGCATCCTTGTTGCCATAGTTGAAACCAGGATGGTCCGGCCTTTTGAAATTCACAAAAGCCACCTTCTCAGTTTCCTCATCATCAGATTCGGTATCGCTTGATGCGTCTGGTTGGGTGTAGATGCAATTGTCTACCCAGTGTCCACCTTCTCCACATGTTACACATTTCATTACCTTTTCGACCTGTTTCTTACCCTTTCTGCCAGATTCCTTCAGCTGCTTTACATCTATAGCTATCCTTTGGATCTGAGAAGTGATTGTCTCCAGCGCCTTGGATTCAAAAGAAGGTCCCTCACTAACCTTCTTAGCTTGGCCATTGTTAGATCTGTCATAGTCAGTGTCGGCTTGCAGCTCGGCCATGTTCTTGATGATCTTCTCGGACCTGCTTGGCTTCTTCCCCAGGAAGTCACTTCCGGCTGCTGCGTTCAATGAAACCCTTTCTTCGGGAGTTAGGCCGTTATAGAAGGTAGTGATCAAGAACCCTTTCTTGTAGTTGTGGTGAGGGCAGTCCCTCTGATATTCTTGATACCGCTCCCAGGCATCATGGAGATTCTCATTAGGCTTTTGCATGAATGAAATTATCCTTTGTTTGTTTCTCACTGTCTTCTCAGTTGGGTAGAACTTATTTACGAATGCGTCCGCCAATGCCCCCCATCCATTCAAAGACTGGTGGGGTAACCCAAGATACCAGGACAGGGCCTTATCTTCTAGGGAGAAGATGAAGCCTTTGCAATAGATCACCTCATGGGGAACCCCCCGCATCTTGATAGTATCACAAATGTTCTTAAAAGCATCCAAGTGGTGATAGGGATTGTCATTTTTAGAACTCCCTCTAAAGCTTTTGTTTTGAATCATAGAGATAACAGACGGCTTGAGTTCGAAGTTTGCGGCGTTGAATCGCGGAACGACGACAGGGCATCTGGAATTGTTTGCCTTAGTGGAGGCTAGCTCCCTTAAAGTCTTTTCTTCTTCGTCTGAATCGTCGCTGTTGCTGCCTCCCTGTTGCTCTTGGTTCTGGTGTCGCCTGTGTCGATGACGGTGACGATGCCTGACATGGGGGTGGCCTTCCTCGGAGTGCTCCGATTCCTGATCTTCCTGTTGATCATTTCCGTCGTAGTGATCGTTGCCACTCGGCGGAGGTGATTCATCCCTAGGCCTTCCCTGTTGTTGACCTTCAACTTATTGCGGGTTGACACGGGGAGGCATGATGTCGATGACTGTGCTCGGTCGATCGGTTGAATGGTGTCGGATCTCGGTGGTACAGGGATCTTTCTTTCAGGGTTCCTGAAAGAAAGGCACAAAAAATCAAGTCAGAAAATTGGATTATTTAGTCTAGGCTAAGAATAAATAGCATTAAAAGGAAACAAAAGAAAAGAAAAAGGGTGCTGTCAAACTTGTTTCTAAGCTTGAGGCACGGGAGTGTAGTTAGTGGATTCGGATTCATCTACAATACTATTTTTGCCTTGTCCCCGGCAACGGCGCCAAAAGTTGACCGACCTAAATCGTGCGTCCTAAATTTGGAGGCGGATTTGAGGTAGTCGAGCTTTTACATTTATAAACCCGAATCCTTCTAGGCCCCCGCAACTTTGTTTACGGGGTTGAAGTAGATATACGGGGTCGAACACAGGGACAAGGGGGGTAGTGTTGAGAACCCAGAATCGACACGCTACACTCCGGCAGGTTGAAAGAGATTATAAATTCCCCAGAAGGGAAGCGTAAAGATGTCACAAACAAAACAATAAAACTATCTCCAAGTGGAGTTACTAGAAAGATTTAAGGTTTTTAGCATTTAGCAGTTTTTAGGGGTTTTCATGCAACAGAAACCGAAAGATAACACTAGAGCTAGATCAAGGTACGAAGGATAAAACTACTGCAAAACAAGCGGCACCAGTAACACCCTGCACCCCTCCTCTCAGAGTGGGAACCTCTAACCAAGCCGCGGCACCCCTCTCGAGGTTGCTGGGCTCAAAGTTAGAATGCAATGTTACTGAAACAACTCTGTTCCAGGCACTCTCGTACTCCAGAATCGGACCAAACACTAGAGCCACAACACAACTCTCGAAGTTGTTGCGACGGGAAAACTTAATTCGATAGCTAAGCGAAACGCGATCCAAAACATGCAAGCTAGGGTTCGGATATCAAACATAGCAGTCATCCAACATATTGCACCAAGCATAGAGCAACAAGTAATTAAGCATTTCCATTTCTATAAACACTAAAGGTCTTAATTACAATGCAAAAGTAAAGAAATTTAAATAATAGAATTAAAGATATGTGTCGCCTTCTTGATGTAGAGGGATGACAGGCTGCAGTAACCATCCCGCCCGATATCGGATAGGGGCCTAGCCCGATGCAACCGTGTTGGGCGGCACGCTCTCTCAAATGGCACACCGCGACGAGCGACTGCATCGCTCAAGGACCTGGCCGATACGCTCAAGTCGGGTGGTACACCCTCTCGGGCGACACGCCTAACGGGCGGAGCGTATCGGGTTCGTTATCGTGTCGGGCATGGAGCTGCGTATCCTATTGCCAGGCACTGGTGTCTGGCACTCATGTCGCGTATCTACATCGGCCGATATCGGCTCCCAGTGTCACCCGGTACAGTCCTAGGTGAACCAGTCCCCTCGCTCTCGGGATGAGGAAGATCTCACCTAGTTTCTCCCGGTACGAATACTAGAGCACGATACGCCTGCTCTCGCAGTCTCCTCTGAAGATCACTCGACTATTCGAAACTTGAAGTGACCAAGCTTGTCCGAACTATCTAAACTATCTTTTCAGCTCCCTGTAGCTGCTATTTATAGGCAGCTAGTCATGAGAAGATATGGTGCTTGAAGCGCCACGCGTCCTCCTTTCCGCCGTTCAGTTGGCGGTCGGCTGACGCGGGTATCGCCCGGTACAAGGAGGTCGGCTATCGGGCGTCGTAGCAAGAGGCACCTACCGGTGGGTGGCCGATATTGTGCGGCACATGGAGTAGTTGCGGCGTGCTCGGCTCCCTGTCGGGTAAAGAGGCGTGTCGTCCATCGACACCCTCTAGCACGGCATCCTTGCGTCGCGCTTCATCGTATCGCGCAGCCCTGCTGGGCAGCGTGCGAATCGGGTGTCAGGGGGGGCCGAAACAGACTTGGACTTCTTTGCGGGCCGGAACGGCCTTATTGGTGCTAAATGGGCCAAAATGGGAGGAAACTCTGCAAAAGATAGAAATATTGGACTGAGAGCATTGCTTGGCTAATTATTGCAAAACTGCATATAAAAGAGAGGAAGATGTCAGGAAAGGGCAGTTTTGATAACAGAAAAAAGTCTAAAACATCACAAAAATTGGTGTTATCAGAAGTGAAAGGGGTTTCGAAATTATCCCTTCACCTCAAAGATAAAGGAGCTTATATATGAATTTGATTGAAAATTCATTTAAGAGAGAGAAAGTAGGAATTATCTCCTCAACATTCTTGCCACATGCCCCCTTTTCTTCCTTAGGGACGAGGATATCTTCTTTGCCTCATATTCTTCTCAATTATCAACATTTTAAAGGAAAACAAACTAAGCACCTAAAATCATATAATAATAATATCCATAAGTGAGTGGATATTACTTTTTCTTATAATAACATGAGTGATTTATCCACTTCCTTTGGATATCTTCATGCCTTTGCAAGGAACATGGTCGTCCACACACAACCAAACTCAAACATTATAGTTTTCGTTGAATGGCAATCCAATTAATATAATTATTTGTCCATTAAATTGGATTAGGGTTTTGATTATGCTTAAATCTTGATTATTTTAATATCAAGATTCTTTCTCCTTCAAAATGATTCAAATGAGGCGCCCCTCTCAAATTATTTTCTCTACCTGATGCCAAGAATCATGAGGGACCCTCTTGAAGTGGTATTTTTCATATTGAACCCTAGATTTTGGGTAAATTGCACATTATACCAAAACTAGGTTTTAATGCCCAAACATTGCTCAACAGGCTCTTTCTTGTTATTCAGGCTTGTAAAAGCCATACTACTGCATCATACTCATTCCCATGATGCTTCAACACATGAGGTACATTGTATCATGTACAATTTGCAAGTTAACCCCTCAACTTGGGTATTTTGCACTTTAGTCCAAAACTAACAAAACATCAATTCAACATTATTCAAAAAGGACTAAAATTGAAATATAAGTTTCTCTTGAGCCTTAATTACTTTTATAGAGATAAGAGAGAGCATATAATCAACTTCATTAAGCAAAACATCTAGGTTTAAGCATAACTCGGGTCAGGGATGTTACAAGTCACTGGACTTGCTCTAGCACCAGGTATATTCTTTACAACCTTCCTTCCCACTCCATAATTTTTGACGTGATCTGTTGGTCTAGTGGAATATGGCAATAAAATTTTTATTTTCATTGTCATCTTTGTCATCGTATTTCCATATAGTGGTGTCACAACCATGTCAATTTACTATGTTCTGGAATTTAATCGATTTGATTGGATTTTTATTTTATCATTTACTTTTTTGGATACAATGTGAATATGTAAAATGACTAATGTGTATATCCAATGTAATACCACATACAATTTCAATATATATATATATATATATATATATAATATGCATACATGATATGGTATATATTCAATTTGTACGTGTCGCCCTAAAATTGTTTTGATTGTAGATGTAAGCATGGTTATGGCCAATACCCCTGGATATGTGTGCATGGTTGAATGGTTATATTATTGCCTTTTTAAATTCAGTTTGCATGCCAAACCTCTCTTTCTTTTTCCATATGTAAGTTAATGCTTTCCTTCCTATACTCCCTTCAAATGTAACTCGAGGTTTCACTTTTAAACATAATAAGTTAAAAAGGAATAAGATAGTTTGATTTTCTATTTTGGCAAAGAGAAGGCATCCAATACCAGATGAGTCAACCTCAAAAGTTGAACTGGTCGACTGGAGGATTAAGGAGGGGAAGATGATAGGAGGATCCGATCGATCGACTGGTGGCCATACTGATCCACTAGAGGAGTCAAAACACCGCCTGAGTCGGAGGCCAGTCAACAAATCCAAGAGACGAATTGACCAAATAGGAGGCCAACCGATCGACTCAAGAGTTGAGTTGACCGACTGGGCTAGTTCCAGCACAAATTTCTATGATTAAATGTTGTTAGACATGATGTGAACCTCAGGTGGTATAAATTCTTTGTGGCTCTATAAAATTGCATTAGTATAGCGATAACCATTGGTCATAATTAATGATTGCATGTTTTATTTGTAGATATAGTATGTATAAGATACATATGAGTATGTGGTGATTGGATATGTATATGTATTTATATATAAATAAAATCCCTGAATCTAATATTAAGTTGATGCTTTCCATAAGCAACACACATGAAAATCTTGGTCTACTAAGCGTAGGAATGCCAACCGTGGTGTGTTGTGCATCTCATGTAAGTGTGATAATAGTGATGTGGGTCTTCCAGATAGGGTGCATTATTATCGTGTTGTCTTTTGGGTCAGGCTTAACTAGGTGACCTTAATAGGATTAACTACCTAGAAGCATGCAGATGGACTATGCCAACGAGTTTTGCATGCCATCTCTCCAAGAGTTGCATAAGATGCAATTGGTAAATGTTGTTTACCTTAATAATTGGTTATGAACACTAGCATCGGTCGGGTAGTAACTTAGTTGTTTTGGGTCTTGGCTCACTAGAAGGTTATTCATTGCAATATTCCAAATTGATATGTGAGGACTATCAATTTGAACAAAATAATGGGAACGATAATTAATTAGAGGCATGATTAATATCAATAAATTTTTTAATCAAATAAAAAGAAGTGTTTTGACAAAGTGTAAATTTACTCTTGTAGGAACAAATGGAAACCAACAAACACATTTTCTTTGCTATCAGTCCTTAAGAAGGACAAGTTAAATGGGAATAATTTCCATGACTGATTTAGGACGTTGAGAATCATTCTCACATAAGAGCACAAGATCTATGTCCTGGAGACACTAGAGCCAGATGAACATACTCCCACCATGCCTAAGGCTGATAGAGATTCTTCGAAGAAGCACTCTGAAGATGTTGTAGATGTCAAGTGTCTAATGTTATGCTCCATGAACTATGAGTTATAGAGACAAAATGAGAACATGGATGCCATTGAGATGGTAACACATCTTAAGAACATTTACCATGATTAGAGAAGACAAGAGAGATATCATGTCTCTAAGGTATTGTTTACATGTAATATGGCAGAATGAGATCCGACAGGTGCCCATGTGCTCAAGATAATTGGATATGTAGAGAACTATGCTACACTGGAATTTTCCTAGCATCAAGAGTTGACCACCAATGTGATTTTGTAGTAATTGACAGAATGATACAGTCGTTTGTCATGAACTACAACATGAATAATTTTGACAAGTCGTTGTCAAAATTACTTGGCATGTTGAGAATAGCTAAAGTGAAAATGAAGAAGTACAAACCCAAATCCATGATGATGATCATAAAAATAAAGGGGAAGTCCAAGGATAAAGGCAAAACTAAGAAGAGTTCTAAAGCTGGCTAGAATCCCAAATCTTTTACACTTAAAGAAAAGGGAGGGGTGGCCAAGGGAGGCAATTGTCACCACTATCACTAGCCTAGACATTGGAAAAGGAGGTTCCCTCTTTACCTAGAGGAACTAAGAAAGAAGTAGGGGATAGAGATCTCCACTTCAAGTATATAATTTATTGAGATAAACTTGTCTACTTCTTCATCATGGGCACTTTATATCAAAAGTGCATCTCATATATTTTCAAATATGAAAGATCTAAAAAGAAGTAAGCATTTAAGAAAGGGTGAGGTCAAACTATGTGTTGTGAATGAAGCAAGAGTTTTTGACACTATAGTTAGAACATATCATTTATCTCTGCCCATAGGTCTTGTAATAGAGTTAGAGAACTGCTACTTTGTACCTTTTATTAATAGAAACATTATTTTTGTATCATGTATGAACAATAATGGATATGAATTTCATATAAAGAGTTGTCAATGTTCTATTTCTAAAGATGAGATCTTGTATGGCAGTGTCCCAATGTCCTATGGTCTATATTTGCTAGATCTAGTAATAATTGTTTATAATGTAAATACCAAAAGATTAAAACTCGATAACTCAAACAAAACATACCTTTGGCATTGTCATCTAGGGCACATGATTGAGAAACACATATCTAGACTCCATAAAGATGGATCTCTAGACTCTTTTTATTCGAATCAACACGGACATGCTAATCTTGTTTTTTGGAAACATGACAAAGGCTCCTTTCCCTAGTCATAGTGAGAGAGTGAGTGATCTACTGCGACTCATACATACTGATGTATGCGGACCATTTAGAACAAATGCTAGAGGTGGTTAGCAGTACTTCATTACCTTTACTGATGACTTCAATAGGAATGGCTATGTATACTTGATGAAACATAAATGAGAAACCCTTGAAAAGTTCAAGGATTTCATAAATGAATTACATAACCAACTTGGTAAAAGTGTTAAGGCACTTCATTCAGATTGAGGTGGAGAGTACTTAAGCTAAGAGCTTGAGAACCTTCAGCAAGACTGTGGTATTGTATCACAATGGACTCCACCAGCAACAGCATGTTATAATGGTGTATCAAAAAGAAGTAATCGTACATTACTACAAATGGTGTGGTCAATGTTGAATTTTTCTGATCTTCCAACTTTCTTCTTGGGACATGCTCTAGAAACTGCAACATATACACTAAATTGTGTACCCTCTAAATTGGTTCAAAAGATACCATATGAGATATGGTATGGAAAGTATCCCAAAAGATTTGGGGATGTGAACCTTATGTCAAAAAGTAGTTTCCTAAAAATTTGGACCCAAATTGGATAAATTTTATTTTTTTGGATATCCTAGGATTACCAAAGGATATTGCTTCTATACTCCTTCTAACAACAAAGTGTTTTTTGTTAGGGATGTTTTATTCCCAGAAATGGAATTTATTTCCTAAGGAATCAGTGGTAGGAAAGTAGAACTCGAAGAGGTTTGAGACCAACAAGAAAATAATGAACCAATAGAGGTACAAGAGGAACATAGAGAGTCACAAATTGTTATGGAATCTCAAATTCATCATGTAACATAGGAACCTCACAGATCTAGTAGGACATGCCTTGATCCTAAAATATTTGGTTATCTTATGACTCAATAAGGAATTGAGTTGGTCATTGAAGATGAGCCAACAACCTACCTAGAAGTTGTTAAGGGACCAGATCTGAGAAGTGGATTGAGGCCATGAGATCTACGTTGGAATCCATGTACACCAACAAGTTATGGACCTTGGTGGATCCATTTGAAGGGGTAAAATCCATATGGTGCAAGTAGGTCTTCAATAATAAGACTGACACGGATGGTCATATACAAACCTATAAAGGTTGATTTAGCCAAAACAAAAATGAACCATGTGTTTACAAAAAGGTTAGTGGGAGCATGATTATATTCCTCATATTGTATGTAGATGACATACTATTGATGGGGAATGAAATCCATACTTTACAAATGGTAAAAACTTGGCTAGGAAATACATTCTCTATGAAGGACTTAGGTGAAGCAACTTATATTTTAAGAATCAAGATCTATAGAGATAGATATAGAAGGCTTCTTGGTCTAAGACAAAGCACATACATTGGCAAAGTGTTGAAGAGGTTCATCATGGAGAAATCAAATAGAGGAAACCTACTGATGTCTCATGGATTTATTATCTCTAGAGCATGAGTAAGATTTCATATGCATCTGCAATTGGATCTATCATGTACACAATTTTATGTGTTCGTCCTGATGTCTTGTATGCCTTAAGCATGACGAGAAAATATCAATCAGATCCTGATGAAGGACATTATACTATCATTAAGAACATCCTTGATTACTTGAGAAGAACTAAGGACGAGTTCCTTGTCTACATTGGTGAGGAAGAGTTGGTGGTAAGTGGTTACACCGATGCAAGCTTCCAACTGACAAAGATGACTTTAGATCACAATCTAGATTTGTGTTCAACCTCAACAATGGAGTTGTAAGCTGAAAGTGTTCCTAGTAAGAAATATTTGTTGATCCTACAACAGAGGCCAAGTAAATTGCTACCTCTAATGGAATAAAGGAATTTGTTTGGATCAAGAAGTTCATCACTGAAATTGGCATGGTTCTAAGCATCAGTGATGCAGTAGGGCTATATTGTGACACAATGGAGATATTGCACAAGCTAAGGAGCCTAGATCACATCAGTGTTTCAAGCACATACTACAACGGTTCCATCTCATATGAGAAATTCTATAATGAGGAGATGTGAATATTTGCAGAGTACTAACTCAAAACAATGTTTCCGACCCCTTGACAAAAGTACTTTCATATTAGAAGCATGATGGTCATGTTAGATCACGGCTCTAAGTACAAGTGGGAGTCTATTGATATGTATGCTCAGAGAGCCAATTATATGATGATTGCAATGGAATATCTTGTAAATGATTTGATTTGTAATAAAGGAAATCCTTGTATATATGGTTGTTTAATTATGAGTTAATGTTATAACATGATAGATTTCTAAAGAATGATGTTACTTGATGATGTATGTCTTCAGATTGAGGACATGAATAGCGAGATCAGATGTATGATAATAGTACATACATTCTTGTTATGTCCCTAGTTGAATGTTATTATGGACGATAATAGACATCAATAACACATAAGACTAGAGTGTGTGTTGGTTTATGATAGAACCTCATTATTCATTAACCAAACACATAGGTACTTTCTAAAGAATTGCCCGATCCTAGCTTGGGCAAGCTCACAGACTCCCATGTGTCCTCAAGCTCCTTTCGTCTTTCTATGTGCATGGTTGCAAGACCCCACCTGCTCGGATCTCATCATGCAGACATGGGTAGAAGAGATAACATGTCACTCCTCTTTTGTATTCTTTAGTAAGCTCAAGAAAACCAAGACCACTCTGAAGAGATGGAATTACGAGCAGTTTGGTAACATTCATCAGTGGAAAAAGGACCTAGAAAACATCATCTTCACAACTCAAATGGCCTGTGACGATAACCCATCTGAATTGAATGAAGCACTTATTTTGCATGTCGAATAGGAGTTACAAACAGTGCTTGGTTTGGAGGAATCACTTTGGAGGAGTAAAGCGAGAGCCCAATGGCTTTCCGATGGTGATAGAAATATAGCTTTTTATCACACGATTGTGAAGAACCATAGAAAGAAGAAACGGGCTTTGAGACTATCCTTACCAAATGGATCCTTTATTGACTACCCTATCGACATGGCTAGTGCAGCGAGATCACATTTGAAGAAATTCTGTGAAGAGGTTCATTCCATGAATGAAGAAGATCTGGACCAATTCATTCAGGTTATTTTGAAACTCTTATCATCATATTACAACCTATCTCTCACGCCCCCCCAGGAGATGAAGAGATTTTGGCCACCATTACGAGTATGGACTCTCACACTGCTCCAGGGCCAGACGGCTTCGCAGTGGAATTCTTTGTGGTAATATGGGATTGTATTAAACATGATTTCTTACAACTGACAAAGGATTTCTTCAGACATCCTACAAATCACCACAACCTTTTCTGCTACCGCATTGCCCTCAACCCAAAGATTGCTTCACCAGAGAATCTGGAAACATATTTTAGGCCTATCTCGGTTGAGAATGTGGCGTTGAGAGTTATAGTTAAGATTCTCAATAATAGACTTTCCCTGCTTTTACCCAGGTTGATTTCTCCACATCAAGGGGCTTTCATCAAAGGTTAAGAAATCTCTCACCATATTAGATTGGTCCAAGAACTCGCTCATGACCTTGGACATGACCCTACTCTCTCCAATCTGATGGTCAATCTAGATATGTCTCATTCTTATGATAGGGTGTCATGGACATTCATGGAGAAGGTGTCGATGCATTTTGGTTTCCTTCCAAATTCTATTGAGCTTCTTCTTAGATTTTTCAAGCTATTTTGGGAGACGGTAACCCTGGGAGATCACATAGCAGGATTCTTCCCTATGAAGAAGGGGCTCAAATAAGGGAACACCCTTTCTCCTTCCCTTTTCATAATTTTTGAGGAACTTCTTTGTAGGCAGATCATCAAGCTATATGAAGAAGAAGTTGTTTCTACTTTCTATACTATAGGTCTAGGTCGGGCACCCCCATTTTTGTTATATGCAGATGATGTCATCCTTTTCATGAATGTTGATCATACCTCCCTGGAGACGACCAAGAATGTGATTAACAACTATGAGAGAGCAACGGGACAAGTTATCAACTATGTCAAGTTGAGGTGCATTTCAGTCTCTTCACACCCGTCAATTCAGGCTAACATGGAGGCTACTATGGGTGTTGAGGAGATCTCAAACTGACTGACATATCACAGAGTCCCTATTCAGATTGGTAGAATGAAGCTTACAGATTTTGACTTTCTTATATCAAAGGTGCAAGAAAACGTGGCCTCCCGGAAAGCAAGGTTGTTATCCTTTGTGGGACGGATTATGTTGATTAAACATGTCCTCTCAAGCATCAGTATCCATACAGAGGCTGCAGTAGGGATCCTTGCTGGAGTCTGCCATAGACTCGATCAGATGCTCTCTAGGTTCCTTTGGGCAGACAGACAACACCATAAACAAAGAACCTGGGTGGCCTGGGATAAAGTCTCAACTCCCAACAACTTAGGAGGACTGGGCCTGATGCCAACATCCTGTATGAACCATGTTTTCATAGACAAAGCATGTTGGGACATAATAGTGGGTGAATCCATTTGGGCATCATTTTGTAAACCAAAATACTCGATGCCGATTTGCAATAGATCAGGCCTATTCCCACCACACCTAAAATTGGGATCGACAGAATCACCACGTTGGAAGAAGATACAGGCGATGTTTCCCACCATATACCCTAGATGTCGATGGGTAGTTGGGACCGGTGATCTGCCTTTCTGGGATTCACTTTGGTGTGAATGAAGACTGACAGAAGTGGCTCAAACCAGAAGTGATATACTACTGAACTTTAACATTAGAGATTTCTAGATAGAAGATAGTGGCTGGGATTGGCAAACCATTCACATGATCCTAGTGGATGAAGGAGTGAAGATGATTAAGAGGGTGGGGCAACACATATCCAAAGAGAAGGACATGATTATTTGGACACTCAAGGCAAAAGGTGACTTCACCATCAGGTCAGTGAAGAATCTTCTTGGCCCACAGTTGCTGATGCAAGAAAATGATATTGATAAGATCTGGAAGCTGGACACTCCCAGATCAAGCGCGTTGATTTGGAAAATCCTTAAAGGGTCTATTCCCATGGATGAAAACATTAGGAGGTGCCATATTCATATGGCCTCCAAATGTTCGTGTTGTAAAGAACCGGTGTCAGAAGATGTTATACACCTTTTCTTCGAGAGCCAGACTACTCGATTTTTTTAGGATCATTTCCAGTCCGTCTCTCTTAACCCCCCTCCTAGGAATTTCACATCCCTTCTAACCTATTGTGGTCATCATTCCTCTCCCTTGACCAAGGATTAGATGATAAGTCAGTTGGTGTCCCTTATAGTCAGTGCCATCTAACGATGCAGATGCGCCATGAGATACGATGGCAGACCGAGTAACCTGTTGTCCAACTGGAACTACATCATGTTCCATATCAACAAGTCACTACAGCACAAATCTTTTCGTAAGAAGGAAGTACTGGAGTTCTACAGGATGATCAAGGAATACAACATCTAGGATCCAGATATGAAGATCAAACACATATCGTTGCTCAGATGGAACCCTCCCGATATGTTGAACTTGAAGATAAACCTGACTACTAGGAGTAGTAAAGACCTCGATGGAAACCATCATTGATGGGTGGCGGATGTGGTTTGTAATAGACATGGATATGCTCTCTTTGTGTTCAGTGCTTGGTTGTAGACCAACAATTATGTATTTCCCTATTTACAAACTTGTCTTATTGGGTTGAATCTTGCTGACGATAAAAACCTCCAGATAGCTGTTCCAGAGGTTGATGATTGCTACATTCATGACATCCTGTAGAATCGGGCACATGAACCATGGAAGGCAATCCCTATCACGTGGGAGCTCAGGAAGATCCTTGAGGTGTGGGTGGTAATAGGGAACATGGTTAATAAAGTGATCAATATGATCTCGAGGGAGATCGGGAATTGGGGAAGCCAATCGACAAACCTCTTTACTTGCACAACACCAGAGACTCTACCTATGAGGTTTAGAGGTCTGTTGATCATGGATCGAAGAGATGTCCCATATATTGAGATCATTGGTGATGAGTCCTAGATAACGACGTTGTGGTTTTGGGGGCTTTGGAGGTGTCGGGGGCTGATACGAAGAGGATCCAATTTGTTTCATTTTACTGTTGTTTTCTGGGGTTCAAGGCAAAAGGGAAAATACCCACATTTCTCATAAGTGGGATATGTATAGGTTTCTTTGACGATTTTTCCCACAAGTTTTGGACCATACTCACTTGTTCCAATCCTCAACAAGGAGATTGACTTTGCCTTGAGCAAGGATCCCACAATAGTTGACAAACTCTTTAGTAAGTGGCATGCCTACTTCATTGAATTCAATGATGCCCTTCCTCCCTTACCTATTTATGACATCTTTCATCACATTTATCCCTCTAAATCCCTTACATTTTGGAGGGATAGCACCATTAGCACCCTATTCAGAATTCTCAACATCCTCACGTCATGATCACTGTGATCTTGGTCATATGCCGTCTATAAAATGAAAAGTAAACAAATGAAAAAAGTCAGATCACATAAAAAAGTCAGATCACATATAAAAAGTCAACACTTGAAAAGTCAGATCACATATGACCAAATAAACATGTTACATAATGCAAAAAGAGCCAGATCACATATGAGTAGTATAGCTTGAACGAATATCCCTTCTATGTGATCTTCATGTGTATATTCATCAATGTTAGATTCAACATTTACACTTGGTAAGCCTAAAGAAAATGGACTAGAGTCATCATACTTGTCATATCACTCTTCTTCATCAATAGGATCTAAATGAACTGTTTGTTCCCATGAAGAATGACTAACCAATTTTCTTTTGTAGGATCATTGATATAGAATACCTATTTTGCCTATGATGCCATGACAAAGGGTTCATCCTTCTCACCTGTCCACTCAAAATTCACTATTGTGAAACCAAGTTCGTCAACTACAACTCCTTTATTGTTATCAACCCATTTACATCTAAATAATGGAACTCTAAACTTTGTGTAGTAAATTTTCCATATTTCTTCAATGGCACGATAATAAGACATCTTTCCTTCACATGGACTCTTATCCTTGGCATAGAAAAATACAATGAAGACGCCTGAAGGCTGACCCCATTATTTGTATGGTACTTTTATCATCTTAACGTTTTGTGTAGTATGAAAATCCATTCATGTCAAACCCTTTGTAAGATGTAACATGGGTCTTTGGCTTATACACGAGCCATTTGATAATATCTGTAATTTTATTTGGTGTTTGAGATAGTTGATTGAATACTTCCTTTTCAAACCACCTGATAAATGTCTGATTATGCTCTTTAGCAAGCCACATTGAACTGGCTCAGGCATAACTTCTCTTGAGCTCGTTGGTGTGTTAGGTGATATAAATACCCACACCGTCAATGTTGTGTGAGATATACAAATGTGCTTGTTCCCACTATTCATGACTAGTATATATCTATCGTTCTCCCAAAATACCTTCTCCAGAATAAACACCAGGGTTCATGACATTAGTAGTAGTTTTTTTGCCACTCAAAAAGTCATTGCAAAAGTCCATAACCTTCATAGCAATATAGCCCTCAATGATACTCCCTTCAGGGCAAAAATGGTTGTGAACATCACCTTTAAAAACACTCATGTAGCGCTCACAAGGATACATCCAGTGCAGGAAAAATTGACCCAACATTTTACTTCCCTAGTCAAATGGAAAACTAGATGTACCACGAAATCAAAGAATGAAGGGGGAAAATATTGCTCAAGTTGGCACAGGGTAATGAACACTTTTCTTTGCAACTTATCTAGAATCTCTGAATCAATTACTTTTCTACATAGAGTGTTGAAGAAGATGCAAAGCCTGGTGATTGCAAACCTTCTATGTCATAGAATACCATCATTATTTTTCTTTACCTCTAAATGCCAAGATAAATTTTGTGCATCTACAACATTAGTAAGCAAGCATTGAGACTGGGGTATTATAGGTAGATACCACATCACCTTGGTAGGAGACTCATATTTGGTCTTACCTGATGTTGTCCTTTCATACCTAGACGCCCCACATTTCAGACATTCTTTCAAATTGATATAGTCCTTTTGAAACAACACACAGTCATTCAGGCATGCATGTATCTTCTTATCCTCCATTCCCATTGGGCACAACATCTTTTTCATTTTGAATGTTGAGATTGAAATCTCGCTGCCTTCAGGGAGAATATCTTTCAACAAAGACAACATAGAAGTGAAGCTTTTGTCTCTCCATCCACTAGTACATATCTAATGTTTAATGTGTCACTTTCGTTGACTTTGGTTACTTAAGAAAACCAACACCAATAGAACAAAAATGTCAGTTGTTTAGGACAACCGTCACCTTATGTAAAGTCCTACTAATTTAGAAAAGACACAGGTGCCTCTTTCATTTTGACGTCTTCCTTTTATAGAAACCGTCATCTAAAATTGCCCACAAAATACAAATTTTCAAGGAAAAAATTTTCCTTCAAAATTTTCAATTTGACGTCATTTTTGTATATAACCGATGAAAAAGTATTCAAACAATGTCCTCATGGAAAAAATTATTTCCCCATTAGTTGTCAGCTCTTCCAAAAAATTGACAACTAAGTCCCCTTGGTGAGGCACAATTTTGTTGAAGATGGGGCTATGTCATGGTTTTTTTATAAGAAACCCACAACTAGGTGTTTTCTCGCCATGTCCCAGCAAAAATATTCTCCCCCCCAAATTGCATTATGTTGTCAATTTTTCTTGCTAAACCGACGAATATACCCCTCAACTAAGGGCTTTTTTTGTTTGGATATATAGTTAGTTGTCAATTTTTTCAGACGCAAGCAATGACTATGGACCTAAATCGATGCCTATTTTTTGCTTGGTTTATGAGTTAGTCATCAGTTTTGTATTCTTAACCGACGACTATACCCCTAACCTGAGGACAATTTGTTTTGGATATATAGTTAGTCGTCAATTTGTTCAAACGTAACCGATGACTATGGATCTAAACTAGTGTCTATTTTTTGTTTGGTCTAGGAGTTAGTCATCAATTTTGTCTTCTTAATAGATGTCGATGTACTTATTTGTAGGCTTTTCAAAATAGCCAACAATTATGGGTAACCTAATAGCACCCGCGTGAAATTTCTTTCCTCTTCCCATTTTGTGTTTCATTGTTCGATACCTAGCTCTGGCAATTTCTTTTCCCAAGCTCGTCGTCGCTACCGCCTGAGGAGCAGGTCTGCTCTCCGCCACTATTGTTGGACATCACGCTGCTGCCGGAGTTTGTTGTTATCTCCACTGATATTTCTGGATGCCCCCACCACCAGAGCTTGTTGTGGTTTTCACCAGTGCCACTGTAGCTTTTGACTCTACTTCCGCCTTGACGCTAGTTGGAGATTGAATGCTGGAGCTACTGGACATTGCCGCTCATTGCCTCTAAAGGTTATATGGGTGTCATTTCTAATATGACTTGGTTAGACCTTAATGATGTATTTTTCTCTACTATTACCAATCTTTCTTACTAATGATACCAAATGCTCAATCATCCTTGAAGACAGTAACTAAAACCCCTCCATGATGCAATGATCATCACATAAATCCCCTTTTTGACTATGGTTCTCGATATGAGATGTAATGCATGAATGGGACCTATGTATGGTAATGATTGGTTATACCCCAGTCATATGATACCTTGGACCTATATGATGCATAAATCTATTTTATATCTCTAAAATTAGTAAATACTTGATGCTTGGTGATATGAATGCCTATGATCATCCCCCTTGCTCTATAGTGGTGGTTGTAACTCTAGTTTTGCCTTATGAGACATACATGACTTGGTTTAGGGTTCTTGTACCCAAGTGCTTATATGGATCCTTTTCTAATGTCTTTCTCTCTTTAACCAGAGTATAATCAAACCCCTAGACCACTTGATATGGATGTATGAACTAATTCTTATTTGAGCCCAAATGATTTAAGAAACCAATGGTTTGATTACATATATAATTGAATGTTGGTACCTCATGTTGGTTATTTGATGCCTAGACCCTAATAGATATCCACCTATTCTTGAATATGTTTCTTATGCCCTATCTTTCTGATCTAAACTCACATATTTCCCTAAATCATGTTTATGATCATGGTTTCTCTATTATGAGTCTTTTGACCCTCAAGTGCAAGTAAGTGAGTTGAATCTTGTAATATCCATATAGAATGAATGGAACCGTAAAATGACATGCAACTTGAACCCCACATTTATTATAGACCCTATATTAGTATAATATCATAAAAAATGTAATTAAGAAACTTTGAACCTTTCTCAGCCAAAACCCTAAAATGAAGCTAATTAGAGTTTATGATTAGAATCTAATACATGTATGAAATCTTATGCTTATCCAGGTGTTGCTTGAGATCAATTAGTTGAAAGAAATGATCCTTGTGGGTATGATTAATATTACAAGATGTTGCTATTGTAAATCAACTCATACATTGGTTGTAATCTTAGGTGGTGTTCATTTCTTATTTTATTTATTGCTTGTTTTTTTATTTCAATTACTAGTTTTGCCCAAGATGTTGGTAGTTTTGCCTTTGTTGCTTCACGAGTCCTCACCATAGAACTTTAGGACCATATTCTTCCTGAGGTTGGTCCTATCCCTATTGGCAGCATGTTTGACACTGCTCATGAGTCCATCTACAATATCCTACCATCCTTTTGCTGGTCCAAGATGTCTATTTTGCCTTCTGCCACCCCAAAGACACAATCTCTATTAGCAAACACCTACAACAAAATGGTCTTCTAGCGCTTCAAAGATTCTAATTTGGCTCCATGACAACATGTCATTATTGATTCTCTACAGGATGACCATGCATAAGATTTTCTTCTTACTATTCCTATCTATGGCCTTGGACTACCCATGACACCAGTTGAATATTGATCTATTCTACATTACCGTCTCTTAATCCCTCTATATCCTGGAAATGAGCATTGACTACTTGTCATTTACAGAGCTTGATTCCTTTGGTGACCATGTTGTACACATCAAATCTATCCTGGATTTAAATTTTGCCATGACGTTGTTCGAGACGCCCTTTTCGATGTTCCTTCTCGTGCTGGGATAAAAGCTTTAAAAGAAGCCATGATCAACTTTCTTGGGTTACGACATGACGATCTTCACGCTAAGAGACTTGTTGATCTTATTATATAATTGGACTAATGGTAAGCACACTTGTGTTGACAGTACTGGGGTTTCTCCATTGGTTGGCAATATTCCTTCTAACTTCAAGACAGGACAAGCATCATCTGAGGCAGCTACACAAAAAGTTCATAAGCATGGTGTTGCAGGTGAGGCAAACAACTACCACTTTCTTCCATTTGCTTTTGATACTTTTGGGGTGCTAGAAAATGATTCAGTTTCTCTAATGTAGTGTATCCAAAATATCATTAATAGGAATGTAAGGATGCCATCATCAATTTCTTCAGATTTGATCTTTCGATCTTTGGGATTTGCCATTCAAAAAGGATTGGGGGCCCAATTTGTAGCTTGTTCCTTTACAAAGGCATTTATTTTGATTTCTAGGACTAGTCGCCATTTTCAAACTTCAAAAATATTACCAGTTTATCTTAATTAACTAATATTGTTTGCTTTCTCTCTTGATTAACTAATCCAAATGGAATAATTAATAAATTAAATGATGTTACATAAAACCTAGGATATGGATGATGAAACTAGGATCATAGGTATAGGAATTGACAACATGCATACATTTTGTTAGCCTAGAAACTCGTCTGAGATTTACTCATTAGGAGTAAATCTTGGATAGTACCCAATTTGGGACTATTCTTGAACACTTAATTTCACTTAGGATGTAAGTGTATAATGTATATTTGGTTATCAAAATGTTACATTAGCACTTCCCAGTTTGTCCTCTAAGTACATATGTCGATGGATATTTGCCCATCTACATCGGTGTACTTGAAGAACTGTGGGGATATACTGCCAAAATTTTCATGAAAACTGAATACACATTATACTCTTACTAGTGAGATTAGGTGTTCAAGAATGGGATAGGTGGTACACACATTCAATACTAAACCCTAAACCCAAATCTATAAATCATAAACCCTAATATTTAAACCCTAAACCCTAATCTATAAACCCTTATCCCTAAATCTAAAATAATAAACCTTAATCTATCAGAAAATCCTAAACCCTAATCATGTAAACCCGAAATCCTAATACTTATTTTTTCTTTGATCATAGAATGGATAGATCATGGATGTCCATTCCAAATTTTTGCACCCCAAAGTTTATTTCTGTTCTTGACCAATTTATAATATTTGTGGAGGAGCATAGGAAACAACCTGGAGATAGGTTCTACTGCCCATGTAGACATTGCAGTAACAACTTGAAAGTCAACACTATTGAAAAAAATAAAATGTGTGTCATGTGCAACGGGATTATACCAGGATATACAAAATGGTAATTGCATAGAGAGAATATAACAGTGAGTTCAGTAGATGTTGATAATAGTACTTGTGTTGGAGAAGAAATATTTACCGATGATGTAGATGTGAGTGTACTGATTCTAATAGACATGGTTGATGTGATGCTAGATAATTGTGGGTAGATCATACTGATCCACCTTATCGAAGAACGATTGGTTCATGTTTGAGCATGATGAATTACTTCATTCCTTATTATTTCTTTTGCCCTTTCTGGCCTCATATGAAAATAGAAAAGTGTCGCATTTTTTGCATCCGTGGATGAATAATCGCGAACAACAGATTATGCATGATGTCGGGAGACTATTATACTTAGGTTGTACTAAGTTTATGAAGTTGAGTGTTGTCTTGAGATAGTATATAGATGGAGCAACAAAAGCTTCACGTCATTGTTGTCTTTGTTGATAGAAATGCTTCCAGAAGGAAACGAGCTTCCAATCTCGACATACAAATTAAATAAAATGTTTTCCCAATGGAAATGTAGGCTAAGAAGATACATGCATTCCCAAATGAGTGTGTTATTTCACGAGGACTATGTCAATTTGAAATATTGTCTATAATGTGGGGCATCAATGTATAAAATGACGACTTCAGGAAAATCCAAAACTAGCTCTCCTGCCAAGGTGATGTGGTATCTACCTATAATACCACATATTCAATTCTTGTTTTCTAATCCAATGGATGTGAAGAATTTAAGGTGGCATGTAGAGGTAAAGAAAAAAATGATAGGATACTAATACATGTGTCTTATTCCCCACAGTGGAAGAAGATTGATTTATTGTACCCTGAATTTGGTGAAGAAGCCAAGAATCTAAGACTTGGGCTTTGTACTGATGGGATGAATCCATATAGCACATTGAGAATCCAACATAGCACTTGTCCTGTTATGCTTGTTAGATACAATCTTCCTCCATGGTTGTTTATGAAAAATAAGTACATTATGTTGTTGTTGATGATATTCGTGTTTATCTTGAACCTCTGATTGATGACTTAATGAAACTGTGGAGAGAAGGTGTGATGACCTATGATGCTTCATGTAGAGAGACATTACATTTGCATGCTATGTTGTTTTGCACTATTAATGACTTTCCAACATATAAATATTTGTTTGGATACAGTGTAAAAGGATCCAAAGCATGCCCTATATGTGAAGAGAAGACTAAAACATGGCAGCAAGAGTGTATATCTTGGTCATCAAAGGTTTCTTCCAAAAGTCCATCCTTATCGAAGATTGCACAAAGCATTCAATGGATCGAATGAGGAATGGAGTGCCCCTAAACCTACATCAGGTTAGGTTGTTTATGAAAGAGTAAAAGACTTTGTCAATGAATTCAGTAAGATATCACAATGTACCATTCCCAAACAGAGTCATCATCAACATCATCATCTATGCCTCAGTCCCAACTATGTTGGGGTCAACTACATGGATCCTTCGTTTCCATTCAGCTCTATCATGGGCCATATTCTAGTTAAGATGTAGAGATTCAAAATCTCTCTTTATAAGCTCATCCCATGTTAAATTAGGCCTTCCTCTCCTTCTATTTATTATTCTTGACTCAATATCATTGCTCCATGTAGCCGCATTAGTCGGTCTATGTTGCACATGTCCATACCATCTGAGTCAGCCCTCGTGCAACTTGTCCTCATTGCTCGCCACCCCCCACTCTATTCCTGATATAGTAATTTCTCAAGCAATCTTTTCTTGCCTCCCCACACATCCATCTCAGCATACACATTCCATCCATGTTCATCTTGTTGAGACCTTGTTTCTTCACCTTCCAACATTCACTCCTATAGAGCATCGATGGTCGTATAGCTGTTATGTAGAACTTACTTTTATCCTGAGAGGGATCTTCCAATCACATAAAACTCCAATTGCAATCCTCCATTTCAACCATCATGTAGTGATCCTGTGACAAACATCACTTTGGACATCCCCATCTATTTGAATAATATAACCCAAGTAACAAAATTTATCACATTTTGGTATATCTATTCCATCCAACTTGGCTCCATCATTCGCACTGCCAGATTGGCTGAAATTGCAATGCATCTCAATTTTTCTCCTGCTAATCATCAATCGGTTTTATTCCAAAGCCTTTCTCAAATGTTCAACTTTATCATTCAATCCATCTTTGGTTTCGTCAATCAAAACAGTATCATCAACAAAAAACATACACCAAGGAATATCATCCTAAACATTCTTTGTCAACTCATCCATAACAAGAATAAACATATATGGACTGAGTGTGGATCCTTGGTGTACCCCAATGGTGATAGGAAAAGTTGGTTTCTCTCCTCTAGGATTCTTCACACTTGCAGTAGAGCTATCATACATGTATTTGATCAAGTCAATGTATTAGATAGACACACCCTTTTTCTTCAAAACCATCCACAAAACATCTCTGGGTACTCGATCATAAGCTTTTCCAAATCAACAAAAGCCATATGAAGATCTCTTTTGCTTTCTCTATACTTCTCCATAAGCCTCCTTATAAGAAAAACAACATCTTATGTTGATCTTCTAGGCATGAAACCAAATTGGTTATTTGATATCTGTGTTATAGATCTTAGCCTCTGCTCAATACTCTCCCAGAGCTTCATTGTGTAACTCATCAACTTGATACCTTAGTAGTTTGTGCAGCTCTGAACATCACCTTTGTTCTTTTAGATAGGGACTATAGTACTATTTATCCACTAATCTAGAATATTCTTGGTCTTCATGATCTTCTTGAAGAGATTTTTAACCACATAACTCCTTTTCCCCCATACTCTTCCATACATTAATGGGAATACCATGTGGTCTGCATGCCTTTCTTATTTTCAGATTTTTCAAAGAATTCTTGACCTCAAGTGTTGAAACTCATCGTGTATAAATGATATCTTTTGTATTCATGTCACATGACTCTCTAACATTATTTGTTGTATCTCCATTGAAAAGCTTATGGAAGAAAACTCTCTACTGGTTCTTGATATCATTGTCCTTCACCAACACTCTACCATCTTTATTCTTGATGCATTTTACTTGCATCAAGTCTCTTCCTTTCCTTTCTCTTATATGAGCCAATTTATATATATCTTTTTCCACTTCTCTTTTGTCCTACTTCTTGTAAATATCATCAAAGTATCTAAACCTTGCCTCCCGAACAACCTTCTTCACTTTTTTTTTTCTGGCTTGTATCTTTGGAATGTTGCATCATGTGACGTCCCAGGATTTCCATCATCTCGAGACTTAGAAGGCCCGAGAGGACGAGTCCGAAAATGTTAGGCAATTGTTTCATAGAGCGATGTGGAAGTGTACATACACATACATGAACATACAACCATAGGCAGACACCATAACATTTCTCAACATTCAACTTGTAATTTATTACAAATGAATTAAATTTACAACTTATATTTACATAATTTGAAGAAGCTTTTATAAGTCTATGAACAGGTATGCTAACTAGGATCTTAGACAATAGGTACAACCTGTACAACTTGCTCACATCCTATTCTTTTATCCCATGCTAGCTCTGAACCTAGAAAATATGAGCAACAAAAACATCAACATAAAGTTGGTACGTGGTAGTAAAAATGTTATACTATGCTGGCATATTGAAAATAGTTGAAAAGAGAATAAAGTGAGGAAAACATTATTTAAAGGCAGAAAATCAGGTAAACCCAAGTTATTAATCATATTTCAAATGAACATGCATTACTATGGTGGACTTAGCACAAACATAAATTATTTGGGCCCTATCCCCACGTACCTTGTACCATTAGGGATCTCCCTGCGTACCTTGTACCATTAGGGAGGTGCTAGTCAACATTAAATCTTTCCCTCTCTATTAGGGAGATTAATGAACACCATCAGTAACTACATTTCATTATCATTCCCTTAATGTTCTTTAGTGTTTAGGCGGAAATTGGCAATACACATAGATATACATCCATCAATGTATTCAAATACATGCAAGCAAATACTTATAATTAACATCCAGCAAAACTAGTCATATACTTATATCCACATATCTAAGATCATAGGTTCTTATCACAACCATGATCATTTGGTCATCACTTGATTAATAGAAATTAATCATCATTAATAAAAGTTCATCAATATTCAAGGTATTTTAGGTTGAAACTAGAGTTTAGACAAACCTAGGTTCAAACTTCTCCTAAATGGTCCCTAATATGTTCCTACTGATCTAGAGGTCATTATAGGGGTCTGGTAGAAATTTCATATTTTTTTATGATTGGTCTATTTTCTAGAATTAATGTGATGTTTAAATTATCTAATTATGCATTAATGCAAAAAGAGCTAATATTCTAAAAAAAATAGCTTGATCAGAGTTCATATTTGGTCTCTAAAAAATATTAGGGATCATAAAGAATCTTCTCATATTTAATTTCCATGATATGCTAACTATACCAATAATATAATCTCAACAAGATGCATTATCATCTAAATAAAATATCATCAGTAGTTGTTCTTTAAAAGCCTGATCTAAGGATCTAGTAATGTAGAGAACAATTTTCTGAGTCTAGGGATATTTTGGGGGGATTTTTAGGCTAAAGGAGCTATTTGTTTTTGGATATCAAAAGTATTTTACCTTGACATTGCCTAAGGTGGCGACGCTTGATTGGTTCATGCTGGAAAGACCAGTTCCATAGCTCGTGCCCTAGGTTGGTTTGGTTGGGCTTAGCTGGTTTGGAAGGGCATTGATCCCAGTCCAGCTCGACTCATGTCTCGCCCCCCTCACACATTGCGATACAAGGACACAAAGACTGTCTCCTTCAGAAAGATCCTCCACAGAACCATGTGCAGTGATCAATGGAGAAGAGGAAGGGCATCCCTAGCTATCTCTCAGTCTCAACCTAGTATGTGATCTCTAGTCCACATTCAACTCATTCTCGTTATTAGACTCGACTCTCTGTTCTTGCCATAGGGAGTCACTTCCGTGAGGGAAGCAGCTGCCGCCGAGGAAAATGTGCATCATGAGGAAATCATCCACTACAAAGGCTTCCCCATCTTCTTCTTTGGCTACTAGAAAATTCACAAGACTTGGACGGAAAGTTAAGGCATCTCAGTTCCTCACGCAACAGCAGTCTACAAAGTTATGGTGGTGGAAGCTCTCCTCCGTGGTAGAGGAAGATGTGTTGATTTGGGAATATTCACCCCCAAGCCCTATTCTTTCATTGGGTGCGTCGAAAGGGTTCACCCCTGACTCCATAACTCGAAGGGGTCCAGTATAGCAACAGGGATGCAGGGAACGTTGGCCCAGAGACTACCCCAGATGACTGGAGAAATAGGGTCGGGGAGCTCCAGGAAGTGCTCTGTGATGCATGGGATCCACTTAGACAATGTGGTGTCATCATCCTCTGCCTTTGGTAGAGCTTCCTATAGTCCAAACTTCTGTCTTTGGCTCTGTAACCCCTCGGTCATTTTACATGGATGTTGTGTTCATGGCGATGGAGAGGGAGAGAAAAAGATGAACTCGGATCTCACTTCTCCCTCGCTCTCATGGCCCAAACTAGGTGTTGTTAGGTAGATCTAGGTGAACTGAGTCTAACTTCCCCACTAGAAACTCACACTCATCATAGGTTTCTGTGGTAGGCACTTGGGAGTGCTTGGTTGCCTGGTCCTCCATCATCCCGTATCTATCAGGGGTTGAAGACAAGTAAATAGACGTCTGATCCTCCCTTGTGGTGGTTGGGATAGTGGCACATCTGGAATCCTTGGCGCCCACTCAAAGTTGGGTAGCGTGGCATACATTATCACATAACTAAACTCATAATGATTGGCAACAAGGTTTCTCTACATTATTTCAATGAATCATTCATATTTTCCAACACTTATATCTCCTATAAGGAACCTCAATTTGTTATGAAATTCCAACCATAGATTTTCTATCATATAATTTCACATCCAACAAAGTTTGAGAACAAAGTTCTATTGTATTACCATGTGGATAAATTCTTCAAATAACCTTAAGAACATGTGTAGAAACCTTGAATTCAATTCAAGTAATCATCAAATTTTCATCAAACAGGTCCAAAGCACTTAGGTTGACCATCTTGCATCCTAAGGTTCACATATAACCATTTTGGTCAACATATTTACATAATTGGTACTTGAAATCATAAGTAGTCCAATGTTGAACATGTATAAGGATATTGAATTGAAAATGTACATCCCAACCTCCAACATTATCAACCTAAGGTCAATTTGTTTGATTTGAATACATGATCCATAAACCAACCATTTTGCTCCTAGTATGTCGTCAAATAATATATCATATGTCAAACTCCCAAAATTAGAGTTGTCACATTCACCCCACCTTATAAGGAATTTCATCCTCAAAATTTGTCTTATGTCAGCATAAGGTCCAACTTCATATAGGTCACCAATTCCAGGTTCCAAAGTTCTCTATATGCATTTCAAGTTGTCATATTAGGATCTAGAGAATCTAGGAGTGTACCCACCCCACCTTATATAGACCAATGCATCATTTATCATCTCAATCATTGTAGGACATTCTTTCATTCTAGGATTTACATCATCACAGCCCCTTAAGCATAAGAATTATATTCATAATTATGAGGTTAAGAGGTACCACTCAAGGTTTCATATTTCATCCTACTCACCTATGTAAGGTGATATCTTGATTTCATGTCATTTAATATTTGGAATTTTCTCACATAAAATCATTATTGGGGTTTAATCAACATCATACCAGCATTTTGTCATTATAGGGTATTAGGGTTTTCACCCTAATTTGTGAATTTTCATCAAACTATAAGATTAGATTTAGAAGATTGGGGATTGAGAACTATATTTTGTGATGTTGTAATATGTGATCCAAATATGTGTTTTATTTCAAGCACATAGTTTAAACTTATACCTTTCATATATGATATGAGGGAAAGGAGAATATATTCAATCGAGATTGTCATGATTTCAAACTTATATCTTTTATGTATGATATAGAGGGAAAATCATACACTAAGCCAATCTTATCGTAATTTTGAACTTTATATCACATGCCTAATATAGGGAGGTAATATTGAATAGGTTAATCTTATATGAGTGACTCTTCATAAATAAATCATCTATTTAGCTCAAGTGAGGTTTCAAGCATCATATATTAAGAAAGAGATAAGAAGGGAACAACATTTGTGGGCATCTTATGCACAAGACATTTTACTCTTAGAACCAAAGTTTCATGTATCACCTCTCTTGCAGCTAATGATGAGATTCACAAACATACATCACTCAAGGTTGGACCTAGCTCAATCAAAAAGATTGAATTTGACATCATGGGGTTTTCTATCCATAGAATTTAATTTTTACCCATCTCTCACATATAGGATTTAGAGAAACTATAAGAATCATGCATAAGGACTCAAGTCAGCTACTCAAGAGTAACCCAACTTAAGACACATCATTTCACATGTCTCATATTTTTTTAATATATTATAGGGTAGGTTCTGTGACCCTCTCCTTGTGGGTCTTACTCTCTCTGGAGTTCACCACATATCTTGTCCTAACACTGGATGTCCTCCTTTGTAAAAGAGCTTGAGGCCCATGCATATTCAACTTTTTCTTAACTTAGCTCATCTTAAGTAAGGAAAAAGAATGTACTTTCATCATCAAGACTTAGCTTATTTTTCTTAGAATTTGATCAGACCTCATATACATCTTGATCGGTATCACACAACTTATATCATCAGAAAAAAAGACTTATATCATCCGAACAAAACTTATATCCAAGTATCCTTGCTTATATCATCCATCTATTTAGCTACCATCTATTCCAATTATCAATATCTGATATGGCTCTAGACATGTAATCTAGATCTACTCTCTCTTCTAGACTGATGTCACTCCCTTTCACTTAGGTTGCATGCACCCTAACTACTCTCCAGTATGAGGGACACTTTTTTATATTTACGTATATATAACAAAATATTATATAGTTTTTCTCTGAGAAAGAAGACGTCAGAGAAAACTGTTGAGGCTCAATTTGATTGGAAAACAAAACCAAAGCAGTAAAATGAGTGTCCCATATATAGTGGATAGTCTGGTGTCATGTCACCTAGTGAAATGGTGAGAACACAGTGTAGACTAGTGCAGCTACCCAATACATATGAGCTCTATATGGAAAGGGTTTTAGACACTTGTCTAACCCTAGTTCTCAAACATCTAGGTTCTAACTCAGAGGATAAGTCAAACTTTATTCCTATAAAACAACTCACTAAGTTTCTAGGTTTTACAGTGAGAGGTGAAATTTAGTTTTATGTTTCATAGTGAGCAATTGTTAGGTGTAGCTATTGTTCATGCTGTAATACCAACTGTGACGTCCCCGGATTTCCATCGTCTCGAGACTTAGAAGGCCCAAGAGGATGAGTCTGAAAACGTTAGACAATTGTTTCAGAGAGCGATGTGGAAGCATACATATGCATACATGAACATACAACTATAGGCAGACACCATGACATTTCTCAACATTCATCTTGTAATTTATTACAAATGAATTAAATTTACAACTTATATTTACATAATTTGAAGAAAATTTTACAAGTCTATGAACATGTATGCTAACTAGGATCTTAGACAATAGGTACAATCTGTACAACTTGCTCACATCCTATTCTTTTATCCCATGCTAGCTCTGAATCTAGAAAATACAAGAAACAAAAACATCAACATAAAGTTGGTATGTGGTAGTAAAAATGCTATACTATGCTGGAATATTGAAAATAGTTGAAAAGAGAATAAAGTGAGAAAAACATTATTTAAAGGTAGAAATCAGGTAAACCCAATTTATTAATCATATTTCAAATGAACATGCACTACTATGGTGGACTTAGCACAAATAAATTATTTGGGCCCTATCCCCACGTACCTTGTACCATTAGGGATCTCCCTGTGTACCTTGTACCATTAGGGAGGTGCTAGTCCACATTAAATATTTCCCTCTCTAATAGGGAGATTAATAAACACCATCAGTAACTACATTTTATTATTCATTCCCTTAATGTTCTTTGGTGTTTAGGTGGAAATTGGCAATACACATAGATATACATCCATCAATGTATTCAAATACATGCAAGCAGATACTTATAATTAACATCCAGAAAAACTAGTCATATACTTATATCCATGTACCTGAGTTCAAAGGTTCTTATCACATCCATGATCATCTAGATAATCTGGTCATCACCTGATTAATAGAAATTAATCATCATTAATAAAAGTTCATCAATATCCTAGGTATTTTAGGCTGAAACTAGAGTTTAGCCAAACCTAGGTTCAAACTTCTCTTAAATGGTCCCTAATATTTTCCTACTGATCTAGAGGTCATTATAGGGGTCTGGTACAAATTTCATATTTTTACCTGATGATTGGTCTATTTTCTAGAATTAATATGAGGTTTAAAGTATCTAATTATGCATAAATGCAAAAGAAGCTAATATTCTGAAATTTTAACTTGATCAGAGTTCATATTTGGTCTCTAAACAATATTAGGGCTCATAAAGAATCTTCTCATATTTGATTTCCATGATATGCTAACTATACCAATAATATAATCTTAAAAAGAAGCATTATCATCTAAATAAAATATCATCAGTATTTGTGCTTTAAAATCCTGATCTAAGGATCTAGTAATGTAGAGAACATTTTTCTGAGTCTAGGGATATTTTGGAGGGATTTTTAGGCCAAATGATCTATTTGTTAAGCATTTTCTAAGAAAATGTCATTTTCTAGATATCAAAAGCATTTTACCTTGACATTGCCTAAGGTTGCGACGCTTGATTGGTTCATGCTGGAAAGACCAGTTTCGTAGCTCATGCCCTAGGTTGGTTTTATTGGTTTCAGCCGGTTTGGAAGGGCATTGATCCCGGTCCAGCTCAACTCATGTCTCGCCCCCCTCGCACATCGTGATACAAGGACAGAGAGATTGTCTCCTTTGAAAAGCTCCTCCATGGAACCATCTGCGGCGATTGATGGAGAAGCGGAAGGGCATCCCTAGCCGTCTCTCAGTCTCAACCTGGTCAGTGATCTCTGGTCCACTTTCAATCTCATTCTCATTATTAGACTCGACTCTCTGTTCTTGCCATAGGGAGCTGTTGTCATGAGGGAAGCAGTTGCCGCCGAGGAAAATGTGCATCTTGAGGAAATCGTCCACTACGAAGGCTTCCCAATCTTCTTCTTTGGCTACTAGAAAATTCACAAGACTTAGACAGAAACTTAAGGCATCTCAGATCCTCACGCAGTAGCAGTCTGCAAAGTTATGGTGGTGGGAGCTCTCCTCCATGGCAGAGGAAGCTGTGTTGATTTGGGGATATTCACCCCCAAGCCCTATTCTTGCATTGGGTGTGTCAAAAGGGTTCACCCTTGACTCCATAATTCAAAGGGGTCCAGTACATCAACGGGGATGCAGGGAACGTTGGCCCCGAGATTGCCCCAGATGACTGGAGAAATAGGGTCGGGGATCTCCAAGAAGTGCTCTGCCCTACATGGGATCCACTTAGACAATGTGGTGTTGTCATCCTCTGCCTTTAGTAGAGCTTCCTACAGTCCAAACTTCTATCTTTGTCTCTATAACCCTATGATCTCACCTTAGGAAGTTGGATAGTGTTTAAGTTGCAGTGTGTGATAAAATTGAATATTTTGGAGACCCCTACTATTGTATAAACACCTTGTTTAGTAGGATCACATGGTGATGGTATAGGCCATTCTATGGATGAGAGTGAGGATCCTATTAGAAAATGCATGATTATTGTATTTGACAGTCACATTCATCACATTGATGTACCTTGACATATATATTTTTACACAATGTTGTCAACAATGATACATCATCTTCCATGGTGGTTATCTCTACATACCTCAATGAGAAGTTTCTCATACAAAATGAGTATGTTATTAGAACTCCTCTCTACATCATCCACACAAGTGTTGAAAGATGGATTAAAGTTTCCAGTCTCCTTTGTCACTCTCTAGTATCTCAAAGGGTTTTTTAAATGTTAAACTAAACAATGATAAAAATGAAATTATTCCCCAAAGTATCCTCTGATATTATGTGTGGATGAGTGGAGATGGTATGGTATGTTAAAAAAATTATGACCGAGACTTCCTTTTAGAACAAGGAAATCTATCTTCTCTCAGGGCTCCTAAAACACCACACTTTTTCACTAAAGTACTTGTGATAGATTTCTTAAGGGACTTTAATGTGGGTCAATGACCATGCCTCAAGGGACTTCAAGGTAAGTTTATCCAGTACACATATTCTCTAAAAATAGTATATGTGTCTTACATGGCATCTAGTTTCTATGAGCCATGAGACAAGGTCATAAGTAACCTCACATACTAGTCTCATGCACATTATCATTATTCAATTCAAAATAATACTTGAATAGATTAAGAGGATTGATCTTAGCATCCTTTAGGATCTCATTTTAAAATCATGTACTTGAAGTTTCATTTCTTTGAACCAAACATTCTTAGAAGATTTATTATGCACAAAATATTAATGTAAGGAATGTTGATTCAATAATTATGATTGCTTTTACTAATCAAATCAAACTTACAAAATATCATTAAACCCATCATCTAGTGATTGACTTCTAGGGAATATATACAAACAGTCTCCCATTTCAACTAAATCCACTCAATCACATATACCATACCAAGTGATGTAACATGACGATTGTGATTTTTGTGTGAGAATGCCTTTGTTAAGGGATCAACAATATTTCTCTTTGTTAGTAGATTACAAATCTTCACATATCCTTTTGAATGATATCACACATAAGATGAAAGTGATGAAGAATATTATTAGAACATTGATGTGATATGGTTTCCTTATATTGCAAGATAGCCGCATAGTTGTCACACTATATATCTATTTTATTAGCAATGGTAGAAATAAATTCAAGCTTGATGGTGAATTTACTAATTAATAAGCTTCCTTTCCTACATATGATATGGAAATATATTCAACTTCTTTGTTTAATCCTCTATTTTCTCTTATTGCATGGAAATCTTACAACTAACATCCCCACCAATGAGGCAAAACACAAATTTGTATTGCATTGTCAGACATCTTTTTTAGTGTGAAAGATTTCACAAAGTAACCCTTAAAAAAAAACTCTTCATCGTTCCATGTACTTTAGCTTCTCAAGATCCTATGAAACATCTTTAGGTTACCTCAAAACCAACAAAACTGGTAAACACCCTACCAAAGGGCCCCTCTCCCAGGATGTGAGGAAACTACACCTTGATAACAAAGGTCACAAGTGTCCTTAGGGTTTACATTCACATGAGCATGCCTGACCCAACAACTACTAAGGCACAAGCAAACCACCTTTTAAACCATGATAGGTCATACTTGTTCTCTTTCCTCAATATTAGACCAACTTAGTTGTGAGGGGTTCATCAATCATACCTTTAACTTAAGGGGTTTCCTTTTCCTCTACACATGAGGAGTACCATGCTCGAACCTATAGAGACTCAAATCTCATCATGAGCATCAGGTACAATACTTCCCTTCTTAGGCCTAGGAACCCTAGGTTCACTTTCCTGATGTCCCACTGTCTTCTCAACCTTAAACATGTCCAAGGTATGTCATGTACTCCCATGATCCTTTTATATGAGAAACACCTCAGAGTTGAGTCCTCCTCAAGGACAACCAACTAGGCATAATGCCTCACAACTGGTTACTTAAACCTCCTCAGGGTCTATGGCACTCTTTGTCTCATCTCAGTAGGTAAACTCCTATACCTTAGGCACATAGGTTCCAGAAGTATCATCCTCTCTCTAGGGTTTGGTTCCATTAAAGGACACCAAGATATCATCAACCTCCAGGGATCAAGCATGAAGAAACCACTATCATCCACTTAGGTCGCATCATCCTCAACTCCCCACTATTCCTCATGTCTTGGAATCTAGGTTTCCAACCTTTTTGCTTGGGTCCTGCTTTCTCTCTCTAGAGATAACTCCACATCCAACCTTACAACTAGAGGTCCTCTCTCCATGAAGGCTCTAGCCCACAAACATACCCTTACGTGAGGGAAGCCTATGCTCGAACTTTTGTTTGCTCAAGATTATCCATAGCCCCTTATGCTTATCTTATAAGCCATCCATCCTATTCTTCTAGCCTCGGTTTTAACTTACTTCTCATACTACTGATGTATTCTGGGTGTAAGCTATATCCTACTTGCAACAGCCCATAAGGTTTCTAGAGATTCTTCTCTAACCTCATCCATGAAGGAGCTATCCTTTGCTCAAACATGCATGACTCTTCCCAGGGTTGGGTTTCCAAAGGTACTCAGTCACCAACTTCTCATGGCTCATATGGCATCCAAGGCATGTCTATCCAAACACTCAATCAACCATCTCTCTTCTAACCTCCACTTAAGGTTAGGGTTAACATCATCCTCATAGGATGTTTTAGGTCTCTACTTTTAATGGAGGTCTCTACCTCCAAGACTAACTCTCCCTACTCATCCTCCTGACAAGGAGGTCTATCCTCAGGTCTCTCTTGAGGGCAAAGAAAATTCGTGTCATACGACCTAAGCATGTATCTATTCTTTAGTTTGTGCTTAATCTATTAAGCTTATGTCCATGACATATTATTTACATGATTTTCATTAATTTGGTGGAGGATTCCTTAGACTTTATTAGCCTTACCCATACCTCAAGAGGGTGAGGAGAAGAGAGGAAACCCTAATCCTTAAGGTCCTAAATAGAATTTGCGTTGAGAAGGGATGAACATGATGAGAGAGTCCTAAAGGTATCTTATTTCAAGTCATATCCTAAGACATCGGCCAGGCAGTCACACAATCTGGGAGTCCTCGTATTCTGACTAGCGGTACGGAGGAAAATATTGCCAGCCCCCGGACGTGGTCCTTTTCTAGACACCTTAGTCTTTCGGACAATCCTCTAATAACTCCCTTGGGTTCTACGATGTTTGCAAAATTTAATAATTATTAATGATTAGATGAAGAACCTATGCTCTGATACCAATTGTAACAACCCCGCCTCCCGGTAACCACTAATTAAGGGAGACCCGAAGGTCAGAGCCGTTATTCAATTAACATGATCAAAGGTTTGACAAATAATCAACAATAATTATGAAATTCTACTAACTAAACTGGAATTGGGTATAAAATTAAAACTTTACTTACCTTTGAAAAACTTTGGAAATCTATCTATCCAGAGCTTGAATCTACTCTATCTAATCCTCCTTGCACTTTATGTTTTATTTTCACAATGTGTCACTTTACTGTTTGTTCATTTCAAGGTTGTACCTAAAATGCTGACAAACAAAACGTCGGTCAGTATATCGAAATATACTAGTATGTAGGGACAACCAAAAGTTTGCACATATGGATAACAATCTAATTATCACAATCAAGTTAATTAACCAACCAATTTACATTTTCCAGTATGACATTCTCCACCACTTTTGCCCTAACCCTGGCATACCCACCTTAGGGTTTCCTTTGCTAATGAATTAAGGCCACCTTCTCAATCCCGATCTTGGTGCCTGGGGTCACCACTCATGGTGCTCTCTAGTCATGCAATATCATAGGCCACCTTCTCATTCCCGAGCTTGGTGCCTGGGGTCTCCACTCAAGGTGTCCATTGGTCTACCCATATGGGCCTGACCTTTGGCATCATCCATCAGGGTGGCATGTAGGTGCGAGAATACATACTTCTATTATTAATGTGATAATCATAGGGACTTTATAGTTTGCAAGTATGAACATCCAAACTGATAATTTGCATTCAATGTGGTTAACCATCTGAAAAATCCTCAGGAAACTAATGCGGTTATTCATAGTTAACCACATACCTAATCCAGTGAAACTCGATCGTCCAAGCAATAAGGATAAAGAACAAGCAACAAGCAATCAACAATATCCTAAAATTAATGCATGGGATCCAAGTGTTATAGTTTATCCAAAACATTCTAAAGCTAGACTTGGATTCCACTTTAGGATTTCTAAGCCACTTTAGGGTTTTATTAGGGTTTTAGACTCCATAATACTTTTATCACCTTTAATGCTCTCTTAGCTCACAAACCCTAATTTCAACCCAATTAGAGTCGATTATTTCTTTTTATACCAAAACTACCATCTTTATCCTTTTAAGTTATTTCAAGATCATTAGACTCAATTATTATCTTTGGTTCCTTCCGGATACCCACATGAACTCTCTTTATCATTAATTCTACCTTTATCCTTTAGAAAACCCTAATTTCCATATTAAGGGTATTTATTTACAATTAGGAACCTTTATACTCAAAATAGATTAAAACCATCATATCTCAGCTTTTACATGAATTTGACCCAAAAAATCATGGAGGGTCATAATTACCAAGGTTAGGGTTTATGGTTCATTAAAGCATATGGAACCCTAAGTTAATCAAATTACGCATGAAGATCATCCTTTCAGATCTAATATTCCCTTTTATTAACAACATGTTAATCTCTACTTTAAACACCCATATAACCTCTTTCAAATTCATTAATCATCATAGGTTAGGGTTTTTCCCATTGATTAAACTATTAAAGATAGCATCTTTATATAATTTTTGAATTGCAAGCAGAATTAAGAATAAATTATATTTTCTTTGCATTCCTTGTATTTTTTTGATCAAAAAGCACTACTTATTTGTATTTTTTGGCCAAAAGATCTATTTTTAATGATTTGTACAAGATCCCACCTTTTTCTTGAATATTAGGCAGAGAAGCGACTTACTTTGATTTTGTAGAAAAATCTTGGCTGTCGGATCTCCGGTCGTCACTGACCAAGATTGATCTGACATTCCTCCTTGCGTGTGCCCACACACAGCTACTAAGGACACAGCTGCTCTCAGCAGTGGATCCTCTTCCTGGTCCACGGTCGACCATGATCGAAGGGCTTCTGCTTCTCACCCTATGCTTGACCCAGCAACAGGTCTCACAGTGGCGCCACATGGGAAGCTCGCCGGAGCAACTTTGTATGGCTATGCGGGGGCACAATAGAGGCAGGGAATAGGCCAGTTGTGATCGTGAGTGTCTTCCATAGGAGAGGGAGGTTCTATTTATAGGATCTAATGATCATCTTTAGGGTTACAAAACTTGACGCCACCCTTATGCTCATCCCAATTGGGCATTCTCTCTAGAAACATCTACAACACGAAAATCCAGGGTCTAAAGCACGTGGAATTCCCTCGCGGACTCATCTAGCAACTTTCTTTGCCTGGACATCAACTCAATCGCTAGAAAATATGATTGGAAAGACTCTCTGTCTACAGCCAGAATCCTAGTTCATTTAGAACTAGACGATGAGCGATCACGGTTGCATCCAAATCCAATGGTTTGTATCATCTGTGCCCAAACAACCGAGGATCGAGTTTCTATTTTTGAGAAAATCTCTTTTTATTTCAAGATAACTTGGAAAAACATTACTCTCTAACCATTGCTCCGTTTAATCCCAAATTTTGAGGGAAAGTTACTAATGGCTTAATCTATTTCTTTTCCAAAATTGGGCTCACTATCTAAAATAAAACGTGCCTTTTCTTTAGGTGCAAGACTCTTAATTATATATATATATATATCACCTATTTCTCTTTCCCTTGCTATTAAATTATCATTATGAGTTCCTTGAACCTCAAGGAACCTTAATGGCTCGAAATCCCCTCTTGGGAACATTTCTTTATCCTCTTACTTATCTTTTATCTATTTTCTCTTTATATTTATTTCTTATTAAACATCT
Source organism: Alisma plantago-aquatica (assembly GCA_963693085.1). Taxonomy (NCBI): domain Eukaryota; kingdom Viridiplantae; phylum Streptophyta; class Magnoliopsida; order Alismatales; family Alismataceae; genus Alisma; species Alisma plantago-aquatica. The sequence goes on along the minus strand of OY856413.1, from coordinate 672,941,764 downwards.
TTTTTAGGATTTCTCTTTATCTTCCTTTTTATATTCCTCATTGGCATACCTTTTAATATTAGAAGCCTCATGGATTCGAAAATTCACCAAGAATAACTTATTTATGCCTCTTTCCACTTATTTCCCACATTTTATTATCATTGTTTTCAATTTCTTTCTCACCAAGAAATATGTATTTGATCTTTTCTTTTCTTATTGCATTATATATGCAACTTTGGACTCCTTGGAACCCAAGAGGAAAGAAATCCACCTTTGGATTATTATTTTGTCTTCTAGAGGTTTCCACACCTTTCTTATCTCAAATTCTCAATTATTCATTAATTAATTAAATTTCCTTGTTATTGGGCCGAATAGCCAATAAAGCCCACAACACAATCATCAAGGCTATTGTAAACAAAATTACATCGTTGTTTGTCCAAATATCTCCAATATGAGATATTAAATGAACCCAAAATTGGGGTTGTAACACTCCAAGTTCCAAGTTCCATCCTTGATGAGTTTATCATGAAAAGTCAATTTATTTTCTCCTTTGAAATTCCACCACTTGATCATGCTATCTTCATTTTTTTATGCTTGACTTTATTGGTCTTCATGTTAATATCCAAAACCACCAACCTATGTTGGGTCGTAAGTTCTTCACCAGGAATCACTTTACAATCCATGCATATATTACAATCCACCCACCTCGTAAGGAGGTAATCAATTTATCTACAATTGTGCCAACTCTTGAAAGTAATCTTATGATATTCTCTTTTCTTGAAATGGGTGTTTTCCAAAATCATATCATATGCAACTACAAAATCTAATATCCTCTCTCCTACTTCATTTCTACTACCATATCCAAAACCACCATGAACTCTCTCATATCCAACATTACTACTCCCCACATGGCCATTTAAATCACTCCCAATAATAATCTTCTCCTCTATCGGTATTCCCTTCATCAATTCATCCATGTCATCCCAAGAAAACTTTCTTAGCATCCTCACTAAGGCCAACTTGGGAGAATAAGTGCTAATAATTTTAAAATAGAGTGACAAATCTTTAGAAGTTAGTCATTGTATCGATGTCATGCATGTTGAGAAAAATGTTTGTGATAGCATCATTGGTACTCTGGTGAATATACCAGGTAAGATTAAAGATGACATCAAATCCAAAATGGACCTACATGAAATGGGAATAAGGAAAGTTTAACAGAAGTAGTTAGGAGTGATCGACAAATATATTTACCTCATTCTTGTTACACATTGTCTAGAAAGGAGAAGAAAACTTTTTGTGAGTGCTTGCTTAATGTTAAGGTACCACAGGGATACTCTTCCAATATCCATAGATTGGTATCAATGAAAGATATGAAGCTTATAGGTCTTAAATGTCATGATTGTCACACTCTAATGCAACAAATATTGTCTGTGGAAATTTGATCTATACTTCCAAAGCACGTAAGGCTTTTAATCACCATACTTTGTTTCTTCGTCAAAACTCTATGAATCAAAGTTATTAATCCTGTGAATGTCGATAAGTTGCAAAGAGAAGTGTTTTTACCCTATGCTAGCTTGAGATGTACTTTCCTTCTTCATTCTTTGATATCATGGTACATCTTGTTGTCCATTTGACTAGGGAAGTGAAAATGTTGGGACCAATTATCTTGCATTGGATGTATCCTTTTGAATGGAACATGAGTATTTTTAAAGGTGGTGTTCGAAACCCTTATCGGCCTGAAGGGAGTATTATTGAGGGTTATGTGGAGAGGAAGGTTATGGACTTTTGTAGTGACTTTCTGAGTTGTAATGAAGCTCCTATAAATGACAAGAATATTGAGGACTATTCCGACAAAGGGACTTTAGGAGCATGAGTTCAAGTAATCAGTCGTGAGCTGTGGGAACAAGATCACTTGTATAGTTTACACAACATTAATGAAGTGAGTGTTTATATCACCAAACATACCAATTTAAGAAACAATATCCTCGAGCCAATTCAATGTGTCTTGCTAGAGAGCATAACAAGACATTTATTAGATGGTGTGAAGATAGAGTCTTACGTCAACTATCTCAAACACCAAATAATGTTGCTAAAAATATCACATACCTCACCTTTAAACCAAATATGGATGTTATGTCTTATGAAGGGTTTGACATAAATGGGTTGTCATATTAATAAAGCATCAAAAAGATAAGAGCGTCAGCCAAAAATAGTGGGGTCACCCTTCAAGCATCTTCATTGTTTTTTTCTATTGCAAAGAATAAGAGTCCACATGAAGCTAAAATGGCATATTACGGTGTCAATGAAGACATACGGGAGTTTAACTACATAGATTTAAAAATTCCATTCCTTAAGTGTAATTAGGTTGATAACACCAAAGGTGTTGTAGTGGATGAATTGTGTTTCACATTAGTGAATTTTGAAAAGATTGGATAATAGGGCAAACCATTCATAATGGCGTCACTGATAAAGAAAGTATTTTATATCGATGATCCTGCAAAGGAAAAATGGTCAGTTTTTCTTCATGGTAAAAGACAGTTCACTAAAGATCCTATAGATGAAGAAGAATACTATGGCAAGTATGATGACTCCAGTCCTTTCTCAGTTGGCTTGCCAACACCAAATATTGAAATTGACACTGACTTATATGTACATGGAGATCACACTGAGGGAATGATAATTGATAAAAGATCTCAATATTAGAGGCATGCTTTTATTTTCTTAAATGTTAGATGTCCATTTTATAATCTTATATTTCATTGTTTGACTATTTTTTATATGAAATTTTTTTAGATGGTGTCTGACCATGAGTATGATTACCGTGATGATGATTACCATGAGGATGAGCATCATCTTGCTGAGAGTGGTGTAAGTTGTGAATTATTTTATCAACAGTTTGTGCATTTTACAATATGTCTATCTTGTTGTTTCACATTTAATAAGTTATATTTGTTTGTGACCTATATGTTTTTCTTGGTCAATTTTAGGTTGAGGATGTACACCTTGAGGATCTTGTTTATCTTGATGAGCAACATAAGAAAAATAAAAAATAAGGGGCATCACCATGATGAACAAGTTGATACAAAAAAGGGGTAACAAACCAAAGTTTGTCATTGAGTTTGATCGTGCAAGAAATCCTATTGAAAAGAACTAGAGCTCTTTTGTTTCATATCTAGGGGTTTTTACTCGTAGACATTGTAGTATAGTAGTACAATCTTGGCATAAAATTTATAAAAGCAAGAAAGACTTCATATGGAAAGAACTATGTGTGATATATTATCATTTGCAATGTTGTTTTTAGAACTATTTACAATTCTACTTTTAAGAATATTCCATTAAATATGTGAAATTTTGCAGTGCATATTTGACCTGGATGAAAATCTACATTGCAAAAAAGGTGATACAATGCTATGGGAGGGTTCTGAGGAATTATAGAACAAATATGACATGACTATACATATGGGAGGTTGAGAAGAGGAAGAAGTCAACCATTGAGAAATGGATCTATCTTGACTCGACAACGTGGGAGGTGTTTGTTGCTATGAAAAACACTGATGGGTTCAAGGTATTAAGACTCACTCCCTATTTTGAATACATTCTTATGAATTCATTATTTTACCTTGACATAGTAGGTTATGTTTTACTTACCAATTACTATTGATGATTGTTACTAACCAGGCTACAAGCGATGCTCAAAGAGAAAGGCGTGCAAAGAATGTGCACAACCACATGATGGGTCGAGGTGGCTATGCAAATATTTTCCAAAAGATACTCCATGCATCTTCTTCTCAGCAGCCTACTCATGGGATTGATAAGTCCTCTACTGCTACTATTGAACCTCTACTTCACCAGGAAATATGGATAGCTGGGAGGCAATCCTATGGAGAAATAACCAACCCCACAATTGTTGAGGTGGCTGAAAAAATGGTAAAATTCAACTCTCAGAGCATTTAGTATTGATGATTGTTATGTTTTACTTACCAATTACAATTTAAGATGATTAGTGGGAGCTCCACGATCAAAGGAAACAAGGAAAGTTCATCCCAGAGGGCACACAGGATGAATTGACAGTTGCTCTAGGTAACCCATAGCATCTTGGACATGTTAGGAATGTAGGTGTTGGTGTGGGTACAAGTGTGTTCTTTGGGCCATCAGAGGGAAAATCTGTCCAAAAAGGGGGATTCTCAAAAGAGGAGGTAAAAGAGTTGATTACAAAGGGAATTCAGGAAGCTATGAGACAGTGGGTACCTTCTCAGTCATCTTCTTAGACGGCACTGGCTATGCCTACCTGCTCTTCATATGAGGTGGACCACCCTAAGATAGAGTTGGTTGGGAGTAATCTCGTGGGCCCAACACCTAGCATATCTACTGTAAGTATTTTATGACATAGTAGTCTTTTCAAGATGATAAGTTTAGGTATATATAACACTCTATGAAAAATTTTAGGGGTTGAGGACATGACATCTAAAATTACAAGAATATTTTGTTGTTGTGGGCAAGGCTTACCCACCCCATGTAGGTGCCACTCTTCATGGTGTTCTATTACCCACCGGTGCGGTTCGTGTGTGCCCAAGGATTGTCTATGAAGCTTAGAAAAAGTATATACTGCCATATGAACACCCCGACACTAAGACGATAGGTGAAGCAGAAGGCGGCATGGTCCCATGGCCCATAGCAAGATTTATCCATACTGATCATGATGGATGGTAAATTTACATTGCGTTTTCATCTTTATATACATGACCATTGATATGAAATTATATATATGCAGGACATAGGTCCTAAGAAACCCCTTAGAGATCATCCTCCTCCACCTCCACCTCCTCTTCAATTACCTGGTTGGCTTGAACATGACCTATTAGACTCTATAGGTCCTCAATACAGGGGTATGACACTATTTATAGGTGAACATCAAGAAGATTCACCTATGAAAGTTTCTATGAAGGAGGACGTTGTGGGTCAACATTATCATTCTAGTATATTTCTACATGATGTTTGGAGTTGTTTCGTTTTCTTGGATGAATACATCTGTGATAGAACTTTGGATATGGTGAGATCTTATATAGCTATATACCTTATTTTATATATGGTGATCTATTTTCTTATATATTAATGGATATGTGATATATGTTTTGCATCCATTTATATAGGGTATGTACAAAGTTTTCAATGACCCATTTGGGGTTTCTAGTTCCATCCTTGATTAGCTGTGTAATTAAAGACCCAACATCTATTTCCATTTACTTCTCTATCACATTCAAATGTTTTGGTAAAAAGAAAAAGAGTGTGATATTAGCTCCATACAATGTTGGGTAAGTTTACTTAATTTTCTTATAATTTTGACTTAAGAAATTACATTTCATTGTGGATTTTGAGTTATATTTTTTTGCCTTCTTATCACTCAGGAATAACCATTAGGTCCTATTGGTTCTTATCCCCATGGTGCTAACTATTTATTATCTAGATCTGAAGGGTGACAAAATAGACGATGGGGGACACGACTTGAAAAAACATTATTCACATGAATAATTTTTATATTTATATCTATTAGCATATACATTACATGACTATTTATTAATTTCAATTCAATGTGTTACATTAATGTATAAGGCTATAAAATGTTTCAAAAAAGTTGGTGGAAAGCTGGTCACAAAAAAGAAAGTGATAGTTTGGGAGAATGTTGAGGTAGTTTTCTAACTTCAATGAATATTTATACCAGCTATGCTTACTTTTATTTATTATCATTTTGGATGTTGAAATTTATAGTGTTCAGTACAAGACAAGGGTTGGAAATGTGCATACTACATTATGCGGTCTATGGGCATGATTGTCAGATATGCGGTAGTAGACATCAACGAGATACATAATGTAATCCATATATATATATATATATATATATATATATATATATATATAGTCTTGATCATCATAAGTATATAATCTCATTATATAATATGAACATATCAAACTTATTAATTATATATGCCATTATCTTAGCAGGTGTTTAAAATAAAAGACTCTAATACACGAGAAAAGCTACTAGATGTACACATGCCCTATACAAGAAAACAACTAGATGATACACGAGAACAATGGGAAGAAACCTTTGAAAGGGAAGTGAACTTTGAATTTGATTGGGATGAAGAAGATGAAGAAGAACTTTAAATTCTATTGTACTTGAGGTGCTTTTGACTTCTTACAACTCTAAATTTGAGTACTTGTGGTGCTTATGACTTCTTGCAACTCTAAATTTGATGCATGCATATGTGAATGATAATCTATATATATACATGTGTCTGAATGTGAAGATGAATGAATGAATGTTTCTACATGTCATGAGAATGAAATTGGTATATATATAAATGAAGTAACATGTGTGTGAATGAATGTGAAGATGAATGAATTATGATTGTACATGTGATGAAATGGAATTGGAGAATGAATAAAGTTATGTGCATCTATATTATGTTTGTAATTGCAAGTCGGGTGGTCTGTTGTTAAGCTAAACTCACAAAATGTTGTTAACCTATAGTTCAGTTCATTTTGCTGACTAGCTGGGGAGCAGGCTGCATGCCCGCCATTAAAATAAAAATCAAAACTTAGTCGTCAGTTGTATAAAAAAAGGAACACTATAGGCTTGAGTTGTCAGTTTTAGTAAAATAACGTACATTAAAGGACAAAACCAAAATGTCTGTGTTGGATAGCATGGCATAGCTGGGTAGCATGTTATAGTCGTCGATTTTTTAAATATAAATGTCACTTTACATCAAAATCATCGATTATTTTGGGCTGCAACCGGACACTGTACATCATGATAGGTGTCTCTTTATTATGAACTGACGATGTAGGGTCCTTTATCGGTTACAAATGTGACCTGGTATGGATCTTTTAATGTCAGTTTTTGTCATACGACCGACACCTTGGACCCCAATCTGTGTCCATTTCTTTTATCCACACAACTGACACTAGATCTCTAGCGTCAATTTTGCCTTCCGCAAAGAACCAATGTCTTAGACCTGTGGCTATAGTGTCACCCACTTAGGTGTCAATTTTTAACTGACATTATAGGGTTGTTTTAACCGACGCAAAATATAGTTTATGTACTAGTGATCTATTGTTAGCCTTCAGAGTATACAATCTCAACACATCACTCAACTTTGTAAACTTAGTACAACCTAAGTATAATGGTTTCTAAGCATCATGCACAACGTTTCTCAATAAGGGAGGTGGGTCTTTCACATTTACCCTACAAGTATCTAACATCACATCAACCATGTATGTCAAAAAAAATTCATTCTCATCAACATCGTCAGTCATTTCTTCTTGGACACAACTACCACTACCCACATCTGCTAATTTCATACTAGGAATCTCTCCATGAAAGCACCATCATGTATATCCCTGTACAAGCCCATTACACATGACATGATCTTTAATCATTCAATAGTGTCAACTTTTAGGTTGTTGCTACAATTCCTACAGGAGCAATAGAACCTATCTCCAGGTTATATTATATGTTCTATGCAAATGTTACAAACTCATCAAGACCATTAATAAACTCTGGAGTACAACAATTTGTTTTTTACATCCATGATCGATCCATTTCTATATGATCAGATGGGAGATGAGTAGCTCATCAAGTTCTATCTAGTAAGTTAATTTTAGGAAACAATATGTTTGAATAATTGAGCCCTAATCATCTAGTAGCATTCAGATTCATGAATGTGTACCACCTATCCCATTCTTGGGCACTTCATATCACTAGTAAGTGTATAATACGTGTTTGATTTCAATAAATATCGACATCATTTCCCCACAGTTCTCCAACTACACTTTCTCCAACTACACCAATGTAGATGGACAAATACCCACTGATACGCGTCGAAGAGCACACCAATTCACTAGAAAATTTTATCCTAGAGTTCATCCTTTTTTACTTTATGATTAAGGCTAGTATAGAAGGGTTAATCCCACATGAAACATTTTTAAGATCTGTTTCTTTTTAACCCAATTTATTGTTGAAAAATTATTTTTTGGTATTTTTAGGAGATTGACAGAAAATATAGTTTGATTTGAGGTGTTGATTAATTTAATGCGAGAAAGTAAATTGCAAGAAGAATAAAAGATTACACTTATGCAAGGAAAGTAAAAGATTATTCTAAAACATGAGAGAGTAAAAGAAGAAGATTGTTAGTGCACAAGATTATCTACACAAAAGTAAAGTGTTGAAATTTAAAAGGTGAATTGAAAGAAAACATTAAGAACAATTTGAAATCAAGAAGGAAGGCATCGAGACTTAGGGGTTTTATCACATTTCTCCTTGTGAAAATTCAATCGAGCGATACACGACAAACAAGAAAGAAGCATGTATGTGATTTGTTGGTTCCTAGATGGGTGATTGGATGCTCTAGAGGGGGGGTGAATAGAGCTGAATGCACTTAAACAAAATTCATTAGACCTTCAAGATATATCACAAGATAAGGTTGATAAATAGGAAGTTTGAGTGCAACTAAAACATGCATAGCAAGGAAGAGAGAGATTGAACATACACCAATTGACAAGCTATTTAGAGTGGTTCTACACTTCAAACTAGAAGTATGTCAGTCCACTACCAAGACAGGTCAACCTCAAGGATTTCTTAACCATTGCACTCTTATATTCATTCATAAGACTTAAAATACATGACCACCAAAGGACTTACCCATCCAAGAACCAAGAGTATTCCACCTTACCAAGGACTTACCCACTTTACCAAGAGTCTTCAGCCTTCTCCAAGGTCTTACCCACTCTAGCACAAGCCTTCCGCCTTCAAGGACTTTTCTACTCTTCTTGGATCTTCAGCCTTTGCCTTCACCTTCACTCGGAGAGGCTTCCACCAAGGACTTACCCACTTGAGCAAGGAGTCTTCTACCTTCACCAAGGTCTTACCCACTCTTTCTCCAAGTCTTCATCCTTGATCTTCATCAAGGGACTCCTTCCCTTGTTCTTCTTTACCTCTCTTAGCCAAGAGAGAGAACCTTCATCTTCATGGTTGAAATGAGAGATAGGGAGGTGGTGGAAGTGAGAGACTCACAAGACATACATGTAGGACTAGCTCTCTTACAGACTTCCTACTCACTCTAACAATTGTAGCAAGTGATTAAGCTTAGAGAGAGAGGATGCTATTGGATATACTCAACTATAGAATAGCAACCTCATATAGAATTTTGCATTGAATGCTCCACTTTTGAATGAAGCCCCAGGGGTCCTATTAATAGTTGGGGATGCCTCTTAGCCTTTGGGAAAACTTAAGAATGAAAATTAGCCCTTTTTTGTCTTGCAACGGATATATATTCACTTGTTGCAACTCCAAAACGGCTAGAAACACTTTTCTACACTTTTCTGTACACTACAATCGGTCGAGTTTCTATAAAGGTAACTTGACCGATCCCACTAAGAGACATGACCAATTTAGGCCATCGGTCGAGTTTGTCTTGGGGTAACTCAACCGATTCACTTAAATTAATTTTGGTCTATAGAGGGATCGATTGAGTTCTGTGAAATGCAAATCTGACTGATCAAAAGTCATTTTCAAGATTCAATCAGGATCAGTCCAGTTTCTAACTTGACCGATGAACAACCTGATGTGAATTTTGGAAAATGGTTTTTGAGTGTTTAAATATTCGATCTAAGTGCTCCTGATTTTTTCTAAGATTAATTACAAGTCATACAATCATTACAAGTGATTTACAACATGATTCTAATGGATTTACATCATATTCCAAAAACATGCACTTGTATTGACTTTGACTTGTCTTTTCTTCAATTTGATATGCGTAAGTTCGGGCATTTGGAGTGTTCTATATCTAATCTCAAAATCACTCAAGTAGAAGCATTAGACACAAATAATTGGAATGGTTTAGTCATCATCAAAACAAGGGTTTATTAAATTTATACCTTGAGTCAACATTCTCCCCCTTTTTGAATATGACAAACCATTCCATAAATGTATTGAAAGCATTTAAGTAAAGTCATACCTTTGGAGAAACCTAGGGTTTCAGTAGAATGGAGTTCATATTCTCCCCCTCAATTGATGCTAGTAGAGTTTTCATACCCCCCCCTCAATTGATGCTATTTCTCCTGCATGGTTAGCTTTCATAACATTTATAGAATATTATGTCTTCTACTCATATATGTTCTACACATATATGTCTTCTCCCCTTTACATGAACATGCTTCTCCTCTTCATGTAAGACATGCCTTCTCCCTCTTTTGCCAAAAGAAGACATACCTTTCTCCTCCTTTGTCATTTCAAAAAGTGGGGGTATAAAGAAATAAGAAACACCACTTGTTAAAAGAAAGGAGATAACAAAAAGTTATATAAGGAGAGTAGAAGATCACAACTAGGGGCTTGTCCAAGCATAGAATAAAAGTAAGTTAAAGCATGCACTTGAACAACCCAAAATGCAAGATAAAGTGATGTAGAAAAACAATAGATCACAATTTTAACCCTCAAGGTGACTGAATAGGCCCAAAAAGTGTCAAGGCTCATGGCGAAGAGATGAGTCTTACTCAGAGGGCCATTTTTGCATTAAAAAAACACTAGTCTTGCACCAAAAATTGAAACTGGAGCAAAATTTGCATGAAATCCAAAAATGCTCTAATTTCTACACACAATGTACATCTATGTATCCTCCATAATAGTGTTATGAAAGCAACTCAAGATAGTAGATATGCAATTTAAGGGACAAGCTTGAGCAAGTATGAAACAAGAGACAAGTATAGCATATAGTAGAATACCACTTGATGAACAAATCTAGAACTATATGTATATGAACTACTAGTAGATGATATCACAAATTAGGACTACTAGTAGGGTCTATATCATAGCAAAAGATGCATAGGTTAAAGAGCAAGCTATGAGTACATGTAGAGATATATCCAAACAAAGAGATATGCAATTTTATAGCCATGAAAGAATATAACTCACTAACAAGTATGCATCATTACCAAAAATATGATCACCACTAAGAACCTTAAGGTTGTATCCAAACAAGATATATAACTAGTAAATATAGCAAGTTAGAGCACAACAGAAGTGATTTAAGACACAACTAAGAGATCCAAGGAGATCATCATCAAAACCTACAAAACAACTCAAAGTAAGTAATTGCAAGATATATATATACAAATTTAGAATAGTTAGAGAGATAGAGTTGTAAGAAAGAAATGTGATTTAAAGCATGGCAATGAGAACATATAAAAGGTACCAAGGGAGTGCCAAAGAATAAAGCAATTTGTTGAGAAAATCTAGTTGAGAGGGAAATTCTCATTCAAAAAGCAACTGTATATTCTATGCATAGTGTCGTCGATTGAGTTCTGTGTTATAGCAATTCGACCGACAACAATTGTTGCAACACCCATTGGTGCCTATCGGTCGAGTTTCAAATAGGACAAACTCGACCAACAAAGTTGTTGTCAAAGAACACATATATTTAATGAAAACATAATTAGAGACATTCTAAAGATATAAGCCAAATCCAAACATGTGTAAGAAAGTTAGTAATGCACTATGAAAGCAATAGAAATGGTTTTTGAGCAAGAGTGAGAAGAGAATCACAAAATACCATTTTGACTCAAAAACCTCATGCATAGTGCACACTAACTTAACAAAAACAAGTTAGGATTGGTTATAAGAAAGAAAACCTTTACCTTTATTCTTAATATTCCTTTTTCCACTTGTTGTCACCCTCTACACATCTCACCTTTCTTCTTTCATGTGGATTGAGAAGTCATTTTGTAATTCAATGGCTCAAGTCAATCCATTTGCAAGTACCTACAAGAAGAAAGATGAAATGGTCCCCAATCATGTTTTTTGGTCCGGAAGGGTTAGTTTAGCAACCCAAGTCCTATTGCTCTTGGATGCTTTCCTAAAAGGATAACAAGTAGAATAATGACCAACATCATTGCAATAGTTGCATGTGCCTACAACCTTAAAACTAGAAGAATATCCATGGAATATTGGAGGTCATTTACCTTTGTTGCTCCTTTGACTACTATCATACCCTAAACCATGTCTACCAATTTGTTTAGTAGTATGGTATAGGATATCATTAAGATTCTTTTTACCAACTAAGAATCTGTGCAAAGAAGATCTCAAAGTATGATTATCATGCATAAGAGAAGTAATAGTAGAGGATAAATGCTTGACATTATCTATAGCATGCAAAAGATCATTTTCTAAGAAAAGAGCTTTACTTAAATAAGAATCTCTATCAATATGAAGAGCAGCAACATTATTCTCTCTACTAGTAGAACTAGAACAAGATTCAAGCACATTGATTTTAGCAATCAAGGAGGCATTTTCTGTTTCAAGCAAAGCAATCTTAGAAAGATAAACCCCATGTTTAGATTCTAATCCTTTCAAAACAAAATCTTTGTCCTTGTTTTTAGATTTAAGAACATCAATATCATGCATGAGAGAATGAACAATTAAGGTGTGCTCTTCATTAGAACTACTCATAAGAGGTTGAGCTTCTAGAAATCTAATCTTGTCAAGCAAGCTAGCATTTTCAAGTTTAAGAGAATCTACTTGACTAATACAAGCATTTTTATCATCAAGCACGCAAGTATTAGCATGTTCAAGATCATCTAATTCTACATGTATATTATCAACAATTCTAGCAAGCTTTTTCCTTCTTTTTAGAAGAGTTAAGAGAGGCACGATTAGCATTAATGATATCAATTAAGGGTTCTTTATCTAAAGAGTTTGGATTTACCTCATTTGAGTATTTTATTGTAGAAGCCATAAGAGAAAAATGGCATTCTCCTTCAACACTAGAGCTTGAGCTTGATCCTCTACTTGAATCTTTGCTTGAGCTTGAGTTGGATGAGTCACTTGAGTTTGAGTGCCATTTCTCCCTCTTCATGTACTTCTCTTCTCTTTCCATGTGATGATGGGTCTTCTTGCCTTGTAGACAATCTATCTTGGCGTGATGCTTCTTTCCACACTTGAGGCACCAGATGGAGGAGGAATTCTTGCCTTTGTAGAATCTACCCTTGGAGTACATGGAATCTTCTTCAAAATGAGAGTATGGAGAGGGTTGTCCCATAATAGCTTCAATTTGAGCCTTGATTTTGGCCTTCTTCATTCTCTTTAGCTCTTTCTCCTCTTGTCTTTCAACTTCTTCCCTCTTGTCAAGTGTGACTTCATGAGCTTGTAGATTTCCAATGAGCTCTTCAATGGGGATATCATCTAGCGACCTTACTTCTTCAATGTACACTACAGCAAAATTGCCCATTAGCGGCATTTATTCTAGTGGCATTTATAAAAAAGTCACTATCTTTCTAATATACAAGTATTTTTAATTAAAATGCCTCTAAGCCTCCTATTATAGAGTTTCTAAAAAGGACTTAACATTAAAGGCATTTGTATTTTTAGTTAGTGGCAATCCTAAATTGCCATACCCAAATTTGGTAACGCAATACTGACTTTCCCGCTCCAAATTTCACTGACTCGTGCTCCAAATCGCTTATTCAGCCCGACATCTGCCGCTCTCTCCTTGCGACTTCCTCCCTCTCCAGCTAGCTCTCTCCTTGCGACGATATCGTGCCCTAGCTTGCGTCTTGCGTCTGTGCGTCTCCAGCGTGCCAAGCTGCCGGCCGCAGAGTTGCCGGCTGTAGTTTGCAAGTTGTCGGCGTCCGCCGGTGAGTCCCAACCGAGCCCAGTCGAAGCAAGACTCAATTTGCCCCTCCTGCATCGGCGAGCTTGATTAAGGGAGTACTCTGATCAATCTCTTCAGGTAACCATCACCGCACCCTATTTTTTGTATTAGAGTTCTTATATGTAAAGTTGCATCCAGTAGATGCTTATAGTAGAAATTGGAATTAGATAATAAGCTAGGCGATAGCAAAGCACAGACTCATAAAAATCCATTATATTTATAGTAAAAATAGAATTGTTGCTTCTGAGATTACTGGGATTGAATTTAAACTCAGTGAAAGTCCGAAGGTTAGAAAGAAAAAGAAGAAGATAAGGAGAGTTAGACAAGACGAGATACCTTGGATTGATGACTCTATCTAACCCTCTTACATTCTTCTACTATGTTTTCTTAGTCTGACGATGGTATGCCTTGAGTTTCCTGCCTTGTTTTGGTTGGTTGTAACTGATTTAAGGACAGTTCTGCTCCTAGCCTCGAGGGTTACACTTGGTTGTTGCTCTTTCTGCCTCAATTTCAGAAGTGATTTTAATGTTAGTTGGTTGGTGAGAGTGGACATCTAAATGTCGCCTTAGAAGCTGAGAGTTTTGACCCCTATTTTCCTATTTGCTTCAGTCTGCCAAAGCCAAGACTTTCATCTTCCCTGCGACTGGGTCTTTCTACCCTGTATGGAAGGACCTAGATTTATGTAGTTCTCTATTTTGAGCATGGGACATTGAAGACTTGCCATCTTTCATCAGGACAGTCCTCAAACAATGATCTAAGGGGCTCTATATCAGCTGCAAAGGAGGCACACTTTCTGTGATGGTTTATTGTTAGTGTCTTTTTCTTGCCTCTGTAACTAGTACTTTGATGATGGTTGTGATGTGTCTGTCTCTGGTAGTTTGGTATAGCCCCTAAATTTTCCTTGCTCCTAGTTTTAGATAGTATGATGCAAGCCCTGCGTTTTTATGCAATCATAAAATAGGTTTCTTCTTTTAGGGGTTTATCCATTGTATTTAAGCCCAATGTTTTTGGTTTATATAGCAACAGGAGTTTTAGCCGACCAAAAAAAAAGATATTTTTTTGTAGTTTGCAAGAAAATACTTGACTAAAAAATGAAAAAAATCAGTAGTAATACCAGGTGCATTACATGTGATCATTCAGGTTCAAGCAGATTTTGATGAAAAGATGCTCAACATACATCACTTTTGGAAGGACCACAGACTTAAAACCATCAAGCTAAATTTTTCATGGCTGAAACATAAAAAATTCAGTAGAAATTGATTTCTTAAGGATATGCTAAGCTTTAGTTGTGAAACATATATAAGGCACACATTTTATAATGCATTATTGATTGATAAGTAAGACAAATGTTCAAGATTATGATATTTAATGACGCAAATACGTACCATATATGTTATAAGTTCAGCCATACTTTTCATTGTGAGGAGGAGGCATTATGATCTTTTGTGGGATACTTTGGCTCATTCTGTAGATGAGGTAGGCAAAGTGAACTTTGTGGGTTCATGGAAATCCCTTTTTACAACATTATATTCTGGATTTGATGGCTCAAGTTGAGATAAGTACATTTCAGACTAATGGAGTGCAACATTAGCCAAATCATAAATATGTTTATTTTAGGGTAATAACACTTGTAACCTATATACAAGAATAAATAACTTAAAGAGATGATCTTTGCTACTATTAGATGTAGTTTGGTAGCTATTTGGTCTAAGATGTGCACAAAGTTGTAGTGTACAACCAATTTATCTGTGCACAAAGTTGTGGGGCACAGAGTCGTACTAGGCATTGATGGGCTTCTCTCCTTTTCCAAATAGTGCTTGTGAGTCAGATTTAGACCTATCCCTAACAGGGTTTGCTTTCCACTTGGGCCAATACAACTGAACATGTCTCTCTTTCATGTGCCAAGCAAGCTGCATGATAGACTTTGCAGTCATTGATATGTGCAATCATTGATACTTTCTGGCTGTATATGTTCTAAAGGTTTGTAGAAGGTGAGCTTGTAGAAGATGAGGTTGTAGGTTTGGAAACCATGTTGGTGGTTTTGAGGTTTACAAATTCTCCTTTGATACTGGTAGATAGGACCCAGGCTCCTGTTCCTTTTTTTATTCACTTCAAAATGATTAGAATGTGCCTGGGTCCTTATTATAAGTATGTTCTTTTATCCTTTTAAAAAGTATTTCAAACATAGTGTCATGTACTCATTAAACTAAAGTGGCAGGAATCTATCCCATTTACATATAGGTCAGAGAATAATAACCTCACATAACTCATTTAGAAAATTTACAATTTTTAGATGAATCCTTCTTGTCATAAAATTTGTTGTACTATCAAAATAATAAGATGATAAGATATCTTATAGTAGTGTTTTGATAAACATAGAAGTACAAGACTACAGTAAAAATGTGCAAAGACACCACTAACCTCTTTAAATAGGTCTCACACCTTCTATAGTAGTGCATAGATACTCCAAATTAAATAGGTCTCACACCTATACAAAATAAGCCAGACACCATTAACCTCTTTGATAATCTAAATATGAGTGTTGATTAAACAAATAGATAATAAGTGTCACCTCATTTTATGAAATACCAAGATACATAAAATTATAGAAAATACTAGTTACTTCCTTGAAATTCTCAAAGAAGGATTTGTGAACATTGGACCGATTGCAAAGACATAGGACATGATCTCCTCTATTAGATTTATTTTCAAGCTATCTTGTCTACCACAATAAAGTTGTTTATGACAAGAAATAAAAGGTTAACTGATGTTATACAACTTTTTCTAAAAATATATAACATCGTTATATGTACTTACACTTTGTTAATACTAATATTATGCAGTCTATGTCCACCCACAATAGTCACTATGAAATGGGCCTCTATGGAAATGTTAACGTTCCCTATTGAAGAACAATTGGACATCATCCTAGATGATCATTCCTTAAACCAATTGGCCATACCCAAACATTGGTGTTTTCTAAAAGGAAGACACTACAGGCCTGGTGAAGTGACCCTAAATTTTGGCAATTATTCACATGTTATCGAGGTTGAGTATGATTTGGCGGGAAATCTTGTATCAAAATCTGGTTGGCATGATTGGATTGGAAATATGCATGTGGGCCGTAACGACAGGCTTTTTCTCCGTCCATTTGGCCATAATACCATCAAAGTTTGGATAACCAACATCAACTGCGAGACCCCCGATCATCTACTGCGGTATGAGCGCATGTCGGAGGATATCAGCTCAGACGAATCTGATTATGAGGCCCCTGTCACTTTAGATTCGTCTAAATACAGTGAGGAGCTCTGCAACACAGCACAATCATCAAAAAGGCCACGGTAAGTCGAATTAACAAATATAATTGTCAAGACAAAAAAATTGTGTTTACACTTTTTGTCTGAAAGCAATCAATACTCATAGCTGCTTTCTTTTATGAACTTCAGGAGAAGATCACCACAATGATAAGTCCTCGAAGTTACTGATGCGGGACGATGTTGGTGTAGTATTTAGTTGTCTATCTATCTAGACTTGTCTGTATTAATAGTTTTTTTAATTATGTGCATGTTTAGGGGTACACCAACCCCTTTGTTTAGTTACTGTTTAGGGGTACACCCCTGTGTGTGGATGTAAAAAGAGATTAATGAATGGAACTGAAAGTTGCTACATGAATGCTTATAAATGAAGTGTGTGTTCCCATGAATGTTCGAAATTCACAAATCCATCCTATCTAACGACACATTCAAAACCAAACAACAAAAAGAAATATGCATATCCTATTATGTTACAAATTATTGATAAATTTCATTATAAATGTTCTTTTATCCTTATTATAACTATGTTCTTTTATCCTTATTATAAGTATTTCAAAAAATACTTGGGCACCCGCATAGTCGGATAGGCTCACGTGAACTTCATTTGCATGATTACACTAGTATTTTCTCATATTGTATAGTCTATTTTAATATGACATACTTACTCATATGTTATATGTTTTACTATTTTTATAGAATGGATAAGTCTTGGGTAGCAGAGGATGACCAAACCAGCAGTAAATACTTATGTGGAGTATCTTAATTTTTGGATTTTTCTTTTGAACATTCATCGATTGGAGACAAGATTGTATGCCCATGTAGAAAGTGTGCTAATGTATACCAGGTCACCAGAAAGATTGCATTGAGCCATCTACTATAGCATGGCTTCTTACCAAGCTATATTTCTTGGGCTTTTCATGGTGAAGATGTCGATGTTCAAATGGATGCTCCTACTGATTAGGGAGATTTCCTTAATGCTGAAAATTTACAAGATATGTTGCATGATACTTTTCCGAGTTTCAGTGAAGATGGAAATACAAAAGGAGTGGAGCCATCTAGTGATCAACATTTCAATACTGAAAAATTTTATATCTTTTTAAAGGATTCTGAGACAGAATTATATCCAGGGTGTAAGAAATATAGCAAACTTGCTTGCATCCTAGAATTATATCACCTGGTTTGTCTTAATGGATTGAGTAAGAAAGCATCATCTATGTTTCTTACGTTCTTTAGGAAGATGCTACCAGAAGGAGAACAGTTACCTAATTCATTTTATGAGCTAAAAAAGACGATTATGAGGTTGGGCTTAGATTATGTGAAGATTCATGTATGTCCAAATGGTTGCATGTTGTTTTGGAAGGATTCTGTTGATAAAGACGTCTGTGATACATGTGGAGCATCAAGATGGAAACCGATTACAATCCCAGATGATGATGACGAGCTTGCAAAAAAACCCAAGAGAATACCTATCAAAGTGCTCAGACACTTTCCACTTATACCCCGCCTAATGTGGTTATTCATGTCATCAAAAACCTCATCTTTAATGAGGGGGCATGCAGAAGAATATGAAAAAGATGACAAGTTAAGACACCCTGTTGATTCACCTGCATGGAAAACATTTGATGTGATGCATCCAGAATTTTCTACAGACGCTAGAAACCTTCGATTGGGACTTACAACTGACGGAATTAATCCTTTTGGGACAATGAGTACTTCTTACAGTACATGGCCTATTGTGATTATTCCATATAATTTACCTCCTTGGTTGTGCATGAAGCAACCATATTTTATGTTGTCCCTACTCATTCCTAGACCAGCTTCACCCGAAAATATAGATGTGTACTTGCGTCCATTGATTGATGAGTTGAAAGAACTATGGGATATTGGTGTACATACATATGACGCTGGAACCAAGGAATTCTTTCAGATGCGTGCTTCTTTAATATGGACAATTAGTGATTTTCTAGGATATGCACATCTATCTGGTTGGAGTACTAAAGGCTACAAAGCATGTCCCTATTGTAATAAAGATACTGTCTCACATTGGTTGCCACATAGCCGTAAAGTTTTCTACAGAGGACATCGTAGGTTTTTGCCAACTAGCCACAAATTCCGAAATGAAGCAAAGGCATTTGACGGTGAGCAAGAATTTAGGTGTCCACCTAAACCTCCTTCTGGAGCTCAAATCTTGTCACAATTGGAGGACAGAACAACTATAATTGGTAAGAAAAGGCCAAGAGGTAAGGATTCAACACACAATTGGGAAAGGAAAAGCATATTTTTTGAGCTACCATATTGGAAAACTAACATTGTAAGGAACAATCTCAATGTCATGCACATTGAGAACAATATATGTGAGAGTATTGTTGGAACATTGCTAGGTTTGAAGGATAAAAGTAAGGACAACTTGAATGCAAGGAAGGATTTGGAGGATATGGGAATCAGATTTCCGGTTCATCCAAAAACTGTTGGTAAATATACCATCCTACATCCATCTTGCTATACAATGAAAAAAGATGAAAAAATATTATTTTGCAACCTCCTAAAATCTGTCAAAGTTCCAGATGGGTATGCGTCTAATATATCTAGATGTGCACGGCCGAAGGATCAGAAGATGCTACCAATGAAAAGTCACGATTATCACGTGCTGATGCAACAACTTTTGCCATTAGCTGTCACTGTGTCCTTGCCCAGTAAGAATGCTAAGTCATGTATTATTAATCTTTGTCGTTATTTTCAAAGGTTGTGCACTAAAGTCATAGATCCAATAGATTTTTCTGCATTGGAAAATGCAATAGTTGTTACACTTTGTGAGATGGAGAACATATTCCCTCCATTTTTTTTGACATAATAGTGAATCTATTAGTCCATCTCTCTTATGAAGCTAAGATATCCGGCCATGTTCAGTATCATTGGATGTATCCAATTGAAAGGTAACATTTCACACGTCGTGATGACTTTACCTATTGGAATGTAATTTACCATAATATTTTCCTCAACTTTGTTTTCAGGTATCTGATGACCCTAAAAGGATATGTTCATAATAAAAGATATCCAGAAGGGTCAATAGTAGAAGGATATATAGATGAAGAGTGTCTAAATTTTTGTTTAAGATACTTGGATGGAGTTGAAACAAAATTAACTCGGCCAAATAGAAACGATATTGACGAAGCAAATTTGGAAAATGAGCCAACACTTGATAGTGATGATTGGTCTATTTTCTCGACAGTAGGTCGTGCTATTGCTAAAATGGTAGCATGTGTCTTGGATGAACATACATTGAAACAAGCCCATAAGTATGTACTATTCAATTGTGAATCAATTGAACCCTACATTAAGTAAGTTAGTGTCAACTGTCTTCTATTAATAAAATGCTATAACATATTCCAATAACATACTGCACATATTTTGTATTCAGGATGCACTATGATATCATTAGGCAAAAACATCCTCAAAAGTCCTTAAAGGAGGTTAAGAGAATACATAGTAACTCATTTGATGGATGGTTTAAGGAACATGTAAGTTTAGTTGTGGTAATTAAATTAGTTATGCTTCATGAATAAAGTCTAACAAACTTTTCTTTTGTTAGATTGAGACACTCCTAAGAACAAATATGGTAGATGATAAAATCAAGTTTCTTTCTCAAGGTCCACATCAACTGGCCATTAAGTGCAAGGGCTATGTTGTCAATGGTCACAGATTTCATACCAAGGCAAAAGATGCAAATCAAACAACACAAAATAGTGGAGTCTTTCTGGTAGCTAAGACTGATTATTATTCTAAAACCACTGACCGCAATCCAATTACTAGAGATGTAACCTACTATGGAGTTTTGAAGGATGTTATTGTGCTCAATTATTATGAACACTTTAAGGTGACATTATTTAAGTGTGATTGGGTGGACATCTACTCAATGAGGGGAATCAAGCATGATGAGCATGGGTTGACTCTTGTTAATTTGAGATGCCTTCAAACTATAGGAGAACTGTTTGTAGTGGCATCTCAAGTTGGACAAGTATTTTATGTAGAATATGTCACTACAAAAGGGTGGCATTTTGCTGTAAAGATTGCCCCACGGGATATGTTCAACATGGAAGAACAATCTTGTATTGAGAATGTCGAAGCTTATGTGCAAGGTGAAACTAGAGATGGGCCATCAATGACATCAGAGGATGAAGATACTGATTGTGACATCGTTAGATTGGATATGTAAGGAATTACTGTTGCTAGTTCAACAACTAAAAAAGACCAATCCCGAATTCAGTAGGATGATGAAAGTGTATCTCAAAGTGATGATGATGACTGTTTTGAATGAGAAGATTACAAAATAGCAGCCAATGTTTCTTTTTGTTTGTCATTAATATTTGACTTAAATAAGCCTTTTTTGGCTCAATGTATCTCTTTAATTTTCTGTCTCACATTGTGATCTAGCTAGGTGTATCAATTTTGCATGTTTGACATTATTCTTATTCATATTTATCCTTGTCTCTACTGTTGTTTATAATTATATTTGCTTAAATATCTAAGTTTCATTTTTAAATATTATTAATAAATTGTTATTATGTTGTTTAATATTTTTCTAAATGTGATCATTTTTATGTGACTTGATATACTCAGAATGAGAGAACAGTACAGTGACAAGTGCCATAACATGACAGCCGCAAGCAATGATAAGAACAACAACAATGACTCATGTACGATGACTCATCTCCCTAGCATTACTCGACATGCTTTTTGGCAATCTTTGAACATGTCAACCTCAAATCGCTCCAAAAAAATTTTAGCTTCCCTTCCAACTGAAATTTGTAATGATAGAGCAAACAAATTCAATAAAACTATTGCTAGATCTGCAAAAAATGCCCAATCAGACACATCTCCCCAAGACTATAATATGGTTGGTGGCTCAAAATCCTCTCAAACATGCACAACTGAAAATGAGATGGGAACAAGGTTCCAAAATCAGCAAAACAAAGAAAGTTGCGATAAAGTTACAAGATCAAGAATTTCACAGCTACCCCGTGTGCCTAATGTCAATGCTTTTGTGTCTATTCATTCAAGAATTGTAGAGAATAGAGCTGCCAGTAACCAAAATAGCAATGTATTTCCTGATAAAATGGACTAAAATAACATCTCTGATCACCATGTTGAGTCATTGAATGTTGCAACAACACCTTCTGATGGGCTAGGTAATAATTTCATTCATATCATTGTATTTATAGTGTTGCATTTAATCGTATATAATTATGTTTATATATATTTTATCCTTTATGAATGAATGCTTAGGTCAAAAACATCGAGCAAACAAATTCAATAAAACTACTGCTAGCTCTGCCAAAAATGCCCAATCAGCCATGTCTCCCCAAGACTCTAATATGGTTGGTGGTTCAAAATCCTCTCAAACATGCACAACTGAAAAGGAGATGGGAACAAGGTTCCAAAATCAGCAAAATAAAGAAAGTGGTGATAAAGTTACAAGATCAAGAATTTCACAGCTACCCCGTGTGCCTAATGTCAATGCTTCCGTGTCTATTCATTCAAGAATTGTAGAGAATAGAGTTTCCAGTAACCAAAATAGCAATGTATTTCCTGATAACATGGACCAAAATAACATCTCTGATCACCATGTTGAGCCATTGAATGTTACAACAACACCTTCTGATGGGCTAGGTAATCATTTCATTCATATCATTGTATTTATAGTGTTGCATTTAATCATATATAATTATGAATATATATTTTATCCTTTATGAATGAATGCTTAGGTCAAAAACATCGAGCACGTGGCCGAACACAATGTTTGAAAGTTTGGAAAAGAAAGCCCGACGATCCAATTCTCATTGAGAAAAATCAATTTGGACAACCAGTAGGTGAAAACCAAAGTCACTTACCAAGTTTTCTGACAACCATTGCAAGAGATCCCAATCTTTGTCCACTAAACTATGAGGACTGGACACAATTTCCAGCAAATAAAAAAGATTCTATATGGAATTTTGTGAAGGTATATTATTAAATTTTATTTTTAAATGGTTAAATGAAGCATCTAATTGATATCCTTTATGTCGGTAGAGTAAATTCACAATGGATTCAGATCTGAAGAAGTGGACAATGAAGAGACTAGGAAAGAAATGGAAGGACCACAAGTGTGAGTTAAGGAGACTATACTTCGTAGAAGATAGTCCATACGAACAACAACTTGAACAAGTTGTTCCCTGCGTGGACAAGTCGCATTGGAAATTTCTTGTCGATTATTGAAGGAGTAATAAAGGAAAGGTAATATTATTTTTTCTATTCGTTGATACTTACAGTACTGCACAGATAATTACTATGCACAATACTGCAATGTTTTCCACAGAGGAAGTCTATAACTAACAAGACAAGAAGAAAATTTCAAAAGGTTAGCCACACAACAGGAACCAAGTCGTTTGCATGTCTAAAATATGATCTACGTTAGTAATTTTTGTGATCCATTTAGATAATTTGATGGCATCCGTTAATTTGATGTTTACAATAACCTTGTTTGAATGATAAATATGGAGAAGGAAATAGGCGGAGAAGTGGATCCCATAATGTTTTTTGAGAAAACTCATTGTAAAAAAGATGGGAGCATAGTTGATGTTGAATCTGCCAAAATTTTGGTACAACACATAATATCCTATAGTATTATGTTACATTTACTAATTTCATAGAGGTATATATTTGGTATAAATTGCATCTCGTATGATTTGTTGTATGTAGGAAAAATTTTCTGAGGTAGGAGAAGAGCTGCGAAGAAAACAACCTGATGTTACTTCAGATGAAATTTATAGGCATGTTATGGGAGAAGAGAGACCAGGATATGTTCGTGGTTATGGACTTGGACCATCACCTTCTGATATCTGGGGCAAGAACTGTAAATCCTGAGAAGCTGAAGAAGCACAAAGGAAGCATTTCCAGGATAAGCTTGAAGAACAACGGTTGGAATTTGATGCAAAACTTCAACAACAAAAGGATGAATTCAACCAAAAATTAGAGGAGTTACTTGCCTTAACTAGAGCAGGAAATAGTCAAGCACAGCATGTTGGCACTGGCCAAGTATGAATACATTTTATACAAGATGTGTGGTATCAATTATTTTCCATGTTGACTTTTATGGACTTATGACAAAAATAAAATAATTGTGCAGACAAACTTATCAATGCAAACTCCACTCCATATAAGACATTCATCATTTAAGAAGGGACAAGTATGTTTGTATTACTGTGAATTGCACTTCATTTTATGTTTATATAAATTTGTTATGTAAACTGTATTTTTTTATAGGATGTGTCTCTGCTGAGTTTTACAGATCCAGATGCTAGAATTGCATTCGGTCGAGTCTCTGAGGTTGACCCCATGAAAAGGGTGGGAGGTGCAATTTTAGGCTCATCATTTGTTGTTGTTTTTGTAGAGGTTGCTTTGTTGGGCAACGATCCTCTAGTTAGACCTTATGATCAATATCAATCTGTTGATGATGTTGTTGGAAACGCCACAGCATGGCCGAAAACACATATGTTGCTAAGGTGAGCATAAAGTGTTGCTTATACTGTTACATAATTGAAAACAAAAGTAGTATCTAAAGTCGTTTCCATTTGTTGCAGGACATGAAGTTTAAATTTAATTGCATTCTTGGATACTATTTAAAGAGAGGAGAGTTATAGTTGTTTTTATGTGATCCACTTTGTTATTTGTACATGTCGATCCAAAGTAATGGTTTTCATGTCCATTGTCGTAGACAATGTTGCCAAATAAGGAGCAGTGTTTTAGCTTCTTGTTTGTGGGTACGGATGAAAATTTTAGTTGAAAATGAGTTACGGTTATTTGATCCATTTCTTTCCATTTTGTAATTACTCAGCTAGTAAATGGATTATTATGGTTTGGATTTTCAAAATTTACAACTAATGTGGATGGGTGATGTGGACTGAATAATTCTTTTTTAATGTAAAAACTACTACAGTAAAAGGGTAATTGTCCCTTTGTATGGCAGCCACACATCGTATACCATGATTTTTTGTTTCCCAACCTATGCATGTTTGATTCTGTTTGATAATATCTTGGAATGCAATTGCTTATATAAGCAGGAATGCATATTGCGGGTGCTTCATATTTGTGGGCTTCATATCCAACTTGCATCATGTCAGATCATGAGGTGCGTTACTTCTACGAGTGTTGTTCTATTTTTTCACTGCGTTGTTTTTGAATGTTTTATTTTTGGTACTAAGTATAATATAGCCTGGTGTTTTTGCATTTTGCAGAGGCACACTAAGTCATTGTCAATATTTCAGAGGTCTGCTCTGGTTGAGAAGTCTAGGCATAAGCCTCAAGAAAGAATGGGTGTTCTTAGTAATGTGGGTTCCTCCTTGTTCCCTTAATTGTTAAAACAACATTTGTATATTTGTCTTTTTTCCTTTACCCCCTCCATCTAAAATAATACCCTTTCTGTAACATGTGGTTGTGATGTAGGCCCTAAAAGCCAATAACTATGGTAATGATCCTCTGCTAACTGCAGCTCTGTACTTGAGATTAATTAAAGGCCAATCTCGATAGCTGACAACCTCTATATTGATGGCTTGTCCGACTGCCCAGGGCTCCCATGGGACACATCCATTCCTAGTATAATAGTTGGCACTTGGGAGATCTTTGGCATGGATGGAGGATGCTCATGGCTGTGGTGAACTTCTCTACACAATGTGACACCCATAGGCATATTCAGGATCTCATTCAATGTGGAAACATGAAGGGCATTGTAAGTAAAATCTTTTAATGTATTTCGTTTAAATTAGTTAAATGAAATACATAAAAAAATTTACTGACAACGCACTTCATGTTTACACAACGAATGAGATCTTGAATAACCTTGTGGTTGTCACAGCGTGCAGAGAAGTTCACCACAGCCAAGTATTATACTAGGAATGGATGTGTCCCATGGGAGCCCTGGGCAGTTGGACAAGCCATCAATAGCTGCTGTAGGTTTTGAATTTTGAAGTGATATTCACTTCCACAACTTTCCCAAGTTCCTGGATTATTTCTCAAGCTGAACTTCAAGCTATGCTCAGTGGCATCTAAAATGTAGTGTTCTTCAAATTCCAAAATGCGATAAAAACCCATTGTTCCATTTTGTATACACATATGGAACTTCTAGATGACTATCAAACAGATAATCACATCTGAATATATGTTCAACTTTTCTATCAAGCATATTAATTTCATAGCTATACTGTTATAGTAAAGGGGTGAAATTGTCCCTTTATAAGCAGTTATATGTAACAAGGATCGTCACATTTGTTTCTACACATCTATTCATTGAGCATATGTGGTATATTTCTGTGTTAGTGGTGTGATTATCAACAGATTTATACTATTCAAGGATGGTTGTAGCGAGTGCAAATACCTCTTGATGATGTGAATGAAGCTCAAGAATGAGAATGGGGGATGGCCAAGCCCAATAGTTTGATCTATAGGTATGGATTTTTTTTTCCTATACATGGTGCTAAATGTGATAATATTGAAATTGATAGTGGCGGTTTGATGTTGTAGGCTCTAATGGATTTGTAGGATGAAAATGAGCAAGTTCTTGAGAATGGCTGCTTGTTTATCTGTAATCTACCCTTTACTGCCATGTAAGAATGAAATCTGGGGGGCTAACTACTATTGAGCTCCCTGATAAGCAAAAGTCATTCCAATCAGCAGAGGTATCTTCATGTGCTAGATCCCTTCTTTTTTGCTGCATTTTTAGTTGCTGGTTTTCCAGTTTATTTGTTATTCTAGATGTTGGTTTCCAGCTGATTTGTTATTCTAGATGTTGGTTTACAGCTGATTTGTTATTTCTTTTTCTAAGTTAAGTGGCTATACATCGATCAATTTGTTATTCAGATTTGAATGTTCCAGTTGATGCTTATAATTTCCACTCTTCAGTGACCTTTAGCCGGATAGATCCTGAAGGAAAGTTGGTCATGGGCTTCAGAGAGGCTTCCAACTTACACACCACACAGACAACAGAGATATGGAATAATAAACCCAAAGTTCTATAGGTGAAGTCGATACCATCAGTTTGTCAATCTACCATTTGGCACATAATGTTAGTGTTAATCTGTTATTGACAACAAGTACAATAAAAAAATTTTGTCAATTGATATTCCCATTTCATTTCTGTAGGATGGCCATGAGCCTTTTATCACTACATTTTTTTAAAACAATCTCAACAAGTCTTTATTCTCAAATTTATAGTTTGTAGTTGCTTTTGCCTAATTAATCTATATTATCTTCAGCTAGCAGTCGAAGTCAGTGTTGGAATTCCTACTCTGGTACGGTGCTTCACATCTTCTAGCTTCAACCGAAAGTAGAGCAATACAGATCCTTCTACACTTGAAATTGAAGGTAGTGTGCTTATCATAGGCACCATAGCATGTATGGCGTTATTTTGATGGTAAAATGAAGTGGTTGATACTTCTTTTTGTTAATGTTCGTTTTGTATTTTTTAGAGGTGCATTATGAAGGGAGGCCATTGAGAAAATTGATTCAGTCCTTTGGTAGGTCTACTTAATCTAGAATGAGAAGATGCTTGCTGAATGGGCTGCTGAATCAACTGTGCTATACTCAATCCATGTATTGTTGTTGATTGCCGTTAGCCACTACTCCTTGTACATTTACTGAACTATGCAAAGTAGACGACAACCCTTGAGGCACAATTGGTGGGGAAGAAGGTAACATGATGCCCAAAATGACAAGTTGGCTTGAAAGTGGAGGCTGGGTGGTTGAGGGGAATCTACTAGAAAGATACATTTGAAGACGTGGAAGATGTCATGTAGGCTGCAAGTATGGTGGCATATTCTGTTTGTTCTATTGAAGACAAGTTCCTTCAATCAGAAGTTATTGTACTGTATAGAAAATTGTTGTATGAAAGTATGTCATTGGTGTTGTATTCAATATAAGGGGCAAGGTAAAATGTCCTCCCCATGTAATTGTCAGTTGTTTATAAATAAAAAATATTCATACTTTCAAAAAACTGAGTTTGGTTGCAATTGGGATTCAATTAGAAAACCTAATAATGAATTGAAAACTAAATGACTAAAAGCCATGAAAATGTAGTAATACAGAACTAGTAGTCATTAGTGGCTTTTTTTATACGCCATTAAACTCAATAAGAACATTTTCATACACCAACATAATACAAAATAGTGGCATTTGTATAAAAGCCAATTGATGGATAGTGGCTTTTTTATAAATGCCAAATGATGGTTTAGTGGCCTTTATGTGGCATTTATTCGAAGCCACTAAAGACAAACCTTTAGTGGCTTTTACAACTTAAGCCACTATCTTCCTAGTGGCATTGGCGCTAGAGGCATTTTTTAAAATGTCAACAAATGTCGTTAAACCTGTTTACTGGCTTTTATTTTTTTTTAGTGGCTTTTCTGAAAGGTCGCTAATGAGTATGTTTGTTGTAGTGGTAAGTCACCTTGGGTTCCCATCTCTTGGGGAGATTTCTAAGGACCTTTGAGTTGATCTCTCCTCTACTCATAGGATGTCCTAGAACAGTAAGACCATTCACAATGGTGTTGAGCCTTGAGTACTTGTTGGCTATCTTCTCCTCCTTTCCCATATTGAAGTTCTCAAGCAACCCTTTGAGCATGTAGACTTTACTTTCCTTCACTTTAGTTGTCCCCTCATAAGTGATGCATAGATTTCTCCATACCTCATAGTCCATCTCACAAGAGGAAATCCGGTTGAACTCGGTGGAGGTCATGGTGGTATAGAGGATGTTGATTGCTCTTGCATTCAAGGTGGCTTTCTTCATGGTAGCTTCATCCCATTATTCTAACTTTGTCACTAGTACCTTGTATGGATGGTCCACCATTTTCCATAGATCAAGACTTGATCCTTGGATGTAGAATTGTAGCCTTTTTTTCCAATAGAGGAAGTTACTCCCATCAAAGATTGGAAGGTTGATGAAGTATCTCCCACCTTGGTAGTCACCCATCTTCTCCTACTTTTTGAAGTATTCTTGGAGAAACCCACTCTAATACCAATTTCTGGATCCTAGATGGGCGATTGGATGCTCTAGAGAGGGGTGAATAGAGATGAATGCACTTCAACAAAATTCGTTAGACTTTCAAGATATATCACAAAATAAGGTTGATAAATAGGAAGTTTGAGTGCAACTAAAACATGCATAACAAGGAAGAGAGAGATTGAACATACACCAATTGACAAGCTATTTAGAGTAGTTCCACACTTCAAACTAAAAGTATGTCAGTCCACTACCTAGAGAGGTCAACCTCTAGGATTTCTTAACCATTTCACTCTTATATTCATTCATAAGACTTACAATACATGACCACCAAAGGAATTACCCATCCAAGCACCAAGAGTATTCCACCTTACCAAGGACTTACCCACTTTGCTAAGAGTCTTCAGCCTTCTCTAAGGTATTACCCACTCTAGCACAAGTCGTTTGCCTTCAAGGACTTTTCTACTCTTCTTGGATCTTCATCCTTTACCTTCACCTTCACTCGCAGAATCTTCCACCAAGGACTTACCCACTTGAGCAAGGAGTCTTCTGCCTTAACCAAGGTCTTACCCACTCTTGCTCCAAGTCTTTAGCCTTGATCTTCACCAAGGGACTCCTTCCCTTGTTCTTCTTCACCTCTCTTAGCTAGGAGAGAGAGAACCTTCATCTTCATGGTTGAAATGAGAGATAGGGAGGTGGTGAAAGTGAGAGCCTCGCAAGATATACATGTAGGACTAGCTCTCTTATAGATTTCCTACTCACTCTAACAAATGTAGCAAGTGAATAAGGTTAGAGAGGGGGGGGGATGAATGCACTTCAAAAAAATTTGTTAGACTTTCAAGATATATCACAAAATAAGGTTGATAAATAGGAAGTTTGAGTGCAACTAAAACATGCATAATAAGGAAGAGAGAGATTGAACATACACCAATTGACAAGTTATTTAGAGTGGTTCCACACTTCAAACTAAACGTATGTCAGTCCACTACCTAGAGAGGTCAACCTCTAGGATTTCTTAACCATTGCACTCTTATATTCATTCATAAGACTTACAATACATGACCACCAAAGGACTTACACATCCAAGAACCAAGAGTATTCCACCTTACCAAGGACTTACCCACTTTGCCAAGAGTCTTCAGCCTTCTCCAAGGTCTTACCCACTCTAGCACAAGTCTTTTGCCTTCAAGGACTTTTCTACTCTTCTTGGATCTTCATCCTTTACCTTCACCTTCACTCGCAGAAGCTTCCACGAAGGACTTACCCACTTGAGCAAGGAGCCTTCTGCCTTCACCAAGGTCTTACCCACTCTTGCTCCAAGTCTTTAGCCTTGATCTTCACCAAGGGACTCCTTCTCATGTTCTTCTTCACCTCTCTTAGCCAGGAGAGAGATAACCTTCATCTTCATGGTTGAAATGAGAGATAGGGAGGTGGTGAAAGTGAGAGCCTCACAAGATATACATGTAGGACTAGCTCTCTTACAGATTTCCTACTCATTCTAACAAATGTAGCAAGTGAATAAGTTTAGAGAGAGAGATGAGGTTGTAGGATACACTCAACTATAGAATAGGAACCTCATATAGAGTTTGGCATTAAATGATCCACCTTGGAATGAAGCCCAAGGGGTCCTATTTATAGTTGGGGATGCCTCTTAGTCTTTGGGAACACTTAAAATCAAAAACTTGTCATTTTGTGGCTTGCAACAGATATATTTTCACTTGTTGCAACTCCACAACAGCTAGAAACCCTTTTCTACACTTTTTCATACACTGCAATCGGTCGAGTTTCGATAAAAGTTACTTGACCGATCCCACTAAGAGACAAGACCAATTTAGGCCATCAGTCGAGTTTGTCCTGGGATAACTCGACCGATTCACTTAAATCAGTTTTGATATGTAGAGGTATAAGTCGAATTCTGTAGAATGAAAACTTGACTAATCAAAAGTCATTTTTAAGATCCAATCAAGATCGGTCGAGTTTGTAACTCGATAGATGAACAACCTGATGTGAATTTTTGTAAATAGTTTTTGAGTGTTTAAATATTTGATCTAAGCACTCCTGATTTTTTCTAAGCTTAATTACAAGTCATACAATCATTACAAGTGATTTATAACATGATTCTAATGGATTTACATTATATTTCAAAAACGTACACTTGTATTGACTTTGACATGTCTTTTCTCCAATTTGATATGAGCAAGTTAGGGCATTTGGATTGTGTCTATACTTAATCTGAAATCACTCAAGTAGAAGCATTAGACACAAATAATTGGAATGATTTAGTCATCATCAAAATAAGGGTTTAGTCAATTTAAACCTTGAGTCAATAGAACTCCACGTGAACCATTGGTCCTAGTGTTCACGTATCCTTGTTCTTCATCCTAAAGAAGATTTTTCCATGGTCGAATCTAAATCCTCATGAAGTTAGTTTAGGCTAACCATAAGCTTTAAAGCGGTGTAACTAAATCTCAGTTTCTACAGTCGCTTTCGTCGGGATTAACAAGTGATAAAAATGATTAATTTTGTCGTTTAACTATGTGATTTCTAAACCGAAAACCATTAGTCTAAGTAGTTGTGCAAAAGCTCGATCCGATAATCACATGGCTAAGGGGCTATTTCCCTCGCCTCGAAAAGAAAACTACACTACTAATGGCGATGATGAGAGAAACAAAGAAGGAAAGTAAGAGAGCCATAGACCGCAATTCCAGATCTCTCTAGAGTCCAAGGTGGTGATGATTAAACGGCTCAGTTACTTTTCCTCTTGCTCCAAGAAAAAAAATGAGAAGGAGAACCGGATAAAGAAAGATCCATATGTAGAATAAAAGAACCAACTTTATTGCTCTTGAAAGTAAAATTACACGAGAAGGGAAAACAACATAATTTCTCTACTAATTGTATACAAAATTTGGGATCTCTTTTCTTAGTGGAGCCCCCTCTCCTTTTATAGGAGGAGGAGTGGAAACCCTAAAAGGGGAGGAGAAGGAATGAAGGAGGCAGATGTTTTTTGTATTTTTAGTCAAGAGAAAAATTTCCTTCCTCAGTAGACAATACAAAGAATCATTGATTGTCTTCTTTCGACCCTTTAAGTTCAAACTATGTATCTACAGATTCCCATTCCCAAAGCTTCATATAAATTTAGTCTGACCACAAGCTTTAAAGTGTACCCAAAAATATATTTTTCCTGTAGGCCTTTGAATTTTCTTTCCAATGAGTACTTGTACATTAAATTCCTCCTTGGGATGTGAGAGTTATGCTAATTTTGGTACAAGGTATATACTTAAATCAGGCACTGCGGGAAAACGAACATGCACGTTCACTGGTTAGTTGGACAATCAAATAACTTCCAAAGTAATCTGACAATACGTTTTTCCTGTATCAATTGAAATTATCTTTCCAAAATATATCTACATTCTAAATTTGAAATTTGTATGTGAGAGTTGTGACTGTTTTGGTGGAAAGTATATCAAAATCTGCAGGAAATCTAAAAGGTCTCCTATCTTCATCTTTTCTTATCTTGATTTAAATGCTTCAATAATTGCTGAAAATTTAGAAAAATCTCATAAGAATTCAGAAAAGAAATAAAATTGTAATTTATTTGTAAATTAAACTAAATTTACTAAAAAGTATTAGTTAATTATCCTAAATGATGTGAAAATAAATGACAAATAAGCATTCATCACCCACCTACATATGTACCCAGAGAACAAAGGGGGATGTCAAAATGTATCAAAATCAACACAAATTATACACTTACATCCTAAGTGAGATGAAGTGCTCAAGAACAGTCCCAAATTGGGGCTATCCAAGGTTTACTCCTAATGAGTAAATCTCAGATAAGTTTTTACGCCAAATTAAGGTTTATTCACAAATTAGGGTTTATCCACAATTTTAGAGTTAATTTTAGGGGGAAAATGTTTGAATAATTGATCCTTAATCATCTAGTAGCATTCAGATTCATAAATGTGTACCACTTGTCCCATTCATGAGCACTTCATCTCTCTAGTAAGTGTATAATGTGTGTTTGATTTTAATAAATTTTGGCATCATTTCCCCATAGTTCTCCAAGTACACCGACGTAGATGGGTAGATACCCACCTACATATGTACCCAAAGAACAAAGGGAAAATGTTGTCTAAATTTATTAAAATTAAACACTCATTGTACACTTACATCCAAAGTGAGATGAAATGCTCAAGAACAGTCCCAAATAGGAGACTATCAAAGGTTTACTCCTATTGAGTAATCTTGGATGAGTTTCTAGGCCAAATTAGGGTTTATTCACAAATTATGATTTATTTACAAATTAGAGTTTATTCATAAATTTAGAGTTAATTTAGATTCAATATAAACATCAGTATCGTACAAGTTTATTTAGAGTCATTTTCCATGCAAGCGTAATCACTACAACATAAACAAGATCATCGTTAAATACTTATTTGATTGCATAATTTAGCATAAATTATCATTAAATACATGGTTACATATATGAATTCATCACAATCATACAATTCATCACAATATAATTTTTTTCATCATGATTCACTATTATTTTTATTAATATAACCTAATTATTCCCATCTCTATCCCCCTCTCCTCCTTTCTCCTCTCCTCTCCTCTCCTTCCCCTACCCTAGTATAATTTCTTATCAATATTAAGAAGAAAAGTGTAGGGTAGGGGAAGGAGGAGAGAGGATGAAGAAGGAGAGGGGGAAGAGAGATGGAGATAATTGAGGGAGGAGAGGGGAGAAAGGAAGTGAGGAAGAAGGAGGAGAGGAAATACCTCAGTCAAAGGAGGTAGTGGATGTCATTGAGCAAGCAACGAATAGCGTCAAGCAAGCAGTGGCAGTAATGGAGGAAGCATCGGAAGGTTAGGACAAGTAGCAGTGGTGATAGAGGAGGAATCTCATCAGCAAGCAATTGTGTTGGTAGTGAACGCATTTGGTTGGTGGAGGCAGCTGCGTGGGAAGGAAGCGCGGAGGCTGGCGGCATCAAAGGGACCTTTGGCGGCTGATGGTGAGCGCAAGTCTGTCGACAACAATGACACAGGTCGGCAGAGCTGGTATTGCAAGAGAGCATCTATCTCAATCAGGCAGTGGGGGAGGGGGAAGGATTTCTCGTAGGATTAAGTAAGATATCCCTTGTCGGTTATTCACCAAACTTATGAGGGAATATATTCCTTGTCAGTTGCTTGACAAAAACTGTCGACATACAACAAACTTCAATCCCATTGGTATTACGAGGATACAACCTTTAGTGCACTAATTGAAAAATGCAAAAGAAGGTTATGAGGATATCATACCTCATATAGGTTCTTGGTATCTTGTGTGTACTCAATAGTATACGACTTCAAATACTTTCTCATAATCCTTGGACTTCTCCAGGATAGCCATTTCACGTTCTCAACTTTTGAACATTATGGAAGATATATGATCATTAATAAACTACATGAATTAGGTATTCTTTAATTAATTAGTCCATTTGATTGTATTCCACCGAACAAGAACTTAGATTTTCATGTTAAGGTATGAAAGATTAAAACACGATATATAACAAAACCATACTTTGTATAAGACATGCATGTGCACATCTAGAAAGCATATCCTAATTAGGTATATCCACCTTTATCTCTTGGAATGTTATCTTATTACATTATTTAACTATTCAAGAAAGTTTGATTCAATATTCCATCTTATGAGCTTAATATGAAAAAACAGTACAAAGTGCCTAGATTGGCAAATATGCAAGATACATGCAAAATTTGTATATTTCAGTAGCAAGTCAGTAAAATATGACATTTTTGTTCTGAAATGGAAAGTATCGCTAAAGAATGCAGTAATCCTGAAGTTCACGAAGTTTCTTCCCAGAACACCACTAAAAATCCATATTAAGCTCATTTCATACTTCTACTGAAGTTTGATGATTATTTGTAGGAATTGCATCACAAGGATTATTATACATTGTCTAAATCACTCATCTGAGATGACAATATTGTCTCCAAAAAATTCTTTAATGAACCATAGCTCAAAGATCTACCAACTCCAAAATATCCAACTCAACAAGCTTTAGCTCCAACTAGGCAAAAGAAGGTAAAAAAAAGAGATCTTAGGTAGAGAAGAGGTATTTCTACCAAGGAACATTGGTGAACTCCATCCAAGAGTGTAGATAGGATACAAAAAAAGGATGAGAATAGGAGAATAAATTTCATGTATTTGAGCTCTACCAATGTATATATGATTTCTAGCTTTCTTATTTTCAAGAATCTTGCTAAAACACCAACTTATAAGAGACTTTACTAGATAATCTCACTTCTCCATCTCTAGCACAACAATTTGAGTTTTAAAATTAGGTAACATATCATCTAAGGTCTAAGGTAGCCCATATATACATGATGCCTTAGGTACATATTGTAAAACACCATAATGATTATCTTTTAGCAACTAAATATGTTTTTAACCTCAAATTTCCAATTGCAACATAAAAATTACCCACTTTGACTTCAAAAACATGGTCAAATTATCTTTTAGCAGGGCCTTGGGCTCTCTCCCTCACCCAGATGGCAGGCACTCATATTGAAGTTCGCCTATGCACATATATAACCAGCCTCTCTCTGTCTCTAGGGTTTGGTTCTCCCAAGGACATCTAGGGTTCAAGAAGACTACAGGAATCATGCATAAAGTGACTCAACTCAATCACTCAGGGGTATTCTAGTTTAGGACATATCATATCACATATTTCTCATATTTCTCATATCATGGAGTTTAGGTTCTCTAACATTCTCCCAATGGGTCTCACTCTCTTTGGAGTTAACCCTATAGCTGGTCCCAACACTAGAGGTCCTCCCTCGTAAAAGAGATTGAGGCTCTTGCTGACTCACAAGCTTGTCTTAACTTATCACATCTTATCTCATAAAAGCATATTTACATGCATCATCAAAACTTATCTCAAATCCTCAAAATTGAACTTAAGTCCTCAAAGACAAACATAAATCATCGTAACCATCTTATATCATCTATGTAAGACCTACATCATATCATCAAAACATATTTCATCCGTTCCATCTATCATATATTCCAAACAAGGCTCTAGACATCTAATCTAGAACTACTCTCTCTTCTAGACTGATGTCATTTACTTTCACTTAGGTTGCATGACCACCTCCTACTCGTACATGTGTGGGGACACATTTTTGTAATACATATACATAATAAAATATTATATAGTTTTTCTCCGATAAAACAAGCGTCAGAGAAAACTATTGAGGTTCGATCCGATTGGAATCAAAAACCAAAACCAGAAACGAGTGTCCCACACATAGTAGAGAGTACGGTGTCATAAAACTAGTGAAAAGGGTGAGAACAAGGGGTAGACTAGTGTAGCTACTCTAGACAACGAGCGCCATATGTCTAGGGTTTCTCTTCCCTTGATGCACGTCATTTCCAAATAATGCAACGTCCCATACCGTTGCACTATAAGGAAAGAACAGCATCTAAGGACTTGCTACTCAACAAGCACCAGTCTAGGCCTAGTTCTTAGACATCTAGGTGCTAACCTAGAGGCTAGGTCAGATCTAGTCTCTAAAAGACAACTAATCTAACCCTAAAAGATTATTAAGGTTCAAGGTTCTTTAGTTTTGAGTTGTATGATGAGCAATAGTCAGGCTTTGCTATTGTTCATGCTCTGATACCACCTGTGACATCCCCAGATTTTCTAAAACTTAATCTGATGTGAGACATCCAAATTGAAACCCTCACCTCAGTGAGAATCCCAATTTAGACATCACATACTAGGCTAAGAAGAAGAAAATCAAGGGAGTCAGAAGGAAACACAGTCAGTAGCACATGCACATGAACAATAATAAAACCATACACACATGTTCACCATTCAACACATAATTACAACATGAATTGTTACATCATTTGATATTACACATTGAACAGTAAACTATAACATATACATGTACTACATCTAAACAACAGGATCTTAAGACAACAGGTCCACCTGTACATCAGCTCGCCACACAACTCTCAACTATCTTGGTTCTTCAAGAGCATAACCACAACCTAAACAAAATATTACATGCGGTACACGTCAGCACAATATTCAAGAATATTGTACTGAGTAC
Source organism: Alisma plantago-aquatica (assembly GCA_963693085.1). Classification (NCBI taxonomy): domain Eukaryota; kingdom Viridiplantae; phylum Streptophyta; class Magnoliopsida; order Alismatales; family Alismataceae; genus Alisma; species Alisma plantago-aquatica. The sequence goes on along the minus strand of OY856413.1, from coordinate 672,904,625 downwards.
GCCTACGTGTCTTTTATATACCTCTCATCATATCTTGGCAATAAGGTAAAACTAATATACTTGGCAGTAACAGAATAAATATACGAAAATCATATACTTGCACAAGGATATTCATTAACAAAGAGAACACATGTTTTAAGCATAATTTCCATTATATCATCCATGCATTTACTACCTGAGAGTTGAATGCATTAAGGCCTTTATGATCACTACCAAAGAGTTGGATCATATGTACAATGTGACCACTACCAAATAGTTGGGTCTAAGGACACTACCAAAGAGTTGGTGCTTCCATATGTACAACGTGACCACTACCAAAGAGTTCGGTCACTTCCAAGCACACTGCCAAAGAGTTGGTGCTTTCATATAATGGAACAGATATATTATGTTTCATGTGTTCATAGCAATAAGTATGTAAAATCATGCAACATATCATACAAGAACAATCATTCCAATCAATACCATATGCCAAGTATTTTACTACTCATATAACACAAGCATATTGTATAATAAGCCAAGTAAGAGGTAATGACGTACCTTGATCACAGAGATAAACCTAATCATCATATTCATCATGTCAACTATGTATCCCAGGTCAAACCCTGATAAAGATAAGATCACATACAATCATCAGGGGTTCTTATCATCTTGCATCTCGTCTTAACCCTAATCGTGTTCTTTAGGGCTTTACTTAGCTCATTAGGATATTCTCATTATTACTTGCATACTTGTCTAAGAATTATCATACTGATTTCATTTTCCAGATTGTGGTTCATTATCTGAACATTAGGTTCCATATCATTAATGTGCACATATTAGCCCTAGGTTGCATCATTAACCTAGATTAGGATTTTATAACATGTATTAAGGGTCATCTTCATATAACGTTGATTCTATGCAAAAAAAACTGATCTCAGATCTACATATTATCTTCCAATTACTGATATGAGCTTACTCTGTGATTTCCAAGATTTTATGAGCATGTATGTATTTTCCACATTTTATTTAGGGTTATTAGCCCTAGATAGCCATTCTAAGCAAATTACATGATTTCGTGCATAAACATCATGATCACTGATATTAGATGGATTATAAACATTATTATGGAGTTACTGACATTTTTCCATAATTATATGTCATCGTTTGCTAATTATTATCCATTAAACAAGAATTACACATCTTACATGATATTTCTGATATTAGTGCATGAAAAGTCTGATATGATGGTTCCATCTTGTTCTATGCATTTTTCTGAACAATTTGGTATATTATATGTATTTTTCTGATGCTCGAGCTAATTACTACGATTTAATGAAGAACTGCATATTTTTGGGAAAAATTACCTTATTCGGCCAATCCGGCGTCGCCACGTGTCCACCAAGGGCACAACTTCTGCCTCGCGTTGGGCCGTGGTTCACTTGGCCTGGAGCCGGTTCAGGATCTGGACCCGGTCTGGTTGAGTCTTAGAACCGGCCGCTCCCTCTTCTCTTTCTCTCCATCACACGGCGCAGACTCTGCGTGCGTCTGTTCTCGGCGCCGCACGATGCCTGCGGGAGCCCATGCTCGTCTACTCTAGTGCTACCGCCGCCGTGGAGCAGAGCTCCAGCAAGGGATCGGCTCCTCCGTGCTCCTCCTCAGTCCGCTCTAGGGATCGCCCAACTGCTATCTCGGCGCTCCGTCTCTCGTTCTACGTGGGGCTCCCGCTCAGCGCCTCCGTCAGGCGTGAGTCTGCGGGCAATCCGCCACCGTAGTTGCAGGGTCCAGGCTCGCCGCCGGGTCCACCTTCGGTGAGCGAGTGGATACACGCTCCTGGCCAGGGTGCCGCCATGGAACACGACAGCCATGAGGGATCAACATCCATTCCGCTTGTAGTCTGCACGATCTCGTCGCCTTCCCCTTCGTCAAGCCTGAAGCTATGCTGTTGCACGGGTCTACGCCGACGAGCACAAGGCACCCTTCTCCTCCTTGGTGGCCTCTGATGACGCTCTAGTTCCCGGCAAGGAAAACGATCGCTGGCTTCATGGTCTGCCCTCCATGGCAGTTATTCTCTCTGTGCGGCTCCTCCTTGCTTGACATCGGCTCCATGCCATGCCGCCTATTCGCTCTCCAGGCTCCTCTAAACCCCCCTTCCTTTTTTTTTCACACAAGGTGTACCTGTAGGGGAGAGCCAAGATGAGGTGGGGTTGAGTCTTTCTGTTCCTTAACTCCCACGTCTAGAGTAGTGGGTACTTGAAAGCTTGTACAACCCCAAAGCAAACCGCAGGTTCAAAACCACCTATGAACGAGAACGACGTCGTAGGAGCTCGTGTTCCTGGTCTTACGGTAACTGTTGTGGAGGTGGCAATCTAGGCATCATATGATCTCATTAAGGGCTCCCAACAGTTCTTTACTTAGTCAATCCGTAGCCCATCAGGTCTGCGACTCACAAGCCATCTCTCTAGTCATGTTGTTCATCCAAAGCAATCAAAGTTTGTGACAACAGTAGTTACCAACCTAAACCTCGTATTAACACTTATACTAGATAGTATTATACATAAAAATTGACAATATTCAATTGATTATAGACTTGAATAGCTTCCTCTAGCAACATCCAAGTGTCACCAAAAATTAGTCAAGTGTTCATCATAACTCAATATTCCATCCATATAACACTGATTCTGAAATCTAGCTTTTTAATGTGTCAAATAAAAACCTCAAAAGACATACACCTAGGAATATTAATTTTCATATCACCGTCAAGAAACACTCAACTTTGCCAAAAACACATGGAACTCTCAAAACGACTCATCATGTGTGAAATCATTTATGTCATTGGACAATTAGAATTCCAAAAGTCCACTCCATCACATCCTACACACCTTAAAAGAAATTTTGTCCTCGAAATTAAGACAGAAACCACTTTGTCACATCATATACATCTTAAAAGAACTTTCATCCTCGAAAGTCAACCATACTCATACTTCTAGGAAAAACCTTATCTTGCCTTCATCCACATGTAGGCACTATTCTAAGTGTAACATATTCGCAAAGGTTACCTATAACCATGTATCCAAAGCACTATTAGGAGGTTTACAACCAACTTGGGTGCACAAACACTCCATTCAAGGTTAAACTCAAGGTTTAGAAACCTAGATTATGTCATGACATATCTCATATATCAGGGTTGCATCCTTATCTTAACCCGTGCATTAGGGTTCCCACATCATATTACCATATTATAAAGGAGTTAACTAAATTAACCCATTATATCAAGGTGTTGTCAACATTTATTTTAGCTAATTTTTGAACATGTTCAACATTACATATGCCTTTTAGGAGGAAGTTAACTATAGTTAACCCACTTTATCCATCTAGATCATATCAAGGTGTCATAATCATTATGCTATGCTAGCTGTCAACTATGTTTTTCATTTTTATTAAGCACTAAGATTAACACCTCATGTAACATGTTCCATTCATATGATCTTATTTCATTGTTCATACTAAATTTCAACATTTACTAGTGATTTCATCATAAACTTAGCCAACAATTTCACATTATCATCGTTATTCATGTTTGTTGTTAACCATTTATGCATTGATATCAAATATACCATCTCTAGATTTTCATCATATCCTGTCTATATATCACGCCTCGAGATTAGATCGCATCCTTACATATATTACATCTTGGTTGTGCTAAACAAAGTTATGTGAGTGACTTGTTAAACTTATAACAAAGACTTATCTAGCCAACTTGAGGTTCTCCTGACTCACCACCACAAGGGTAGTGTCATGCTCAGTCTCTCTGAGCTGACTCAACTCTATGAGTATCTCATATACATATACTTTATCTTCCCTCTCGGTCTAGGGTTCTCAAGTATACCTCATTGGCACTAGAGATGGCCTTACAAGCTCTAGCCACATAAGCACAACCAAAACATGTTATGACATACTCTTCATAGGTCTCTAACCATGAAACATCATACCCAAATCTCTCTTATATTCACCACTAGATTCCTATGTGGGAAACCACCAACCCGAGCATGAGGCTTCACAGAAACTAAAAACATAGCTACCTCCTCTAGGGTCTTGGGCTCTCTCCCTCACCCAGATGGCAGGCACTCATATTGAAGTTTGCATATGCACATATATAACCAGCCTCTCTCTGTCTCTAGGGTTTGGTTCTCCCAAGGACATCTAGGGTTCAAGAAGACTATAGGAATCATGCATAAAGCGACTCAACTCAATCACTCAGGAGTATTCTAGTTTAGGACATATCATATCACATATTTCTCATATTTCTCATATCATGGAGTTTAGGTTCTCTAACCTTCTCCCAATGGGTCTCACTCTCTCTGGAGTTAACCCTATAGCTGGTCCCAACACTAGAGGTCCTCTCTCGTAAAAGAGATTGAGGCTCTTGCTGACTCACAAGCTTGTCTTAACTTATCACATCTTATCTCATAAAAGCATATTTACATGCATCATCAAAACTTATCTCAAATCCTCAAAATTGAACTTAAGTCCTCAAAGACAAACATAAATCATCGTAACCATCTTATATCATCTATGTAAGACCTACATCATATCATCAAAACTTATTTCGTCCATTCCATCTATCATATATTCCAAACAAGGCTCTAAACATCTAATCTAGAACTACTCTCTCTTCTAGACTGATGTCATTTACTTTCACTTAGGTTGCATGACCACCTCCTACTCGTACATGTGTGGGGACACATTTTTGTAATACATATACATAATAAAATATTATATAGTTTTTCTCCGATAAAACAAGCGTCAGAGAAAACTATTGAGGTTCGATCCGATTGGAATCAAAAACCAAAACCAGAAACGAGTGTCCCACACATAGTAGAGCGTACGGTGTCATAAAACTAGTGAAAAGGGTGAGAACAAGGGGTAGACTAGTGTAGCTACTCTAGACAACGAGCGCCATATGTCTAGGGTTTCTCTTCCCTTGATGCACGTCATTTTCAAATAATGCAATGTCACATACCGTTGCACTATAAGGAAAGAACAGCATCTAAGGACTTGCTACTCAACAAGCACTAGTCTAGGCCTAGTTCTCAGACATCTAGGTGCTAACCTAGAGGCTAGGTCAGATCTAGTCTCTAAAAGACAACTAATCTAACCCTAAAAGATTATTAAGGTTCAAGGTTCTTTAGTTTTGAGTTGTATGATGAGCAATAGTCAGGCTTTGCTATTGTTCATGCTCTGATACCACCTGTGACATCCCCGGATTTTCTAAAACTTAATCTGATGTGAGACATCCAAATTGAAACCCTCACCTCAGCGAGAATCCCAATTTAGACATCACACACTAGGCTAAGAAGAAGAAAATCAAGGGAGTCAGAAGGAAACACAGTCAGTAGCACATGCACATGAACAATAATAAAACCATACACACATGTTCACCATTCAACACATAATTACAACATGAATTGTTACATCATTTGATATTACATATTGAACAGTAAACTATAACATATACATGTACTACATCTAAACAACAGGATCTTAAGACAACAGGTCCACCTGTACATCAGCTCGCCACACAACTCTCAACTATCTTGGTTCTTCAAGAGCATAACCACAACCTAAACAAAATATTACATGCGGTACACGTCAGCACAATATTCAAGAATATTGTACTGAGTACGCCTACGTGTCTTTTATATACCTCTCATCATATCTTGGCAATAAGATAAAACTAATATACTTGGCAGTAACAGAAGAAATATACGAAAACCATATACTTGCACAAGGATATTCATTAACAAAGAGAACACATGTTTTAAGAATAATTTCCATTATATCATCCATGCATTTACTACCTGAGAGTTGAATGCATTAAGGCCTTTATGATCACTACCAAAGAGTTGGATCATATGTACAATGTGACCACTACCAAAGAGTTGGGTCTAAGCACACTACCAAAGAGTTGGTGCTTCCATATGTACAACGTGACCACTACCAAAGAGTTCGGTCACTTCCAAGCACACTGCCAAAGAGTTGGTGCTTTCATATAATGGAACAGATATATTATGTTTCATGTGTTCATAGCAATAAGTATGGAAAATCATGCAACATATCATACAAGAACAATCATTCCAATCAATACCATATGCCAAGTATTTTACTACTCATATAACACAAGCATATTGTATAATAAGCCAAGTAAGAGGTAATGGCGTACCTTTATCATAGAGATAAACCTAATCATCATATTCATCATGTCAACTATGTATCCTAGGTCAAACCCTGATAAAGATAAGATCACATACGATCATTAGGTTCTTATCATCTTGCATCTCGTCTTAACCCTAATCGTGTTCTTTAGGGCTTTACTTAGCTCATTAGGATATTCTCATTATTACTTGCATTCTTGTCTAAGAATTATCATACTGATTTCATTTTCTAGATTGTGGTTCATTATATGAACATTAGGTTCCATATCATTAATGTGCACATATTAGCCCTAGGTTGCATCATTAACCAAGATTAGGATTTTATAACATGTATTAAGGGTCATCTTCATATAAAATTGATTCTATGCACAAAACTGATCTCAGATCTACATATTATCTTCCAATTACTGATATGAACTTACTCTGTGATTTCCAGGATTTTATGAGCATGTATGTATTTTCCACATTTTATTTAGGGTTATTAGCCCTAGATAGCCATTCTAAGCAAACTACATGATTTCGTGCATAAACATCATGATCACTGATATTAGATGGATTATAAACATTATTATGGAGTTATTGACATTTTTCCATAATTTTATGTCATCGTTTGCTAATTATTATCCATTAAACAAGAATTACACATCTTACATGATATTTCTGATATTAGTGCATGAAAAGCCTGATATGATGGTTTCATCTTGTTCTATGCATTTTTCTGAACAATTTGGTATATTATATGTATTTTTCTGATGCTCGAGCTAATTACTATGATTTAATGAAGAACTGCATATTTTTGGGAAAAATTACCTTATTCGGCCAATTTGGCGTCGCCATGTGTCCACCTAGGGCACAGCTTCTGCCTCGCGCTGGGCCGTGGTTCACTTGGCCTGGAGCCGGTTCAGGATCTGGACCCGGTCTGGTTGAGTCTCAGAACAGGCCGCTCCCTCTTCTCTTTCTCTCCATCACACGGCGCAAACTCCGCGTGCGTCTATTCTCGGCACCGCACGATGCCTGTGGGAGCCCATGCTCCTCTACTCCAGTGCTACCGCCGCCATGGAGCAGAGCTTCAGCAAGAGATCGTCTCCTCCGTACTCCTCCTCAGTCCGCTCTAGGGATCGCCCAACTGCTATCTCGGCGCTCCGTCTCCCGTTCTGCGTGGGGCTCCCGCTCAGTGCCTCCGTCAGGTGTGTGTCTGCGGGCAATCCGCCACCGTAGCTGCAGGGTCCAGGCTCGCCGCCGGGTCAACCTTCGGTGAGCGAGTGGATACACGCTCCTGGCCAGGGCACCGCCATGGAACACGACAGCCATGAGGGATCAACATCCATTCCGCATGTAGTCTGCACGATCTCGCCGCCTTCCCCTTCGTCAAGCCTGAAGATATGCTGTTGCACGGGTCTACGCCGACGAGCACAAGGCACCCTTCTCCTCCTTGTCGGCCTCGGATGATGCTCCAGTTCCTGGCAAGGAAAATGATCGTTGGCTTCATGGTCTTCCCTCCATGGCAGTTATTCTCTCTGTGCGGCTCCTCCTTGCTTGACATCGGCTCCAGGCCATGACGCCTATTCGCTCTCCAGGCTCCTCTAAACCCCCCTTCCTTTTTTTTGTTTCACACAAGGTGTACCTATAGTGGAGAGCCAAGACGAGGTGGGGTTGAGTCTTTCTGTTCCTTCACTCCCACGTCTAGAGTAGTGGGTACTTGAAAGCTTGTACAACCCCAAAGCAAACCGCAGGTTCAAAACCACCTATGAACGAGAACGACGTCATAGGAGCTCGTGTTCCTGGTCTTACGGTAACTGTTGTGGAGGTGGCAATCTAGGCATCATATGATCTCATTAAGGGCTCCCAACAATTATTTACTTAGTCAATCCATAGCCCATCAGGTCTGCGACTCACAAGCCAGCTCTCTAGTCATGTTGTTCATCCAAAGCAATCAGAGTTTGTGACAACAGTAGTTACCAACCTAAACCTCGTATTAACACTTATACTAGATAGTATTATACATCAAAATCGACAATATTCAATTGATTATAGACTTGAATAGCTTCCTCTAGAAACATCCAAGTGTCACCAAAAATTAGTCAAGTGTTCATCATAACTCAATATTCCATCCATATAACACTGATTCTGAAATCTAGCTTTTTAATGTGTCAAATAAAAACCTCAAAAGACATACACCTAGGAATATTAATTTTCATATCACCGTCAAGCAACACTCAACTTTGCCAAAAACACATGGAGCTCTCAAAACGACTCATCATGTGTGAAATCATTTATGTCATTGGACAATTAGAATTCCAAAAGTCCACTCCATCACAGCCATCTTCTTGTGGGTGATAAGTTGTATCAAACACAATATGTACACAAAGCTTGTGTAGACAATATCAAAACCTTCTCATAAATTGTTGTCTTCTATCTAAAACAATAGTGGATGGTATTATGTGCATGCAAACTATCTCATATATGTATATCATGACCCTTTTATATTGCACATTTCTTTAATTCCAAAGGTTGATCAACCTCTAGACCTACCTAAGGATTTTTGACCTATGTTGATTTAGAATATTTTTCTCTAATAATGGTATCTAGAATCATTATCGACCACTTCTCCTCCTTCATTCCTTAGACAATCTCAACCGAGGAGGGGGCCTACATACAAAATTGATACATTTTCAACAACATCAGGCTAGCTAAAGAACTTGCCCATGATACTGGAGAAGAAGGTGGACATCCTAATGTGACTGTGATGAATGATATGTCAAAATAATATTACATGGTCAGTTGGTCCTACCATCATGATGTGTTACCCTAGTTTGGCATGATGCAAAATGTCATTGAACTTTGTCTCAACTTCTTTTGTAACACCTAGATGAGTGTTGTCCTGAACGACATCACCATAGGGTTTTTCATATGCACTGAGGTCTCAACAAGGCAACACATTGCCCTTCCTCCTCTTTATCCTTTTCAAAGAGATTATTTTTAGGTGTGTTAAACATGTCAGACTCTGATTCATGCCCTTTAGCTAGAGCGGTTATGGGGAAGCTCTATCAACACACTATCCCAACTGATGACAATAGAAGAATATGTCAGGATTCTATGACATCTTGTTGTTGTTGCTGTGAAGTGTTGATTTACGAGACAATGGAAAACCTCTTCCTTCATAGCTCTACAACTTTTTTCAATCAAGATTTGCTCAGTTTTTCAAGGTCGATAGCTTCCTGATAGATCTACCTTACTTCTTTTATATATTATGTGAGCATCATTCAAGAAATGCACCTTGGGTTGGCTTTTCTCCTCCTTAGACTTCGTCATTTGTTGGTCCTCTAGAGATACCAATATCAAATGTGACACAGTGGCACAAAGATGTCTATAAACTTACTTTAAGAGTCTATGATCAATATGATAAACCATCATATGTCAAAATTCATATTCAAGATGACATGGATGGCTATATTTTATCTTTCTATGAGGGGTCTTGGTAATGTTGATCCATATTTTAGATACAAAAATGATCAAGCTTCTCAAATGGTCTCCTCCAAATATTGTGAACCTTAAGTTTTGTGTAACTACTAGATATGGGAAAATTGTCAATGGGTCTATAAGAAGGTGTTTTTCTAGTATCATTAGCAATTGTCACAATATCACATACTCACATTTTTTAGATACTGGGTGAATGGTACAAATGCATTACAGGCCTTACTAAAAAAGGTCACATTATTGCTTTCAAGGTGGTTGATGAAAGAACATTGGTATTACAATGGCCGAGGTTGATGACCTTCATGCATACAATATCACCACATGGTATACCCCAAGACTATGGTCTTTACACCCTTGTATTAGAGAGATCATGTGGATGGTAGCATATTCAATTGTCCTCTTCCATATGCCAAAGGTAACTTATATTGTGCCTCAAGAATTACACAAAAGGGGAAAACGTTTTGAGGTGGGCATTGCATTCTTGGAGCCATCCCTCTTGCTAATGCATATAGGAGTGTGATGATAAAGGAGAAGAAAGAAATTCCTGGAATTGATGCTTTTGAACAGACACTTAGTGAAATCATGCATGTACAATTTTTGGTTGAGGATGGGTTATACTCTCTTTGTTTGTTTTCCTCTAATTCAGATGATACCTCATTTTATAAGCAAAAATGTGTCAAATGGGTTCATTTCGCTGCATGAGGAGGGTAGTAAAAATATGAGGACCTCCTGACTTAACTAACATTCATTTACTTGACCCTTATAAACATATTTGGTTGAACTTTTTGAGACACAAACTCAATATAATGTTCAATAAATAGGAATATCTAATGCTTATATTATAATAACAAAATATCTATAGTGTCTTGTATATTTTTTCATATCTGGATGGATGGTAACCAAATTTTTTTGATGATAAAATCTATCCTAAAAATAAGATCATTGACAATATCTATAAATGATTTCTTCTTGGTCTTTATTTGTTTTACATGATGCCTTCTCTTCCTTCAAGATTAAAGTTAATCCATAATCCTTCTATGTTTTGATCAATTATGTTAGGTCAACTTTGATGGGCCTTATCCACTTTGAGGTTGATGTTGATCATGTATCTGTACGAGGTGTGTGATAGAGTGGATTTTTCTTTAATTTTGAGGACAAAATTTCTTTTTAAGGTGTGTAGGATGTGATGAAGTGAACCTTTGGATCTTTGAACATCTAATGACAAATGAGTTTATGATTTTGGGTTATACTATGAGTTCCAAGTATTTTGAATAAGTATGAACGTTGATAGGTGTTGACATCATGATTGTGATTCATAAGTTTATGCCTTTTGAAGTATTTAATTGACTAGTCAAAAAATGATATTTTGGCACTAAAATTTAATAGAAATCTGCTTGACTCATTAGGAAGCTATGCTCAAAATTTGGTGATGAATAGACCATCCAATCAGAAGTTATGGAAGTTTAAAGTTTGTGAAATATTTGATATGTTTATGTATTTAGGACCAAGAGTGATTCCTTTTGGCCTAAGTTTTGATTGTATCTTGAGTCACGCTCCCAGTTCTTGAGGAGACACAGATTCATTTCTTGGCACCATATCACCCGTTGGATGGTCACACTAAGATGGTGGATTATCTTCTTTCACCTCAGTCAGTTACACAACCATGGGGAGAAGTTGAGGACACAACACTGCCTCCACGACCCTGATGGTGGGTTATTGCATGATGTAAAATGACTATAACCCTTCACACCCTCATTATATTTCAGTTGACCCCTTACTTGGGGAAAATGGAGAAGAGACAAGGGAGATCCCGCCTCTTCTCGCAACTGCTTCTCCACCCAGCCTCAAAGTGCAACCGAGGTAGGAAGAATGGATACGGAGGGGTGGTTTTAGTGAGATCTAATACATTGCATGGAAACCTGGAGAGGAGAAATGGTAGCTTGGAGGTAGGATATGGGGCTTCCTCACTACAAAATCAAGTACATGGCCCAGTTCCTGGAGTCTCAATGGTGCTACCACGATACTTAGATTGGAGTTCCCCGACAAAGAGGCTTTTTGCCCCTTTCTTCCCAGCTATACCAGGAGTAGTGCCAACAAGATCACCCAGTCATGAGGAGGAGACACCCTCTGTGATATAGATAGATCGGCGGTGTATACGAATCATGGAAGGATGCCTTGCAAGTAGAAGGAGGTTGCTAGGAGGAGAGGGCAGCAATTGATACCTCACTGTTACCTTGCTCGGCGGTAGTGCTTTGGTTCAGCATAAAGAATGGAGGAGCCATGTTGGAACAAGGACCAAATTGGAAGCACACTGAGTAGGTTATATGAGGAGAAAGGGAGAGCCTTCTACTGCTCATGAGAGATGCAACCCGATGGCGGTGACAGCTCCTGTCCAAGGAAGAACTCAGCCTCTCTCACACGCAGGTGTCGGAATCGCGAGGAGAGAGGGAGATTCAGAAATGAGAGAAAAGGCAAGTAACGAACCCCGATCCAGTAGCAGTGAACCAGGAATGATCTGGCCAAGTTGAAGCCAAACCATGAAGGTCCATGAGAATGAGTCACACCTTTAGAAGCCACATGTCAGCATGTGATTGGTTGGAAAGAGGTAATCACCCAAAAATACTAAGATCTTAGAAAATGCATAATAATTAGGGGGACATCTCGGTGGTTACAAGGTCAGAGTGGCGGCGAAGCGTCGTGAGAGGGGCGTCTGCTAGGGCGTCTCTGCCCTAGGGGCGGCGGCCGGTGAGGGGGGTCTCCCTCCCCCACCCGTTTTTGCATCCTGGCGTAGGTGGCGGGCGGCGGATCAGAGTACGTTCTCAGATGGGAGCCCTCGTTCGTTGTGCGGAGACCGTCGGTGAATCACAACAGACCATCTCGGACTTTAGGGCGTGACTACATGAAGCGAAGGAGTTTTGGGCGGTGAGAGAGGCATCACATGCGGCGCCTGAGGCAGTGGCTGGTGGGGGGAACGTTTCCGATGGAGGAGGTAGGAGCGAGCCCTCCTCTATCTCCCCCTTCCGAGCCCGGTTCCTGGCTCTACGGAACCAGTGGCTTCAGGGGGGCACGGCGATCTCATCTCCCACATGGTCTGATGCTAGCGGTGGTGCCGCTTTGGACAACAGGGCGCTTGTACTGGGTGAGGCGACGACAGTGGACTCAGGCCTCAGATGCGACGACTCCTTAGAGGGGTATACGACTGAGGCGGCGAAGGGTATGGAGGCTATGGCGGTCAAAACACCCTCTCCCCTTTTTCTTGCAGGTAGGGAGCAGGGTAGGTTGGACGACGACCCCTTGGCGGGGCAGATTTCAGAGATGCCGATTGCGGCGGTGGAATCCGTGCTGATAGAGAATGCCGACAAGGTGGTCGAGGTTATGCCGGGCACTGGCTCCGATGGTGTCGAAGTCGATGACATCACTGGTGGCTGCGTTTGGGTGGGCTCTATGTGCATTCCTCTCTCAGGTGTGCCTTTGTTGATGGAGTCATCGGGGAACAGTGTTGCTGATGATGTCGGGAAGTCTTTGATGGCGACGGCGGCTCCAAACAGGGGATGCCACTGAGTCAAATGCTTCCGTTGTTTGCAACGATGGCATATACAGGCTCACTGCAGGGCGGATATTTGCTGTTTCCGATGTCGATCCCCTGGCCATCTGGCACGGGACTGCAGATCTCGTCGGAAGGACAAGGGGAGAACTCCCTCACCCAGGGATAGATGTTTCTGCTGCCTCCAAAGGGGACAGTGGAGGAATTGTTGCCCCTCCCAGATCAGATGTTTCCGGTGCAAGAACCCTGGACACAACGTGAAGGAATGCCATTTGCGCAGGTTGACCTCCCGTTCGCTACCGAGTTCAACTGGTATGCAGCCATCGCAAACGCAAACACCTGAGATTACTGTAGATGGCGAGACTTCTGGTGGCGACCAGCTCGGGACCATAGCGAGATGGGTAGAGAATGCAGCTGGTGACTATCGGCGTCTGCGATCTCCTTGTTTGGGTGATTTTTTGCGGCCAATATGGGTGGGTGAGGCTGATAGATCGAGAGCACACAGTGACGAGTTATGCTCGAACAGCTCGTCTATGAAGGTGTCGGTCAGCGGATCACGCGGGGATGGACTTTCAAGCGGAACTGAGGTTGAAGATGATACAAGGAACCCCTACTTGGACATTGGGGGAAGAAGAATGGATGATGATTTTTATCTGTAGACTTATAGGGATGAGGGAAAAGACATTGTGGACAGAAGACGGGATGGCTTCACTTCAGGTAGTAGTGATGGTTTGAGCGTGAATGGTCTTATGTATGGTGATAATTTTATTTTGTTTGCTGGAGGGGCGACATGATGTAATGATGATTTTTTGGCCTGCATGAGGTGCAGGATGAATAAGATTGACCTCATATTGTGAGAAAAAAAAAACAAAAAAATGAATGTTATAAAAATACAAATAATATATCCAAATGTTCAGTGCTATGTAGAATCCTAGGGAGTCAATGTAGAGGGTTTAATGGCAGGTGTTGGTTAGCAAGTATCAGCAGTGGGGGAAGAAATTGAGGGGTTTAGAAGAAAGAGCATACCCCCACAAATCTTTCATACTACTCATGAACCGAGGGTATTCAGTCTTTGGTCATCTGCAAGGGACCACACCAAAGAAGGCCAGTGATGCTTTTAGGTGTTTCGTGTTGGGTAATTCTTGGGTTTATATGAGGACATACAAGGTCTAGAATCATCTCCTGTAGCCAATGAAGGAATTCATCTCCAAAACAACCTAGAGATTTGTGAGATAATCACGATTTATTAGAAGCAAGAGTCCAGTTCAAAAATGACTGGAACTTGATTAAAGAGGCATATGGTTGTCATTAAACACCTTGAGTGGCATCTACGTCTGATGTCCCTTATTATAATGTTCAAAGGAAAATTCAAGAAATTATGATAAAATAGGGAAGAATCAATTTCTTTTCCATTATCTAGAGAAAAATATTTGACTTATTAAGCCAATCCCAAACAAACTCAAAATTTTAACATATGTCTTATTTTGAGTGTAGAATATTCTAGAAGCATTAGTTTTCCATTTAGGTCACCAAAAAGGTTCCTATAATCAAAACAACATAAGACTTTAATATGAAATAACTAATTTTTTAGTTAACCCTTGGAAAGTTGTGTGACATTTTTCACAAGTTTTCTCTTAATAGAAAAATTCATAGTGCTTTCTAATAATCAATATAGGGAATAATGACCCATTTATATAGTGATGACTGTGAATACTATGTGCATAGGAAATTATATGAAAGTGCTAAACAAATGAGTATGTTACATGTATCCTCCCAAAAAGTGCCAAAATATGGTGTCAAGTGTCTTTGCACTTGAAGACCAACTACATTTTCACTCCATAAATATACATTTAGATAGTCATAGTTAGTAGTCAGTTGAGGAAGATAAGTCATGAGCATACACCATTTAGAGTCCCACTCATTCCTTGGAAGTTCATCAGTGTTGTTTTTCTTTCTTTTTATCCATCTATATATATGTATATATACATACATACGTACATATATGTATGCTTCTCTAGTTTCCTTGTTGTTCTTATATCTAAGACAATCATTACTTCTCCTTTCCTAGAGTTTTGTAGGATATTTTCTTAACATCTTAGAAACTGAGGGCATAGTAAATTTATGCCAAATTAGTTTCTAAGTTAGAGAAAATAAGCATCAAGACAAAAAAATAGCAAACCCATACTATATTTCACAATAAAGCAATTTACACAAGATCAATATTAAAGAAAATTATTACATCATTGACATGACCCATGAGTCTAACAAAATTACAAAAATTATCTATTCTTAGTCTTGATGCTTCTTCTAAGATCTTTTCAAGGTGGTCTACAAAATATAATTTATATTCCTGCCACTTATTTAATCGATGGCAAGAAAAGATTTTCGATAGACCAAATGGGAGATAAATAAGATTAGACAAATGTCTAAGCATGCTTTATTCAAGAGGAAATAATAATTGAATATGTCAATATGGATAATAATGAATTCCAAATACTTTTAAGTTCAAGGAATAAATCAATGTGAGAAATTGGGAAACATTAATTCCATAAACAAGTTTATGTCTACAACTCTTAGAAAGAGTGTTTTTCACCCCAGGTTGAATGTCTCGTAACCATTCTAACAAATGCTTCTCTAAGTCTTAAAGGCACATAGAGTTTTCTAAAATATGTAATCACTTTGGCACACCCCCGTCCACTCGTGCACATTGCATGCAAGTAAATAAAACAGATGAACGATGCAACAAAGGTCTCCTTTACAAGATCAAGAGAGGGTGTTCCTTCCATAAATTTCCAGTTGGGGCTTCATTAGTTAGCATGATTAATATTTATATGAGACACTACTATATAATGGGGATATGGTGTCGGTTATTTTTCCAAGGAAAACCGATGGTAGTACCTATAGCACCAGCTATAAGTATACAACCACTATGGATTGACCAGTTGAGAAAATACATGCTGCACTTTCTTTTTGTCTTTGGTCTCTTATCAAACAAACAAACGCTATATATCACCCATGAAAATAGAATTTTTTACAAATTTTTTTTGGGCATTTCATTTGCCTCTAAAAAATCTACCTAGTCATTTTTTGTTAAAATAATTGATGGGACAAAGTGATACATGTGCCATCTATCCCATAAGAAACAATTGGTCTTTCTTGGTGGTTGTTTTGGTCACGAACGATGAGAAGATGTTTGTGCCATGCGACCCAAAAAAAATTTCCCACCCCTACTTCATATTTTTCATTGGTTTTTTTATATGTGACCGACGGTGTATGTATCGTTGGGTTGCAAGGTTAGATGATGATTAGTCATTGAAAGCCAATAATATGTTGATAAATGGAAGTATTATCAATATAATATGATATGTATTGTGACTTAAGTACCTAGAATGGGACTGATGTTTTATGTTGGTAGTATATTGATTAGCCCTTACTTTTGTACTGACATTTAAAGATGCATGGAAGAAACTTTTGAGAACATATTATACTAAGTCTTCTATGATGGATTAAAGGAGTTTGTAGTCACTAGCCAATATTTTGAAGAGTACATTTCAAAATATAGAAAGATTAATAATAAAATATGTAATGAAAGCATATATCATTACATTTTAAGACTTTCTCAACTTTATAGCGTACTTCCTTTCCTATTTCATATGTTTTGTAGAAGTTTCTCTTTAACATAGAAATGGCTAATTCAACATATATAGCAGATCATGCATAATCTTATTACTTTGCATATTCTCTATGTATTGTTGGCAATTTGGTCTCACTCTTATGGTTTCCAACCCTTTCAAATTCTTAACAACCACCTTAGGGGTTTTCTAGTGAGGTGTCACTTTACCCCAAGTGTCAATAAGCAGAAGGTGAGGATATTTTTTGGTTGGTAGTTTTTAGAGTCATCCATGTACATGGGTTCCATCCATGGTATTTTATATGATGGTGCATTCATGAGTTGCTTATTGGAGGTATCCCACGTATAGATTCATATGATGTAAATATGAGCATGCATATATTTTATGCAAATTGATTATGAAATATGTCACTACAACAAATAATGTACAATCACCTAATGGTATAAGTGAGAACCGTCCTTCTCATTAAATACTCCAAAAAATCATTATGATAAATCTTCATACAAAACCCCATATTAATCTAGCACACAACACAACTTGGTAGTGAAGTGAGTCGAAAACCTGACCATCATCTTTCTTTTCCAGATAAAATGCACATTTCAAAACTTTGAGTCAAAAGATACTATAAACATTCTAAATATGATTAATGGCTCACAATCTAAAACACAAACATACCCCACACTCCTAAAGCTAAGACCCGCAAATCTTCATTCAAATTTATCAAAACATAAACTTCTCATAAGTATCATAAATATCGAAAAGGATAACATGATATCTTCTTTAACATAATATCATGAATTGAAGCATATGATATTCATAGAATTGAAGCATCTTTTTTTATTCACAACTTTTAGTTTCCAATGAAGTTTATATATAAAAATGTACAATATCGCCAACAATATGAATAGGTTAACACTTCAAAATAACAAAAATGAATAAAGAAAATATCACACATAAAAATAAATCAACTACCTACCCGAACCTAAGAAAGTGAGAGTAAATGGATATTATAGATTGATCTACAATATTCTATATTAATTCTTTATTATCTTAGCATTTTCATTGCATTAACTACACCTAAAAACATGTGGAACAACCATGTGAGGCTTATAAAGAGTCCCAGTGAGAGGAGAAATACTGCCAAGATAGATAAACATGTGTTTGTCACATTTTATATGAATGAAAGTAAATGGAAAAGGTAATAATTTCTATTTAACATACATTAAAAACTTGACAGATTATTTATAGAAACATATCTCACCATATTAAGTAGTGAAATCTCATTATTTTAAAATATATATCACCTTATTTATAAAATCGTGCAATTAGTTACATTGCTTGGAAGACCACTTATATACGTCTTAAAAAGCACCATGATTATGAATATTTCTATATTATAATTGGGTGTATTCTATTTTAGATTGTTTCCCTAATTAAAAATTGAGTGAATCATATTATTAACAAGTTTATTATCAAGATGCCCCTAAGCCCACCATGAGTGATCTCAAGAGTTCCCATTCATATGGACCCACCATGCCCCTATCACTACGGGTATAAAATGTAGGGGCTCATTGGCCCGTGACATGCATAACCATAAATTTCATCCTATGTATAGAGAATGTGACACCTACATATTACATAGGTAGTACTATCATATAAAAACATAGCACATCTATGTCATCTCAATCATTTTGGTAAACAACCATACAACAACCTGATATATGACCTCGATAAAACTCATAGAACAAGTCATTTCAGTTCTTGGGGGCATACGTCATATTAATTCTTGATATGTGAAGTATATGTAACAATTTATAACTTTGAGTACCTTCTCAAAATTCTTGGATCACTACAATAATATGTAAGTCAATTCCCCAACTTTCAAAACTAGGGAACTTCTACGAAGCATAAGGAATACAGTACATGATAAGGGTTTCACTCATTACTTAGTCTGATTTCTCATTTTTCAGGACTCACTCATAAAAATTATATCACCTTGTTTAGTTTGAATTGGTTAAATATTTTTGGAAAAGATAATATCAAAATTAGGGAAAGAGCAATTAGTTACCAATATGCACAAGTAATA
Organism: Alisma plantago-aquatica; assembly: GCA_963693085.1. Classification (NCBI taxonomy): domain Eukaryota; kingdom Viridiplantae; phylum Streptophyta; class Magnoliopsida; order Alismatales; family Alismataceae; genus Alisma; species Alisma plantago-aquatica. The sequence goes on along the minus strand of OY856413.1, from coordinate 672,885,695 downwards.
GAAGGGCTACATATTATAAACATGCAACCCCATGTATTTTTCTTTAGTTGATTCAATTAATCATGAATTTACCACATGACTTCAATCATCACCATGCTCACTTGGAGTTTTCCAAACCATGTCTTACCACCTCCTTCACGCCATAGATTCTCAAACATTAGCCTTAAACAATGCATCAACATTAGCAGTAATCAATATGCACTAGTAATATAAAGTCTCACACAACCCATGTTTTAGGATTGTGTTTGATGATGTCAAAGCATACTGAACGACATGTGATGAGTGTAGTGATTTCATGTCTAAGAACCACAAACACCACCATCACTATAAGAGCTGACTATACCATGGTAATGGTTTCCATGTGCCAGTCTCACGGTGGGTCTGTCTCATACGGTGTTCTCTAACATGTATCTATGTGCTTGGTTTGATATTACCATATCATAACAAATGAAATTCTATCATCAACCAACTCACACTCTGATCTTTTATGTTATTGTCATCTATCAACCTTCCACAATAAAAATTGGTCTTGGACATAATGAGAATATATGTGTACTCTTGACATCTATATGATCTCATTTCTTCAAGTCACGTACTTGAAGACATACGTCATTGGGTAATATTATTCTCTAGACATTTATAATGTTACATTATTATCTCATAACTAAATTAAATAGAATAAATTGAAAGCTTGCCTTTATTTATCAATCAAATCATTTACAATTTATGTTATTACAATCATCACATGATTCACTCTTTGGGCATACATACCAATAGAATGTTCCAACACAACATGGTCATTGAGATAGTAGGTTGTAATATATTGCGATTCTTTCCGTGCTTAACACAAACTAGACATTAATGCATCCTCCTCACTGGCCTCAACAACTCTTCCATCTTCTGTCCACTCAATCACAATCATAAAACCTTCATTTGTGATTGCCTCTGGGGTAGACTTTTGGATCGGACACCTCCTCAGTACTTGCTCTCATAACCATAAACCATGGGCTTGTTCTACATGTAGCAGGTGGATATGGAGGTTTTCTCTTCCCCCTTCTCTTAGTTCTCAGATTGTTGCTTGATCTAGTTTTGCATGGTAATAATGCTCTATCCTTCTCTCACGCTCCCTTGCTTTCTCTATCTCTCTTCAATCTTGATGACACCATTGTCTTCTCAGTTTCTCAATGATCGTTGCAGTCCCCCATGTCCACTTCCACATCTAGGAGCTCCTTAGTGTCATTTATTATAATCACTTGATCTACCTCTGGATTGACAGCTTTGTGCTAATCCTTCAATTGTTGCATTATGTTTTTACCCCATTGGCTTCTCCATTATTCACCATGATTGTATTGGTGACATCCCCAAACACAACTCTACCTCTGATTACTTTGGTTCCATGTACTTGTGACTTCTTTTTCCTCCATTCTGTCTCTAGAGTCACCTATCCTACTGGTTCCTCATGACTCATTCATGTTATGAGGAACCAGTAGGACAGGAGAGGCTGACGAAGGTGTGGAGGAAAAAGAAGTCACAATCATAGGGAAGTGAAGTAATGGGAGGTAGAGTTTTTTTGGGGGATGCCACCAAAACAATAATGGGGTATAATGGAGAAGCCAATGGGGGGAACATAATGCAATAGTTGAAGGAGAAGCACATAGTTGTCAATCCATAGTGTACATGGAATTTGTCATATTTGGGTCCAAGCTTTTTAGAAAATTGTTTACTGACATAAGATTCACATCCCCAAATCATTATAGAAGACATTTTGGGATGTTTTCTAGTCCATATCTCATATGGAGTTGCAAGAAGTGGGACTCAACAAGGTACATAAAACATCACTATCATCCCTCTATCACCTTATCATAAGAGAATCACATCCAATCAGAATGAATCGGAAAATAAGGTACAAATAAAGGCTCTCAAATGATATGAGATAACAACACAAACAAGAACAATCTCCAAAGCACAACGACTGTAAGGTTAATGGAATTCACTGATGTAATAGAAAGAAAAATAGAGCAAGAAATCTTGAAACTAAGAAGGTGCATGCAACAAGAATCACTTGACCACCCGCCGCCAACTAGAAGTACGAACCTTTAGGAACATATTCATGGAGGTTCCAAGATGAAACAGTCATCAAGGAAGGCAAGCCCATATTTCCACTAACAAATACAAATCTGGAGTAGGTAAAATAACCAAGCAAATAACATGGGAAAAAAGTACAAGTTTAAGAGAGAAGGAGTGCCAATAACACTTATAGAGAGTCCAATTGAACCTGTATGGCTGAAGTTGCTAGGTTAAGCTTACCGTAGCTAGATGTGACGTGGAGGTTCACAACACCAATCCAAGTAAGATTAGGAGAAATCAGTCACAAGATATGGTATAAGGAGGTCTTGCAAAGGTTTCTCAGGCGAACGGTGTAGGTGCAGGTAGCATTTGTCATTTTGGAGTCTACGATTTTCATCAGGGAGGGTGATGAGATAGATTTTGGGGATTTCAGTTATGATGGGAGTTGGGCTTTATTAAAAGGCTCTAGTGATCGAACCCTGATAAGATTTGGGGTGTTGTTGGGGAAATAAGGAGAAGGAACCCTAAAGATGTAAGGAGTTCATGAGTTTGTAGACTTGAGGAAGAAGAAAAGACCAAAAGGGCCTGATGGTAATCGAATGGCTAATAGAGAGCCGGAGAAAAGGACAATTAGCAAACCATCATGAAAAGTAGACACATAGAGAGATCGAGAAAATGGTGCTTAAACCTAAAGTCCAATTAACATTGGGATTATATAAATCAAGATTATCTTATCTAATTAAATTGGAATATCGATCATTATTTGATTAAGTTAAAACTTGAAATCTAGACTAATTAGGACCCAAGTAATCCAAGTTTAAGCTTAGATTTAGGTTTTGAAATCATATTATATGAGTTCCAATACAATTAGGGTTTAATAAGGTCTGTAAATGGATATTCCAAATCTACACAGCTGATCCAAACTCAAGTCCAAAATTTTGAAAAAAAAAACATTGACATCCACAGAATTTGGATCAGATTTTAGATATCAAAATTCAGCACCAAAAATTTAGGTACATATATCGAATATTTCTATATCCGGTATCTGAATTCAACAAATATATATAATATATATTTATATATTCAATTATGTAGATACAAACACTTTATCATATACATTTAATGTAGTATTCAATATGCTTATATATAATATATTTCTCAACATTAAATGTATTAATTTTAGTTTGGATCAAATATTTATTTGAATTTAGGTATTATACCTTTGGATCGGATTCAGATGTTATCATATAATATATATAGGATATCGGGTCATGTTTTTTAGATTTGGATATCAGAAGTAGTAATACCAGCTATGTATTCCATTCATTTAGAGGTCTAGGTTTAACTCGTTTATCTTAATATTAATTATTACATATATCACATTAATATCAATATTTAGGATTTAGAGGCCAATTATCATCATATTACTACCATCCATGTCACACAATATTATCATATACAATTATGATATTTTACTCATTAACTCCATTATGTCCATTAATTTCAAAATTTACTCAAATAATGGTGCATTATTTACTTCCACTTACATTAAACATCCATTTATTGTCACATTATATCAGTTGTCATATTGTTGTTCACATGAATTATTCACTTATACTTATTCACATTAAATTACCAGTTATGAAAATTTGTTATTATGTGTATTAGTGAACAAGGTGATACATATTACACAATAATGAAATGTTTTACATATCAAGCCATGATTAGGTGATTAGGTCTAATCTATGATGCCCATTGTCACACAAAATAGCATGGAATTATCACTAATAACAATATTACCATATAATAGGGTAAATTAAATCCGATCTCATGATAGGATCTCATGCTCAATAACCGTAATTGAAGCTACAAACTTGTGCCACTTGCATTTCATTAATTTCCAAAAGAAGTTACATAACAATATTCACTGGCTATCTGGCCACAACCTATTACATATGATCACTTGTTCTTGTATACAAATCATGTCTGTACTATCATATCATAAAGACAAAACACAAATCGATGTACAACATTCACAAAACACCCCAAGGACCTCAGTGTATAGGGACGACACATATGACTTTATTACTAGACACTAATTCCATATCCATGATCCAACATATACATCTCCTTTTATTCCCAGTCTCAACCACATGATCTCTGTCTCGACCTGCTCGTCCACCTAAAACATTATGGAACGGGATGAGACCATATGTCCCTACGAAAGATATAACTCTCCGCCAAAATCTATTATAAGCATTGTTAAGCTAAACAAAAACTTATACTATTATCAAATAAACAGATTCACCTAATGATATCAGCAAGGCAATTATCATTATTTAAGCAGTTCAAGTAGCTATAACTGAGAACTAGATCATATTATACTTTAAGAAGGGATATGAAGAACATGTGTAACTATTATAAAATAAACTATTTAAGAAACACAACACAGAGGTCATCCAATGTTATTCGTATATGACCCTAAGCAATAACACTACATGGATGTGTTACATCTTTAATTATTATGCCCTGAGGATTTGAGGCGTACCATTCAAATCCAACTGACCACTACTAAGTCAAAATCATTACCACACAAGATCAATGGAAGAGATGGACTGCATGATCATCACTGGCACTACTCGGTCAGATCGAGTCTGCAAGGCAGTAACATATAGTCATACTACAAAGACAATAACTTATAGTCAAAGATATAGTCTTGTAAAGATAGCAACTCCTAGTCAAATCTATGGTCATGTAAAACAACTAGCCTACCTTGGTACATGGCACAACGCTAGAGAATAGGCTCACATATGGCCGTTCTATAATAAAACATCATACCACTATTTTCAACCATTCAAGGATACAAGGAGATATCTCCGTGTGTACCCCACATATTCAATAATATGCACTCTGAGTTTCCCCTAGGAGTTACTCGTTTCACCATTCAGCTAGATATTGACACTAAAGATGGATCTATGGTACATGGAAACTACATGATTGAGGTTTCACTTTATTAGTTATACCAATTGGGTAAATTAAGGCTCCATCATACAACTGGACATACAAAACCCTAATTCAATCTACAAGGATAACTATGAAACAACTTTAGAAGATATAAAACTTATAAGGTGTGATCTTGTCACATCATCTCAGGACAAAACTGTCTCACTGCCTTAAATAAGGTCATCAACATCGCCACTTGTTAACACTGCCATATCAGGCTGACCATTATTATCACATCACTGGAGGATATAACCTCACACTAGGCATCAAGCATTTTACTATGTCATAACACCAATTACATTATTCTTGTAACTCGTTATTATCTCATCATGTCTCGTCTGGCATATAAGCATCATCTGTATTGTAGCAAATATATACCATAGAAATTATTAGATATGATAACCATCACCTCATGCCTCATCAGGCATAAAAGCATTACATGGGTCATATCACATATACACCATAGAAATCATTATCTATGATAATCATCTCACCTAAAAAATTAACATTATACAAATAGAGAGAGAATACTCATTGTTATCTCATCCTATTAAAAACTTTAGGCGATGTAAGCAAAGAATCATATGTCATCTCAATTTAGGGTTAGGGATTCATGATTAACCACATAGGGTTTAATTACATTATTTATTTACCAATCCCAAATTTCATTGCCTCCCACATTTTGGAGTGTATTAGGGTTAAGCACTACATACTATAACTAAGTGTGCACATTCACATATTCACCATTCTAGTGCACCTGATTAAGGCTCATGGCCATCATCTAGTATCATCTAATCATCTTCATAGCATTCACAAGCTATGATACTTAGTTAACATGCAAGATTAGAACCATAAGAGTTAATGAGAGAGAGAGAGAGTAAAATCACATGTTATTCATCCATGTACGTTCAACAAGTACAACATACCCTAGGATTAGGGTTAGGGCTCACTCACATAGCCATTTAGAGTTTACATCATGATAGTAGCACCAAACCCTAATTGAGTCACTTCCCACTTTCTTGGAACTGATTTAGGGTTGAACATCATTAATTGAACAAGGTTAGATCATTATGTCATCAACACTAAATATCACCTTCATATACATGTGTATGTGTAACACCTCATCATGTCATGCATGTTTTACGACCAAGCAACATAGTGGGTGTCTCTACCACCTTCAATGTAGTTGTCACGACCACAACAACTAAGTGTCTCGAACACCACTCAACATGGTGTCTCGACCATTGTCTCAACCACCAACTCACTTGGTGTCTCGACCATTATCTCAACCATTTCTAAAGGATAGCATCTCGACTGAAATAGAAGTAGGAGTCTCGGCCTATACAAGACATGGTGTCTCGGCCTACCATCAACATGGTGTCTTGACCACCTACAAAACCATATGTTATGACCACTAACTATCATCGGCCACAACCAATCTATAGTAAAATTTTAACCTCCAAAAAAGTACATATCACAACCAAGATCAGACTATGTGTCTCGACCGAACAAGATCATGTCTCGACTAAGGAAAATCAAAGGTGTCTCGACCACATCATGACAAATCATGTATGGTCCCAAATCTAAGTATGATGTATCAACCTCAACAAAACAAAGTGTGGGTGTCTCGACCTGAACTCATCAAGAGGCACCTATGTCTCAGCCCAAAATAGAAATCTACACAGCAAGAATGGCAAGAGTCACTATGTTCAAAACTTAGAAATCAAGATTATTCAAACCCTAGAACTAGTCATCATGAAGGTTATCAAACCAAACCACTTAAGAGAGAGAGAGAGACTTGAACTTCAAAATATATGAGAAATCATCCATAACTCTATGGACAACATGATGACTGAAACTTAGCACATGGTATTTAAACCAAAGGTTATGATGCATATACGATCATCCCTTCAAGAACACTTTTAGGAATCGAGTATATGAATTTAGGGTTTATAAAAAGATCACCCTGCATGAGAATGCTACAAAGTCATAACCCTAAAATCTCAAGGACCTCATTACCATATTAACCATCGTGTTGAATAAAACCAAGTATTGTAATAATTGTAAGATCATCACCTCCACCTTCTCTTAACAAAACATAGTTGTCGATCACTAACCAAACATATAAGACTAGAACATAGGTGTATTGACCACCAAGGTCAAATGACCACAAGAACATATAACCACCCTCAAATCAGGGATGAACCATAACTAAAACATTAGGTTATCACCAAGGGATACTCATCAAAACCAAAAAGGACAACTCCATACACTGATGATCACCAAAATCCCTTAAACACATATGATAAAATCTCCATAAAATAGTATTTTTCATAGAGATGATTTCTTATATTCAACATGTGCAAACATCACCAAAACCCATTTTACACTAAGGTACCTGAATCCCCATTCATTAGGATAGAAATTATAAATCAGGATCAAGAGAACTTATCCATATATCATTCATCTTAAAAAAATTGGGTACAAGAAGATTAGGGTTTAGGATTAAAAGCAAATTTCATAAAATAATCACCATGGATCAAACCTTAAATCATGATAATTCTTCTTAGCATGTTGAGACTATATTTCAGAGATAGAAATAGCAAGAATAGAGCAAGGTTATAGTGCCAAGATGGAAGAGGGGAAAGTTATATAACCCTCCTTATGTAGTGATTCAAGCTCCAAGAGAAGGAAAGATGCCCCAACTTGATTAGCACTTCGGCCACAAAAGCACTGCAAAATAAGAACGCACCATGGCTAAAAGGTAGATAAAGAAAAAGGGAAAGAAACCCTAAGCCAAACTAAAGGAAAAAGAGATAAAAGAGAAGAAAACATCCTTGCACTAGTTACCACCATGGTAAAACCATAGTCTAAGGGCCTTTGTGAAGAGGAGTTTCTCTCAAGAGGACAACTAGGGTAGAATGCTAGTCTATGGCCAAGAAAGAGGAAGAATAAGATGGGTTTTCATGGGGAAAATGTGATCAAGAAGGTAGAACCACCTACCAAGTGAAGAGTCACCAAGAATCACCACCATAAGAGTTGATCTAGCACAAATCCTTCCTCAAGCAAGGTTGATCGGCCACCATAGCTTTAGGATCAGATATCCTTTTTTCCCAAAGCTCGAAGGTCAGTTAAAAGGGAGAGGGAAGATGATAGGGCCAAAAAGCAGTCTTGCTAATGAAGTAAAGTGGTTATATACCCAAAGGAGGAGGAAGTAGGGTATATATGAGGTGTCAACATATTAGAACACTATAGGAACACTTGTCCATCAATAAGATATCCATCCAAACACTTTATGCATGAATGCATGAGATTATGACACAACTAATTGTTGGATCTCAACCTATTTAGGTCCCCAAACCCATTGGTTTTGGTTGAGACACATCAAGGGGGTCTAAACCAAAGCACCACATACACCTTGGTCGAGACAAAGGTCACCAAGACACCAAAGTCGAAACACAAAAGGATAAACTATCTCGACCCAACACTCCAAGACCCTCATGGTCGAGAAAAAGACACCTAGAGGAGGTGTCCCGATCAAGACACTCACAAGGCACATCCTTGAGGTCAAGACAAGGGTTGCTACACCAAAGCAACAGAACAAGGTCGACACCAACAAAACCCTAGAAACCCTAACATACCACATGATGCCACCTCATCAGTCAAGGTCCCACAAGGAACCCCATAGCATCATTCTCTCTCTTATGATTCTAAGGCACTAATGGCACACTCAATATGTGAAAAAATGCAAGATAACCCCTCAACATGGGTAAATTGCATTTTGGTCCAAAATAAGCAAACATAGCTCAAACGAGACCAAACTTGAAACATAAGTGTGTCACATGATAAAAAAAACACCTCAAAGGATTAGATTAAAGTTCTAAGAATCGTATTAAGCAAGGTAAGGACAAATTAGCATTTAAGCTAGGTCAATGGCCTTACAACCATAAACCACTAACAAGGATTTTGTCCCTAAAATCCCACACAAAAAGAAACAGATACTTCCCAAGTATCACATCCTCAAACTCCCACAAGACATCCTCTATGTCATAGTGATGTCATAAACTCTAACCAACATGATCTACTTTTATCTAAGATCAACACATGATCTACCAAATTTTACACATACTCAACTATCTCTACCGCTACTGGCTATAAAGTCAACTCTATGTCAAGTAACAATTACCTTAACATAGAAACATTGTACGTACCTTGTACAAATCAGGTGAAAACTCTAATTTATGTGCCATATTCTCAACTTGCAACATTATAGGATAAGATTCATAGGCCTGAGGAGTTTAACATATCCTTCTCAAACCTTAGCATGTTTCTTCTAAGGAGATACCCAGAGATACGCCTTGTCTCCCACTTGGGACTACAAGGTCTACCATGCTTCCATTGTGCTACTCTGATCTACTGACTTAACACCAGTTTCACTTATAACTTGTACTAACGATCCATCAATCATGTACACCTCCAACTGTACATTCACCTATCATAAAGAGACTACATGTTTCTCTTATGGCACACTAAAGAGTATAATTGTAACTATTCAAAGGATGATAACAAAGAAGATTTCCTAGTCAATGTTTCAGTAACTTAAACCATTCCTTGATGCTTCACAGAATATTGTATAATTATTTTCCCAAGAAGATCTTACAACTGTATATTTAAATCTTGTCTCCTCACTGACGTCATCCTATATGGTGCATAAACCCCTAATATACAATGTTGGTACTATAGGTTGGGTCCCAGTAACCAGATTGATTTCAAAGTTAATCTTTCTAGAAGGCAAAACACGTTGGAAACTTATCAAAAAACATATCCTCAAACTTACATACAACTGCACCTCTTCGATATTAGGATTCCTCACTTTGGTATCCATCACATGTTCCAAAAACACATCACAACCCTATCTCATCAATTCTCAGCTATTACTATCAGTACCAGACACATCTGAAGAATCTTCCTATCATCTTGGAAGATCCAAGAAATATTGTCATTCACAGACATCACCATCTTGGAACTAAAGTCCAACCAACTGATACTTTTCAAAGTATCCCTCTTAAGGTCACATCAAAACCATGCACATCAAGTGACATAAGACTCACTTGAATGTCACATTCCTAGAAAGAAAGAACACATAGGAAACATACTTCCCAAAAAACCACAACACTTCCTAGGGATTGCTAACAAGGGGAAGGGGTTACCCAACTCTCTTTTATTATTACATAGGTCTACGACTACTCATGCATCATTTTAACATGTTTCATCTTGGTTTCCTTGCCATCAGCATAGGAATTATTAAGATGAACACATATCATTACCCCTTATTAATTAATTGTTCATCATTTTCATGTATATCCCCTTGTGTTACCATGTTTTACAAATTCACATTAAGAGATAGATCATTATTTTTCACATATTATCTATTGAATAGGGATCATCTCCTTTATTTTGTTTCACAAATATTAATAATTCACCTTACACTTTCTCATACATTGGGTTGGTTTGAGATTAACTCAGGTTCCACTTTATTCATTCATTACTTATTCTTATTTATATCCTCCCATCATACTTATCTTAGAAGTTCTCTCTATCATATGTAGATTTTATACCTTAAACGCACCTTATTAGAACAAATTTATCTATCTTTTTCTTTATAAATTTCTTGAAATTACAATTTCAAGAACCTCTCATAGCTTACTTGTGCTCAGGTTCAGGTTTCATGGTGTCTTCTTATCTTTCTCTTTTAATCACCAAACATTTAATGTTTTAAGTATATTATGATGTAGTTTTCATCTTCTTAAGGGTAAGATGGAGGTATAAGCACCATGATTCCTAATGTATTATGATCTTTAGATTGTTTTAAATGATTACTTGATTAGAGTATCAAAGAGATAACAACCTAAGAGTCTCACCTTCTCTTCAGTAATTGAATACCTAGCCAGTGCACTTAAGTACTAAGTTAGGGTAGTATGAACCATATTTTATATCATGTTCTTAACTTAAAAATCATCCTAATCCTAGTATTAGTGTACCTGTAGACTCAGCAAAACTATAGCTCTGATACCACCAAATGTGACACCCATTGTCACACAAAGTGAGATCACTCAGATCAAATTGTAGAATTATCACAAATAGCAAGATTACCACAAAAAAGGGTAAATTAAAACTGATCTCATGATAGGATCTCAAGCTCGATAACCACAATTGAAGCTACAAACTTGTGCCACTTGCATTTCATGTATTGCCAAAAGAAGTTACATAACAATATTCACTAGCTACCTAGCCACAACATGTTACATATGATCACTTGTTCTTGTATACAAACCATGTCTGTAGTATCATGGTGTAAAGCCAAAACACAAATCGATATACAACAATCACAAAATACTCCCAAGGACCTAAGTGCACAACATGTTACATATAATCACTTGTTCTTGTATATAAACCATGTCTATAGTATCATGGCATAAAGCCAAAACACAAATCGATGTACAACATTCAAAAAATACCCCTAAGGACCGAAGTGTATAGGGATAGCACATAAGACTTTATTTCTAGACAGTAAGTTCATATACATGATCCAACAGCTACATCTCCTTTTATTTCCAATCTCAACCGCACAATTTCTATCTCAACCTAGCCATCTAGCTAAAAAGTTGTGGAACCCACGAGGTGAGACCAGACATCATAGCGAGAGATATAACTCTCCGCCAAAATCTATTATAAGCACATTTAGGCTAAACAACAATTTATACTATTAAAAGATAAACAGATTCAACTAACAATATTAGCAAGGCAATTATCACTGTTTCAGCAGTTCAAGTAGCTACAACTGAGCAGTAGATCATCTTACACTTTAAAAAGGGATATGAAAAACATGTGTAACTGTTATGTAATAAATGGTTTAAGAAACACAACAAAGGTATCATCCAATGTTATTTGTATATGACCCTAAGCAATAACACTACACAGTTGTGTTACATCATTAATTATTATGCCATGACGATTTGAGGAGTACCACTCAAATCCAATTGACCACTACTAAGTCGAAATCAGTACCATACAAGATCAATGGAAGAGTTGGACTCCATAATCATCACCAGCACAAATCGGTTAGCTCGATTCTGCAATGCAGTAACATATAGTCATACTGCAAAGACAATAACTTATAGTCGAAGATATAGTTTTGTAAAGACAGTAACTCATAGTCAAATATATGATCATGTAAAACAACTAGCCTGCCTTGGAACATGGCACAACTATATAGAATAGACTCACACATCGTCGTTCTATAATAAAACATCATCTATTTCAACCATTTAAGTATACAAGGAGATATCTCCATTTATACCCCACATATTCAATAATATGCACTCTGAGTTTCCCGTAGGAGTTACTCATTTCACGATCTAGCTAGATATTGACGTTGCAGATGGAGCTATGGTACATGGAAACTACATGATTAAGGTTTCACTTTATTAGTTATACCAATTGGGTGAATCAAGGCTCCATCATACAAGTTTACATATAAAACCCTAATTCAATCTACAAGGATAACTATGAAACAACTTCAAAAGATATAAAACTTATAAGGTGTGATCTTGTCACATCATCTTAGGGCAACAATGTCTCATTGCCTTAAATAAGGCCATTAACATCACCACTTGTTAACACGGCCATATCAGTCTGTTTATTATTATCACATCACTAGAGGATATAATCTCAAACTAGGCATCCAGACTTTACTATGTCATAAGACCAATCACATTATTCTTGTAACTTGTTATTATCTCATCATGCCTCATCAGGCATATAAGCTTCATCTGTATTGCAACACATATATACCATAGCAGGCATTACCTATGATAACCATCACCTGATGCCTCATCAGGCATATAAGCATTACCTGGGTCATATCACATATACACCATAGCAATCATTATCTATGATAATCATCTCACCTAGAAAATCAACATTATACAAATAGAGAGAGAATACTCATTGTTATCTCATCATATTAAACACTTTAAGCAATGTAAGAAAAGCATCATTGTCATCTCAATTTAGGGTTAGGGATTCATGATTAACCACATAGGGTTTCATTACATTATTTATTTACCAATCCTTAATTTCATTACCTCCCACAGTTTGGAGTGTATTAGGGTTAAGCACTAGATACTATAACTAAGTGTGAACATTCACATATTAACCATTCTAGTGCACCTGATCAAGGCTCATGGCCATCATCTAGTATCATCTAATCATCTTCATATCATTTACAAGCTATGATTCTTAGTTAACCTACAAGATTAGAACAATAAGAGTAAGAGAGAGAGAGTACAATCACATGTTATTCATCCATGTACATTCACAAAGTACAAAATGCCCTAGGATTAGGATTAGGGTTAGGTCTCACTCACATAGCCGTTTAGAGATTACATCATGATAGTAGCACCAAACCCTAATTGAGTCAGTTCCCACTTTCTTGGTACTAATTTAGGGTTGAACATCATTAATTGAACAAGGTTAGATCATTATGTCATCAACACTAAATATCACCTTCATATAAATGTGTATGTGTAACACTTCATGATGTCATGCATGTGTTACGACCAAGCAACATAGTGGGTGTCTCGTTGACCTTCAACGTAGGTGTCACGACCACAACAACTAAGTGTCTCGACCACCATTCAACATGGTGTCTCGACCATTGTCTTAACCACCAACTCACATGGTGTCTCGACTATCTCTAAAGGATAGCATCTCGACCGAAACAAAAGTATGTGTCTCGACCTCTACAGGACATGGTGTCCCGACCTACCATCAACATGGTGTCCATATGTTATAATCACTATCATGGGTCACAACCAATATATAGTTAAGTTTCAACCTCCAACAGAAGTACATAATCACAACCAAGATCAGACTATGTGTGTCAACCAAACAAGATCATGTCTCGACTAAGGAAAATCAAAGGTGTCTCAACCACATCATGACAAAGCATGTCTGGACCCAAAGCTAAGTATGATGTCTCAACCTCAACAAAACAAAGTATGGGTGTCTCGACCTCAACTGATTAAGAGGCACCTCTCTCTCGACCCAAAATAGAAACCTAAACATTAAGAATACCAAGAGTTACTATGTTCAAAACTTAGGAATCAAGATCATTCAAACCCTAGAACAAGTCACCATGAAGGTTATCAAACCAAACAAGTTAAGAGATAGGGAGATAGAGAGAGAGTTGAACTTCAACACATATGAGAAATCATACATAAGTCTACGAACAACATGATAACTGAAACTTAGCACAATGTATTTAAACCAAAGCTTATGATGCATATAAGATCATCCCCTCAAGAACACTTTCAAGAACTGAGCATATGGATTTAGGGTTTATAAAGAGAGCATCCTACATGAGAATGGTACAAAATCATAACCCTAAAATATTAAGGACTCATTTACCATCTTAACCATCATGTTAAATAAAACCAAGTATTGCAATACTATATTATCATCACATCCTCCTTCTCTAAAAAAAAGCATAGTTGTCGACCACTAACCAAACATATTAGACTAAAACATAGGTGTACTGACCACCAAGGTGAAACCACCATAAGAACACATAACCATCCTCAAATTAGGGATGAACCATAACCTAAATAGTTGGTCATCACCAAGGGATACTCATCAAAACCAAAAAGGACAACTCCATACACAGATGATCACCAAAATCCCTTAAACACATATGATAAAATCTCCATAAAAAAGTCTTTTTAAGAGAAATAATTTCTTATATTCAACATATGCAAATAGCACCAAAACCCATGTTACACTAAGCTACCTGAATCCCCATTTGTAGGGAAAGAAATTATGAATCAAGAATAAGAGAACTTATCCAACTATTTATTCATCTCAAAAGCATCGAGCTCAAGAAGATTAGGGTTTAGGATTAAAAGCAAATTTCATAAAATTATCACCACAGATCAAACCCTAAATCATGTTAATCCTTCTTAGAGAGAGGAAAGTTATATAACCCGCCTTTTGTGGTGATTCAAGGAAAGATGCCCCAACTTTATTAGCACTTCGGCCACAAAATTGCCTCAAAAGAAAAGAGCACCATGGTTAAGAGGTAGCTCAAGAAAGAGGACAAGAAACACTACGCCTAACTAAAGGAAAAAGAGAGAAAAGAGAAGAAAACATCTTCCCACTAGTTACCACCATGGTAAAACCACAGTCTAAGGGCCTTTTTGAAGAGGATTTTCTCTCAAGAGGACCAATAGGGTAGAACCCTAGTCTACGACCAAGAAAGAGGAGGAAGAAGATGGGATTTCATGGGGAAAACATGATCAAGAAGGTAGAACCACTTACCAAGTGAATAATAACCAAGAATCACCAACACAAGAGACAATCTTGCACAAATCCTTCCTCAATCAAGGTTGGTTGGACACCATAGCTTTAGGATCATATCTCCTTTGCTCCCAAAGCTCCAAGGTTGGTTACAAGGGAGAGGGAAGAAGATAGGGCCGAAAAGGGGGATTTATAATGAAGGAAAGGGTTTATATACCCAAAGGAGGAGGGAAGTAGGGTATATGTGATGTGTCAACATATTAGAACACTAAAGGAACACTTGTCCATCAATAAGATAGCAATGCAAACACTTTATGCTTGCATACATGATATGGTGATACAACCAATGTTAGGCCTCGACCTCTTTAGTTCCTGAAACCCATTGGTCTCGATCGAGACACATAAAGGGGGTCGAAACCAAAGCACCACACACACCTTGGTAGAAACAAAGGTCACCAAGGAAACCAAGTTCAAAACACAAAAGGGCAAATTGTCTCGACCCAACACTCAAAGACCCTCATGATTGAGATAAAGGTACCAAGAGGAGCGTCTCGATCAAGAAACTCACAAGGCACATCCTTAAGGTTGAGACACCTATAGGTGTTACAGTTGTAACACCATGTTACATGATTAAGGTCGATACACACACATGCATGCACATGGTCGCTACATAGGGCAGGTCACTACACAAACTACTTGGTCGAGACAAAGGTCACGAAGACACCAAGGTCAAAACACAAAAGGGAAAATTGTCTTGACCCATCACTCGAAGACCCTCATGATTGAGACAAAGGTACTAAGAGGAGTGTCTCAGTTAATAAAATCACAAGGCACATCCTTAAGGTCGAGACATGGGTTGCTACACCCAAGCAACACAACAAGGTCGACACCAACTAAGCCCTAGAAACCCTAACATACCACATGATGCCACCTCACCAATCAAGGTCACACACGGAGCCCTATAGCATCATTCTCTCTCTTATGATGCTAAGGAACTAAGGTCACACTCAACATGTGACAAACTTCAATATAACCCCTCAACTTGGGTAAATTGCATTTTGGTCCAAAACAAGCAAACATAGCTCAAACACTATTCAAACAGGACCAAACTTGAAACATAAGTGAGTCACAATGTAAAAAAACACCTCAAAGGATTAGATTAAAGTTATAAGAATCTTATTAAGCAAGTTAAGCACACATTTTCAATTAAGCTAGGTTAGGGGCCTTACATAATCTAGATGTATTGATATATGATATATGATTATGGCACCTAATATCACTAATGTATCATGAATGTCACCATATGTATATCCCTCCCTAAGTGTGCACACACATAATGGAATCCACAACTCTTGCACTTAAGGAGGCCTTACATAAAACTAGAATTCATAACAATAATATAATCAATCACACAAACTTATATCTTAAACATTCTCATAATTGTTCTTACAAAAAGGAAATGAACGTCTGACATGGATAAATGAGAAGTCTATATCTAACAAATTGATACCAAGTGTCTTATTCTTAAATATTAAAGACAATAAAAATTGAATTTATAGAATTGGGGATCATCTTATAGTTGCAACCCCACCAAATTTTATCTCTCTCTCTTTGTGTTATGAGTCTCTGGCTGCTGCTACTATTCCTACTCCTCACCTATAGGCATCGCATCCCCAACCATGCATCGAAAAAATGTTCATTAGAGTAAGTGGCATGAGTATTTTAATATATATACAAATTGAAGTAAAAAGATACTACAAAATATCTTAAACATTAAATACATGGAACTAACTTCAAAATATATAGAAAATCTTAAAGATGAATGCATACTCTTTATTTTACTCTTAATTGTTTGTTTTTATGTATCTTAAACTAGAGATTTGTGCTCTGGTACATGAGTCTCATGACCTACACAATGGTGCATATGTCACATAACATGAACATAGGGTATGGTATATGCATCGAAATTGACTTGCACTTTGGTTCATGGGCCTCATGTGACTTGCACAAAGGGCATGGCTCATGTCTCTATTACATTGGCCTACACTAGGGTGCATGGGCCACGTGATTTGGACACAGGGCCTCATTCGTGTTTCTTGAGTTGACCTTCACTAAGGGCATGGGTCTAACTCCATAATAATATGTCATCTTACTGAATCTAATTGTAACATAAATCTTATAGCATTCTATTCTCATATTCTTATCATGACTAAAATCATGAATATTAGTAAAATCTTATCTTAAAACTTAATCATGACTTACTAAATAAATCTTATAATATTATCATGAACTCGATTCTTAATACATTCTGATCTTAATAGAATATCTATCTTGAAAACCGGATCATGTATTAATATGTTCAAAAATTATATTCTTATAATGTACTTAACTCTTAGATCTTAATCATTCTAAGAAATCTTTATAACTTTGTAGTTTTCAGATCTCATTCTATAGAATAAATCCTAGTTGTGTAATTTCACTTGAGATATTGAGTATATGTGAGAACACAATCATGAAGGTATCAAAATCTTAGTTGCATATCTTAATTTAAAATATTGAAACATTGAAACACATAAATCATAATGTCTTATCTAGAAACATATAAATATACTAAGATTGATAAGTATGATAATCATGTGCATGTACCACTTACCTAATCCTATAACAGTATTGCTCTTATGAAATCATAAATTTGCCCTCATCATGAAAATAAAACCTGAAACCCGATTGAGGGCATTAAAATAAAATGACATGTTGGAACCTTGCTCAAGAAGACGAGCATCAACTCCTGGATATTGTGATATCTGTGATTGATTTTAGGATCAAGGGGAGATCATGAACATATGGACAATACTCTGACATCACCTTGCATTGATGAAAGTGGTGACCCCTCGCACGAGGTCAACCGACAGCCTGAGTGGCAAACGTGACTTGCCAGGAAAACTAGGAAAATAGAGGATCTTTGAGAGGAATAAAGTTGAGGAGGAAGAGGAAATATATGCTCTTAGAACCAACCAGAAATGAATGTCAAGTCAACCCAAAGTCAATCAACAAGTTGCTTGATCAAAACCGGTAGAAACTCCATGGTTGTCATCAAGTATGTAGCATAACTATAATAGAAGATGAGGTTTTGGGATTAACCACAAATGATGATTGGGGGAGGGGTAAGTATACTTTGGATGACTTTCTAGGAGCTATAGGTGTTGTTCCCACTAACTACGAGTGACCAAAGGTCCTTGTCAGTGAAGCTTCACATCAATCTGGGTACAGTTCATCAGGGAACCACCTTTGTGAAAATCGAGTCAAGCAAAGACCAATGTTGGTTAGAAATGACCCAGAGATGATCTAAGCACACGTAATTGGATAGAAAAGGTGAAAAGGTTGGGAACATCAAAGAGGTCCAACAATGTAAGATGAAATTGGGAGAGGGGGATCAGGTGCAAAAAGGTTCAATTGGAGATGAAGGAAGATTGAAGGATCTCCAACTAGGCTTTACCAACGCTCAAAAAGCTATTGGAATTACTCACGGGTCATCTGTAGTAAAGGTAAGGGAGAGATCTCTATGGAAATTTGGGTGTTTTTCATAGGGTGTTTTCTATAGTTCATGTGAGGGTCTAAAAGGAGCATAAAGGGGTCCTAAATTCAATGGGAGTCTTAATTCCTAAGAAGATTGAACATATCCTGAGAGAGGCAGTGTAGATCAGAGTCCAATTTATAGGAGTTCATGTTTCCCATTGGACTCTCACCATCGCAAAGAAGAAGGTGATGGGTTGTCCCTCGAATCCCCATGTGACATTTGGGTGCGAGTACATTTTTACTAAGTCAATGCTACATCCGTGTGACACATGCGTGATAGTCCGATTAATAAACACCAATATTGGACTTAGGTCAACCAGTTTAATAAACCTTATTATTAAGATAGCCAGGAAAAAAGATGTTTTATACCCCTTTATTTTTAGAATCAACTAGTATATCTAGGATTACCTAAAGTTAACAAAATTAAGTGTGTTAGCTAATTATACTATAAGGAACATAGATCTCCAATTAGATTTTAGATCTAAGATAGGAATCATCTGATTTATAACATTTGGTACTTCAAACAAATAATGCTTAACATTCATTAAAAAGGGAATTATATTACCAAAAATTGAGGGAAGTCCTAATATCTGAGAAATGATTGATATACCAAACTAGGGAACATATTAGGCACATTAGTGGGGTCAAATACTATTTAAAGCCTAACTAGTCATCATGGCATAATTAGGTCTAGATATTCTACATAATTTGATCATGAAGAAAAGCAAGATAACATCAACATATTCATGGGTTTCTCTAGGGTTTGATATCATTATAAGAAACTAAATTTGTACTTAGCGTTATCAGTCACATTTATTCTAAACTGAGATTCTAGGGATGTTACAATGTACATTCTAGTTTTACAAGATCACAAATTAGGATTTAGACCAACATAATCCCTAACTGTCAAATACACCTTATCAACTTGGCTGAAATCTAAGATTAGGTTCCACACATCCAACATATCATCTTTCTAGGGTTCACTTGTCCAAAGCATGGTTAGGGTCACTTGTATCCAAGGTTAGGGTTACACTAGATTTATTCATGTGTTTGTTCATTAGGGTACAAATATATGTACTAAGGTATATCTCTAACCTTGTTTGGAAATATTAAATATCCAAGCACACTAATTTCTTAATCATGTAATTACAGTGACTCCACACCTCAAAAGGATTTTATCCTTGAAATATGCATGTCTACATACTATCAAGCACTACCCTTCACCCATGACAAGGCTTTACCTAATAAGTCAAACAAAACTAGAGGTACAAGGACGATACAAACTAATATATATGTACCTACTTCATCTTCTACTCTTCATCAATATGCACCATCAAAGGAATTGAGATGTCCAACATGGATCTCTTTACATATATCAACTTACTACATCTCCATCATCCTCATCACGTAGTTATACTATTAAGTTAGATCTCATAGACTTGAAACATACACATGAGTGCCACTCTTATACCTTAGGGAAACGACATATGATATCCAGTCTAAAGAAGGTTACCCTACTCAAGATTCTCATTAGATTCTATATAATTCTCTCATGGTTAGCATAGGTATGATATAAGGTAAAGCATCTCATCTATAGATTTTCTAAATAGGGTGAAGCTCCTATTATGAATTTATGGGAGAGATGAAACCTTAGAGAGATAAGATTGAAATAGTCTTCTTTGGATCTAACCATACTTATAAGGAGTGGGACCCAATAGGTGAGCCACTCTCTTACTCGAGGGAACAACAGAAAACCTTCCAATGACAAATTTGATAATAATTTATTGCAAGGATGATGAAAAAAGTATGGAATGTATCATTTATGCAAAAATGTACCAGCAGAAAATAAAAGCAAACTATCACTGTTATCATATCTATCATAGTTTTTTTACCACATAGGGTAAATACAAAACAAGGAAACTAAATTATAACTAAGATGTTGTACAGGGCAACCTGGATACTCCAATCTATCTCCAAGAAAATATTAGTCTTATGCTATCTATAGCCAGATCTATGGTGAAATCTTCTTCACATAAGGGGTTGAGAGCACCCCCCCCCACAAGAGAAGACTGGGTGACAATTTATTGGAAAAATCTGGTATCTTCTTAAATAGGGATTGGATAACAAAAAAAGTATGAAGTATATCAAAACTAAAGTAACATGGTTCCCAATGAAGAGGGAGGCATATCATCCAAATGGTAATCAAAAGAAATTTTCATATAGTATGATGAAAAGATTATAAGAAATAACAAGTGCAATAATAAATTTCTTGCCTTAATAATTATAGAGAACAATAATGTAAATCCATCCAACAAAATCAATTAATTAGTTGTATGTAGATTATCTCCTAGACTATAATCATCTAAAAGTGCAGACATACCATTTAAACATTGTGTCTAGGAAGGAGGTGAGAGAACTTGCAGTTCTCTATATAATGTTATATATATACCAGGTGATAGTAAATGGGGCTTAAGTGAGAGCACCAAGATCTCATATATAGGAAAAGTTATACAATGGGAACCAACCCCACAACATAAATGCTTTAATAGGGAGGTAAGATAAGTTTAGTCCAAGCACTACATAAATTTACAGTTTCCATTATTGAATGGAACAATAAAGCATGCAGTAAGAGTTGGAATTGAATATGTATAATAAGATGAAAGAAAATAGTTCCAATTTGAACTTCCAATAGTATATCAGATAAATGTTGGTGTATTGAACCCAATCGTGTCAAACATGTAACCAAGTGACATATAAAACAATATGCAACAATCAAGTCAAAGGTAGATAGAAAATATAAACAATTGTCCAATATGACTCATAAAGAGAAGTGGCATACCTCAAATTGAGTATCAACATGGAAAAGTCAACCCCTAAGTACATGTAGGGTACCTCTCACCTATTATCATATTAAATATGTATGTAGTTAATCAATTAATTAGAAAACTAGAAACCCCAAATTAGCAACTCTCATTAAAGTTGGATTTAGGGCCTGGTTTGTTTTTATATAGGTAATCAATATCTTTTTGAATCCAACTACTATTCATTTGTATTTTTATTATGAGTAAATAATTAATTATTAGTTGTCTAATATTACATTATTTACTAAAATATGAAAACAAAATATCTAGAAAGCTACCAATATACCATGCATATGATTTTAGGATCATGTGAGTGATCGAGCATATTGGTTCATTGGCAAATATCAATAAGAAACACAAACTAAATCCAATTAGAAATGTAATAAGACGGGAAAGCCCATAATAGCATGTCAAGAATTAAATCAAAACAGGGGCATATGTGTTAGAGGCCAAGAAATCCTCTTCTTCCCCTCAATGAACTAGACCAAGACCCACCATGATAGCGATAGCTTTGATCAAACCAACATGGAAGGGAGGCATTCCTTGAGACATAACACTTCCTTGGATTTTGTCACCTCCCATTGAAACCATAGACCCAAAGAGGAGCCAGTGAGGTACATAGAAGATCACTCATGTTCCTCTGTCATGATTCTCCCAATGGAAGAACACTCAATGAGAATGAATGAGATAATAACATACAAATAGAGGCTTTTAAATAAACTAAAATAACAACATGAGACAAGAACGATCTCTAAAAAAAATGACAATAAGGTCCACAAAATTTATTGATGCAATAGAAGGAAAAATAGAGTAGGAAAGCTCAATACTGATAAAGCACACACAATGAGAATCACTTGACCGCTCATCGAAAATAGGGAGCCTGAACCTTTAGGAACATAATTGTGGATGTCTGAGATAATACAGCCATCGAGGAAGCCAAGCTCACCTTGCCTCTATCAATCACCCATTTGGGGTAGGGTAGAACAACTAGGAATTTAATAGGGTCACAAAGTACTAGTATAAGATAGAAGGAGTGCCAATGATACTTATAGAGAGTCTAATTGAACTGGTATGGCTAGAGTTGATGAGTTAATCTCACTATGGTCTGAGAGGAGATGACGGTCCGCAACACCAACCCAAGAAATATCAGGAGAAATTGGTTGCGAGATATGGTGTAAGGAGGTTTTGCAAAGGTTTTTCAACTAGAAGCTACATGTAGTGCTCGTCATTGTGGAATCTGTAATTTTAGAGAGGAGGGTGATGAGATAGCCATTGGGATTTCTTCCATGATAGGATTTGGATTTTACAAATGGGTTTTCTAGATTTGGATAGATTTTATGAATTTTTTGGGATAGAATCCTAGTAAAATTTGATGTGTTTTTGTGGGAAGCAAGGAGAAGGGATCGCAAAGTTGAAAGGAGTCCATGAGTTTTTGGACTCTAAGAAGAAAAAAAACCAAAAGGGTGTGATGTTGATCAAACAACTAATAAAGATCTGGAGAAAATACAACTCATGAACCAGCGTGACGAGCAGACACATAGAAAGATCAAGAAAATGGCGATTAAACCTAAATTTTCAATTAATATTGAGATTATCTTCCAATTAATATGAAGGACCCAGGTTCGAACCTCATTGAAGGCACTTTGCAAATCCACACTAATTTGGCATGGAAGGGGAGTGACTAAACCACACTCTCTCATGCTTTGAGAGTTTACCATGTCGGGTTTGCCCGGGGTGGGTTCTCTCGGTCATAAAAAAAAAGTATCTTCTCTATTAAATGGAATAGCTATGATTATCTAATTAAGTTGAAATTTTACTTCTGGACTAATGAGGACCCAAAGAAATTGATTTTGATCTTATATTTAGGTTTTAGGATCATCTTATATGAGTTACAATACAATCAGGGTTTAACTCACTTATGCGTATTATTTATTATATATCACATTAATTATCAATATCTTAGATTTAGAGTCCAATTATCATCATCTTAGCATCGTGCATGTTACGTGATATTATCATATATGAATTATGATATTTTACTCATTAATTCCATTACTTTCATTAATTTAAACATTAACTCAAATAATGGCACACTAAATACTTCCACTTACATTGAACATCCATTTGTTGTCACAGTATATTTATTAGTCACATTATTGTTCATATGAATCATTCTCTTATACTTATTAACATTAGATTATAAATTATGCACATCTATTCATTATATGTGTATTAGTGAACAAGGTGACACATATTACATATTAATGAACTAATTTACATATGAAATCATGATAGGTGATTAGGTCCAATCCATGTGTATTAATATATGATATATTATTATGGACCCTAATGTTACTAATGTATCATGAATTTCACCAAGGGTGTACATGGTCGGGTTAGAAGACTGCAACCTAGGGTTTAAGCCAACATAATCCCTAAACATCACATACACCTTATTAGATGAGATCCAATATTAGGTTCAATACATCTAAATCATGATCTTTCAAGGGTTCACTTATCCAAAGCATAGTTAGGGTCACATGTCTCCAATGTTAGGTTTACATTATAGTTATTCATATTGTGTGTATGTTAATTAGGATACAAATATGTGTACCAAGTTATATGTTACATCCACATCCCAAGCTTGCCACTAATCATGAGATTAGGGCATAAATTTGAGGATTTAAACATAATTTTAATCACCCTTTTTTTCTTTAATTTCAAACTCCTTGTTTATGCACATTCAATCACATAATCTAAATACTCAATCCAATTTTAAACTTGACTACACTAATCTAATTTCAACAATAAAGATACATATTTAAACATTCATTATGTTCCTCTGACTTCTATGTACATACAACATGATAGTCATATACATTCTCTCTTATTAAGGAAACAAATATACACATCATCATTTACAACTCTCTCACTTCTATACAATGACCTAGAGTGATAAGGACCGAAAAACTTAACTAATAGCATACTTAACTCATGTGACAGATCTACTCTGATGCAATGACATCTTCAATCCATGAGTTATGCTTAAAAAATTATGAGTAGAGGGGAGAGACTACTTTCTTAGTGAATGAGTACTTTAAAGAAATAGTTTAAAGCACTTATATAATTATAGATATATTATTAAGCAACTGATATCAATTATAACAATAGTAAGATTTAAAGAAACTAATCATTCACAAACATAAATATGGTAGGATACTCTAGATATCTACAAGAGTGAATCAACATATGAACATGCTTGATGAATCACAAAGAGAACTAATAGTTCATAAACATCTAAAGAATAATTGAACAACTGCACACACTTGGTTAACCTCTCATTCATCCTATTATGCCCTAAACCCACATGAGGAGTACCACAACATGTGAAAGAATTGCAGCAAGCTATGATCTTACTGTATAAGTTTTAGAAGCATGCCCAGGTTCCTAAGCCTATCTCTCGACTATGATGCCATCTACAATGTGCCTTTACACGTCTACCTCTCGGCAGCTAATGGGAGCGGTCGAATATCTCAGACACTACCTTTCAACCTGGGTACTCAGGCGATGAGTCAAAGACCTCAACCTTATTATGCATTAGTAGACCTACAAATCACTTGTCACTAAAACATGTAACATAGGTACTACTAACGTCCCTGGTTGGTGTTGGATAGCACACAACTATATGGAGTCTTACCTACTGGTCAAGACCCCCACACCCTATTGGTCTGCTTTGGCTTACCTCGATCTGGACTACCTCCAGTTGGAAAACTATTTCCTCACCACAGTGAAGGCCTCATCCTATGAGGATACCACAGTATCCATGGCATACAAATGTATAATTCACTCTTTAAATTCATGATTCAATCATCACATCAACATATCTTAGTTTAGCTTTGTAAACAGTTCATTTCATAGATCATCTAATAATATTTACCATAAATTGAACTATTAAGCATCTCCACTTCTCATAATGAGAAACATTGATATCACAATACTTGATTCACTGAACTCCCTATCCTTAGGGTTTCATTTACCTCATTCACTTATCACATGACTCATGTAAGGATTTAATGCCTCATAAACATTCACGAAATAAAGACTGCTTTCAGCAATTCATATACAATCAACATATGTATGAAACTCTGGAATTGAGCTGAATTTAGGTTTCCAAACCATTCACTAATATATCATGCATCAAGAATAAAATTGATTATATAAAGTATATGATGTCAAGATAAGAACTTCAAATGGATTTCAAAATATCTATTTGCAAATTTCCAACTTTCCACTCATCTAGGGTTTCACCCTCTTTACTCAAATATCAAGCAAAAACTGATGACATCACATGAAATCCGAGATAGCATCTGACATATATGTACTACACATTTATATAAACAATTATTCATAAACAATGGGATTCATATAGACAAATTACTTTACTTAATTACACAACAATTTTAAGCATAGCTGAAAATCTTAAATTTTAGTTTCTTCTTATAACATCTGCAATTACACAGAGAATTATGTGAAAAACCTAATATTCTCTCTCTTTGATTAAAATTTCTATCTCTCTATTATGACCCATTTTTCTAAATTGGATATCAATTTCAAGGTTTGAGTGTTTTGACACTCCCATTTGGTTACATCAATGCTCAATTTCACAATGTGTACATTTAATTTGCTCTTCTTTTCTAAGTTTTTTTAATGAATCACCATTTTGTAACCAAATTGAACCTAATTTATATGACTATCTTACTCTACAATATATTTCATGAGATTAATAAATCAATTACAAATCCAAGGGAACAAAAATCACCTCGATCCGACCTTCGATGCTCTAGATATGAACTTGCAAAGGTGCCCCATATTTTCCTTATTTTGTCTCTTTTTCTCCCTGGTTACCTATCTTGGTCCGGCCTATGGCCTTTTTGGGATGGCCAGTGGCACACGGCCCAGCCGCTAGTCCCCTCTTCCCCTTCCACTTTGGGAAAGAAATGCAAGATTGGAAGCTCTACCTTCCCCCTGTAGCCAAATCGGGCAATGCAGGGAGGCGCATGATGGTTGGGATCTAACCCTAGCACCTGCTCAATATATATAACCTACCCCATATAACCTAGTCCATCTCCATCTTTACCTCCTCCATCATCTTTCTTCCATAGTTCACCCCCTACTTTGGTTTTTCCAACATTGCTAGTCTGCTAAGCCGGCGGCTAGGACAGGCAGCAACAACCTCGCCCCATCACTGATGCCAAGCATCAAGGTTATGATTGGCGGCTGGGGTACCATAGCTCAGCCACCGCTCAAACACTGCCTGTTCAGGGCTTGCTGCTGGCTCAATGGTGCTCAAGAGTTGGAGCCACAAACACCCTATTCATCCTATGTTATGCTGCCAAGGATAAAGGAATCGCATGTAGCTAGCGGCCCTGAAGAACAAGGTTGACCATCTGATTCACAAACAACGAGGCAGATGGAGCAGCATTGACGCCAACCGCGATCGTCGTCATTGTGTTTGGAATGGTGGGTGCCGATTGTAGACTACACACACACCAATGTTGGGGTGTTTGGGGATGACCACAAGATCGGAATCCAAGGGTATTGATTGTGAAATAAATGGTGGTAACATCGTGTACTCGGTTGAATATAGTTTTCAATGCAATTTTTAAAAAATACATAACTCTTAGCTCCCACACCCAAAGTATGTGCTATTATATATCAAATTGATTCTTTCGAAAATATATATGCAATGGATTAGGTTTTTGGGTCTAATTCCATAATTTGTTCCCTGTTGACTCAAAAGATGCCTACTTTAATCATTTGGAGTATAGTTGATGTATGGTTTTGATGCAAACTTGTATCTTGGTTACTCAATCTACCCCTTGATCCTTAAATCAATATCTTTTATGTATCATTGAACTTAATGAAGGTCCTACTATCCCTATTTCACAGAAATGACTCCTTTTTGTACATATGTGACCATATTGGACTATAATGATGTACATTGCTCTTCTGATGCTAACCTTGCTTTCTAATGACTCCAAATCTTAACCAATCATGAGATCAGTAATTTTATGCTTTTAGAACACCTGGTAAACCTTATAACCTTCCTTGTACTCTTGATGACATAAGTATGCTATTATGATAATTGCATGTATGGTTAAATGTTGGTACCCCATGTTGGTGGTTTGATGCCTAGACCCTAGTGGACATCACCCTACTTTGAATGTGTTTCCTATGTTCTTTTCTTACTGATCTAAAACCATCCCTTATGATTGGCTCTTCTTCCTTAATGATACTTGATCTCAGTTGCCCTATTTTGAGTCTTTTGACCTAGTTATGTATATAGGGGACCTAAACCTTGAAAAGATCACATAGAGTGTGCATGGAACTTCGGAGTGACATGAAAATTGAACCACACCCCCTTGATGACCTCTAGATTAATAAAAGATCATCTAATGTACTAATAACTATGAACCTAACTTGGCCAAAACCCTAAAATGCATGTAGTTTGAGTTAATGATGAGAAACTAATGCATGTATAAAATCTTGTTGTTAATCAGGTTTGGCATGTGGCTAGATGATGAAGGATAAGTTAGGTTATGAATCTCTGAATCGGGTATGGGCCTTATCTAGTATATGAATATTGCTTTCTTTCTTGAAAATACATGTATTGTATGCTTGTTTGTTTACTTGCTCAAATATTGCCATGTAGTATCGGTATGTCGTACTCGATGTTTGCCTCATCAGTTTTATAACTTGAACACACACACATATATATATAACTCCATTATACAATTGTTGAAATAGGGTTAGCACTTGGCGATGGCCTTGAGGTCCCTCTCATATAAAAGGGTTAGCTCATCTTGAGCACCCTTATGGACCCTTTTGATGAGAAGTTGGTCAAAGGCCTTATAAATACTTGATAATGTTGGTATAATGGAGTGAAATGATATAAAATATGGTTTTGCATTTTTTTAAGCAGATAACGTTTTTATCCTTGTTTGTTTAATCTTGAAATCATTTCAAATTATGCAAAGCTTATACATATATATGTATCTTTCTGCCCGATACTCAACACCTTGTGTGTTGACCCATTACCCATATTTTGTTTTTAGTTTCATAGATGGCTAGAAGTGATGTGCTTGGTGAGCTATGTTAGGTGTACTTGTTGTAGGATCCCTAGTATAAATGAACAATTTTGTAAAACTATACTTTTAAATATGTAAGTGAAAGCTTGTAATAAAAGGATGTTTCTTAGTAATATTGTTGAATGTTGAGATATTGTTGGTGCCTTTATCTTGTTACATGTTCATGTATGCTAAGCATTTCACACTTTCGCATGTTGTCTTTGGTATTTGTTTGGTTCATTATACTGGGATTTTGGTTCCATGACAAATGGTATCAGAGCATGAATAATAACTACACCAAACATTGCTCACATGAAACACAAACTAAACTCACCTTACATCTCAACCTTAGAAACTTACGAGATGTCCTTTGTGGGCTAGGTTGACTTAGCCTCTATGTTAGAACCTAGATGTTCTAGAACTAGGTGTATACTTGTGTAATTTACCTTCCTAGAAATATGCTTGTGACATGTGCTTAGGATATCTACATAGGTGTGCACTATGTTATTGCTAGTTCTCTAGGTGTCGTGGTACTAGACTGCCTAATGAGTGTGGTAACTCATTTTGGTTTTGGTTTTGTCCTCATGGAGTGTGGTGGTTTTCGTCACATGTTTACATGTTGGAGAAAACATATTTCAAGTATTAGTAAATGTACATATGAAAATGTTACCACACGTAGAAAGGAAGTGAGTGTCCATATAACCTAAGAGAAAGAGATGTAACATCAAGTCTAGATGAGTGAGTTTAGATTATTAGTGATAGTTTCTAGAGTTTTCTAGAGACATCGTAAAGGTTAGTCTAGTAGTAGCCTAGATAACCTAAGATGATGATGATGATGATAATGACAATGATGTTAATGTTGATCTCAATGTTGATGTTGATATGACCCATGTTTGTCCTTGAGAAGGTCAAGTATGTTTGATAATATGAGATGATTTTGACCATGCAATCCTAGTTAAACCTAGAACCTTGTATGATACAAATGACTTGGTCAATGTGCTAAACATAGCTGGTGGGTTGGCATGTGTGTTTGTGACTAGTCGTGTACATGTTGAGATATGATACGTGACATCCGGGTGAGACCAACACGGGCCTTGATCTCTTTAAAAAGAAGGACCTCTAGCATGGGACATATGAAAAGGGTGACCTCTCGATATGAGTTGACCCACCATGAGAGAAGGTTACAGTACCTAAACTTCAAAATATGAGAAATGTTGAAAAATATATATGATGAAATACATGGTCATGAGTCCCTAGCTAGAATACTTCTAAGTATATGAGTTAAGTCACCTAGTTGTACTCCCTTGATAAAGTTGAACCCTAGATATCCTTTGAAAAAAATTTAACCCTAGAGAAAGAGGCATTTAAATATATGATGCTTGCTATATAGGTGAGGGAGATGTCCCAAGATCCTAAGATGATATACATGATGTATGATATCCATGATGAGCCTCATACTCAGGTTAGTGGTTTGATGTAAAGGAATCTAGTGGTTGCCCTCATTTGGTATGTTGGGTAAAAGCTTGGTATGGGTAAATGTCAGGGGTTAGCATGTTTTTCCTTGACATATATATGTCTTACCTTGAGTGGCTTAAGCTTGTGGAGCTCTTTCTAGATACAAGTGAGAAAGTTACAAAACCTAGACATTAATGATAATGTTGTTCCTCAAAGGATGCTTGATACAAGAAATATCTCACTTACACTAAAACTTGATATATGTACAATAAGTCACTTCTACGGATCTAATATGAAACCATACCATACATGAAAGATATAGCTTTGAAATCATGAAATTGATATGATGATGTCTTAAGATCCTAGCATGAATAATCAGGGGTAACATGCCTAATCTCATATCTAATGAAATAAATGATTAATTCGATATGATTATTCTCTTGGGGTGATAGATCGAATAAACAAGATGAATAAATTACCTAATTTCAAATCCAAAATGTGAAATTGATGAACATGATTTGGGAAAGTTGGTAAAACTTTGGGGAGAAACTTAAGCATGCATGAAATCTAGTATAAAGATGAAATACGCATTCGATGATAGTCTCGTTTGAAAGTCATGAATGTTAATGTGTTCACTTGAGAATTGATAACATAGATTTTGATAATACACCTTGGTCTCATATAATAATATGAACAAAAACCCTAGTGCAAGGATATTAAGGGATGGGAAAACCCTAATGCCCTGATGATGTCATAATATGATAAAACGCCAAGAGACATGTATGATTGGGATAAGTGCACCCTCAATGATGATAAATTTTGTGAACACCCCATTATGGGAGATGTTTTGAAAACCTATGAGATGATTAATGGAAGATGACGAATGTTGACTTTGACTTTTGCCTATGGTCTTGGATGAATTTTGAGGATGAAATTTCTTTTAAGGAGGGAAGTATGTGACAACCCTAATTTTCTCTCTCTTTGATTAATCTCTATCTATCTCTATGATGATCCATTTTTCTAGTTTGGATATCAATTTCATGGTTTGAGTGTTGTGACACTCCCATTTGGTTACATCAATGCTCAATTTCGCAATGTGTACATTTAATTTTCTCTTCTTGTCTAAGTTTCTTTTTTAATGAATCACCATTTTGTAATCGAATTGAACCTGATTTATATGACCATATTACTCTACAATATGTTTCATGAGATGGAGAAATCAATTACAAATCCAAGGGCACAAAATCACCTCAATCTGACCTTCGATGCTCCATATATGAACTTGTAAAGGTGCCCCATATTTTCCTTGTTTTGTCTCTTTTTCTCCCTGGTTACATGTCTTGGTCTAGCCTATGGCCTCTTTGGGCTAGCCAATGGCATGTGGACCAACCTCTAGTCCCCTCTCCCCCTTCCACTTTGGGAAAGAAACACAAGATTGGAAGCTCTGCCTTCTCCTTGATGCCAAATCGGGCAATGCATGGAGGCTCATAATGGTTGGGATCTAACCCTAGCACCTGCTCAATATATATAACCTACCCCCATCTAACCCTAGTCCATCTCCATCTTTACCTTCTCCATCCTCTTTCTTCCCTAGTTTTCCCCTTGCTTTGGTTTTTCCAATGCTGCTAGTCTGCTAACACGGTGGCTAGGACAGGTAAAAAACAACCTCACCCCATCACTGGTGCCCAACATCAAGGTTCTAATGGGCGGCCGGGGTGCCATAGCCCCATCGCCGCTCGAATGTTGCCCATTCATGGCTTGTTGTGGGCTCAACAATGCTCAAGAGTTGGAGCTGCAAACACCCTGTTCTTCCTCTATTCTGCTTCCAAGAACAGAGGAATCGCATCTGGCTTGGGACACTGAAGACCAAGGATGAATGTCTGATTCACGAGCAATGAGGTAGATGGAGCAGTGTCGATGCCAACCGCCACCATCGTCACTGCGTTTGGAGTGTGTTGGGTTTTAGGGGAGACAAAGAAGGCAGCGGAAACAAAAAAATTCTTCTCCCAAACCCAGAATAAAGGAATCATGTCAACGTCTATACAATAGGAAGGATGGTTTGTAGAGGCGTACCTTGTCCCGAGGCTTACTCAGTCTTCACCTCCAGTCTTG
Organism: Alisma plantago-aquatica; assembly: GCA_963693085.1. Classification (NCBI taxonomy): domain Eukaryota; kingdom Viridiplantae; phylum Streptophyta; class Magnoliopsida; order Alismatales; family Alismataceae; genus Alisma; species Alisma plantago-aquatica. Next base: position 672,853,138 of record OY856413.1, on the reverse strand, counting down.
GACGGTGTCTGTACAGCTCCTGGTCTCACTTGGACTATCGGGATTGACAGCTGTCCTCCGAGCGGCAGAAGTCTCCCGCCTCTACAGTTGTCCACACGGACTGCCTGGAACTTCGATCTCCTTGTCCCATAAGGAATCGGAAGGAGTCACACCCTCCTGTTGGCGTACTAGTCACCGACACACTCTCCTACAACCAGTTGCTTTTCTATAGTTGTCTTTCGCTTACTGTGCCTCCCTTATCGGGTAGCACTTGCTCGGGCTCTCTCAGTTACCAAAACCAGAGAGAACGACAACTTTGCAGAGCGACTGGTGTTCTGAGTTGTACAAAGAGAAGCCCCCAATACCCCTATATATATAGGAGGTTCATGGGATAGGGTTCTCTACCCCGGGAAATGCGGGACTAAATAGGAGTAGAAGGGTTCGAGATTTTCCACAAAACAACCAACTGCACCAGCTGAACCGATCGTTTCAACCCTGAAACGGTCATTTGGTGACCTCAACCGATCAGTTCACAGCTGAACTGATCATTTGGGACACCTGAGCCGATCGGTTCACTTTTGAGGCGATCGGTTTGTGGTCCTGGTCCAACTCAAATTGACTTTCATATTTGTCTCTGATTAATCAAATATTAATCCTTGTCCAAATCGAATTTGTACAAGTGAAACAAATTGTATTTGCAAAATTGACTTTCCAAACGATCTTCGTTGGTCACATGAATCGATCGGTTCAACAATTGAGTCGATCGTCTCATTGATACATGAGTCGATTGTCTCACCAGTTGAGTCAATCGGTTCACCAACCTGAGTCGATCGGTTCATCACATGAGTCGATCGGTTGGAAGTGCAAACTGTGCAAAATTAGTCAATTGTTGTTTCAATCAATCTGATACTCTAATCAATTGGTCCAACACCTTGAACATTATGATTTTGATCTATCAATCAACTAAGTGTTTAATTGAACTACTAAACTCCTTTAGTAATCAATCTAAACATCATTTGTGGATAAACTCTTCTTCCAGGTTAAATCCTTTCTGTGTGACCCTGCAGGTCCATTTCATGTTGGTAGTTAAAGTCCATAACATTTATGACTTCACAAGCAAAAAGTGGTGCCTATTCGCACATCAATGCTAGCCAAGTGAAATAGAAAGTTGGAGAACAACTTTCAATCCTACAATCTGTGAATGGTGTTACAGCGAATATATAATTCCTTTATCACTAATGTCTTGAATGAACTCAAGGCATGGTACAGTCCTCCTTTCAACGTTCATCCATTTCCTTGGTCTCAGAGCAGACTGGGTGAGATGTGTGTGACATCAATATCACATATTGATTCACACATGCACGTGCATGCCTTTCTCAATCCTACTCATCAAGTGGCCATGGACATTAAACTCCCTTAGGAGGGACAAATCCCATATCTATCACTCACCCGTCAAAAGCCCCATGTATCAAACTCACCCAATCATCACCTTTATAACAACCCATGTTTCAGGATTGCGTTTGATGATGTCAAAGTGTACCCAACGACATGTGTTGAGTGTAGTGATTTCAGGTCGAAGAATCACATTCACCACCATCACTGTGAGAACTGAATGTGACTACCAAATCATGGTTCCATGTGTCACTCTCACGATGGTTCTTTCTGGTACACTTTTTCTCTAACAAGTACCTATGTGCTTGGTTTGATATCACTATATCATGACTAATGAGATTCTATCATCAACCAACACACAATCTAGTCTTTAGTGTTATTGATGTCTATGGTTATTTCCACAATAACAACCGACTAGGGACTAAACAAGAATGTATACTCTTACCATCTGTATGATCTCATCGTTTAGGTCCTTAACCTAAAAAGCATACGTCATTGAGTAAAACAATTCTGTAGACATCTATCATGTTACACTATCATCTCATAAATAGTTAAAACATATAGATCGGAAATTGCCTTTATTATTATTCAAAACATTTACAAAGTATCCCATTACAATCAAATAGGACTTGCTCTATGGGCATACATACCAATAGAGTGGTGCGCTCCAATTGCAGACTACACACACACCACTGGATGGGTGTTTGGGGTGACCACAAGATCGCAATCCAAGGGTCTTGATCGTGAAATAAATGATGGTAATTTCATGTACTCAGTTGAATATAGTTTTAAATGCAAAAATTATAAAATACATATATCTTAGATCCCTCACCCAAAGTATGTGATATTATATGTCAAATTGATCCTTTCAAAAATTTCTATGCAATGGACTAGGTGTTAGGGTCTAATTCCATTATATGTTACCTTTTGTCTCAAAATATGCCTACTTTACATTTTGAGTATAGTTGATGTATGGTTTTGATGCAAACTTGGATCTTGGTTACTCAATCTACCCCCTGATCCTTAAATCAATATATTTTATCTATCCTTGAACTAAATGAAGGTCCTACTATCCCTATTGCTCATAAATGACTCCTTTTTGTATATATGTGACCATATTGGACTATAATGATGTACATTTCTCTTCTGATGCTAACCTTGCTTTCTAAGGACTCCAAATGCTTAACCAATCATGAGATCGATGATTTTATGTTATTGGAACCCCTGGGAAACCTTATAACCTTCCTTGTACTCTTGATGACATAAGTATGCTATTATGATAATTGCATGTATGATTGAATGTTGGTACCCCATGTTGGTGGTTTAATGCCTAGACCCTAGTGGACATCACCCTAATTTGAATGTGTTTTCTATGTTCTTTCTTGCTGATCTAAAACCATACCTTATTCTTGGATCTTCTTCCTTGATGATACTTGATCTTGGTTGCCCTATTTTGAGTCTTTTAACCTAATTATGTATTTAGGGGACCTAAACCTTGAAAAGATCACACAGAAAGTGCATGGAACTTTGGAATGACATGATACTTGAACCAAACCCCCTTGATGACCTCTACATTAATAAAAGATCATATAATGTACTAATAAGTGACTATGAACCAAACTTGGCCAAAACCCTAAAATGCATCTAGTTAGAGTTAATGATGAGAAACTAATGCATGTATACAATCTTGTTGTTAATCAGGTTTGGCATGTGACTAGATGATGAAGGATAAGTTAGGTTATGAATCTCTAGATCAGGTATGGGCCTTATCTAGTTATATGAATATCTCTTTTGAAAAGACATGTATTATATGCTTGTTTGTTTACTTGCTCAAATATTTCCATGTAGTATTTCTATGTCTTACTCGATGTTTGCCTCTTCAATTTTATAATTTGAACACACATATATATAGAAATCCATTATATGATTGTTGAAATAGGGTTAGCTCTTGGCAATGTCCTTGAGGTCCCTATTATATAAAAGGGTTAGCTAATCTTGAGCACCCTTATGGACCCTTTTGATGGGAAGTTGGTCAAAGGCCTTATAAATAGTTGATATTGTTGGCATAATGGAGTGAAATTACATAAAATATGGTTTCACAATTTGTTAAGAAGTTAACATGTTTATCCTTATTCATTTAGTCTTGAAATCTTTTCAAATTATTCAAACCTTATTCATATATATGTTTCTTTCTGCCCCATACTCAACACCTCGTGTGGTGACCCATTTCCCATATTTTATTTTTAGGTTCAGAGATGGATAGAAGTGATAGGCTTGGTGAGCTATGCCAGGTGTACTTGTTGTAGGATCCCTAGTATACATGAACAATATTGTAAAATTATACTCTTGAATATGTAAGTGAAATCTTGTAATAAAGGGATGTTGCTTAGTAATATTTTTGAATTTTGAGATATTGTTGGTGCCTTTATCTTGTTACTTGTTCATGTATGCTAAGCATTTCATGCTTTCGCTTGTTGTCTTTGGTATTTGTTTGGTTCATGGGACTGGGATTTTGGTTCTGGGACAAATTCACATTAGGATAGATTGTATCCATTTCTAATATGATTTCATCATCTAAAATTCATCACAACATAGGAATAATCCATTTCATATCATTTTGTAAAAACTAGATCAAAAAGACAATTTAGGGTTTGTAGTCGCATACTAAGAAATTGAAGATTGTTGAAGATTTAACTCATTTTCATGAAATATATTGTTTAAAGGAAATACCCACTCACCCTAAGGTTTGAAAAAACCTTTAAAAACACAGCCAATTTATGAAAATCTCGAATCCATATCAAAACCCAAGTAAATCACCAGTATCTTCTTCCTTTCAACTCGAAAACCCTATAAATGGGGAATGGTGGAGAAAGAGTGAGAAAAGGGGAAGATTTGATTTCATTTCCAATCAAATCATAGTAGGGCCGTAATCTTGACATTTTAGATAAGATTCACCATGAAAGTCTATGCAAAGAAGCCAAACTTACTTGATTTCATCATATCTCAAATAGTAAAACTCTAGATCAACATCTCCACCACCTTCTCCTCTCAAAACCCTGGCTCTCCTCTCTCTCTAAAATTTCTTTTCTCTGAAATAGATCACTAAATATGAGAGCTCCTTGGGTGCTATATTTCTCATATAGAGCAATTGAGTTGCTTGGATAATTTTCACACTGACCCTCACTATACTTTCTCTTATTTCAGTAGATTTTTTTCATAAATTTGTAACAATAATTTGTTTATTTTAGAGGTCAAACATCCTCCAAAAATTATAAAAATTTAGCATCATGTCTAAAATTTAATTTCAGAGCTCTAATAAAATTTTCAGATCATTATGAGCTACCAATAAATAATTAACAACCAAACACTATAGTGATGAACAACACTCTATCAACATTGTCGGTTGAAGTATAGTTTGACCAAGAACCAAATTCAAAGAACATCAAAATATTCTAAAAATTTTCACTAACATTCATAATTTAGTTATCCATATCATATCCAAAATTCAATTAGATCCAAGTTACATAGAAATTTGGAAAATCATTTACCACACTACTATCTTGATCAAATTTCATATTCATGTACTATCAAACCCCAATTTTTTCCGACTAGGGTTTACATTTCTCAAACCCTAATTCTTCAAATTGTAAGTATGCTTAGTGTTTCTTATTAGGTTTTAAACATCAAAATTAAGATAATGTCACTAATCAAGTTTAAATAATGTTCAATCTAATTAAACATATAATCATTTATGAAAACCCTATTTTACCAATTAAGCACAAATGCAGCCATAACAATTACCACCCTTAAAAAGTTTCATCCCAAAAACACAAATACACAAAAAAAGTATATTCAAGGTTTCTTTTAAACTTATGAAATTTTATGTGTCACTATACTCTTGTATTTCATGTTAGAATGTTATTTTCAACATTGAGTCCTTTATTTCTCTTCTAGTCACATTATATTTAAAGTAAGCCTTCTCAATGATAACTTTTCTATGTCACAATCAATAAGAATAAGAAAAAGATAAACAACCAAATTTTTAATCATGGCATACCTTGTTGAGGTGTTACCTCATTGTTGGTAACCTAATCCCACTATTTTAATTCATACACTTAAATTTATACTTATTTTTCAGCATCACATCAGAGTTATCAAAGACAACTCATCTTTCTATTTTGAATTTCACTATTTTGCCACTCTAATAGAAAATCACTCATAAGCTGCAAGACTAGATAAAATTGAGACGGACTACTGATATCAATGATTAAAACCATAAGACTCGTTCAAATTTAATATATTGCTCGCGCATGTACAATTGAAATCATATGTAAAACAAATTTTCATCCCTTGATATGCCTTCAACAAACTATACTTCTTTAAAACAAATTCACACATTTTAAAATCCTTTTGTCTTCTCTAATTTCTCTTCTTATGCATTACAATTTCTTCTTACTTATCCTTCTCATTTTGATCATATTGAATAAACATCCCCAACATTGAAACATTCAAGGTAAGAATATATTATTCATCAGTCTTTCTATCATTGCAAGAATTTATTTTAGATTACATTGTTTTCATGTTGCACTTCTCGTTTTGTTCAAATCACACTTCTTAAATTTTAAATCTATTTCTTATTCTTCATTCATACTCATTTCCATATTGTTTATCTATCTTTCACATTTGCAGCCTTTAATCCCATGAATACTATAACTATTACAACCCTAAACTATCTAGGGTTTGATCCTTATCAATAACATGATGTTATTGTGACATGATATTACTCCCTTATTTCGATATGCAAACCTTATCTCTCTTGATGTTTACTTAATGTCTTCCTTGTCTTTACCACTTGAATTTTCTTTTCTCACATGGACAATTTTGATAGATTACCTTTTTTTATTTACTAGGGTTTCATCTTTATGTTATGTGTCATTAATACATTCAATAGACATGGCTACCATGGTGGTTATGTATCATTCAGAATTCATTCTCTTACCACTTAATCCCCACATTACTCTTGTTAGGGAGGATACAAAAGAGAAGGTGTCTAAGATTTAGAATTTCAATCTTCAAGTATTCATGTAATACATTTCTCATATTTAGGTTTAATTACTCATTGTCAAGTAGACTAGCTATTTAACATCTTCTCACATCTCTCAATCTCTCTCTTTTATCATCTATAATACTCCCTCATGTTTCAGCCCCTTCTTTATTTTCTATCATCAACTACATGTTAGCTACTCTTCCCTATGTCATTATTTACTTTTACTTATCTCTTATGATCATGTTTCTCACTCTTTTGTATGATTTTGTATTCCATGCCATATATACTTTCTTATCATCCTTTTACTTTTATCAAGTTGAAATTCTAAATTAATATTCTTCCTACTCGTTTCATCTTATGCATAATACATTACATGTCCTTCATTTCGAATCAAACGGCTCTTGTAGAGGTCAACCATAGTTTCCTTTTCAATCAAACTTTCATGTTATAAATATAGTTTACCTATATATGAGTTGTTCATTTATTTAGAGGTCAACCATAGTTTCCTTTGAGAACTAGTTCCATTTCATCACTAGGAACCTATTGAATACACTTGATGTAACTAGGTTGCTACTATATAGAGACTTTGAATCCAAAGCTAGTAAGGATGAATGAATTAAACTTTACGGTATAAGTACACATTCCATGCTCTCCATTATATCATGTAATTCTCCCTTCTAAATCAAACTCATCATTTCCATCACTTCCTTTTTGTTTCATCTTAGTTTCTTATCGTATAGTCTTATAATTTACATGTTCAACTAGTTCTCTTCACTTTCATTCTTTTGAACTTCACTTCTATGTACTTATTGTATACTTAAATCATTTCTCCTATTTTCACTTTCCTATGAGTACAAAGATACGTTTTAATCTATTATATGATCCATTCATTCTAATTGATTCTTTCTATCTTGGCTTTCCATGTAGTTTTCTCTTATCTTTCCTTGATTTCGGATTGGGTAAAGTGCCTCAATTAGCTATATAGTTCAGTTCTCTTTATCCATCCTTTCTTCTTCATTTTGTATATTGCATACTAATGTATGTCTTGTATTTATATTCCCTCTTCCTTCATTCCCAATTTAGAATTTCTTATCTGAGTCCCCAAAGTTGGATCTTATACATTTATTCCAATTTATTCTTAGCTATTCTAGTCTTTCCCTTAAATTTCAACACCTTAGTGTATGTACATTCTCACTACAATGTGGGTCTAATTTATCTAGAGTCTATTCTTATTATATTGGTAATAGGATTCATTATATCCCAATAACGCACCCTACCAGCTAGACCAGTCTGAACCTATAGTCTTGAATCCAAGAGCCACTCAGGATTACCCAACTCCTATTCACCTCAAACATGTAGAAAGAATATCCACTTAGGGCATACTCATTTAAACATAAATTTTTGTCTACTTGATACAAAGAATATAAATAATAACTAAAGCAACTTCATACTATGCAACAATCTAAAAGACTCATATATATTCTACAAGTTGATAATCTGAATTCAAATGTATAAGAGATTTCTATCAATTTTCAAATCAAAAAGTATAAAATAAAATTTTTATCACATTCTATCTTTATGCTCTTATCCTTCTTTATTTTTTAGTCTTCTACCCCCAAAATTTCTAGGGTTTCTCTCTAGCCCATCCTTCCTATGCATACTTGGATAGGGCATTCAAAGAAGAATAGATAGAGTAGATTGATACTAGTCAACCTATGTATTCAGATACCGAGCCAGGGTATATAAATACTCAGACCTCCTAGAGCTATTGATACATTACCTCCTAACTGCCACACTTATGACTTTAACTTACTATCCTAATGGTCCCTGACAATTCAAACAAAGATTTGATACCAAACTATTACATCCACATCCCACGATTACCACTAATCAAGAGATTAGGGCATAAGCTTGAGAATTTAAACATAATCTTGATCACCCTTATTTTTTGCTTTGATTTGAAAATCCTTTTTATGCACATTCAATCACATATCTAAATATTCAAGGTGATTTAAAACTTGACTACACTAATCTAATTTCAACAATAAAGATATGGATATATACATTCATTCAGTTTTTCACACTTCCATGTACATATGACATGATAATCAGATACATTTTATCTTATTAAGGAAACAAATATACACATCATCATTGACAACTCTCTCACTTCTATACAAGTACCTAGAGTGACAGGGACCGATTGAACTTAAATAATATCATACTTAACTCCTGTGGCATATCTAGTATGTTACAATGACACTTCAGTCCACAACTTATCCCTAAAAAATTGTGAGTAGAGGGGTGAGCCTACTCACTCAGTGAATGAGTACTTCAAAAAAAAAACAATTTAAAGCACTTATGTAATTATAGATATACTATTGAGCAACTGATATCAATTATAACAACAGTAAGCTTTAAAGAGACTAATCATTCACAAACATGAATATGACAGGATACTCTAGATATCTAAAATAGTGAATCAATATATGAGCATGCTTGATTAATCATAAAGAGAACTAAAAATTCAAAAACATCCAAAGAATAATTGAATAACTTAGCACACTTGGTTCACCTCTCATTCATCTTATTATGCCCTGAACCCACATGACGTGTACCACAACATGTGAAAGAATTACATCAAACTATGATCTTACTATACAAGGTTTAGAAGGACTCTGGGGTTCCTAAGCCTATATCTCGAGTAAGAACATGTCTGCAGTGTGCCTCCACATCTTCCTCTCAGTGGCTAATGGGAGAGGTCGGCTATCTAGGACTCTACCTCTCATCCTGGGTACTCAGGAAATGAGTCAAAGTCCCCAAGCTTATTGTGCATCAGTGGACCTACTGACCACTAATCACTACAACATGTAACACATGTACCATCGGCATCCCTGATTAATGTTGGGTACCACACAACTCTAAGGAGTCTACCCTACTAGTCAAGACCCCCGCACCCTATCAGGGCACTCTGGCTTACCTCGATCTGGACTACCTCCAGTTGGGAAACTATTCCCTCTCCACGGTGAAGGCTTCTTCCTGTGAGGATTCTGTAGTGTTAAGGTCATATAAATGTCTAATTCACAATTCAATCATCACATCAACATATCTTAGTTTAGCTTTGTAAATCATTGATTTTGTAGTTCATCTAATAATATTTACCATAAATTGAACTATTAAGCATCACCACATCTCATACTGAGAAACATTGATATTACAATACTTGATTCACTGAACACCCTATCATTATGGTTTCAATTACCTCATTCACTTATCACATGACTTACATAAGGATTTAATGTGTCCTAAACATTCACTGAATAAAGACTGCTTTCAACAATTCATATACAATCAACATATGTATAAAACCCTAAAATTGAGTTAAATTTGGGTTTCCACACCATTCAGTAAGATATCATGAATCAAGAATAATATTGAGTAAATAAAGTCTATGATGTCAATAGAATCACTTCAAATGGATTTCACAATATCTATTCACAAATTTTCAACTTTCCACTCATCTAGGGTTTCACCCTCTTTACTGAGATACCAAGCAAACACCGATGGCATTACATGAAATCTAAGATATTATCTGACATATATGTACTACACATTCAAATAAATAATCATGCATAAACAAGGAGATTAATATAGACAAAATTCTTTATATAATTATATAGCAATTTCAGTCATAGCCAAAAACCCTAGATTTCAATTTATTCTTATAACATCTGCAATTACTTAGGGAATTCTAATTAGGATGGATTGTATCCATTTCTAATATAATTTCATCATTTGAAATTAATTACAACAGAGGAATAATTCATTTCATATCATTTTGCAAAAACTAGATCAAAAAGACAATTTAGGATTTGTAGTCGCATACTAAGCATTTGAAGATTGTTGATGATTTAACTCATTTTCATGCAATTTACTATTTAAAGGAATTACGCACTCACCCTAAGGTGTGAAAACACCTTAGAAACACAACCCATCTTAGAAAATCTCTAATCCATATCAAAACCCTAGCAAATCACCAATTTCTTCTTTTCAACTCGAAAACCCTGGAAATGGGGATTATGGAGAAAGAGTTAGAAAAGGGGAAGACTTGATATAATTTAGAATCAAATCATAGGATGGGTAGAATCTTGACTAGAGCATGAGGTTCTTGGGTAATTTGCACACTGAGTCCTCACTATACTTTCTCTTATTTAAGCTATTTTCTGTCATAAAATTGTTACTATAATTCATTTATTTTAGAGTTCAAACATCCTCCAAAAATCATAAAAATTTAGCATGGTGTCTAAAATGTAATTTTAGAGCTTCAGTAAAAATGTAGATCAGTCTTAGCTACCAATAAATAATTCAAAGTCAAACACTACACTACTAAACAATACTTTGTCAACATGGTCGGTCGAAGTATAGTTCGACCAAGAATAACATTCAAAGAACATCCAAATATTCTAAATTTTTCACTAGGATGCATAATTTAATTATTCGTATCATATCTAAAATTCAATTAAATCCAAGTTACATATAAAATATGAAAAATTATTTACCACACTGCTACCTTGATCTAATTCCATGTTCATGTACTATCAAAACCCCTACTTTTACCGATGAGGGTTTACATTTTGCAGACCCTAATTCTACAAATTATAAGAATGCCTAGAGTTTATTATTAGGTTTGAAACATCACAATTGATCTAACATCATTAATAAAGTTTAAACAATGTTCAATCTAATTAAACATGTAATCATTCAGGTAAACCCTAGTTTACCAGTTAAGCACAAATGTGGTCATAAAAATATATCTCTAACATTGTTTGATCAATATTAAAGATCCAAGCACACTAACCTTCTAATCATGTAATTATGGTTTCTAGAGTTAGGATAACAAAATCTTAGTATGTTACATGAGTCTTCTGGGTTGATTTATAAGGTACACAATTAAGTGTAAATGTTGTGGTTTCTAGAGAATATCCCCAAAAGAAAGTTAAAAGAACTAGCAAAACTCATTATAGATTGTGACATGTTCAAGAGGGTGTGATTCCTTATTTTTTATACACCATTATGTTGTGGTTTTCCAAGTGAAGTCCATTGTGATTAATGTCACAATCCCTCAAAAGCCTCTCAAACTCTTTCCATAAGTATTCACTACTTCAATATGATTAAAGTATTTTAATACTCTTACTAAGTGGACCAATAATTCATTCACGAGTTTTCTTCAAAATTTCAATTGATTTTGACTTGAGTTTCATTACATACACATATTCATAGCTATTTATGTCATTGGTAAATGTGAAGAAGTATTAATAAACACCTCCAACATTTATGTTGAAAGACTCGCATAGTATGTATGAGTCCTAATAAATCACTTATCATTTCAGTATTTCTAGTAGTGGGTGCATTCATCATCTTTCTCAATAAACAAGATTTGCATGTCTCAATTAATTAAAAAATCAAATGAGTCTATCCATCCATCTTTGTGGAGTCTAGAAATGTGCTCATTTATGTTTCCTAAATGACAACGCCACATATAAGTTTTGTTTTAATCATTGATTTAAGCTTATAAGTACTTATGTTTTAGATATTTTTCTCATGATCTAACAAATAAAGACCATAAGTAGACTTGTCAAATGGGTGGTTGGGTTGTGTTTAGGGATGGGTAATTGCAGGCTTGGGTCTCGTGGGTGTGGGTAAAAAAGATGGAATTCTAAATGGGTCAAAGAAAGAAAAATCCAAACCCGACCCAGCGGGTTGTGGGTTACCCATGGGTGCCCATATAATATGTGTTCAATAAAAAAAATACTTTGCAAGTTTCTACTATAACTATAAAAGAAGAACATTCTCTAGTGTTTTGACATGAAACATAGCAACAAAATAAACACTACTATATATTGTCACTACCAAAAAAACATATTGTTCTTTTTTATAGAAATTCAACCACATACCTTTTTTAGGTAAATCATATAATTTATAATTGAAATCCTCTAATGTATTTTATGATTATGATAAAAAAGATAGAGTTACTAGCTTGTACTACAACTCAATATTAATTTTGAAAGAGAAATTAGATTATTTTGTAGATGAGGATTTATTTTTCCTCAATATGTCTCTAATGTTAAAATCTTGTTGCACAAGTTTGAGTTTGGATTAAAAATCCTTAACAATTAATCAGTGGCAGTAGACCATCATATTTATTTTAAGTATAGATCATTATATTTGTTTTTATGTAATAATTAGTTAAATGGGTCGCCCGCGGGTGGTCGTGGGCCACATGCAAAACCCACTATATAAATGGGTGGTTGTGGGTTTGGGTAGTTTTCTATCGGTGACAAACTTTATCACTCAAACCCAACTTAACAGGTTGACCCATTGTTTCCTGTGGATTTATATCTAGTTTGACAGGTCTAAACATAAGACGTAGGGACATTACCATAAAAGATCCCATCTTTAGAAATAGAGCAACGGTCGTTCTTGATATAAAATTCAAAACCATTCTTATCCAAACATGTAACAAAAATGATGTACATGTTTATGGAACTTACATAATACCAGTTCTCTAACTCTATTATGAGCCCACTGGGCATAAACAAATATTAGGTGCCTACAGCAAACAAGAAACTCTTGCTCCATTTTCCACGCGTACTCCACCTCCCTTTTCCTCAAGGATATACTTCTTTTAGACTGTGTATATTTGACCATATGTGAGTTCCTTATCTTGTATCTAGTACACATGGTGAAGAAGTAGATAAGTTTATTGCTATAACATTATAACTAAAGTGGATATCTCTATTCCATGATTCTTGTTCTTCAGTTCCTCTAGGTAGAGAGGATAATTTCTCTTCAAATGTCCAGTCTAGTGACAATGGTTGCAAATGCCTTCTTTACCCACTCCTTTTGCCTTAAGTGTAGATGATTTAGAATTTTGTCCAGCCTAGAACCTTTATCGGCTTTGCAAATTCACTTTTCTACTTTCCTTTCCCTCTATTGCCCATCAATGCATATTTGGGATTATCTTTTATTTTCTCCCCAATTTTTCTTAACATTCCAATTAGCTTTGTTAGTAGTTTAACAAAATTATTCATGTTTTAGTTTATGGAAAATTCTTTTTATGAATCTACCAATGATTGTAGGATCACATTCATAACCAACTCTTAGCCTAAAAGAAATCCCAATCTAGCTAGGCTTTCCTCATAACACAATTAATTTGAGTACATAGGGTCCAATTATATCACCATCCACCATCTAACACTGAAATAATGCCTTAGAGATATCATACCTCTCTTTCTTTTCTTATTTATAGTACATATTCTTGAAATGTGTTATCATCTCAACAACTCCCATGATCTCATGTTGCTTTTGAAGCTAATGATTCACAGAGCATATCATAAGGCACCTTATGTCCACAACATCATCAAAGTGTTTCTTTTAAATTTCTCTTTCTTCCCTGTCTGCATTTAGACCTAGTTCATTTCGTACCACTTTATCTAGGACATAGGGCTTACACTCATTGACATGGAGATTATCACACTAAAAAATTCACCAGAGATATAGATCATTAACGTTTACCAAAACAAATGTGCAATAATGCCACCCGCAAGAAGATAGGTCATATCGTATAATAGTTGTGGATCGAATCCCAAGGGACAACCTTTTTAAGAACCTTGATAGATTGTATCTAGCTAAACTAAGTCTAATATATAGAACTGAGACTGGGTTGAGTTAAACCAATTGCAAGAAAAGTAAACACTTAGAATAAAATTGAATCTAGATTAATGATTGAAAGCATTAGGGTGGAATCAGATTTCACCACTACTATACGAATCTATGCATTCATTAAAATCCAAACTTGTATGAAGATCTAATAGGAGCTATGAAAATTTCCCCTATTATTGTTAGAAATTTGTATGAGTGAACATCACCCTAAGTTTGATGTCTCATTAATTACATATCATATATCCACAAGTTTAGAGACTTCCCATCAGAAGTTCTCGTTAGGGCATCAATCAAAGCTAATTGATATTCAAATCTTAAACTTCAAAGTTCTAGCATCCTAAGATTATAATAAATCACGTTGAGCAGGTGATCAATCCACAAAATATGCATTAAATAATTAGCAATAAATTATATGAGTTCATACAACATAGTAATAAGAATGATATTGTAAGAAAAATGGGTAGTGGAGCTAGTCCCGACACCTCAATGAAAGGATAACTCATTCCTCATAACAAGACTTTTACAACCAATAGTAGCAAAGGGGGCAATCTCAGAACTCACAAAAGGTAGGCAACAGTTGGTCTGGTTGATAGTAGGAGATTGATCGACCTTCTAGGTTGGAAGTTGATTGTTTCCAATAAATGATGGTGTATGTGTAGTAGCATCAAGAGGCCCATTGATCTAGGAAAGAGGTTGATCTCTCTTGGATTGCAAAGGTCGATAACTAGAAGTTGATTCACGAAAAGATTGAGCACCTGGAGGTTGGCAGCTAAAAAGTTGCTAAAATTGATTATCGTTAAACTAATTGGAGGTCGATTGTTCTTTTGGCAGAGAGGTCAATTTCTCAAGGCAAGCAGGTAGTTCAGTTACTCTTTTCATATGTCACTTACTCTCACTAGAGAGGTTGATTACTCCAAGAAACAACGAATCAACACCTTGTCCTCTCATGGAGAAACAAGTAAGAATTGACTATCTGGGGTCTCAGGGTGATCCTCTTTGGTTGCATGATGGGTATTCATAGGCCTTCATACATGGGTGTCAGTAGCTGGATTCATGCCACGTGGACGGTTAAGATTATTACTAGCAGCAAAGGGACCTGGGCAAGGTCGATAAGTGGAAGTTCAACCAAAGGAGGTATATTGGATGTGTTGCTCAAGATTTAACCATTGATCTGTTGGATCATCAACCTTAATAATTGATGTGATGCTTGAGCATTGAGGTTGTCAATTTCTTGGAGTTGTTGGTGTATGTCAATCTTTGGTTGTCGACTTGGAGGGTGACATATGGATGGTCAACCAAAGAGATTGATTTATGGAGCATAATAGAGAAGGTTGACTGCATGGAGCTTGACCACTTTAGAAAGTCGATCCTTAGAGGTGATTTTATAGGGAAATATGGGCACAGAGTAGGCAGCGGAAACAAAAGTTTATCTATCCATATTCCCATAACAACAAGATTGTGTCCACGACTATGTAATGAGAAGGATGGTTTAACGAGTTCATACATGGTCCTAGAGCAAGAATAGTGACTATAACTTATTATAGTGGTCGTGCACTCCTAGTTGCACTAGGACTCATCTACATCAGCTCATGGTCTCTACCACAAACAACAGACTTGCACGGCATCTGCAACAACTCCTCTATGAACTATAGGATGATGTTTCCCTCCTAGCGACAGATAAAGGCCACCTCACCTATATGGAAGTCCACACAAACCACCTAGAACTCATGTCGTTCAACTAGAATAGATAGGAAGGAATTCTCCCTCCCATTTGTGTACTAGTCACCAACTTTCTCTCCTACAATTGTTCTCCCTTTCTATCCCTCCCTCTATTGGGTAGGACATGCTTGGGTTCTCTCAGTTACCACAACCAGAGAAGACAAACAATTGTCAGAGGCAATTGAGGTGTATTCTGGGAAGCCAATAGTACCTCTCTATTTATGGGAGGGGTTAGGGTCTATGTTTCCAATCTGTGTGGGAGTGGAAGGGACCAAAATATCATGAATTTTCACAACCTACGAGCACCGAACCGGTCGGTTCACATGCAAGCCAATCAGTTCGCAACATGAATCGATCGTTTCTCCATGTTTCCCAATCGCTTATGAATTGGTAATTCGAATCCAATTAATGCACAACATGAGGTCAACACTAACCATTGATATAATCAAATTTCTCCACAAATTGGATGTCTCACCCTTGCGAGTCAGTCGTCTCATAAACCCAATCAGTTAGTTGGTGAGCCGAGCCACTCGGTTCACTAAATGAACAAGTCAGTTTGCTCCCGAATTTAGGCATAACTCAACCAATTCAATTTCTAATCAGTCTAACACTTCAAACACTCTTTTCATCACATGAGTCGACCGGTTGGGAGATCAATCAGCTAATTTGTTGCTTAAATTTATTACCCAAGCACCTTGGCAATCAACATGATTAAAATCCTCTTCTAGGTGAATTCCTATGTGTGTGACCCTACATGTCCCATGTCACATTGGTTGTCAATGTCCATAACTAGTTTATGACATCACAAGCAAAGACTAATGCCTAGTCGCACATCAAAGCTACTGAAAAGAAATGGAAAGTTGGAGAACAACTTCAACCTACAATCTATGTAAGGTGTTATAGTGATTGTATAACTCCTTTGTCATTGATATCCAGAATGAACTTGAAGCATGGAATCGTCATCCTCTTCAACATTCAATCCATGTTCCTTGAACCAAGAGTAGTGTAATGCCCTTTGCCACATAAAATGAGATTACTCAAAACAAAGTGTGAAATTTTCACTAATAACACTATTAACACGAAACATGGTAAATTAAAACCATTTACAATGCAATTATCTTAAGCAGAAGTATTTTATAAACAAGCCTTCAACTCAGACCATCTCTATTCCATTTATATCAAAATATGTTACATATCATGTTCAAAGGTTTTCAAGCCACAACTATTACATATTACAATTTGTTATATGTACATACCATTTCTATACACTCATGACATAATGTTAAAATCTACTTTTCAATATGAAAAACAACAAAACCTCCCCAAAGACCTGAGAGTACAAGGATGACACATATGACTCTATTGCAGAACACTAGCAGCAAATCCAACCTCTAACAATTACTGCTCTCCTTGTTTCTTAACACCTACACCACGACCACCTAAAAAGTTGTGGAACCCAAGGAGTGAGACCCACCATCCCAACGAGAGATATAACTCTTTGCCAACATCTATTATAAGCACAGTAATATAATAAAGTAATTAAATAGAGAAGGTATTACTATTGCAGTAGTTTAAGTAGTTACAACTAAGTAGTAGAACATCTTATGCTTTTAAATAGAATTCGAAGAACATGTATAATTGTTATAAACTAAACAATACAAGAAATAAGGTATGGGGTTATCCAATGTGATTTGTATTGACCCTAAGGAAATATACTACTCGACTGTATTATCACTTTTATTATTATTCCCTGAGGATTTCAAGTGTACCACTCAAATCCAACTGACCACTGCTAAGTCAAAATCAGTACCATAAAAGATCTATGGAAGAGTCAGACTCTAATACCATCACCAACACTAATTTGTTAGTTTGAGTCTGCAATGTAGTGGAATAATAGCCAAATTGTTAAACAACAAGTTCTAAACAAGTTATAGTCCTATAGAAACATCATCTCATAGTCAATGTTATGGTCCTATAAAACAACTAGTCTGCCTTGGTACATGGAACAACACTAGAGAACATGTTCACACATGGTCGTTCTATAACAAAGCATTATACCAATATTTTAATAATTTAAGGATATAGGGAGATTCCTCCACTTGCACCCCACCTATTCAATAATATGTGGTCTGAGTTTCTTGTAGGAGTTACTCGTATCACCATCCAGCTAAATATTGATGATGAAGATGGATCTATGGTACATGGTGACTACATGATTAGGATTTAACTTGATTAGATATTCCAATTGGGTATCTTTTAATACATCAACCAAGTTACAATGTATTAACCCTAAACAAACTCTACAAAATTAAGGATTTATTACAAATTTAGAAGATATAAAACGTACAAGGAGAGAACTTGTCTCCTCATCACATGACACTTGTATCACAGCCATTACACGGTCATCAATAATATATCATCACTATGGGATATCAATCCCCCAATTTATGAACAAGGCACTTACTAGGTCATTAGACCAATTCATATAACTCTTGCACAATCAATATCACAATATGCCTCAACATTACTCATAATTACCACCGTATACTACATAGGGGCCAGCATAGAATTCTCTTAGATATGACATTCATATCACCTACAAGTTAATGTTACATAAGTAGGAGAGAGAAAACATAATTAAGTCATAAATACTTTGATTAGTATGACTGAAATGTATCATGTTATCACAAGATTAGGTTTAGGGTCCATATATATACGATTAGGGTTTCATTACTGTTGGATAAATTGGACATTATGATAAATCTCTTTGTTTCGATGATGACAAACATTTCATTCTTGTTGATCTAACGCGCTACTTGAGTGTTGCAGGAATAAGGTGGATGACAAAGCTCTAGGGAATCTATATGCTTGAATGATTGTAAATGTCATGAAATGTAATCAATTGTAAACTTGTACAAATATATAATGTACAAGTACTTAGACTTCATGTAAATCAAGCGTTAGATCTTCCCTAGCTAAACACCACACTTAGTCATGTCATCCCCTTCTATAGTGTCACATATGCACACTCGTACACACACTTAGTGCCTTAATTGAAAGATTGAAACAGGGTCAATCTCGGTCGACAAACTCCTCGACCGAGACACTCTCGGTCGACAAACTTCTCGACCGAGAAAGACCCAAGTAGTCGTTAGACACAGTTGACAAGGTAGTTGGCAGTTGCAAATGAACGTTGATCCAGAGAGCCTGTCGGTCGACAAAACTTCGACCAAGTAGGTATCTCGGTCGACAATTTGTCGACCGAGATGGACTCTGACAGCAACTGCAGAATAAAGCAACTAGCCGTTACTAATGCACCTAACTTATACCTAACGACTAGTTAAGCACTTAGAACCCCCTAGAAAGTGTCTAGAACATCCTTAAGCACTTGTAGGTCATTCCTATAAATAGGACATGCCTTAGGAAACCTAAATACACCCAAGCTACACTTGTGCTATACTTGAGCTTGAATACTCATTGGCAATCTGTTTTGAGCAATAAAGCAATTCCAACATTGGCTATTCATTCCCATTGCTCCATTTTCGTGTCCTATAGGCTAGCATCTCCTTTCCACAGCACTTACACTTCTACACTCATTGGTTAGGAGATCAATACGCTTGATATAGGCAAATCAAGCCTTGTGCTTAAAAGGATAAGTTGTAATTTCTGTTTTCCTTCTTGTTCCTTTTATTCTTTGTATTCTCCTTGCTACTCCTAGGGTTGGAGGCTGCGGATTGGAGAAGGTTCTTCTCGGAGGAGAAGGTGGACTTCAAGCTACTTCAAGAAGGCTATCGCAACGGGAAGCTACTTCAAGAAGGCTATTGCAACGGGAAGCTACTTCAGGAGGAAGGCTGCTTCAAGGT
The DNA here is from genome assembly GCA_963693085.1 of Alisma plantago-aquatica. Taxonomy (NCBI): domain Eukaryota; kingdom Viridiplantae; phylum Streptophyta; class Magnoliopsida; order Alismatales; family Alismataceae; genus Alisma; species Alisma plantago-aquatica. Next base: position 672,833,416 of record OY856413.1, on the reverse strand, counting down.
TGGTGCAATTACTTCTAGGTGAAGGCTGCTTCAAGGTTGGTGCGATTACTTCTAGGTGAAGGCTGCTTGAAGGGTTTAGGGAGAGAATTGTAATTTTATGTAAAGTCCTTGCGAGGTAATAAAATTAAATTCTTTCCAAATCCCGGTTGGGTAAGCAACCGGGTAGTGGACTGACAACTTTAGTATTTGCTAAAGTTGGAACCACTCTAAATCCTTGTCCCCTTATCCAATATTGTGTGGTTGGTTGTTTGAGTTCAATAATTGTTAAAATTATTTTAAAACTCTATTCACCCCCCTCTAGTGTTTTTTCAATTACAACCCTCTACCAATGAACCCTAATTCCATCACCTCACACATTGTTGGATAGTACAAGGTGTTAAGCATTACTACTGATGATTGAGCAGTCATAACTACATCACCATGTATAGACCATTACATTATGTATTGAACATGTACTTGCATATGTATAGGTGTCTCAACCACTCACAACACATAGGTATTGACCACCTTTTACACATATGTGTCAACCACCTTTTGCACAAGGTCTTGGCCTCTCATAACACATACATGTCACGACCGAGACAATATATGTGTCTCGACCCTTCACACAACAAGAGTATCACAACTGTGACGCTTCCTCATAGTCACGACCGAGACACATCAACATAGAGACAACCCTTGGTATTACGACCATGACACCACCTATGCATGGCATCATGACCACAACACAAGGGGACACCACAATGAGGCATCGTGACTGTGAATCCACCAAGGAATGTCATGACTAGGATAGAGCAATGTCACATCATGACCAAAACTAAACCAAGTGTGTCGAGCCTCTACTCTTGGGGTGTTGCTATTGAAACCAACTTCACCTTGACCTTTTACAACCAAGACATAATTTAACTGGTGATTTGATTATCACAACATATCATCTCACCCATAACATTAACCAATAAGTTAAGTGGTCATGAAGCAGTGTTGCATCACAACCAGTAGGCTTAAACGATCATCCAGCAACACTGCATCGCGACCAGTGTAGCGACCAAACCCTAGGGTTAGGGTGTCGCGGAGGAAACCATTACCTATCTATGGTATCGACCTTGAGGGAGACCAAGAGTTGTCTCAACCTGCATGCTAGTCATGTGCCCAACTTCTGAGAAGATTCAAACCAGGTTAAAATAGAGATCAAACCAAGAGTACTAAACATCAATAGGGTGAATAAAACCCTAGATCATGGTGTTCATTAACCCTAAGACTTTTTCAAAGAACATTATCAAAAGATCTATTTATAGATAGATAAAACTACAATTTTTATGCATGTTATAATACTCCAACCTATTGTTATTCATGATAATCGAACCATATAGAAAATAACATGGTTTCATTGGTAAAGATTCAAATAAAACACATCAACTTCCATTTACTACAAAATTGAGTACAAGAGTTTTTAGGGTTTATAAGAACAATACTCTCCTCAAGAATACTCCACAAACTAAAACCTAAACCACGTTCTTCTTTCTATCATCAAGAACATGGTTTTACTATGTAGAACATGAACATATGATCAGGTTTAAGATGAAAATAATGGATATGGGAAAGGTTATATAACCCACTTGTTTTGAAGAGAAACAAACTCCCAAGATTGCAAGCTCCAAGAACTCCAATCCAAGCTTCAAACTTCAACCAAAGGATCACCTCAAGAAGAGAAATAAATGTCACGATTAAAGAGAGAAACAATCCTAGGTTGAACCAAAGAAGAAGAAAGAAGAGGTCTTCTTCTCACTCGGGTACCATCATGTCAAAACATGATATATATCCCTTGTGAAGAAGAAATCCCAAGGAAAAACCACCGTGGATGATCCACAGTCTATGGACAAGGAAGAAGAAGAAAATGATGGGGATTTCACAAGAGGGGTGATCAAGAGTAAAAGACCACTTATCAAAAGAGGATTCACCCAAAATCTCCACCAAGATGTTGATCTAGCACAAGATTTTCCCCAAGCAAGGTAGATCAGCCACCAGGGCTTCAAGATCTGACCTCTCTTGGTCCAGAAGCTCCAAGGATTATCCAAAGGAAGAAGAAAGAGTGTAAGGCCAAAATGTTGCTCTCACATGAAGAGAAGGGGTTATATACCCAAAGAAGGAGGGAAGTAGGAGTTATTGAGGTGTCAACATACGAGAATAGAAAAGGACACATGTCCTCCCAAGAAATAACCTTTCCTCCACTCACATACATATATCAAAAGGTTTATGTTTATCCAGCAAAAGTGTCACGGCCAACTAGTTCGGCTAACACCTTGTCTTGGTCGAGACACTTCCATCCACTTATCTCACTCGGGACACATCCTTATACATGTCTAGGTCAAAACCCTAGGTCACATATGTATATGGTCAAGACACTAGAAGACAAAGTGTTTTGACCCACTCCTCTCTAGGTCATCTCAGTCAAGACCACACTACCCAATGCATGTGTTGCTATCACTACACTCACTCAAGTGTGACGTAGTGGTCGCAACACTCAAACCCGAGCATAATCACCATATCAACTATGCAAACCCTAGAATCACCATGAGATGTTACATCACTAACCATGATTCAAACAAGGCACCCCATTGCATCATCTTCTCTCTCATGATGCTACAACACAAGAATTATTCTCAACATGTGAAAATTTGCAAGATAACCCTCACTTATGGGTAAATTGCAATTTAATCCAAAATAAGCATATATATTACAAGATAACTCAAATATCAATCAAAAAATGAAAAGATAAGTCTTCTACATAATATTAACACATTCCATGAGATTAGATTAAGGTTTGAACATCTCATTATACAAGGTAAAAATAATCAAGCATAAAGCTAGGTTAGGAGTCTTACAATCATAAACCCCTAATAGGGATTTTGCCCCTGAAATCCTATGCAAAAAGAGAGGAATACTTTTTATGCATCTCATCCTCAAGTTCCCACATGGCTTCCTCTACTCCATGATGATGCCAAAAAACCTTGACTAACATAATACCCTTCTTCTTCAACTTCTTGATCCTTCAATCCAAGATCAGAATAGGATCTTCCACATAATATATATCACTATCTAGCTCCACCTCAATGGGTTGAAGAGTCAACTATGTATCAAGGTAACACCTACTCAACATAGAGATATGAAACACAGGATGTAACTTGTACAACTCAGGTGGAAACTCTAGCATGTAGACCACCTTCCCAACGTGTGCAACTACAAGATAAGGTCCCATATATCTAGGAGATAACTTACCCTTTTTCACAAACCTTAAAACACCTTTCCAAGGAGATACTTTGAGGCACACCACGTCCCCCACTTAGAACTCTAAAGGTCTACAATGGTTGTTAGTGTAAGACTTTTATATGTCTATGTTGCCTTCAGTTGTTATTGAATGAATTTGATCTTTTTGTCATTTGTTGCACTAGCTCAGGACCCAGAAGTTGATATTCTCCCATCTTGTACCAACACAAAGAAGATCTACAATGTTTCCCATACAATACTTCATATGGTGTCATATCAATGCTCCTCTAATAGATATTCTTGTAGGCAAACTCTATTAGACTAAGGTGTATATCCCAACTATCCAAAAATTGCAACACATGGGCTCTTAATAGATCCTTCACGATCTGTATTGTCCTTTTAGATTGTCCATCTATCTTTGGATGGAACACAGTAGTGAACTTCAACTGCATACCCATCTCTATATGTAAACATTCCCAAAATCAACTAGTGAACTGTGGATCTCTATATGACACTATAGTAGTTAGGATGCCATGTAGACGTACTATCTCATTGACATACACCTATGCAAGCTTCTCAGCCGTATACGTCATCTTTACTGGCAAAATGTGCATTGTCTTCATCAACCTGTCCACTATTACCCAGATGGAATCATGACCTTTGGTTGTCCTTGGAAGTCCAACCACACAGTCCATCATGATAAGATCCCGCTTCCATTTTGGTATAGGCAATGGTTACAAAGTCCCTGCATGCTTCTGATGCTTAACTTTGACATGCTGACACACTGTACACTTAGCCACAAACTTGGCAACATCACGCTTCAATCTTGGCCACCAATATAGATCCCTTAGATTTTGATACATCTTGGTGCTACCTGGATGCATAGCATACTCCTCTAGAACCAACATCCTCAAATTATCTACATCTAATGCAACTATCTCGCCATGATAACACACTGTCCCATCTTCAGATTCATGGAATACATCACACTTCTCACTGCCCAACTCTACTTGAATCTATTATCCCATAGTATCATTCTACTTCTCATCTCTGATCTGCTGACCCAACATCGGCTTCACTTGTAACTGTGCCAACATACCATCTAACATGAACACCTCTAACTGTGCATTCATTTGTTACAAGGAGACCAACATATCTCTATTGTACACACCAAATCATTCAACTGTGCCTTCTCGACAGATGATGATGAAGAAGACTTCCAACTCAAAGCATCTGCCACTACATTTGCCTTCCCTGGATGGTAATCTATGGTACAATCATAGTCTTTTATTAGCTCCACCCATCATCGTTGTCTCATGTTCAACTCCTACTTAGAGAAGATATATTGTAGGTTCTTGTAGTCGGTGAAAATCTGACACTTCTCACCATACAAGTAGTGTCTCCATATCTTCAAGGCATGGACCACGGTGGCTAACACTAGATCATGTATCAGGTAGTTCTCATCACATTTCTAAAGTTGTCGCAAAGTAAAAGAAATCATGTGCTTATCTTGCATCAATACACAACCCAGACCATTCTTAGATGCATCACAAAAGATAATATAACCCTTTCCTTGTTCTAGAAGCACTAACATTGGTGCACTTATCAACCTCTCCTTCAGGATCATAAAAGATCATTGACATCTATCTTCCCAAACAAATTAATGACAAATCCTTCCTTATTAACTTTGTTAGGCGTAACGCCACAGCACTAAAGTTCTTAATTAACCTCCTATAATATTATGCTAATCCTAGAAAGCTACGAACCTTTATAGGTGTCTTTGGCTAATCCCACTCCATCACAAAATCCATTTTCTTTGGGTCCACACAGACTCCCCTGGAAGATATTGTGTGCCCTAGAAAAGCCACTTCCTTTAACTAGAACTCACATTATTGAACTTCGCATATAACTGATACTGCCTTAGGAAGGAAAAAGCCTAACGTAGGTGTTGCTTGTGTTGCTAGCTATCTCTAGAGTAGATCAAAATATCATCTATAAACACTACCACAAATTGGTCTAGATAGGGCCAGAACACCCTATTCATCAGGTCCATAAACGTTGTCGGTTCATTGGTTAGCCCAAACGGCATAACCACAAACCCATTATGACCATACCTTGTCCTAAAGGCTAACTTTGGTATGTCATCTACCTTAATTCGCAACTGATGAAAACCCAACCTCGAGCCTATCTTAGAAAATATTATGGCACCGTGTAATTGATCAAACAAATCATCTATATGTGGCAACGGGTTTATGTTCTTAATCGTCATCTTATTCAAATGTCAGTAGTGAATGCATAACCTCATCAATCCATCCTTCTTCTTTACAAATAGAATAGGAGCACCCCAAGGAGATATGCTCGGTCTAATGAAACCTTTCTCAAGTAGTTATTGCAATTGTTTCTTTAATTCCCACATCTCAGCTGATGCCATCCTATACGAAGTTTATGCTAAAGGTTGGGTACCATGGACTAGATTGATCTCAAAATCAATCTCTATGGAAGGAGGCACACCTGGAAACTCATTGGGAAACACATCCTCAAACTCCTGTACAACTAGAACTTCTCAAATATTAGGACTCTTTGCCTTGGTATCCACCACCTGTGCTAACAACGCATCAACCTTGTCTCATCCACTTTTCTATTGTCATAGTTGAAACTAAACGTGTCAGAAGAATCTTCCTATCAACTTAGAAGACCCACAAAACATCGCCATTGATGAACACGCCACCTTGGCACAACAGTCCAAGATCACTTGATACTTTTCCAAAGTATCCATCCCAAGGATCACATCGAATTTGTGCATATAAAGTGGTAGGAGATCCACTTGAATGTTACGCCCTAAAAAGGAAAGAACATAGGATGGACACACTTCTCGCAGCTCTATGGAACCAACTAAAGGAGTTTCTAGATGAAGACTATCATGTCTATGACTAATAGCCAACAAACAGCTAGTGGTCACTTCTCTAGTGATAGAGGAATGATTCACACCTGGATCAATCAAAATAGATACAGATCATGAAGAGGATAAATTAGAACGAAATAATTCTATTTGACCTATCACAACCCAAGGGTTAACCACTCCTTCTGGCTGACTCATTGCATAGAATCGAGCTATCTCCTATTGTCGTTTCCATCCTCTACTAATATGTCCTGAAGAACCAGCTTGTGAGGCATGTTCGCGTCCTTTGCCACTATGTTGTTTTTGTTGTTGCAACCCTTGTTGACTTTGCCTTGACTCTTGAGTCACCTCCTCATCCTTCACAAGGCAGTTCACTTAGTATGCCCCACCTAACCACACTTGAAACAGGTTTTGCCCTCATACCATTGCCTAGACGACCCTATCACAAACAATGATGTTGCACTATGAGCTCCTATAGGTGGAAAGCTATGGCCTCTACCTCAAACCTGTGTCCACTTTAATTGAGACATTGACCTCTACTAAGACTGAGGTGTTAAGGATCTAGGATTCTTGAAGCCTCCAGAAGATTATCCTCGATACTATGCATACCTCTTCTTGGCCTTTGTCTCATGCTTCTCTATCATGGACCTATTCACTCTCCTAACTGATTCCACAAAGCGTCAAACCTCCCTTTGTTCTCTAAGGATGACATTGGAGTTGTTAGCTCAGAACTCAGACCCTTCTCAAAGTGCATGATCCTTTCCTTGTCCATTGCAGCCATATGTGGAAAAAACCTTAGAAGCTCCATAAACTTAGCTTCATAAGCACTGGTTGACATATATCATGTTCGATCTAAGGGCTCTAGAGAGGGGGTGAATAGTACATAATTTATCACAAAACAAATTAGACCTTCAAATTATATCAATTTGGGACAATAGCTAAATGGAAATTTGAAGTCCTATCTAAACAAGCATAGCAAGGATGAGAGAGATTGATATCAAGCACTTGACAAAGGGATGTAGAGTGGTTCCACACTTCAAACTAGAAGTGAGTCAGTCCACTACCTAGAGAGGTCATCCTCTAGGACTTTACAAGTGCTTTTATCTATTATATCATCGAGGAGATTTACAGTAAAAGACCACTAAAGGACTTGCCCATCCAATCACAAGGAGATCTCCACCTTACCAAGGAATTTACCCACTTAGCTTGAGTCTTCATCCTTCACCTAGGTCTTACCCACTCAAGATGAAGTCTTTCGCCTTGAAGGAGTTTTCTTCTCCTCTTGGATCTTCAGCCTTTGCCTTCTCCTTCACTTGGAGAAGATCACCACCTCTTCAACAACCTTAAAGAGGACTAGCTACAGCTCCTTCACTTGATGGATCTTGCTTCAACTTTTCTTCATGAGAGAAGGGGATAGGGAAGTAGTGGAAGATTTGAGAGCTTTACATGTACAAAAGTGGAGCTCTCTTACAATAAGATTAACTCACTCACAAATCACGAAATGAAGTGTAAACTAGAGAGAGAAAGGGGCTCAAAGAGTAGTAGCACACTCAACTATAGTAAGGACCTTGAATGTAGTGAATGAGCAAACTTGGAATGAACTCCAAGGGGTCCTATTTATAGATGGGGGTGTTCCCTTGAGTTGGGGAACACTTAGGGTCAAAATATAGCCATTTTTGCACAAGGCAACATATCTATTTTTGTCCAACCAAGTCACCAACAGTTATAATCACTTTTTTTTCATTTTGTGTACAGTGCATTCGGTCGATAAACAATAAAGGTAACTCGATCGATTGACTAAAAGACAAACCCAATTTTCAAACTATCGGTCAAGTTTTTCTTGGGAAACTCGACTGATTAGCCAAAATCGCATTTGGTCAGTAAGTTGTTCGGCTGAGTTCTGTGAATGCACAACTCGACCGATGCATATCATCAGAAAATCAATCCATGGTATCGGTCAAGATTGGAACTCGACCGATCAATAGCATGTGATCGATTTTCTAATTTGACTAAAAAGTAATTAAAACTTGGTACTAAGTGTCCCACATATTTTTCTCATCTTAGTTACAAGTTATATCATCAATACAAGTGATTACAAAATTCTTCTAAGGTCGTTCGAAGTGATTTCCTTATTAGCACACTTGCATTGCATTTACTTGAACTTTGACAAGCTCAGGCTTGTGTAAATTGGTCCTTTTCATGTACCTAAAGCTTGAGATCAATCTTGAATACACATATTAGATACATATGAATGGAATGGTTAAGTCATTATCAAAATATGGACAATGTATAACCTCTAGGTCAACATTCTCTCCCTTTTTGACAATGACAAACCATTCCTCAAACATATTGAAAAGGATATTGAAATTATACCTTTTCCTTGTGAATTAGGAGGATTCAAGATTTGAACAATGTGAATTTGCTCCCCCTCAATCTATGCTTACTTTAACCTGCATAGTTAGTCTATGTACACAAAGCAATATAACATGCATATACTATATGGTCCCTTAGCAAGTCACATATAAAGCATGCACTGAATAAGAAAAGGATCAAATAAGCAATAAATAGCAATATGACAATGAATAGCAATATGTTTGAGTTTCAAGACATTGAATTTCTCTCCCCCTTTTGACATTATCAAAAATAAAGGGGGTTTAGAAGAGCATATAAGAAGGTCTTCTCCAAATACAACCAAGCAGATATCCAAACATGCAATCTCAAAAACATACATCAAACAGAGATGAGAGAACCAAACAAGCTAAGTCATAATCAAAATATGGTGAAATATGGCACCAACTCATAAGATATAATAGATCAAAGAGTAAGAGTGCATAGAATATGGATTACAACCCAGAATGCAAGTTCTCATAAAAATAACAACAAGTCAAAAGTGATGAAATCTAAGGATAAAATAGTACAACTCAGATCATGTTCCTAGATGCTTATAATACAAAATAGCCTAGAAAAATATATAGGATCAGCAAACTAGACTAAAAACTAAGAACATAAATATATCTAGGTCATCTATATCTACATCATCCACAGTGTCATCATCCTCGGCATCAGGCCCATAGTCATCGTCTCCATCTGAAGGTGCAGCAGCATCGCCTTCATCATCGGAGTCACTAGCGAAGCCATCAGAGCCATCACCATCGTCAGATGTAGCACCAACATCCTCACCATCACCAGCATCAGCAGCAACATCAGTAGTCTCATCATCAACCTGGTCAAGCATCTCCTCATCAACAAAAGGATCGAAGTGACTACTGGGCCAATGAGCATTCTGCTCATCCCAAGTCATACCAAGAGCACAGAAATCATTGGCCTGAGGGAAGGAATGAGCAGAATTACCAAGACTGGAAAGCAGAGTGGCCAAGGGGCCAGCAGGAAGAGGTAGGATGACTGGAACCGATCCACCAGTAGTAGAGGGTGTGGGAGTAGCAACGTAAGGCTTAGGTATAGGTGGAGGGGCAGGGTAGAAGTGATTGTATGCATAAAATGTATAATCACTATCGGGGTATGGCTGGTAGGTGGGGTATGGGTGTGCATAGGATACGTTCTTGTTAGACATGATTGAACATAAATCCTAATGCAGATGCTCCTAGACCTGGAGATTGTATGCCTGTTGGTGTATCATATAACCCATGAGGGCTTCATTGGACACATGGAATGAGGCACAGCTAGGTTGGGTAGGCTGAGGAGGTGGAGGATCTTAGGTTGAGGTAGAGGCAGGTGCAGCTGAGGCAGAGCCAGAGGGTGAAGCACCAAGTGTGGTGGAGAAAAGGAAAGGCATGGATTTCTAAATAGTGGTCTCACTAATACACACTCCCTTCCTGATAGGTCTGTAGTGGAAGTCAGGGAAGAGTGATTTCTTAGTGGAAAACTGGAAAAGACCACATATCAGGGTAGGATATGGAGGATGAGTGCCATGGGTGTTCTTACTAGAGTCAAAGCAAGTAATGTGGTGGAGGATGTATCTAGACCACTTGACTCTGATATTCTCTAAGATGCAGTACATTATCACTGCAGTGTTCTCTATAATATCTGTTTGGTTTTTCTTTGGGTGGATGTTGCAATTGACCACTAGGGCTAATATACTCTTCTTGAGATCTAAGGAGGAGGAGGGTAGGGTTCTCTTCTTCTTATAGGAAACCTCAGGTTTCTTCAAGTAATGATGGATGTCAGGAAGTTTGATATCGTATTGCTTGTAGAAACCTTTGGGGTCAAGCAGGTCAAAGTACTCACCATAATCCTTACGCCAGGTATCATTCTCATCAGCTCCTAAAAAGAAGATATTCAGGAAATCCTCTGAGATTTGGAATTTCTTCCCAGCTATCATAGAAGTAAGGATAACTTGGGTATTGGGAGGAGGTATAAGAGTGTCAAAATTCCAATGCAAATTTGTGTAGAATTTGTGAATGGCTTACGTACTAGACATGAAATTGTGAAAGCACTCACGCTCAACACCCAGGGTAGATAGGTGATAAACATAAAGCAACTTATCCACTTGATCAATGATGGCTTGATGCCTAGGGCTAGGCTCAAAAAGGGCTCTAAAAGGAAAAGGACTCCGTGGAAGAAGATCCTTATATCGATTTACAGCTTCATTTGAGACAAAGAGGGTCCCATCAAAAGGAATCAAGTGGGAAGATGAGGAGGAGGATGGTGCACTGCTAGGGGAGGCTCTCTTTCTTCTATTTGAAGCCATGGAGGTGAAAAGGAGAAGAGAAAGAGATCAAAAACACCAAACACACCACTAAAAACATTCATCCACCTAGGTTAAGCTAGGGGGAAGGTCTAGGAAGGTATTCCTAGGTCTGATTAGGGCTAGGTGAGGGAAGGGAAGGTCGAGGGTTGAGAGTTTAGGGATAGAGGGAGTGGAATCGATCGACTTTTCTCTAGTTGAGAGGGAGAATAGTCAGTCGAACCCATTAAGTTAGATTCAGCCCGGCGATCGATCAAGTTCTGTGAAGTAGAAACTCGATCGATTGGCCTTTTTTAAAAAAGCTCTCGACCATGGATCGGTCGAGTTTGTCCTGGGGAAACTCTACCGATGGTCAACCTAACCTAAAACCATCAAACTTAATTTCTAGCCATATGAAAGCTAATTAAATTTATTTTTCAAGTCCATTATGTATATTGAACATATTTAGGCACATATCACTCATCATTGGGTACTATTTTGTGATAAAACAAGCGTTTGCAAACAAATACCCAAAAACAAGAGAGAAACAAGGCAAAATGAATATGAAAACCCAATTTTAAGCATATTAGCATGCAACGAAGATCAAGATAGATGCAAAACATATAGGATATATGACTACCAGCTAGAAGGCATATCAGATTCATTCAAAGTAGTTATAAGCAATTTTGATCTAGTAACGTTAAATTGCTCTCTAGCTAGAGGTTTAGTGAAAATGTCCGCCAACTGACTTTTTGTGTCCACATGTGTGATATAAATATCCTTCTCAGAAATGTGATCACAAAGAAAGTGATGGTGAACCTCTATATGTTTAGCTCTACTATGCAATATAGGATTGTAAGACAAGTTAATTGCACTAGTATTATCACAAAAGATAGGAGAAGCATCAAAATGAATGTTTAAGTCTTGGAGCATTTGCTTCATCCATAGGACATGGGCACAACAACTCCCAAATGCAATGTACTCAGTCTTGGTGGTTGATAATGCCATGGTGCTCTATTTCGTGGAGAACCAAGACACCAAGTATGGACCTAGGAGGAAACAAGTTCCACTTGTGCTTTTTCTATCAATCAAGCAGCATGTATAATCGACATCACTATAGGCAGTAAGAGTAAAGTCCCTTGACTTGGGATACCATAGTCTAAAATTTTGGATTTTGTCTAAGTACCTTAGAATCCTCATAACAACTATAAGATGATATTTCCTAGGATTTGATTGAAATCTAGCACACAAGCCAACACTAAACATTATGTTAGTTCTAGAGGCAGTTAAGTAAAGTAAACTTCCAATCATACCTCTATAGAGCTTCTCAACTACCTTCTCACCTTCTTCATCTTTATCAACTTTGGCAGTGTTTGGCATGGGTGTGTCCATCGGCTTGGTGTTCTCCATCCTAAAGTGATGAAGTAGTTTACTAGTGTACTTACCTTGGTTGATGAAGTTTCCATTCTTTGTTTGCTTGTTTTGAAAGTCGAGGAAGAATTTGAGTTCACCCATCATACTCATCTTGAATTCACTCTACATAAGATCATTAAATTCTTTGCAAAGATCAAGGTTAGTTCCGCTAAAAATGATATCATCAACAAATATTTGAATGATAAGAAAATTTTTAGAAGTGTGTTTTAGAAACAGTGTAGAATCCACTTTCCCATTATATAGCCATGATCTAACAAAAAGTTCTTCAATTTCTCAAACCAATCCCTTGGTGCCTGTTTAAGTCCATAGAGAGGTTTTTGCAACAAATAAACATGGTTAGATAGACTATCATGTTCAAAGCCTAGAGGTTGTCCAACATACACTTCCTCCTCAATTGTACCATTCAAAAATGCACTTTTAACATCCATTTGATACAAAAGAAAGTTTTTATGACTAGAAAAAGCAAGGAACATACAAATGGACTCAAGTCTAGTTACAGGTGCATATGTTTCATCAAAGTCAATACTTTCCTATTGATTGTGGCCTTGAGCCACTAACCTTGCTTTGTTTCTTATCACTTTGCCGCATTCATCTAGCTTGTTGCATTAGACCCATTTGGTGCCAATGATCTTTATATTACTTGGTTTTGTTACAAGGGTCCAAACTTTGTTCTTCTCAAATTTTAAAAAGCTCCTCTTGCATAGCTAGGATCCATTCTTCATCCCCAACAGCTTCCTTGACATCTTTAGGCTCTAGTTGTGAGATAAAGGTGTTGTTGGCTTGTTCTTTGTTGAATGCAGCCCACATCTTTACTCTCTCAAATGGATCACCTAAAATCATCTCCTTAGGATGATTCTTTGCAAATCGGGGAGTTGGATCCTTCTTTTCATCATCTTTGTCTTCTTCTTGAGCAGCCACCTCTTTTCCCTTTTGGGTGATGTTGAGTTCTTTAAGGATAGGAATTACTTCATCTACAACATCATCATTTGAAACAATATCTTTGGGAATAGAGGGGTTAGTCTCAATAAACTTTAGATTAATAGATTCTTCTACCTTAGTAAGATAAACATTATAAACTCTATATGCCTTGCTAGTAGTGCTATAGCCAAGAAAGAAAGCCTTGTACGATTTCGGATCAAACTTGTCAAGAGAATATTTCATATTCAAAACAAAACAAGGACATCTAAAAATGTGGAAATACTTGATAGAATGATTCCTACCACGCCATAGCTCATAGGGGGTTTTCTTAAGTGAAGGATGAGTGAAAACACAATTTTGCACAAAACAAGAGATACTGACAGCTTCAGCCCAAAACTTCTTAGGAGTATCATACTCAAGAAGCATGGCCCTAGCCATCTCCTGTATAGACCTATTCTTCCTCTCTACAACCCTATTTTGTTGAGGTGTTCGAGGTGAATAAAAGTTGTGTGCATAACCCTTATTCTTGACAAAAATGCTCAAAAAGCTCATTTTCAAATTCTCCCCCATGGTCACTATAGATGGAAATAATCTGGAAAGAGGCTTCATTCTCAACTTGTTTGCAAAAACTAGAGAAAATATCAAGCATATCACTCTTTGAAATGAAAAAGAAGGTCTAAGTATATCCAGAGAAATCGTTGATAATAATAAGGCAATACTTGGAACCACAAAGTGATTGCATTCTCATTGGTCCAAATAGATCAATATGAAGAAGTTCAAAAGCTCTCTTAGTGCTAAGGACTCCTTTGGATTTTAAGGAGGACTTGGTCTGCTTTCCTTGTGTACAAGGTTGGCATTCCTCATTGTTATGACCCCACCTCCTGATAACCCCCAATTAAGGGAGACTGAGAGGTAGAAGCCGCACCCATAACTTCCGGATCAAAGGTTCGGCACTTAACCAAGAAAATTATTAAATTTCAGCAATCTATACTAAAAAGTTGTAATAAAAAAATTCATACCTTTTGAAAATTTTGGATTTCTAAACTTCTATCCATGTACGCATTCTACTCTAACTAATCCTCCTTGCATTTTACTTCATGTATTTCACAATATGACGATTTACTGTTTGTCCTTTTGGCTTGTACCTAAAACGCCGACAAACAAAATGTCGGTCAGCCGAAGTTGGTATGTGGGGAAAACAATAAACGTGCAACTATGATAACAACGTAATCATTCAATTAATCATTTAACAACCAAGATTACATTTTAAATATAACTCCGCGATCCATGAGTACCCTATCCTCAGTGTTATCCCTGTAGTGGACCTAGATACTACCTTCCTTATGGTAGATCCCCATTAAACCCCTCATGGTCCCACCTGTAGGTGAACCAGTTTCTAGGGTTGAGTCTCATGGCACTACTCGTAAGTAGCCCACTCCTTAACTCATGGCATGCTAATGGGTCTCATGGCACTACACTTGGTAGCCCAATTTCTAACCCATGATAACCTAGACCTTACTCTAGGTTACCCCTTTTTAGCCTTTACAAGCCACAGTGGTGGTCCCGGATCTAGCCAGTTATACATGTATATTCATAGTGATAGTCATAGTCACTCTATAGTTGCATGAAATAAAAGCATCCAACAGTTATTTCAAGCCATGAGGGAAACGTCGATAAAATCCTCAGAAAACTAGTTGGGATAATCATAAGCGTAACCACATACCTGATTTGATGATTTCACAAGCATTAAGCAAATCCAACCAAGAAATCAATCCAAGCAAGCAATTCAATAATCACATAATTCCTGAAAAGCATATGGACTCTATTTATTACACACTTTATCAAGAATCTACTTTATTGACTTGGATTCACTTTCTAGGGTTTCTGTATCAATTTTAGGGTTTCGTTTTGTAATTAGGGTTTCACTTCCTCTTTTATTATTCTAAACCCTAATTTTATACTATTACTCATAAACCCTAATTATCTTATCTATTCTTCAACATATAACCCTATTTTTGGATTAAAGGCACTATTAACCACTAATTAAGTTCATTAAGCCTCTTTTACATTAAAGCTACTGTTTTTATCCTTTTAATCCACGACAAGATCATTATATGCATCTATCATCAATTCAAAGTTCATTAGGGTCTAATTAACATATGAACTCATTTTACCATCATTTCCACCTTTTATTTATGAGAAAACCCTAATTATTATATTTAGGGTATTTACCCACAATTATGGACTTTTGTACTCTAAATATCTTAGATTCAGCATATTTCAACTTTAATCATGAAATTAATCATTTAAAGCCATTAAGAGATGCATTTACTAATATTAGGGTTTTAAGGCCCATTAAAGCACATGGAACCCTAAATTAATCAAATTCCACATCATCCTTTAAGATCTAATATGCCCTTTGTATTAACAACAGGTTAGTATCTACTTTAAACACCCATATAACCCTTTCTAATTCATTAATCACCAAGGGTTAGGGTTTTTCATTGATTAAACTATTAAAGATAGCATCTTTATATTGCAATCAGAATCAGGCTTCAATTATATTTTTATTAGCTTCCCCTCATTTTTCTGAGCAAAAAGCATATAAAGTCCGTCTTAAATCGAGCTTCCTAGCAAATTCTGCACTTTTTGCAAGATATGCAAATTCTGACCAATCGTAGATTGACACATCAGCTTTAAGTGTTTACTTGCTTATCCACGACCGGCTAAAAAAAATTAAAAAAATACGTTCTTACCCTCATGGGTAACGCGCAGCCCCAGGGGCCAACACATCTTTTTACTCTATCATCCCTCTCCTCGCGCTAGTCTGCAGCAATGACGTCCGTCGCCTCGCGACTTCTATCCCTCAAGCACCGACGATGTGAAGCAGCATGAGGAGGGTTGTTGCACCTCCACAGACCCTGCTGGACCTACCCCGACCTCGATGGCGAGGTTCTCCGGTCGGAGGTAGGGCGAGATGCCCTCCACTGCCTCATCGGCTGAAGCAAGGTCACAGACCTAGGCAAGGCTCCAGCGGCAACATTGGAGCAAGGATAGCCGAACAGGGTACATCCCATAATTTTGCACCCCCTTGCTACATCTTCAGGCGACCTCGGCCGTCAGACCAAACTTCTGTGCCTTCGGGGAAAAACTGAAGGAGGAGGAGGAGGAGGGCGTCGAGGTCTAGCTAGGGTGCAGGTCTGTAATGGATCCGGGATTAGGTTGAACGCTGTGCAACATAGCCCATCTATCCCTCTTTTATAGACTGGCTACTCGTCCTTGTCCCAACACACCTCTCATACAGGCAGGAGACTACAGGTCTTCGATCACCATCAGGAAACAAGAAGGAAAGTTTCCTTTTTTATTAAACCCCAAAAAAGAAAAGTTATTATATCTTTTCCCTCGTAGCCTCTTTTCGCACCAAAATTTAGGAGAAGTCAACACATGGTGTTTCCTTTCATTGGAACCAAAAATTAACTCAATTTACTCCCATATCTTTATAACACTTGATTTCCAATATAAATTAACTTATTTATCAAATAAGTTACTTAAGTCACAAGATATCTTGGAACCACTTGGATTTTCTCTCACCATCTTGAATTGGGATTATATTTTATCAAAAATTATCTAGAACATTAACACTGGGCACGAAATTCCCTTTTTCCTTATTTTGTTTAACAAGGACTTATATGTGAACTTTTAATTAAATAACACATATCTTCCTCATATTTTTGTATTATTTTCTTTTTCTCTTTCTTTTCATTTTATTGGGACTCCTTGGATCCCAAGAAACACTAATAATTCGAAATTCCTTTTTAAGGATACTTATTATCCTCTTACATGCATTTATTTCTATTATTTCTCATTATCATGTTTATTTCTTATGAAAATATCTCTTTTTGAGGATTTCTCTTTATTTCTCTTTTATTTTTCCTTATTGAAATTCCGTTTAACAATAGAGACCTCATGGATACGAAATTTCACCAAAAACAACTCCATTATACTCTTTTTCTCTTATTTTCCACATTTTATCATTATTTTCAATTTCTTTCTTAATAAAGAAATATTTACTTGGTCTTTTCTTTTCTTGTTGAATTCTCTATGCAACTTTGGACTCTTTGGAATCCAAGGAACCCAAGAGGCATGAAATCCTCTTTGGATGTGCCTTCTAGAGGCTTCCATATTTTCCTTTTTTCAAATATTCAATTATTCATTTGCTAATTGAATTTCTTTGTTATTTGGGCCCAATAGCCAATAAAGCCCACAACACAAATATCAAGGCTATTGTAAACAAAATCCATGTATTCAAAACAAATGATACATTCTTTGTTCAAATATGTTTAATATGAGAAATTACATTTCTCACCAGATGAACCCAAAAATTGGGGTTGTAACATCCTTCCCCTCTTATAGGAATTGTGTCCTCAAAATTCTATCAAGCAAACAAACAATTCAGGATAAGACTTTTTCATGTCCATCATTGGCCCCTATGTGGCATTACCATACTCATGGTGTTTCCAAAGAACCTTTATCATCACATATTCTTTTCTCTGAGTTCTTTCATCCTGGCGTCTATAAACTGCACAGGTGGACTCAGGCCATTTCAACCTCCCTTGGGGCTCACTAGGTTCATTGCTCAGCACATGGTCGGGGTACCTCACATATTGATCTAAATTGGACACATGGAACTCATCACACATTACTTTATCCTGAGGGCTAAGATCAAACTTAACCTTCTCCACCAAACCATGTCAAAAGAACCCATGCATCGGGGACTCAGCTCTCTTAGCTATAACTTAGAGGTGTCGGATTTTCATGTCACCTATTCTCCCACAGTGAACTGCATGTCAGTCTACTTTGCATTTTCCCACAACTCTCGTCGTCTCTAGGCTCCTTTTAGCCATTGCGTGATCAAAGTGACTTCATCTACACACACTGTGGTCCTTTTCTAACCATCACGTGGTCCTTTCACCAACATCACCTTACTGAAGTGGTGATCGACGCAACCTCCCTTACCAAGCTGCTTCCAATCCTGATACTGGTTATGGTGGTTATCATCACATCTTTTTTAGGACAAGAACTATCTCTAGATATCACCCTGAACGAGTACACATGTTCTCACCAGACCCTTTAGTCTGGATCATACTAACCATTAGTTAGGGGTGATAAACTGTACTAACATAGAGTTCTTCATGTACATTCTTCCATCTTATGGAAGGGACCCTTTAGGTCAAACTCAAAGAACTTCAAACTCACATCATGGTGCAGTTGAACCATCTCTCTCATATGTAGTTCAACCCGATCTATCCCTTGACAGTACTCTTTCTTCTCATGTCATATAGGTAAGGCATTCTACCATAACCCATATTGCATCTTGTCCTTCCTTGGTCTAGGGGAGACTCATCACAACATCCATAGTGATGAACTCCCATTCCCTCTCGAAAACTCTTTATCCTTTATATCCATGCACTGGGTTATCGGTGCTCATCCTTCACCTTCTATCATGCATGGCCACATACCACCTGCTGCCTCATCTTAAGCATCCAAAGTGCTATCGTCATTTACTATCTTGGTAGTACCACGGTGTATGTCATGATTCCTAAAAATTGATTCTTTAAACCACTCTCAATAGGGTTTCCTTACCTTCCTATCCAAAGAAATGTATCTGAGGTCCTACCACCATCCTTTTATTATATCAAGGACTAGACTGGCAAACCAAACAACCATTAACGTGTTCAATAGATCACGTTACATCTAAGTATTAGAGAAACATATCTCCTTTCCAAAATTAGGGATAGCCTAACAACCTCTTCTAGCTTCTAGCCAAACTAGTCAGATATATCTCAACCAGAGCACCCATTACCACTTCACATCCTTAAGCATTGAAAACATACACTTCCATGTATTTCACTTATCATCTCAAACTCGAACTCTAAGTCTATCTTCATTGAAAACACTTTGAGCTCATCTTCTGGGTGATCATCCTCGACCTTGTATGACTCATATCTCATGATAAAAACATCCTCATAAGGTGACTACCTCATTCCTTTTAGTGTTTGCAAACCATCCATGTATCATTCACTTTATCATGGTATGTTATCATCTCTGTCCTCATACCACATAGCAACATTCCAACTCACATCATCTATTAGCCTTGGTGTATGGCATGCGTACTATCCTATCTCTCACTCCCATAACAAGAGGAAATAAGCATTTGGCTGCAGTCCAAATACAGAGTTCTTCCTATTCCAAGAGTAGAGATGGTACATCCCACCTTGCCAGTACACCTTTAAATCTAAGTTGAAACATGCAGGTTATGCCTCTATATTACAATCATCTTGCTATCAAAGTCACCTCCATGGAAAACTGGTCTCGAACCTACTCGGGTTACCACACAATCCTTGGTCATCTCCGCTAGGTCTATAGGGTGCCGACACTTTTGGGGTCATCCCTTTTCCCCTTATGAATCCAGAGAGTGCCCTACTCATCTTCCCTTTGGGTCCCATGAGTTCATGAAGGTGATCAATCTCCTAACCCATGGCCCTCCGACAATGATAGTTGTTACCTCCCGACCCTATTGTCATGTGCAACTAGGGAATTAGGAAACTCCTACTTCCATCGGTCCTATCCCTACCTGACCCTAGGATAGACTGAGGATTCTCTTATAGTACATGTTTAACCTAGAACCTTACCCAAGCCTTCATCATCTCTCTTTCTGCATTCAAGGGTTGTCTTTTGTCCTCTGATAGGGGTCATGGTGACTTGCCTTTCTTGGTCAGGCCCCATACCAGTTACCTTCATGGTAACACATCCACATGCACTTAGAGATGGATATCTGATGCAGCCCTATTTTAGGGCTCCATCCTGTGTCATTTTGTACTTAAGTTGCATCTAAACATGTTAGAATTACATGTTACTCTCCCCAATTTGGTTATCATTGCAAATATGCTTATGGATGTTCTTTGCATTGTTTTTCAGGTACTTGGACCATGCCTAGATGGAAGAGAGAGAAAGAAGGAATCCTAGCGTTTCCCCACTCATGGAGGGACCCAAAGAAGACCCCAAAGTCCCCCTCAACTTACCTCCAATGGACAAGAATCGTCTCCAAGCAAAGGCATCGAAGATTTATGAAGTTTAAAGCCATGCTAGCATTAGAAGACCCCAGCACGGCCGTGGTGCCATGGAACGGCCGTGCTGGCAATTGAGCAAATTTACAGGTTGATCGACAAATCATTGAAGTTCAAGCAAGTCAGCCACCATGGCCGTGTTGCCCAGCACGTCCGTGTTGGATGAAGATGGAATGGGCGTGCTGCTCAGAACGACCTCCTCCCAACTCTGCCACCATGGCCGTGCTACCCAACATGGTCGTTCTACCTAGTACCCAACACGGTCGTGGTGCCCAGCATGGCCATGCCACCAGCCTTCGTTTTCACCCACCAACCTGTTAAATTAACACTTAACCAACACGGCCGTTCTCCTCCACCACGGCCGTTCCCACTCCTACCCAGCACGGTCGTGCTGCCCAGAACGGCCGTGCCACCACCCCAAAAGCTATACAACTTTCACTGATTTTCCTATTCTACCCCTACTTAGCCCTAGTCCCTATATAAGCACTAGTTGCTTCTAGGGCTCGAGAGAGAGCACTCCCCAGCCGTCACCCAGCTGCTCCCTTGCATCCATTGCTCCCATCCACCCATTTCCTTGCATTCAACCCCATTTCCACCCACTTTCCACTCATTTCCACCATAGAAACCTAGTTTCTCTAGGTATCTATCCATCCATTCCACCATTTTCATGCACCCTTGCACCATTGGAGGAGGGAGGACGTCTGCAGCTGCTTGGAGGTGAAGAAGAAGGCCACTTCATCAAGCTTCATGGAGTTTCTTCCTCTTCTACCCCCTTCTTTTCCTGTTTTCATGACTATGTATAGCTAAGCCCCCTTGTGGTGGGCTGTTTGGGATTAAAATGTTACTTTGATACCATGTTGGGGGATAAATTCTTGTAATGAACTCAATTCATATTTATGATGATTACTTCTTGCTTCCATCTCATTTCGTATCTTATTGCATGTGGTTTGTGCTTCTTGTATAAATTGCTTGTTTTGAGGTTTTTGAAGACACTTCATTTCTAGGAGGAATTGGGGTGTATGTGGTAATCTTAGGAATGGCTCCTAGGTCCAATTAGTGGATCCCTAGCTAGCCCCCTTTATTCCTACATACACACCCCTCCTCTTACAAATGAGTGTGAGATTTAAGTGGCTAGTGTAAGTGAGAGTGATGTGATTTCCTAGGGCCTTCTAAAGGCTAGAGTGGCTAGTGGCATGAGGATTACCCCCTTCATCTCCACTCCCATCTCTACCCTCAACCCTCAATTGTCCACTATCACTTACCCTAGAAACCTAGATTTGGCCAATCTCACTAGAACTACACCTAACCCTAGTCTTCTACTAGTAGTATAGGGTATGTTCTAATGACATTGCCCTTGTTGTTTGGTTTGGTAATCTAGATATGGATCGAGCACCATGCATGTTTAATGAACTCCCCCAACTAAAATCGAAGTGACATTTCCCAAACGGCCCACCCACCTTAATCACCTTGCTTAAACCCTAATCGCTCAGTCTGCTTGTTAATGCTAGCTTAGTTCAATTGCTTTAGTTTAACTTAGTCAATTTCTTGGTTTTACTCTTTAGTGTTAACTTAGGCTTTTGCTCTTGCTAGTGGTTAGTTTAGTTCGTTCTTGCTTCTTGGCTTGCTAGAGTAGTGTAACTCTTCTTGTTCCTGCTTAGTTAGTTTGATAACTTAGTTTACTTATTTGCTTGTTCTTTCATAATTTAGTTGCCTTTTCGCGTTTCTTACTTGCTCATTAGTATAATCAACCAACAATCAATCTTAAAACCCTAAAACCCTACTCTCCGCACTAGGAACATAGCTCACACTGTCTAACTCTAGCGCCCCCTTTATCCTCGCGGATCGACCCCGTACTTGCCGCCTCACCTATACTACGACACGATCCCGTGCGCTTGCGGGTGTAGTGTCTTAGTAGACGTAGGTAGTTAGTGTGGGACCATATAAATTTTGAAAGCACAATCCCATTTCATCCCGTGCCTCCCCACCTCGTGGATTGCACTTGTTGCAAGCCTCTAGTGGGAGCGCACCAAGCTTTCTGGCGCCATTGCTGGGGATAGAGGCGCTCGGCCTAGTTAGATAGTGTAGCTTAGCCTTTCCTTTTGCCCTCACCATTGCTATTATTTATTCTTTGTGTTACTCTTGCATATTGGTTTGCTAACTTGGCTCCTTGTTGTTTGCTTGTGATTTGCGCAGGTGACAGTTGTGCATGCGTAGCACGCGTTCGACTTGCACCGACTTGGTGGTTTATGACCCCGAGATTGGGAGAAGAAGACGTCAAGCTCGCCGCAACCTACACTAAGAGGCCGAGATGGCACAAAACGAACCGCCACCAGAGGTTCCACCGCCACATCGCCCGCTTCATGAGTATTTCATGCCGGGGAACTACAACTCCCCCATAGCCACGCTGGTGGACCAGATGCCCGGTCAGCAGTTCTCCATTCCGCCGGCACTCTTGGGACTTCTTCCCACATACTACGGAATGGAGAACGAAAATCCTTATCACCATATAGACACGTTCTTAGAAACGTGTTCGACCTTCCGCACGCCTACTGCCACCGACGACTCGATCCACAGAACGCTCTTTCCCTTCTCTCTCAAAGAGAAGGCCAAGGAGTGGTACGTCTCGAGGCCAGAGCTCGTCACATGGAATGAAGTAAAGAATGAGTTTCTGAAGAAGTTCTTTCCAATAGCCAAGTTATCCTACATGAGAAGGTGCATCACATCCTTCGCCCAAAAAGAGAACGAACCCTTCCATGAGGCATGGGAGAGGTTCCAGAAGTTGCTTCGTGACTGGCCTCACCATGAGGTCCCGCTTTGGCAGCTGGTTCAAGCCTTCTACACCGGGCTTGAGGAGCAGAGCCAAAACAATGTAGATTCTTCTTGCGGGGGCACGTTCATGGCCAAGCCGCCCGAGGACTCATGGCCACTGTTTGAACATCTCGCCAAGAATTCTCGCCACCGAGCTTCCACTAAAGGGGGGCATTGCGGCCATAACTACACTCCTCCGCCTTCCTCCGTGGCTCCCGCATGCAATTCCACCAACCCCGATATGATGAAAATGATGGCAGATATGATGCAAATGATGAAGAATCAAGTGGGTAGCTCTTCTAGCCAACCCGCAATGGTTGTGGACACTGTAGACGAGGAATTTAACGCTTTACATTCCTTTGGTGGCCGCAACAACCAGGGCCCGATGTCCCAATCCTACACTCCCGAGTGGAGGAACCACCCAAATTTCTCTTGGAAACAACCAAATGAGGATGGACAAGGACAGGGGCAGCATAAGCCACGCTACAGCTCTTAGTTTGAGGATGAGGTTCTTGGAAGGCTAAGAAGCCTATATGAAGTCAAAAAGGACGTCAACGCACATGGCCAGTCTATAAGCCAACTTGAGCAGAGGTTGGATCAGATTTCTCTCTCTTTGGCTAGAAGAGAAGAAGGAAGACTCCCCTCTCAACCTATGCCAAATCCAAACAATGATGGGACTTTTCAATATGCTCCTCCGCCTCCTCAAGCACCGCTCAATTATCAATATGCTCCACCTCCACCTCATACTTACCAACAACCACCGCCATAATATCATCCCCCACCACAACAACAACCGCAACCCCAATTCATCCTTTAAAACCCCAACTCCCCTCACCTAAGGCCTCCACCACCCCAACAGCCACAACCACCTCCACAGCCACACCCATGAGCATGTGAAGGCTGTGACTACCTTGAGGAGTGGTAGGACCTTGGACAGGCCCCATGGTACAGTTGTTGGCAGAGATGACACTGAGGCAGAGCAGGTTGATACTGAGATGCAGATTGATGATACTTTGATAAGAGGCAATGTTGATACCGTGACGCCGAGCAGTGATACTGTGATACCGAGCAGTGACACTGTGATTCCAGTGATACCGGTGGATGATATTGTTGATTTGGACCGATTGGTTTCCCAACTCCCTCCATATCCTGATGCACTTGAGGAGCCTTCTGCTACAAAGAAAAAGAAGAAGCATGCGGAAGATATTTTAGAGATCTTCAAGCAAGTGAAAATCAATGTACCTCTTATAGATGCAGTCAAGCAAATTCCGTCCTATGCAAAGTTCTTTAAAGAATTGTGCACCTTCAAAAGAAAAACAACGGGGAGGATGCCTAAGAAGATCAAGCTCACTGAGCAAGTGAGCTCCATTCTCCAACACACCATCCCCCAGAAAAGAAAAGACCCCGGTGCTCCCGTCATCTCATGCTACATCGGGGCACATCGCATAGACCAGGCTCTTCTTGACTTGGGGTCTAGCGTAAACTTGATGTCGTATGATCTGTTTGCTGAGCTCCAAATGGGGAAGTTGAGGCCGACCCATTGCACATTATAGTTGGCTGACCGATCTGTGAAGACGCCTAGAGGGCGTGTGGATCATGTGCTGGTCCGTCTTGATGAGGATACTTTTGCCTTCTTCCCAGCCGATTTTATCATTCCTGATATGGAAAAGGAAGCTAGAAAGGTGCCAATCATCTTGGGGAGACCTTTCTTAGCCACAGCTGATGTCGTGATCCATGTGAGAACTGGGACCATGTATGTTACATTCATGCACATGAAGATCCGGTTGAACATCTTCAAGTCTTCTACTACAGCTGAAGTGATAGGGGCCACCAAAGAAGATTGTTATTTGGTGGAATGCCTAGATGAGATTGTTGAAGAGTGCCTACCTGCGTGGATTGAGACTGCTACTCAAGGTAGAGGTCTTGAACCAATTGTTGAGTTCCCTGACGACGATGATGAGGATGATGAAGAGTGCGAGTTAGCCTTAGTGGCTGCAAGCCAGGACCTCCCGTCTATTTCTGCACCTTTGAAAAACTCCCTTGAAGCACCCCCGGTTCTTGAGTTGAAGAAGCTTCCTGAAGGATTGAAGTACGCTTTCCTTGGCTCAAATGACACCCTCCCGGTGATCATTTCCTCCATTCTCTCTCCTGAGCAAGAAGATGCCTTGATGGAAGTCTTGAGGAAAAACATCCAGGCCATTGGATGGTCTATTGCTGACTTGAGAGGGATTGACCCCTCTATATGTGTGCATCGGATATACTTAGAAGAAGATGCGAGGCCAACCCGTCAAATGCAAAGAAGGCTAAATCCAAAATTGAAGGACGTTGTAACTCAAGAGGTTGTTAAGTTGCTTGATGCAGGGATCATCTACCCCATTTCTGACAGTACGTGGGTGAGTCCCATTCAAGTTGTGCCCAAGAAGGGCGGGATTACAGTTGCAGAGAATGCTGATGGTGAGCTTATTCCGGTGAGGGAGCAATCAAAGTGGAGAATGTGCATGGATTACCAGAAGCTCAACGAAAAGACAAAGAAGGATCACTACCCACTTCCGTTTCTTGATCAGATTCTAGAGAGATTGGCTGGGCAGAGCTTCTACTGTTTTCTTGATGGATACTCGGGATATTTTCAGATTGTTGTGCATCCAGCGGACCAGGAAAAGACGACATTCACTTGTCCAAGTGGTACATTTGCCTACCGGAGAATGCCATTTGGATTGTGCAATGCCCCTTCCACTTTCTAGAGATGTGTAACCTCGATCTTTGCTGACATGCTTGATTCGTCACTTGAGGTTTTCATGGATGATTTTTCAGTTTTCGGGAAGACCTTTGATGAATGCTTTCTACATCTAGCTACAGTTCTGGAAAGGTGTGTGAAAGTTCACTTAGTTCTATCTTGGGAAAAAAGTCATTTCATGGTACCTGAGGGTATAGTTCTGGGACATCGAGTTTAGAAAGATGGGATTGAAGTTGACAAGGCCAAGGTGGGCCTTATTTCTACACTCGACTTTCCTTCGACCGTAAGACATGTTCGATCTTTCTTGGGACATGCAGGCTTCTACCGGCGTTTTATCAAGGACTTTAGCAAAATCTCAAGACCACTCTGTCGATTACTTGAGAAAGATGTTGAATTTCAGTTTGATGACAAATGTGTTGAAGCCTTCAATCATCTAAAAGAGAGGCTTATTTCTGCCCCTATCATGCAGCCCCCGGATTTCTCTTTGCCGTTCGAGATCATGACGGATGCATCAGATATGGCGGTGGGGGTTGTGTTGGGTCAACGCATTGTCCGAATTCCTCATGCTATTTATTATGCAAGCAAAACATTAGACGATGCTCAAAGAAACTATACGACTATCGAGAAGGAGTTGCTTGCGGTGATCTTCGCTCTTGACAAGTTGCGGCCGTATCTCTTGCAAAACAAAGTGACAATCTACACGGACCATTCTGTGTTGAAGTATCTCATGTCCAAGAAAGACTCAAAGACAAGGTTGATCTGATGGATTTTGTTGCTCCAAGAATTTGACATAGAAATTGTGGATAAGAAAGGAATAGAAAATGGTGCTACAGATCATCTCTCTCGCCTGGATGGACCTTTTGATGTGATAAGTCCAATCAAAGAGACAATGCCACATGAACAACTCCTCTTAGTCTCATCTGTCCAAAAGTCATGGTACAAGCACATAGCGAATTTCCTAGCTAGTGGGAGGATACCGAGCATGTGGACAAGAGAGGAAAGTAAGAGATTGTTTGCTATGGTAAAGAACTACATTTGGGATGACCCTCACCTCTTTAAGTATTGCCCAGACCAACTCATTAGGAGGTGCATTCCGGAGATGGAGCAGCAAGAAGTCTTATCTATGTGTC
Source organism: Alisma plantago-aquatica (assembly GCA_963693085.1). Taxonomy (NCBI): domain Eukaryota; kingdom Viridiplantae; phylum Streptophyta; class Magnoliopsida; order Alismatales; family Alismataceae; genus Alisma; species Alisma plantago-aquatica. Next base: position 672,806,418 of record OY856413.1, on the reverse strand, counting down.
ATTCCGAAGTGTGTGGAGGCCATTTTGGAGGGAAACGCACGGCCGCCAAAGTTCTTCAATGTGGATTCTACTGGCTGACATTGTTCAAAGACGCTCATGACTTTTGCAAGAGTTGCATCAAGTGCCAAAAAGTAGGCATTATCTCAAAGAGGGACATGATGCCTTTGTCACCTATCTTGGTGGTAGAAGTGTTTGATGTTTGGGGGATTGACTTCATGGGTCCTTTCCCTCCTTCTTTCAGGTATGTCTACATCTTGGTCGCTGTAGACTATGTATCAAAATGGATTGATGTTGTGGCAACAAGAACAAATGATCATAAGGTGGTGTGTGATTTCATGAAATCCAACATCTTTAGCCATTTTGGTGTTCCAAGGGCTATGATTAGTGATGGCGGGAGTCATTTCATTCACCGCACCTTCGAAGGGCTACTAAAGAGACATGGAGTTAACCATCGTGTAGCTACTCCTTATCACCCTCAAACGAGTGGTCAAGTTGAGTTGGCAAATCGGGAGATAAAGCTCATTTTGGAGAAGACGGTGCGACCGGACCGTAAGGATTGGTCACTTCGACTCAATGAAGCTTTATGGGCATATAGGACTGCATATAAAGCCCTGATTGGCACTACTCCGTTCAAGCTTGTCTATGGTAAGAGTTGCCATTTGCCGGTTGAGATGCAACACAAGGCACTGTGGGCCTTGAAGAGGATGGACTTTGATGAAGAGAGTGCCGGAATGAGAAGAAAGTTTCAATTGCATGATCTAGAAGAGATGCGACATGAAGCCTACGAAATGTCAAAGAACTACGAGGAAAGAACCAAGTTTCTACATGACAAGATCATAAAGAAGAAAGAGTTTGAGCCTGGAAAATGGGTATGGTTGTACAATTCAAGGATGAAGTTCTTCCCCGGAAAGCTTTGTTCTAGATGGAAAGTTCCTTACCTTGTCAAGAAGGTGTACCCATACGGGGCAGTGATCATTTGTGCAAAAGAAGGAGCTAAGGAATTCGCTGTTAATGGGCAAAGGCTGAAACCTATCGTTGAAGTCGGCCCAGACAAGGCCAACCAAGACTTTGATGTTGTTATGCTGGTAGAAGAAGAATTTGATGAAGAGGAATGCTTAGATGAGGATGAGAAAGGGATCTACTACAAAGATCTCTTGAAAGTTCCAAAGAAATGACGGAGCACAACAATCAATAAGGCTGGATGAAGGCGTAAAATTTAGCGCTAGTGGGAGGCAACCCACGTGGTTTGAGATTCTCGAACCCTTCTTTTGATACTTTAGTTTTGTTTTACACAAATACACACATGCACACTTGTGCTTGATAGTTTTGTTTTTAGTTTTGATGGAATGACAGGTTGAACAGGTCCAAGCTGAAAATTAAGGCACAGTCAGTCAAGGTGGTTGATATCCCACCAAGAAAAGTTCATTCATGACGATTAAACGATGAGTTTCGAAGAGTTTTGATGAATTTTTGAAGTTTTGACATAAAAGAGAGTAGCACGGCCGTGCTGATCAAAATTGTGCTGAAACATAATGGTCGTGCTGACAAAGACGCATTTAACAGGTTGATTGGAGATTTTTGGCCCCTGGCAACACGGCCGTTTTGGCCAAAACGGTCGTGTTGGCTTAAAACCAACACGGCCGTGCTGACCAAAACGGCCTTGCTGGCCCATATAAACCTAAAATATACCCCGACCCAACACGACCCCTCGTTCATTCTTGCAAACCAGAACGGCCGTGCCGCGATTTCTGGCGATTAGGGTGAGTCCCCCACACCCCCAAATCACCTCCTCTTGCTCCCAAACTCCGGATTTGAGGTTCCTTTGGTCCCTAATCATCTTCCCCAGCCTCTAGCTTTGATTTCCACCATTCATCACCACCGATTCCTCCAGCTACACGCATTTTCTGCCCCATCAGCCCGGAGCTGCGTTTTTCCAGTGCAAGCTTCATTCCCCATCAAAGAACCTTGCAATCATGAAGGGCATGGGCAAGGCAATCAAGAAAGGAGTGGAGAAGACCACAAACATCCTCACCGGTGGTAAAAGAAGATCCAAACGAGCGGTCGGTTCACAGCAGTCCGGCAGCGCCTCCTCACCGTCCAACTCAGTTTCATGTTCCTTTGGACGGTCGGCGTCGATGAGCTCATCTCGGCTATGCTCTCCCTCCAGCGAGCACCTCTCAGATCCAAGCTACAGCAACCCGGGGGAAGAAGAGGAGGAAGAAGAGGAAGAGCTGGAGAATCTGGTGGATTCTATTGAAATCACCGCACCAACTCGTGAGTGAAGGGCTAAGAAAACTAATGAAGCTTCATCCTCACGCCTACCGCCACGACCAGCTCCAACAAGGCATTCGACGTCATCGGCCCGACCCAGTGGAAGCATTGAAAGAGTGCCCTTTAACTTGGACACAAGTTCGGGGTCACATACATATCAAGAAGAGGAAGTGGATGATATTGAGAGCGAGGAATTGGAGGATGAACCAGTGGATATCCTATCAAGACTAGAGGAAGACATACTCACATGGGCGGGAAAGCAACCACAAGGAACCACTTATGGTATAGGAGTCGCAAGAAGCACAGCAGTAAAACCCCTTCACCCCGAATATATGACAAGAAGGGTGATTTCTACTAGATATGCATGTGTGCCCACAATGGAAGCTTTAGGTGTCTATTTTAGTTTTGCACTTCATCTAAAACGTTGTGGATTGTACGACATTTTAACTAAGGCCGAAGATGCATACTTGGAGATTACTCACGAGTTCTTCGCAACCTTAGAGAAGGTTCAATTCCGAGGAGAGGATGCTCTCAGGTTCAAATTAAACGGCTCAACACATGTCCTCAACGCCTCTCAGATCAATGCAATCTTTGCCCCCAACCCAGAAATGGCAAGGAAATTCGACGGGGGAAGATTTGACAAGAATGGTAAGGCAGATTACGCCAAGATGTGGAAGACGATCACAGACGAATCCACTTTCACTTCAGGGAAATCCAAAACAAGCAAGATCCACAACCCATTCATGAGATATTTGCAAAAAGTGCTGGCAAATACCGTGTTTGGTCGCTATGATAATCAAGGATCAGGCGGCCAGAAAGACCTTTTTCTCATAGCTATAGTTGCAAGCGCGGGGTTTGTGAATGTGGGTGCCATGTTTATTGATCACGTGAAGACAATCCCATCCAAAAGTAAAAATCCATTCATCATGGGAGGGATTGTCACCACTTTGGCGAGGGCGTTGGGATGCAATCTGGAAGGGCTCACCAAGGTAGATGGAAACAAACATCTGGACCTAAACTATCTTGCGAGGTCACAGATGATTTCTGTCAAGGATGACAAAAAATTTTATGTGTTGAACCCCGGCTACCCTGGAATCACTTTGGAACTCCCTTACCATGCCCTCCCTTTGCTCAAGAATGCAGAGCCTGTGGATGATTTTCTCAATTGGTTATCACGATATGAGGAAGAAACCCCTATAGAAGGATACAGAGCACCAAGTGTAGTCTTACCTGATGAGGAGGGGGAAACAAACGTACTAGAACAGCAACGATCTTTGGAGCATCCACGCCGCACAAGGCCGAGAATGGAAGAGTTTGAGGCGCAGCCACCTCTGAAAAATGCATATGATATGGCATCCATCCATGCACAGTTGGAGGAGATTTAGAAAATGCAACAGGACATGTGGTTGGATCAGCACCAGATGCATCACCAAATCAACCACATGTATCAGTACCAGCATGCGCAGACACAAAGAAACCCCCAATGGGGGGAGGATTTCTGGGGGTCCATTGCCAGCTACCAGGAGACATACCCGCCTCTACAGGCGGAGTACTGGGGCCACTACTACCAGCAGCCTCCTCCACAGTCTAGCCCGTCGCAGGACCCCACACCACCACAACCCTGATTTCTACCCTATCATCCCTAAGCTTTAGTTTCATGCTGAGGACAGCATGGTTCAAAAGTTTGGGGTGGTAGGGCGGTAAGCCCTCTGTTTTCAGCTTATTTTGATAGTTCCCAGTTCCACTTGATCATTGTTTGTTTGATGATTTAACCCACCTAGTATAGATTGTCTTTTGCTTGCATCTTCGTATGACATGTAGTTGATTTCTGCATTTTTGAGTAATTTTTCAAAATTTTTGCTTCTTCATACCATGCATTGCATTCTCATGTAGTTTTGATAATTTCTTGTGCATGTTAAGTAGGATTTGCTGCTTTATGTCTTTAAAATTCCCTACAGAAGGTTTAGATGTGGTTTAGTGCAAATTGGCACCATTTTGGCCAATTTTGCCCAGATTTGAATATTCTTGCTCCGATGGGATGTTTTGACTTAATCTCCAATGTTTGAAATGAAAAGGTTTACTCTTGTTACCAAACAATCCATGGTCATCTCCGCTAGGTCTATAGGGTGCCGGCACTTTTGGGGTCATCCCTTTTCCCCTTATGCATCCAGAGAGTGCCCTACTCATCTTCCCTTTCGGTCCCATGAGTTCATGAAGGTGATCAATCTCCTAACCCATGGCCCTTCGACAATGATAGTTGTTACCTCCCGACCCTATGGTCATGTGCAACTAGGGAATTAGGAAACTCCTACTTCCATTGGTCCTATCCCTACCTGACCCTAGGATAGACTGAGGATTCTCTTATAGTACATGTTTAACCTAGAACCTTACCCAAGCCTTCATCATCTCTCTTTCTGCATTCAAGGGTTGTCTTTTGTCCTCTCATAGGGGTCATGGTGACTTGCCTTCCTTGGTCAGGCCCCATACCAGTTACCTTCATGGTAACACATCCACATGCACTTAGAAATGGATATCTGATGCAGCCCTATTTTAGGGCTCCATCCTGTGTCATTTTGTACTTAAGTTGCATCTAAACATATTAGAATTACATGTTATTCTCCCCAATTTGGTTATCATTGCAAATATGCTTATGGATGTTCTTTGCACTGTTTTTCAGGTACTTGGACCATGCCTATATGGAAGAGAGAGAAAGAAGGAATCCTAGGGTTTCCCCACTCATGGAGGGACCCAAAGAAGACCCCAAAGTCCCCCTCAACCTACCTCCAATGGCCAAGAATCGTCTCCAAGCAAAGTCATCCAAGATTTATGAAGTTTAAAGACATGCTAGCATTAGAAGACCCCAGCACGGTCGTGGTGCCATGGAACGGCCGTGCTGGCAATTGAGCAAATTTACAGGTTGATCGACAAATCATTGAAGTTCAAGCAAGTCAGCCACCACGGCCGTGTTGCCCAGCACGGCCGTGTTGGATGAAGATGGAACGGGCAAGCTGCTCAGAACGACCTCCTCCCAACTCTGCCACCACGGCCGTGCTACCCAGCACGGCCGTTCTACCTAGTACCCAACATAGCCGTGCTGCCCAGCACGGCCGTGCCACCAGCCTTCGTTTTCACCCACCAACCTGTTAAATTAACACTTAGCCAACATGGCCATTCTCCTCCACCACGACCGTGCCCACTCCTACCCAGCACGGCCGTGCTGCCCAGAACGGCTGTGCCACCACCCCAAAACCTATACAACTTTCACTGATTTTCCTATTCTACCCCTACTTAGCCCTAGCCCCTATATAAGTACTAGTTGCTTCTAGGGCTCGAGAGAGAGCACTCCCCAGCCGTCACCCAGCTGCTCCCTTGCATCCATTGCTCCCATCCACCCATTTCCTTGCATTCAACCCCATTTCCACCCACTTTCCACTCTTTTCCACCATAGAAACCTAGTTTCTCTAAGTTTCTATCCATCCATTCCACCATTTTCATGCACCCCTGCACCATTGGAGGAGGGAGGATGTCTGCAGCTGCTTGGAGGTGAAGAAGAAGGCCACTTCATCAAGCTTCATGGAGTTTCTTCCTCTTCTACCCCCTTCTTTTCCTATTTTCATGACTATGTATAGCTAAGCCCCCTTGTGGTGGGCTGTTTGGGATTAAAATGTTACTTTGATACCATGTTGGGGGATAAATTCTTGTAATGAACTCAATTCATATTTATGATGATTACTTCTTGCTTCCATCTCTTTTCCTATCTTATTGCATGTGGTTTGTGCTTCTTGTATGAATTGCTTGTTTTGAGGTTTTTGAAGACACTTCATTTCTAGGAGGAATTGGGGTGTATGTGGCAATCTTAGGAATGGCTCTTAGGTCCAATTAGTGGATCCCTAGCTAGCCCCCTTTGTTCCTACATACACACCCCTCCTCTTACAAATGAGTGTGAGATTTAAGTGGCTAGTGTAAGTGAGAGTGATGTGATTGCCTAGGGCCTTCTAAAGGCTAGAGTGGCTAGTGGCGTGAGGATTACCCCCTTCATATCCACTCCCATCTCTACCCTCAACCCTCAATTTTCCACTATCACTTACCCTAGAAACCTAGATTTGGCCAATCTCACTAGAACTACACCTAACCCTAGTCTTCTACTGGTAGTATAGGGTATGTTCTAATGACATTGCCCTTGTTGTTTGGTTTGGTAATCTAGATATGGATCGAGCACCATGAATGTTTAATGAACTCCCCCAACTAAAACCGAAGTGACATTTCCCAAACGGCCCACCCACCTTAATCACCTTGCTTAAACCCTAATCACTCAGTCTGCTTGTTAATGCTAGCTTAGTTCAATTGCTTTAGTTTAACTTAGTCAATTGCTTGGTTTTACTCTTTATTGTTAACTTAGGCTTTTGCTCTTGCTAGTGGTTAGTTTAGTTCGTTCTTGCTTCTTGGCTTGCTAGAGTAGTGTAACTCTTCTTGTTCCTGCTTAGTTAGTTTGATAACTTAGTTTGCTTATTTGCTTGTTCTTTCATAATTTAGTTGCCTTTTCACGTTTCTTACTTGCTCATTAGTATAATCAACCAACAATCAATCTTAAAACCCTAAAACCCTACTCTCCGCACTAGGAACGTAGCTCACGTTGTCTAACTCTAGCGCCCCCTTTATCCTCGCGGATCGACCCCGTACTTGCCGCCTCACCTATACTACGACACGATCCCGTGCGCTTGCGGGTGTAGTGTATTAGTAGACATAGGTAGTTAGTGTGGGACCATATAAATTTTGAAAGCACAATCCCATCTCATCCCGTGCCTCCCGACCTCGTGGATTGCACTTGTTGCAAGCCTCTAGCGGGAGCGCACCAATATCTATGGGTCTACAGGTTCATTCCCATACCATGTACTTTTCACTTAGCTTCTCACGATACTATGAGACCTCTTTAGGTTACTTAAACCAACAAAACTGATATACACCCTACCAAAGGGTCCCTCTCCTAGGATGGGAGGAAAACTATCTCTTGACAACAAGGTCACAAATGCCCTTAGGTCTAGGGTTTACATCCATATGAGCATGCTTGAACCTAGCAAGCCATTAAGGAACAAGCAAACCACTTGTTAACCCATGCTATGTCACACTTATTCTCATCCTCAACATTGGATTAAGATCATTCTTTTGTCATCAACTTAGCTGAGAGGGGTTTTCCAACCATACCTTAAACATAAGGGGTTTTCCTTTCCTCTGAACATAAGGAGTACCATGCTCGCATCTATAGAAACTCAACTCTCATCATGTGCAGTTGGTACACCACTTCCTCTCTTAGGCCTAGGAACCCTAGGTTCACTTTTTGATGAACAACTACATGCTCAACCTCTTAACCACAAACTAAACATGTATCAGGTATGACATACACTTCCTGTCATCCTTTTTCCTCGATCAACACTTTAAAGTTGAGTCCTCAACAAGGTACAAGGCCTCATAACCTATTACTAAACCTCTCCAAGGTATACAGAACTACTTCTTCCTTTCTCAGAAGGTAAACACTTATACCATAGGCACATAGGTGCCAAAGCCTCATCCTCTCTCTAGGGTTTGATTCTTCTAAAGGCAACCAAAATATCGTCAGCCTCTAGGGGTCAAGCATAAGGCAACCACTATCATCCACTTAGGTCGCATCATCCTCAACTCCCTACTTCTCCTCGTATCTCAGAGTCTAGGATTCCAACCTTCTTGCTTGGTTCCTTCTCTCTCTTTCTAGAGCTAACCCTTCAACCAACCTCACCATTAGAGGTCCTCTCTTCGTGAAGGGTCAACCTCAACAACATCCCCTACTTGGATGAAGCCTATGTTCAAATCATGTTCGCTCAAGGTTATCCATAGTCCCTTAGACTTATCACATAAGCTATCCATCAAACTCTCCCGGCCAGGGTTTCAACCTATTTCTTGCAATACTGATACATTTTGGGTGCCTATTATGCCCATATAATCTCATGGAGTTCCATAGGTTCTTCTCTAACCTCAACAATGAAGAAGCTATCCTTCACTCTAACATGCATGACCCTTCCTAGGGTTGTGTTTTCAGAGGTACTAGGTCATCAAACCTCTCATGGCCCATACGTCATCCAAGGAATTTCCATCCAAACACCCGATCTAACTCGTCATGCCATCTCTCTCTAACCTCCATTTAGGGTTAGGGTTAACATCATCCTCAGAGGATGTTCCAGGTCTCTACTTGTAATGGAGATCTCTATCTCCAAGACTAACTTTCTTTACTTATCCTCCTGATAAGAAGGTCTAACCTCAGGTCTCGACTGAGGGAAAAGACAACTCATGTCTTACGACCTAAGCATGTATCTATTCTTTAGTTTACTCTTACTCTATTAAGCTTAAGTCCATGACATCTTATTCACATGCTTTTCATTAATTTGGTGGAGGATTCCTTAGACCTTATCAACCTTACCCATACCTCAAGAGGGTGAGGAGAAAAGAGAAAACCCTAATCCTTAAGGTCCTTAATAGAATTTGAGTTGAGAAGGGATGAATAAGATGAGAGAGTCCTAAAGGTATCTTATTTCGAATCATACCCTAAGACTTTGGCCAGGCAGTCACACGGATCCAAGAGTCCTCATATTCTGACTAGTGGTGCGGAGGAAAATATTGCCAGCCCCCGGTCGTGATCCTTTTCTAGACACCTCCATCTTTCAGATAATCCTCTAATAACTCCCTTGGGTTCTATGGAGTTTGTAAAATTTAATAATTATTAATGGTTAAGTGGGGAACCTATGCTATGATACCAAATGTTATGACCCCACCTCCCGATAACCCCCAATTAAGGGAGACCGAGAGGTTGAAGCCGCACCCATAACTTCCGGATCAAAGGTTCGGCACTTAACCAAGAACAATTATTAAATTTCAACAATATATACTGAAAAGTTGTAATAAAAAATTTCATACCTTTTGAAAATTTTGGATTTCTAAACTTCTATCCATGTACGCATTCTACTCTAACTAATCCTGCTTGCATTTTACTTCATGTATTTTGCAATATGATGATTTACTGTTTGTCCTTTTGGCTTGTACCTAAAACGCCGACAAACAAAACGTCGGTCATCCAAAGCCAGTATGTGGGGGAAACAATAAACGTGCAACTATGATAACAACGTAATCATTCAATTAATCATTTAACAACCAAGCTTACATTTTAAATATAACTTCGTGATCCATGAGTACCCTATCCTCTGTGCTATCCCTGCAGTGGACCTGGATACTACCTTCCTTATGGTAGATCCCCATTAAACCCCTCATGGTCCCACCTATAGGTGAACCAGTTTCTAGGGTTGAGTCTCATGGCACTACTCGTAAGTATCCCACTCCTTAACTCATGGCATGCTAATGGGTCTCATGTCACTACACTTGGTAGCCCAATTTCTAACCCACGATAACCTAGACCTTACTCTAAATTACCCCTTTTCGCCTTTACAAGCCACTTAGGTGGTCCCAGATCTAGCCAGTTATACATGTATATTCATAGTGATAGTCATAGTCACTCTATAGTTGCATGAAATAAAAGCATCCAACAGTTATTTCAAGCCATGAGGGAAATGTCGATAAAATCCTCAGAAAACTAGTCGGGATAATCATAAGTGTAACCACATACCTGATTTGATGATTTCACAAGCATTAAGAAAATCCAACCAAGAAATCAATCCAAGCAAGCAATTCAATAATCACATAATTCCTGAAAATAATATGGACTCTATTTATTACACACTTTATCAAGAATCTACTTTATTGACTTGGATTCACTTTTTAGGGTTTCTGTATCCATTTTAGGGTTTCATTTTGTAATTAGGGTTTCACTTCCTCTTTTATTATTCTAAACCCTAATTTTATACTATTTCTCATAAACCCTAATTATCTTATCTATTCTTCAACATATAACCCTATTTTTGGATTAAAGGCACTATTAACCACTAATTAAGTTCATTAAGCCTCTTTTACATTAAAGCTACTATTTTTATCCTTTTAATCCACGACAAGATCATTATACGCATCTATCATCAATTCAAAGTTCATTAGGGTCTAATTAACATATGAACTCATTTTACCATCATTTCCACCTTTTATTTATGAGAAAACCCTAATTATTATATTTAGGGTATTTACCCACAATTAAGGACTTTTGTACTCTAAATAGCTTAGATTCAACATATTTCAACTTTAATCATGAAATTAATAATTTAAAGCCATTAAGAGATGCATTTACTAATATTAGGGTTTGAAGGCCCATTAAAGCACATGGAACCCTAAATTAATCAAATTACACATGAAGATCATCCTTTAAGATCTAATATGCCCTTTGTATTAACAACAGGTTAGTATCTACTTTAAACACCCATATAACCCTTTCTAATTCATTAATCACTAAGGGATAGGGTTTTTCATTGATTAAACTATTAAAGATAGAATCTTTATATTACAATCAGAATCATGCTTCAATTATATTTTTATTAGCTTCCCCTCGTTTTTCTGAGAAAAAAGCATATAAAGTTCGTCTTAAACCGAGCTTCCTAGCAAATTCTGCACTTTTTGCAAGATATGCAAATTCTGACCAATCGTAGATTGACACATCAGCTTTAAGTGTTTACTTGTTTATCGACGACTGGATAAAAAAAATATAACAAAATTACGTTCTTACCCTCATGGGTAACGCGCAGCCCCAGGGACCAACACATCTTTTTACTCTATCATCCCTCTCCTCGTGCTAGTCTGCAGCAACGTCGTCCGTCGCCTCGCGACTTCTGTCCCTCATGCACCGGCGATGTGAAGCAGCATGAGGAGGGTTGTTGCACCTCCGCATACCCTGCTGGACCTACCCCGACCTTGATGGTGAGGTTCTCCGACCAGAGGTATGGCGAGATGCCCTCCACTACCTCATCGGCTAAAGCAAGGTTACAGACCTAGGCAAGGCTCCGCGGCAACATTGGAGCAAGGATAGCCGAACGGGGTACATCCCGCAAGTGCACACCCCCTCGCTACATCTTCAGGCAACCTCGGCCGTCAGACTAGACTTCTGTGCCTTCAGGGAAAAACTGAAGGAGGAGGAGGAGGGCGTCGAGGTCTAGCTAGGGTGCAGGTCTGTAATGGATCCGGGATTAGGCTGAACGCTACGTAACACAGCCCATCTATCCCTCTTTTATAGATTGGCTACTCGTCCTTCTCCCAACACACCTCTCATACAGGCAGGAGACTAGAGGTCTTCGATCACCATCAGGAAACAAGAAGGAAAGTTTCCTTTTTTATTAAACCCCAAAAAAGAAAAGTTATTATATCTTTTCCCTCATAGCCTCTTTTCGCACCAAAATTTAGGAGAAGTCAACACATGGTGTTTCGTTTCATTGGAACCAAAAATTAACTCAATTTACTCCCATATCTTTATAACACTTAATTTCCAAGATAAATTAACTTATTATCAAATAAGTTACTTAAGTCACAAGATATCTTGGAACCACTTGGATTTTCTCTCACCATCTTAAATTGGGATTATCTTTTAAAAATTATCTAGAACATTAACCTTGGGCACGAAATTCCCTTTTTCCTTATTTTGGTTAACAAGGACTTATATGTGAACTTTTAATTAAATAACACATATCTTCCTCGTATTTTTGTATTATTTGCTTTTTCTCTTTATTTTCCTTTTATTGGGACTCCTTGGATCCCAAGAAACACTAATAATTTGAAATTCCTTTTTAAGGATACTTATTATCCTCTTACATGCATTTATTTCTATTATTTCTCATTATCATGTTTATTTCTTATGAAAATATCTCTTTTTGAGGATTTCTCTTTATTTATCTTTTATTTTTCCTTATTGAAATTCCGTTTAACAATAGAGACCTCATGGATATGAAATTTCACCAAAAACAACTCCATTATACTTCTTTTCTCTTATTTTCCACATTTTATCATTGTTTTCAATTTCTTTCTTAATAAAGAAATATTTACTTGGTCTTTTCTTTTCTTGTTGCATTCTCTATGCAACTTTGGACTCCTTGGAACCCAAGGAACCCAAGAGGCACGAAATCCTCTTTGGATGTGCCTTCTACAGGCTTCCATATTTTCCTTTTTTCAAATATTCAATTATTCATTTACTAATTGAATTTCTTTATTATTTGGGCCCAATAGCCAATAAAGCCCACAACACAAACATCAAGGCTATTGTAAACAAAATCCATGTATTCAAAACAAATTATACCATTCTTTGTTCAAATATCTTTAATATGAGAAATTACATTTCTCACCAGATGAACCCAAAAATTTGGGTTGTAACACTCATCCTTTTCAAAATCCAATTTAGGAAGTCCCTTAACTAAGTCCTTTTTTCTCAACTTCTCTAATTGATGCATATTTACATGACCAAGATGGCAGTGTCAAAGATCATTTGAGTTGTCTACAAGGCATCTACCAAAAATAGGCTTAATAGAGTTAAGAACAATAACATAAATATTACCACTTCTAGTTCCCTTATATATAACTTGGTAGGTGAGGGAATCTAGAATCAAGCATTCAAAAGAAGTAAATAGCACAAGGTAACCATTGTCACAAAGTTGACTAACACTTATTAAATTGTGATGTAGGCCATCCATAAAAAGAACATTCTTGATGCATAAGGATTCACCTACATCACCCTCACCTTTGACTGTACCTTTCTTGTTGTCCCCAAAGGTGACAGATCCTCCTTTCTTCTTTGTGAAATTGTTGAAATGGCTTATGTCACCGGTCATGTACTTTTTGCAGCCACTATCAACAATCTATCTTTCTTTTTCCTGCAAGAAAGGAGAATGTCGGTTCCCAACTCAAACATTGGGATCCAGAGTTAGCTTGGGGACCCATTTCATCTTTGGATTGGTCTCTTTAGGATTGTAAGGACAATAAGTGGAATAATGATCATCACATTTGCAATGAGAAAAAACCATAGGATTCTTTGTGCTTGAATATTCTCCTACAAAGAAAGAGATCTCCTTTCTCTTTTTCTTACCTTTGGCCTTACTCTTGCCCTTTGAGCCCCCCCCCCCACAAATCTCAAACCACTAGTACCACTTTGTTTAGTAGAATGGTTAAGGATTTCATTTAGGGAGTTCTTCCCCTTGAGGAATTTCTATAGGGATGCTCTCAATCTATGGTTATCATCATTCAAAGAAACAATAGTAGAAGATAAACTAGATATGACATCCCTAGCATGCACAAGATCAGCCTCAAGACATAAAGCTTTAGTAAGTATGAATCCTTTTCTAGAGAGATAGAAGCAACATTAACACTAGGCAACAAGGGTCAAGAGGATAGATCATTTACTTGACTAAGAAACCTAGCATTTTCATATTTTAGTATTTGAATCTGTTTGAGATAGACATCTCTCTCTTCTCTATGAGCATCAATAAGCAACTTAAATTCTACATTTTTTGTTTCAAGAAATTCAAGTTCTTTTAGGCAATTTTGGTTCTCTTCCTTAATATTCTCAATGTTCTTAAGGTAGATATCATTCTCAACTTCAACCCCATTGAAGTGGAGTTCAAGATCAAGGTATTTCCCTTGCAAATTATCAATACTCTCAAGGTTGGTTTTCTCATTCAATTCCAAAATCTCAAGCTTAGCATAAAGATCATCAATAATTTTTCCTAACTATTTTCTCTTAGATTTATATTTAGCAAAATAAGAACGGGTAGTAATAAGCATGTCAATAATAGCTTCTTTAGGCAATTCATGCAAACTTACCTCCCTTACCTCACCAATGTCTTCACTTGTAGAGGTCATGAGAGCAAGGTGGCACTCTCCATCTTCTTTGGATCTAGAGACGCTAGAAGATGAAGCTTCCCAAGCCGCATGAGCCGCATTCTTGTGTCTCTTCTCCTTCTTGTCCTTCCTCTTGTGCTTGATCTCCTTCTTGTAATCCTCTTCTTTCCTTGAGTTTCTCTTATGGTGAGACTTTCTTGACTTTGGGCATTCACTCTTATAGAGCCCCTTTTTACCACACTTGTAGCATCTCAGAGTAGAGGAGGACGAGGCTTGCTTTCCCTTGAAGTGATTGCCCTTGATGTAGTTCTCTTCATACTCACTAGGGCCTTCATCTTCACTAGAGGAGGAGGGAGAAGTCTGGTAAGCAAGTTGTTGTTGAAGGATGACAGCCTCCACTTGTGCTTTGAAAGCACTATCTTTGATCTTCTTGGACTCCTTATCTTCTTGCTTAGCTTCTTCTTCTTGCTTGTCAAGTCTAGGCTCATGGGATTGAAGATTGCCAATCATTTCTTCAGTTGGGATGTCACCAAGGCTCCTCACTTCTTCAATGGAGGTGACCTTTAACTCACATCTCATTGAAAGAGTTCTCAAGATCTTTGAGTTGACGATGCCTCTATCCAAAGTGTTGCCCAATGCAGCCAACCTGTTGATGATGACATTGAGCCTTGAATACATCTTCACAATGCCTTTTTTCTTTCCCATCTTGAAGTTATCTCGGAGGATGTTCAACATGTAGATCTTTGCCTCCTTGACTTGCTTTGTGCCTTCATATGTGATGCAAAACTTGTCCCAAATCTCATAGGTTGTGTCCCATGATGAGATCTGGTTGAACTCTGTGGGAGTAAGGGTTGCGTAGAGGATGCTAATGGCCTTTACATTGAGTTGAGCCTCCTTCAGAGTAGCTTCACTCCACATTGCAACATCTCTAGTTGGCTCCTTGTAAGGTGTGACCATCACCTACCACAAATCAAAGTTCATCCCTTGAATGTAGAACTGCATTTGCCTCTTCCAACAGAGGAAGTTGGTGCTGTCAAAGATCGGAGGACGCATGGAGGAGCCTCCCTTTAGGTTGAGTGAACCAAGTAGGTTGCCGCCCATCTTCTTGTCTCATGGGAGATTGTTAGAGAAGATCATTTTCTCCGATACCACTTGTTGGATCTAAGGGCTCTAGAGGGTGAATAGAGCTACACAATTTCTCACGAAACGGATTATACCTTCAAATTATATCAATTTGAAGCAATAGCTAAATGGCAATTTGAAGTCCTATCTAAACAAGCATAGCAAGGATGAGAGAGATTGATAGAAAGAACTTGACAAAGGGATGTAAAGTGGTTCCACACTTCAAAATTAAAAGTGAGTCAGTCCACTACTGTGGCGACACATCCCGCTATCACACAGACAACGAGGTGCCACGTGAAAACGTGTGGAAAACACCATAAACCACTTATAACAAAAAACACTAGTTAATTAAATCCGATTTTAGAAAGAAGATAAACCAAGACACTATTACATTCAGATCCTCATCCTGCAAGAAGACAAGTTATATAAACATTTACAAGTCTAGATATGTGTCCACAGCTTAACAGATTAGCTGTCTTGTCATCACATGAGTTCGTCACCTATTTATATATACATAACAGGATGCATCCGGCCAGCAGCAGGATATACAAAGCTTCATCAGCTACATATCACAAAACAACGTCAACATGCCTCTGAGGACCTGAGTGTATAGGGATGACTCTAAGACTCTACTACAAAACAACCAAAACAGCAGCATGTCCATCTCTTGCCTTCTACTGCTCGTTTTGCTGCTCAGCCGCAACCCCGCGACCACCACCATGTCTAGCAAGGAAACCTAAAAAGGTTGTAAACCAACGGGGTGAGACACACAGTCCCAGCAAGAAACATAACTCCCCGCCAGAACCATAAAACCTCAGAAAGATTAAAGCAACAACAGCAGATAACTGATAAGACGTACAATAAGATCAGTCTATAGAGCAAGGTTGTTATTAACATTGAGCTTACCAAGTATTTCTTTATGGAACATGATTGACAAGATAAGATTTATAAGATCTTACCACATAACATAAGGAACGTATAAGTAACTGCAATGTATAACAAGATCAACTACACAAGCAAGGCCTCAACCAATGTTCCGTGTTTTTCCTTAAGCAATGAATACTATTCGGTTGGATCACGTGTTATTATGCCCTGAGGAAGTGATTCGTACCGCTCAAATCCAACCTTCGGTTACGCAACCCAAGCCGGTGCCACACAAGGTCAATGGAAGAGCTGGACTCCACGACCTCCCACCTCATGGTTAGTGCATGAGAACCAAAGCAGGACTGCAGTCTCGTGCTTAAGTGGCCTCAGCCACAGGGTCAGCTCCTGCAAGCTACCCTTTCTCTAGCCCGCCTTGGTACAGGTCTCGACGCTAGTAAATCAGAGCCACGAGCTAGTTCACCGTGCTCCCTGAGCCATGAACGCATTCATTCTCTATCACACTAAGCCATGGGCATGTTCACCATGCTCTTATAAACATCTTGAGTCTACAACTGAAGTTGTACTCTAACATCCTCATTTTCGGCTAGGAGAAACCACACATATTCAATAATATGCGCTTCCAGGTTAACCCGCAAGAGAACATGTTTCACCATCACCAGCTACTGGCGATGATGGATCTATGGCCAGGGCAACTACATGATATGTTGCACTGTAATTAGTTAGTATATTTTAAGTGGATTGTTGGGGCAAACAAGTGGTATCACATATATAACATTAAGCTACATTATTGTTACCACCATAACAATATATCGGGATCTCAATCCCTCATCACAAGAAACCACTACCTCACAAGGCATTCTCATCATTGGGGATAACAATCCCAGATCTCATCATTAGAGGATAACACCTCAACTAGGCACTTTAGCCAAACTCAGGTCCTCAGACCTAAACACATTATACAGGTGATGCATGTTATTTCATCAACAAGAGTGACCATCAATGCAGTGTTATTCAAATGTATATACCTCATAGCCCTTTTCCTGGCTATGCATCCGCATGAAACACCTTCATGGTTAGCATACACAATCATAGAGATAACTGAAACCATCATAGATTGACAGAATGATCGTATTGTCAATATTGGTGATTAAATGCTTTATCATTCATACCTCATATCTGTGACCATAGACATGGGTTACAACATCATGTGAAGCAACTCATATACTTCCAAACTTATCATTGCTCAACATCATATATATATACAAGTTTCCAAGTGATCATAAACACATGTAGTATCATGGCATTAGAGTTCAGATATGTCATGTTTACATAGGTGCGTTCTACCATATCAACCACCTCACTACTATCTAACATGTCAAATGTTCACGAACCATAAATCATAACTCTTAACAACAAGAATGTGATTGCATGATAAGGAACTATCAGATGGATTTCCGGGTGGAACATGACCCTCACTAGAAGTACCCACTACCCTCACAAGAAGTGTGACGGGCAGGGCACCCTCACTGGATGTGGCATCGGGCAGGGTTACTTCCCTCATATCGCCCAAGCATACTAGCCACATATCAGCCAAGCTAAAGCAAGGATGTCGGGCTACCACCTCAAGGTGTATCGTGCAACCAAAGACCAGGGCATATCATGCACATAGCATAACGTGCAGCTAGGTCTATGGGGCATGTCGTGCATCTAAGGGTATCGTGCACCCATGTGTGTCGTGCACCCATGTGTGCCGTGCACCCATGCTTGCCTCATCCTATCGGCTAACACACAAGGCAACGACCAAGGTTAAACGCCCAACACAACCTCATCATATCGACCAGAACTCTAGCCCAAGAGAGGTATCGGGCAGCACCATCCCCAAGCCATATCGTGCAAGATACATCTTAGCAAGATCATCATCAACCTCAAGCACAAGGGTGCCAAACCCTAAATTGATCAAGAAGGTCAGCTCACCTCTCAACAACCAAGAGAGAGGGGTCTTGCAAAACCTCTATCACAATTCGGGCAACCACAAGGATCCAACCTCAATGTAGATCTCCATATACCATAAATCTCACCTCTTGAATCCATGGGGAGAGGAGGGTGTTGCTCAAGCAACTAGAACACAAGCTCACCTCTAAACTTAAACGAGAGAGGGGTGTTGCTCATATTACTAGAGCTCAAGCTCACTTCTCTAGACCAAGGAGGGAGAGGGGTGTTGCTCAACAAGAAAACCCTAAAGCATAGTTCAGCCAACTAGGGTACAAAGGTACAAAACCTCAATCATAACAACAAGATCACTATACCACAAGATTAAAGGTGCAACAAGCAAGAAACTTATCTTAGAACATACATGGCCGATTATGATCATATGAAACATATAAGAATGTAGGAGGGAGTATAGTTAGGGTTAGGAGTTATGTAACCCACCTTAAGCAAGCTCCAAGCTCCTAGCACCAAGCTCAGGAACCTCCACACAAAGAAGAACAAGTCACTCTAGGGTTCGTCCACCACTAGAGCAAGAAGAAGACTCCAAGATAAGGATCGGCCACCAAGCTTTGCAAAGGAAGAGGTGTCATGCACCAAGGAGGGGGGGTAACTAAGGAACTAAAGGGATCCTTAGCAAGAGAAAGGGAACACATATATAGGAGAGGATGGAGGAGAAACCAAGGTAAGACAAGGCAAGGTGTCGCCCACCTAGGGACACTTGTCCATGGGCAATGCCACCACTCTATCTTGCCCTAAACACATGTCTAAGTCCATTGCCACATGCAAGCATGAAGCACCAAGTGTCCACTAGTGGTGACACAAATGAGGTTAAAGGGTCAAAGGGGTCCATGGATGACACACCTCAACTCCATGCCTGACACACTTCCTTGGGCGACATACCCAGGCCGACACAACCATGGTCGGCACACCTATGGCTGACACAAGGTCCAACAAGGTCAAGCAAGGCACAACAAGGCCCAACAAGGCTCATCCAAGCCCAAAGCAACTCCAGCAACGAGCCCAACCCTTCTTCTCATCACTAGAGGAAGCAAGGAGAGATAGGAACACCTCTCAAGGTGACATACTTGCTCAGCAACCCTAGACTTGGGTTAATTGCAAGTAGCACCTCCAACACACAACCAGCAAAAACAAACCCTAATCACCACTAAGGGTGATTAGCAAGCAACTAAGCACCAGGGTTAAGCAAAGAAAATAGGATAAGCCCTAATCAGAGGTTAGGGTCCTTACAAGCTATAACCCTCTACAAAAGGATTTCGTCCTCGAAATCTGAAGAGAAAAGTGAGGGATACTTCCTCCTCATCTCTTCCTCAAGCTCCCACATGACTTCCTCAACTCCACGATGATGCCAAAGAACCTTTACCAGAACCAAGTCCTTCCTCTTCATCTTCTTTACTCTTCTGTCAAGGATCATCATAGGACCTTCCTCGTAGGTCACATCTTCATCAAGCTGAACCTCGACTGGCTGTATCACTGTCCCTGTGTCCGAGTGACTTTTCTTCAGCATACTGACATGGAACACTGGATGTAACCTTTGCAACTCTGGCGGCAGCTCCAACTCATAAGCTACTTTTCCCATACGTGCTATGACCGGGTATGGCCCCATATACCTGGGTGCTAGTTTACCTTTCCGACCAATCCTTAGCATGCCTTTCCATGGTGAGACCTTGAGGTACACTTTGTCTGCCACTTGGAACTCTAAAGGTCGTCGACAATTGTCTGCATAAGACTTATGTCTATCCTGTGCCTCTTTCAACTGTTGTTGTATCACTTTGATCTTTTCTGTTGTCTATTGTACTAACTCAGGACCCAAAAGTTGATACTCACCAGACTCATACCAACATAAAGGAGATCTGCACTTCCTACCATATAAGGCCTCATAAGGAGCCATGTCAATGCTCCACTGGTAACTATTGTTGTAGGCGAACTCTATCAAGCTAAGATGCATGTCCCTACTGCCTAGGAACTGCAAAACACAAGCCCGAAGAAGATCCTCCAAAGTTTGAATAGTCCTTTAAGACTGTACATCTGTCTGCGGGTGAAAAGCAGTGTTGAACCTCAACTGTGTTCCCAACGCTTTGTGCAACTGTTCCCAGAAATGACTCATGAACTGAGGACCTCTATTGGAAACTATCGTTGTTGGCACACCGTGCAAGCGTACTATCTCATCTACATATACCCGAGTGAGCTTCTCGGTTGTATACGTTGTCTTTACAGGTATGAAATGGACAGACTTCATTAATCTGTCCACTATCACCCAAATGGAATCATGATTCTTAGTTGTCATGGGCAGACCAACTATGAAATCCATGGTTATGTGATCCCATTTCCACTGTGGTATCGGTAGGGGTTGCAACGTACCTGCCGGCTTCTGATGCTCAGCCTTTACTTGCTGGCATACCGCACATCTAGCCACAAACTCAGCTACATCTCTCTTCAAGCCATACCACCAATACAAGTCCTTCAGATTGTGATACATCTTGGTGACTCTTGGATGCATAGCATACATCAACGTGTGTTCTTCCTCGAGCACTAGCTTCCTCAGATCATCTGCATCGGGGACCACCATCCTATCATGATAGCAAACTAGTCCATCCTCGGACCCATGGAACCCATCGCGCCTTTCGTTGTCGAGCTCTGACCTGATCAACTGCATTGTATCATCTATTTGTTGTGCATCTTTGATCTGCTGTCTCAGCTTAGGCTTGACTTGCATATGTGCTAAAAGTCCTGCTAACAAGGAAACTCCCATCTGCACATTCATCTACCGCAAGGAAACAAACATATCATGTCTATGGCATACTAAGGAACTCAACTGTGCCTTATTTGTAGGAAGAGAAGAAGACTTTCGGCTAAGCGCGTCAGCTACCACGTTCGCCTTACTTGGGTGATACTCGATGGTGCAGTCATAATCATTGATTAGCTCCATCCAGCGACGCTGTCGCGTGTTTAGTTCATTCTGCGAGAAGATGTATTTCAGATTCTTATGGTCTGTAAAGATTTGACACACTTCCCCATAAAGATAGTGTCTCCAAATCTTTAACGCATGAACCACCGCTGCCAACTCCAAGTCATGAGTCAGATAGTTCTCCTCATGTTTCTTAAGTTGTCGCGAAGCAAAAAGAAACCACATGGTCTTCCTGCATCAGCACACATCCTAAGCCCTTCTTGGAAGCATCACAGAAAACAACATAGCCCTTCCCAGGATCTGGAAGGACTAACACTGGAGCACTAGTCAGCTTCTCCTTCAAACTTTGGAAAGCTTGCTAGCAACGATCATTCCAGACAAAA
This sequence comes from Alisma plantago-aquatica, assembly GCA_963693085.1. NCBI lineage: Eukaryota > Viridiplantae > Streptophyta > Magnoliopsida > Alismatales > Alismataceae > Alisma > Alisma plantago-aquatica. Next base: position 672,785,064 of record OY856413.1, on the reverse strand, counting down.
GGTATGTCTTTCTGGTTCAACTTCGTCATCGGCAACGCAATCACACTGAAGTCCTTTATAAACCTCCGGTAGTATCCTGCTAAACCCAGGAAACTGTGAACTTCAGTCGGCGTCTTCGGTTGTTCCCATTCTGCAACCGACTCCAACTTCCTAGGGTCTACCTTGACTCCTTCTGCAGATATCACATGACCCAAGAAAGTTACTTCTTTCAATCAGAACTCACACTTACTAAACTTAGCATACAACTGATGTTGGCGAAGGAGAGTCAACGCTTTTCGAAGATGTTGTTAATGCTTTTGACTGTCCTAACTGTAGATCAAGATGTCATCTATAAAGACTACAACAAACTGATCTAGGAACAGACGGAACACTCGATTCATCAGATCCATGAAAGCAGTAGGCGCATTGGTTAGCTTGAACGGCATAACCACAAACTCGAAGTGACCATACCTCATCCTAAAAGCTGAATTTGGTATGTCATCTGCCTTAATCCTCAGCTGATGGTATCCGGACCGTAGATCTATCTTTGAAAACATTGTAGCACCACGCAACTGGTCGAACAGATCATCTATCATCGGCAACGGGTACTTGTTCTTGATCGTGACTTTGTTCAACTGTCGATAATCTACACATAACCGCATCGACCCATCCTTTTTCTTAACGAACAACACTGGATCACCCCAAGACGACGTACTTGGTCGGATGAAACCTTTCTCCAACAACTCTTGTAACTGCTTCTTTAGCTCTGCCATCTCTACTGGAGCCATCCTATACGGTGTTTGTGCAACTGGATGTGTTCCTGGAACCATATTGATCTTGAAATCAATCTCTCGTGGTGGAGGAACATCAAGAAACTCATCAGGAAACACATCCGCAAACTCTCGGACAGCCGTCACCTCCTCAAGGCTAGGACCCTTTGCCTTGGTATCGACAACGTGAGCTAAGAATGCCTTGCATCCTTGCCGTAACAAATTTTCTGCCACCATCGCTGACACTAGACATGTCGGAAGAATCTTCCTATCTCCTTGGAAGATCCACTTCTCTCCACAAACATCAAACACTGCCTGCTTGGAACCACAGTCCAACACAACCCTATACTTCTCTAAGGTATCCATCCCAAGGTTCACATCGAATCCATGCATATCAAGTGGTATAAGATCCACTTGCATATTGTGTCCCAAAAAAGATAAGACATAAGATGGGCACTCCTCTTGAAGCATCGAGGAGCCATTAAGAGGGGTTTCTAACAACAAGCTATCTTTCTTACAACTAACAGGTAAACGACATTTTTCAAGCATACTATAGGCGATAAAAGAGTGTGTAGCACCCGGGTCAACCAGGACAGATATAAGGCAAGAAGAAGACAACTCAGAATGAAATAACTCCTTCTGACCTGCCACCACTCGCGGGTTGACTATCGCCTCCGGCTGACTCATAGCATAGAATCGAGTCATTTCTTGTTGTCCACGTCCTCTGCTTCCTTGAGCAGATGATCCCACTTGTGACGTTTGACTGCGTCCTCTCCCTCTGCTACTACTGGGTTTCCGTTGATCTGATCCTTGTTGATTCTGCCTCAACTGTTGTGTCACTTCAACATCTTTACGTGGGCAATTTGACTTCCAATGCCCGATCTGACCACACAGATGGCATGACTGGTCTCACTGTTGTGGCCTAGACGGCCCTGTCACTGCTATAGAAGTTGTACTATGTGCCTTTGACGGTGAAGAAACATATCATCTTCCCTTACTCGGAGACCACTGTGATGGTGCACTGGAACCTCTTAACTCAGAAGGTGCTGAAAACCTCGGCTTCTTGAAGCCACCAAACCTCTGTCCCTGGAACTGAGCAGGCCTCTTCTTAGACATGGATTCTCTTTTCTCCCTAACTGACTGTTCGATCCTTCGGACAGATTCCACAAACGTGGAAAACCGCTCTCGGTTCTCCAACGCAGAAGCAGTTGTTGTCAGCTCAGCACTCAGGCCCTTCTTAAAATGTCTGATTCGCTCGCCATCTGTTGTTGTCATGTGAGGAAAAAACCTTAATAGGTCCATGAACTTGGCTTCATACTCGATGATGTTCAACATGCCTTGGCGTAGACACTCGAACTGGCTGATCTTCTCGTCCAGATACGTCTTCGGAAAGTATCTGCTGATGAACTCTTGCCAGAAAACCTCCCAACCGATCACCTCACCAGGACGCTTCTCCTCCTCGATTGCCCACCAGTGGCCAGCACTACCTTTCAGAAGGTAGACAGCGTGCTTGACTTTGTCTGCTTCGGGGATGTTGAGGATCCGGAAAGCCTTCTCAAGACTTGTCAGCCACAGATCGGCATCCGCTGGATCAGCCGTCCCAATATAGTCTGAAGCTCTGACTCGGCGAAGCCGCTCAAAGGTCTTCCCAATACCCGATGTTTCACCATGGGGAGCATGTGCTCTCGGTGGAGGCACTGGCAATCTTTCTACCATGAGATTCATCGTAGCCATCATCTGCCCCATAAGTTGTTGGTAGGCAGGGTTTTCTAGAATGGCTGGGTCAAGTAGGGGGACCTCAGGCACCCGATATCCATGTGTCTGCCCTACAGCTCCATCAACATATGCAGCATCACTACTCTTGGTAGCATGTTCTTCACGATTTCCAGACATCTTGGCTTTTTCTTCCGCTGAGGGCAGAAGATAATCGTAAGAAAATCTGGAGGACTCACAAGAATAGATACAACCTAGTCCTAAATCCATGTAGACTCAGTGAACCTAGGGCTCTGATACCAAAACTTGTGGTGACACATCCCGCTATCACACAGACAACGAGGTGCCACGCGAAAACGTGCGGAAAACACCATAAACCACTTATTACCAACAACACGGGTTAATTAAAGCTGATTTCAGAAAGCAGATAAACTAAGAAACTATTACATTCAGATCCTCATCATGTAAGAAAACAGGTTATATAAACATTTACAAGTCTAGATACGTGTCCACGGCTTAACAGATCAGTTGTCTTGTCATCACATGAGTTCATCACCTGTTTATATATACATAACAGGCCGCATTCGGCTAGCAGAAGGATATACAAAGCTTCATCAGCTACATATCACAAAACAACATCAAAACGCCTCTGAGGACCTGAGTGTACAGGGATGACTCTAAGACTCTACTACAAAACAACCAAAACAGCAGCATGTCCATCTCTTGCCTTCTAGTGCTCATCTTGCTAATCAGCCGCAACCCCATGACCACCACCACGTCTAGAGCGGGCACCTAAAAAGGTTGTAAACCAATGGGGTGAGACACACAGTCCCAACAAGAAACATAACTCCCCGCCAGAACCATAAAACCTCAAAAAGATTAAAGCAACAACAGCATATAACTGATAAGACGTATAATAAGAGCAGTCTATAGAGTAAGGTTGTTATTACCATTGAGCTTACCAAGTATTTCTTTATGGAATATGATTGACAAGATAAGATTTATAAGATCTTACCACATAACATAAGGAATGTATAAGTAACTGCAATGTATAACAAGATCAACTACACAAGCAAGGCCTCAACCAATGTTCCGTGTTTTGCTTTAACCAATAAACAATATTCGGCTGGATTATGTGTTATTATGCCCTGAGGAAGTGAGCCGTACCGCTCAAATCCAACCTTCAGTTACGAAACCCAAGTCGGTGCCATACAAGGTCAATGGAAGAGCCGGACTCCACAACCTCCCACCTCATGGTCAGTGCACAAGAACCAAAGTAGGACCGCAGTCTCGTGCTTAAGTGGCCTCAGCCACAGGGTCAGCTCCCGCAGGCTACCCTTTCTCTAGCCTGCCTTGGTACAGGTCTCGGTGCTAGTAAATCTGAGCCATGGGCCAGTTTATCGTGCTCCCTGAGCCATGAATGCATTCATGCTCTATCACACTGAGCCATGGGCCTGTTCACCATGCTCTTATACACATCTTGAGTCTACAATTGAAGTTGCACTCTAACATCCTCATTTCCGATTAGGAGAAACCACGCATATTCAATAATATGCGCTTCCAAGTTAACCCGCAGGAGAACCTATTTCACCATCACAAGCTACTGACGATGATGGATCTATGGCCAGGGCAACTACATGATATGTTCCACTGTAATTAGTTAGTATATTTTAAGTGGATTGTTGGGGCAAACAAGTGGTATCACATATATAACATTAAGCTACATTATTGTTACCACCATCACAATATCCCAGGATCTCAATCCCTCATCATAAGAAACCACTGCCTCACAAGGCATTCTCATCATTGGGGATAACAATCCCAGATCTCATCATTAGAGGATAACACCTCAACTAGGTACTTTAGTCAAACTCAGGTCCTCAGACCTAAACACATTATACAGGTGATGCATGTTATTTCATCAACAAGAGTGACCATCAATGCAGTGTTATTCAAATGTATATACCTCATAGCCCTTTTCCTGGCTATGCATCCGCATGAAACACCTGCATGGTTAGTATACGCAATCATAGAGATAACTGAAACCATCATAGATTGACATAATGATCGTATTGTCAATATTGGTGATTATACGATTTATCATTCATACCTCATATCTGTGACCATAGACATGGGTCACATCATCATTTGAAGCAACTCATATACTTCCAAACTTATCATTGCTCAACATCATATATATATACAAGTTTCCAAGTGATCATAAACACATGTAGTATCATGGCATTAGAGTTCAGATATGTCATGTTTACATAGGTGTATTCTACCATATCAACTACCTCACTACTATCAAACATGTCAAAGGTTCACGAACCATAAATCATAACTCTTAACAACAAGAATGTGATCGCATTATAAGGAACTATCAGATGGATTTATGAGTGGAACATGACCCTCACTAGAAGTACCCACTACCCTCACAAGAAGTGTGATGGGCAGGGCACCCTCATTGGATGTGGTATCGGGCAGGGTTACTTCCCTCATATCGCCTAAGCATACTAGCCACATATCGGCCAAGCTAAAGCAAGGATGTCAGGCTACCACCTCAAGGTGTATCATGCAACCAGAGACCAGGGCATATCGTGCACATAGCATAACGTGTTGCTAGGTCTATGGGGCATGTCGTGCATCTAAGGGTATCGTGCACCCATGTGTGTCGTGTACCCATGTGTGTCGTGCACCCATGCTAGACTCATCCTATCGGCCAACACACAAGGCAATAACAAGGTAAAACGACCAATACAACCTCACCATATCGACCAGAACTCTAGCCCAAGAGAGATATCGGGCAGCACCATCCTCAAGCCATATCGTGCAAGATACATCTTAGCAAGATCATCATCAACCTCAAGCACAAGGGCACCAAACCCTAAATTGATCAAGAAGGTCGGCTCACCTCTCAACAACCAAGAGAGAGGGGTCTTGCACAACCTCTATCACAAGTCGGGCAACCACAAGGATCCAACCTCAACATAGATCTCCATCTACCACAAAGCTCACCTCTCGGATCCATGGGGAGAGGAGGGTGTTGCTCAAGCAACTAGAATACAAGCTCACCTCTCAACTTAAACGAGAGAGGGGTGTTGCTCATATCACTGGAGCTCAAGCTCACTTCTCTAGACCAAGGAGGGAGAGGGGTGTTGCTCAACAAGAAAACCCTAAAGCATAGTTCGACCAACTAGGGTACAAAGGTACAAAACCTCAACCATAACAACAAGATCACTATACCACAAGATTAAAGGTGCAACAAGCAAGAAACTTATCTTAGAACATACATGGCCGATTATGATCATATGAAACATACAAGAATGTAGAAGGAGGGAGTATAGTTAGGGTTAGGAGTTATGTAACCCACCTTAAGCAAGCTCCAAGATCCTACCACCAAGCTCAAGCACCTCCACACGAAGAAGAACAAGGCACTCTAGGGTTCGGCCACCACTAGAGGAAGAAGAAGACTCCAAGATAAGGATCGGCCACCAAGTTTTGAAAAGGAATAGGTGCTGTGCACCAAGGAAGGGGGGGAACTAAGGAACTAAAGGTATCCTTAGCAAGAAAAAGGGAACACATATATAGGAGAGGATGGAGGAGAAACCAAGGTAAGACAAGGCAAGGTGTCGCCCACCTAGGGACACTTGTCCATGGGCAATGCCACCACTCTATCTTTCCCTAAACACATGTCCAAGGCCATTGCCACATGCAAGCATCAAGCACCAAGTGTCCACTAGTGGTGACACAAACGAGGTCAAAGGGTTAAAGGGGTCCATGGATGTCACACCTCAACTCCATGCCCGACACACTTCCTTGGCCGACATACCCAGGCCGACACAACCATGGTCAGCACACATATGGCCGACACAAGGTCCAACAAGGTCAAGCAAGGCACAATAAGGCCCAACAAGGCTCATCCAATCCCAAAGCAACTCTAGCAACGAGCCCAACCCTTCTTCTCAGCACTAGAGGAAGCAAGGAGAGAGAGGAACACCTCTCAAGGTGACATACTTTCTCAAAAACCCTAGACTTGGGTTAATTGCAAGTAGCACCTCCAACACACAACCAGCACAAACAAACCCTACTCACCACTAAGGGTGATTAGAAAGCAACTAAGCACCAGGGTTAAGCAAAGCAAATAGGATAAGCCCTAATCAGAGGTCAGGGTCCTTACAACTACCTAGAGAGGTCAGCCTCTAGGACTTTGCAAGTACTTTTCTCTATTATATCACCAAGGAGATTTATAGCAAAAGACCACAAAAGGACTTACCCATCCAATCACAAGGAGATCTCCACCTTACCAAGGAACTTACCCACTTAGATTGAGTCTTCAGCCTTCACCTAGGTCTTACCCACTCAAGCTCAAGTCTTCCATCTTGAAGGACTTTGTTTCTCCTCTTTGATCTTCAGCCTTTGCCTTCTCCTTCACTTAGAGAAAATCACCACCTCTTCAACAACCTTGAAGAGGACCAGCTACATCTCCTTCTTCACTTGATGGAGCTTGCTTCAACTTTTCTTCATGAGAGAAGGGGATAGGGAAGTAGTGGAAGATTTGAGAGCTTTACATGTACAAAAGTGGAGCTCTCTTACAATAAGCCTAAATCATGAAATGAAGTATAAACTAGAGAGAGAAAGGGGCTCAAAGAGTAGTATCACACTAAACTATAGCAAGGACCTTGAATGTAGTGAATGAGCAAACTTAGAATGAACTCCAAGGGGTCCTATTTATAGCTGGGGGTGCTCCCTTGAGTTGGGGAATACTTAGGGCCGAAATATAGCCATTTTTGCACAAGGAAACGGATCTATTTTTATCCAAACAAGTCACCAACGGTTATAATAACTTTTTATGCATTTTGCATACAGTGCATTCGGTCGATAAACAATAAAGGTAACTCAACTGATCAACTAAAAAACAAACCCAATTTTCAAATTATCTGTCGAGTTTGTCTTGGGAAACTCGACTGATTAGCCAAAATCACATTTGGTCAATAAGTCATTTGGTCGAATTCTGTGAATGCACAACTCGACATATGCATATCATCAAAAAACCAATCCATGGGATCGATCGAGATTGGAACTCGACCGATCAATAGCTTGTAATCGATTTTCTACTTTGGCTAAAAAGTGATTAAAACTTGGTACTAAAACTTGGTACTAAGTGTCCCACATATTTAACTCATCTTAGTTACAAGTCATATCATCAATACAAGTAATTACAAAATTCTTCTAAGGTTGTTTGAAGTGATTTCCTTGTTAGCACACTTGCATTGCATTTACTTGAACTTTGACAAGCTAGGGCTTGTGTAAATTGGTCCTTTTCATGTACCTAAAGCCTGAGATCAATATTGAATACACATATTAGATACATATGAATGGAATGGTTAAGTCATTATCAAAATATGGACAATGTATAACCTCTAGGACAACATATCCTTGCCGGATATTCTCAAACTAATGAGGAAGTTCTAATCCATGTACATCAAATTTCATAATACTTACTTGATTGTCATGTTAATGAAAGGAAGAAACATAAAGGAACATACCCCTATCATCACCCAAGGTTGTTTATCAAAGGGGAAACATATATGTTTAACAGAGGTAATCCAATCAGCAATCCTTTATTTGTTTGGGAAAGTTCACTTAGCACTTCCTTATTAGTTGGGACAATGTATAACCTCTAGGCCAACATATCCTTGCCGGATATTCTCAAACTATACAATCTTATCATTCAAGTAAGTCTCTGAAAAGTACCGACTTACGAACTCCTATCCAAATTCTTCCCAAGTAATAACAACACCTAGCTTTTTCTCCTCCTCTATGGCCCACCAGTGGCCAGCACTCCCCTTAACATATATACAACATATTTTACCTTATCCTCTTCAGGGATGTTGAGGATCTTAAATGTAACATCCCTGACCTGGGTTATGAGGTAACCCTATTTGTTTTGTCTAATAAAGTTTCTTATAACTCTAATATAATCCCATAAGGAGTTTTGTCATCATGTAACACACTTATGTTTCAAGTTTGGTCCTGATTGAATGTTGTTTGAGTAATGTTCCTTTATTTTGGACCAAAGCACAATTTACCCAAGTTGAGGGGTTATAATGCAAAACGTCACATGTTGAATGTACCAAAATTATTTTACAATAATAAGAGAGATAATTATGCTAAGTGGTGGATTGTGCAAAGCCTAAATTCCAAGTTTGAACTTGTTTGAACAATGTTGGAGCATTGTGCACCAATTTTGGTACAAATTGCAATTTACCCAAAATGTGGGGTTAATATGAAAATTACCACATATAGAGTGTTCCTACTCCCTCCTAGAATCATTTATAAGAGATATAAAGGAGGATACACCATGCTTGATTCCATTATGAATGATGGTAATCTTGGTGAAGAAATGACCAAGAAAAGGGTTTAATTTGAAAGCTTAACTTGAGTTGTATCAAGTTGAAAAGCTTATATATGAGTGCCTATCGGCCAAGGGGACCAATGAGGTGTCCCATATCATTTTGTGAACTCTTGGAAAAGTCCATATCGTGAAAATCACCTCAAGGAGGTGGTTTGTGTCGGGTTACAACTTCCTTAACAAAGTTGTATCGGGTTGTCCAAAAAGTGATGAATTGATTGATATATTTTATTCAAAAGGATAAGTAATGGACGAATTTGCATCTCTAGATGATTCTCAACTGTTTTGGAAGACATGATAAATGATGATACATGCTTGGACACGTGGTACCTACTATTTCAAATAATGACACCTCATTTTTACCTTCCATCATGTGCAACAAGTATATATAGCCCTAGTTTCATCCCTTAGTGCAATTTTGCAACCCTTACCACCCTCCTACCCTACGGTATCGTGCATAGATCTCCCATATCGTGAAGGGATGCTGTGGTATCGTGCATGGGCCTTAGGATATCGCCCATGGCAGGATCATATCGCCCAAGTAGGTGATATCGGCCATATAGGGTGATATCGGCCATAGTGGAGTGGTTTGAGTGGCATATCGTGCAAGTGAGTGTCATATCATGCATGGGTGGTGGTATATCGTGAAAAATCAGTATGGTGTCGTGAAAGGGTGCTAAGGAGAAAATAGGAGCTCATAATTGACCCTAAGGTGAGGCCATGATCATCTTCAACCTTCGATTGAAGCATGATGTTAGGGTTTTGATCTTCCTTTCTTTTCTTATTCACCAATTGCTTATCCATGGTGATTCCTTGTATATGAAGGAGTTATGAACGAGCCTTGGACTTTTCATAAGTCATCTTCAACCTTATAAACATGTATATTTGGAGCTTGGAGCTTTGAAGTGGTTCTTAAGGCGGGTTATATAACTTGAACTCAACCATGTTATTATTCATCACCTAAATTGTTGTATTTAATGATCTAATTTTAATTCCAAAATTTCCTGAAATAGTTGATGAAATTATGAGTTCTAGTAGTTTCTTACACCTGTTTACATGAACTATAATAGTTAGAACAAAGTTCTAGAGCTTGAAGATGATGATATCACCTTATAAAAGTGATATCGGGTGCATGCACACAAGCAAGCACCCCTAACCCAATATGATGATGCACCTATTTCACTGAAATGATATGAATAGGTTTGTAAACCTTATTGAACGATATGGGGGTGTAGTATACACCTCTTTCACGATAGGGAGTCAAGTATAGACTCCATGCATGATACAAGGTCAATTGTATACTTGTAAGTTGATGTCAAACCCTAATTTGGGTAACCAAATATGAGTAAAGAATAGCAAGTGCTATTGCACGATATGAAAGCCCAATACACAACCCTAGTTGATGTCTAGCCCAACATGGTGATGGCTTAATACCTCATGCATGACATGGGTAAAACATACAAACACCTTTAGCCCAATATGAAAGGTGTGTATATACTTCTAGCCTGACATGGTGAGTGCACATATACTTACAACCTGATATGGTGAACATATGCACACTTATAACCCGAGATACCTTCTAAAGGTGAGGGAAAGGCACTCTTAGGAGTGATAAGAGTAACACCAAGTTATGGTGTGGCTAATACCTTTATAGGTGAAACACCTTAAGTGGTTGATAATGGACAACCTTATATCAACAGTGCCTTAACCTGAGATGAGTCCATATCATTGATGATAGTTGGGTGATTCAAGTGTATGACTTATGGCAAATACTTTACAAGATTAATATGATGGGATAGTGGATAAAGTATTAGGATGGGAAATACCCTAATACAAGATAAGTTGATGAACTTAAGTAAGTTAAAAGTGATGAGGGAAGTGATACACCAAGGTATGGTAAATATCACATCCAGCACTTTAAGGTTGCTACACCTTGATGCATCTTAAATCCAATATGTATGGATGAGTAACACACGAAGTGTGTCATGCCAATTTTTACATTGAAATGTAATGAGTTTAATGAACTTTGATAAGTGTAGGCTAACATACCTTGAGAAAGGGTTAAGCTAAAACAATAAAGCATGATGTAATCAATATCCTAGAGAGGATGAGAGAGAAACTCGTACCTTGTATTGGTAATCATTTAAAGATAAATGTTGAGAATAAATAAGTATGATTGGATTCTTATGATAGCAATGTATGCTCCTATATGTTTGGAGCAATGAATTAGGGTTTGGATCAATAAAATAAACATGAAACCCTAATCGGTCATAAAGGGGAAACCCTAATCCCAATGATGGGATGGTTGTAATTCTCTTATTTCATAAGCCTTGAAAGGCATGCTAAATACTTGTATAACAAGTATAATGAGTTATGGATTTGTGAGCCATGAAAATAAGTTGTTTCCTAGTGAGAGGTGACAAGATGTGTTATGGCTTTGTGAGCCATGAGAATAAGTTGTTGCCTAGTGAGAGGTGACAAGATGTGTTATGGCTTTGTGAGCCATGTGAATAAGTTGTTGCCTAGTGAGAGGTGATAAGATGTGTTATGGCCTTGTGAGCCATGTGATAATTTGTTTCCTAGTGAGAGGTGACAAGATGTGTTATGGTCCTTGTGAGCCATGTGAATAAGTTATTGCCTAATGAGAGGTGACAAGATGTGTTATGGCCTTGTGAGCCATGTGATAATTTGTTGCCTAGTGAGAGGTGACAAGATGTGTTATGGGCCTTGTGAGCCATATGAATAAGTTGTTGCCTAGTGAGAGGTGACAAGATGTGTTATGGGCCTTGTGAGCCATGTGAATAAGTTGTTGCCTAGTGAAAGGTGACAAGATGTGTTATGGGCCTTGTGAGCCATGTGAATAAGTTGTTGCCTAGTGAGAGGTGATAAGATGTGTTATGGCCTTATAAGCCTTGTGATAATTTGTTGCCTAGTGAGAGGTGACAAGATACTTAATGGGCCTTGTGATCCATGAGGATAGTTGTTGCCTAGTGAGAGGTAACAAGGTGTTTATAAAAGTCTCATGTAAGAAATGATAATGTTCAAAATAAACTAAGAAATGGAAAGTTAGTAATATAATGATAATAATAAATGGATACAATAATAATGAAATCTTGATCATACATTATTTATGCTTATAGACAAATAAGGGTTGTAGTGTTTGAAATATATGAGAGGGATACTTGTTTATAGAAAGGATGTGAATAAGCATGATGGCTTGGCCAAGGTATAATGCCTAGTAAAAGTGATGTGGTATTCAGTGATGTTTGCACAGGATTGGCATAGTCCAATTCCTAAATATAATATGATGATGTATACTCACATGACTGGTACAATTAAATATCTGGTTAGCAGATTGGCTGAGGCCAACAAATAGAAATGAGAATGATTCATGGATGACATACCATGATAATGAGTTTCACTGGATAAGCTTGAGATGTTGATATAGTATGATGAGTAAATGATATACATGTTCTTCCCATTCCTTATAAAGAGAATAAATGACTTACTGCTCTATCACAGATAGTTGCAATGCTTTAAAACATGAGAATATTCTAAACTTCTTATCCTCTGCTCAGTTTTATACCATTTAAACTGTGATAATAATATTGTTGGTGGAGAGTTATATCTCTCGCTGGGACAATTGTCTCACCCCGTGGGATCCACATTTTTTTGAGGTGGACGTGCACGAGGGGGATTGAGACCGTATTGTAGAGGAAGAACATTAGCAACAAGGACAGCAGTGACAGCTCAGGTTGAGTGTACTGCCTTTCGTGTCTTGTAGATAGTAGTCCTATGTGTCGTCTCTGTACTCTCAGGTCCTTGGAGTTGGTCTGTATTGATTTTATGATAATCAGAGGATTTTGGCCTGAATGCCTCGAGGTTTTATGTTGCTTCAGTATGTGTTTTGATAGAGCAATTGCTATATGTTATCCTTGAGAAAAGATGGTATAGTGTATGTACAATGTGAACAATGATGTATATAAAGTTTTGGTTCTGCCTTAAAGAGTTTTCCTTGAAATGGATCTCTTTGCAAAATGGTTTTAATTTTTAGTGATTTTTGTTAATCTATTGTTTATGTTTATTCTGCTTAATTAATGACGATTTGTTTGTCGGTCTTCACAAGTAGTGGTATCAGAGCTCTAGGTTCACTGAGTCTACAGAGACATAGGACTAAGGTGTTGAGTCTGTGTTAGTGTCCTCCAGTATACCCTATAGTGACTTCTGCTTATGCAGAGTAAAGGGTAAAGTTTATACATGAGTGGGGAACACGAGGAACGCATTGTTAAGGGCAATGTTGTTGCACCAGGAGAGGGTGCATGGGATCAGGCAAGAGAAGAACAAGTGCCTGAGAATTCCCATCTTGACCTGATCAGGATAGAGAATCCTATGTTTATGCTCTTGAAGGGCAGGTTAGGACAACAGTGATGCATATAGAGGACTGGGTACTAGCATTACAACCTAAGTTACCAGTCCTTATTGCGGAAACTTTGGGCTTTGAAAGGGTTCCTGAATGACATGGTCATGTCGGAACAGTGGAAATGTGGGAAAGATTAACATATGGCGAGAAAGTAGACTCTGCCATAAGTTTAGACAGATAGTACATTTGTGATGGTAGTGCCCAAGGAGGGGAAATAAGCTGAGATTTAAGTTAAGGTCTCTATAATTTTAGAGACATTTGCCTAGTTGTTCTGAAATGCCAAAGTTTTTGGTGTCACCAGTGCAATAAATGCCTAGTGCACCAGGGTAGTAGCCACTAAGTAAAGGCAAATGTCCTCACTTTCCACCAGTAAGAACTCATGGCATAGCTTATACATCGGTAATGAGACCGATAAGACCATGGTATGAGGACAAGACATGTTATGGGTATGGACATGTTGAGCATACTAAACTCTTTTCTTTGAAAAGAAGGGAGGAAATGACTCAACAACCGAGGTAGACTCGGCAAGGCTTATGAAAGTTACAGCCCAATAACCTGAAAAGGAAAAAGCAACTACATGAAACAACTAGACTCTATGTGTTAAGTCAACCTAAAGCGGTAGATGACCGCAAGGGGTAATAGTCAGATGAAATAGATTCATTCTGATATTTCATTTTAGGATTCTATGTGTTAAAAGAAAGTAGTTATTTTTTAGCTTCCCCTGAGTAGTCCTATAAGGACACAAGAAAGATGAGAATTTACATTTTACTCAGTATTCCTTAAAATGCTTTATAATCTCTCTTATCTGTGTGATAAAAGATGAGATATAGAAGTGATGCCTAGAAAAAAAAATCCAGGATTGAAAAATATTGTGTGTATAATGATAAGAAAAGTGAGGAACATGATAGTAAATAAAGTGCATACTACCTAATCTCAATATTTGTATACCCTGGCCAGGTATATGATTATTGGAGATAGGGCAAGTATGGAACTCTTAGATTGTTATCTTTCTGATTACTCTGATCAAGTAGTCATTCTAAAACAATCTAGTGAGTATAATGAAACCAAATAGGGATTTTCTGAGTGAACTTTCCCAACTAATGAGGAAGTGTTAAGTGAACTTTCCCAACAAATGAGGAAGTGCTAAGTGAACTTTCCCAACTAATGAGGAAGTGCTAAGTGAACTTTCCCAACTAATGAGGAAGTGCTAAGTGAACTTTCCCAACTAATGAGGAAGTGTTGAGTGAACTTTCCCAACTAATGAGGAAGTGCTAAGTGAACATTCCCAACTAATGAGGAAGTGCTAAGTGAACTTTCCCAACTAATCAGGAAGTGATGAGTGAACTTTCCCAACTAATGAGGAAGTGCTGAGTGAACTTTCCCAACTAATGAGGAAGTGCTGAGTGAACTTTCCCAACTAATGAGGAAGTGCTAAGTGAACTTTCCCAACTAATGAGGAAGTGCTAAGTGAACTTTCCCAACTAATGAGGAAGTGCTAAGTGAACTTTCCCAACTAATGAGGAAGTGCTGAGTGAACTTTCCCAACTAATTAGGAAGTGATGAGTGAACTTTCCCAACTAATGAGGAAGTGCTAAGTGAACTTTCCCAACTAATGAGGAAGTGCTGAGTGAACTTTCCCAACTAATGAGGAAGTGCTAAGTGAACTTTCCCAACTAATGAGGAAGTGTTGAGTGAACTTTCCCAACTAATGAGGAAGTGCTAAGTGAACTTTCCCAACTAATGAGGAAGTGCTAAGTGAACTTTCCCAACTAATGAGGAAGTGCTAAGTGAACTTTCCCAACTAATGAGGAAGTGTTGAGTAAGTGAACTTTCCCAACTAATAAGGAAGTGCTAAGTGAACTTTCCCAAACAAATAAAGGATTGTTGAATGGATTACCTCTGTTAAATATATATATGTTTCCCCTTTGATAAACAACCTTGGGTGATGATAGGGGTATGTTCCTTTATGTTTCTTCCTTTCATTAACATGGCAATCAAGTAAGTATTATGACATTTGATGTACATGGATTAGAAATAATCTGTTGATGGATACTTAGAAAAGTATCAGTTTGCTTTGGACTTTGGTTCCAAGATAATGATATATGGAACAAGCAATGTCCTAAAATAAAAGAAATACCTTGTGCATGTGTACCCTTGGTGGTAACAATAGAGAAATGAATATGATAAGGATGAGATGTGTTCTCAACACATATGATGAATACCAAAGTAAGGATTCTAGTATAGGAGAAATAATAGATGATTTATGTTGGTTATCTATATTGGCCAACTATGAAATCAATCTAGTTACATCAAATAATATGGACATCATATGTTAGGGGTTTATGCTCTGCATAAACATAAACATTGATAAGGTTGAACTAATGGAAGGAGCAATTGTAATTGGTGGAAAAGTTTATCAAGCTAAAAGTATTTCCTTAGAATAACCATGTGTGGAAGAAACTTTGTGTGGATTACA
Source organism: Alisma plantago-aquatica (assembly GCA_963693085.1). NCBI lineage: Eukaryota > Viridiplantae > Streptophyta > Magnoliopsida > Alismatales > Alismataceae > Alisma > Alisma plantago-aquatica. Next base: position 672,769,291 of record OY856413.1, on the reverse strand, counting down.
TATCTATGGTATCTCCATGACATTAATATGTTACGTGGAGACTTGATGGTATAATAAATGAATAAAATCTGTCTCTCCTTTTCCTGGGATTTCGGGGACGAAATCCTTGTTAGGGGTTTATAATTATAACATCCCTGACCTGGGTTATGAGGTAACCCTATTTGTGTTGTCTAATAAAGTTTCTTAGAACTCTAATATAATCCTATAAGGAGTTTTTTCATCATGTAACACACTTATGTTTCAAGTTTGGTCCTGATTGAATGTTGTTTGAGCAATGTTCCTTTATTTTGGACCAAAGTGCAATTTACCCAAGTTGAGGGGTTATAATGCAAAATGTACATGTTGAATGAACCACATGTGTTTTACAATCATATGAGATAGAATTATGCTAAGTGGTGGCTTGTGCAAAGCCTAAATTCCAAGTTTGAACTTGTTTGAACAATGTTGGAGCATTGTGCACCAATTTTGGTACAAATTGCAATTTACCCAAAATGTGGGGTTGATATGAAAATTACCACATCTAGAGTGTTACTACTCCCTCCTAGAATCATGTAGAAGAGAGATAAATGAGGATACACCATGCTTGATTCCATTATGAATGATGGTAATCTTGGTGAAGAAATGACCAAGAAAAGGATTGAATTTGAAAGCTTAACTTGAGTTGTATCAAGTTGAAAAACTTATATATGAGTGCCTATCGGCCAAGGAGCCCAAGGAGGTGTCCCATATCATTTTGCAAACTCTTGTAAAATTCCATATCGTGCAAATCACTTCAAGGAGGTGGTTTGTATCGAGTTACAACTTCCTTAACAAAGTTGTATCGGGTTATGCAAAAAGTGATGAATTAATTGATATATTTTATTCAAAAGGATAAGTAATGGACGAATTTGCATCTCTAGATGATTCTCAGCTGTTTTGAAAGACAATATAAATTATGATGCATGCTTGGACACGTGTCACCCATGCATGTACACGTGGCACCTACTAGTTCAAATAATGACACCTCATTTTTACCTTCCATCATGTGCAACAAGTATATATACCCCTAGTTTCACCCCTTAGTGCAATTTTGCGACCCTTACCACCCTCCTACCCTAAGGTATCGTGCATAGATATCCCATATTGTGAAGGGATTCTGTGGTATCGTGCATGGGCCTTAGGATATCGCCCATGGTAGGATCATATCGCCCAAGTAGGTGATATCGGCCATATAGGGTGATATCGGCCATAGTGGAGTGGTTTGAGTGGCATATCAAGAAAGTGAGTGTCATATCGTGCACGGGTTGTGGTATATCGTGAAAAATCAGTATGGTATCGTGCAAGGGTGATAAGGAGAAAATAGGAGCTCATACTTGACCCTAAGGTGAGGCCATGATCATCTTCAACCTTGGATTGAAGCATGATGTTAGGGTTTTGATCTTCCTTTCTTTTCTTATTCACCAATTGCTTATCCATGGTGATTCATTGTATATGAAGGAGTTATGAACAAGCCTTGAACTTTTCATAAGTCATCTTCAACCTTAGGAACATGGATCTTTGCAGCTTGGAGATTTGAAGTGGTTCTTAAGGCGGGTTATATAACTTGAACTCAACCATGTTATTATTCATCACCTAAATTGTTGTATTTAATGATCTACTTTTAATTCCAAAATTTCCTGAAATAGTTGATGAAATTATGAGTTCTAGTAGTTTTTTATACCTGTTTACATGAACTATAATAGTTAGAACAAAGGTCTAGAGCTTGAAGATGATTGTATCACCTTATAAAAGTGATATCGGGTGCATGCACACAAGCAAGCACCCTTAACCCAATATGATGATGCACCTATTTCACTGAAATTATATGAATAGGTTTGCAAACCTTATTGAACGATATGGGGGTGTAGTATACACCTCTTTCACGATAGGGAGTCAAGTATAGACTCCATGCACGATACAAGGTCAATTGTATACTTGTAAGTTGATGTGAAACCCTAATTTGGGTAACCAAATATGAGTAAAGAATATCAAGTGCTATTGCACGATATGATAGCCCGATACACAACCCTAGTTGATGTCTAGCCCGACATGGTGATGGATTAATACCTCATGCACAACATGGGTATCACATACAAACACCTTTAGCCCGATGTGAAAGGTGTGTATATACTTCTAGCCTGACGTGGTGAGTGCTCATATACTTACAACTTGATATGGTGAACATATGCACACTTCTAACCCGAGATACCTTGTAAAGGTGAGGGCAAGACACTCTTAGGAGTGATAAGAGTAACACCAAGTTATGGTGTGGCTAATACCTTTATAGGTGAAACACCTAAAGTGGTTTATAATGGACAACCTTATATCAACAGTGCCTTAACCCGAGATGAGTCCATATCATTGATGATAGTTGGGTGATTCAAATGTATGACTTATGGCCAATATTTTACAAGATTAATATGATGGGATAGTGGATAAAGTATTAGGATGGGAAATACCCTAATACAAGATAAGTTGATGAACTTAAGTAAGTTAAAAGTGATGAGGGAAGTGATACACCAAGGTATGGTAAATATCACATCCAGCACTTTAAGGTTGCTACACCTTGATGCATCTTAAATCCAATATGTATGGATGAGTAACACATGAAGTGTGTCATGCCAAATGTTACATTGAAATGTAATGAGTTTAATTCACTTTGATAAGTGTAGGCTAACATACCTTGAGAAAGGGTTAAGCCAAAACAATAAAGTATGATGTAATCAATATCCTAGAGAGGATGAGAGAGAAACTCGTACCTTGTGTTGGTAATCATTTAATGATAACTGTTGAGAATAAATAAGTATGATTGGATACTTATGATAGCAATGTATGCTCCTAGATGTGTGGAGCATTTAATTATGGTTTGGATCAATAAAATAAACATGAAACCCTAATCGGTCATAAAGGAGAAACCCTAATCCCAATGATGGGATGGTTGTAATTCTCTTATTGCATAAGCCTTGAAAGGCATGCTAAATACTTGTATAACAAGTATAATGAGTTATGGCTTTGTGAGCCATGAAAATAAGTTGTTGCCTACTAAGAGGTGACAAGATGTGTTATGGCTTTGTGAGCCATGAGAATAAGTTGTTGCCTAGTGAGAGGTGACAAGATGTGTTATGGCTTTGTGAGCCATGTGAATAAGTTGTTGCCTAGTGAGAGGTGACAAGATGTGTTATGGCCTTATGAGCCATGTGATAATTTGTTGCCTAGTGAGAGGTGACAAGATGTGTTATGGGACTTGTGAGCCATGTGAATAAGTTGTTTCCTAGTGAGAGGTGACAAGATGTGTCATGGTCGTGTGTGCCATGTGATAATTTGTTGCCTAGTGAGAGGTGACAAGATGTGTTATGGGCCTTGTGAGCCATGTGAATAAGTTGTTGCCTAGTGAGAGGTGACGAGATGTGTTATGGGCCTTGTGAGCCATGTGAATAAGTTGTTGCCTAGTGAAAGGTGACAAGATGTGTTATGGGCCTTGTGAGCCATGTGAATAAGTTGTTGCCTAGTGAGAGGTGACAAGATGTGTTATGGCCTTATGAGCCATGTGATAATTTGTTCCCTAGTGAGAGGTGACAAGATACTTAATTGGCCTTGTGAGCCATGAGGATAGTTTTTGCCTAGTGAGAGGTAACAAGGTGTTTATAAAAGTCTCATGTAAGAAATGATAATGTTCAAAATAAACTAAGAAATGGAAACTTGGTAATATAATGATAATAATAAATGAATACAATAATAATGAAATCTTGATCATACATGCTTTATGCTTATAGCCAAATAAGGTCTATAGTGTTTGAAATATATGAGAGGGATACTTATTTATAGAAAGGATGTGAATAGGCATGATGGCTTGGCCAAGGTATAATGCCTAGTAAAAGTGATGTGGTATTTAGTGATGTTTGTACATGATTGGCATAGTCCAATGCCTGAAATAGTTGCACAGGATTGGCATAGTCCAATGCCTGAATATAATATGATGATGTATACTCACATGACTGGTACAATTAAATATCTGGTTAGCAGATTGGCTGAGGCCAACAAATAGAAATGAGAATGATTCATGGATGACATACCATGATAATGAGTTTCACTAGATAAGCTTGAGATGTAGATATAGTATGATGAGTAATTGATATACATGTTTTTCCCATTCCTTATAAAGATAATAAATGACTTACTGCTCTATCACAGATAGTTGCAATGCTTTAAAAGATGAAAATATTCTAAACTGCTTATCTTCTGCTCAGTTTTATACCATTTAAACTGTGATAATAATATTGTTGGCGGAGAGTTATATCTCTCGCTGGGACAATTGTCTCACCCCATGGGATCCATATTTTTTTAGGTGGACGTGTATGAGGGGGATTGAGATCGTATTGTATAGGATGAACATCAGCAAAAGGGACAGTAGGGACAGCTCAGGTTGAGTGTACTGTCTGTCGTGTCTTGTAGATAGTAGTCTTATGTGTCGTCTCTGTACTCTCAGGTCCTTGGAGTTGGTCTGTACTAATTTTATGATAATCGGAGGATTTTGGCATGAATGCCTCGAGGTTTTATGTTGCTTCAGTATGTGTTTTGATAGAGCAACTACTATATGTTATCCTCGAGAAAAGATGGTACAGTGTATGTACAATGTGAACAATGATGTATATAAAGTTTTGCTTCTGCCTTAAAGAGTTTTCCTTGAAATGGATCTCTTTGCAAAATGGTTTTAATTTTTAGCGATTTTTTTTAATCCGTTGTTTATGTTTATTCCTCTTAATTAATGATGATTTGTTTGTCAGTCGTCACATTAAAGGTCTTTTCTAGCTCAATCAACCACATATCTGCATCAACTGGATCAGATGTTCCCACATACTCCAACGCTCCTACAGATTAAAGTCTTTCAAAAGTCTTCCCAGACCAATGAATTTCAGCATCGGGGATAGTTGCCCTAGGTTGGGTTGTAGGCATCTTGTCTGCCATGTGTATCACTATAGACATGAACTATCCAAACATAGTCTAAAATGTTGGATTGGCTACATTGGCTGGGTCAACTTCAGGCACTTATGGCACTACATTAACCCTCTCTTGCCTCCCTACACCACCTCCTAGTGTGGCAACACCGCTTTCAACACACGTTCTTCATGTTCTCCAGACATCTTTTCTTCTCTTCTTCTTCTTCTGAATAAGCAGAAGTGACCATAACATATACTGAAGGACACTAGAACAGACTCAAACCCTAGTCCTTTGTACCTGTAGACTCAACAAACCTAGCTATGATACCACAAACTTGTGACACCCTTTACCACACAAAACAAGATTACTCAAAACAAAGCATGGAATTTTCACTAATAACACTATCACCACAAAACAGGGTAAATTAAAACCATTTGCAATACAATTATCTCAAGTAAAATTATTTCATAAAAAAACCTTCAACTCAGACCATCTTTATTCCATATATATCAAAATATGTTACATATCATGTTCAAAGGTTGTTAAGCCACAATTGTTACATATTCCAACATGTTATATGTACATGTCATTTCTATACACCTCATGGTATAAAGCCAAAATCTATGTGTCAATATACAAAACAACAAAATCTCCCCAAAGACCTAAGACTACAAGGATGTCAAATAGGACTCTACTACAGATTTCTAGCAGCAAATCCAACCTCTAACAATTACTGCTCTCCTTGCTACTCAGCACCTGCACTACGACCACCTAAAAAGTTGTATAAACCAGGGGGTGAGACCAAACGTCCCAGCGAGAGATATAACTCTTCGTCAATGTCTATTATAAGCATTGTAATATAATAAAGCAGTTAAATAGAGCATGTATTACTATCTAAGCGGTTTAAGCAGTAACAACTGAGCAGTAGAACATCTTATGCTTTTAAAAGGAATATGAAGAACAAGTATAACTATTATAAACTAAACAGTACAAGAAATAAGATATTGGGTCATCCAATGTAATTCGTATTGTCCCTAAGCAAATATACTACTCAGTTGTATTATCACTTTTATTATTGTGCCCTAAGGATTTGAGCCGTACCACTCAAATCCAATTGACCACTGCTAAGTCAATCAGTACCATACAAGGTCTATGGAAGATTTGGACTCCAAGATCATCACCTACACTACTATACCAATTTGAGTATGCAATATAGTGACATAACAGACAGACTACTAAACAGCAACTTATAAACAAGCTATAGTCCTATAGAGACATCATCTCATAGTCAATGTTATGGTCCTATAAAACAAGTCTTCCTTGGTACATGGAACAACACTAGAGAACAAGCTCACACATGGTCGTTCTATAACAAAGCATTATACCACTATTTCAACAATTTAAGGATATAGGGAGATGTCTCCACTTGCACCCCGCATATTCAATAATATGTGCTCTAAGTTTCCCGTAGGAGTTACTCATTTCACCATCCAACTAGATATTGGGGTTGAAGATGGATCTATGGTACATGGCAACTACATGATTAGGGTTTCACTTGATTAGATATTCCAATTGGGTATCATTTAATACATCAATCAAGTTACCACGTATTAACCCTAAAAAAAACTCTACAAAATTAAGGATTTATTACAACTTCAGAAGATATAAAATGTACAAAGAGAGAACTTGTCTCCTCATCACATGATACTTGTATCACTGCCATTATAAGGTCATCAATAATATCACATCACTATGGGATATCAATCCCCCGATTTATGCACAAGGCACTTACTAGGTCATTAGCACAATTCATGTAACTCTTGCACAATCAATATCACAATAAAAAAACCACAATATGCCTCAACATTACTCATAATTACCACCCTATATTACATAGGGATCAACATAGCATTCTCTTAGCTATTACATTCATCTCACCTGCAAGTTAGTGTTACACAAGTAGGAGAGAGAAACACAATCACATAATAAATATTTTGAGTAGTATGAGCCCATACATGATGTTATCACAAGATTAGGGTTACGGTTCATATATATCCGATTAGGTTCATCACAACCCACAACCACTAAACCCTAATTCTATCACCTCCCACATTGGTGGAGAGTACAATGTGTTACATATTACTACTTATGATCAAGCATTCATAACTACATCACCATGTGTAGACATTACATTATGTATTGATCATGTACTTACATATGTATAGGTGTCTCAACCACTCACAACACATGGGTCTCGACCACCTTTTTCACATAGGTCTCGATCACCTTTTACACATAGGTCTCGACCTCTCATAGCAACACATGTAACGACCGAGACAACATATGTGTCTCTACCCTTCACACAACAAGAGTGTCACAACCGTGACACTTCCTCATAGTCACGATTGAGACACATCAACATAGACACAGCCCTAGGTATTAGGACCATGACACCACCTGCGTATGGCGTCGCAACCACGATACAAGGGCACACCACAATGGGGCATCATGATTGTGACTCCACCGAGGAGTGTTACGATCATGATACAACAACGTGTGTCACAACCAAAACCAAACTAAGAGTGTCGACCCTCTACTCTTAGAGTGTTGCCACCGAAACCAACTTCACCTTGACCTAACTGGTGATTTGATTATCACAACTTATCATCTCACCCATAACATTAACCAATAGGTTAAGTGGTCATGCAGCAATTCTACATCACAACCAGCAGGCTTAAGCGATCATGCAATAATGTTGCTTCGTGACCAGTGTTGCGACAAAACCCTAGGGTTAGGGTGTCGCGGTTAAAATCATTACATATCTATGGTATCGACCATGAGGGAGACCAAGGGTTGTCTTAACCTCATGCTAGTCATGTGCCCAACTTTTGAGAAGATCCTAACCAAGTCAAAATAGAGATCAAAACAAGAATACCAAACATCTATAGGGTGAATAACACCCTAGATCATGGTGTTCATTAAGCCTAAGACTTATTCAAGGAACATTATCAAAAGATCTATGTATAGAGAGAGAGAACCATGATTTGTATGCATGTTATCATACTCGAACCTATTTTTATTCATGATAATCGAATCATATAGATAATAACATGGTTTCATTGGTAAAGATTCAAATAAAACACATCAACTTTCATTTACTACAAATCAAGTACAAGACTTTTTAGGGTTTATAAGAAATATACTTTTCTCAAGAATACTCCACAAACCAAACCCTAAACCATGTCATTTTTTCTATCATCAAGAAAACAATTTTAATAAGTAGAACATCAACATATGATCAGGTTTAAGATGCAAATAATAGCTATGGGAAAGGATATATAACCCATTTGTTTTGAAGATAAACAAACTTCCAAGATCTCAAGCTCCAAGAACTCCAATCCAAGTTTCAAACTTCAACCAAAGGATCACCTCAAGAAGAAAAATAAATACCATGGTCAAAGAAGAACTTAAGAGAAGAGAGAAACAGTCCTAGGCCGAACCAAAGAAGAAGAAAGAAGAGGTCTTCTTCTCACTCGGGTACCATCATGTCAAAACATGATCTATGGCCCATGTGAAGAAGAGATCCCAAGGAAAAGCCACATGGATGATCCACAGTATACGAACAAGGAGGAAGAAGAAGATAATGGGGATTTCATAAGAGGGGAAAACATTATCAAGAGTAAAAGATCATTTACCAAAAGAGGAATGACCAAAAATCTCCACCAAGATCTTTATCTAGCACAAGATCTTCCCCAAGCAAGGTAGATTGGCCACTAGGGATTCAAGATCTGACCTCTCTTGCTCCAGAAGATCCAAGGATGATCCAAAGGAAGAAGAAAGAGTGTAGGGCCGAAAAGTTGTTATCATGTGAAGAGAAGGGGTTATAATCCCAAAGGAGGAGGGAAGTAGGAGTTATTGATGTGTCAACATATGAGAATAGCAAGGGACACATGTCCTCCCAAGAAATAACCTTTCCTCCACTAACATGCATATATAAAAAGGTTTATGTTTATCTTGCAAAAGTTTCATGACCAACTATGTCAGCTACCACCTTTTCACGATTGAGATACTTGTCTCGGTCGGGACACATCCTTATACATGTCTAGGTTGAAACCCTAGGTCACATATGTATATGGCTGAGACACTAGAAGACAAAGTGTTTCGGCCCATAACTCTCTAGGTAATCTCGGTCGAGACCACACTACCCAAGGCATGTGTTTCAGTCACTAAACTCACTCAAGTGTGAGGTAGTGGTTGCAACACTCAAACCCTAGCATAATCACCATATCAACAATGCAAACCCTAGAAACCCTATAATCACCATGAGATGTCACATCACTAACCATGATTCAAATAAGGTGTTCCATTGCATCATCATCTATCTAATGATTCTAGAGCATAAGAAACATTCTCAGCATGTGACAATTTGCAAGATAACCCTCACTTATGGGTAAATTACATTTTCATTCAAAACAAGCATATATATTACAAGATAGCTCAAACATCAATTAAATTGGACCAAAATGAAAAAATAAGCCTATCACATTATATTAAGACATCCACTCAGATTAGATAAAGGTTTTAACATCTCATTATACTAGGTAAATATAATCAAGCAAAAAGCTAGGTCAGGGTTCTTACAAGCAGACTGCATGAGATATATGTGACCTCAATATCATATATTGATTCACACGTGCATGCACATGCTTTTCTTAGTCTCAGTTATCAAGTTCCCTAGATATCATAATCCATTAGGAGGGACAAATCTCATCTACATCACTTATGGTCAACCCCATGTGTCACAGCGCATATGATCATCACCTTTATGGCAACCCTTATTCAGGATCATGTTGGATGAAGTCAAAGCACACTGAACGACATTGATGTGTAAGGAGTGGGACCCAGAGGGGATACAATCCCTACTAAAATTTTAAGAATAAAACATCCATTCCAAACACATTTAAAAGGTATGCTATAACAGGTGTAAAATTTTCAAACATTACAAAATGGTATACAAAAACCAACTATAATAAAAGAATAAAAGTTATGACTATATTCAATTTTATAAAGGTACATCATCATCTCCCATATAGGGTTTACATGGATATTACATCACAAGGATCTACAAGAGGGAAATCTAAACCAAATCAAGTTTGTCTCCAAGCATCAACTTCATGAGTTAGGTCCATGTTGGAAGCCATGTACTCCTTATCGTAATCCTAGGTTGGTCCTCCATTCTCCTGTTGTGCAACTCTGATCCTAGGCATGGGTGTTTGGGATCATCCAGCAAGAGAAGAAAACAAGGTATGTGTCAAAATAAGGAATAAGAGCAAAAGATAGGAAATAACATGGAAAGTAAAGGCTATAGATTCATCAAAAGATTAATATGTTTAAGAGTATGAGGCACATATCAAAAGAATCTTACCTTGTCAAATAATAAGAAATTTTGTATGGATGATTAAGTTAGACTATATTAACTAAGTAGGGTTGAGGCACCTATTGGACCCCAACCAATAGGTGAGGGAAGAATTAACACATTCCCAGATGCCTACAAAATGTTTATGAAAGTGGGGAGAATTTACACATTCCCCAGGGTGAAATAACACATGCCCAAACTGTGGGTGGTTGTGCATAAGTACCACTACATTAACTAATAAGTCAAACAAATCATCATGCTAAAAATAAATATTATGGAAAAAAAAATAATAGAGATATTGCAGGTGGGGTTCAAAAGTCAAGCAAATAATGTAGATTGTGCCAAAAAGATCAATAACAGAAATAAAGGTTTTAGTCCACGCCTCATTAGGAAATTTGGGTTTGGTTATAAAAAATTTCCAACTCGAGGGATAAGATTACACATACCTCAACTCATAGTCCTAGTTAATTATTATTTACCAAATTAGTTGATTCCAGGATCTTCTTTGTCTAATTACAAGTATCCACAAAAATTAGGGTTTTATAAAGCATAATGTGTAAAGAAACCCTAATTTTAGACCTTTTTACAAAACCTCAGATTTTGGTCAAAAAACCTAGGCCAAACGATTCCTTATATTTTTTCTAATCAAGAAAACATATTTATTTGTCTAATTTGGAATTTATATGATGAAATTACAATTTTTAGGTTTTTTATATGATTTATTAGATTCTCAAAATCAACCTTAGAAAACATATGAATTGTACTATTAAACTATTTTTATTAGAAATATGACCTTTTTTTTATTTTGCAACATATTTATTTTTATTTTTTGGATAAATAGATTAAAAGATATGATTTTTACAATTCTAACCAATTAGAAAATTAGAAAATTCCAAATAAGCAAGGAAATCATGAGAGAGAGAGGAAGAGAGGGTCAAGCCCAGATGACTTGTCTCAATTGGGTATGGCCAAGTCACTCGATCAATTCCAGTAAGGCTCGCGTCTAAACAAAGGGAAAAAGCACAAAAAGACAATAATGCCCCTAAGCGAGAAATCAAAGAAAGAAAGAAAATGAGAGGGCAAGAAGGGGAAAACACCATGTTGCCTCTTTTTGATGTAGCCCTATTTTAGGGAATCATTTTGTGTCTTTTTGTATCTCAATCACATCTAAACATAGTAGAATTATTCCCCAATATGCATATTATTGTCAAATGCACTTATGGGCATTCTTAACATACTTTTTAGGTACTTGGACCATGCTTTAGATGGATGAGAGAGAAGGAAGGAATTATAGGGTTCCTCCACCCATGGAGGAGTCCAAAGAAGAACCCAAAGCTCCCTAAACCTACCCCTAATGTCCAAGGGTTGACATCAAGCAAAGAATCCATTGATCATGAAGTCTCAAAGTGAATTTGCCACTGAAGACCCTAGCACGGCCGTGCTGCCAAGGAACGCTATGCTAGACAATGCCAAAGTTACAGAATCAACATCAAATTTGCAAAGCTACAACAACACTATCACCACGGCCATGCTACCCAGAATGATCATTCTACGAAGCCCCCAAAATAGTTGTGTTGCCCAGCACAGCCATGTTGTCAAAGATGAGAACGGGCATGCTGGCTAGAACGACCTCCATTTCACCTCCCCCACCACGGTCGTGCTGCCTAACACGGCTGTGCTACCAACCTTCATTTCACCAAAATTCTTCTGACATTTTTCATTTCTTAGAACAGCTATTCTCCACCACTACGGTCGTTCCAACTCTCACCCACCACGACCGTGCTACCCAACATGGTTGTGCTACAACCAAAACCCTAGCTTTTTCCACATTGTTTTTTCCAACTATGCCCCTACTTACCCTAGCGCTTCCACCACCACCTATATATACATGGGTGGTGGCCACAACACTAGGTTAGCTGCCAGTACCCCCCCCCACCTACTCTAGAGCACTCAATGCCTCCTTCCTTTCTTTCAAGCCATCCACCAACCATTTTCACCTCATTTCCACCATAGAAACCTAGTTTTCTAGGTTTTCTACCACAATCCCCTTCATTCCCATGCCCTCCACCCACCTTGGAGGAGGGAGGTCGTTCTACAGTAGCTAGGAGGTGAAGAAGAAGAAGCTACTTCGAGCTCCATGGATTCCTACCCCATTCTTCTCATTTCTTTTCTCTTTTGTTTTAACATGTCTAGCTAAGCCCCTAGTGGTGGGTTGCTTGAGATTAAAATGTGACTTTGATACCATTTGGGGGAAAATAATTTGTATTAAACATAATCTCATTCTATAATGATTCCACTTGCTTCTATCTCATTTCCTATTATCTTGCATGTGGTTTGTGCTTTTAAACATAAATTGCTTGTTTTGTGATGCTTGATGACACTTAGCTTCTAGGGGGAAATGGAATGTATGTGGCAATCTTAGGAATGGCTCCTAGGTCCAATTATTGGATCCCTAGATAGCCCCTTTGTTCCTACATACATATCCCTTCTTCTACAAGTAGGTGTGAGATCTAAATAACTAGTGTAAGTGTAATTAGTGCAATTGCCTAGAGTTTCCTAAAGGATAGATGGCAAGTAGCATGAGGTGAAACACCCTCATATCCACTCCCATTCCTACCCTTGGCTCTCAATTTCCCTAATACCACTTATCCTAGAAACCTAGACTGCCAAGTCCTATTAGAATTATATCGAGACCTAGTTCTCCAACTAGTAGCATAGGGTATATTCCAGTAGCACTTGCCTTGTTGTTTGGTTTGGTAATCTGGATTGGAATATGAGAACTGCATGCTATGTTGAACTTCCCCCAACTAATATCAAATTTTGTTCCCAAATGTCCCACCTATCCATCATATTGCTTAAAATCCACCCTTGCCTTCTTAGCTTGTTAATGCTATCTTAGTCAATTGCTTTTGTTAATTCTTAACTAATTACTTAGTTCTTGATAGTTAGTTATTGATCCAGTAGTTAGGGTTCCTTTGAGCTTACTTGTGTTAATTTAGCTAGCTAGTGATAACGTAGGATCTTGCTTGTCTTGTTGCTTATCTGTCTTCTTAGTTGATAAATTGCCTTTCTAGTGTAGTGTAACTTCTTGCTCTAGTATAGTTGCTTGTCTTGCCTAGTTCCTTAGTTCTAACTTGCTTAAGATAATCTAAGGCTTTTGTTAACTTAGTTTCTTTATTGCTTTTTCTTGCTTGCAATCATAGTGTAATCAAAAAGAACCAACTTTAAACCCTTAAACCCTAGACTCTGCTTTAGGAACATAGCAGACATTAACCTAGCTCTAGTGTCACTTCTATTCCTAAGGATCGACCCAAAATCTTAACACTAGCCTATACTACAGAACGACCCCGTGTACGCTTGTGGGTACGTGTGATTAGTTGAGCATGTGTTTTGGACTAGGTCTATATACAAATTTTGAGAGATATGTGTGTTTTCCCTTAGGGTTGCATCTAGCCACCTTTAGTTAGTTAGTGTGTGTGGCCTTAAGTAGATTTCACCAAGCTTTTTGGCACCGTTGTCAGGGATAGAGGCGCTCAACCTAGATAGTTAGTGTAGCTTAGTATTTCCTACTGCCTTCACCATTGCTATTCTTTATTCTTTGTTTACTTTTACATATTGTCTTTCTAACTTGGCTTTTGTTGCTTATTTGTGTATTGTGCAGCTGACAGCTATGCATGCATAATACGCATTCAACTTGTACCGACTTGGTGCTACACGACCCCGAGAATGGTAGAAGGAGATGCCAAAGTCACCGCAAATGGCACCAAGCAGCCAAAATGGCAAACAATGAACCTCATGGAGATGCTCAACCACAACCCAACCACCCTCTCCACGTGTACTTCACCCCGGGGAACTACAATTCCACAATTGCCACCCTTGTTGAACAAATGTCAGGTCAACAATTCTTCATTCCACCCGCCCTCCTTAGACTCCTTCCTACTTACTATGGTATGGAGAAGGAGAACCCTTACCACCATATCGACGACTTCCTTGAAACTTGTTCCACTTTGCGCACACCTACCACCATTGATGACTCAATCTAGAGAACCCTCTTCCCCTTCTCTCTAAAAGAAAAAGGCAAGGAATGCTACATCTCCAATCCTGAGTTGGTGACATGAAATGCGGTAAAGAATGAGTTTCTTAAGAAGTTCTTCCTGATTGTTAAGCTAACCCAGATGTGAATATGTATCACTTCCTTCTCACAAAAAGAAAATGAACCCTTCCACAAGGTGTGGGAAAGGTTCCAAAAGCTCCTGCGTGACTACCCCCATCATGAGGCACCTTTGTGACAGTTGGTTCAAGAATTCTACATTGGGCTAGTGGAGTTGAGCCAAAATAATTTTTATTTGTCATGTAGAGGAACCTTCATGGCAAAGACACCTGAGGAGTCATGGTCCTTGTTCGAGCACCTTGTTGAGAATTCTCACCATCGGGCTTCAAATAAAGGGGAACATTTTGACTGGAACTACATTCCTCCACCTCCTCCTGTAGTTTCAGCCCAGACTGCAGCCAAACCCGACATGATGAAAATGATGGTGGATATGATGAATATGATGTAGAACTAAGATGGTGGTTCTTCTAGCCAATCCACTATGGAAATTGATGTTGAGGAAGAAGAAGTGCATGCTTTGCATGCCTTTGGAAACCGAAACAACCAAGGCCCGATGTCCAACTCCTATACTCCCGAGTGGAGGAATCACCCAAACTTCTCATGGAAACAACAAAATGAGGAGGGGCAAGGGTATCCAAGGCAACACCAATGACCCAAGTACAACTCCAAGTTTGAGGAAGAAGTTCTAGGAAGGCTAAGGAACCTTGATGAAGTGAAGAAAGAGGTTTCCTATCAAGGATAGAACATTAGCCACCTTGAAAAAAGGATTGATCAAATCTCCCTTTCACTTGCCCACCGTGAAGAGGGGAGGCTCCTGTCTCAAGCCATGGCCAACCCAAATGATGATGGCAATTATGTGAGCACTACTCAAGGTGCTTATGTCCCACCACAAGGTCAAGTACCCCAGCTTCACCATTACCAAGGACCACCCCATCCATATGCTCCTCCACCTCAACAACCTCCTTAAAACTACCAATATCCTCCACCTCTCTCATACCAACTTCCCCCTCCACAATATCACCCACATCCACCACAACAACCACAAACACAACCAAAGCCCCAGCCATAATTTATCCTCCAAAACCCAAATCCACTACACTCAAAGCCACCACTACCTCAACATCCACATCCACCTCCACAAGCTTCCTCTTCCACTACCCATGAGAATGTGAAGGTAGTGACAGTTTTGAGGAGTGGAAGGACCTTGGAGCAGCCACATGGTACTTCTGTTGATAGCACAACCAATGATGAAAGGGTCGATACTGTGATCAGGGATGTTGATATTGAGATTCAAGTCGATGATATTGTGATACTGAGAGTTGATATCGTGATACTGAGAGTTGATACCATGATACCGAGAGTTGATATTGTGATTCCAGTGATACCGCTTGATGATATTGTTGACTTGAGTCAGTTGATAGCACAACTCCCTCCATTCCTCGATGTACATGAAGATTTATCCACCAAAAGAAGGAAGAAGAAACATACCAAGGACATCATGGAGACCTTTAAGCAGGTCAAGATCAACATTTCTTTGCTTGATGCGATAAAAAAAACTGTGTAATGCCTGGGCCCACTGCCCTAGGCTCTAGTAGAGTTTTAGGAATGATGACTGGCCCCACAGACCACCACTAGCCTTAACTACACACCTTATCCACACTCATGTGCAAGTCGGGGTCAACTTCCCGACTGGTCACCCATCCTAGTACTACTCCAAGCTGAGCGTGCTTAACTATGGAGTTCTTTAGTGATGGGCTCTCAGAAAAGAAGGTGCACCTTGGTGATATGGGTAGTCCAATCATTCCTTTTAAGATTATTTTGTCTGAGGCCTCAAATCCTAGGATGTTACAATCTCCCCCACTTAGACTCTTGACGTCCTTGTCAAGGCTCAACTATAAGGCCTCATAACATCACCCCATTTCAGTGCAGACCCAAAATGGCCCATGGACACCCAGCTCCCAATCACAGAATACTAGCGCAAGGGTGGCTACGTCAACCATGGACAGTCCTTTCCAACATGTCTGGACCGCACGGCTCAAGATTGGCATGCCCATGTGGGTCCCACCTACTGGAGGGGTTATGGCTCTGATACCATTTGTAACGCCCGGGCCCACTGCCCTAGTCTCTAGTAGAGTTTCATGAATGATGACTGGCCCCATAGACCACCACCAGCCTTAACTGTGCACCTTATCCACACTCATGCGCAAGCCGGGGTCAACTTCCCGACTGGTCACCCATCCTAGTACTACTCCAAGCTGAGCATGCTTAACTATGGAGTTCTTTAGTGATGGGCTCCCACAAAAGGAGGTGCACCTTGGTGATATGGGTAGTCCAATCATTCCTTTTAAGATTGTTTTATCTGAGGCCTCAAATCCTGGGATGTTACATTCTGTATTATGCTAAGTTCTTGAAAGACTTGTACACATTCAAGAGGAAGACCACTGGAAGGACGCCAAGGAAGGTTAAGCTCACTGAGCAAGTGAGCTCAATTCTATAGCACATTGTGCCAAGGAAGAGAAAAGATCCTAGTGCTCCCATCATCTCATGCTACATTGGATCACATCGCATAGACCAAGCTCTTCTTGACTTGGTTTCTAGTGTAAATATGATTCCTTATAATGTATTCACTAAACTACAAATGGGAAAACTGGGTCCCACTCACTGTACTTTGCAGTTGGTTGATAGATCTCTGAAAATGCCTAGAGGGCGTGTTGATGATGTGTTGGTCAGACTTGATGATAAGACCTCCACATTCTTTCCTACTAATTTTATTGTTTTGGACATGGAAAAGGACTCGAGTAAAGTGCCTATCATCTTGGGGCGACCCTTATTGGCTACAACTAATGTAGTGATCCATGTGAGGACCGGAACCATGTATGTGGCTTTCATGCGCATGAAGATCTGGTTGAACATTTTCAAGTCTTCTGCTAAGGTTGAGGTGATAGGTGCTATAGAAGAGGATTATTATCTGATTAAGTGTCTTGATGAGATATTAGAAGAGTGTCTACCTACATGGATTCAAACCTCCACACAAGGTAGAGGTATGGAGCCCATTGTGGAGTTTCTCGATGATGATGATGATGAAGATGAGGAAGAAGAGCTTGCCTTAGTGGCTGCAAGTGAAGACCTCATGTCCATTTCTAAACCATTAAAGAATTCCCTTGAATATCCTCCCATTCTTGAACTCAAGTCTCTTCCTGAAGGATTGAAATATGAGTTCTTAGGCTCCAATGACACTCTCCCAGTGATCATTTCTTCTATTCTTTCTCTGGAGCGAGAAGATGCATTGATGTCAGTTTTAAAGAAGAACATTCAAGTCATTGGATGGTCCATAGCTGATTTGAGGGGTATTGACCATTCTATTTGTGTCCATAGAATATACCTTGAGGATGACACTAGACCAACCCATCAAATTCAAACATGATTCAATCCCAAGTTTACAGAGGTTGTAGCAAAAGAAGTCGTGAAGCTACTTGATATCGGAATCATATATCCCATTTCTGATAGCCCATAGGTGAGTCTCAACCAAGTTGTATCCAAGAAGGGTAAGATCATGATTGCCAAGAATGAAGATGGGGAATTGATTCCTATGAGAGCAATCCAAGTGGAGGATGTGTGTGGAATTATAGAAAATTGAATGAAAAGACCTAGAAAGATCATTACCCTCTCCCATTCCTTGATCAGATCTTGGATATAGATTAGGTGGATAAAGTTTCTATTGTTTTCTTGATGGGTACTCCAGTTACTTCCAAATAGTTGTTCATCCTTTTGATCTAAAGAAGACAACATTCACTTGTCCAAGTGATACTTTTGCTTGTAGGAGGATGCCATTTGGGTTGTGTAATGCACCTTCGACATTTCAAAGATGTGCAACATCCATCTTTGCTGATATGCTTGATTCATCGCTTGAAGTCTTCATGGATGACTTTTTTGTGTTTTCTAAGATGCTTGATGAGTGTTTTCTTCACCTAGTAACTATTCTTGAAAGATGTTTCAAGGTCCATTTCGTACTATCTTGGGAGAAAAGTCATTTCATGGTGCCTGAAGGCATTGCTTTGGGTCATCGAGTTTCTAAAGACAGAATTGAAGTTGATAAGGCCAAAGTGGACCTGATCTCTACTCTCACTGTTCCTTCCACCATAAGACATGTTTGATTTTTCTTGGGGCATGTGGGTTTCTATCATCTCTTCATTAATGACTTTAGCAAAATCTCGAGGCCACTTTGTCATTTTCTTGAAAAAGATGTGGAATTCAATTTTGATGATGTGTGTTGAAGATTTCAACCACTTGAAGAACAAGCTCATCTCTGCTTCTATCATGCAGCCCCCATATTTCTTCTTTCCATTTGAGATCATGATCGATGCATCAGATATGGAAGTGGGGGCTATGCTGGGCCAAAAGATTGGCCGGATTCCACATGCCATTTACTATGTGAGCAAGACTCTTGATGAACCTCAAAGGAACTACACTACCATAGAAAAAGAGTTGCTTGCCGTGATTTTTTCTCTTGATAAGTTTTGCTCTTGTCTCTTGCAAAACAAGGTGGTAGTGTACACGGATCATGCAGCCTTGAAGTACCTTATGATGAAGAAATAGTCTAAGATAAGATTGATCTGATGGATTCTATTGCTCCAAGAGTTTGATCTAGATATTGTTGATAAAAAGGGAGTAGAAAATTCTACAACCGATCATCTCTGCCGCATTGAAGCTCTGTATGATGATAGGAACTGTATTAAAGAAACAATGCTGGATGAGCAGCTCTTCTTACTTTCATCCACCCAAAGACCATGGTATAAGCACATAGCTAACTTCTTAGCTTGTGGAAGGATACCAAGTACTTGGACAAGGGAGGAGAGCAAGAGACTATTTGCTATGGTTAAGAACTATGCTTGGGATGACCCACATCTTTTCAAATATTGTCCTAACCAACTCATTATAAGATGTGTTCTAAAACTTGAGTAGTAAGAGATCCTAGCCATGTGCCACTCCGGTGCATGTGGGGACATTTCAGTGGGAACATATAGCGGCCAAGATTCTTCAAAGTGGATTTTATTGGCCAACTTTGTTCAAAGATGCTCATGAGTTTTGCAAATTCTATTTGAAGTGCCAAAAGGTGGGAACTGTCTCAGAGAAGGACATGATGCCTCTATCACCCATTCTTGTAGTTGAGGTGTTTGATGTGTGGGGAATTGATTTCATGGGTCTATTTCTTCCCTCCTTTGGATATGTGTACATCTTGATGGTTGTCGATTATGTATCAAAATGGATTGAAGCTATTGCTACTAGAACCAATGATCATAAGGTGGTGTGTGATTTTGTGAAGTCAAATATCTTTAGCCGGTTCAGTGTTCCAAGAGCCATGATTAGTGATGGTGGAAGCCATTTCATCCATCACACATTTGAAGGTTTTCTAAAAAGTCATGGAGTAAATCATTGTGTAACTACTCCTTTCCACCCTCAAACAAGTGGTCAAGTCGAGTTGGCTGATCAGGAGATAAAGCTCATTCTTGATAAGACGGTGAGGCCAGACCACAAGGATTGGTCTTTATGTCCCAATGAAGCTTTATGGGCATACAGGGCTGCACATAAAGCCCTGATTGGCACCACACCATATAAGCTTGTTTATGGAAAAAGTTTCCACCTACTGGTGGAAATGCATCATAAGGCTTTGTGGGTATTGAAAGTCATGGATATGGATGTAGACACAATCGGGTTGAAAAGAAAATTGCATCTGCATGAGCTTGAGGGGATGAGGCATGAGGCCTATGAATTGTCCAAATCTACAAGGAAAGAACTAAGTTTCTTCATGACAAGCTGATCAAGAAAAAGGGGTATGGTTTTACAACTCTAGGGTGAAGTTCTTTCCTAGAAAACTTTAGTTTATATGGGAAGGACCTTATCTCATCATGAATGTATATCCATCTGAAGCTATTGTGATAATTGAGAAGGATGGAGCAAGAGAGTTTATCGTGAATGGAAAAAGATTGAAAGCAGTGGTTGAAGTAGGTCCTGATAAAGCCAATCAAAGTTTTGATATTCTGATGTTAGTTGAGGAACACCAGCTTGATGAAGAGATGTGCTTGAATTCACATGAGGGAGATATTTACTACAAAGATGCTTCAAAAGTTTTGTGAGGATGATCAATTTCAAGAATCAATAAGTCCGGCTGAAGGTGTAAAATTTAGCGCTAGTGGGAGGCAACCCACCTAGGTTTGGGAATTTTTTTCACCCAACCTTCACTTTTTCATACTTTTACTTTGTTTTTACATGGTTCCAAGAACACACACACACTTGTGCTTGATAGTTTTGTTTTAGTTTTGATGATATGATAGGTGAGACAGGTGAAAGATGAGAAATGAGGCATATTTCAGTGAAAACTAATTGATACAACATCAAGTGGATCAATTAGATTGATTGGATTATGAACGATGGAATGATTTGATGATTTTGAAAGATTTTTGAACTTGGAGGACCCAGCACGGCTGTGTTGGCGTGGAACGGTCGTGCTGGCAAGTCTTGTTTCAATAGGGAAAACTAGAGTTTTGGGCACAGGCAGCACGACCGTGCTAGCCAACACGGCCGTGTTGGCCCGGGTCTAGCACTTAAGTTGCTCGATTTCACTCGAGCTAGCACGACCCAAACCTCATTTCTTCGACCCAGAACAGTCGTTCCGCGCAAGGAGGTGACTAGGGAGACCCCCAATCACCCCCAAATTACCTCCTCTTTCTCCAAAACTTCGGATTTGAGTTCTCTTTGGCCCCCAATCACCTTCCCCTGCCTCAAGCTCCAATTTCCACCCTCCATTACCAACTATTTCTCCATCTCCAAGAATATTTTGCCCCTACAGCCCATAAGTGAGATTCTTGTTGTTCTTGCTCATTTTTCCACCAAAATCCTTGCAAAGATTAAGAGAATGGGCAAAGCAATCAATAAAGGGGTAGAGAAGACCATGAACATCCTCGCCAGAGGAAAAAGCCACACCAAATGGGCCTCTAATGTCACACCGTCATCCCACAGTGCTTCGTCACCATCTAACTCCACTTCACAATCACTTCAACGGTCGGCATCAACAAGTGCCTCCCAACATGGATCCTCCTCAAGTGGCCACACTTCATATCCAAGCTACAACAACCCTAATGAGGAGGAGGTGGAGGAAGAAGAAGAGATGGAGAACATTGTCGACTCGATGGATATTGATGCACCGGCCTGAGAGAGGAGGGCCAAGAAGGCTATGCTACATCGTCTTCACGATTACCTCCACACCCGACTCTAGATAGATGCTCCACTTTGTCAGCACAACCACGTGTTGCTCAACAACCCATTAGGCGTTGGTTGTTGATTGAGGAAGAAGCTAAAGATGCACCCATTCAGATGGTGAGCTTGAACTTGGACACAAGTTTGGGGTCACACACATGTGAGGATAAGGATGTAGATGACATTGAGAGTGAGGAGTGGAAGATGAGCCAGTGGACTTCTTGTTGTCCAAACTAGCAGAGGATAGGATGAATTGGGTTGGGAAACAGACCAAGGAAGTTCCATATGGGAGAGGCACATCAAGGCAAGTGTTCACAACGCTCCTTCACCCTAAGTGCACTACTAGGAGGGTGATTCCCACAAGGTATGCTTTCCCCAACACCATGCAAGACCTAGGGATGCATCTTATCACAAAGGATTTCTTACAATCATGTGGATTATATCGCCTGTTGACTGTTGTGGAAGAAACATACTTAGAGATGACTCATGAGTTTTTTGGATCTCTGGAGAAGGTGCAATATCAAGGGGAGGATGCAATCTGCTTCAGGCTCAATGACTCCACTCATGTACTAAAGGCCTCCAACCTCAAAAAGATTTTCACACCAACACCAGAGATAGTTCAAAAGTTTGATGGGGGAAGGTTTGACAAAAGTGGGAAATGCAACTATTCTAAAATGTAGGAAACATCCATTGGCTAGACCTCCTTTGCAAATAGAAAGTAAAAAATAAGTAAGATTCACAACCCCACTATGAGATATATTCAAAAAGTCCTTACCAACTCCATCTTTGGCCGGTACAACAACCAAGGATGTTGTTCTAAAAAAGACTTGGTTGTGATGTCAATAATGGTGAGTCATGGTTATTTGAATCTAGGGATGATGATGATTGATCACTTAAAAACAATTTCCTCCAAGACCAAGCTTCCCTTCATAATGGTAGGGATTGTGACAACCATAACAAAATCACTTGATTGTAACCTCTAGAACTTCACAAAGGTAGAAGGGGCCAAGTTGATTGATTTGAACTATCTTGCAAGGTCTCGGATGATTTCTGTAAGAGACAAGAAGATCATTTACAACATGAACCTCAGGTACCCTGGCCTGACTCTAGATCTACCTTACCATTCTACTGTTCTTCTTGAGGATATCATGCCATTGGAAAATCTACCAATACGGATTTCTAGTTGGGAAAGCAAGTTCCCTAGAGAGGACTACAGAGATGTGAAAGTGGACTTACCAAAGGGTGTAGGAGAGACAAATGTGCCAGAGCAGTAATGCATCGTTGAGCAACCACGTCGCACAAGATAGAGATATGAGGACTTTGATTTGCATCCACCTCCAACAAATGCATATGACATGTCAGTCATTCATGCATAGTTGGAGGCAATTCAGTAGACACAACAGGCCATGTGGTTAGATCAATAGTAGATGTATCCTAAGATTAGCCACATGTAGTAGTATCAGCATGCGCAGGTGCAGAGAAATCCCCAATGGGGGGAGGATTTATGGGGAGGACTATCTGGATACCAAGAGACATACTCGCATCTATAGGTGGACTACTAGGGACACTATTACCAACACCCACCTCCACAGGTTGGCCCACCGCAGGATACCACACCACCAGAGAAATGACGTCTACCCTATCACTCCTAAGATTTAGTTTCATGCTGATAACAACATGATTCAAAAGTTTGGGGTGGTAGGGTGGTATGCCCCCCTTTCTTATATTATTTTGTTGATGTCTGTCTCACTCAATCTCTATTTGTTTGACATTACTCTTTCTAGTTTAGATCTCCTTTTGTTTGCATCCATGCATACGTGTAGTTCAATTTCATGCATTTTTATGTAATTTTTCAAAAAAATTGCTCTTTTTGCTCTTCCATGTCATGCATTGCATTTCCATATAGGTTTTGGTAATTTTTGTGTGTTTTAATTAGGATTTTCTTATTTATGCTTTAATTTCCCTAAAGTTAGGTTTAGATGTGATTGAATGCAAATTGGCACCATTTTTGTCGATTTTGCCCAAACTTGAATGTTCTTGCCTAAAACCATGTTTTAACCTAATCTCTACTTTTTGAAATGAAAATGTTGGTCTTTGAAAAATGCATGCCACTTTCTTAGAGTTTATTTCTATATGGTCTTAACTATTGACTTTTTACATGTGTATGACCTCTCTCAAGTTTGTGAATGTTTTGGTTGAATTCTGAATTGAGCAAGATATGAACGCTTACAGCCTATGGAATCACATGATATAAATGTGAATCTTGTGTTGTTCACTCATGCGGTGTGATATCATTTTATGAAGTGTTGGATTAGTTTTCATGTAGGAGATTTTATGTTGAGGACTACACTAATGACCCCCCTTTGACCCGACTCATGAAAGGTTGCCTTCGTGCACATATTTAGCCTTGGCCACCCCCTAAAAGCTTGGGGTGGCCATATCTACCCCCCAGCTTCACTCTCTCCATTATATGCCCTATCTACACCAAGGTAAAAAGAAAATAAAAGATGCACATGTTTAAGAGAATCTAAATAAAGAAAAGATGAGTGTGTAAAAGCACTCCAATCTCTTACCACAATCATTTCTTCCTTTCTCATACCCACTGAACTAGAAAACATCAAACCTAGCTCACTTAATCCTTTCTATAGCCATGTGGGTCATTTGGTGTGGTTTGAAGCATAAAGTTGAATGCATGAAAGTGAAACAACACTCCTAGTCATCATTGATTAACGCCAACATGAAATGGTTTACCCAGAATTACATGAAGGACATATGGAAAGCTTGTGTATTCTATTCTCTATATTTGAAGTTTGTATGCTCAGTGCTCTTTTCATGATTGGTTTGTGAAAATGGAGAGGATAGAGGTGGAACACATGCATTTAGTCACATCTAAGACCATTTGTCAATAATCATCTTGTGCAATGCATTTATCACTCTTGTTTATTGAAACAAAATTGGAGATTAAGTTGGAGCATACTTGAGGACAAGTATGTTTTAAGTTTGGGGTGGTGATGCAGCCCTATTTTAAGGCTTCATCTTGTGTCTTTTTGTATCTCAATCACATCTAAACAAAATAGAATGCAAGTTAAATTCCCTAATATGCATATTATTGTCAAATGCACTTATTGACGTTCTTTGCATACTTTTCAGGTACTTGGACCATGCTTTGGATGGATGAGAGAGAAGGAAGGAATTCTAGGGTTCCTCCATCCATGGAGGGGTCCAGAGAAGACCCCAAAACTCCCTCAACCTACCACTATTGGCCAAGGGTTGACATCAAGCAAAGAAGTCTGTTGTTCATGAAGTTTCAAAGTGAATTTTCCATTAAAGACCCCAACACTGCCATGGTGCCAAGAAACAGTTGTGTTGGACAACGCCAAAGTTATAGAATCAACATCAAATTTGCAAATCTACAACAACACTTTCACCACGGCCATGCTACCCAGCACGACCGTTCTACGAAGCCCCCAAAATGTTCATCTTGCCCAGCACGACCGTGCTTCCAAAGATGAGAATGGGCATGCTCGCTAGAACGACCTCCATTTCACCTCCCCCACCACGGTCGTTCTACCTAGCCCACACCACGGCCATGCTACCCAGCATGACCATTCTACCAACCTTCATTTCACTAAAATTCTTCTCACATTTTCTGTTTCTTAGAATGGTCATTCTCCACCACCATGGAAGTTCCAACTCTCACCCACCACGGATGTGCTTCCCAACACGGCCATGATACCACATAAACCCTAGCTTTTTCTACACTATTTTTTAAACTATGCCCCTACTTACCCTAAGTGCTTCCACCACCACCTACATATACATGGGTGGTGGCCACAACACTAGGTTAGCTTCCATTACTACCCTCTACCTACTCTAGAGCCTTCATTTTCCCCTTCCTTTTTTCAAGCCAGCCACCCACCATTTTCACCTCATTTCCACCATAGAAACCTAGTTTTCGAGGTTTTCTACCATAATCCCCTTCATTACCATGCCCTTCATCCATCTTGGAGGAGGAAGGTCGCTCTATATCAGCTAGGAGGTGAAGAAGAAGAAGCTACTTCGAGCTCCATAGATTCCTACCCCATTCTTCTCATTTCTTTTCTCTTTTGTTTGAGCATGTCTAGATAAGCCCCGAGTGGTGGGTTGTTTGGGGTCAAAATGTGACTTTGATACCATGTTGGGGGAAAATAACTATTATTGAACATAATTTCATTCTATGATGATTGCCTCTTGCTTCTATCTCATTTCCCATTATCTTGCATGTGGTTTGTTCTTTTAAACATAAATTGCTTATTTTGTGATGCTTGATGACACTTAGCTTATAAGGAAAAATGGAATGTATGTGGCAATCTTAGGAATGGATCCTAGGTCCAATTAGTGGATCCCTATCTAGCCACCTTCGTTCTTACATATATCTCCCTTCTTCTACAAGTAGGTGTGAGATCTAAGTAGCTAGTGTAACTGTGATTAGTGTAATTGCCTAGAGTTTCCAAAAGGCTAGATGGCAAGTAACATGAGTAGAAACACCCTCATCTGTACTCCCATTCCTACCCTTGGCTCTCAATTTCCCTAATACCACTTACCCTATAAACCTAGACTTGCCAAGTACTATTTGAATTACACCTAGCCCTAGTTCTCCAACTAATAGCATAGGGTATATTCTAATAACACTTGCCTTGTTGTTTGGTTTGGTAATCTAGATTGGAATATGAAAATTGCATGCTATGTTGACCTTCCCCATGCTATGTAGACCTTCCCACAACTAATATCAATTTTCATTCCCAAATGGCCCACCTATGCATCATATTGTTTAAAATCCACCCTTGCCTTCTTAGCTTGTTAATGCTAGCTTAGTCAATTGCCTTTGTTAATTTTTAGCTAATTGCTTAGTTCTTGATAGTAATTTCTTGATCAAGTAGTTAGGGATCCTTTGATCTTACTTGTGTTAATTTAGCTAGCTAGTGATAACGTAGGCTCTTTCTTGTCTTGTTGCTTAGCTTTCTTCTTAGTTGATAAATTTCCTTACTAGTGTAGTGTAACTCCTTGCTCTATTTTAGTTGGTTGTCTTTCCTAGTTCCTTAGTTATAACTTGCTTAAGATAATCTCAGGCTTTTGTTAACTTAGTTTATTTCTTGCTCTTTCTTTCTTGCAAACGTAGTGTAATCAGACAGAACCAACTTTAAACCTCAAACCCTAGACTCTGCTTTAGGAACATAGCTAACATTAGCCTAGATATAGTGCCCCTTCTATCACTAAGGATCAACCCTAATCTTACTACTAGCCTATACTACAGCACGAGCATGTACGCTTGCAGGTATGTGTGATTAGTTGAGTCTGTGCGTTGTACTAGGTCCATATACAAATTTTGAGAGATCTGTGAGTTTTCCCTTAGGGTTTCATCTAGCCACCTTTAGTTTGTTAGTGTGTGGCCTTAAGAAGATCGCACCACTTCTCTCTTGCTCGACTAAGACATGGTCGTGAGCAGAGAGTAGTGACTCATGGCTGATTTGGGAAAAACTCATAGAGGTCACGGTTCTATGTTTTAAAGCTACAAAAATGAAGCACATGTTGTGGTGAACTCACCTCTAAGAACTATCGAGGATCAAAGATGCCCATGGCTAGGGACAGGCACCGCAATACATAGTTGAATAACTATTTTGCGGTGGATCAACATGAAACCAAGAAGGGAATTGACTTGGGAAAAGGGTTTTTTGGAGAGAGACAAAACCTTAGGATGTGATATTTATATGTAGGGTTTGATCCTTTCGTCGAAGAGCATGGAGCTCTAGAAGCTTGGAGAAGGTATTTTGGGTGTTTTGTGAGTTGGATACCATAGGACACAAGTAGGGTACCATTAGGTGTGGAATCCTCTCCCAGTTCTATTGCACCAAAAATCTCGAAAAACAATTGAGAATTGAGTGTGAAATTCGTCAATTACCAGACCTTATGGCTGCGGCTACTGTTCACGAGTAAAGAGAGGTAGGTGATGACTCCCAGAGCACACAATCACTATCCAAGGGTGCACATCGTGCATGTATTGACTGGAGAAGGAAATGTCCATGTGACATTTAATTGAAATCCAATTATGATTTTGACTATAGTGTGATTACATTATTTCTCATTTTCTCTCCCCTCAATTGAGGGTGCAAACAAACTCCAAATTTAATGAAATTTGGCACCTACCCTATTTAGGATGTGTAGAATCCAAATATGGAATTAGTTTTTTCTTTTTAGGACATTTAATATTTATTTAATTTTTTAAAGTAAATCATATTTTCTCTTTCTTTATCGCATTAGAGACATCTAGAATCCACCAATTAATGTGAGACTTCACCCTCAAGCAAACTTAAGCATGTCAAACATGAATTTGACATCAATTTTGTCCCTTGGTATTATTTAACACATTATTTAATATTTTATGCTTTATTTACGCTTTTTCTCTCCTAATCTACACGTGAACATTAAAGATTATCCAATTTATGTGAAAATTCGCCAAAGGCTATTTTCAATGTGTAGATTATGAATCCACTTTTGGAGCAATTAAATGACTTATTTGACATTTTGAAGAAAACTCACCTTATCTTTTCTAAGTAAAACTAAATATATTTATTAACATCCCAAAATTGTGAAACTTGGCCTCCAAGCCAAACCAAACCCAAAGAAAATGAATCAGAAGTTATCTTTAACCAATTAGTCTTCCTTTTATGAATTTTATCCCATTATGCATTATTACCACTATTCCTCATATTACATAATTCAATATCACATTATCTTGTTTAAAGAGTTATTATTTATCTCTTAGTCTTTTCCTTGTTCCAAAAGGCTATAGAAAACTCTAGAATGAATTTATTTTACAAATATGCCACTTAAGTGGAAATTTGTATGTTAGAGCCTGATTGAAACTTTAACTGAGGTATTTGTGAATACACATATACATTGGCATGAATGGTGATCAAATTCACTCCAAACCACTAATAATACCACAAACTCAACATCAAGGACAAAAAGGATAGAAAAAGCTTAGGAAAAGAGCCAAACTGAGAATATACCCAGATTTCAGTTTGTTACATGATGAGTGTAGTGACTTCATCTCTAAGAACCACAATCA
The DNA here is from genome assembly GCA_963693085.1 of Alisma plantago-aquatica. Taxonomy (NCBI): domain Eukaryota; kingdom Viridiplantae; phylum Streptophyta; class Magnoliopsida; order Alismatales; family Alismataceae; genus Alisma; species Alisma plantago-aquatica. The sequence goes on along the minus strand of OY856413.1, from coordinate 672,740,446 downwards.
CCACCTTCACTATGAGAGATGACCATGACCACCATTTATGGTTTCCATGTATCACTCTCAAGGTGGATCTGTCTGATACACTATTCTCTAACAAGTATCTATGTACTTAATTTGATGTCACATGTCATGACTGATGAGATTCTATCATCAACAAACACACATTCTAGTCTTTAGTGTTACTACTATTTATCTACCTTCCACAGTAACAACCAACTAGGGACATAATAAGAATGTACATACTCTTAGAATCCATATGATCTCATTATTCAAGTCACATACTTAAAGACATACGTCATTGAGTAATATCATTCGTCAGACATAACTGAGTGAAAAGAATGAATTGGAATCTTGCCTCTATTATCAATCAAATCATTTATGTAATATGCCATCACAATCATCATATGATTGGCTGTCTGGGCATACATACCAACAGACTCCCACTTGCACTTAGAGGAAATCACCCACAAATCATATTTTTAGTGATATAAACATGACCATCATGTTTCTAATGCGCAAGTGCTAATCCAGTGGGTTAGCAACACTTTGCTTTTAGTCTATATAGTGCATGCTTCTTATCTCTTAGGCGTGAAGATGAAATTGTCACAATATGCTATCTAATATTCCTTGCCTAACTGGCAGCTCCATTGTTGTCAAAGTATTTCTACAGAGTCATCAATGGTTAGAACATATTCAAGTTCATTAATATGAACTTCAAGATCCATATAGTATCCACTTCGATGTTCACAACACCAGGATACTCCGGTTCTATTGTAGAATTTAAATAATGGGCTTTTATTATGGAACCCTTCCAACTTACAACTTTTTCTCAAAATTAAACACATTTTATATTGTGATCACTTTCAGTCATTTCATAATCTTACATCATTGTAACCCTTTACACCCAACTCTTCCTCATTTGCTATAATCTAGCAAATAATCCTTTAGTGTTTCTCAAGTACCGATGTATACCTTTCAATGACATTCCAATGATCTTCATTGGAATCTGGTATCATCTTGTCATGTCCAATACATACAAGACTTATGGGGTTAGCATGCATGATAGATCTAATTGCTAGTGCATATGGAATCTTACTCATGTCTTTCCATTCTTCACAAGAATTGGAATATAGGGTTCATGAGAGACTAATCCCATGTAACATGGATGGATTCTCTCTCATTGAATACTTCATGTTGTACTCTTTCAGCATCATGCTCATATATGCGCCCATACTTAGGTCATGAAACTTTCAAGAACTATCTATATAGATCTTGATCCCTATCACATAGGATGTTTCCCCTAATCCTTCATTATTGAAGGTGTTTTCCATGCCATGTCTCAATACTTACAATATTGAGATGGTTATTCCCATAAATATGTGGAATATTCATATACTCTCCTAGTAATCTTTTACAATCATAGATTTCATCTTTTATCTGGGTGCAAGTCAAACTCTTTGACTATCTTGTCAAGTCAAAAGATCCCATGTTTGAGATGATTGTTTCAATCTCTAAGATTGAACGTTGTAGCTTATAGCCTTTGTTTGTATTCATGAAGTTATGAAACCTTTAGGGTGTGTCACATACTATCATGGAGCCATTTGTTACCCTCAATCCACACTCCTAATGGCTACATAACCAAAGGCGAGTGGACATGGGAGCCCATCTCTAGAATGGATCACATAACATATGCATGAATAAAATTACAAACAAGAATAAGGTAAGAGAAAAAGATATTAGACATGAAGATAAGAGACATGTACCCATTTCTATATTTAAGTATACCCATTGGTGTTTTATTTCTGATCTTAGAGTCTTGATTACAATGGATATTCATTTGGCAACTACAAAATTGGATAAACAAAACATATTAATGCTAAAGCATTAAGTATGCTATGAAAGGCAAGTAAGCAGTTTAAGACTATAAAAAAGTTGTTTGTCTAGAAACATCATATAACCAAAAAGTAGAAACAAGGCATGAAACACTTAATGGCGTTCTTTTATACAAAGTGTGTTTTATGTACATTTCCATTATACTTAACAACATATTATGGCCATTGACCAACTTCCCATTAGAAGGGTCTGTAAGGATGCTCAAGATTAGCTACCCTTTTATCAACGTGAGGGACCTCAAGACCGAAGTCAATGAGCTAACCTTGTTTCATTCATGGCTCATGCCCTTGCCCCGAGAATTCAGGCAGGTACACTAGGTTTGTATAATGGACAATTTCAACTATTTTCAAGGTTTGTTCCACATATTTCAAGCAAAACGAACATACTAATCATAGGGAACAAGTAGCTCAATCAGGTAATTAACTAGCCAATCATTCATACAAGCATACATACAAACAAGCCAATACCATAGTACGGTCAAGAGAGTAAGTGTACCTTATGAGTAGAGTATAAGATTAAGCATTCTTGAGTAAGATTCTAGATATTATACGAACCAAGGGTACCTTACAAGGAAATTATATAGCATGGTGTCTTAGATCAAAGGGTTTAGTTAAAGTAACAAGAAACATGTCATGTAGATGTTCTCCTAAACCTAGGTATCAAATAGTTCAAGTGGTGTCCCATCTTGTCAAAAATGTATACATTGATTCAAAATAGTATAAGCATTAACACTAAACCTTAGGTCTAGATGAGCCATTCACATTATGAGTACTACAAGATAGATATAAGATCTGATTTAGCAATAGGGATAGCATGATATTTAGATTATCATTATTGTTAAACATGCAAGATCATGATTAAGTCATATTAGATCAATACCATGCAATTAGGCATAGATCCAAGTCATAGAAGCATTAAGTAGAACAATTTAGGATGTAGATATAAAATATGATGATTCTACTGATTTAGAGTCATTAAGATACCATGGATAGCATTAGATCAAGATCTAGCAAGCAATCAATTTTTGCAATCAAGTACATATTTGGGGTCATACATATGTCACATGTATTCAAGGGTTCATGAGTGTATTATATGAAATTTAGTGTCACAGGTCATAGTGGGATCTGATCTGAAAGCTAACATACATGATTGAACATTCATGATCATTATTGCATAAGAGTTTAAAGATTCAAGCATATAAGCACATAGAAATCTCATATAAAGGCACAAAAGTGTTCAAAGGTGAGTATATGTGCCTTAATGAGTCATTCATGACAAAAGTACAACATATAAGTTGAAGATGTCATTAAGCACAATAAGGACTACTAATTTTGAGATTTCATTATTAGATGATGACCATTAAAGCTAAAGGCCAACAATTGATCAAGTCATAGCATATAAGCACATAAAGGAGTCACTCTCAAGTCATGGGTGAACATAGAGGGTCCAAATGATACTTGGGGTGCATTTAGATGGTCCAAGACATCAACACGGTAAAAGTGAACTATAGATCACTGATTTAGTGGATTAAATTAGTTAGGGTCATTAATGATACATGGGCACATGGTTGAGATTGGTTATTAGTCAAAAGTTCACAAAGAAAATGTTTTTAGAAAATCAGTGTAGAATAAAGCAAAACTAGCATAAGAAAGTAGCATCATTGCAACGAAGGCATTTTTTTGAACAAAATAGTATGTTACATCATGCCATTTGGATGTATAACTAGGGATTTAAGAGCATTTGAAGATTGTATCTTTAATCAAGGATTTTAGAGTCATTATACCTTAATTGGGACCCAAAATGGGCCACATTAGGGAGTTGGTGTGGGCCTAGGGGCTTCCAACTGCCGTCCACAGCTACAGGGCGGTTGCTATGGATGGGGAATCACCCACCACCAGTTCCCACCACCCTACAATGCCCCGTGTCACCGCTTTCCATCACCCAACAGTCAGGCAGACCGTGATGACCACCCGACTTTGTGTGGCAGTGCTGCTCAAAGTAGCTTGTCGGCGAGTGTCAAGGTCGGTGCATGGGTGGCCAATGGAGGTCATGAAGGTGCCGCCCAGTCTCTTAGTAGCCCTACAAACCCATCACCACCTCCATCTTCCCTTGAAGCCCGACGAAAGCAAGATGCCCAAACGATCTGGTGGCGGTGTTGACCCGAAGATGGGGGAAGGAGAAAATGGCTAGAGGGGGCTAGGGTTCATGAAAAGCAAAGAAAAGAGGGGTAGGAGTTTGGGGAGTGATTTTATAGGCAAAGGAATTCATAATTTTGGGGGTAGGTGGCACGAAAAGGAGGCACCAAAATGTGGAGTAGGTAGAGCGTTGATGACCTTTGCACTGAGGAGTTGTACTGAGGAAGGGGAAAAGTCAAGAGCCATTGGATGAAGGCTTGATTTGTGGCTGAGGGATCAAAGGCTCGAGATTGGCTACTCTTGGATCAATTCTTTTGATTGGGAGTCAAAGGGGGGCTTGGATCACACCCAGATTAGACTAGAGGTTAGTGGGCCACGTACACGCCCTCAAATTGGGGCCCAACAAGGGTAAAACCCCATCTAAAAGGGATAAAACAAGGTTAAATCAATGTGATTTCAAATGAGCATAACTTCTTCATCCAAGCTCAGAATTGAGTAAAACAACATGTATTGGAATTGTAAAAATGAGATATACAAGGTGATAATAAGAAGTAGGTAGGTATGTGTTCAAAGGTTACTTAAACATAAATGGAAAGTATGGCGATTAGTGATAGAATTGAAAGCTATATTAGGGTCAAATTGAGTGTCATCAAGACATCAATTGCACTCAGTAGTTATCAATTATGCATCAGATCATATTCAATTATAAAATTTAATGTAAGACAAGAAATTTGTGCAAGGTAGGGTTTATAAGTACATAATCAAAGAGAAGAAAGATCCACTCGATCACACATACACATCCTTTCATATATTCCTTTTAAGGAATGCAGTTTTAAGCTTCATATGCCAAATCTCATAGTCTATACTAGCTGCAACAACATGCATGACAATTGGTGAAGGAATTTCTTTATGCTCAACAATTTGAACTGATTTGAAAATCTTTGAAACCAATCCATCCTTTTAGGATATCCATTTTGGTCTTCACAATGAAAACCCAACTTCACCCTTTGGATTTTACCCCTTTAGGGGGTACTAGCAAGGTCATACATTGTTAGTGCACATGGACTCCATAATGTTCGTAAGCCATTTCTTAGATTTTGGATCTCAATAGTTTCTAGATTATTTGTTGATTCATCATCTTATGAACAACTCATAACTTATCTGAGTTATAAGATTCACAATCTTAAAATATCACATTTGTTCATACTAGAACTATGAGTTATGTGTTACATAAGGAAATTGAGATTCCACATTAACTTCTAATTATCTTTATTCCAATTGTACCTCCTTGTTGACTTCACACTTTTTAAGTTCTACTTTTACTCCAACTGATTCTTTTGGAACTCATTTATCCTAGAAACAAAATACTTTTGTTATTGGATTGGGATTAATAGCAATATTCAACAATTATGGTTTGTGGATAAACCTTTTCAAGAAACGAATTTCTCTATATAGGCTTCAATCCTTAAGACATATTGGGACATTCCCATATCATATTACATATGATGTCCTTTAAAACCATTTTAGATAGTACATTGTTTTAATATGAAGCATGTATTTGTGAGGAGAGACTACAGAATCACATTAGTGTCCAACTCTTGACCCAAGGGGAATCCCAATCTTGATAGGTTCTCCACATACCGAATGAGCTTGAGCACATGAGGACCTATTGGATATCCTTCTGCCATGTTACATTTGAACAACGCCTTGGAGACATTATATCTCTCTTGTCTTGCCTGATATTAGAACATGATCTTAAGATGTTTGACCATCTCAATTACATCCATGTAATCATGTTTCCTTTGCAACTCATAGTTCATGGAGCACAACATCAAGCACTTGACATCAACAACATCTTCAATATGCTTCTTTTAAGCATCCTTGTCAGCCTAATGTGCAGTGGGAAGAGGTTCATCTGGCTCTGATGTCTCTAGGACATAGAGCTTACGTTCATGTGTGGGAACAATTCTCAGCATCCTAAACCAGTCATGGAATTTGTTCCCATTTAACTTATCCTTCTCAAGGATTGATAGTAGAGAAAAGTTGTTTTGTGCGTTTCAGTTTGATTCTACAAAAAGAATTTGCAATTTTGTCAAAAACTCGTTTTTGATTGATTTGGTTTGATTAAAATTTGATGATGTTTATTAGGTATTTAATTGACTATCCCTCTCACTATTTATTCAATTTTATAGCCCTTACATATCAATTTGGAAGATTACAGCATACAATCTTCTAGTGAATCAAGATCCAAATAATTCAATTATCACCCCAACATTTGTCAATTGCATCTTATACAATTCTTAGATAGATGGCAAGTGCAACTTTTTCCATGGTCATTTATATGCCTCTGGTGCTCAATCTCATTAAGGTCACTCAGTTAATCCTGACTCAATAGCTGACATGATAATAATGCACCTCGCTTGGCAGGCCCATGCTATTACCATCACACTTCCATGAGATAGACAGTGCACCACCCTTGGGGTGCCCACGCTTAGTTGATCAAGCTTTTCATGTGTGATGCTATGGAAAGTATCTAAGACTTACTATTTTATTTGACAGAGTTTGTATATATATATATATAAATACATATACTTTATCCAATCACCACATATGTATAGTATGCATCATATACATGCTATATCCTACAACGTAAATATGCAATATAAAACAAAAAGTGATGGTTTTGGCCAGTCTAATGTAATTCCTTGGATCCACAAGGAATTACCACAACCTAGGGTCTACATCTCATGCAGAAACTTATTCTTGATGAAGATATGTGTTGCCAATCTGGGTTGATAAATTCTACCCTTGAACTGGTCGTCTCACCTCTTGGTTGGTCGATTGGTCGCCAAAAATGATCAGTTGGCCTCCTGTCCAACCAATGTATGAACACCTCTAGACGATCGGTTGGGTCCACCAGCCAGTTGGTTTGCACCTCCTGTGATTTTCCCTCCTCGGTCCTCCAGCCGGTCGGCTCTTCATGAAATGTAGACTAGCCTGACATTGATCGTAATCTTTGTCGTTGCTAGATAAGAAACTATCATATTGCTATTAAACTTATTACATGATAAAGAGAAACCTCGAGTTACATTCGAGGGGAGTAAAGGTAGGAAAGAATAATACTTTTACATTGGGAATAAGAAGGTAGAGGCTCAGTATACAGACTGAAATAAAAAAAGAAATAAACCATCCAACCACACACAGATATAAAAGAGTTATTGGTCATAACCATGCTACATACCCACCATCAATACTCACTTTTAGGGAGATGCATGTAAATTGCATACACACACACACACACACACACACACACACACACACATATATATATATATATATATATATATATATATATATATATATATATATATATATATATATATATATATATATATATATTGGTTGGGATTATATGTCGTCTTTGATAAGATATACACATTATCACTTTAAGTATTCACATCGTATGCAATAAATAAATGATAGAAAACTAAAAAGTCTGATCATACCGATTATCCCAAAACATAGTAAATTGACGTGGCTCTGATACCACTGTAGGGAAATATGGGCACAAAGTAGGTAGTAGAAACAAAAATTTATCTATCCATATTCCCATGACAGCAAGAACGTATCAACAATTATGTAATGAGAAGGCTGGTTTAATGAGTTCATACCTAGTCCTGGAGCAAGTCTGACGACTATAACTTGTTCCAGTGGGTGTGCACTCTTAGTTGCATTGGGACTCATATGTATCAGCACTTGGTCTCCACCACGTATAGCAGACTTGGATGACATCTACAGTAGCTCATCCACAGACTGTAGGCTGACGTTATCCTCCAAGCGATGGGCAAAGGCCACCTTGCCTCTATGGAAGTCAAATATATGTAAGATGTTATAGTCATTGTATAATTCCTTTATCACTGATATCCAGAATGAACTCAAGGTATGGAATTTTCATACTCTTCAATGTTCAATCCATGTTTCTTGAACCAAGAGAATATTGTATGAGATATATGTGACCTCAATATCATATATTGATTCACATGTGCATGCACATGCTTTCTCAGTCTCACTTATCAAGTGGTTTGGATATCATACATCAGTAGGAGGGACAAATCCCATCTACTGTAAACCTCTAGAGGGGGGGTGAATAGAGTTTTATAGATAATTTAACAATTAATTAACTCAAGCAACCACAAAGAAAATATTGGACAAGGAGACACAAGGGTTTAGAGTGGTTCCTAGCCTTAGCAAATACTAAGGTAGTCAGTCCACTACCCGGTTGCTTACCCAACCGGGATTTGAAAAGAAATATATTTTATTACCTCGCAAGGACTTTACATAAAATACAATTTCTTTTCCCAAACCCTTCAAGCAGCCTTCACCTAGAAGTAATCGCCCAACCTTGAAGCAGCCTTCCCTTGAAGTAGATGCACCAACACCCGTTGCACCAGCCTTCTGAAGTAGCTTCCCGTGCGATAGCCTTCTTGAAGTAGCTTGAAGTCCCCTTCTCCACCTGAGAAGTCAACCCTCTCCAATCCGCAGCCTCCAACCCTAGGAGTAGCAAGGAGAGTACAAAAGATACAAAGGAACAAGAAAGAAAACAGAAATTACAACTTATCCTTTTAAGCACAAGGCTTGATTTGCCTATATCAAGCGTATAAATCTCCTAACCAATGTGTATGACAATGTGATTGTAGTGGATAGGAGATACTAGCCTATAGGGCACGAAATGGGAGCAATAGGAATGAATGGCAAGTGTAGGAATTGCTCTATTGCTCTAAAACAGATTGCAAGTGTGTATTCAAGCTCAAGTATAGCACAAGTATATCTTGGATGTCTTTGGTGTCCTAAGGCATGTCCTATTTATAGGAATGGCCTATGTATGCTTAAGGACGTTCTAGACAACTTCTAGGGGGTTCCTAGTGCTTAACTAGCCGTTAGGAATAAGTTAGGCGCATTAGCAACGGCTAGTTAATTAATTCTGCAGTTTCTGTCAGAGACCATCTCGGTCGAGGACTTGTCGACCGAGATGCCCAGTCGGTCGAGGATTTGTCGACCGACAGGCTCTCTGGATTAACGTTTATTTGCAACTGTCAACTGCTGTGTCTAACGGCTACTTTTGGTCAATCTCGGTCGAGAAGTTTGTCGACCGAGAGTGTCTCGGTCGAGGAGTGTGGTCGACCGGGATTGACTCTGTTTTCAAACTTTCAATTAAGATACTAAGTGTGTGCATGAGTGTGCATTATGTGATCCTATTAGAAGGAGATGACCTAACTAAGTGTGGTGTTTAGCTAGGGAGATCTAACGCTTGATTTACATGAAGTCTAAGTACTTGTACATTATATATTTGTACAAGTTTACAAATGATTACATTGCATGACATTTACAAACATTCAAGCGTATGGATTCCCTAGAACTTTGTCATCACCTTGTTCCTGCACACTTAAGTAGCTCGTTAGATTAATAAGAATGAAATGTTTGTCATCATCGAAACAAAGGGATTTATCATAATATCCAATTTATCCAACAATCTCCCCCTTTTTGAAGATGACAAACATTTCCTAAATATGAAATAAGGAAATATAAAGTATATGAGTTTCATACCTGAAAATTTACCTTTTGTAGCCATTCTTGTTTTACAAGTGTGAGTGCTGGCCATCAAGATGAGACTCATTTATATTTATATTTTTGATTTTATATTCTTTCTCCCCCTTTGTCATTTCAAAAAGATATCCAATTTGAATATTTTATTTTCTTTTCCCCCTTAATTTTATATTTTGCTCCCCCTTAAATAGATATCCTATTAGGAACCTGGATTTTATATTATTTATGTCCAATTTAGCCACAATTTATTTCTCAATCATTTGCAAAGGATGTTAAGCCTTGAAATGATATGAGATCATGTTAGGTTTATGGCATGTATATATTGATTTCTCACCCATTTTACAAGGGATGTTAAGCCCCAGAATGAAATGAGAGTCCTTTGTTAAGCCCCAGAATGAAATGAGAGTCCTTTAAGCTTAGAGTATATGAAGATGTCTCTAACCAAATACAAAGGATGTTAAGCCCTGATTTGTCTAGAGAATTCCTTTAAGAACAAGATATATCATTTTTATGGAGATTCGTATATTTCTTCATGGATTTGAGAATGCTAAGGTTATGACTAGCTTTAATGAGCTCTTGATCAAATTTGTTTTTAGGAGCTCCCCCTTAATCTTATAAGTTAAAGAAATTTAAAACTATTAAGGTCACAAATAAGTTGTGATTTTGACTTTTATCAAAAAATATACTAAGATTAAGTTTACTAGAATGATGTCCAAATAAGCATATTTGTCAAAGCTTATTTTAGGTCGCCCTTGACTACGACCGTAGTGCCCCTTGGATAAATTTTGTTTTAACCAAGAGGCGAAATTTACAGATTTCCAATTAAGCATTTTACATCAATTTGTGATGCATGTTTCAAGTGATACTAAACATGAAAGCATAATGAATATTTCAAATCTTTTAAAGATATCAATTGAAAACATTGTTCTTTTTGCAAGCATTTCTAAGATATAAATCACCAATAAGTTCTTTTGCTTGTCTATGTAATGATAGAATGATAGAACAGAAATTTTCTTTAAACTAAGAATAATTTTGGTTTTTGACCAAATTTATTTTTCATAATCTTTCAAGGATGATTTCCATAATTGATACTTTATTATACAGTCATTGATCACGAATAGACAACAATTTTGAACAATTTCAAAAGAATTCAGCAATTTTACAGCATTCTGAAAAACAGTGACATACTCGGTCGACAATTTCTCGACCGACACTTACTCGGTCGACAACTGCTCGACCGACCAAGTTTCTGGAAAATATTCAGAAATCTTAATCAACTTCAAATAAAAGAGGTTATGCAAATTATAGCTCGATGATGTTGAGATAAGACATTATGATATCAGAAGTCGGATTAGGTCAAATCTCAACTAATTAATTTGAAGCTTCTAAGTTTTAGGAATCCAAGCTAACTCATCTTTCTTTTTCTTAAAAGGGCATGAAAATGAATAATGTCCAAGACGCATGCAATAATGGCAACTAATAGCATCAACTTCATTTCTATTTCTAGGAATTGTGTTCCTAGGTACAAATATAGTCTTGGATGCTCTTTTGGTTTTATTTCTTCTTGGATCGTATCCTAATCCTTTCCTTCCATTGTAACTAGAGGAAATTTTCAGAATATTGTCAAGTAGGTTATTTCCACCTAACTCATTTACATTTCTTTGCAACCTAGCAATATCTTTCTTTGCTTGATCTAAATTGGATAATAGGGCATTTCTTTCTTTAACAACCTTATCATAATCTAAATGTGAACATAGAATAGGTTGTTTCTGGAGATCATTCACCTGAGTTTACAAATTTGATTTTTCTAAGGAAAGAAGATTGCAATTTGCTTCTACCGATTTAATCTTAAGAGCATAATCTTCATTTTCCTTTTTAAGATTTTCATTTTCAGATACAAGAGCAAGAATTCTAGCATTTAAATCTTTATTTGCCTTTTTAAGTTTCTTCTTGCACTCAATATATTTCTCATGAGTATTTTGAAGACTATCAATTATATCTTCTTTTGGTAGATCATAAAGACTTACCTCTTCTTCATCTTCATTTGTTGTAGCAATGAAACACTCTACGTCTTCTTTTCCACTATCGCTATCGTCACTTGAATCATCCCATGCAGCTCTATACGCTCTTTCTTTCTTTTTGTAGGATGATTTCTTCCCTTTCTTGAGTTTTGGACATTCTCCTTTCATATGTCCTTTCTTGCCACATTCAAAGCACCTGGAAGAAGAAGCACTGGAAGTTTTGTTAGTTTTAAAACTTTTATATTGCTTACCATTCACAATAAGATTTTCCTCTTCACTATCATCTTCACTTGTGTCTTTGGTTGATGCTTTGAATGCAATATCCTTCTTTTTCCCATGTTGGCGTTCATGTTCTCTCCTTTCTTCCTCTTCTAGATCCGCCTCATGAGCTTCTAAGTTTCCGATGAGCTGCTCCATTTTGAGACAAGTGAGGTCGTTTGCTTCTGCAATAGCTGTCACCTTTGGTTTGTACTTTGGAGGAAGAGATCGAAGTACTTTTGATACCTGATCTTCCTCAAGAACAGGTTTCCCTAAAGCACTCAAACCATTAACAATAGTAGAAAATTTTGAATACATTTCACTAATAGTTTCGTTTGGATCCATGAGAAAATGTTCAAACTTGGTTTTAAGCAAACTAACTTTAGAATTCTTAACTTGAACAGTACCCTCATATGTTATAGATAATCTATGCCAAATATCATATGCGGTATCACAGTTTGATACTCTATTAAATTCACCTACTGAAATGGAACAATATAAAATGCTTACTGCCTTTGCATTCATTTGAGCCATCTTTACCGTATTAGCATCCCATACTGCGAAATCGTCTTGTGGAAGTGTGTATGGTGTAGATACCATTCTCCATAACTCCCAGTTGATTCCTTGGAAGTAGAATTGCATCCTCCTCTTCCAATATTGGTAGTTTGTTCCATCGAACGGTGGAGGCCTAGCAACAAGTGTTCCTTCAATGTTGAGTTTGTTGAGCACTCCATCCCCCATCTTTTCTTCAAGACCTTGTTAGGGCTCCTTGAAGCCTGCTCTGATACCAATTGTAAACCTCTAGAGGGGGGGTGAATAGAGTTTTATAGATAATTTAACAATTAATTAACTCAAGCAACCACAAAGAAAATATTGGACAAGGAGACACAAGGGTTTAGAGTGGTTCCTAGCCTTAGCAAATACTAAGGTAGTCAGTCCACTACCCGGTTGCTTACCCAACCGGGATTTGAAAAGAAATATATTTTATTACCTCGCAAGGACTTTACATAAAATACAATTTCTTTTCCCAAACCCTTCAAGCAGCCTTCACCTAGAAGTAATCGCCCAACCTTGAAGCAGCCTTCCCTTGAAGTAGATGCACCAACACCCGTTGCACCAGCCTTCTGAAGTAGCTTCCCGTGCGATAGCCTGCTTGAAGTAGCTTGAAGTCCCCTTCTCCACCTGAGAAGTCAACCCTCTCCAATCCGCAGCCTCCAACCCTAGGAGTAGCAAGGAGAGTACAAAAGATACAAAGGAACAAGAAAGAAAACAGAAATTACAACTTATCCTTTTAAGCACAAGGCTTGATTTGCCTATATCAAGCGTATAAATCTCCTAACCAATGTGTATGACAATGTGATTGTAGTGGATAGGAGATACTAGCCTATAGGGCACGAAATGGGAGCAATAGGAATGAATGGCAAGTGTAGGAATTGCTCTATTGCTCTAAAACAGATTGCAAGTGTGTATTCAAGCTCAAGTATAGCACAAGTATATCTTGGATGTCTTTGGTGTCCTAAGGCATGTCCTATTTATAGGAATGGCCTATGTATGCTTAAGGACGTTCTAGACAACTTCTAGGGGGTTCCTAGTGCTTAACTAGCCGTTAGGAATAAGTTAGGCGCATTAGCAACGGCTAGTTAATTAATTCTGCAGTTTCTGTCAGAGACCATCTCGGTCGAGGACTTGTCGACCGAGATGCCCAGTCGGTCGAGGATTTGTTGACCGACAGGCTCTCTGGATTAACGTTTATTTGCAACTGTCAACTGCTGTGTCTAACGGCTACTTTTGGTCAATCTCGGTCGAGAAGTTTGTCGACCGAGAGTGTCTCGGTCGAGGAGTGTGGTCGACCGGGATTGACTCTGTTTTCAAACTTTCAATTAAGATACTAAGTGTGTGCATGAGTGTGCATTATGTGATCCTATTAGAAGGAGATGACCTAACTAAGTGTGGTGTTTAGCTAGGGAGATCTAACGCTTGATTTACATGAAGTCTAAGTACTTGTACATTATATATTTGTACAAGTTTACAAATGATTACATTGCATGACATTTACAAACATTCAAGCGTATGGATTCCCTAGAACTTTGTCATCACCTTGTTCCTGCACACTTAAGTAGCTCGTTAGATTAATAAGAATGAAATGTTTGTCATCATCGAAACAAAGGGATTTATCATAATATCCAATTTATCCAACATCTACATCACCCACAGTCAAACCCATGTGTCACAACACATCTGATCATCACCTTTATGGCAACCCTTATTTAGGATCACGTGGGATGATGTCAAAGCACACTGGACGACATTTAATGAGTGTAGTGACTTCAAGTCTAAGAACCACAATTACCGCCTTCACTATGAGAGATGACTATGACCACCATTTATGGTTTCCATGTGTCACTCTCAAGGTGGGTCTTTCTAATACATTGTTCTGTAACAAGTATATATGTTCTTGGTTTGATATCACATATCATGACTGATGAGATTCTCTCATCAACCAACACACATTCTAGTCTTTAGTGTTATTATTTCCTATATACCTTCCGCAGTAACAACCGACTAGGGACATAATAAGAATGTACATACTCTTAACATCTATATGATCTCATTGTTCAAGTCATTTACTTGAAGACATACATCATTGAGTAATATCATTCTTTAGACACTCATTATGTTTGCTCATTATCTCATAACTAAGTGAAACAAAATGAATTGGAAGATTGCCTTTATTGTTATTAATCAAATCCTTTATGTAATATGCCATCACAATCTTTATATGATTGGCTCTCTGAATACCAACACATTTATCATGCAAATCAAGATGGACCACCTAGGTCTTTAACTAAATTTTTTGGTCAATCGGTTCTTAAACATGTCCAAAATCTATTTCGAGTCGAGGCACTACCTCGCACCTCACGAGAGGCGGCCTCCTCTCAACTCTCACCCACTGGAGGGTAGTAGGACAACCTACATCCTTTTGGTTTGGATGGTGTAGATAGATTAAACTCCAAATCTGAAAGGAGATTCAAGAAACATGTCAAACTTCTAATAAGTTAAGGTAAAATTTAAATAGAATGAAATAATATATTCCAAATAAAAATAAGATATCTAAATTTGAAACTAGGAAAAAACTACCACTAAAGATAGGATTGAATATGCATTCATCACTCGTGTGTGAGAAAAATTCTCAGTTTCATAAACCACTCATGGAAGTTATTCCTAATTAGTTTTTCCTTCTCAAGTTGATTGTAATGAAAGTTGTTGTTATTGGTTTCTATTTGATCTATAAAGTATCTGCAAGAGTTAACACTTAATTTGAAAATGTTTATCGATATTCATCTGGTCTTTAATTAAATATCCTTCCCACTATTTTAGTTCAAATTCAAATTAATAGCTCTCACTATAAATTTGGAATACATGCAATGAATAATCTTCTAGTGATATAAGATACATATTTCATCAAATCATGAGGTAGCTTTGTCTTGTAACTCACAATTTCACTATTTTGTTAGGCAACATTTGTATGTAATATAACTCTTGATAGATATATGGACAACCCTTTGTCATAATAATCTATATGCCTCTAGGTGCTTAATCTCATAAAGAGCACCTAGTTAAGTCCGACCTAAAGACCAACACAATATAATATGCATCCTTCTTGGGAAGACCCACATATATATTCTCATACATTCATGAGACAAAAAATTCACCACGCTTTAACGTTATCACACTTTGTTGATAAATATTTTCATGTGTTGCACATTGGAAATTATCTAAGACTTAATATTTTATATGAGGGGTTTATATATACATATACATATCCAAATATCACATAGTTGTAATGATATATCATATATACATTATATGAACATTATATAAATTCAATCCACATGCATGCAACATTTGTCATGGCAATACTTGTTGGCTAAATGGACATCATTAAAATCCCTTTGTTTTGAAAATGACAAACATTTCATTCTTGTGGATCTAATGTGCTACTTGAGTATTTTAGGAACAAGAATACAAGGTGGTGGATGACAAAGCTTTGGAAGATCTATATGCTTAAATTGCTTTATTTTCATGATTGTAATCAAATGTAAAAACTTGTACAAGTATATAATGTACAAGTATTTAGATATTATGTAAATCAAGTGGTTAGATATTCCTATCCACACACAACACTTAGATAGGATATCCCCTAAGTGAGCATCACAATTGCACATTCATTCTTACACTTAGCATATGAGTTAAAGTGTTGAAACGGAGTCTGTCTCGGTCAAAACACTTCTCGACCGAGATACTCTCGGTTGAATATTTTCTTGACTGATAAACTCCTAAGTCTAATGTGCGTACACTGATGAATAGCCTACACATAAGCCTTTACAAGAACATATTCGGTCGAACTTAATTTTGATCGAGACTGCTCCTCGAATGGGTTCTATAGTCATTAGACTTGGTGGGAAAAATCAGTTGGGAGTTGAGTTGAACATTGCAATACACTTTCCCCAGACTTTCCCTCGTTCGACGAAGTTATCAACTGAGAGACACTCGGTCGAAAAACTTCTCAACCGAGAAAGGTTATATATGCACTTTTTAGAGTTAATTAACTAGCCATTACAAACATAATTAGTGGATACCTAATGGCTAGTTGAGCACTAAGAACACCCTAGAAAGTGACTAGAACGTCCCTAAGCACTAGTAGGCCATTCCTATAAATAGGGCATGCCTTAGGACACCTAAACTCACTTGAGTACATATACTTGCAATTGAGAATCAACTCTTGTGAGCAATTGAGCAATCCTTCACTTGCATATCATTTCCATAAGCTAAGATTTTGTGTCCTATAGGCTAGCATCTCCTACCCACTACACTTTCACATTCATACACATTGGATAGGAGATCAAAACGCTTGATATAGGATTCAAGCCTTGTGCTAAAGTGGTAAATTGTATTTTTCTTTCGTCCCTTCTTGTTCCTTTTATTGCTTGTTTTCTCCTTTGCTACTCCTAGGTTGGAGGCTGTGGAAAGGAGGTTGTAGGAGCTTCTTCGGTGGTGAAGGTAGCTCGGTGTGACTTTGGACTACTTCTATAAGGTCTCAACGGGAAGCTACTTCAAGGAGGAAGGCTACTTCAAGGGGGAGCTTGAAGTTACTTCAAGTGAAGGCTGCTTCAAGGTTGTTGAGATGACTTCGGGGTGAAGGTTGTCCAAAGGGTTTTGAAGGTAGTTGTATCTTATGTAACATCCTTTCGAGGTAATAAAATACAATTGCTTTCAAAATCTCAATTGGAAACAATTGGGTAGTGGACTGACTCACTTAGTATTTGCTAAGGGTGGAACCACTCTAAACGCCTTGTCTCCTTCTCCAATATTTTTGTGGTTGTTTGTTGAATTAATTTTAAAAATATCATAAAACCCTATTCACCCCCCCTCTAGTGTTTTTCAATTGGTATCAAATCAGGCTTTAAGGAGCTCTAATCAAGTCTTGAAGAAAATGGGTGATGGGGTACTAAACAACCTCAACTTGGAAGGAACACTTGTAGCTCAGCCTCCACCATTTGATGGCACCAACTACAACTATTGGAAGAGGAGGATGCAATTCTACTTTCAAGGGATCAGTTGGGATCACTGGAGGATGGTTTCAAATGCCTACAATCTTCCTCAAACAGAGTATGCTACATGGGATGCTAACACGGTAAAATTAGCCCAATTAAATGCAAAAGTTGTAAGTATCCTTTATTGTTCAATTTCCATAGGTGAGTTCAATAGAATATCAAATTATGAAACTACATACAAAATATGGCATAGACTTTCTATCACTTATGAAGGAACTGTTCAGGTAAAGAACTCTAAAATTGGTATGCTTCAACAAAAGTTTGAACAGTTTCGTATGGAACCTAATGAGTCTATTAGTGAAATGTATGCAAAGTTTTCTTCTATTGTTAATGGTTTGCATGCATTAGGTAAAGCCATTATTGAAGAAGATCAAGTGTCTAAAATTATTAGGTCTCTTCCTCCTAAGTACAAGCCTAAGGTGACTACAATTGAAGAAGCCAATGACCTCACCCGACTAAGGATGGAGCAACTCATTGGCAACTTAGAAGCACATGAAGCAACCTTAGAGGAGGAAGAAAGACGGGAGTGTGAACTTCAACAAGGAAGAAAGAAAGACATAGCTCTAAAGTCTACAAAGGTCATCACTTAAGAAAGTGATGAGACAAGTGATGGAGATTAGGGAGAAGAAGCTCTAATTGTAAATGGTAAGAAATATAGAAGAATTAAATCTAACAAAGTTATTGGTTCCTCTTCTTATTCCTCTTCTAGGTGTTTTGAATGTGGAAAGAAGGGGCATCTTAAGAATGAATGTCCTAAAGCAAAGAAAGGGAAGAAAAGCTCATCCAAGAAGAAGAGAGAAAAAACATACAAAGCTGAATGGGATGAGTCAAGTGATAGTGAGAGTGAAGAGGAGAATGTGGAGTGTCTCATGACCAAAGAAGATGATAGTGATGATTCTCAAGAGGTAAGCCTTCTTGATTTACCAAAAGAAGATCTAATTGCTAGTCTTCAAGATACACATGACAAATATGTTGATTGCAAAAAGAAACTAAAGAAAGTTACTAAAACTAATGAGGATTTGTATGCTAAATTAAATCATCTTTCTTTTGAAAAGGACAGTATTATTTCTGAAAATTTTACCTTGAAATTATCTTTAAATGATTGCAATATGAAGTTTCTTACTTTAGAAACAAACTATGGTCTTCTTTCTCAAGAAAAGATTGAATTGCTTGCAAAACTAAATAATTTTTAGACTCAACCTATCCTATGTACTCATCTAGATTATGATGCTATTGTTAAAGAAAGAAATGCTTTATCATCTGATCTAGATCAAGCAAAGTTAGATATCAAAAATAAAATGGATGAGATTGCTAAGTTACAAAAAGAAGTTAGTAGCTTGAGAAATAATGGTATTCTTGATAAGATCCTAAAGAATTCTTCTAGTTATAGTGGAAGAAGAGGTTTAGGATATGTTCCAAAAGAGAACTCTTATCAACCTAAACCTAGGAGAACTCAAGCACCCAAGACCAAGATCATATTTGTACCCAAGAACAAAACTCAAATTCATAGAAAGAGAAATGAAATTGACTCCATTTGTTGTCACTATTGCTTGTATCTTGGACATTATTCCTTCTCATGTCCTTATAAGAAAAAAGGATGTTGAGTTAGTATGGGTTCCAAGACCCCAAACTTAGCAAATTTAATATGATTAAGTTGAGATTTGACCTAAAACCTCATTTGAATATCTTAATGTCTTATCTCAACTAAATAGAATGGTACCTCAGTATAGTACAATGATTTAAGCTCAAATTGACATAAACAAATTGTTGAAAACAAACAGAAACAACCTCGATTGACAAATAGTTCGACCGAGACAATTCTCGGTCGAGAAAGTATTCGACCGAGGGAATACCTATATCAAATCTAGAATCTTCTGTTTAAACCAGTAAAATAGCAACACTCTCGATCGACAAAATGTTCGACCGAAACACTCTTCGGTCGAAGTATTTGTTGACCGAATGAAGTTCTGAACAGCTTAAAACATTCAATTGTTCAATTATGTAATCATATCCAGTTTTGTTATTAAATGACTCTAACCATAGAGGACCATCACATGGGTACCAAAATCTATCTCTTTTACAGGATTGGGTGGTTGATAGTGGATGTTCTAAGCATATGACTGGCAACAAAAAGGCCTTTCAAACATTTGAAGAAAAGAAAAGCGGAACAATTACTTTTGGAGATAATGGAAAAGGAAAGATTGTTGGAATAGGTAACATTGGTACAAACCTTCAAATAAAAAATATTTTACTTGTTGATGGTCTGCATCATAATTTAATTAGTGTTAGTCAACTATACGATAGTGTCTATGATGTCTTATTCAATAAAAATTGTTGTAAACTATTGATTGAAAACACTAATGAAATCATTTATGAAGGAAAAAGAATAGGAAATTTATATATACTTAGGCCTAATTCTATGAAAGCTATTATTGGAAAGTTCCTTCTTGCAAAAGACGAATCTCTACAGCTATGGCATAGAAAATTAGGTCATGCAAGTTCTCATGTTATCAAAAAGTTGATTAAATATGATCTTGTACGTGGTTTACCTAAAATATCTTTTAATAAACCTAAAAATTGTGAACCTTGTACTCTAGGAAAGCAAAGAAAAACTTCTTTCAAAACAAAAACAATGCTTAGTACTACTAGATCATTAGAACTTATTCACATGGATTTGTTTGGTCCTATGAGAACTCAATCTATTGGTGGAAAAAGATATTGCTTTTTTATTGTAGATGACTTTAGTAGATATACATGGGTTCATTTTCTTGTAAATAAAGATGATAATATTCAAGTGTTCATACAATTTTGCTTAAAGATTGAAAATCGACTACAAAATAAAATATGTACAATTAAGAGTGATCATGATGGAGAATTTGAGAATCATACATTTGAAGAATTCTGCACATCTCAAGGTTACACTCATAATTTTTCAGCTCCAAGCACTCCACAACACAATGTCATAGTTGAAAGAAAGAATAGATCCTTACAAGAAATGGCTAGGACTATGATGCTTGAACATAATACAACTAAAACCTTTTGGGCCGAAGTTATAAACACAGCTTGTTATGTGCTAAATAGAGTAACCATACACTCTTATTTGAAGAAAACACCATATGAACTCATTTTTAATAAGAAACCAAGGGTTGATTATTTTCACACTTTTGGCTCGAATTGCTATATCTTAAACACAAAGGATGATAGAGACAAATTTGACTCTAAATCACAAAAAACCTTTTTCTTGGGATATTCAACTTCTAGCAAAGCATTTAGAATATACAACACCATCTCTAGAAAAGTTGAAGAATCAATTCACATTACTTTTCATGAAGAACTAAAACAAAATACTAAAGATAATGACATAGTTGATATTACTCATCAAATTGAAGATCTTAACATATCAACTAAAGATAATCAAAATGCTGAAAATGATCAACAAATTGAGACGCAACAACCCATTCCTAAATTAATTAAAGATCATCCTCAAGAACTAATCATTGGGAATCCTAATGATAAAGTAAAAACCCATTCCTCTTTTAGAGATGTTGCAAATATGGCATTTTTATCTATAATTGAACCCAAAAAGGTAATTGAAGCTCTAAAAGATGATTATTGGATAATGGCCATGCAAGAAGAATTAAATCAATTTACTAAGAATGATGTATGGGACTTAGTTCCTAAACCTCGAGATAAAACCATTATTGGAACTAAGTGGGTTTTTCGTAACAAATTGAATGAAGTCGGGGAAGTAGTGAGAAATAAAGCTAAGTTGGTAGCACAAGGGTACAATCAACAAGAAGGAATAGACTTTGATGAAACTTATGCAACCGTAGCAAGACTTGAAGCCATTAGAATGCTACTAGCTATAGCTGCCCACAAAGACATCATACTATTCCAAATGGATGTAAAAAGTGCATTTCTAAATGGAATAATGCAAGAGGAAGTATATGTTGCCCAACCACCTGGTTTTGAAAGTTCTAGTAAAGATGATCATGTATATAAACTTAAGAAAGCGCTTTATGGGTTAAAGCAAGCACCTAGAAATTGGTATGAAAGGCTCAAAAATTATCTCTTTGATAATAGTTTTTCAATTGGAAATTCAGATTTGACTTTATTTTTCAAAACATATGAATCTAACTTTCTAGTTGTTCAAATTTATGTTGATGATATTATATTTGGTGCATCAAATGAATTCTTATGTAAACAATTTAGTGATATTATGCAAAAAGAATTTGAAATGAGTCTCATGGGAGAATCGACTTTCTTTCTTGGTTTTCAAATAAAGCAAATGCCTACTGGGATTTTTATAAGCTAAGAGAAGTATATAAATGAACTTTTAAAACATTTTGGAATGGAGCATTGCAAACATGCTACCACACCAATGGCCACTTCTACTAAAATTGACAAAGATGAAAATGGGGAACCCATTGATGATTCTTTGTATAGGGCCATGATTGGTAGTTTGCTTTACTTAACCGCTTCTAGACCGGATATCATGTTTTCCATTGGATTTTGTGCTAGATTTCAATCAAATCCCATGCAAACTCATTTTCAAGCTATCAAAGGATTCTAAGATACTTAGTCGGCACTTCAAACTATGGTTTATGGTATCTTAAAAGACAATCTTTATATTTGACAGCTTATACCGATGTCGACTAGGCTGGTTGTCGACTTGATCAAAAGAGCACAAGAAGAAGTTGTTTCTTATTAGGATGAGCCTTAGTATCATGGTTTAGCAAGAAACAAAACATGGTTGCCCTTTCTACCATTGAAGTTGAATATATGGAATTTGGGTCTTGTTGTACTCAAGTACTTTATATGCAACAAGTTTTAAATGATTATGGTTTTACATTTTCATCTACGCCTATCTGTTGTGATAATACTAGTGCTATAAACTTGGCACATAATCCTATTTTACACAGCCATGCCAAACATATTGAAACTTGTCATCATTTTCTAAGGGGTCATATTTCCAAAAAACATATATCCCTTCATCATGTTGATACGGAAGATCAATTGGCTGATATTTTCACAAAACCACTTCCATTGGATCAATTTAATTACATAAGAAAAATGACAAAGGGGGGAAATAATATAAATCTTAAATACTCAAATCAATGAGTTTCATACATACTCTCTTGGATTCACATCAAATGCTTCTATATTCCTTAAAGAGTTGGATTTTATGTTCCACACTTCTCTGGGAATAATAAGCACACATTCCATAAACAAGAGAAGGGATACACAAGGTAAACTTCAGGTATGAAACTCAATATAATTTAAGCTTATTTGATTTATATTTAGAAATGTTTGTCATCTTCAAAAAGGGGGAGATTGTTGGCTAAATGGACATCATTAAAATCCCTTTGTTTTGAAAATGACAAATATTTCATTCTTGTGGATCTAATGTGCTACTTGAGTATTTCAGGAACAAGAATACAAGGTGGTGGATGATAAATCTTCGGAAGATCTATATGCTTAAATTGCTTTATTTTCATGATTGTAATCAAATGTAAAAACTTGTATAAGTATATAATGTACAAGTACTTAGATATCATGTAAATCAAGCGGTTAGATCTTTCTATCCACACACAACACTTAGATAGGATATCCCCTAAGTGAGCATCACAATTGCACATTCATTCTTACACTTAGCATACGAGTTAAAGTGTTGAAACAGAGTTTGTCTCGGTCGAAACACTTCTCAACCGAGATACTCTTGGTCGAATATTTTCTCGACCGAGAAACTCCTAAGTCTAATGCATGTACACTGATAAATAGCATGCACATAAGCCTATACAAGCGCATATTCGGTTGAACTTAATTTTGACCGAGATTATTCCTCAAGCAGGTTCTATAGACGTTAGACTTGGTGGGAAAAAGTAGTTGGGAGTTGATTTGAACATTGCAATACACTTTCCCTAGACTTTCTCTCGGTCGAAGAAGTTATCGACCGAGAGACACTAGGTCGACAAACTTCTCAACCGAGAAAGGTTCTGTCTGCACTTTTCAGAGTTAATTAACTAGTTGTTACGAACGTAATTAGTGGATACATGATGGCTAGTTGAGCACTAAGAACACCCTAAAAAGTGTCTAGAACGTCCCTAAGCACTAGTAGGCCATTCCTATAAATAGGACATGCCTTAGGACACCTAAACCCACTTGAGTACATATACTTGCAATTGAGAATCAACTCTTGTGAGCAATTGAGCAATCCTTCACTTATAGATCATTTCCATAAGCTGAGATTTCGTATCCTATAGGCTAGCATCTCCTACCCACTACACTTTCACGTTCGTACACATTGGATAGGAGATCAAAAAGCTTGATATAGGATTCAAGCCTTATGCTAAAGTGGTAAAGTGTATTTTTCCTTCTTCCCTTCTTGTTCCTTTTATTGCTTATTTTCTCCTTTGCTACTCCTAGGTTGGAGGTTGCGGAAAGGAGGTTGTAGGAGCTTCTTTGGTGGAGAAGGTAGCTCGGCATGACTTTGGACTACTTCTAGAAGGTCTCAACATGAAGCTACTTCAAGGAGGAAGGCTACTTCAAGGGGGAGCTTGAAGTTACTTCAAGTGAAGGCTGCTTCAAGGTTGGTGAGATGACTTCAGGTGAAGGTTGTCCAAAGGGTTGTGAAGGTAGTTGTATCTTATGTAACATCCTTATGAGGTAATAAAATACCATTGCTTTCAAAATACTAATTGGAAATAATTGGGTAGTGGACTAACTCCCTTAGTATTTGCTAAGGGTGGAAACCACTCTAAACGCCTTGTCTCCTTCTCTAATATTTTTGTTGTTGTTTGTTGAATTAATTTTAAAAATATCATAAAACCCTATTCACCCCCTAGTGTTTTTCAATACTAGTATATTCTTTTTATCCACAAAGGATTACTATCCATCGTAGTTCCATTACATCATACACATCATCAACATGTGAACCTAAATTTGTGTTGCATCGCACCTATGGTTCCATGGATGCTCCTTGGATCTTCATACTTTCCTCATCATACTTAGTCCTCCAAGCCTTATTCTATTCCTATTTAATATTACATGATATGTAGAAGCTTTAAGTTACATTCTAGGGGAGCAAGAAGGAACAAAAACCATTACATTCAGAATAAAATATGAGGCTTGCACGCAATATAAATACTTATCAACCAAAAAGGCTCCATTCACATCCACATAATGTATGCAAAGAGGTCTTTGGCCATAACCATGCATACATCCATCATACATAACATATTTATACGACAACACATATGATTTATGGATGTATCCTAATATATATATATATATATATATATAGTCAGGATAGTGTACACTCGAGTGTACCAGAGGCACCGTATATATATATATATATATATATATCAATGGTTATAGTTTTTCCATGTAGGTCAAACCCATGAATACTTCTTTGATGGTCTCACAGAATATTACTTTCATACGCTAGAAAATTTCCCATAGTTGACCCCATCTTCCATATCAAAAATCTATATGCAAATTTATGTGGAGCTAAACATGATATCCATGTTGATTTGTCATTCACATCATATGTAACGACATAAATGATATAAAACTAATATGATTGTATCGATTGTAAATCCTAATATATCATAACTTTTCTTGGTTATGATACCACTATAGGGATTCATGGAGGTGATAGGCATAGCAGAAGAAACAAAATTTAGTATTTATATATGTTTCCATAAGAAGGTCTCGTAAACAATGATATATAAGAAAGGAAGAGATTTGAAATATACCTTTGTCATATCGTACATCCAACAATGGTGTTGACAAAAATATAGACAGAAGATGATGTCATTGGCGTTCTCTGAATATAGTAACAAATGTACTATGTCTCTATATCATCTACACAGATATCCATGAACTCCACATCATGCTCTTAGAGTTGGTGGGGAAGGAGCATACTTTCAATTAGAAATGTGCTATTGTTGCATAATTTATTAACCCCTCTCCTTTGGGTAATTATGCCTAAGATTTACATATCTAATGGTGTAAAAAAACATGATCGTCATGCCCCATTTTTATAGGAGAGGCAGGGAAGCATTGTCCAATGAACCCTAGGGAATTAAAAGGTAGTGACTACTTTTTAGCAGTCTGCTTGTGGATAGCCAGTCGGGCGACTAGCTTAGTCCAGTAAATTTTCTAGTCAAGTAAGGCAGCTTTACATTAGCATGTCAAGGACTTCTAATCAGGAGACTCAACTGGGCCAAAACATACTGGATCTAACTAGGTGATCCACAATTCCAGTCAAGTCAGACGGTTAGAACAACAAGATATTGGTTTCCTGATGTAATACAGTCGGGTGGTTGGGCTAGACAATCTACCAACTAGTTAGATCTCAGCCTGGTCAATTAACTAGACCTTTCAACATATCAAATAGTCTATCCAAACGGGCAACTAAACTTTCTAGCCACCTGAAATGGGCTTCCAGTCAATCTATTAATGATTCAATTGACTTCCTAAACCTTTTAGTAACCAATTAATCATATGTCCATTATTCTTCTTCTCTTCACTATGGATTCTATGTATGTGATCCTATGGGCACCAAATAACATTCATAGTGATATCTATAACAATATTATGTATATCTATAACAATATTATGATTTAACAGAAAATGATCGATATCTAGCAAGACTTCATTTCCACCCAAGTAATTGGAGAAGTTAGAGAAAAACTTCAACCTAATATGGTGATGACTAGTGTTATAATGATCAATCCCTTTGTCTATGATATCCTGATTGAATTTGAGCCATGGAACAATCATCCTCTTATCTTCAATCTTTGTTCCTTTATCTAGAGTAGAGTGCTCGAGATACATATGAGTTCAATGCCACATGTTGAGTCACATGAGTGTGGCCATAGATTTCATAGTGTCACTCGTCAAGTGATCAAGATTCACTCTAATAGGAGGGACAAATTCCATCTATATCACTCACAATAATTTGTATGGGTCACAATGCACCCATGCACCACATGTATGGCAACCCTTATTCAAGGCCACATTGAGTAGTGTTGAAGTACATGAACAACATGTGATCATTGTAGTGATTTCAGGTCTAAGGACCACAATCACCAATGCACATGAGATATGACTACCATTTATGGCTTCCATTTATCATACTCAATTTGGGTTTGTTCCATACACTTGTACATACAAAGTAAATATGTGTTTGACTTGATATCTAATATCATGACTAATGATATATATTCATCAACCAGCACAAAGTAAATATGTGTTTGACTTGATATCTAATATCATGACTAATGATATATAGTCATCAACCAGCACACATCCTAGTCTTAATTTATTATTATTGTCTTAAATTCCACAATAATATTCGACTAGGGACCTAGACAGGAATAAATACTCTTAGCATACACATGATCTCATGTTCAGGTATTCAATGCAAATCACATGCCATTGAGTCATTCATTCTTAGGACATTATTATATTTATCCATTATCTCATATTGAAGAAAAAATAATAATTAGAATTACCTTCATTAAAAATCAATTTCATTTACAAAGTGTGACATTATAATCATCATATGACTATCTTTTAGGACATACTAACAACAATATCTTCCTTAGAAATGTATAAGACCAAAAAATAAAAATTGTGGATGATGTGATGTTTAATATGACTTTCTCCCATTATCGTCTTGCATCTTCTTAAGTATTGTTTAAGCTAAATTATATACTTTGTACAATATTTCCTCATTGAAGGAATTTAATATGCCAAATTTTTAAGTATAAGTGTACTATATAAATCTAATAAGTATTTGCATTGTGAGTTCAGAAATAAATTTTTATCAATACATATTTAATGTGCATGGTGCATAGTACAAAAGTTTCTAAACACCTAAGTTTTTAGATAAATTACATGCATCTTCCTTAGAAATATACAAATAAAAAATAGATATTGTAGACAATCGGATTCTTAATGACTTCATTGCATTACCATCTTGCATCTTCATAATAATACTTCAAGCTAACTGTCATACTTTGTATCATATTTCTTCAATAAAGGAAATGTTATATGTCAGATTTTTTAGTATAGGTGTCCAATAAGTATTTTCATTGCAAATTTCTCAAAAGAAAAATTTTCAATACATATTTTGTGTGTGGTGCATAATCAAAAAGTTTCAAAAACACCTAAGTTTTACAAAAAAATTACATATGTCTTCTTTAGAAATATAAATATTAGAAGATCAATGTCATGGACGATGATATTTTTAATGGATTCATCCCAGTATCAATTTGCATCTTCTTAATGTTTTGATTGGTTTGCCGTAACTAATTTGGAGAACTTATGAGCTTGAGCTTCTTTTATAATTTTTCATGATTGGTTCTACATAATTGTGAAATTTGAATTCTAGTGATTCTTAAAGCCCCTCCCAAAGGATACTGATTTATCTAATGTCATGGATGGGCTAACCCTGTATGCCTATCTTGTCGGACATATTTTTAAATCACCTAGAGAACATCCCTCATGGTTATCGTCTCACATTCTCTCACACATTAAAGATAGCTCGTTACAAAGTGGTTGCTAGCCCAGGTTTCGTTGTTGCTTGGGTGAGGTTGTTGCTTCTTACACAGTGTACATTGCAGGTATTGAGGCCTAAGAGTAGGAGGGATAGCATATCGACAATAGAAATTTGATACAACAACGTCATATTCTGAGTTCACTTGCTACTTGGGGTGCAGTTGACAGTATTACCAAGTCAGTGAACAACATGGAAAACTTTTCTACACATGAGGTTATGGGTCACATAAGTGATAAGTCCATGGAGGAGGGTAAAAAGGAGAACTCAAACATCAAACAATACCATCATAAGGTTTCAGATGGTCACTTTATAGTAGGAAAAGTTGTGTGCTCCTCATGCTTGGCTCCACGTGATGAAGATACCATGACAGCTTTGGAGGCTAAACAGCCGTACAGGCCACCTCCTTTTATGATAGATACTCTATTTTTTGAAGATCCTCTCTGTTATATCAAAATATTTCCTAAAGGGACTTCATGTGGTAGAGATGGATTGAGGGCTCAATACATCCTAGTTGCTATCTGTGGAGAGGAGTCTGCAGTTGCCACAGATCTCCTACATGCCATCACTTCGGTGGTTCATATAATTGGGAGAGAGATGTCCTTTGAGTTTGGCAGAGTTTGTAGCATCTGCACCTCTTATGCCACTGCTTAAGCCTGACACGAGTATACATCTCATTGCAGTAGGTACTATTTAGAGGCGTCTTGTGTCCAAAGTTGCTATAATAGGTGTGGGTAATGATATGACAAAGTATCTCAATGACTTCTAATTTGGATTCAGCATATCTGGTGGGGTTGAGGCAGTTTTGCACAGTGTCCATAGATTGTTGAGTGAGAGACATGAAGATAGATCCCTCTCCATGCTTACAGTAGATTTCTCTAATGCTTTCAACTTGGTGGATAGGTCGATGCTTCTCCATGAGGTAAGGGCAAGGTATCCATCTATATCTTTATGGGTGGAGTTTCTTTATTGTTAGGCAGCTAGGTTGTACATTGGAGATGAATAAATTTGGTCATCCATGGGAGTGCAACAAGGTGATCCTTTGGGGTTGCTTCTATTTTCTCTTGTCCTACATCCTCTTATTCATGAGGTCAGAGACAGGTGCATGCTTCTTCTTCATGCATGGCAACTTGATGATGGGACTACCATCAGTGATAGATTTGAGGTATCTAAGTCATTTGACATCATTCAACGCGCTGGTCCACAATTGGGGCTTGTTTTGAATATTCATAAAATTGAGCTCTTTTGGCCTACTTGTAATGGCAGGAATCTTGATAAGGGGTTGTTTATCATAGACATTGGGAGGCCTCTGTTGGGAGTCAAGCTACTTGGAGGAGTTGCTAGTAGGGATAAATGTTTTATTGAGGATATGGCCATGAAGAGGGCTATTAAGGTCATTGACTTGATTCATCTTCTCCTACAGTTACATAACCTATAAAGTGAGCTTCTTCTACTTTGATCTTGCATGGGTGTCTCAAAGTTTATGTTTCTCTTAAGGACATGCCAACTTGTACACGTGGAGGACACATCATTGTGGTTTGACATAGGGCTACGGGGGGCTATTGAGGATATTGTAGTGTGTGGAGGTCCTTTCTTTGGTGACCTTCAATGGTGGGACTACTTCTTTACCCATTAGACTCGGTGGCCTGGGGTCGGCAATAGAGGCCTCTTCATATGCTTTTGTGGCCTCTAGGGCCAAATCTTGGGAGCTTCAAGATCACATTTTATGAGACAGTGGGATATACAATATGGATTCTAATTTTTATTTTTATCTGGATGGTCTTCGGGTCAGGATTCCATCTCTCAATCTTAATTATTTTTCAAATAAGGACACCATCTTGCCTACATCCCAACATGCTTTGATGAGTGCCCTTTTTAGCAAAATTGTTAAGGACATAGATGTTAAATCAGACATAAAGTAGTTTTTAGTGTCTTCAAGCAGAGCATGCTTGAGATTTTCTTCTTGCTTCATATTGATGGACTTGGATTGTATATGTCACCAGTGGAGTATCGTACTATCCTCTGTTATCGTCTTATGATTGATCCCCTTATTCCCTATTGATGAAATATGTCCAGTTTGTCATGAGGCATGCTTAGACACTTTTGGATAGCATGTCGTTCATTGTAGGAAGCTCTCAACTTTTAAGTATAGACAAGATATTGTTAGATATGTTCTTTATGATGTACTTAGACATACAGGAGTAGCTTCTAATAAGGAGGCACCTATGAATTTTTTTGCCGATCCACATGAAGGGAGATCAACATTGAAATCGATAGATATCTTGATTTTTGGACAAGTTGGAGGTAAGCACGCATGTGTGGATCTAACAGAGATTTTCCCATTGGTGGGATTGAAATGTGGTGATTTTATTGTAGGATAGGTTGCATTGAAAGCTATCTCAGCCAAAGTCACTAAGCATGAGAAAGCATATATCGGCAATTAGCACAATTTTATACCTTTCGTATTTGACACTTTTGGGTTCTTGGCACTCGAGGTTGTAGATTTGTTCTAAGAGGTTCCAAAAAATCATACATAGTAATGGTATGACCCCAAGATCTATGGATGTAGAGTTTTATAGAATTGGTTTTTTCATCCAAAAAGGACTGGCGGTGTAGCTTGTTGCCCATTTGCCTTCTATTTCATTGTGATAGAAATCTGACTTCGGAACCAAAATATCACAAAGTGAAATAAAGAAAAACTGCTATGGCGAATTCCAGAGGATTACAAACATACATACAAGATACATTTTATGAGTTCCCTCTTAAAAAAATCTTTTTAATAAGAAAATGAGTTCCAATCCACTAAGAATAGTTCTTATACAATTTTATTAATTTTTTATAAATGATAAATATTAAGTATGCATAAATCTATGGATGATAGCGGTATGGAACATGGTAAAAATTTATACAACATAATCGCAATATTGTTAAATATTGTACACCACATCATATCATTACCGTCTTCAAATTTGAAAATATGCATGCACCGTGGAAAAACAAGTGTACTACACCACATTATGATTTATGTAACATGAGTGAAAGAACATTATTCAATATACCGCTGCATGGATAATACGTTAAATTTTATATATTACATTGTATCAAATAATGAACCAACATCAAATTTATTTAAACACGTAAAATGTAGATGTTTGTACAATATTTTATACATCTAAAGTGACTTAAACTATTCTGATGTTATTTTTAATCATAATATTTATACCAAAATTATAATCACACCACACCTTAATAATATCTAAAAAAAGAAACATTCACACCATGACCATGTAATGGAGTTATTGTTGTTGAATTAATATCACATTTACCTACAAATATTATTTTTTCTTTGCATATTTGCCATATATATTTATTGATATATTGCACAACAAAAATTAATATAATTTTATAAAAATATACATTCCTACGTGTAACAAATCAATCACATATAAGTGAATGAAACTTAAATTCCGAAACTCGAAGTATAGTTTCCAGAAAATAAGTTCCATATAACTTATAGCATAATTCAAACTAAGTGATATACTTAAAACTCATTAAATGTATTTAATATATTATAATTTTAAATATATATGCATTACATAATTCTAATGAGTATTTACTTTGAAAAGAAAGAAATCGAATGAAACCTGATCAATACATATTTTATGTGCATGGGGCATAGTCGTAGAGTTTCTAAATACTCATTTTTCATACAAATGACATGTGTCTTCCTAAGAAATGTTGTTATGTTTGGCCACAATATGTTTACCAAAATTATAATCACACCACACCTTAATAATATTTAAAAGAAGAGACATTCACACCATGATCACGTAATGGAGTTATAGTTGTCCAAATAATATTGCAGTTATCTATAGATCTTTTTTTTCATATTTGCCATGTATATTTATGAACATATTGCACAGCAAAAATTAATAACATTTCATAAAAACGCATGCATTCCTACATATAACAAATTAATCACAAATAAGTGATTGGAACTTAAATTCCAGAATTAGAAGTAGAGTTTCCAAAAAATTAGTTGTGTATGATATACTTTGTAACTCATTAAACGAATTTTAATATGTTATACTTTTTCATTTATATTTATGTTACATAAATCAAATGAGTATTGGCTTTACAAAAAAATTAAATGAAAATTGCTCAATACATATCCGATGTGCATTGGGGTATAGTCGTAAAGTTTCTAACACCCATGTTTTCATACAAATGCCATGTGTCTTCCTAAGAAACTTACCGGTTTGAAAACAAAAATCATGGACGACAGGATTGGAACTTGTTTATAACAAATCAATCACATATAAGTGATTGAAACGTAAATCCAGAATTACCAGTAGAGTTTGTAGAAAATGAGTTTTGTGTGATATACTTTGTAACTCATTAAATGAATTTAATATGTTACACTTTTTAATATATAAATCAAATGAGTATTGACTTTGCAAAAACATTAAATGAAAACTACTCAATACATATTTTACTAGGCATAAACTCATGCCATGGACGGGTCTTTTGCAGTTGGTATCATGCTTTGCACGTAAAGTTTTGAGCATCACATGGTTATCAATAAACCTCCTTTCTATGCGACCACCAAACTTTTTTTTTACATTACTAATGACTTGAATGCTATTGAAGGCATGTGACCCTACAAAATCCTCACTCCAAGCAAGGTGCGTGTACCGTGTGGGTTGCTACCCATTGGCTAAAGAATGAAACTTTGCAACATTCGTGACCAAGAAATAAATTTAATTTATATACAATTATATAGAACTACCCTAAGTAAGACTACAAAACCCACTATGGCGAGGGACAATTAAAGTTAAAACAGTCAAAGAGGCAAGACCGTAACGTCCATCTTTGATGATATTTTCACTGAATAGAAATTCATCTAACACAATTTAGCTAACCAAATCGATTAATTGAAGAATTTGTCAAGAGAACCTGCATCCTTATTTGTGCGAGCAAATGTGTGTCTTGGAACTAAAGAGTAAATTATTCAATTTCCTTTCAGTCATCCGGGCCATTATATTTAGGTAAAACTAAATAGCAAATAATCATGAAATTTTATGTGCGTAACCTCAGAAAAGACATTGGTCAATCCAAAACAACTTTTCTAGTTAACTGTTTTTATTCAAAATTACAAATCTATAACACTTGCATCACCTTTTGAATCTAATACTTTTTAGAAGTTATCAACCGAGCCCCCTTCGACTACTTTACCTAAACCAGTGCAGATGTTGACTCAGATGTTGACTCAAATATATGATTGACAAAGTAAGACACAAGAGTATTCATCGCTCGTACATCTACAAAACTAACCACTGAAAGCGGCTCACTGCTCACAGGTTTGTCCATAAGAAACTATCGGGCACCGACCTCCATGGATGCTAAGATCTGTAGCTCCTCTGGTTTCTTCAGTGCTTTTGTGACATGTCCTACTGGTTCAGCTACCTACCACCATTGTTCTTGATCCTCCCAAGCTTATATATCCTTCCTCCCTCATACTTCATTTCTCCTTCAAGTAGCCACAACCAGTAGTACCTAGAGTGCCTGCGTCCATTATGATACACAATCGTAATTCGCATAGATATGACACAGCAAACACCATTGCTGATGTGAGTGTAGTTAATATTCTATTCAAATTATTTTCAGTAGATTTCAATTCCGGAGTATGGCAATGCGTAAAGAAGCAGGATCCATCAATTTGTGCACTCTCGACTATCAGACTCATAACAAGTGGTCGAAGAAGATGTAAGATAACTAAATACGTTATATTAGCAAGTCTAGTTAAACATATTTCTTTACAATCCAAAATGAATAGAAAGGACAAGTGGCACACTTCTGCTCATGTCCTGCAGCTCCACCTTCAACCGAGCAATCGTTGACTTTCTTTTGTTTTTTATCCTTTTCCTGGGGATATTGGCCAAAAAACTAAAATGACATGTTTGGGTATTTTAATTATCAAAATGGCACGATTCGGAACTTAATTTCCAAAATGGCACGTTTCTAAGACAATACGTCTCCAAAGATGACGCATTGCTTCTGGTGGGGTCAATACGTCCCCTCGGATGATGTATTACTACTTTAAAAAGCAATACGTCCCCAATGAGGACGTATTGCCTCCAGCAGAGCAATGCGTCCCCAGTAAGGATATATTGTTTTTTTTTACATTTTTTAATTATGATATCATGTAGATTATATATACATATATATGTTAAATTGCTAAATGAATATAATCTACATTAACTTATATACAATTACCCATATATTTGAAATATTACATGAAGATAATAAAATATTAACATAATATTATATTTATTAATTAATAATATTTATAAATGTAGATAAAGTATTTAAAATTAATGGATATAATACTAAAATTATATAATAATTTTAAAATTATAGAAATAAAGCAAATATATACATGTATTTATTTGTAAACTTAGAAAAAAAGAAAACTAATATAGCAATAAAAATAAGAAAATGCTAAAATAAAAACTAATATGGTAGTATATAAGGCACACTGGTGCACATAAAATACACACACACACACACACACACACACACACACACACACACACACACATATATATATATATATATATATATATATATATATATATATATATATATATATATATAAAAATGTCAACTGTATAAAGTAAATATACATGAACAATAACAATTGATAATCAAAATAAAATATATGATACATATGATCATAAATGCGACACATAAATCATAATATATTATGAAGCAATTTTTTTTATTATGTTTAAAAGTTAATATATTAACATAAATCATAATAACATAATAATATTTGTAACTTTTTATCTAGTTTAGATACAAATATAATATGATAAAAATCAAATATATTATGGTTATTTATTTAATTTAAAATTATATGTATCATATATTTTAATTTGATTGCTCATTGTTATTGTTCTAGTATATTTTACTATGCATAATTGACATGTTTATATTTTTTTGATATTATATTTTGTGGATTTAATATATATATATATATATATGTGTGTGTGTGTGTGTGTGTGTGTGTGTGTGTAATATCAACGTGTGGTGTATGTTGCTTTATTAGTTTTCTTTTTCTTTTTTCTAAGTTTACAAATAAATATACATATATATATATATATATGTATATATTTGTTTTATTTCTATAGTTTTAAATATTACTATATAACTTTAGTATTGTATCCATTAATTTTAAATACTTCTATCTACATTTATAAATATTATGTATTAATGAAATATAATATTCTATTATTATTTTATTATGCTCATGTATTATTTAAAATATATAGTTAATTGTATATAAATTAATGTAGATTATGTTCATTTAGCAATTTAACATATATATGTATATATAACATACATGGTATCATAATTAAAAAAATAAAATAAAAATAAATAAAATAATATGTCCTCATTGGGGACGCATTGATCTGCTGGAGGCAATGTGTCTCCACTGGGGACACATTATTTTTTTAAAGTAGCAATACGTCTCCCGATGGGACGTATTGGTCCCACCAAGAGCAATATGTCCTATTTGAGGACGTATTGTCTCAGAAACGTGCCATTTTAAAAATTAAGTTATGAATCGTACCATTTTGGTAATTAAAATGCCCAAACATGTCATTTTGATATTCCTACGAGCTATTTCCCTGCTGCTCCTAAAACTTGTATGAAATAAAGATTTTAGAAAGAGTAATCTCTGACGAGAGATACGACGAAGAGGGTCTCTTAGGATGCGCAGCAGTTGCTCTAAGTCAGAACTCGGCGCAAGAGAGAAAAAATTAGACATTTTTGGTTGATAAAAATGGTACCTGACAGTCCCACCGTCCGCAATATTTGTTCACCTCTCCGACTTCCACTCCGACTTCCACCGCATGCCAAAGCCACATCCAGATAAGGTGGTGGCAAAGAGATTGGACAGAGTCTACACGCTCGAACCTTCTTGCAACAAAAGTGTGTGAAAATTGTAGAGAATCCCTCATACACAGAAACCTTAAGATAGTTCCTCTGTAAATAGAACAAAGGGTCAGTTTGTATTTTCAAAAAATGATGCGAAAAATTGTAAAAGAAGCCACAGACGGATTTTCCTATATAGTATAGATGTGTCTCCTAATATAATATATAAATTTAAAAATTAAAGAGCAAATTGTGGTGTACACATAGGAACCAATACGCAATTTTAAAAAATAATAGAAAAAATTGCATCCAGCCCCCTCCACAAGCTTTCCTATATAGTATAGATGTGCATTAGGGCATAGTGGTAAAGTTTCTAAACACCCATATTTTCATACAAACTAGTCAACACACATGTGCCCTGCACGTGAAAAATAAATTTAGATACAATTTCATTGTAATCATTTTAGGGACCTTTTATTATGGCTCCGATTGGTTTGTCGTAACTTGTCCGGAAAATTTATGAAATGGAGTTCTTTGAGCAGTTTTTCATGATTGGTTTAAAGTAAGTGTTGGACTTGAGTTCTGTGACTTCCGGTGAATTACAGACTTACATACAAAATACAGTTCCTGATTTTCCTCTGAAAAAGAGCGGAAAATGAGTTCTGGGACAACTAACAACATTTCTTGTACAATTCTATTTTTCATTCGTAATAAATGACACATAAAATATTTATGACTAGAAATATTAACGTTGTGGATATAGTTCATTGCTAAAATCACAACATAATATGACAAAATAGCATACACTATAATCGCACTATGAAAAATATTTTACACTATAACCACCATAATGAGTACGATCTACAAAATAAAAAATATAAACATCATGAGAAAAAACACCGCACCATGTGAAAACAATGTGATTTACGTAATATATTTTTATTCTTCATGTTTAAAAAATATGATGTGAAATATAATAATTAAATGTAACGTTGTATGAATAATATAGTAAAAGTTTCCTACAGAAATAATGTAAAAATTAATATTTTACATAACGCTAAATAATGATGAACCAAAACTTATATTTATGAATACATGAAATGTGGATATTATTACAATGCTTTGTATACACAAGCGAAATAAAAATATTGTGATGTGATTTTTATCATAATATTTTTATTAAGATTTTAATTGTACCACAATAAAATATTTTGGAGGAGTAAAATCTACACCATAATCATTTGTTGTGGTTATTATGATTTAAAAATGTTATGTTTTTACAAATATAATTTTTTATGTCATTGCCAACCTCATTTATTTATATTATACAATAAAAATTAACAATATTTTTAATGATTTCTATATTTACACTTATAACAAACCAATCACATGGAAGTCAATGGAACTTAAGTTCCAGAAACTGAACTAGTGTTCCCAGAAAATGAGTTCCACGGAACTCATGACTTACATCAAACCAATAGGAGCTATATGTAAAATGAAACACTGTATTTTTTACAATATGAATCATCACAATGAGAATGAAATCATATTTTTTTTATATTGTTATGCATACGTGCACGACAATAAAAAAGGAAAAAAAAAGTGATAGCATCTCATTAGTTGAGGAGGGAGAGAATGTGGGGGTAAGAGGGAGAGAATGTGGGGGTAAGAGGGAGATGTGTACGTGGTCAATAGTAATTAGTTGGAGGAAGAGAATCGTGGAGGCTCTATTAACTTATTGGAGAAAATGTGGGATACATGGATTAAAGAAAGAGAAGGAAGCATGAGTTGTTTGTTACAAAGTGAAGGTAATTTAATAGGAGAGAGGTATTTTAGAAATAATTGGAGAAAATATGAGAAAAATGTGAGAAGAGATTGAATTAAGGAGAGAACGACAACTCAAAATATTGTCTTCTGATTGGTCATAGAAGTTTAGAATGGTTGATTCGTAAATAGGAAAAAAAATCTCTCTTTTTATAGTAGTATAGATATCAATTTGATGACCATGTTGATTAGTAATAAAAGTAAAGTAAAAAGATGATATGTTATATGTGGTATGTTCAAAACCATGATATTTTATCAACTAATTAAAATGAGTAAAGGTAGGGGTGGATAATTTGAATAGTCATATCATAGATTTGTTTTTCTAAAAAAAATAATATTTTTTTAGTTGGCGAATAAAATATTCTGAATGCATGGTTGTTTGTAACGACGGCCAACAAATTTCCGTTATGATAGAAAGGAAATAAAAGTAATTGAGAGTTGGTTTGGCCTTGGTATTGCGTGAGTGGAAAATGTGGAGCGGAATCTGTGTATTGGTTGTGGATAATAGGAGTGGGAGGGGAAGAAGGTAGTTTGTAACAGAAAGGACAATAACAAAAAATAGTAAAAATACTTAAAGTAGGGGAGGAGAGAGTTAAGGAAAGTGTATAATTTTTAAAATATATCAATTTGACTGGTTAGTGACCCTGTTGATTAGTAGAATTTATTCACTATAAATAATAAAAGTAAAGTTATCAAGATAATATATAATTGGTGAAAAGAGGAGAATTTCATGGTCAACAGCAATACTTGTGATTGTTATTTTTGTAATATAAGAAAGAATGAAAATTAGAGTAGGTCAAGCGAGAATATAGGAGATTTGGAAGGAATAAGAAACATAACAAATTTGAAAATGTACAATCCCTTTTAAGCGTGAGATGGTGGGAGAGAGGAATAAGGAGATACATATCTAAAAAAATTAATCAGCGGGATGAGTATTTAAAAGTGGCGGGATGCGTGGAGTGGGGTGTGAGGGAAAGAAACTATCTGAGTAGTCATAGTTGTTAGGCATAGGCAACTGGTGATTTATAGGAAGTTGTTAGATAAAAGATATTAATGTTTTTCTTGAAGGTATAAAAGATATTAATTTGATTCACTTGAAGATTTGTGGTAATATTCACGAATCTAAACCTAGTTCTCAGTCATATAGG
The DNA here is from genome assembly GCA_963693085.1 of Alisma plantago-aquatica. Taxonomy (NCBI): domain Eukaryota; kingdom Viridiplantae; phylum Streptophyta; class Magnoliopsida; order Alismatales; family Alismataceae; genus Alisma; species Alisma plantago-aquatica. Next base: position 672,701,443 of record OY856413.1, on the reverse strand, counting down.
TGCTAACCTAGAGGCTAGGTCAGATCTAGTCTCTAAAAGACGACTAATCTAACCCTAAAGATTATTAAGTTCAAGAATTTCTTTAGTTTGAGTTGTATAATGAGAAAATGTGAGGCTTTGCTATTGTTCATGCTCCAATACCACCTGTAACGTCCCCAAATTTTCTAGAATTTAATCTGATGTGTGACATCCAAATTGAAACCTCACCTCATTGAGACCCTTGATTTATATACAACATTTTGATAGAGAAATAACATATTTGTCATTTAGAACAAAAAAAAGACTCTTTGTATGGCCTTATTGATAAGTTGTGACAACTTCCTCTCATAGTTTAAAATATTAATACACCGCAATATCCAGTCTATATTTTTTCCATGGGATGAAAATCTTTATTAATGAATCCACTTATATTATTTATGAGATTTATTGATTTATCTTATTGGGTAATGGGTTTTTAGTGCATATTCTATACCCAATCAATATTAAAAGACTTATAAAATCAGCTAAGAAGGAATTCGGCTAGAACCATTATTAAGAATAGGGAAATGACAAGTACTTTTGTTGTAATAACAAAAATTAAAGTTTTAACCAATTGATAAAAAAGTCATTGTAAATTAGAAATATATAAGACCTGTTTTAAATACGCACACTGACAAACATAAAAATTACATCAATTTTGTCCAGTGAGAATACAACATTTTTAATTAAATGAAAGAATAAAAATGTAATGTCCATCTGGATTGAAAGTTTGCTCATATTATCTATGTACATATACTTTAGTGTCAACTAAAAAATGAAATGGCATTAACATACATCAAGTAGTAATTTTGTTTTATAATTTGGATGTTATATACCTTTTTGTTCACTTCTAAGTATTATGTTGCACTCAAATGATAATGCCAATACATGAAGTCGGTATTAATTTGGAAGTCTTGTAAATCATAAACATTCCCCTTATAAGAAATGCAAATCATGGGAAAATAGTCACCATATTTTTAACTATACACACATAAAATTCATGGCGTACATGATTCTATTAAACATTGTAGACTCATTTTATTAGTACTTATAACTTTATAGCACGTGAAATTATAAATTTTATCATAAGACCAAAGGTTATTCTATGATTTCATGGAATTGACTTGATATATTTTACTAAATAAATAAATATTTCATATATGTTCTTTCTTGTAGTGGTTACTCTATAGTTTATTCATTCTTTTCACCCAAAAAATGTTGGCATTAAGAAGACCATGATGTTAGCCCCTCATGCAGTCCTAAGGATAAACATAACCAACTTCTCACACTTATACTTTGTAGTTGCAATATTTATACAATACATATTATCAATAAAGATAATGGCAAAATTTCCAAGGGTTCCTTTTTGTAACCACATCATAAGAAGAAGAAATCTAGTAAAACCCTTTCTTTGTAATGGTTGTTTGACTGAGCACCCGAACCATAATTTGTTGTGTTCTAGTACAGCAACTTTGGTATAAAACTATACACAAAGGTGGTAAAAGTTATAAAAATCAATGAACACAAGAACGTTAGTTCTTGTGGTTGTTAGGTTCGTTAATTTTTTTTAAAAATGAATCATCACTTGGACCACTATAAATGTGGTTGCTAACAGATAGAGTGCCAATTTAATAGAGAGAGAGGGATACACAGACGTGTACACTAAATAAAATTATCTCTTGTATTAATGATCTAGAAATCATCACACAGTTAGAGAAGACTAACCACCACGAAGAATGGAGATTCCATCTCTGGAAATACAATTGACAACACGAGTGCCTCTACATTGGCACATGGTAAACCGTCTCTACCCACTAACATCGTGATTTATTTGATATTGGTGATGGGCAGGTTGACCACAGTTAAATAAGTCCATGAGATATTGTTCGCTAATTGCTTGTATATCCTACACATTGTTGAGAAAAGCCTTGTAGTTGGAAGCAACAAAAATGTCTTACAAGTTTTGATGGATGATCTTGTGACTTCTCTTGGTGCTATTATTTTGAAGAAACTCCACAAGAGCTACCGCAGTGTCTGCATTTGACATCAACTAATGTAGATGTGTATGCAGAGAGACGTAGGTTATATAAGATCATTGAAAATATATAATCAGATTTCATCCAGATAAGTTGGAAAATATATTATTTCTTTAATGACATATAAGAAATTGTATTTATTTTAAAAAATATATAAATAATAAAAAAGAAAGTAAAACCTGATACCTATCGTGAATTAAATGAATCAATAGACTATGTGAGAAGTTTAAGATGGCATTGAAATGATGTTTTTGTTGGCCTTTTTTAGTGTTTTGGTGCCGATGATAGTAATTGTGGTTCTGTATATACGTTTCAATCTCAGAAATTATATTTTCTAAACTCTAAAAATAGTATGCACTATTGAGGTTAGCAATAATAGCCCAACGTTACCAGAGGAAAAATAAAACATGTTCAGTAAACATGTTGGAAAGAAAGTTTGAATACATGCTTACAAACTTGTTTATGGTTCGGTTATACGCATAGCTCGGCGTCCTGCTTGCCCCATACCTTGCATGCTTCCTGATACAATGGTTTGTAATTTCCATATTTAATTCTATCTTGCTCTTTCTGTATACTACAAAATACACATTTAAATATGAATTTATTACTTGGTAATAGACATGCTAGTCGGCATACTTCATACGCGTTCAATCAGATGACTTTCATACGTGTTCAATCAGACTTGTTGATGCCTTCTTTACAAAGTGAGTTTATTCTTTATGTTGTGATCCATGCTATTACAGATGTACTTTAATCAGCATACAAGTAGTCTTGCTCAACGTGGTAGCACGCACATTAAATGTAATTGAGAAGTAAATTTGGAAATAAACTATGATCTTTTTTATTTCTCTGACATGTCGCCACAAATAAATGTGCCCCTAAACCTTCGAGTTGTTAGTGTTATCTTGTTTAGATAGTAACGGAAAGTAAATTGGAAAATCAACTACGATCTACTTTTTTATTTCTCTGTATAACTTTAGGATTCCATGTTCGTTACATATCAGTTATAGAAGGAGGACTTATTCTAACGCTGTCACAACTTAACTTATAATAAACTACAGAAGAAATAAATAAATTGAAACTTTGTGATTTTTAAGTCTGACATACCGTGACTCCGAACAGAACATGAAGATCAATATAATAGCAGCAACACGCAGGGAAATGCCTACAGAAAAGACAAGACAAAGAAGATCAGTAAGCTGAGAAAGATGGTACGAAATCAAACCCAAGTATAAGAAACTGGATGTGCGACTGTTCGGCCCTTGTGACTTGGATACTACCATATGCAGATTCAGATGGGACCAAAGGAAAAAAAATTGCATACACGATGAAGATTGAACAATACCTATACGGACGTGTAATCTCCATAATGAACTGCATACTGAGACATCCAAGATGGAACAGTTTATCGAAGTAGAAAAAAAGAATTAAGACAACGTTTTAGAGATTCGTACCATTAGAAGTCCACGGCAATTCTCCACGGATGTTGATGACAACAGCAAGAACTTGAATCTTGATATACGTTGTACAGCTGCAATATTTAAAGTGCAAGAGGCTAATCAGTTTCAGAAGTAAGAATGCAACCGTTCTGAAGGCCATGATTATCGCACCTTAATCCTCTATGTACGTGTTAATGTATCACATTGAGCAGTTGTCATGGACGATATGTGCATGAGGGTTGTTGTTTGGGATATAAGATATTTATTAGTTTGTGGTTATCGGGATAGTAAGAGCAGCGAAGAGAGGTATAATCCTCAACGAACATCGAACTATTATCACGGGTTGTTGGGTAGATGGAAAAGAGTGGGGTGCGTGGTCCGCGGACGGTTATGCGATGTAGCGTACAGTGGAGTTTGAAATTTTGGAATGAGTTGAACGTGAAGCATTCGTTGGCAGCTGGGAAGTAGGAAGAACGTGAGAATGGTTATGCAAAATGCGACGTGCAATTCAATTTTAGGTCTAGACTTGGAAAAAGATAAAAGACAAGAAAAACTTCAAAAAAAGGAGAGAAGGGAGAGGTTTAAGGAGAGACAAGTATTTCAAAACACTGCTTTCTGATTGGTCAGAGAGGCCAAAATGGCATTGCATGTAATTATTCGAAAACAAAAATCGTGGACGGCAGGACTCGAACCTGCGCGGGCAAAGCCCATATGATTTCTAGTCATGCCCGATAACCACTCCGGCACGTCCACATTTTACATTTGGAGGTGTAGTTTTATATATTGGACTTATTTTTTAGAGTGCCCTACACTACTCCCGTTCGTCTCTAGACTTAGTGCACGTGTGTCTTGCGACGGTACGATACCTACATTCTCGATTAACACGATTGCTCCTTGCTATCAACTTCTAAAATTTGGGCGGGGAATTAACACGGACAATTGGTTAGCGCATAAACAACATAACTCGATTTTTTAAGTAGACTAGTTAACACACACGTGCACATGTACGTGTCCCATTGAATGTGTTTATTTTACATTAAATATTTGAAAATAAAATTTGCCAAAAAGATAATGATACTTCTCGTAATTATTTTGTAGAAAATTTGAAAATGTATTGTTTATTGACTCTGAAACGTACGTTTAAAGGAAAAAATGTGACGAAGAGGTCGAGAGGTTTGGGACAACAAATTTTATCATGAAAGAAAAAAAATAGAACAAATATAAAAAAATTGAAAAAATTGTGAGAAGAGAGAGAATCAAAGAGAGCGCAGCATGAACTCGTTCTGTTTATAGTAGTATAGATAAAAATTTGAAATATCGACGTTATTGGAAACAACAATACTTTGAAAAGAGATGGAGAAATAAAGAGGACAATAAAATTTATAATGATTATAATACATCGTCAACAGAAAGAAAGCATATGAATCTATCAAGATCATTTTTAAAATGCGAAGACTTAAAATTTCCTACCACTTGTTATGATTTTTAAGATACAACTTCTATCACAGTGAAATATTTACAAAACCATAAAATTTCTTTTACATTTCTAAGGAGGAACTCCTCCGCCAACTTCTTAAGGTCGACATCCAACCTTTTTTTATTAATTCAAAATAAGTAACTACATATACAATCTTGCAGCAAGATGTCATGTGACCTTTCAGACCATTGCTTTGTCTCCTCTTTGTAGGCTTAAGAGGAGTAACCAAACGCCAAGACTTCACTCTAGAAGCCCTTAGTAGCAAATGCCTGAAGCACACCACCACCATCATCATCATCATCATCTAAGCCTCAATCCCAACTATGTTGGGTTCGGCTACATAGATCATTCGCTTTCATCCAACTCTATTATGGGCCATATTTCAGATTGAGATGTAGAGATTCAAAATCTCTCTTTACAAGCTCATCCCATGTTAATGTAGGCATTCCTCTTCTTCTATTTATAGTGTTTGGCTCAATAACATTGTTTCGTATAGGCACACTAGTAGGTCTACGTTGCACATATATGTACCATCTGAGTCGGCCCTCGTACAACGTGTCCTCAATGCTCGCCACCCCCACTTTATTCGTGATGTAGTCATTTCTCAAGCGATCTTTTCTTGTCTTCCCACACATCCATCTCAGCATACGCATTTCAGCCACGTTCATCTTGTTGAGACATTATTTCTTTACCGCCCAACATTTACTCCCATAGAACATGGTTGGTCGTATAGTTGTTCTATAAAACTTACTTTTTAACCTGAGAGGGATCTTCTGATCGCATAATATTCTAGTTGCACTCCTTCATTTCAACCATCCTGCAGTGAAACATCATTTTGAACATCCCTGTCTATTTGAATAATAGAATCCAAGTAATGGAATTTATCATATTTTGGTATATCTACTCCGTCCAACTTGGCTCCATCATTCACGCTGTGAGATTGGCTGAAATTGCAATGCATATACTCAGTTTTGCTCCTGCTAATCATCAATCCATTTGATTCCAATGCATTTCTTCAACGTTCAACTTTATCATTCAATTCATCTTTAGTTTCATCAATCAAAACAATATCATCATCAAATAACATACACCAAGGAATATCATCCTAAACTTTCTTTGTCAAATCATTCATAACAAGAACGAGTAGATATGGGTTGAGTGTGGATCCTTGGTGTACCCCAACTGTGATAGGAAAGTTGGTGTCTCTCCTCCAAGAGTCATGACACTTGCAGTAGAGCTATCATACATGTCTTTGATCAAGTCAATGTATTGGACAGGCACACCCTTTTCTTCAAAACCATCCATAGTACTTCTCTGGGTACTCGATCATAAGCCTTCTCTAGATAGATAAATATTATATGAAGATCTCTTTTGCTTTGTCTATACTTCTCCATAAACCTCTTTATCAGAAAAATAGCATTTGGTGTTGATCTTCCAGGCATGAAACCAAATTGGTTGTTTGATACATGTGTTATAGATCTTAACCTCTGCTCAATAATCCTCTCCCAAAGCTTCATCGTGTTCCAGAAGCACACCACCAAAGAAATAAAACAATGAGGAATAAGAAGAAAGTGATTAAGAGCTTAATGTCTGTGTATGAAGCTTCATTCTTAGTGTTAGGTGAAGATGATTGTACTGAAGATTTAGCACAAGCTTATAGAAGATGAACTCATTGAAGATTTTTTTCTAAGCTTATTAAATAAACAAAGTATTGTAGGAGTCAGCTAAGAAATGACGAATTATAACACTTACTTTAACTTCCCCTTTGTATGCTCGAGGAGGCTTGAACACCAATTAGCTTTAATATAAAAGGTGAGTGAAATCCCAAGATGAATTCTCAACATTAATCTACACCAAAGAGGTGTATACTTAAGAGAGTTATACATGTTTCTCTTTTCGAGTTTGGAATTGGTATTTTTGCTAAGTAATAGGTTGCACAAGGAAAATGTTAAATTAAGAGACTCATCTGGCTATGTTGTTTATAGGAATAGTTCTAGTTAGGTGTTGGACACTTATTTCTATTAATGTTATAGAGTCCAACAAATAGATTTCTCATAGTGAAATTAAATGAGGTCTCAATCAAAGTACACTTCAATCAAGTATAATATCACTAAATAATATTACATTCAAATACTAGGTGGTTTGGTCTTCTTATGTCTGAAAAATAGATTAATAATATTTTTTGTTTAAATTCTAGTTTTGAAACTTTATGTTTTATTTGGTTATAGATAATTCAATTTAGACATTAGTCGTCAATGTTTAGGTTAACATGGATTTTACTTGTTGACTTGAGAGTTATACATTGCCCATATTTTGATAATGACTTAACCATTCCGTTTGTATGTATCTAATATGTATGTTCAAGATTAATTTCAGGCGTTAGGTACATGAAAATGATCAAATTACACAAGTCCTAGCTGGTTCAAGTTCAAGTCAAAAGCAATGCAAGTGAAATTTTGGGAAATCACTCCAAATGACCTTAGATTATTTTTATAATCACTTATATTGATGATATGACTTGTAACTAAGATGAGAAAAAAATCAGGGACACTTAATTCTAACGTTTGGTCACTCAAAAGTCATATTAGAAAATTTGTCACATGCTATTTATTAGTCGAGTTGGAAACTCGACCGATCCAGTGATGGATTTTTTGAAGATGACCAATCGGTCGAGTTGCACACTAATATAACTCGACTGATTGATCAACTAAGAAAAACTTATTTTGACTCATCGGTCGAGTTCCCGGGACAAACTCGATCGATAGTTTGAAAATTGGCTTTGTCACTTAGTGGATTGGTCGAGTTACCTTTATTGAAACTCGATCAAATGTACTGTACAAAAAATGTAAAAAAAGTGATGATAACCATTAGAGAGTTGTTTTGAGGAAGAATAGATCTTTTGTAACTTGGAAAATGGCTATATTTCACCCTTAAGTGATCCCACACTCAAGGGAACACCCCCAGCTATAAATAAGACCCCTTGGAGTTCATTCCAAGTTTTCTCATTCATGCTATTCTAAGTCCTTATTATAGGTGAGTGTGTTGCAACTCCTTGAGCTCCTTTATCTCTCTCATTTACAAAGCCTTTTGTGATTATGAGTGACTTAGGCCAGTTGTAAGAGATCTACCTCCATGTGCTTGTAAAACTCTCATTCCATTCCATCTTCCCTACCCCATTTCTCAAAGAAGAAAATGTTGAAGCAAGCTACTCTGAGTGAAGGTGAAGTTGTTGTTCTTCTTCTTCAAGGTTGAAGAAGGGTGTATATCTTCTCCAGGTGAAGGAGAAGGGTAAGGCCAAGATTCAAGAAGAGTGAAAAAATTCCTTCAAGGCCAAATACTTGATGTAAATGTGGATAGGTCCTTGTTGAAGGCTGAAGACGTCTTGATCAAGTGGGTAAATCCTTGTGTAGGTGGAAGACTCTTGTCTTGAATAGGTAAGTCCTTAGATGTATGGTGGTCTCCTTGTATCTCTTATGAATGAAAATAAGTATACACGTATTGTAAAGTCCTAGAGATTGACCTCTCTAGGTAGTGGATTGACTCTCTCCTAGTTTGGAGAGTGGAACCATTCTAAACTACCTTGTCCAAGTGCATGTTTCATCTTCTCTCATCCTTTCTATGTTTGCTTAGTTAGGACTTTAAATTGCTCTTAATCTATCGGTTTTGATTGATATAATTTAAAGCTCTATTCACCCCCCCCTTAGAGACCTAGATCCAACAAGTGGTATCAGAGCCAAGGATCTTCTCCAACAATCTCCTACGAGATGAGAAGATGGGCGACGACCTACTTGCTTCACTCAACCTAGCAGGAGGCTTCTCCATGCGTCCTCCGGTCTTCAATGACACCAACTTCCTTTATTGGAAGAGGCATTTGTAGTTCTACATTCACGGGATGAACTTTGATATATGGAAGGTGATGGTCACACCATACAAGGATCCAACTGGAGCTGTTTCAACATGGAATGAAGTTGCACTAAAAGAATCCCATCTCAATGACAAAGCCATAAGCATCCTCCATGCAGCCCTTACCTCAATAGAGTTCAACCACATCTCATCATGGGATACTGCCTATGAGATTTGGGATAATTTGTGAATTACCTATGAGGGCACAAAGAAAGTCAAGGAGGCTAAGATATTCATGTTGAATAGCCTTCTAGAGAACTTCAAGATGGGCAAGAAAGAAGAGATTGAGGAGATGTACTCTAGGCTCAATGTAATCATCAATGGCCTAGATGCTTTGGGCAACACTTTGGATAGAGATGTAATCAACTCCAAGATCTTGAGGACTCTACCAAAGAGATGGGAGTCAAAAGTGACCTCCATTGAAGAAGTGAGAAGCCTCGGTGACATCCCAACTGAAGAGCTCATTGGAAACCTCTAAGATCATGAGCCAAGACTTGACAAGAAAGAATAAGAAGCCAAGCAAGAAGAGAAGGAAGGCAAGAAGATCAAAGATAGTGCCTTCAAAGCACAAGTGGAGGTTGTCATCCTTCAACAACAACTTGCTTGCTGGACATCTCCCTCCTCCTCTAGTGACGATGATGGCCCTAGTGAGCATGAATCCAACTACGCCAAGGGCAAGCACTTCAAGGGAAAGCAATCCTCCTCCTCTACTCCTAGATGCTACAAGTGTGGACAAAAAGGACACTGTAAGAGTGAATGTCCTAAATCAAGAAAGGCACACACAAGGGAAGCTCCAAGAAGGAGGAAGAGTACAAGAAGGAGAGCAAGTACAAGATGAAGGAAAATAAGGAGAAAATACACAAGACTACAACGCATGCAGCTTGGGAGGAATCATCCTCAAGTGGCTTTAGCTCCGAAGAAGAAGGAGAGTGCCACCTTGCACTCATGGCCTCCACTAGTGAAGAAATTGGTGAGGTAAGTGAGGTAAGTCTGCATGAGTTATCTAAGGAAACTCTTATTGATATGCTTGTTTCTACTCGTTCTTCTTTTGCTAAATTTAAATGTAAATCTAAAAGAAAAAGGTTAGGAAAAATTATTGATGATTCGTATGCTAAACTTGAAATTCTTGAGCTAAATGGGAAAACTCATCTTGAGAGCATTGATAACTTACAAGGCCAATATCTTGATCTTGAGCTCCAATACAATGGAGTTGAAGTGGAGAATGGTGTTTACCTGAGAACATTGAAACTCTTAAGGAAGATAACTAAAAGTGCCTAAATGAGCTTGAAACTCTCAAAACTAAAAATGTTGAATTTAAGCTCATTTTTTATGCTCATAGGAATGAGAGGGATGTTTATCTTAAGGAAATTCAAATTCTTAAATCTAAAAATTCTACGTTGTTTAGTCAAGTTAATGATTTATCTTCTAGACCCATCTTGCCTAGTAAAGATGTTGCTTCTATTTCTCTTGAGAAAGATTCTTATTTGACTAAAGCCCTCTATTTAGAGGCTGACCTTATTCATGTTAGAGATGATCTTTCTAATTTGTCATATACTATCATATCTCTTAATGATGACAATCATAGACTTAGATCCTCTCTACATAAATTCCTCAAAGGGAATAATTCCCTAAATGAAATCCTTGACCATTCTACCAAATAAAGTGGTACTGGTGGTTTGGGATTTGTAGGGGGTGCACCTAAGGGCAAGAACAAAGCCAAAGGTAAGAAAAAGAGTAGGTAAACCTCATTTTTCATTGGAGAGTCTTCTGGCACTAAGAACTCTATGATTTGTTCTCATTGTATGTGTGATGATCATTACTCTACTTATTGTCCTTACAAGCCTAAGGGGACCAACCCAAAGATGAAATGGGTCCCCAAGCTAACTCTGGATCCCAAAGTTTGAGTTGAGAATTGACACTCTCCTTTCTTGTAGGAAAAAGGTAGATGGATTGTTGATAGTGCCTGCACTAAGCACATGACAGGTGATATAATCCATTTCAACAACTTCACTACGAAGAAAGGAGGCTCGGTTACCTTCAGGGACAACAAGAAAGGTAAGGTTAAAAGTGATGGTGATTTAGGTGAATCCTTGTGTATCAAGAATGTTCTTTTTTTGGATGGCATACATCATAATTTAATAAGTGTAAGTCAATTATGTGATAATGGTTACCTTGTGCTATTTACTTCTTTTGAATGCTTGATTCTAGATTCCCTCACCTGTCAAGTCATATATAAGGGAACTAGAAGTGGTAATCTTTATGTAATTGTTTGTGACTCTATTAAGTCTATTGTTGGTAGATGCCTAGTTGTCAATTCAAATTATATTTCTCTTTGGCATCGTCGACCTGGTCATGTAAATATGCATGAGTTGAAGAAGTTGAGAAAAAAGGACTTGGTCAAGGGACTTTCCAAATTGGATTTTGAGAAGGATGAGGAATGCCAACCTTGTACCCAAGGAAAGAAAACCAAGTCCTCCTTCAAATCAAATGGAGTCCTTAATACCAAGAGAGATCTTGAACTTCTTCAGATTGATCTATTTGGACCAGTGAGAACTCACTCACTTTGTGGTTCCAAGTATTACCTTGTTGTTGTTAATGATTTCTCTAGATATACTTGGACCTTCTTTCTCATTTACAAGAGTGGTATGTTTGATGTTTCCTCTAGTTTTTGCAAATGAGTTGAGAATGAATCTTCTTGTCGGATCATTTCTATCTGTAGTGATCATTGGGGAGAATTTGAAAATGATCTTCTTGAACGCTTTTGTGAAGAATCTGGGTATGCACATAACTTCTCTTCACCTCGAACACCTCAAAAAAATGGGGTTGTAGAGAGGAAGAATAGGTCACTACAGGAGATGGACCATGCTTTTAGAGTATGACACTAAAGAAGTTTTGGGCTGAAGCCGTCAGTACCACTTGTTTTGTGTAAAAATTGGGTTTTTACACATCCTTCTTCAAAGAAAATCCTCTATGAGATATGGTGTGGTAGAAAGTCTTCTATCAAGTATTTCCATGTTTTTTGGATGTCCTTGTTTTGTTTTGAATATGAAAAATTCTCTCAACAAGTTTGATCTGAAATTTTACAAGGCTTTCTTTCTTGGCTATAGCACTACTAGCAAGGCCTATAGAGTATTTAATGTTGATCTTGCTAAAGTAGAAGAATCTATAAATGTTAATTTTATTGAGACTATTCCCAAAGATATTGTTCCAAATGATGTTGCAAGTGAGGTAATCCATATTCTAAAAGAACTCAACATCACCCAAAAGGGAAAAGAGGTGGTCATTCAAGAAGAAGAGAAAGACGAAGAGAAGAAGGATTCAACTCCCCGATTTGTAAAGAATCATCCAAAAGAGATGATTTTATGTGATCCATTTGAAAGACTGAAGACGCAGGCTGTGTTTAGCAAAGAACAAGCCAACAACACCTTCATCTTACAACTCAGGCCAAAGAACATCAAAGAAGCTCTTGGGGATGATGAATGGATCCCAGCCATGCAAGAAGAGTTGGAACAATTTGAAAAGAACAAAGTATGGACCCTAGTGCCAAGACCAAGTGATAGAAAGATCATTGGCACCCATTTGGTCTACCGCAACAAGCTAGATGAAAGCGGAAAAGTGGTAAGAAACATAGCAAGGTTAGTTGCTCAAGGCTACAATCGATAGGAAGGTATAGAATTTGATGAAACATATGCACATGTAGCTAGACTTGAGTCCATTCGTATGTTAATTGCTTTTTCTAGTTATAAAAACTTTCTTCTTTATCAAATGGATGTTAAAAGTGCATTTTTGAATGGTACAATTGAGTAGGAAGTGTATGTTGCACAACCCCCAGGCTTTAAACATGATAGTTTACCTAACCATGTTTATTTGTTGCAAAAAGCTCTCTATGGACTCAAACAAGCACCTCGAGCTTGGTATGAGAAATGAAAGAATTTTTTGCTAGATCATGGGTATATCATGGGCAAAGTAGATTCTACCTTGTTTCTAAAGCACACTTCTAACAATTTTCTTATTATTCAAATATGATATCATTTTTTGCAGAACTAACCTTGATCTTTGTAAAGAATTTAGTGATCATATACAGAGTGAATTTGAGATGAGTATGATGGGTGAGCTCACATTCTTCCTCGGCTTTCAAATCAAGCAAACTAAAGATGGGAACTTCATCAACCAAGGCAAGTACAAAAGTGAGCTACTTAAGCGCTTTAGGATGGAGAACACCAAGCCTATGGACACACCCATGTCAAACACCGTCAAACTTGATAAATATGAAGAAGGCAAGAAGGTAGATGAGAAGCTTTAGGTATGATTGGAAGTTTACTTTACTTAACTTCCTCTAGACCTGATATAATATTTAGTGTTGGCTTGTGTGTTCACTTTCAACCAAATCCCAAGAAATCCCATCTTGCAGTTGTTAAGAGGATTTTAAGGTACCTAGACAAAACCCCAAATTTTGGACTATGGTATCCCAAGTCCAGGGACTTTACTCTTACGGCTTATAGTGATGTGGATTACGCAGGATGCATGATTGATAGAATGTGCACAAGTGTCACTTGCTTTCTCCTAGGACCATGCTTGGTGTCTTGGTTTTCTAAGAAATAGAGTATAGTGGCATTATCAACCACTGAGGCCGAATACATTGTAGATGGGAGTTGTTGTACCCAGGTCCTATGGATGAAGCAAATGCTCCAAGACTTTAACATTCATTTGGATGATTCTCCTATCTATTGTGATAATACCAATGCAATTAACTTGTCACATAATCCTATCTTGCATAGTAGACCTAAGCATATAGAGGTTCGCCATCATTTTCTTCGAGATCACATTGCCAAAAAAGATATCTATATCACGCATGTGGACATGGAAAATCAATTGGCGAACATTTTCATAAAACTTCTAGCTAGAGAGCAATTTAACTTTATTAGATCTAAATTTCTCATAACTGATTCGAATGAATCTGATATGCCTTCTAGCTAGTTGTCATAATCCTATATGCTTTGCCTATGTTTTGATTATGATTGCTTGCTAATATGCTAAAAATCAATTTTCATGTTCTTTTTTCCTTTCTTTTCTCTTTTTTTGGGTATTTGTTTTGCAAACGCTTGTTTTATCACAAAATAGTACCTAATGATGAGTGATATGTGCCTAAGTATGTTTAAAATGCAAAATAGACTTGAAAAATAAATTTAATTAGAACCCTAATGGCTAGAAATTAAGATTTTTAATGTTGGTTCAGGTGGACCATCGGTCAAGTTGCCAACTCGACCGATCAGTGGTTGAGAGCTTTTTTAAAGAGTCGATCGGTCAAGTTTCGGAGTCACAAAACCCGACTGATGGTCGGGCTAGAGCAAACATAAGTTAGGGTTGGTTGACTTTTCTCCCTCTCAACTAGAGAAAAATCGATCGATCCAACCTCTAGCTCCCTCAAACTCTCAACCCTAGCCCTGACCTTCCTCTCCCTAGCCCTAGTTCAACCTAGATCGACCTTCCTTGACCTCTTTCCCATCAACCCTAAGTGTGTGGATGGTTTGTGGTGGTGTTTCAATCATTTTTGCTCTCTCAATCCTTCTCATTTCATCTCCATCGCATCCAATAAGAAAGAGAGTGGCCCCATCTGGCGCACCATTCTCTTCTTCCAACTCGTGTCTCATACCCTTCACGATACCTTCTTTGTCTCCAATGAGGCTCTCAATAGGTACAAGGAGCTCCTTCCTAGGAATACTTTTCCTTTTTGTGCCCTTTTTTAGCCAACCCTACATAGACAAAGGTCTATTAATCAAGTAGACGATTTCTATACAATCACCACCTCTCTGCCTTATGTGTCAAACGTGCTTGCTAGAACAATTCCATCACAAGCATGGAAGCCATTCATGAATTCTATACTAACTTGCCATGGAATTATGACACACTTGTACCCCTGCCTAATGCTCAAGTAGTCCTCACTTCCATGATTTCTGAGAAGAAATTCCAAATATCTGAGGATACCCTAAACATCTTCTTCTCGAGTACTGAGGTGACTAATACTTGGAGGAAGGACTACTGTGAGTATTTTAACCTAGTTGACCATGAGGCCTTCTACAAGTAGCATGATCTCACTCTTCCTGATATTCATAAATACTTGAAGAAGCCTCAGTTTCCCTATAGGAAGAAATGTACCCTTCCCTCCTCTGCCTTAGACCTCAAGAACCGCATACTCGCCCTAGTTGTTAACTAAAATTTTCATCCTAAGAAAAACCAGACTAAAATTGCAGAAAACATTGTGTTGATTATTTTCCGTCTCTTAAAGAACATCAGAGTCAAATGGTCTCATTATGTCCTGCACCACATGACCTATTTTGAATCTGGAAATAACACTTGTGGCACCCATGCACCATACCCAGCCCTGATATGTGGTCTTTTTCAAGTTGTCACTGGCAAATCTCTTTTCCATGACCTTTATTACAAACCAGTCCGGAAAGGAGTTTGCATCAGTGAGACCACACTTCAGAAGTTTATGTCTATCCCTGCCTCTACCACACCCGGAGCCTCTACCTCCACCTCCACCCGTGCATCTTTACCATCTCAGCCTTCCCGACCTTCCCACACCCCATTCCATGTATCAAATGAAACCCTCATGGGCTGCATGATGCATCAACAGGCATATAACCTTCAGGTTCAGGAGCACATGCATCAGGATCTTTGTTCCATCATGTCCAACATGAACCTATCATGTACACACCCTTATACTACCTACCAGCCCAACCCAGGAGGTGATTATGCATCCTATGCATATGATCACTTTTACCCAACCCCTCCACCTACTACTTTCATTGCTACACCCTCTGTTGTTGGTGGATCTACCCCTAGAGTGTTGCCTCTTCCTACTGGCCCTTTAGCCACCCTACTTGGTGGCCTTGGTACTTCTACTCCCTCCTTCCCTTAGGCCAATGAGCTCCATGCTCTTGGCATGTCTTGGGCTGAGAAGAATGCCTACTGACCTGGTCGTGGTTTCGATTCCTCTGCCAATGAGGAGATTCTAGATCAAGTTGATGAGGAAGTTGTTGATGTTGATGAGGAGGCTTCTGAGGATGATGGCAGTGATGATTGTTATGACCCACACTGTGATTAATGAGTGAGTATCTTGATTAGTGCTAAGCACTCTGTTAAACATCATGGATAATCATGATAATCTAAGATAATAGTTGAGATTGAATCACCTGAGGTAATTAATGTTAATGACAATGATGATCGTTAGGTTAATTAAGTTGAGTTGAGTACTCACTGTTGCAATTAGTGATTTGACTATTTGTGACATGTTAATTTGCATATTTTCTTGCCCTAAGGTTGTAGAGAATCTCGCGCTTGAAACATTGCAAGAAGAATCACTTCAAACGAATCTCCGAGTCAATAGTTATAGCATTTCCAATTTCTAGGGTCAAAGATGCAATTTTCCAAGTTTTCCTTTATAATCATTTTATTTCTCCTTTTCTGTTTTATCGCTTATCCGTTTCTTCTCCTTCACCCGACAAAGCGAGAAATAGCCGCAGAGGCGGCGCTCTGCTAGCCGGCCGATCCAGCCGCGATTTGGGCGCGATTGCTGGAGCTCCAAGCTCCGATCCAGGCGCCCTTCTTCCACCCTTCTTCTTCCTCCTCTCCTTCCCCATTCCGCCCTAGCTCTATGCAGTACCTCGACCTGCTTGAGCGGCCGGCCAAGCAGCAGCCGCTGCTGCGCGGGATGCCGACCAGAGGCCCTCCTGGGCGCAGCTAGTAGCTCAAATCAATGCCCTTGAGTTCGTCCTAAGGGTTGAAGCTCAGATCCGCAGCCAATAGTTGCGTTTAGGCACCAGCCGAGGGCTCTCTTCTAACCTGAACTTTAGTGTGTTATTGCCTGCGTGAAGCAGGTTTGGCCAGGGCAGCTTGGGCGCGAGCTAGCATTTGGAACCGGCACCATCGACTTCGGCCGAGAGCCAAAGGCAAGGATCCGCAGCCAATAGCTGCGATTAAGCCCAGCTTGGAGCTCCCTTCCAATCTGAACGTGAGGTAGCTGCTTGCAGCAGTGATCCAAACCAGAGCTGCCTTGGGCGCAAGGCAGCACCAAGGAACAACACTTTGGGTCTGCCCATGAGGTCTATGCTTAAATTTGAAGCCCTACTTTAGATTCAGTTTTCAACTAGGTTCAATTTTGATCTGTACATGTGTATGGTACAGTTGGATTGTTGCAGGTTCAATTTGTGACTATACCAAGGTTGAAGACGATCCGAAATCACCCTGAATTAGACCCTGAACGCATCCCCGGACGAATCCGGATAGGCCAAATCGCTGTGAGTAGGATTTCATTTATTTATCATTAATAAACTCAGGCGTCTGAATATTTTCTGTTTTGTGCGCGAATTACGCTGATAACATGCGTTATCAGGCGGTGGGCAGCGTTTGGCGTCGCCCAACTTTTTATTTCATAAACTGCTTCTAGACGCTGTTATATGATTAAATTTAACATTTGATTAGTGTGGATTGAATCGGTTGATTTATATGGTTCATTGGAACCTAAATTGCTTATTTGAATGTTGAAATTAGAAATTCATATCTGAAAATGGTATGGTTTGGGTATGAACCCAGACAATAGGGATTTCTGATAAATTATCAGATGTACGATTTCAAAGTTGATATGAATAAATAAAAATATGCAATAAAACCCTAATTGCATATATCTTTTGACGTTAATATGTGTAAATTGATATTTACATGAATTGGCACATTTCTCTGAATTATTACCAGAAATTCTCAAGTATTGTTATTAAATTGTGTTGTGATAGGTAATTAACTTTTAATTGAGTTAAGTGATGCACAAACCAAGATTAGGGTTAATGTGCACGTTTTTCGAGAATTTTAGAGAATTGACAAATGTTGAGTATGATTCTTGTATGTGAAGTAAATTTATTTAATTTGTGCAATAAGATGTTCAATTGCTTAAATTCGCTATGTATGTGCCAGATTGAAATAAGATGGGTTATTTATGCATTTCTAATTTGTCTGAATGCATGGTATGAGAATTTCTCAGAAATTACAATGATTTGAAATATATTGCTCTGTCAGCTTAGAATGATAGTGTATTGTGATCTGATATGAAATCAGTAAATGTGATATTCCTGTTTAAATGTTTATATGTTAATCAGTTAATAGACTTAGGTGCCCTAACACCGTAGAACCCCTTTGACAGATCTGCTTCTTAGGGGTGAAACTCGTGTTGCAACATCATCCGTGCTTGTGTCATGGACACACGAGGAAAGAGAGGCAGTGTCCAACAACAATCGTGCTTGTGTCACGATGGCACTGGAGGAAAAATGGGGGTTATCCAACATCATCCGTGCTTGTGTCACGGAGGTAACCCGGTGAGACTCTCCGCCTGTGTACTCAGGTTAGAGGAGGAGTCTAGAGCACTCAGAGTAGTGCCTTGAGGCCGTAGAGCCTATGAGTCAGGCCGGAGAGCCTGGGGTCCTGTGGCAGAGCAGGGCTGGCGTCAGACTTAGCATTTCCCGGGTGTGTCGCTAAGTCTTGTACGGTAGGATCGTAGTTCTCTACGGATCTTCATATGCAGAGTACACTGCATATGATTAGGGCATAATAATATAAATATGTAATCATATAGGATCACAGTAAATTAATGTGTTAGAGTGATCCGAACTTTTGTGCCAATTCTTTATATATGTTATTTGTTTAAATTATCTGTTGTTGCATAGAATTGTGATTATATTCTGCAAATCTGTTATGTCATTAGATCTGCCCTGCTTGTACTGCACTTATGTTTATTTCAATTTCATAAACCTGATGAGTTGTTTAGTGATAGCTAAATGAAATGCTATTCACTGAGCGAGTAGGCTCATACCTCTACTCAAAACATTTTCAGGTCATCATCAGCAGCAGGAAAACTGAAGGATCCTTTCATCCTAACGCTTAGACTGTAGAAGGTATACATAGTTAGAATTTAGAGGTCTCTTAGTCCTTTCCCCTCGATCCTTGGGACATGGTGTGGGTGAGAGAGAGAATGTATGGCGAATGTGTAAAAGGTGTAAATTAACTGTTATGTTTTACTTTCTGTTAAACAATGTTACATGTTGTAAACTCTGTTTATGTTCTCTAGCCAGTTTAATTGAAATGCTTCCGCAATAGTTTATTATGTTTAGTTTACAGCTATAATCCGGATATCATTACGAGGTTTTAAAAAGAAAAAAGTTCTCAGTGATTTATTTATGTAATAATCCCTCCGTCGCGCCCTAATCTCGGGATTAGTGGTCAGTGTGAGATCGGGGTGTGACATCTTGGTATCAGAGCATAGGTTGAGTATATGAATACTCTAAGTCAATGTCAGGGGACGATAAGAGACCAATAGGATTAGGACTTAGGTGTCTTCCTTCTAACTGCACTTTTATAACAGGAAGTGTTCTGTTATATTATTGCAGATGGTAGGAAGATGATGTGGTCACGAGAATCAAGTTGAGAGTTAAGTCGAGTCATCAGAGATCATTAGGATCAAAAGATAAAAGTTATAAGTGAGGTACATAAAAAGTGACGTGTCTTTAGCTCTGGAAGGTCTGAGTGTTTAGATACCCTGGCCAGGTGTCTGAATACTTAGATTGACCAGTATCAAGCTACTCTGTCTATTCTTCTTTGAATACCCTGGCCAGGTATGCAGAGGAAGGATAGGCCAGAGAAAAACCCTAGAAATCTTAGGGTTATGAGATAAGAAATTAATATAGGAATAAGAGGTTTAACATAGGATGTGATACAATTTTTTCTTTATATTGCTTATTTGATTGAAAATCACTAGAAATGCACTTATATGCATGAAATTAGATTTTCAGTTTGTAAAGTAAACATGATTCTTTTATGTTGTTGTATGTCATGAAATGATTTAATTATTGTTTAAATTCTTTGTATCAAGTAGACCAAAAGTTATGTTTAAATGAGTTTGCCTTAAGTGGATATTCATTCCACATGTTTGAAATCAATAGGGGTTGGTTAATCCTGAGTAGCTCTTGGCTTCAGGACTACAGGTTCGGCCTGGTCCGGCTGGCAGAATGCGTTACTGGGATCTAATGACTCCTATTAACAGAATAATTAGAGTAGACTCTGGATGATTTAGACCTGAATCATAGTAAGAATGTACATACGATAAGACGTTGAGATATAAGGGAAAGATTAGAACAGCTAAGAAGTAGCTGGAAATGATATCTGAGGCCCAATGTTGGAGTCTCATATGAGCAATCCTTAATTGGAAATAAAGGAACATGATACAAGGTTCAGATTCAATTTAATGATTTGTATTATACGAACTCTAAATATAAGAGTATGGAAAGGATATGAGAAAAATATGTAATGGCTAAGATAGTAAGAATCAACTTTGGGTTGGATCATGGAATGGAGTAAAATACTTTTATGTACTCCAAAGCAAAGAGAAAATAAAAGAAAAGAGTTGAGTATATGATAAGTACATAGAAATAAAGAGTCTTATGAAAATTATAAGACCAAGACAAGAAACTTAGTTGGATTAAAGGAAATGTTAGAAATGATGACTTTGATTAAGGAACGAGAATTACAAGACATAATTGAGAGTATGGAATGCATATCTTTATTATAAAGTTAAATACATTCATACATACTACCTTTGGATTCTAAGTCTCTATAGACTAACAAATTAGTTTTTAAAATAAAGAACAAACACATAACTTAGAAAATGAATGCATGATATAAGAATTTCTCAGTATTTACAATTATTTTAAGTACATTGTTCTGACAGTTCTAGAATGATATCATATTGTGATTTGAACTGTAATCAAATGAATGAGGTAACTGAAACCCTAAGGATAGGGTGTTGCCATGTAATAAGTGAATGAGGTAATTGAAACCCTAAGGATAGGGTGTTCAATGAATCAAGTATTTTGATATCAAAATTCTCAGTATAAGATGTGTGATGCTTAACAGTTCAATTGCACAATTTTAGTGTATAAAGTGCCAAATTGACATGCATTCTGTTTATTTGAGAATTCCAGTCTGCCTGCATGCATATTGATATTGATTTCTCAGTAAATTACAAGTGGACATGTAATTAGATTATTTAAGAATTTGAAATCTGCATGCATGCTTATTATGTTGAATCTCTTGATATTTGCAATACCTGAATATATGGCTTGTCCAGTTTGAAATGATACTCATGTTACGTTATAAGTTTCCATTAAATTGAAGAGATATCATGGAAATACCAAAGTCCAGAACAAATGAGAGAAAGGAAATTCCAGTGATAAGATAAGGAAGAATTTAGTAAAACTTATGAGATCTAAAGTTTGAATTTCAAACTAAGGGAACATAGTCACATCACAATAACGCTATGTTATTGATAAAGAAGAAACTCTAGAATGTTTAGAGTGTAGTAGTTCAAGGGATATCAATAGTGATTTGACCTTAAGTACTAGCATCCCTATAAAATAAGATCATGAGATTTGTTCTATGAAAGGTAAGCTAGAATTAATAAAATCTAGGGTTTAAAGGTAGATAAACAATGTGAAAATGGCTCGGAAAGAGTGAAATATAAATTTGAAATGTAACAATAAGTAAGTAGCATAGAATGAGGAGTATTACCTGATACATGATCTGAAGTTAGCTGTTGTAGTTCATGCTCTTAAGACATGGCGTCACTATCTTTATGGTGAGACATGTCCGGTGTTTACAGATCATAAGAGCTTAAAATATATCTTCACTCAGAAGGATCTGAATCTTAGACAACGCAGATGATTAGAATTGATCAAAGATTATGATGTGACCATAGATTATCATCCTGGTAAGATAAATGTGGTAGTTAATGCCCTAAGTAGGAAGTCTAGTTCAATAGTGGATGTATTTTCCATGGCATATTTCAAAAGAGACATGCTAGTGGAAATGCAGAAGCTGAACTTAGACTTAGGGGTGACAACACATAGTGGTTTGATTGGACAGATACAAGTCAAGCCTACTACTTAAGATCAAATCAAGAAACTACAATAGGGTGATAGTGAGTTAAACCAGATCATGCATGACATGGCAGGGGGAAGAGACCAGAGTTCAAGTTTTCAGATGATGTTGTGTTGTATTAGCATGACAGGTTGCATGTACCTCGAGATAATGATTTGAAAGAATAGATTCTTGAGGAAGCACATGCATCAATGTATGTTATACATCCAGGTGATACTAAGATGTACATGAATCTCAAGAGTTTGTTTTGGAGGCCTGGCGTGGAAAGAATGTAGCTGAGTATGTGGTTAGGTGCAATGTGTGTCAGCAGGTTAAGGCTGAGCACTAGAAACCTACAGGTACTTTGCAATCTTTTCCTATACCAGAATAGAATGGGAACATATCACAATGGATTTTGTGATAGGGTTGCCCAGGACACCTAGAGGTTGTGACTCGATATGAGTGATTGTGGATAGACTAATTAAGTCTGCACACTATCTTCATATTAAGCCAACCTTTGATGTCTCGAAATTTGGCTAAGATATATGTGGATGAGATAGTCAGGTTGCTTGGTATCTCAGTTTAAATTATATCAGATAGGGATCTTAAGTTCATATCTAGGTTTTAGAATTAGTTGTATCATGCTTCGGGCACAAAGATGAGGTTCAGTACAACTTTTCACCCACAGACGTATGGTCAGTTAGAAAGGGCTATTCAGATTCTTGAGGACATGTTGAGAGCAGTTGATAGTTGTACAGGATAGGCAAGAGCTATGTTGAGAAGAGGCGTTGACCTCTTGAGTTAGAGGTTGGTGATGAAGTGTACCTAAAAGTTTCACCATGGAAAGGAGTATTGAGGTTTGGTAAGAGAGGCAAAATGACTCCTAGGTTCATGGGCCCATATCCTATCATTGAGAAGATCGGACATGTAGCCTATAAGTTGGATTTGCCATCTAAGTTGTTTAATTTACATGACGTATTTCATGTATCTATGTTAAAGAAATGTTACCCTGGTACAGAGGAGATAGTGAACCCAGAACCTGTCCAGCTCAGACTTGATGTGTCCTATGTTGAAGGATCAGAACGGATAATTGATCAAAGGATCAAAAAGTTTAAGAATCACGAGATATCGTTAGTGAAAGTTATATAGAGAAACCATAACCTAGAGGAAGCCACGTGGGATCTTGAGTCTGAGATGCGTAACAAATTTCCTTTTCTCTTTAAGGAATTTCGGGACGAAATTCTTATAAGGGAGGGAGATTGTTATGACCCACACTGTGATTAATGAGTGAGTATCTTGATTAGTGCTAAGCACTCTGTTAAACATCATGGATAATCATGATAAGCTAAGATGTGATTCAATAGTTGAGATTGAATCACCTAAGGTAATTAATGTGAATGACAATGATGATCGTTAGGTTAATTAAGTTGAGTTGAGTACTCACTGTTGCAATTAGTGATTTGACTAGTTGTGACATGTTAATTTGCATATTTTCTTGCCCTAAGGTTGTAGAGAATCTCGCGCTTGAAACATTGCAAGAAGAATCACTTCAAACGAATCTCCGAGTCAATAGTTATAGCATTTCCAATTTCTAGGGTCAAAGATGCAATTTTCCAAGTTTTCCTTTATAATCATTTTATTTCTCCTTTTCTGTTTTATCACTTATCCGTTTCTTCTCCTTCACCCGACAGAGCGAGAAATAGCCGCAGAGGCGGCGCTCTGCTAGCAGGCCGATCCAGCCGCGATTTGGGCGCGATTGCTGGAGCTCCAAGCTCTGATCCAGGCGCCCTTCTTCCACCCTTCTTCTTCCTCCTCTCCTTCCCCATTCCGCCCTAGCTCTATGCAGTACCTCGACCTGCTTGAGCGGCCGGCCAAGCAGCAGCCGCTGCTGCGCGGGATGCTGACCAGAGGCCCTCCTGGGCGCAGCTAGTAGCTCAAATCAACGCCCTTGAGTTCGTCCTAAGGGTTGAAGCTCAGATCCGCAGCCAATAGCTGCGTTCAGGCACCAGCCGAGGGCTCTCTTCTAACCTGAACTTTAGTGTGTTATTGCCTGCGTGAAGCAGGTTTGGCCAGGGCAGCTTGGGCGCGAGCTAGCATTTGGAACCGACACCATCAACTTCGGCCGAGAGCCAAAGGCAAGGATCCGCAGCCAATAGCTGTGATTAAGCCCAGCTTGGATCTCCCTTCCAATCTGAACGTGAGGTAGCTGCTTGCAGCAGTGATCCAAACCAGAGCTGCCTTGGGCGCAAGGCAGCACCAAGGAACAACACTTTGGGTCTGCCCATGAGGTCTATGCTTAAATCTGAAGCCCTACTTTAGATTCAGTTTTCAACTAGGTTCAATTTTGATCTGTACATGTGTATGGTACAGTTGGATTGTTGCAGGTTCAATTTGTGACTATACCAAGGTTGAAGACGATCCGAAATCGCCCTGAATTAGACCCTGAACGCATCCCCGGACGAATCCGGATAGGCCAAATCGCTGTGAGTAGGATTTCATTTATTTATCATTAATAAACTCAGGCGTCTGAATATTTTCTGTTTTATGCGCAAATTACGCTGATAACAGGCGTTATCAGGCGTTGGGCAGCGTTTGGCGTCGCCCGACTTTTTATTTCATAAACTGCTTCTAGACGCTGTTATATGATTAAATTTAACATTTGATCAGTGTGGATTGAATCGGTTGATTTATATGGTTCATTGGAACCTAAATTGCTTATTTGAATGTTGAAATTAGAAATTCATATCTGAAAATGGTATGGTTTGGGTATGAACCCAGACAATAGGGATTTCTGATAAATTATCAGATGTACGATTTCAAAGTTGATATGAATAAATAAAAATATACAATAAAACCCTAATTGAATATATCTTTTGACGTTAATATGTGTAAATTGATATTTACATGAATTGGCACATTTCTCTGAATTATTACCAGAAATTCTCAAGTATTGTTATTAAATTGTGTTGTGATAGGTAATTAACTTTTAATTGAGTTAAGTGATGCACAAACCAAGATTAGGGTTAATGTGCACGTTTTTCGAGAATTTTAGAGAATTGACAAATGTTGAGTATGATTCTTGTATGTGAAGTAAATTTATTTAATTTGTGCAATAAGATGTTCAATTGCTTAAATTCGCTATGTATGTGCCAGATTGAAATAAGTTGGGTTATTTATGCATTTCTTATTTGTCTGAATGCATGGTATGAGAATTTCTCAGAAATTACAATGATTTGAAATATATTGCTCTGTCAGCTTAGAATGATAGTGTATTGTGATCTGATATGAAATCAGTAAATGTGATATTCCTGTTTAAATGTTTATATGTTAATCAGTTAATAGACTTAGGTGCCCTAACACCGTAGAACCCCTTTGACAGATCTGCTTCTTAGGGGTGAAACTCGTGTTGCAACATCATCCGTGCTTGTGTCATGGACACACGAGGAAAGAGAGGCAGTGTCCAACAACAATCGTGCTTGTGTCACGATGGCACTGGAGGAAAAATGGGGGTTATCCAACATCATCCGTGCTTGTGTCACGGAGGTAACCCGGTGAGACTCTCCGCCTGTGTACTCAGGTTAGAGGAGGAGTCTAGAGCACTCAGAGTAGTGCCTTGAGGCCGTAGAGCCTATGAGTCAGGCCGGAGAGCCTGGGGTCCTGTGGCAGAGCAGGGCTGGCGTCAGACTTAGCATTTCCCGGGTGTGTCGCTAAGTCTTGTACGGTAGGATCGTAGTTCGCTACGGATCTTCATATGCAGAGTACACTGCATATGATTAGGGCATAATAATATAAATATGTAATCATATAGGATCACAGTAAATTAATGTGTTAAAGAGATCCGAACTTTTGTGCCAATTCTTTATATATGTTATTTGTTTAAATTATCTGTTGTTGCATAGAATTGTGATTATATTCTGCAAATCTGTTATGTCATTAGATCTGCCCTGCTTGTACTGCACTTATGTTTATTTCAATTTCATAAACCTGATGAGTTGTTTAGTGATAGCTAAATGAAATGCTATTCACTGAGCGAGTAGGCTCATACCTCTACTCAAAACATTTTCAGGTCATCATCAGCAGCAGGAAAACTGAAGGATCCTTTCATCCTAACGCTTAGACTGTAGAAGGTATACATAGTTAGAATTTAGAGGTCTCTTAGTCCTTTCCCCTCGATCCTTGGGACATGGTGTGGGTGAGAGAGAGAATGTATGGCGAATGTGTAAAAGGTGTAAATTAATTGTTATGTTTTACTTTCTGTTAAACAATGTTACATGTTGTAAACTCTGTTTATGTTCTCTAGCCAGTTTAATTGAAATGCTTCCGCAATAGTTTATTATGTTTAGTTTACATCTATAATCCGGATATCATTACGAGGTTTTAAAAAGAAAAAAGTTCTCAGTGATTTATTTATGTAATAATCCCTCCGTCGCGCCCTAATCTCGGGATTAGTGGTCAGTGTGAGATCGGGGTGTGACATCTTGGTATCAGAGCATAGGTTGAGTATATGAATACTCTAAGTCAATGTCAGGGGACGATAAGAGACCAATAGGATTAGGACTTAGGTGTCTTCCTTCTAACTGCACTTTTATAACAGGAAGTGTTCTGTTATATTATTGCAGATGGTAGGAAGATGATGTGGTCACGAGAATCAAGTTGAGAGTTAAGTCGAGTCATCAGAGATCATTAGGATCAAAAGATAAAAGTTATAAGTGAGGTACATAAAAAGTGACGTGTCTTTAGCTCTGGAAGGTCTGAGTGTTTAGATACCCTGGCCAGGTGTCTGAATACTTAGATTGACCAGTATCAAGCTACTCTGTCTATTCTTCTTTGAATACCCTGGCCAGGTATGCAGAGGAAGGATAGGCCAGAGAAAAACCCTAGAAATCTTAGGGTTATGAGATAAGAAATTAATATAGGAATAAGAGGTTTAACATAGGATGTGATACAATTTTTTCTTTATATTGCTTATTTGATTGAAAATCACTAGAAATGCACTTATATGCATGAAATTAGATTTTCAGTTTGTAAAGTAAACATGATTCTTTTATGTTGTTGTATGTCATGAAATGATTTAATTATTGTTTAAATTCTTTGTATCAAGTAGACCAAAAGTTATGTTTAAATGAGTTTGCCTTAAGTGGATATTCATTCCACATGTTTGAAATCAATAGGGGTTGGTTAATCCTGAGTAGCTCTTGGCTTCAGGACTACAGGTTCGGCCTGGTCCGGCTGGCAGAATGCGTTACTGGGATCTAATGACTCCTATTAACAGAATAATTAGAGTAGACTCTGGATGATTTAGACCTGAATCATAGTAAGAATGTACATACGATAAGACGTTGAGATATAAGGGAAAGATTAGAACAGCTAAGAAGTAGCTGGAAATGATATCTGAGGCCCAATGTTGGAGTCTCATATGAGCAATCCTTAATTGGAAATAAAGGAACATGATACAAGGTTCAGATTCAATTTAATGATTTGTATTATACGAACTCTAAATATAAGAGTATGGAAAGGATATGAGAAAAATATGTAATGGCTAAGATAGTAAGAATCAACTTTGGGTTGGATCATGGAATGGAGTAAAATACTTTTATGTACTCCAAAGCAAAGAGAAAATAAAAGAAAAGAGTTGAGTATATGATAAGTACATAGAAATAAAGAGTCTTATGAAAATTATAAGACCAAGACAAGAAACTTAGTTGGATTAAAGGAAATGTTAGAAATGATGACTTTGATTAAGGAACGAGAATTACAAGACAGAATTGAGAGTATGGAATGCATATCTTTATTATAAAGTTAAATACATTCATACATACTACCTTTGGATTCTAAGTCTCTATAGACTAACAAATTAGTTTTTAAAATAAAGAACAAACACATAACTTAGAAAATGAATGCATGATATAAGAATTTCTCAGTATTTACAATTATTTTAAGTACATTGTTCTGACAGTTCTAGAATGATATCATATTGTGATTTGAACTGTAATCAAATGAATGAGGTAACTGAAACCCTAAGGATAGGGTGTTGCCATGTAATAAGTGAATGAGGTAATTGAAACCCTAAGGATAGGGTGTTCAATGAATCAAGTATTTTGATATCAAAATTCTCAGTATAAGATGTGTGATGCTTAACAGTTCAATTGCACAATTTTAGTGTATAAAGTGCCAAATTGACATGCATTCTGTTTATTTGAGAATTCCAGTCTGCCTGCATGCATATTGATATTGATTTCTCAGTAAATTACAAGTGGACATGTAATTAGATTATTTAAGAATTTGAAATCTGCATGCATGCTTATTATGTTGAATCTCTTGATATTTGCAATACCTGAATATATGGCTTGTCCAGTTTGAAATGATACTCATGTTACGTTATAAGTTTCCATTAAATTGAAGAGATATCATGGAAATACCAAAGTCCAGAACAAATGAGAGAAAGGAAATTCCAGTGATAAGATAAGGAAGAATTTAGTAAAACTTATGAGATCTAAAGTTCGAATTTCAAACTAAGGGAACATAGTCACATCACAATAACGCTATGTTATTGATAAAGAAGAAACTCTAGAATGTTTAGAGTGTAGTAGTTCAAGGGATATCAATAGTGATTTGACCTTGAGTACTAGCATCCCTATAAAATAAGATCATGAGATTTGTTCTATGAAAGGTAAGCTAGAATTAATAAAATCTAGGGTTTAAAGGTAGATAAACAATGTGAAAATGGCTCGGAAAGAGTGAAATATAAATTTGAAATGTAACAATAAGTAAGTAGCATAGAATGAGGAGTATTACCTGATACATGATCTGAAGTTAGCTGTTGTAGTTCATGCTCTTAAGACATGGCGTCACTATCTTTATGGTGAGACATGTCCGGTGTTTACAGATCATAAGAGCTTAAAATATATCTTCACTCAGAAGGATCTGAATCTTAGACAACGCAGATGATTAGAATTGATCAAAGATTATGATGTGACCATAGATTATCATCCTGGTAAGATAAATGTGGTAGTCAATGCCCTAAGTAGGAAGTCTAGTTCAATAGTGGATGTATTTTCCATGGCATATTTCAAAAGAGACATGCTAGTGGAAATGCAGAAGCTGAACTTAGACTTAGGGGTGACAACACATAGTGGTTTGATTGCACAGATACAAGTCAAGCCTACTACTTAAGATCAAATCAAGAAACTACAATAGGGTGATAGTGAGTTAAACCAGATCATGCATGACATGGCAGGGGGAAGAGACCAGAGTTCAAGTTTTCAGATGATGTTGTGTTGTATTAGCATGACAGGTTGCATGTACCTCGAGATAATGATTTGAAAGAATAGATTCTTGAGGAAGCACATGCATCAATGTATGTTATACATCCAGGTGACACTAAGATGTACATGAATCTCAAGAGTTTGTTTTGGAGGCCTGGCGTGGAAAGAATGTAGCTGAGTATGTGGTTAGGTGCAATGTGTGTCAGCAGGTTAAGGCTGAGCACTAGAAACCTACAGGTACTTTGCAATCTTTTCCTATACCAGAATAGAATGGGAACATATCACAATGGATTTTGTGATAGGGTTGCCCAGGACACCTAGAGGTTGTGACTCGATATGAGTGATTGTGGATAGACTAATTAAGTCTGCACACTATCTTCATATTAAGCCAACCTTTGATGTCTCGAAATTTGGCTAAGATATATGTGGATGAGATAGTCAGGTTGCTTGGTATCTCAGTTTAAATTATATCAGATAGGGATCTTAAGTTCATATCCAGGTTTTGGAATTAGTTGTATCATGCTTCGGGCACAAAGATGAGGTTCAGTACAACTTTTCACCCACAGACGTATGGTCAGTCAGAAAGGGCTATTCAGATTCTTGAGGACATGTTGAGAGCAGTTGATAGTTGTACAGGATAGGCAAGAGCTATGTTGAGAAGAGGCGTTGACCTCTTGAGTTAGAGGTTGGTGATGAAGTGTACCTAAAAGTTTCACCATGGAAAGGAGTATTGAGGTTTGGTAAGAGAGGCAAAATGACTCCTAGGTTCATGGGCCCATATCCTATCATTGAGAAGATCGGACATGTAGCCTATAAGTTGGATTTGCCATCTAAGTTGTTTAATTTACATGACGTATTTCATGTATCTATGTTAAAGAAATGTTACCCTGGTACAGAGGAGATAGTGAACCCAGAACCTGTCCAGCTCAGACTTGATGTGTCCTATGTTGAAGGATCAGAACGGATAATTGATCAGAGGATCAAAAAGTTTAAGAATCACGAGATATCGTTAGTGAAAGTTATATAGAGAAACCATAACCTAGAGGAAGCCACGTGGGATCTTGAGTCTGAGATGCGTAACAAATTTCCTTTTCTCTTTAAGGAATTTCGGGACGAAATTCTTATAAGGGAGGGAGATTGTTATGACCCACACTGTGATTAATGAGTGAGTATCTTGATTAGTGCTAAGCACTCTGTTAAACATCATGGATAATCATGATAAGCTAAGATGTGATTCAATAGTTGAGATTGAATCACCTAAGGTAATTAATGTGAATGACAATGATGATCGTTAGGTTAATTAAGTTGAGTTGAGTACTCACTGTTGCAATTAGTGATTTGACTAGTTGTGACATGTTAATTTGCATATTTTCTTGCCCTAAGGTTGTAGAGAATCTCGCGCTTGAAACATTGCAAGAAGAATCACTTCAAACGAATCTCCGAGTCAATAGTTATAGCATTTCCAATTTCTAGGGTCAAAGATGCAATTTTCCAAGTTTTCCTTTATAATCATTTTATTTCTCCTTTTCTGTTTTATCGCTTATCCGTTTCTTCTCCTTCACCCGACAGAGCGAGAAATAGCCGCAGAGGCGGCGCTCTGCTAGCAGGCCGATCCAGCCGCGATTTGGGCGCGATTGCTGGAGCTCCAAGCTCCGATCCAGGCGCCCTTCTTCCACCCTTCTTCTTCCTCCTCTCCTTCCCCATTCCGCCCTAGCTCTATGCAGTACCTCGACCTGCTTGAGCGGCCGGCCAAGCAGCAGCCACTGCTGCGCGGGATGCTGACCAGAGGCCCTCCTGGGCGCAGCTAGTAGCTCAAATCAACGCCCTTGAGTTCGTCCTAAGGGTTGAAGCTCAGATCCGCAGCCAATAGCTGCGTTCAGGCACCAGCCGAGGGCTCTCTTCTAACCTGAACTTTAGTGTGTTATTGCCTGCGTGAAGCAGGTTTGGCCAGGGCAGCTTGGGCGCGAGCTAGCATTTGGAACCGACACCATCAACTTCGGCCGAGAGCCAAAGGCAAGGATCCGCAGCCAATAGCTGTGATTAAGCCCAGCTTGGAGCTCCCTTCCAATCTGAACGTGAGGTAGCTGCTTGCAGCAGTGATCCAAACCAGAGCTGCCTTGGGCGCAAGGCAGCACCAAGGAACAACACTTTGGGTCTGCCCATGAGGTCTATGCTTAAATCTGAAGCCCTACTTTAGATTCAGTTTTCAACTAGGTTCAATTTTGATCTGTACATGTGTATGGTACAGTTGGATTGTTGCAGGTTCAATTTGTGACTATACCAAGGTTGAAGACGATCCGAAATCGCCCTGAATTAGACCCTGAACGCATCCCCGGACGAATCCGGATAGGCCAAATCGTTGTGAGTAGGATTTCATTTATTTATCATTAATAAACTCAGGCGTCTGAATATTTTCTGTTTTATGCGCAAATTACGCTGATAACAGGCGTTATCAGGCGTTGGGCAGCGTTTGGCGTCGCCCGACTTTTTATTTCATAAACTGCTTCTAGACGCTGTTATATGATTAAATTTAACATTTGATCAGTGTGGATTGAATCGGTTGATTTATATGGTTCATTGGAACCTAAATTGCTTATTTGAATGTTGAAATTAGAAATTCATATCTGAAAATGGTATGGTTTGGGTATGAACCCAGACAATAGGGATTTCTGATAAATTATCAGATGTACGATTTCAAAGTTGATATGAATAAATAAAAATATACAATAAAACCCTAATTGCATATATCTTTTGACGTTAATATGTGTAAATTGATATTTACATGAATTGGCACATTTCTCTGAATTATTACCAGAAATTCTCAAGTATTGTTATTAAATTGTGTTGTGATAGGTAATTAACTTTTAATTGAGTTAAGTGATGCACAAACCAAGATTAGGGTTAATGTGCACATTTTTCGAGAATTTTAGAGAATTGACAAATGTTGAGTATGATTCTTGTATGTGAAGTAAATTTATTTAATTTGTGCAATAAGATGTTCAATTGCTTAAATTCGCTATGTATGTGCCAGATTGAAATAAGTTGGGTTATTTATGCATTTCTAATTTGTCTGAATGCATGGTATGAGAATTTCTCAGAAATTACAATGATTTGAAATATATTGCTCTGTCAGCTTAGAATGACAGTGTATTGTGATCTGATATGAAATCAGTAAATGTGATATTCCTGTTTAAATGTTTATATGTTAATCAGTTAATAGACTTAGGTGCCCTAACACCGTAGAACCCCTTTGACAGATCTGCTTCTTAGGGGTGAAACTCGTGTTGCAACATCATCCGTGCTTGTGTCATGGACACACGAGGAAAGAGAGGCAGTGTCCAACAACAATCGTGCTTGTGTCACGATGGCACTGGAGGAAAAATGGGGGTTATCCAACATCATCCGTGCTTGTGTCACGGAGGTAACCCGGTGAGACTCTCCGCCTGTGTACTCAGGTTAGAGGAGGAGTCTAGAGAACTCAGAGTAGTGCCTTGAGGCCGTAGAGCCTATGAGTCAGGCCTGAGAGCCTGGGGTCCTGTGGCAGAGCAGGGCTGGCATCAGACTTAGCATTTCCCGGGTGTGTCGCTAAGTCTTGTACGGTGGGATCGTAGTTCGCTATGGATCTTCATATGCAGAGTACACTGCATATGATTAGGGCATAATAATATAAATATGTAATCATATAGGATCACAGTAAATTAATGTGTTAAAGAGATCCGAACTTTTGTGCCAATTCTTTATATCTGTTATTTGTTTAAATTATCTGTTGTTGCATAGAATTGTGATTATATTCTGCAAATCTGTTATGTCATTAGATCTGCCCTGCTTGTACTGCACTTATGTTTATTTCAATTTCATAAACCTGGTGAGTTGTTTAGTGATAGCTAAATGAAATGCTATTCACTGAGCGAGTAGGCTCATACCTCTACTCAAAACATTTTCAGGTCATCATCAGCAGCAGGAAAACTGAAGGATCCTTTCATCCTAACGCTTAGACTGTAGAAGGTATACATAGTTCGAAGTTAGAGGTCTCTTAGTCCTTTCCCCTCGATCCTTGGGACATGGTGTGGGTGAGAGAGAGAATGTATGGCGAATGTGTAAAAGGTGTAAATTAACTGTTATGTTTTACTTTCTATTAAACAATGTTACATGTTGTAAACTCTGTTTATGTTCTCTAGCCACTTTAATTGAAATGCTTCCGCAATAGTTTATTATGTTTAGTTTACAGATATAATCCGGATATCATTACGAGGTTTTAAAAAGAAAAAAGTTCTCAGTGATTTATTTATGTAATAATCCCTCCGTCGCGCCCTAATCTCGGGATTAGTGGTCAGTGTGAGATCGGGGTGTGACATCTTGGTATCAGAGCATAGGTTGAGTATATGAATACTCTAAGTCAAGGTCAGGGGACGATAAGAGACCAATAGGATTAGGACTTAGGTGTCTTCCTTCTAACTGCACTTTTATAACAGGAAGTGTTCTGTTATATTATTGCAGATGGTAGGAAGATGATGTGGTCACGAGAATCAAGTTGAGAGTTAAGCTGAGTCATCAGAGATCATTAGGATCAAAAGATAAAAGTTATAAGTGAGGTACATAAAAAGTGACGTGTCTTTAGCTCTGGAAGGTCTGAGTGTTTAGATACCCTGGCCAGGTGTCTGAATACTTAGATTGACCAGTATCAAGCTACTCTATCTATTCTTCTTTGAATACCCTGGCCAGGTATGCAGAGGAAGGATAGGCCAGAGAAAAACCCTAGAAATCTTAGGGTTATGAGATAAGAAATTAATATAGGAATAAGAGGTTTAACATAGGATGTGATACAATTTTTGCTTTATATTGCTTATTTGATTGAAAATCACTAGAAATGCACTTATATGCATGAAATTAGGTTTTCAGTTTGTAAAGTAAACATGATTCTTTTATGTTGTTGTATGTCATGAAATAATTTAATTATTGTTTAAATTCTTTGTATCAAGTAGACCAAAAGTTATGTTTAAATGAGTTTGCCTTAAGTGGATATTCATTCCACATGTTTGAAATCAATAGGGGTTGGTTAATCCTGAGTAGCTCTTGGCTTCAGGACTACAGGTTCGGCCTGGTCCGGCTGGCAGAATGCGTTACTGGGATCTAATGACTCCTATTAACAGAATAATTAGAGTAGACTCTAGATGATTTAGACCTGAATCATAGTAAGAATGTACATACGATAAGACGTTGAGATATAAGGGAAAGATTAGAACAGCTAAGAAGTAGCTGGAAATGATATCTGAGGCCCAATGTTGGAGTCTCATATGAGCAATCCTTAATTGGAAATAAAGGAACATGATACAAGGTTCAGATTCAATTTAATGATTTGTATTATACGAACTCTAAATATAAGAGTATGGAAAGGATATGAGAAAAATATGTAATGGCTAAGATAGTAAGAATCAGCTTTGGGTTGGATCATGGAATGGAGTAAAATACTTTTATGTACTCCAAAGCAAAGAGAAAATAAAAGAAAAGAGTTGAGTATATGATAAGTACATAGAAATAAAGAGTCTTATGAAAATTATAAGACCAAGACAAGAAACTTAGTTGGATTAAAGGAAATGTTAGAAATGATGACTTTGATTAAGGAACGAGAATTACAAGACAGAATTGAGAGTATGGAATGCATATCTTTATTATAAAGTTAAATACATTCATACATACTACCTTTGGATTCTAAGTCTCTATAGACTAACAAATTAGTTTTTAAAATAAAGAAAAAACACATAACTTAGAAAATGAATGCATGATATAAGAATTTCTCAGTATTTACAATTATTTTAAGTACATTGTTCTGACAGTTCTAGAATGATATCATATTGTGATTTGAACTGTAATCAAATGAATGAGGTAACTGAAACCCTAAGGATAGGGTGTTGCCATGTAATAAGTGAATGAGGTAATTGAAACCCTAAGGATAGGGTGTTCAATGAATCAAGTATTTTGATATCAAAATTCTCAGTATAAGATGTGTGATGCTTAACAGTTCAATTGCACAATTTTAGTGTATAAAGTGCCAAATTGACATGCATTCTGTTTATTTGAGAATTCCAGTCTGCCTGCATGCATATTGATATTGATTTCTCAGTAAATTACAAGTGGACATGTAATTAGATTATTTAAGAATTTGAAATCTGCATGCATGCTTATTATGTTGAATCTCTTGATATTTGCAATACCTGAATATATGGCTTGTCCAGTTTGAAATGATACTCATGTTACGTTATAAGTTTCCATTAAATTGAAGAGATATCATGGAAATACCAAAGTCCAGAACAAATGAGAGAAAGGAAATTCCAGTGATAAGATAAGGAAGAATTTAGTAAAACTTATGAGATCTAAAGTTTGAATTTCAAACTAAGGGAACATAGTCACATCACAATAACGCTATGTTATTGATAAAGAAGAAACTCTAGAATGTTTAGAGTGTAGTAGTTCAAGGGATATCAATAGTGATTTGACCTTGAGTACTAGCATCCCTATAAAATAAGATCATGAGATTTGTTCTATGAAAGGTAAGCTAGAATTAATAAAATCTAGGGTTTAAAGGTAGATAAACAATGTGAAAATGGCTCGGAAAGAGTGAAATATAAATTTGAAATGTAACAATAAGTAAGTAGCATAGAATGAGGAGTATTACCTGATACATGATCTGAAGTTAGCTGTTGTAGTTCATGCTCTTAAGACATGGCGTCACTATCTTTATGGTGAGACATGTCCGGTGTTTACAGATCATAAGAGCTTAAAATATATCTTCACTCAGAAGGATCTGAATCTTAGACAACGCAGATGATTAGAATTGATCAAAGATTATGATGTGACCATAGATTATCATCCTGGTAAGATAAATGTGGTAGTTAATGCCCTAAGTAGGAAGTCTAGTTCAATAGTGGATGTATTTTCCATGGCATATTTCAAAAGAGACATGCTAGTGGAAATGCGGAAGCTGAACTTAGACTTAGGGGTGACAACACATAGTGGTTTGATTGCACAGATACAAGTCAAGCCTACTACTTAAGATCAAATCAAGAAACTACAATAGGGTGATAGTGAGTTAAACCAGATCATGCATGACATGGCAGGGGGAAGAGACCAGAGTTCAAGTTTTCAGATGATGTTGTGTTGTATTAGCATGACAGGTTGCATGTACCTCGAGATAATGATTTGAAAGAATAGATTCTTGAGGAAGCACATGCATCAATGTATGTTATACATCCAGGTGACACTAAGATGTACATGAATCTCAAGAGTTTGTTTTGGAGGCCTGGCATGGAAAGAATGTAGCTGAGTATGTGGTTAGGTGCAATGTGTGTCAGCAGGTTAAGGCTGAGCACTAGAAACCTACAGGTACTTTGCAATCTTTTCCTATACCAGAATAGAATGGGAACATATCACAATGGATTTTGTGATAGGGTTGCCCAGGACACCTAGAGGTTGTGACTCGATATGAGTGATTGTGGATAGACTAATTAAGTCTGCACACTATCTTCATATTAAGCCAACCTTTGATGTCTCGAAATTTGGCTAAGATATATGTGGATGAGATAGTTAGGTTGCTTGGTATCTCAGTTTAAATTATATCAGATAGGGATCTTAAGTTCATATCCAGGTTTTGGAATTAGTTGTATCATGCTTCGGGCACAAAGATGAGGTTCAGTACAACTTTTCACCCACAGACGTATGGTCAGTCAGAAAGGGCTATTCAGATTCTTGAGGACATGTTGAGAGCAGTTGATAGTTGTACATGATAGGCAAGAGCTATGTTGAGAAGAGGCGTTGACCTCTTGAGTTAGAGGTTGGTGATGAAGTGTACCTGAAAGTTTCACCATGGAAAGGAGTATTGAGGTTTGGTAAGAGAGGCAAAATGACTCCTAGGTTCATGGGCCCATATCCTATCATTGAGAAGATCGGACATGTAGCCTATAAGTTGGATTTGCCATCTAAGTTGTTTAATTTACATGACGTATTTCATGTATCTATGTTAAAGAAATGTTACCCTGGTACAGAGGAGATAGTGAACCCAGAACCTGTCCAGCTCAGACTTGATGTGTCCTATGTTGAAGGATCAGAACGGATAATTGATCAGAGGATCAAAAAGTTTAAGAATCACGAGATATCGTTAGTGAAAGTTATATAGAGAAATCATAACCTAGAGGAAGCCACGTGGGATCTTGAGTCTGAGATGCGTAACAAATTTCCTTTTCTCTTTTAGGAATTTCGGGACGAAATTCTTATAAGGGAGGGAGATTGTTATGACCCACACTGTGATTAATGAGTGAGTATCTTGATTAGTGCTAAGCACTCTGTTAAACATCATGGATAATCATGATAAGCTAAGATGTGATTCAATAGTTGAGATTGAATCACCTAAGGTAATTAATGTGAATGACAATGATGATCGTTAGGTTAATTAAGTTGAGTTGAGTACTCACTGTTGCAATTAGTGATTTGACTAGTTGTGACATGTTAATTTGCATATTTTCTTGCCCTAAGGTTGTAGAGAATCTCGCGCTTGAAACATTGCAAGAAGAATCACTTCAAACGAATCTCCGAGTCAATAGTTATAGCATTTCCAATTTCTAGGGTCAAAGATGCAATTTTCCAAGTTTTCCTTTATAATCATTTTATTTCTCCTTTTCTGTTTTATCGCTTATCCGTTTCTTCTCCTTCACCCGACAGAGCAAGAAATAGCCGCAGAGGCGGCGCTCTGCTAGCAGGCCGATCCAGCCGCGATTTGGGCGCGATTGCTGGAGCTCCAAGCTCCGATCCAGGCACCCTTCTTCCACCCTTCTTCTTCCTCCTCTCCTTCCCCATTCCGCCCTAGCTCTATGCAGTACCTCGACATGCTTGAGCGGTCGGCCAAGCAGCAGCCGTTGCTGCGCCGGATGCCGACCAGAGGCCCTCCTGGGCGCAGCTAGTAGCTCAAATCAACGCCCTTGAGTTCGTCCTAAGGGTTGAAGCTCAGATCCGCAGCCAATAGCTGCGTTCAGGCACCAGCCGAGGGCTCTCTTCTAACCTGAACTTTAGTGTGTTATTGCCTGCGTGAAGCAGGTTTGGCCAGGGCAGCTTGGGCGCGAGCTAGCATTTGGAACCGGCACCATCAACTTCGGCCGAGAGCCAAAGGCAAGGATCCGCAGCCAATAGCTGCGATTAAGCCCAGCTTGGAGCTCCCTTCCAATCTGAACGTGAGGTAGCTGCTTGCAGCAGTGATCCAAACCAGAGCTGCCTTGGGCGCAAGGCAGCACCAAGGAACAACACTTTGGGTCTGCCCATGAGGTCTATGCTTAAATCTGAAGCCCTACTTTAGATTCAGTTTTCAACTAGGTTCAATTTTGATCTGTACATGTGTATGGTACAGTTGGATTGTTGCAGGTTCAATTTGTGACTATACCAAGGTTGAAGACGATCCGAAATCGCCCTGAATTAGACCCTGAACGCATCCCCGAACGAATCCGGATAGGCCAAATCGCTGTGAGTAGGATTTCATTTATTTATCATTAATAAACTCAGGCGTCTGAATATTTTCTGTTTTGTGCGCGAATTACGCTGATAACATGCGTTATCAGGCGTTGGGCAGCGTTTGGCGTCGCCCGACTTTTTATTTCATAAACTGCTTCTAGACGCTGTTATATGATTAAATTTAACATTTGATCAGTGTGGATTGAATCGGTTGATTTATATGGTTCATTGGAACCTAAATTGCTTATTTGAATGTTGAAATTAGAAATTCATATCTGAAAATGGTATGGTTTGGGTATGAACCCAGACAATAGGGATTTCTGATAAATTATCAGATGTACGATTTCAAAGTTGATATGAATAAATAAAAATATGCAATAAAACCCTAATTGCATATATCTTTTGACGTTAATATGTGTAAATTGATATTTACATGAATTGGCACATTTCTCTGAATTATTACCAGAAATTCTCAAGTATTGTTATTAAATTGTGTTGTGATAGGTAATTAACTTTTAATTGAGTTAAGTGATGCACAAACCAAGATTAGGGTTAATGTGCACGTTTTTCGAGAATTTTAGAGAATTGACAAATGTTGAGTATGATTCTTGTATGTGAAGTAAATTCATTTAATTTGTGCAATAAGATGTTCAATTGCTTAAATTCGCTATGTATGTGCCAGATTG
Source organism: Alisma plantago-aquatica (assembly GCA_963693085.1). Lineage (NCBI taxonomy): Eukaryota > Viridiplantae > Streptophyta > Magnoliopsida > Alismatales > Alismataceae > Alisma > Alisma plantago-aquatica. The sequence continues at coordinate 672,662,167 of OY856413.1, read as the reverse complement.
AAATAAGTTGGGTTATTTATGCATTTCTAATTTGTCTGAATGCATGGTATGAGAATTTATCAGAAATTACAATGATTTGAAATATATTGCTCTGTCAGCTTAGAATGACAGTGTATTGTGATCTGATATGAAATCAGTAAATGTGATATTCCTGTTTAAATGTTTATATGTTAATCAGTTAATAGACTTAGGTGCCCTAACACCGTAGAACCCCTTTGACAGATCTGCTTCTTAGGGGTGAAACTCGTGTTGCAACATCATCCGTGCTTGTGTCATGGACACACGAGGAAAGAGAGGCAGTGTCCAACAACAATCGTGCTTGTGTCACGATGGAACTGGAGGAAAAATGGGGGTTATCCAACATCATCCGTGCTTGTGTCACGGAGGTAACCCGGTGAGACTCTCCGCCTGTGTACTCAGGTTAGAGGAGGAGTCTAGAGCACTCAGAGTAGTGCCTTGAGGCCGTAGAGCCTATGAGTCAGGCCGGAGAGCCTGGGGTCCTGTGGCAGAGCAGGGCTGGCGTCAGACTTAGCATTTCCCGGGTGTGTCGCTAAGTCTTGTACGGTGGGATCGTAGTTCGCTATGGATCTTCATATGCAGAGTACACTGCATATGATTAGGGCATAATAATATAAATATGTAATCATATAGGATCACAGTAAATTAATGTGTTAAAGAGATCCGAACTTTTGTGCCAATTCTTTATATCTGTTATTTGTTTAAATTATCTGTTGTTGCATAGAATTGTGATTATATTCTGCAAATCTGTTATGTCATTAGATCTGCCCTGCTTGTACTGCACTTATGTTTATTTCAATTTCATAAACCTGATGAGTTGTTTAGTGATAGCTAAATGAAATGCTATTCACTGAGCGAGTAGGCTCATACCTCTACTCAAAACATTTTCAGGTCATCATCAGCAGTAGGAAAACTGAAGGATCCTTTCATCCTAACGCTTAGACTGTAGAAGGTATACATAGTTAGAAGTTAGAGGTCTCTTAGTCCTTTCCCCTCGATCCTTGGGACATGGTGTGGGTGAGAGAGAGAATATATGGCGAATGTGTAAAAGGTGTAAATTAACTGTTATGTTTTACTTTCTGTTAAACAATGTTACATGTTGTAAACTTTGTTTATGTTCTCTAGCCAGTTTAATTGAAATGCTTCCGCAATAGTTTATTATGTTTAGTTTACAGCTATAATCCGGATATCATTACGAGGTTTTAAAAAGAAAAAAGTTCTCAGTGATTTATTTATGTAATAATCCCTCTGTCGCGCCCTAATCTCGGGATTAGTGGTCAGTGTGAGATCGGGGTGTGACATCTTGGTATCAGAGCATAGGTTGAGTATATGAATACTCTAAGTCAAGGTCAGGGGACGATAAGAGACCAATAGGATTAGGACTTAGGTGTCTTCCTTCTAACTGCACTTTTATAACAGGAAGTGTTCTGTTATATTATTGCAGATGGTAGGAAGATGATGTGGTCACGAGAATCAAGTTGAGAGTTAAGCTGAGTCATCAGAGATCATTAGGATCAAAAGATAAAAGTTATAAGTGAGGTACATAAAAAGTGACGTGTCTTTAGCTCTGGAAGGTCTGAGTGTTTAGATACCCTGGCCAGGTGTCTGAATACTTAGATTGACCAGTATCAAGCTACTCTATCTATTCTTCTTTGAATACCCTGGCCAGGTATGCAGAGGAAGGATAGGCCAGAGAAAAACCCTAGAAATCTTAGGGTTATGAGATAAGAAATTAATATAGGAATAAGAGGTTTAACATAGGATGTGATACAATTTTTGCTTTATATTGCTTATTTGATTGAAAATCACTAGAAATGCACTTATATGCATGAAATTAGATTTTCAGTTTGTAAAGTAAACATGATTCTTTTATGTTGTTGTATGTCATGAAATGATTTAATTATTGTTTAAATTCTTTGTATCAAGTAGACCAAAAGTTATGTTTAAATGAGTTTTCCTTAAGTGGATATTCATTCCACATGTTTGAAATCAATAGGGGTTGGTTAATCCTGAGTAGCTCTTGGCTTCAGGACTACAGGTTCGGCCTGGTCCGGCTGGCAGAATGCGTTACTGGGATCTAATGACTCCTATTAACAGAATAATTAGAGTAGACTCTGGATGATTTAGACCTGAATCATAGTAAGAATGTACATACGATAAGACGTTGAGATATAAGGGAAAGATTAGAACAGCTAAGAAGTAGCTGGAAATGATATCTGAGGCCCAATGTTGGAGTCTCATATGAGCAATCCTTAATTGGAAATAAAGGAACATGATACAAGGTTCAGATTCAATTTAATGATTTGTATTATACGAACTCTAAATATAAGAGTATGGAAAGGATATGAGAAAAATATGTAATGGCTAAGATAGTAAGAATCAGCTTTGGGTTGGATCATGGAATGGAGTAAAATACTTTTATGTACTCCAAAGCAAAGAGAAAATAAAAGAAAAGAGTTGAGTATATGATAAGTACATAGAAATAAAGAGTCTTATGAAAATTATAAGACCAAGACAAGAAACTTAGTTGGATTAAAGGAAATGTTATAAATGATGACTTTGATTAAGGAACGAGAATTACAAGACATAATTGAGAGTATGGAATGCATATCTTTATTATAAAGTTAAATACATTCATACATACTACCTTTGGATTCTAAGTCTCTATAGACTAACAAATTAGTTTTTAAAATAAATAACAAACACATAACTTAGAAAATGAATGCATGATATAAGAATTTCTCAGTATTTACAATTATTTTAAGTACACTGTTCTGACAGTTCTAGAATGATATCATATTGTGATTTGAACTGCAATCAAATGAATGAGGTAACTGAAACCCTAAGGATAGGGTGTTGCCATGTAATAAGTGAATGAGGTAATTGAAACCCTAAGGATAGGGTGTTCAATGAATCAAGTATTTTGATATCAAAATTCTCAGTATAAGATGTGTGATGCTTAACAGTTCAATTGCACAATTTTAGTGTATAAAGTGCCAAATTTACATGCATTCTGTTTATTTGAGAATTCCAGTCTGCCTGCATGCATATTGATATTGATTTCTCAGTAAATTACAAGTGGACATGTAATTAGATTATTTAAGAATTTGAAATATGCATGCATGCTTATTATGTTGAATCTCTTGATATTTGCAATACCTGAATATATGGCTTGTCCAGTTTGAAATGATACTCATGTTACGTTATAAGTTTCCATTAAATTGAAGAGATATCATGGAAATACCAAAGTCCAGAACAAATGAGAGAAAGGAAATTCCAGTGATAAGATAAGGAAGAATTTAGTAAAACTTATGAGATCTAAAGTTTGAATTTCAAACTAAGGGAACATAGTCACATCACAATAACGCTATGTTATTGATAAAGAAGAAACTCTAGAATGTTTAGAGTTGTAGTAGTTCAAGGGATATCAATAGTGATTTGACCTTGAGTACTAGCATCCCTATAAAATAAGATCATGAGATTTGTTCTATGAAAGGTAAGCTAGAATTAATAAAATCTAGGGTTTAAAGGTAGATAAACAATGTGAAAATGGCTCGGAAAGAGTGAAATATAAATTTGAAATGTAACAATAAGTAAGTAGCATAGAATGAGGAGTATTACCTGATACATGATCTGAAGTTAGCTGTTGTAGTTCATGCTCTTAAGACATGGCGTCACTATCTTTATGGTGAGACATGTCCGGTGTTTACAGATCATAAGAGCTTAAAATATATCTTCACTCAGAAGGATCTGAATCTTAGACAACGCAGATGATTAGAATTGATCAAAGATTATGATGTGACCATAGATTATCATCCTGGTAAGATAAATGTGGTAGTTAATGCCCTAAGTAGGAAGTCTAGTTCAATAGTGGATGTATTTTCCATGGCATATTTCAAAAGAGACATGCTAGTGGAAATGCGGAAGCTGAACTTAGACTTAGGGGTGACAACACATAGTGGTTTGATTGCACAGATACAAATCAAGCCTACTACTTAAGATCAAATCAAGAAACTACAATAGGGTGATAGTGAGTTAAACCAGATCATGCATGACATGGCAGGGGGAAGAGACCAGAGTTCAAGTTTTCAGATGATGTTGTGTTGTATTAGCATGACAGGTTGCATGTACCTCGAGATAATGATTTGAAAGAATAGATTCTTGAGGAAGCACATGCATCAATGTATGTTATACATCCAGGTGACACTAAGATGTACATGAATCTCAAGAGTTTGTTTTGGAGGCCTGGCGTGGAAAGAATGTAGCTGAGTATGTGGTTAGGTGCAATGTGTGTCAGCAGGTTAAGGCTGAGCACTAGAAACCTACAGGTACTTTGCAATCTTTTCCTATACCAGAATAGAATGGGAACATATCACAATGGATTTTGTGATAGGGTTGCCCAGGACACCTAGAGGTTGTGACTCGATATGAGTGATTGTGGATAGACTAATTAAGTCTACACACTATCTTCATATTAAGCCAACCTTTGATGTCTCGAAATTTGGCTAAGATATATGTGGATGAGATAGTCAGGTTGCTTGGTATCTCAGTTTAAATTATATCAGATAGGGATCTTAAGTTCATATCCAGGTTTTGGAATTAGTTGTATCATGCTTCGGGCACAAAGATGAGGTTCAGTACAACTTTTCACCCACAGACGTATGGTCAGTCAGAAAGGGCTATTCAGATTCTTGAGGACATGTTGAGAGCAGTTGATAGTTGTACAGGATAGGCAAGAGCTATGTTGAGAAGAGGTGTTGACCTCTTGAGTTAGAGGTTGGTGATGAAGTGTACCTGAAAGTTTCACCATGGAAAGGAGTATTGAGGTTTGGTAAGAGAGGCAAAATGACTCCTAGGTTCATGGGCCCATATCCTATCATTGAGGAAAGGTTTGTCATTATCAAAAAGGAGGAGAATGTTGACTTGAGAGTTATACATTGCCCATATTTTGATAATGAATTAACCATTCCATTCCTATGTAACTAATTATTTGTTCAAGATTGATTTCAGGCTCTAGGTACATGAAATGGATCAAATTACACAAGCCCTAGATTTTTCAAGTTCAAGTCAAAAGCAATGCAAGTACGCATTTTGGAAAATCACTCCAAATAACCTTAGATTATTTTTAATCACTTGTATTGATGATATGACTTGTAACTAAGATGACAAAAGAATCAGGGACACTTAATTCCAATGTTTGGTCACTCAAAAGTCAAATTTGAAAATTTGTCACATGTTATTTATCGGTCGAGTTGGAAACTCGACTGATCCAGTGATGGATTTTCTGAAGATAACCAATCGGTCGAGTTGCACACTCACAAAACTCGACCGATCGATCAACTAATCAAAATTGATTTTGACTCATCGGTTGAGTTTCCCAAAACAAACTCTTCCGATAGTTTCAAAATTGGCTTTTTCACTTAGTGGATCGGTCGAGTTACCTTTATTGAAACATGACCGAATGTACTGTAAGAAAAATGTAGAAAAAGTGATTATAACCGTTGTAGAGTTGTTTTGACCAAGAATAGATCTGTTGTAAATTGGAAAATAGCTATATTTTGCCCTTAAGTGATCCCACACTCAAGGGAACACCCTCAGCTATAAATAGGACCCCTTGGAGTTCATTCCAAGTTTGCTCATTCATGATATTCTAAGTCCTTGCTATAGTTGAGTGTGTTGCAACTCCTTGAGCCCCTTTCTCTCTCTCATTTACAAAGCATTTTGTGATTATGAGTGAGTTAGGCCAATTGTAAGAGAGATACCTCCATGTGCTTGTAAAGATCTCATTCCATTCCATCTTCCCTGCCCCATTTCTCAAAGAAAAAAAGGTTGAAGTAAGCTACTCTGAGTGAAGGTGGATCTGATGTTGTTCTTAATCAAGGTCAAAGAAGAGTTTAAGATCTTCTCCATGTGAATGAGAAGGGAAAGGCCAAGATTCAAGAAGAGTGGGCTAATTTCTTCAAGGTCAAATACTTGAAGCAAGTGTGGGTAAGTCCTTGTTGAAGGCTGAAGACATCTTGATCAAGTGGGTAAGTCCTTGTGTAGGTGGAAGACTCTTGTCTTGAATAGATAAGACATTGGATGTATGGTGGTATCCTTGTATCTCTTATGAGTGAATATAAGTATACACAGATTGCAAAGTCCTAGAGGTTGACCTCTCTAGGTAGGGGATTGACTCTCTTCTAGTTTAGAGAGTGGAACCAGTCTAAACCACCTTATCCAAGTGCATGTTTCATTTTCTCTCATCCTTTCTATGCTTGCTTAGTTAAGACTTCAAATTTCTCTTAAGTTATTGGTTTTAATTGATATAATTTGAAGGTCTAACTTGTCTTGTGAGAATTTTGAAGCTCTATTAACCCCCCTCTAGAGCCCTAGATCCAACATTACTCTCATAGTTCCCTAGTCAAATGATAGTTTCACCAAACAAGTTAGTGAACCTCAAAACCAGATTTTGAGAAGTTAGATCCTAAACCCAGGCTTATATATTTTTCATTAGTAAACAAAAGTGAGAGATTTATTTTATTGGATTCATATATGATCATTATTTACATCTAAGAAGTACATACATGTATGATATCATGCTTTACATAAATACAACATGTTAAATTGGTATTAATACCTATATTCACCCGTTATAATTCTAGATAAGCTAATATTGTTGAATATTGACACAACAATTGTTGTTTTTGTCATCACTGAAAAATTTGAGTAGACCTTTGGGGTAACAATCTTCCTCTTTTCATGATGGAAAATACTTCTTATAAACAAACATTCTTTAATAGAAGGTTGATGAATAGTGGATTAATAGTAGATAATGGGAGGGAAAATTTTAGGAAACAAAGTTCACTAGTAAATACACACATAGTTATATTACAAAATTTTTATTATTAATCATATTACTAATGTTATCAAATATATAAAATTTTATTTTGTCAAGCTAGAAACATATATTCAAAAGGGCACCACGTATTATCAGAGAATGAACATCATATCTAGGTAGGTTACAACAACAACAATATATATATATAGGTAGGTCACAACAATAATATATATATATACATATATATATCACTCAATAATGGAGATGCTAGAAATTGTATCAAAAGGGGTGTCAATTATTATAAAAAAAACAACAAATATATATAGCATTGAGCATATATGTGATTGTCAGAATCAAGTAAATATATTTCAACTTCCTCATAAAAATAATAGGAGGTCAAGAGTTACATGTAGGATCAATGCCATACAACCCAAAATAGAATTACAACTCACTCATCTAGCTAATGTGCAAGTTTTGTTTAACACATTTACAAATTTTTACAGCAATACTCATAGTATTTGTAGCAACACCTCAGTTCTTCCTCGCATTTCATTCCTCCCAGATATGGTAGCATAGAGAAGCAAAGAGAATCCTCTTCCTATCATCATTTCCACACTTTGTCAGCATCCTTCTTGGATCACCCACTAGTTGGATTTGTACTTTGAAGTTGTTGCATAGCGTATCCTATATTTCTCTTATGAATTTGCACTCACCCACAAGATGATTATGGGTTTCTTCAACATCCTTGCATAGCAAGCACAAAGTGGATGCATCATAGTTCCACCCCTTTATCCTGTCAAGAGTAGCAAGAACACTATGCAGAATTTTGTATACCCACATACTCCATTTTGGCACGTTCGCCCCGATCCAAATATGTTCCTCGTGCTTACCCTTTTCATCCCTTCAGGGTGTCATCTCCCACATGCATGACTTTGGATCTCTAAATCTCCATCTCCCCATATCATAGACCTCAAACAAATGTCTAACATGTTGTCATGTCTTTGTCCTAACATTAATAGTGCATGCATATCCTTCTCTTGTCTTTGGCTTGAAGTCAAGTCCTCATGGATATCTTTCCCTCATCCATGTCCCCCATGTTGAGGTACCTACTTGATAAATGACTATCCCCCGCATAGTCCCCCATTTTACTATATCTTTGGGTGCTTTTAAATTCAAGCCTACTTCATATTTTGGAAGCACTACTCTTGTATATCTTATAGGATGATGCCCATTTGCCCATAGAAAATTTGCCATCTTCATTTTCATATTGTCCAGGACCGAACTGGGGATCTCCCCTTGTTGCACCCAAAAGATAAGAAGTCCTTCTATAGCAGCCTTTATTAGTGTTGCTCATCCCACCATGGATGTCTTATGTGTCGGTCACCTATTAATCATTTCCTCCATCCTATCATTGCAATAAGCAAAGTCTTGGAGCTATAAATTACCTCCCGCTAATGGAAAACCAAGGTATTTTGTTGGGAAGATCCCCCTCTCCATGCCCATTGCATCCAGTAACCGGTCTTCCATCTGATAGCCATTATAAGATAGGAAAATATGAGTTTTGCTTGCATTCACACACAACCCTGTCTGCTCTCCAAACTTCCCTAGCAAATTTTTAAGATTTTCCAGAGAATGCTACTTTGCTTCAACAAAAACTAACACATCATTTGTGAAAATCAAATGGGTCATCACCTTTGTGCCATGGGTTTTGTAGGGCTTGATCTCCTTCCTTGTTTCAACTTGTTGCATCTTCTATGTTAAGTACTCCATAACAATCAAAAAGAGGAGAGGTGATAGGGGGTCACCTTGTTGCAAACCATTACCCCCTCTAAACATACATGCTGAAGTTTTATTGACCAAAATAGAAAAACTTATAGTGCCAACACATTGTTTCATCCAGCAGATCCATTGCTCATTAAACCCCCATTTGTTTCATAATCCACCATAGTTTCTCCCATCTGACACTATCATAGGCTTTGGAAACATCCAATTTTAAGCATGCCTTTCTACTTCCTCTCATGACATTGTAGTCCAATAGAACCCCCCCCAATAGAGCACAATCACTAATACTTCTCCCTATCACAAAAGCTGCTTGGTTTGTAGAAATAAGATAGGGAAGTACTGTAACATCCCAGGATTTAAGGCCTCAGATAAAATGATCTTAAAAGGAATGGTTGGACTACCCATATCACCAAGGTGCACCTCCTTTTTCAGGGAGCTCATTACTAAAGAACTTTAATAGTTAAGCATGCTCGGCTTGGAGTAGTACTAGGATGGGTGACCAGTTGGGAAGTTGATACTGATTTGGACGTGAGAGGACAAAGTCTACAGTTAAGGCTAGTGGTGGTATGTGGGGCCAGTCATCATTCTTAAAACTCTACTAGAGACTTGGGTGGTGGCCCCAAGTGTTACAAATGGTATCAAAGACAATTCCCCTCTAGTAGGTGGGGACCACTTGGGTCTGTGGCATGCCAATCTTTGAGCTATCGATCTAGGCATGTTAGAAAGGTCTTTCATAGTTGATGGAGCCACCCTTGCACTAGTAGTTGTGGTCGGGAGCTGGGTGTACATGGGCCATTTGGGTCTGCACTGAAATGGGTATAAATTATGAGGCCATATAGTTGAGCCTTGATGAGGACGTCAAGAGTCTAAGTGGGGGAGATTGTAACATCCCAAGATTTGAGGCCTTAGATAAAATGATCTATAAAGGAATGGTTGAACTACCCATATCACCAAGGCGCACCTCCTTTTTAGGGAGCCCATTACTAAAGAACTCCATAGTTAAGCGTTCTCAGCTTGGAGTAGTACTAGGATGGGTGACCAGTCGAGAAGTTGATCCTGGCTTACATGTGAGTGAGGAAAAAGTGTGTAGTTAAGGCTAGTGGTGGTCTGTGGGGCCAGTCGTCATTCTTGAAACTCAACTAGAGCCTTGGGCGGTGTCCCAGGCGTTACACATACCATCTTTAATGTAGTGGCTAGAGTCTTAGAAATGATCTTATATTGTATCAAGAAACATGCAATAGCTCTGAAATTAGCAAGAGAGGAAGTAACATTCTTCTTAGGAATAAGTACCAGAAAAGAATTATTAACTTGTCTCACCATGTTGCCTCCTTCTAGAAACCAGTTGACATATGCAACCAGATCATCCTTGATGATATCCCATGTCTTGCTTATAGAAGAAAGCAATGAAACCATCTGACCCTAGAGACTTGTTACTACCAATGCTCCATACTACATCTTTCACATCTTATTCATTGGTTCTTCTTGTGAGAATATTATTGTGTGTGGTTGTAAGTCTGAACCTCCAATCTAGCTCCTCCTCCTCCATGTCATTATCAAAAAATTTGTTGTATAATGACGTATAGAATTTTATGGTATGCTCTTCTAGATCCTCCTATTTGTTGACCACCCTCCCTTCAGTGTCAATTAGCTCAGAAATAATATTAGCAACCTCCCTTCTTTTAATAGCAGTGTGGTAGAGTTTAGTGTTTTTATCCCCATCCTCCATCCACTTCTCCCTACTCCTCTACCAGTAGAATTTTTCCTCTTCTTTCTTTAGGTCCTCTAGCATCCTTTTTTATCTCCCTATCCTTCTCTATCATCTCAGGGTTGAGAGGGTCAATCATCATTTTTTCCCTTACCACCTTACATTCTCTTTTTGTTTCTTTGAGCAGCTTTAGAATGTTCACTCCATCCATGGCTCATCTCTTAAGTGCAACTTTGGTACTTGCCAACTTTTTTGCAAAGACATACATCAAATTCCCAGTCACATGTGTGCTCCATCCTTCTTTCATGACATCATCAAAGCCTCTCCAATCAACCCAGAAATTTAAGAATATGAAAGGTTTCCTCTTTAATTTCTTTTCTATAATCTGGACCAAGATAGGCGCATTGTAACTCATCTCAAGTCCTCCTATCTTCACCTACACATTAGGAAATATTCACAACCATTCATCATTCACTAAGGCTATATCCAGTTTACTTGCTATCCTATTTTCTGGTCCTCTATTTTCTATCCAGTTTACTTACATATATGTAAATGACATATATGTGTTTGTGGATGTAAGCATGTATGTATATGAACCATCATGTAAAGCAGTGCATGGTTTCTACTTCAAGGGTATAATGTGCCCAATCTCCTGAGCCTCTATGTATCTCTAATGTTGCACTCATACTCATAGAAAAAGTATAATCCTTATATGATACTTTAGAAGGGTAGGACATAAAGGGATAGGAAAATGGGAATTATAACTATAAGTTTTCTTGGTTATATGTGTATGGGGAAAGGAAGAGGGAGGAGAAAATAATTTTTTCTTGTACGCCAATATGAGGGAAGTGAGAGTAGAAATGAACTTTTTAACTCAACCCAGACCTAGGTTTTGATCAAACCTATTTTTTTTGTCTTTATTAAGTGCTTAGAACCTTTCTCTCACCCTTTGAGATGATTTTATAGCTTGTGGAGATCTTAATCTTCCAGTTTCAACTTGTTTGGAAGATGTTTGTGCTTTATGTGCTTGTTTTGAGTCAAATTGCAATTTACCCAAATGTGAGGGTTATCTTGCAATTTGCCACATATAGTATGTACCTTCCCCTTCTTGGCATCATGATAGAGAGAGTGTGATTCTTTGGGGGTGCCTTAGTTGAGCCTTGGATGAGTGGTGACATCACTTGAGGTGCTTAGGGTTTCTAGGGTTTTGTTTGGTTTTGACATTGATGTGTTTGTTGAGTGTCATGACCCTTATCTTGACCTTGAGGGGGTGTCTTGTGAGTGTCTCAACTGAGACACCTTCCTAAGGTGGTTTTGTCTCACCATTATGGTCTTGGAGTGGTTGGGTCGAGACAATTTGTCCTCTTGTGGTGTGTCTCGACCCTATGTGCTTGGTGACCCTTTTGTCTCGACCATGTTGTGTGTGATGCTTTTTGTTTCGACCTCCTTGAGGTGTTGTGACCGAAACCAATGTGTTGGGGACCTAAGTGGTTGAGACCCAACATTGGTTGTATCACCATATCATGTGTGCATGGTTTAAGTGGTTGCATGTGTGTTTCTAGAGTGGACAAGTGTTCCTTTGGTGCCTTTAGGTGTTGACACCTCATCTCCACCTTACTTCCATCCTACTTCATGTATATAACCCCTCTCCTCTTCAACCATGCATTCCTTTAGTCCCTCCTTCTTCCTCCCTCTCTTTTTCTTGTCCTTAGAGCTTGGTGGAGCAAGGAGGATTGATCCTTGGAGCTTTGGTGACTGAGATCCTTTGCATGTGGTGACTTTTGGTCATCTTCAACCTTGGTAAGTGCATACCTTTCTTTGGTGGCATTTTCCTTGGATATTCTGTCCCATCTTCTTCTCTTTTCTCGGCCATAGACCTTGGATCATCCATGGTGGTCGTTTTTGAGATAAACTCCTCATCACAAGGGCCATAGGTCATGTTTTGACAAGGTGGTACCCGAGTGACATGAAGTTTCTTCTCTCTTTATCCCTTCTTCTTTTGGTTTGGCCTAGGGTTTCTTTTATGGGGAAATAGGACATCAGATTGGTAGTGGAAATAAAAAATTTACTGACATATTTTCCATTAACCAACAGATCGCATCAATAACTATATAATGGGAAGGATTGTTTCATGAAGATATACTTAGTCTTGGAGCAAGTCCAGTGACAATCCTCATCGATGTATATGTGCAGTCTATCTTGGACGGTGTCTGTGCAACTCTTGGTTGCACCAGGACTCGTTCAACTGCTCCTCCATGGATAACAGACTCAGACAACTACTATAGCGGCTCCTCTGATCTCACCACAAACTGCAAGTTGAGGTTGCCCTCCTAGTAGAAGACAAAGGACTCTTACCTCTCGAGTAGTCCACACGGACCAACTACAACTCATATTGTCCTGCTAGAACATACAAAAAGGAGTTGTACCTCCCGTTGGTGTACTAGTCACCAACCTAATCTCCCACAACTCTGATCCTCAGTTGTTTCTCTCCCTTGGCTATCCCTCCCTAGTCGGGTAGGACTTGCCTGGGCTCTCTTGGCTAACAAAACTAGAGAGGACAACAATTGTTAGAGAAAATGATTCTCAATTGTTTGTGTTGTAGTTGTGTTCTGGGAATCCCCCACTACCCCTCTATATATAGTAGGGGTTAGGGTCAGGGTCCCCACCAATAGGGGACTAAAGAGGGAGAGGAAAGGACCATAAGATCTTCAATTTTTGCAACAATTCTGAAAGTTTCACAACTTAGGTGTGCCGAAACGGTCGTGTCACCCAGTGAGATGGTCATTTCCCTAAGCGAAATGGTCATTTCACACTTTCTAGTTTTGTACATATGTCAGAAATTCAATTCCAATTAGTACTCAACTTGATGTCAGCACCAATCCTTGATGCAATCGAATTGCAACTCTGAGAAGGTCGTTTGGTGCAACTGAGACAGGCATCTCACACCAGGCTAGATGGTCATTTCATAAAAGTGAGACAGACATCTCACAGTCTACGTCAGGAATAATTCCAACCAATGTAAAATACAATCAACCTGACACTCCAAATAGCTGTCTCAACACTTAAACTGGTCGTTTGGCAGTCTAGTTAGATAATCTGTTGCGTGAATTGAAATACCTAAATACTTTAGCAATCAATTCTATCATCATCTAAGATAAAAGTCCTCTTCTATATGAGTTCCTATGTGTGTGACCCTATAGGTCCCATATCATGTTGGCAGTGAATGTCCATAACTAGCATATGACATTAGAAGCAATGAGTGATGCCTAGTCACACATCATTACTACCCAAGTGAATGGAAAGTTGGGGAGCGACTTCAACCTACAATCTGTGTATGGTGTTATAGTGTTTATATAGTTCCTTTGTCACTAATATCCAGATTGAACTAGAGGCATGGAGTAGTCATCCTCATTATTATTCAATCTTGTTCCTTGAACCAGAGCAGACTGCATGAGATATATGTAAGCTCAATATCACATATTGATTCACATGTATATGTCCATATTTTTCTTAGTATCACTAATAAATAGGCCTTAGATAGCATACTCCTGTAGGAGGGACAAATCCCATCTCTATCACTCATAATCATTCCCCATGTGTCAAAGTCACCCAATCATCACCGTTATAACAATGTATATTTCAGGACTGTGTTTGATGATGTCAAAGTGTACCCAACAACATGTGATGGATGCATTGATTTCAGGTCTAAGAACCACAACCACCACAATCACTGTGAGGGCTGACTATGACTTCCATGATTATGGATTCCATGTGTTAGTTTCACGGTGGGTCTGTTTGATACACAGTTCTCTAAAATGTACATGTGTGCTTGGTTTGATATTGCCATATCAAGACTAATGAGACTCTGTCATCAACCAAGTCACACTCTAATCTTATGTGTTATTATTGTCTATCTACCTTCCACAATAATAATCGACCAGGGACATATGAGAATGTATATACTCTTAACATTCGTAGGATCTTATTGTTCAGGTCCTCAACCTAAAGACATACTTCATCAAGTAATATCATTCTCTACACATTTATTATATTATTCATTATCTCATAACTGAATATAGAAAATAAATTAGAAGCTTGCCTTTAGTATTATCAAATCATTTATATGTTATGCCATTACAATCATCACATGATTGGCTCTCTGGGCATACATACCAACATACTCCCACTTGCACTTAGAGCCAATCACCCACAGATCTCATCCCGAGTGACCTAACATGACCATCATGCTTCTACTACGCAAGTGCTTTTATAGAGGGTTTAGCAACGTTTGTTTTAAGTCATTTTTTTGTAATTTTTACATCTCTTCGATGTATGACTACTTGTATGAGATGGAAGTGTCATATTATGCTATCTGAGATTCACAGCCTAACTAGTAGCTCCATTTTTGTCATCAATATTTCTATTGTGTCATTAATGGTTGGTATCTGAGATTCCCAGCCTCACACAAGTTCATCCCTATGAACTTGTTGATCCATACAATATCCTATGTTGTTCTTATAACACAGAGATACTCAAATTCTTTTATAGATTTAAACAACTATCATTAGCTCAGAACTCTTTCTAGCTTATAGTCTTTATTTTTCGTCAAACATAAACTTAGATTGTGATTATTTTGTCAGTTTGGATGCTTGCATGGGTGTAACCCTTTACATCCAACTCTTCCTTATTACCATAACCTAGGAACCAATCCTTTAAGTGATTCACAAGCACCTAAGGATATTCTTTATGGTATTTCAGTGACTCTCACTAGTATCTGACACATACCCTCTCATCATGTCTAATACATACAAGATTTCTAGGCCGGTATATATACATATATATGTCTTCTCATCATGCCAAATACATATGAGATGACTTGATATCCTCTTGTCATGTCCAATACATATGATATTACTGCATATCTTCTCATCATGTCCAACATATATGAGATAACGAGATTAGTACATAACATTGCATTTGAGATAGATCCAATTGTATATGGCATCTATCTATGTGTTCTTGTTCTTCATAAGAATTGGGCCACTAGGCTCCTGAGAGACTAACTCTATGGAACATGGACACATTTTCTCTCATTGAGTCTTGCATGTTGAACCCTTCAACATCTTGTCAATGTATGTGCTCTTTCTTAGGTCAAGAAACTTTCCAGATCTATCTCTATAGACCTCGATTCCTATCTCATAGGATGCTTTGCCTGAACCCTTCAGAGAAGGTACTTTCCTTGTCAGGTTTTAACATATGCAGGATAAGGACATCATTCCTCATCATTATGTGGAATATTAATATGCTCCCACTAAATATTTTGTAATCACAGATTCCATCTTCATTCTGACTCAAGTCAAACCCTCGGTCTGTCTTGTCACATAAAAGATTCCATCTCTGAGATGCTTGCTTTAATCCACAGATTGACCTTTGTATCTTATTAGATTTATTTGCATTAATGGATTTATAGAACCATTAGGCTATGTCACGTACACATTCTCTTAATTATTCCAATTAAGGAATTTGGTTTTAACATCCATATGTCAAATCTCACAATCATATTAAGTTGCAACGACAAGCATGATCCATATGGATTTAACCATGGTAACTAGTGAAAGGACTTCATCATGTTCAACATCTTGAATTGGTTTGAAACTATTTTCAACCAATTTACCTTTCCATGTTGGTCTTCTTACAAAACCCAACTTCACCCTATGGGTTTTACCCCTCCAGGTGGATCCACCAAGGTCATACCTTGTTGGTTACATAGAGTCCATCATTGATCTTATGGCCTCAAGGCATTTCTCATATTTTGATCCCTCAATAGTTTCTAGGTAGGTTGTTGACTCATCTCTATGATCAACTTGTTGCCTTTTGAGTTATAAGATATCATAATATTTCAAACTTAAGGCGTGTTCTAAGAACTACGAGTTATGTGTTTACATAAGGAACTTGTGATTCTCCTTGTTCCTATTGTACCTATTTAGGCTCTATGTTTTCTTGTTTGTCTCGAACATTTTGAGTTCTAATTTTACTCCCATTGATTCTTTTGGAACTAAGTTCCCTTTTAGGGATTCAGCCATCCTATCAACAAACACTTTGTTGTCATGTTGGAATATAAGTATTATTCAACAAGATAACATTTATGTGATTTATGGATAAAACTTTTATGAAACAATTTATTTGTATAAGCCTTCAATCCTAATCACTACAAAAAGACTCACCGGGACTCCTCCCATACCATATCTCATATGGTTTATTTTGAACCATTTTATATGATACATTGTTTAAGTGTGAAGCACGTGCCCAAAAGAAATTGTAAGATCAACTAGATTTTATTGATAATCTCACCATGACTTAACAAGGTGTGATACCTTCTTTCTGACACATCAATATGTTTCAGGTGGTGCTCAATGTGATACATTGTCACGTTCTCTCTAGAAGGTCCTCAAACTATTGGTTAAAATATTTCAACATTGATCACATCAATGTATATTAATACTTTATCAAGTGATTTACGTACTTCAATTATGATCTTCTTGAACACTTCAAGGAATCCAACCTTGTATTTCATTAAATATAATTTTCTATGATCATATTAGTAAATATAATGAGGTACTTGTAACTACATTTAGCATTCATTCTAAAAGTTCTATGTACATCATCATGTATTAGCCCTAATGGAATAGTCGATCTCCCACTACATCTAGTGAATATTCTCTTATCATATTTCCCAATGAATAAGACATGCATGTCTCTATTAGTTCAATAACCAAAACAATCTAGATAACCATCATATGGATTCTAGAAATGCATTTCTCTTTTATGTGCTCTAGATGACAATCCTAGAGGTATTTAGTTTTTGAGTTATCAAGTCATTTAGTCTAGGTGTCATACACATTTGTCTCTACAATTATCAAGTATATTTTGTGAGACATAGTGCATTTCCATGAAAGATCATAATGTTCTTGTCATACAAGACATATGATGTTTCTTCAATGGCATGTATGTAATATCAATTTGCTAATTCTATTATGTTCCCATGAATGACAGCTCCCAACTGTAAAGTCAGCAACCCTTTCTCTGCACAGTTCTAGCTCACTTCTTCTTAGGTCATGAAGTGGAGATCTCTATCTCCATCTTCTTGAGATCATGTATGAAGAGAATAATTCCTTTCCAAACTCCAGACAAGTGGCAATGGTGGTATTTTCTTTTCTTTATCCTTTAAGTGAAAAGGTCAGATTCCTTTTACACTTACCCTTCTCCATATATTGAGTGCATAAGACTTGGGCTTCAACTTAGACTCAAAACACTTCTTAGCCTTGCTTTTTCTCTATGACTCACTTCTACTGATCACACTAGTACATAACTGACCTTTAGTGTCGGTTATTTAAGGCATTTAGCGTCGGTTTTAATGTGACACCTATGTCGGCGCAGCTAAAAGGCAAACTGTTAGGCGTCGGTTTTCAAACTGACGCCACAACCCTTCGCGCGCCACCGAAAACGCGCCAGTAGGGGGGTATAGGCGTCGGTTATTAGTTTTGAAACCGACGCCATAAACCTTCGTGCCACAGAAAGGGCACCATCTGGGGCACTATCAGCGTCGATTTATTAGTGATAACCGACGCCATCTCATTCGTTGCCACGGTCGTGCTGGCCAGCACGGCCGTGTTGTCTGGCCCGCTGCCACGGCCGTGCTGGCCAGCACGGCCGTGGTGTATGGTCTGCTGCCACGACCGTGTTGGCCAACACGGCCGTGGTGTCTGGCCTCATTAGGGAAATCGACGTCGGTTACTAGTAGGGCAACCTACGCCAGAACCATCAGCATCAGTTTATTATTGATAACTGACGCCACATCACATGTATTAGGCATCAGTTATAATTATTTATCTGACGCTGTAATCATTTGTCATCGGTTTAAAATAAATAACTGATGCCTATTACATGTTTTTTTTCTTATCAGTCTGCAGGCCTACTGTGACTGGTCACAGGATGAGAAACCTGCAGTTCAGTTATGAACTGCAAGTTTTACGACATCCATTGATATCAGCCAACAAACAGGCCACAAACTTGCAAAATTAACAACATTAATTTTCACACATTTAGCAACCTACAGTTCCATTCAATTTTCACACATGTAGAAACATTCATGTAGCAATTTGCAGTTTCATTCATTTTCACATTCACACATGTAGAAACATTCATATAACAACCAATAGTTTCATTCATTTTCACATTCACACATGTATAAAGATTCAAACATGTAGAAACATTCAGACATGTAGAAACATTCACACATATTACAATTCAGAAGTTCATTTACAAGATATCATTCTTTAGTCATTATTTGCTATCAACATCCCAATTATATTTTAAAAACCCCACTACTTGTATGGCTTTTGCCCATTCTTCTCTTACATCATTTAATTCTTCCATTGTATAGGGAGCATGTACATCTAGTAAGGCCTTTCCTGTAGTGTGGTCAGTTTTAAACACCTGCAAAGAGAATGATATATATATATATGTATATATATATATATATAATAATATATAAATAAGATTGATATATTTCATATTATCTAATGAGACTATATAGAATACCTCAGGAATGGTATCGATGTCCACTGCGGCATATTTGATAATCATGTGCATAAATCGCATCATATAGTATGCACATGCCCATCCGTTGTCTTGTGTAGCACACTATAAATTGAAACATACAAAATATTAAAAAATACAACTAATTAAGATTGTTCACATAAATAATATATACATTGTAGTCGAGAACTTACTTCCACGTTCTTCCAATTTATTGGCTGGTTCTTTTTCATGGGGACCTTTCCTCCAGTCTTTTTGAACTCACCTAAACCCCTACATGTTAATGTAACACAATACATTGCATAATTAAATAGTAATATAATAACATATGTTAACGGATATGAAAATGAAATATTTCTCACCGGAATAATACCATTTTCATTGTGTGTCCATATTTTGAATTCAATTTACTCCCCTTAGGATCTAGATAATAGACAGTGAATGTCTCGGGGACAATAACTAGTAACTCCCAATGCATACCACTAGAGGTAAAAAAGTTAAAAATTATTAACTCAAAATCCACAATAAAAATGTAATTTTCTTAAGTCCAAATTATAAGCAAAGTAAACTTACTCCACATTGAATGGAGCTATTATCACCGTCTTGTTATTTTGAGCAAAATTTGTAAAAGCATCACAACAGTATTGTTGAACTGACAAAGGGTCTTTAGCTACTAGACTAATCAAAGATGGAATAAAAAATCATACATGTTCGAATGAAAAATCTGCACATATCTTGTCTAAGTAGCTACAAAACATGTATTACGTATGCATTAATAAATAAGAAACCAGATCACCTGATCCTACATAAGGTATATGGATGTATAAAGAAGATCTCACCTTATCCATAGCTCTATCACAGATGTATTCAGCCAATCATATCAAAACAACTCCAAAATATCTTGTATAAATAGTTTGCTTTCGTATGATTGGCCTACATCATCCTCATCTATAGAAACAGTTATAGGGAAATTTATATCATGTTCGCCTAACCATATTGCCATACCCCTACAATTAGGACCTAACGAGACAGGTAGGTCCTGTGGAATCCAACTTGGTAATATAGGAGGTGGAGGTGGAGGCCTAGATGCTCTGGGTGTCTTCTTTTTAACCTGTATATATATATATATAATTTCATATCAATTGACATCATATACACACACTAACAATTTAACGTAATGTACATTTACCATACAGTTTCCGTAGAGAGGACATTTGCTTTTGGCCACAATATCACTCTGCCTTCTTCCTCACCAAGCGTTTCACAATCTGGGTGGCCATATGGCAATGGAAGATCCATCCACTTGGGGAATATACGTAGAGGGCTCACACGAACCCAACCAGCTGGTAATGGAGACCCATGAAATATTTCCCCTGGTAGGGATGGGTAAGCCGACGCCTCTGCAATGACAAATTCTTTACTTTTTAGACGGCATGGCTTCAACCCCTACAAATTTGTGTAAAGAATGTTATATACATATATACATATCATCTTGAAAATATATCATCTTGAAAAGACTAGTTACTATGTCATAAAAATACTTACAGCAGATGTGCTAGGTGGTGGGTCTACAGGATTACTCCCAACCTCTACAGTAGGAGTAGAGCGGGACGCCATAGGTACTGTCTGTTGAGTGGCAGTCAGAGATGCCTGCCACTTGCTCATTGCTTCATGGATTCTCTTATCAACTACTTCATCGACTCTCCTATCAACTATCTTATCTACCTATACATGGATAAAAGAAATGTTAGCTTTTGATTATTGAATTCTCTTTTACAGTAACATTCTAAAGAAAGAATAAGTTACCTCTTCTTGTGAAATTCCCGCTTTTGGGACATGTTTGCGCTGGGATGGCCCAAAGAATGCTTTGATGCCCACACCAGCGCATGCAGCCCTAACACGTCCACGATGCTCTGGGTTACCCAGAGCAACTGTCAATTCATCCCTTGTGCCCTCATGGATGAACTTGCCTTGTTTCCTCAGCTCGTGCAGCTCCCGCTAATTGCCAAAACAAAAATTTGTAATTAAGTAAACACCACAAATAATCAATATTCGAACGATTGCTCTAAGAATTGTATTTTACCATTTTTGCAGTCGCCTCAGCAGTTGCGGGCTTCCTTATTTCTCCCTTCTTATTTTGCATCCTAGCTATCCAGACATCATGGCGAGGTAGAGGTGTGGTGCCTATAGTAGAGGACTCCTGAGTAGCAGCAGACTAAGCAGTAGACTCAGCCTGTAGTCTTTGGCAAATGCCTGCATACCCCTTTGGACCCATTGTGTGGTCATGCACATTCAGTGCACGCCTTGCTCTTTGCGCCTCACTGAGGGCCTAGTTAGTATGCACATTGATGATTTGGTTAGTAACACTAAATGTTAATCTTGAATAGGTGAATACAACATATATTAATTAAAATTGGGAGTGATGCCTAATACCTTGAATTCATCAGTTGTTCTTGAAGCAACAAATGCGTCCCATTCTTCTTGGTCCAGGAAGTTCCACTGTTCAGTGGTTGTCTTCTTCCTCTTGTCACCTTCTTTTATGTATTCTCAGGTGAGATTTTCCCTATAGTTCCTTAGGACTCTCCCACACCGTTACATCATGCATTTACGATGCAGCTTTTCATCCAATGCAAATATACTCTGCAAAATAGAATTGCTATTAACTAGTATCCAAAAAATTAGTAATCTACAAAATAGAATTGCAAATTAATAATAACTCATGCATAAATCCTTCTATATTACGTATTTCTTCCCCTTAGGAACTTTATGCCAAGAATCTATCTTACAACCGCAATGTCTACGAGTAACATACCCAAGATATGAAACAAACGAATTGTGATTCACTCCAATTGCATTTCCTGCATTATCAAAATCTACAACAAGTTTGGGTCCATTGCCCCTTTGCACTATTAACTTCTTCATCATAGTGATGCCCCTTCTCTTGTCAACTTTTTGGTGCTACTCATCAAGTGCCTCAAGTGCTTCAGAGGGTACATGTGCATCATCAACCTAAAATTTGACAAAATAAACACACTTACAGGATATAACTATAAATGGACATATAGATATAAATATATGATATATTTTTAAAACTTACATTGTGAGGCAGCACATTGATGTCCTCACCCTCACGATAATCATCAGCACGGTCATCAGGAGAATGCTCAGCCATCTGAAAGTTCACATTCACATTGTAAAGTTCACATTGTAAAGTAATTCACATTGTAAAGCTCACATTGTAAAGTTCACATTCACATTGTAAAGTAATTCACATTGTAAAGTTCACATTATAAAGTAATTCACATTGTAAAATTCACATTGTAAAGTTCACATTCACATTGTAAAGTAATTCACATTGTAAAGTTCACATTCAGAAAAATAAAACATATTAAGACGTTATAAACATGCCTCTAATATTGCGATTTTTATCAATTAACAATCCTTCATTGTAATCTCCGCGCACATACAAGTCATCATTAGCTTCAATATTTGCTGGTGTTGGCAACCCAACTGAGAATGGACTGGAGTCATCATACTTATCATAATACTCTTCTTCATCTATAGGATCTTCAATGAACTGTCTTTTACCATGATGAACAACTAACCATTTATCATTTGCAGGATCATCGATATAATATACTTGTTTTGCCTGTGATGCCAATATGAATGGTTCACCCTTCTCGCCAATCTTTTCAAATGTCACTAAAGTGAAACCCAATTCATCCACTATAACTCTTTTGGTGTTATCAACCCAATTACATTTGAAGAGCGGAATTCTGAAATCTGTGTAGTCAAACTCCCATATGTCTTCAATGACACCGTAATATGACATTTTAGCTTCATGTGGACTCTTATCCTTTGCACTTGCACAAAATATAGTCGACGCTTGAAGGGTGACCCCACTATTTTGGACGACACTCTTATCATCTTGGCACTTTGTGTAATATGTGAATCCATTAATGTCATACCCTTCATAAGACATAACATTCAATTTTGGTTAAAGGCGAGGCATTTGATAGTTTTAGTAATATCATCTGGTGTTGGAGATAGTTGATGTAAGACTTTATCTTCAAACCACTTAATAAATGTCTTATTATGCTCTCTAGCAAGCCACATTGTATTGGCTTGAGGATATTGTCTCTTGATGAAATTGGTATGTTCCTCGATATAAACACTCACTTCGTCCATGTTGTGTAAAATATACAAGTGACCTTGTTCCAACTGCTCACGACTGATTACTTTCACCCGTGATCCCAAAATTCCTTTGCCAAATTGCTCCTCAATATTCTTATCATTACTAGGAGTGTCATTACCACTGAGAAAGTCATTGCAACATAACCTCTCTCGCCACATAACCCTCAATAATACTCCCTTCAAGCCGATAACGGTTTCAAACATCGCTTTTAAAAACGCTCATGTATCGTTCAAAGGGATACATCCAATGCAAGAAAACCGGTCCCAACATTTTCACTTCCCTAGTCAAGTGGACAATAAGATGTACCATGATATCAAAGAACGAAGGAGGAAAATACATATCAAGCTGACATAGGGTAACAACCACTTCTCTTTGCAAATTATCGAGAGTATCAGGGTCAATAACTTTGTTGCACAGACTGTTGAAAAAGAAACAAAGTCTGGTGATTGCAAACCTTACATGCTTCAGCAATATAGATCGAATTGCCACAGGCAATATTTGTTGCATTAGAGTGTGACAATCATGAGATTTAAGACCTATCAAATTCATATATTTCATTGATACCAATCTACGGATGTTGGATGAGTAACCCTGTGGCACCTTAACATTTACCAAACATTCACAAAAAGCTTTCTTCTCCTTTCTAGACAATGTGTAACAAGAGGGAGGTAAGTATGTTCTCCGATTTCCCATTTCATGTAATTTTGTTAATTCTGACCTTATTCTCATTTCACGTAGGTCCAGTCTGGATTTTATCCCATCTTTAGTCTTACCTGGTATATTCAACAAAGTACCAATGACACTATCACAGACATTTTTCTCAACGTGCATCACATCGATACAATGCATGACTGTCAAAGAACTCCAATAAGGAAGATCCCAAAATATTGACTTCTTCTTGAATAAAGATTTGTCACTCCGTGTGGCCATAGTACATTGTGATCTCTTACTAAATTCATTGACAAAGTCTTTTACTCTTTCATAAACAACCTCCCCTGGTATAGGTTTAGGTGCACTCTGTTCCTCATTCAATCCATTGAATGCTCTGCGCTTCCTACGATACGAATGGAATTTTGTAAGAAACCTTCGATGACCGAGATATACAATCTTACCGCCATATTTTAGTCTTGTTGAATCAGTATTCTCTTCACATATAGGACACTCTTTAGCTCCTTTGACACTATATCTAGACAAATTCTCATATGTTGGAAAGTCATTAATAGTGCAAAACAACATAGCATGCAAACGAAATGTCTCTCTTCGTGAAACATCATAGGCCATCACACCTTCACCCCAGAGTTTCTTTAAGTCGTCAATCAGAGGTTCAAGATAAACATCGATATCATTTCCAAGTTGTTTAGGGCCCAATATCAACAATGACAGCATTACGTACTTATTTTTCATACACAGTCAGAGAGGAAGATTGTATATAACAAGCATGACTGGCCAAGTGCTATGTTGGCTGCTCAATGTCCCGTACGGATTCATCCCATTTGTACAAAGCCCAAGTCTTATATTCCTGACTTCTTCAGCAAATTCAGGGTACAATAGATCAATCTTCTTCCACTGTGGGGAATCAGACGCATGTTGTAGGATCCCATCATTATTTTTCTTAACATCTGCATGCTACCTCAAATTTTTCGCATCTATCGGATTGGCAAACAAGCATTGAAACTGTGATATTATAGGTAGATACCACATCACCTTGGCAGGAGAACCAGTTTTGGACTCCCCTGAAGTCGTCAATTTATACCGTGACGCACCACATTTTGGATAATCTTTCAAATCCACATAGTCCTTTTGAAATAATACACAATCATTCGCGCATGCATGTATCTTCTTGGCATCCATTCCCATTGGGCACAACAATTTCTTTACCTGGTATGTTGAGATTGGCAGCTCATTTCCTTCAGGAAGCATTTCTTTCAACAAAGACAACAATGACGTGAAGCTTTTATCGCTCCATCTATTGTTAGCTTTCAGCTTATACAATCTCAACACAGTGCTAAGCTTCGTAAACTTAGTACAACCTGTGTATAACGATATCTCAACATCATGTATAATGTTTCTAAAAATGGGAGGTGGATCAGTGTTCTCTACCCCTCAACTATCCAGCATCGCATCAACGATATCTACTGGAACTGGTTCATTCACATCTATGTCATCAGAGGCAATTTCTTCTTCCACACAAGCACTGCTATCGACATCCACTGGTTTCGGGTTTGAAATCTCTCCATGTCAGTGCCATTATGTATATCCTTGTATAATCTCGTTGCACATGACATGACTTTTGATTTCGTCACCAGTGTTGACTTTCAAGTTGTTACCGCAATGCCTACATGGACAGTAGAACCTATCTCCAGGTTGTTTCCTATGTTACTCGGCAAATCTAATAAACTGGTCAAGACCAAAAATAAACTCTGGGGTGCAACGATTGCGAATGGACATCCATGATCTATCCATTCTATGATCAAAGGGAAAACAAGTATATATTACAACAAGATTAGGGTCTAGGGTTAACAGATTAGAGTTTTTGCATGGTTAAAACTTTAGGCCAACAAATACATGTGTTGTCATTCTTATATATAATAAATGTGTACCACCTATCCTATTCTTGAACACCTAATCTCACTAGTAAGTGTATAATGTGTATTGGGTTTTCAAGAAAATTTTTGCAGCATTTCCCCGTTGTTCTCTAAGTACATATGTACTTAGAGAACAAATGGGGAAATGCTACTGAAATTTTCTTAAAAACTAAATACACATTATACACTTACATCCTAAGCGAGATTAGGTGTTCAAGAACAGTCCCAAACTGGAGACTATCCAAGATTTACTCCTAATGAGTAAATCTTGGATGGGTTTCTAGGACAACAAATATACGTGTTGTCATTCTTATATATAATAAATGTGTACCACCTATCCCATTATTGAACACCTAATCTCACTAGTAAGTGTATAATGTGTATTGGGTTTTCAAGAAAATTTCGGCAGCATTTCCCCGCTGTTCTCCAAGTACAGATGTACTTAGAGAACAAACGGGGAAATGCTACCGGAATTTTTTTGTACTTAGAGAACAAACGAGGAAATGCTACCGGAATTTTCTTGAAAACCAAATACATATTATACACTTACATCCTAAGTGAGATTAGGTGTTCAAGAATAGTCCCAAATCGGGGACTATCCAAGATTTACTCCTAATGAGTAAATATTGGATGGGTTTCTAGGCCAACAAATACATGTGTTGTCATTCTATAACATTGATTTCAACATTTTGAGTGTCCATGCATGTTCATCATCAAGATAAATATTACACATAAATTAGTATGACCTAGGGATGGAGAGATTCATAATTGATTTCAAAATTTCAAACTAGATCATGCATTATCATCAATCTACATCATACAATAGGGATTCATGTAGATGTTAGGGTGACACATCACTACAAAATCAGAGATTTAACATTCAGGTTTTAATATCTTACATAGATTGATCACAAGATTTCAACAATATAGTTAATTCAAGATTATGGTGAAATGTGTATTAGGGTTTTAATATCTTAATTCAACATGCATCAAAATTTACAGAATTAGGTCAAGCATTAGTATTCAATTGCAAATGTATCTTCTTCTTCCTGCTCTCTCCTTACCAAATGAATAAAAGCAAGGCCACGGCCGTGGCCTTGCTTTAATCCATTTGGTATGGAGAGGGAGCAGGAGGAAGAAGAGGTGGAGGACCAGCCCACACGGTCGTGGCCTTGTTGCCTAGCACGGTCGTGCCAACCTGTGATTTCACAACATGCACCAGCGCTAGCTATGGTCGCGGAGCAGGGTACCTTCTTGAGGGCGGAGGAAGAAGAGCGGGAGCAGGTACCTTTGGGGAACCGGCGAGGAGAGCAGGGCAACCGGCGGCGGTGCGGGGGAGCAGAGACCGGTGAAGAGACCAAGAGGAGTATGAGACTGCCGATGAGGAGAGCGGCAGCAGCAACGACGTCGGTGAGGAGAGCAGCAGCAGCGAGCGGCGGCGGTGCGGGGGAGCAACGGCGGCAGGATCGCCAGACCTAATTGATCAACTAATGAAACAGAGAGAGTGGAGAAGAGTCTTTCACACGGGTGCTATTAACTGCACCATCGGCGTCAGTTGTTTAAAAAAATGACACCTAAGAATGAATGGTGTCGGTTACCTAAAAACACCGACACCTATGCTCAATGATAGTCATCAATTTTTACTAGAAAAAACTGACGTCTATCTACATATGCCGATTAAAAAAATTGTTCTCAATTAATTACCATAGTCATCGGTTTCTTTAGAAAATCGACGCCCAAGGGGTGTGAAAATTCTCCCGGGAACAACGCAGGAAAACCCATAGGCGTCGGTTATTGTAGTAAAACTGACGACCAAAATGTGCCCAATTTTTGTCTCGCAAAAAACATTTCGTCGTCAGTTTAAGAGTTAATAACCGACGTCATATGTTAAATTTTGGAGGTAATTTTTTTCACTGGAAATTTTGGATTTGGCGGTTAATTTTAGGCATCAGTTTCTTAATAAGGAACCGACACTGAATAAAAGTGATACCCGTGTCTGGTCGCCCTTCACAGATAGATGTCGGTTTTTTTAACCGACACTTTATGTTTTAGGTGTCGATGTATTTATACAACCGACGCCTTTAAAAGTGATGTTATAAGTCATTTCTATAGTAGTGTCACCATCACCGATTTCTCCTTCTTCTTCCTTGCATTGGCATCAACATGCCAAGCATTTGATAAACTGATTTCTTTGTTGGTTGTTTGGTCCACCTGAGGGGTGTGGAATGAATAAATGAACTCATGGCTTCTATAAAAAATAATATTATAGTCAACTCTTGACCTAAGAGATATCCCAACTATTCCACATGTCCAATCATATTGAGCATACAGGTTTCTAAGGGACCTCCCTTTGTCAGTTTGCAATCAATTAACACTTTGGAGACATAATACCTTCTTTTCTTTACATGATTCTTAAGATGTGTTACCATCTCAAGAATGTCCATGTTTTCATGTTGTTCATACAACTCATATACAACAGAGCATTAGGTATTCAAATGTCTATGGCATCATTAACATGCTTCGTGTAAGCACCCATTTCATCCTTATGGGCCTTTGGAGCGGTTCCTCTGGCATTGGTCTATTAATAAACATAGAGCTTTCACTCATAGATGAGAACATTTCTCAAAGTCCTTAAACAATTGTGGAACTTTATCCCATTGTCCTTCTTAAGGACTGGTTGCAATTTGAACATATTTTGTGTTTGACATTTTATTTTACAAAGAAATATTGCAGCCTTTTAAAAAATGATTTGGTTTGATTTAATAATTTGGATGATATTAATTAGGTCTTTAATTATTATCACTCTGGATATTTTATTCAAATTGATAGCCCTCGATATCAATTCAGAATATTGTAGCGTACAATATTCTATTGTGCTAAGATCCTAATTTCATCAAATCATGATCCAGGTAGGGCTGTCACCCACAACTTGATTTTATCAGGTAGGGAACTTTTACCAATTGCATCACATGCAACTCTTGGGTAGATGATATGCGCAACTCCTTGCCATATATCATATGTATGCTTCTAGGCTCTTAATCCAATTAAGGTCACCTAGTTAAGCCTGACCCAAAAGCCAACACGATAAATATGAACCCTACTAGGACAGACCCACATACCTACCATCACACTTCCATGTAGACAGAGCACCATGCTAGGGCATGCCCATGCTTAGTCGATCAAGCTTTTCATGTGTTCTTCTTAGGGAAAGCATCTAAGACTTAATATTATAATTGAGGGAGTTTTCATAATACATATACATTATCCAATTGCCACATATATAGTGCATATCATATACATGTTATAACTATAACTGAGAACATGCAATAAAACACACAAGCGATGGTTATGGCCATACTCATGTAATTCTGGAGCCACAAGGAATTACTTAATATTGTAGAAAGAGAGTATATTAGGTCTAAAATAAGCCACCATATGACGCCGAGATGGGTGGGCTGGGGGCTGGGGGATGGTGAGTTCACAATTTTCACAAGCCAAACAATAAGGAAAATTATTTTTTCAATACCACATTCAATAAAAATTAGATCCTTACTTCAAAGATATGAGCAAAATACAATTAGCACAACGCGTCTCGAATTTTGAAAGCATACATAATTGGCTTGTGGTTGGAGAGAGAAACAATAACTATTAGTGGATAGAGAGTGTGAAATGAAAAAGAGATAGAGATAGTGGATGGAGAGAGGGTCTATAATTAACAGAGACAGAGATAATGGATAAGAGAAACTATAATAAATATAATAGTGGATGGATAGGGAAGGTATAATAAATAGAATGAATTAGAAGTGAATGAAGAGAGAGTGTTCTAAATATGAAGAGAGAAGTAGTGAATGGAAAGAGAAGACGACATGATAAGTGTACATGTATTTCTAACTTTGTGTACATATAATATAAGTATTGTGATATTTATTAATAAATACTACTTAATTTAAAAATACGCATTGCACTTGTAGTACCTATTTATAAGCATTATTTGCTTTAAAAATACTCACTATAAGATGTGTGTATGTATATAATACACATATATTATTTAAAAATACATAATTTATACACAAAAATTATGTACAAAAATGTATATATATCCAATATTGTTTAATATTTATATCAAAACAATTTTAATTTAAAATATGTATTGTCCTTAAAGATTGTTATTTACTAATAACCAGCATTTATATATTTTTCATCATCTCACTCCGTCTAAAACCGTTCAACTTCTGGTAATGTATCAAAAATTTCCCCGTGTGGTGCTAAATAATCATTTTGTATTCTGCGGTGTAAACTCAGGTAGAATGTAGAAGAGGTATGCTTTATATTAGTACGAGTAGAAATCACGTGCTAGAAGCATACAAATGATTAATTGGGCACGCCCTAGCGTGGTGCACCGTGTACGTGGAAGTGTGATGGTAGATATGTGGGTCTGCCCTAGTAGGGTGCATATTTATCGTGTTGGCTTTTGGGTCAGGCTTAATTAGGTGACCTTGATTGGATTAAGCACTTAGAAGCATACAGATGATACATGGCAAGGAGTTGCACACAGTGACGGATGCACACAGGGGCCACCTAAGGCCGCGGCCTCACCCACCGCCAAAGGTGCCCATGTAATTAGAAGTGTAATAGTCTGTTGGCCTCACCTCATTTCCTGGATTGGCATGCATAATTATCTCGTAAAGTCCTGTAATTATTTCTTATTTGACTTCTATTTCATAACTACTATGTATGTTACAGTTACTATAGCATTTGTTCGCACGTTACTACTACTGACTGCGAAAGAATCGATAACACAGTAAACAAAGAGTCTGAGAAAGACAAGGCAATGAAGAGTCAGGGACTTGGAAAGTGGGGGCGGACTAACAAATTCAAAACAGTATTCAACAGATTTGAGAGATAATAGGAGGGTGGGGGCGGGGATAGAGAAATTGAGAGAGCAAGAGAATAGGAGACTAAACTGATATTTACAATGCATTACGTATGTAATTAAGAAAGTGGAATAAACGTGAGGGCCAAGAAGAGAGAGATTGAGATAACGAGAATAATAGGATGGTAAGAGTAGAGGGGTGAGAGATTGAGAGTGCGAGAGTTAATAGGAACTTAATTAGTTGATGTGGAGGAGAACATAAGATATATAGGAAAGAAAGAGGCCGCAAGGATAGATATTAGTATGTTTAATACATTACAAAGATGAGAGAAGTGTTGGTTTGTATTCTTTTTCTAATAAATCATGGTAATAAGTATTTTCTCCTCCACATATTTTCTATCTATATATACATTGTTCATTCTTCATAGACAACACAATTTCATACATCACAAAGTTGAGAACTAAGGATCCTCTCTCTATATCTACTTTATCCTGCGAGGTGGTTTCAGTTAAGAAAATCAAGGAGGATTTGTCTATTTGTTATGAGAAAATTTTTAGTTAAGAAGTCTCTTGAGCCATCCACTTATGAAAAAGAAAGTCAATCGAACTCCAATGTAAGTGATTATCATGTATCAAACTCTAAAAATATTCAAGTCCAGTAAAAAATTACTACTTCTCAATCTCAAGCAAAACTTGGATTCAATATGGAGGATATGATCAGTAATCCTCGACCACGGCCTCCCATTTCTTATTATGATCCCAATGTCCAAGACATTGTGAGAAGAGCCTATTTGCAAGAGGGACCTTGTCAACCTAAAGAACATAACTTTCCCTGGAAAAATACAGATCTAGGAGACGGCATTTTCAAAAAATCTGGTTTAACGAATACTCTAACTAGCTAGAGTATAGCGTGGCAAAAGATGCAGCATTTTGTCTTTATTGCTATGTTTTCCCGTCACGTCATATAGATCCAGCATTCATTTCAGATGGATTCAGATATTGGAAAGATAAGAAAAGATTGGACAATCACATTGGACTTCCATGTAGCCCTCATAATACCGCCAAAGGACAATGCCAAAATTTAATGAATGATAGTCAGCGTATAACAGTCATTATGGCAAGACAGACAAATCAACAAAAGAGTGAATATCATTTGCATTTGCAGTCGACAATTGATTGTATATGATTTCTCTTAAATCGAGGACTGGTCTTTCGTGGACATGATGAGTCAGAAATGTCATCAAATCAAGGTAATTTTCTTGAGCTTCTTAACTGGCTTGCGGATCATAGAGATGATATAAAAAAATTCATGTTGGATAATGCTCCTGATAATTTAAAACTTATGACTTCGAGTATACAAAAAGAGATCATTAGTGTAATTGCAAGCTTAATTTCAAAGGAGATCATTACCGATCTCTCTTATGCAGATGGTTTGTTCAGCCTTCTAGTTGATGAATCTCGTGATATATCAATGTAAGAACAGATGGTCCTAGTTATTCGATATGTTGATAACAAAGGAATGATTATGGAGAGGTTTCTTGGTCTTGTACATGTGAGTGATACTAGTGCACAATCATTAAAGATTGCCATAGATAGTTTGTTTACCAAGTTTGGATTAGATGTCCACAACTTGAGAGGACAAGGGTATGACGGAGCAAGCAATATGAAAGGTCAATTGAATGGGTTGAAAGCCCTCATTCTTAGAGATAATTCTTCTACATTTTATGTCCATTGCTTTGCCCATCAGCTGTAGTTGATACTTGTAGCAGTTGCAGAGAATCATTTGCAAGTAGCCTGCTTATTTGATACCATCAATCAAGTACTTAATTGTGTTGCTGGTTCATGTAAACTGACTGCCTTACTTAGAATTGAAGAAGTGAAAAGAGTAAGCAAACAACTTGACGCATGTGAAGTTTCTATGGGAAGAGGGAAAAATCAAGAACTGGGACTTAAAAGATTTGGGGCTACTCGATGGGGTTCACATTATAATACTTTGGTAAATTTGAGTGTCATGTATCCATCAATTATCAAAGTTCTTAATATAATTACACAAGATGGTGATTTGGCAAAGCATAGAGCTAAGGCTCATAAACAGATTTGAGATATGGAGACATTTGATTTCATTTTCATGTTGTTACTTATGAAGAAACTTCTTGGAATAACTTTTGAGTTATCAAATTCTTTGCAAAGAAAAGATCAAGATATTATCAATGCAATGAATCATGTCATCACTGTAAAGAGTCAACTAAATTCCTTGAGGACAAATGATGATAAATGGGAATTCTTTATTGATGAAGTTAAAGAATTTTGTTTGAAATATGAAATTCCAGTGAAGGATATGGATGATGTTTATGTGATGCCAGGTAGATTACGGCGTGGATAAGAGATCAAGACAAATTTACATTATTTTCGATTCGATATATTCAATGCAGTAATAGATTTATTACTTAATGAGTTGAATGATCGTTTCAACGAAAGAAACACAGAGTTATTATTATGCATAACTTCCCTTGATCCAACTGATGAGCTTGCCGCCTATGATGAGAAGAAATTGATTAGGATGGAAGAATTATATCCTTCAGACTTCAACATACAAGATATTAACAAATTGAGAATTCAACTAAGAAACTACATCTATTATGTTCATCACACTTCTTATTTTAGGGAGTTGAATAGCATCAGTTGTCTTGCTCAGAAGTTGGTCCAGAAAAAACAACACAAAGATTTTCATTTAGTATACAAACTTCTAAAGTTAGCAATGCTATTGCCTGTTGCAACTGCTACAATGGAGAGAGTCTTCTCTATGATGAAAATCATAAAGCATTGATTACACAAGAAGATGAGTGATGAATTTTTAAATGATTGCTTATTGGCATATATGGAACAAGACCTATCAAAAAATATTGATATTGAGGTTATTATGAATTGTTTTCAGACTATGAAAACTCGTCGAGGTTCCCTTTGACTTTTTTGTATTATTACAAATAATGTAATTTTGTAAGCGAGCATTATTTACTTTTTTTACTATTAAACGTGATCTTTCTTTTTAGTACAACTATAATGATAGTATATTTGCTAATTTTGTGTATTGACAATATAGTAGATTAAAAATGTACTATTCTGTTATGGCCTCACCCAACTTAAAATCCTGGATCTACCACTGGTTGCACATATCATCTACCCAAGAGTTGAATGTGATGCAATTGATAAAAGTTTCTTACCTAATAAAATCAAGTTGTGGGTGACAGCCCTAGCTGGATCATGATTTGATGAAATTAGGATCTTAGCCCACTAGAATATTGTACACGTATAACCACAATTGGAAAGTACACGTATAACCACAATGACTATAAAAAGAGAGATGATAGTCCCTAATTGCATCAATAATGTATGTAACCTTTTGCGATAATATGACTTGTTAAAAAAGTGACATGTTTTTTATATTTTTTATATGCTCTCCCCTTTCCCTCTCCATACTAACCAAACATAGCGTTTGGATACAACAACTATGGGCCATAAGAAATAATAGACAATGACCCATAAAAGTACAACCATAGCATCCGTTTAAAACTTCAATGGCGATGACGTTTATTCATTAGTACGTAACTATGATTAAAATATGAGTTACTTAATACGATAATTAGTAAAGACTAAATTACGTTGGGTTGGCCAATATGTTATTATACCAACTACGCATTATAGAACGACCGATAGCCTATCCTAGTAAAGACTAAATTACGTTGGGTTGGCCAATATGTTATTATACCAACTACGCATTATAGAACGACCGATAGCCTATCCACTCTCCTACAGTCCTATCTAAACATTAGATTTAAGTAATGTTATGTAAATGTAAATATATTCCTTGATCTAATCGGTCTAGATTGATTTCTATCCATTTTTGACCAGTCTAGTTGAGTAACGATATTATAAAAATAGAAGACCGAAGATCAGATCAAAATTCATGTTAGTTCAAGACTTGATCAAACTTAATAGACAAATTAGGAAAATCATAATCTGATCCGATTAACCAGTTCAGTTACAATTGAACAACTCTACTTTTTCGTTGTTGTGTTTTGATCTGTGTCCAATAAACTATTGTGACAATCAATTAAATGTTTATCATCTTTTTACTTAGTGACTAGTCGTTTGACAATCAATTGATCAACTTCATCTACCCATTCAATTCACCTATTGTGTAACTCAATCGATCAATTGATGAGAAAATTAAATTCATGTTCAAGTACAATTCATCAATTTTGACCTGACCTAATTGTAATCGATGGTAACGATGTAGAGAGTGTGCTACTTTTTTGTTCTTTTAAAAACTTGAGGTAAGTTGAGGGGCTTTCGTAAAGAAAAACCTACTACTCATCACGTCCTCAGGGTCAAATTGCGAGGGTAAAAAGTTGAATCATAGTCAGACGCTGAGATGGATGGGGTGGGGGGCTGGGGGATGGTGAGTTCACAATTTTCACAAGCCAAACAATAAGGAAAATTATTTTTTCAATACCACATTCAATAAAAATTAGATCCTTACTTCAAAGATATGTGCAAAATACAATTAGCACAACGTGTCTCAAATTTTGAAAGTGTACATAATTGGCTTGTTGTCACACCCCGATCTCACACTAACCACTAATCATGAGATTAGGGCGCGACGGAGGGATTATCACATAAACAAATCACTGAGAACTTTTTCTTTTTAAAACCTCGTAATGATATCCGAATTATTGTTGTAAACTAAAACATAATAAACTATTGCGGAAGCATTTTAATTAAACTGGCTAGAGTACGTAAACAGAGTTTACAACATGTAACATTGTTTAACAGAAAGTAAACATAACAGTTAATTTACATCTTTATACACATTCCACATACACACTCTCTCTCACCCACACCATGTCCCAAGGACCGAGGGGAAGGGACTAAGAGACCTCTAACTAGACTAACTACAAACCTTCTATCAACTAAGCGTTAGGATGAAAAGATCCTTCAGATTCCTGCTGCTGATGATGACCTGAAAATGTTTTGAGTAGAGGTATGAGCCTACTCGCTCAGTGAATAGCATTTCATTTAGCTATCACTAAACAACTCATCAGGTTTATAAATTGAAATTAAACATAAGTGCAGTACTAAGCAGGGTAGTACTATTAACATAACAGATTTGCAGAACATAATCACATTTCCATGCAATAATAGATAATATGAACATATAAACAGATATAAAGAAATAGCACAAAAGTTCGAATACTTAAATTTACTGTGATCCTATATGAGTACCAATTTATTTTATTATTATGCCCTAATCATATGCAGTGTACCCTGCATATGAAGATCCGTAGCGAACTACGATCCCACCGTACAAGACTTAGCGACACACCCGGGAAATGCTAAGTCTGACGCCAGCCCTGCTCTGCCACAGGACCCCAGGCTCTCCGGCCTGACTCATAGGCTCTACGGCCTCAAGGCACTGCTCTGAGTGCTCTAGACTATCTTTGCCCTTTTATTTAGTTGTCTTCCCGATCGAAACAGGGCAACCGACAGAGCGGCGCCCAACCTATCAGCCCGATCGCAGCAGTAGAGGGGCGCGATTGAGGGCGATTTTGTGCGCAACACCTCCGACCAGCCAGGGTGCCACCTCCGTTCTTATTTTTCCTCTACCCTCTTTCTTCTACCTCGACCTTCGACCAGCCTGGCGGCGCCCAGCAAACAGCTACAGCTGCGCACGATCGGCAGCAGCAAAGGATCTAGGGCGGGGCGATTTGGAGTTCTAGAATCTGTTGAAAAAGGTCGTCCACCTTCCCTCTCTTCTTCCTCTATCTTTCCCCCTCCCCCCATTATCGTCGACCTAGCTACCTACTTGGGTAGCCGACCTGCAGTAGGTGCGGCCCCTATCATCAAGCAGCTCGTGTGGCCATGTTTGGGAGAGAAAAGGATGCTCTTTGTTTCGGTCAACGACCAACCATGCATCAACGATTCTTTTCCTAACTCTGACCACCAGGTTTGGCGCTCATCTAGCTAGGGGCAGTGCCGTACCTTACAGCCGTAGCAGCAGTAAAGCCACGATATCCAGTTCATTCGTGAGGAGCTTTTGGGGGCAACCAGTACTCCAGAACGTTGCCTTGATTTCGGCTTGAGGTCCAAATTAGAATTTCCATAGTGGTTAGCCAAGATCCATCTATCAATTTAGCCAATTTCAGATCTGATCGTAAAGGAACTGTTCTGCTGTTGAATTGCAGGATCAGTAAGCTAATTAATCCAAAGGTAGAAGAAGACCAGAAATCGCCCAAAAACTGGTCCTTAGATGCAATTCCAGACGAATTCGGACAACCCAAATCGCTGTGAGTAGAATTTCATTTATTTATCATTAATAAACTCAGGCGTTTGAATATTTTCTGTTTTGTGCGCGAATTACGCTGATAACAGGCGTTATCAGGCGTAGGGCGGTGTTTGGCGACGCCCGACTTTTTATTTCATAAATTGCTTCTAGACGCTGTTATATGATTAAATTTAGCAATTGATCAGTGTGGATTGAATCGGTAGATTTATATGGTTCATTGGAACCTAAATTGCTCATTTGAATGTTGAAATTAGAAATTCATGTCTTAAAATGGTATGATTTGGATATGAACCCAGACAATGAAGATTTCTGATAAATTATCAGATGTACGATTTCAAAGTTGATATGAATAAATAAAATATGCATGAAAACCCTAATTGCATATATCTTTTGACGTTAATATGTGTAAATCGGTATTTACATGAAATGGCACATTTCTATGAAATATTACCAGAAATTCTCAAGTATTGTTATTAAATTGTGTTGTGATATGTAATTAACTCTTAATTAAGTTAAGTGATGCACAAACCAGGATTTGGGTTAATGTGCATGTTTTTCGAGAATTTTAGAGAATTGATAATTGTTGAGTATGATTCTCATATGTGAAGTAGATTTCTTTAATTTGTGCAATAAGATATTCAATTGCGTAAATTCTCTATGTATGTGCCAAATTGAAATAAGTTGGGTTATTTATGCATTTCTAATTTGCCTGAATGCATGTTATGAGAATTTCTCAGAAATTACAATGATTTGAAATATATTGCTCTGTCGGTTTAGAATGACAGTGTATTGTGATCTGATATGAAATCAGTAAATGTGATATTCCTGTTTAAATGGTTATATGTTAAATCAGTTAATAGACTTAGGTGCCCTAACACCGTAGAACCCCTTTGACAGATCTGCTTCTTAGGGGCGAAACTCGTGTTGCAACATCATCTGTGCTTGTGTCATGGACACACGAGGAAAGAGAGGCAGTGTCCAACAACAACCTGTGCTTGTGTCACAGTGGCACTGGAGGAAAAATGGGGGTTATTCAACATCATCCGTGCTTGTGTCACGGAGGTAACCCGGTGAGACTCTCCGCCTGTGTACTCAGGTTAGAGGAGGATTCTAGAGCACTCAGAGCAGTGCCTTGAGGCCGTAGAGCCTATGAGTCAGGCCGGAGAGCCTGGGGTCCTGTGACAGAGCAGGGCTGGCGTCAGACTTAGCATTTCCCGGGTGTGTCGCTAAGTCTTGTACGGTGGGATCGTAGTTCGCTACGGATCTTCATATGCAGGGTACACTGCATATGATTAGGGCATAATAATAAAATAAATTGGTACTCATATAGGATCACAGTAAATTTAAGTATTCGAACTTTTGTGCTATTTCTTTATATCTGTTTATCTGTTCAAATTATCTGTTATTGCATGGAAATGTGATTATGTTCTGCAAATCTGTTATGTTAATAGTACTACCCTGCTTAGTACTGCACTTATGTTTAATTTCAATTTATAAACCTGATGAGTTGTTTAGTGATAGCTAAATGAAATGCTATTCACTGAGCGAGTAGGCTCATACCTCTACTCAAAACATTTTCAGGTCATCATCAGCAGTAGGAATCTGAAGGATCTTTTCATCCTAACGCCTAGTTGATAGAAGGTTTGTAGTTAGTCTAGTTAGAGGTCTCTTAGTCCCTTCCCCTCGGTCCTTGGGACATGTGGTGGTCAGAGTTAGGAAAAGAATAGTTGATGCATGGTTGGTCGTTGACCGAAACAAAGAGCATCCTTTTCTCTCCCAAACATGGCCACACGAGCTGCTTGCTGATAGGCGCCGCACCTACTGCAGGTCGGCTACCCAAGTAGGTAGCTAGGTCGACGATAGTGGGGGGAGGGGGAAAGATAGAGGAAGAAGAGAGGGAAGGTGGACGACCTTTTTCAACAGATTCTAGAACTCCAAATCGCCCCGCCCTAGATCCTTTGCTGCTGCCGATCGTGCGCAGCTGTAGCTGTTTGCTGGGCGCCGCCAGGCTGGTCGAAGGTCGAGGTAGAAGAAAGAGGGTAGAGGAAAAATAAGAACGGAGGTGGTGCCCTGGCTGGTCGGAGGTGCTGCGCACAAAATCGCCCTCAATCGCGCCCCTCTACTGCTGCGATCGGGCTGATAGGTTGGGCGCCGCTCTGTCGGTTGCCCTGTTTCGATCGGGAAGACAACTAAATAAAAGGGCAAAGATATTCGGCCCACTAAAAGGGATAAGGAAAATAAATAGCCAAATGTGGGTAAATTACAACCAAGGTCCAAAGAACTAGAAAATAGAATAACTTCTGCCTCGAGGGTCCGAATCAAACGATTTTTCTTGCAACTTTTCAAGCATGGAATCCACTATGACCTCGGAGCAAGAAATCATCCTAATTGGATTGTCTCACCTGATCAAAGCACTAAACACATCGGTGAGTACTTAATTCAACTTAATTAGCATAATGATGCTATGATCATGGTACATACTAATTAACTTAACTATTAACACTTCAGTTAATATTAATTACATCAGATGAATCAATCTCGACTATTGATTCATATCTTAGGTTATCTTGATTAACCATGATGTTTAACAGAGTACTTAGCACTAATCAAGGTGTCTCACGCTAATCGAGATATTTATTGACTAACCCTAGTATGGGTTGTAACAATCTCCCTCCCTTATAAGAATTTCGTCCCGAAATTCCTATTAGAGAAAAGGAAACTTATCACACGTCACTGACTCAAACTCCCACATGGTTTCATCTAAGTTATGATTCCTCCACAAAACTTTCACTAATG
Source organism: Alisma plantago-aquatica (assembly GCA_963693085.1). Lineage (NCBI taxonomy): Eukaryota > Viridiplantae > Streptophyta > Magnoliopsida > Alismatales > Alismataceae > Alisma > Alisma plantago-aquatica. The sequence continues at coordinate 672,622,452 of OY856413.1, read as the reverse complement.
GTATCTCGTGATTCTTTAGTTTCTTGATCCTCCGATCAACTATTCGTATTGATCCCTCAACATAAGATACATCTGGTCTGAGCTGAGCAGATTATGGGTCCACTATCTTCTCTGTACTAGGATAACATTTCTTCAACATTGATACATGAAATTCATCATGTAGATTAGCCAACTCGGATGGCAAATCTATCTTATAGGCTATAGGTCCAATCCTCTCAATGATAGGATATGGAACCATAAACCTAGGAGTCAGTGTGCCTCTCTTGCCAAACCTCAACACTCCTTTCTATGGTGAAACTTTTAGATACACTTCATCACCAACCGCAAACTCAAGAGGTCAACGCCTCTTCTCAACATAGCTCTTCTGCTTACCATATGCAACTATCAACTGCTCTCAGCATGTCCTCAAGAGTTTGAATGGTCCTCCCTGACTGACCATCCGTTTGTGGTTGAAAAGCTGTACAGCATCTCAACTTTGTTTCCAAAGCTCGATGCAACTAATTTCACCACCTGGATGTGAACTTAGGATCTCTATCAGATATAATAGTAACTGGGATACCATGCAACTTGACTATTTCATCCACGTATATCTTAGCCAACTTCGGGACATCAAAGATTGACTTAATATGAAGAAAGTGAGCAGACTTAATTAGTCTATCCACAATCATTCATATCGAGTCATAATCTCTAGGTGTCCTGGGTAACCCTACCACAAAATCCATTGTGATATGTTCTCATTATCATTATGGTATAGGAAGAGTTTACAAGGTACCTACAGGTTTCTGGTGCTCAGGCTTAACCTGCTGACACACATTGCACCTAACCACATACTCAGCTACATTCTTTCCACACCAGGCAACCAATACAACTCCTTGAGATTCATGTACATCTTAGTGTTACCTGGATACATAGCATACATCGATGCATGTGCTTCTTCAAGAATCTTTTCTTTCAAATCAATGTCTCAAGGTACACACAACATGTCATGCTGATTCAACACAACATCCTCTAAAACCTAAACTCTGGTCTTTACCCCTGTCATGTCATGCATGATCTGGTTTAACTCACTATCACCCTATTGTAGTTCCTTGATCTGATCATAAGAAGTAGGCTTGACTTGCATCTGTGCAATCAAACCACTCTGTGTTGTCACCCCTAAGTCTAAGTTCAACTTCCACATTTCTACTAACAGGTCTCTATTGAAACCTACCATAGAAAATGCATTAGCTGTTGAACTTGACTTTATGCTTAGAGCATCAGCCATCACATTCACCTTTTCAGGGTGATAATCTATCATCACACCATAAAGATAATGATGTCATGTCTTTAAGAGCATGAACTACAGCAGCTAACTTCATATCAGGTATCGGATAATACTCATCATTCTATGGTACTTACTTCTTGTTATTACTGTAAGAATTTATTTCACAACACACTTCACTTATTTTATATTTCTCCTTTTTCTCAAAACACACTTATTACATTTCAAATTTATATCTCACTCTTTTCTCCAAGTCATTTTCATATTGTTTATCTACCTTTAAACTCTAGATTTTATTAATGCTAGCTTACCTTTCATAGAACAAATCTCATGATCTTATTTTATAGGGATGCTAGTACTCAAGGTCAAATCACTATTGATATCCCTTGAACTACTACAACTCTAAACATTCTAGGGTTTCGTCTTTATCAATAACATAGCGTTATTGTGATGTGACTATGTTCCCTTAGTTTGAAATTCAAACTTTAGATCTCATAAGTTTTACTAAATTCTTCCTTATCTTATCACTGGAATTTCCTTTCTCTTATTTGTTCTAGACTTTGGTATTTCCATGATATCTCTTCAATTTAATGGAAGCTTATAACGTAACATGAATATCATTTCAAACTGGACAAGCCATATATTCAGGTATTGCAAATATCAAGAGATTCAACATAATAAGCATGCATGCAGATTTCAAATTCTTAAATAATCTAATTACATGTCCACTTGTAATTTACTGAGAAATCAATATCAATATGCATGCAGGCAGACTGGAATCCTCAAATAAACAGAATGCATGTCAATTTGGTACTTTATACACTAAAATCGTGCAATTGAACTGTTAAGCATCACACATCTTATACTGAGAATTTTGATATCAAAATACTTGATTCATTGAACACCCTATCCTTAGGGTTTCAGTTACCTCATTTATTTGATTGCAGTTCAAATAACAATATGATATCATTCTAGAACTGTCAGAACTGTGTACTTAAAATAATTGTAAATACTGAGAAATTCTTATATCATGCATTCATTTTCTAAGTTATGTGTTTGTTCTTTATTTTAAAAAACTAATTTGTTAGTCTATAGAGACTTAGAATCCAAAGGTAGTATGTATGAATGTATTTAACTTTATAATAAAGATATGCATTCCATACTCTCAATTATGTCTTGTAATTCTCATTCCTTAATCAAACTCATCATTTCTAACATTTCCTTTAATCCAACTAAGTTTCTTGTCTTGATCTTATGATTTTCATAAGACTCTTTATTTCTATGTACTTATTGTATGCTCAACTATTTTCTTCTATTTTCCCTTTGCCTTAAAGTACATAAAAGTATTTTACTCCATTCCATGATCCAACCCAAATTTGATTCTTACGTCCTAGCCCTTACATACTTTTCTCATATCCTTTCCATACTCTTATATTTAGAGTTCATATAATACAAATCATTGAATTTAATTTGAACCTTATATCATTTTCTTTTATTTCCAATTAAGGATTGCACATATGAGGTTCCAACCTTGGCCTCTGATATCATTTCCAGCAAATTCTTAGTTGTTCTAATCTTTCTCTTACATCTCAACGTCTTATCGTATGTACATTCTTACTATGATTCAGGTCTAAATCATCCAGAGTCTATTCTAATTATACTGTTAATAGGAGTCATTAGATCCCAGTAACGCATCCTGCCAACCGGACAAGGCCGAACCTGTAGTCCTGAAGCCAAGAGCTACTCAGGATTAACCAACTCCTATTGATTTCAAACATGTGGAATGAATATCCACTTAAGGCAAACTCATTTAAACATAACTTTTGGTCTACTTGATACAATGAATTTAAACAATAATTAAATCATTTCATGACATACAACAACATAAAAGAATCATGTTTACTTTATAAACTGAAAATCTAATTTCATGCATATAAGTGCATTTCTAGTGATTTTCAATCAAATAAGCAATATAAAGCAAAAATTGTATCACATCCTATGTTAAACCTCTTATTCCTATATTAATTTCTTATCTCATAACCCTAAGATTTCTAGGGTTTTTCTCTGGCCTATCCTTCCTCTGCATACCTGGCCAGGGTATTCAAAGAAGAATAGACAGAGTAGCTTGATACTGGTCAATCTAAGTATTCAGACACCTGGCCAGGGTATCTAAACACTCAGACCTTCCAGAGCTAAAGACACGTCACTTTTTATGTACCTCACTTATAACTTTTATCTTTTGATCCTAATGATGTCTGATGACTCAGCTTAACTCTCAACTTGATTCTCGTGACCACATCATCTTCCTACCATCTGCAATAATATAACATAACACTTCCTGTTATAAAAGTGTAGTTAGAAGGAAGACACCTAAGTCCTAATCCTATTGGTCTCTTATCGTCCCCTGACCTTGACTTAGAGTATTCATATACTCAACCTATGCTCTGATACCAAGATGTCACACCCCGATCTCACACTAACCACTAATCATGAGATTAGGGCGCGACGGAGGGATTATCACATAAACAAATCACTGAGAACTTTTTCTTTTTAAAACCTCGTAATGATATCCGGATTATTGCTGTAAACTAAAACATAATAAACTATTGCAGAAGCATTTCAATTAAACTGGCTAGAGTACGTAAATAGAGTTTACAACATGTAACATTGTTTAACAGAAAGTAAACATAACAGTTAATTTACATCTTTATACACATTCCACATACACACTCTCTCTCACCCACACCATGTCCCAAGGACCGAGGGGAAGGGACTAAGAGACCTCTAACTAGACTAACTACAAACCTTCTATCAACTAAGCGTTAGGATGAAAAGATCCTTCAGATTCCTGCTGCTGATGATGACCTGAAAATGTTTTGAGTAGAGGTATGAGCCTACTCGCTCAGTGAATAGCATTTCATTTAGCTATCACTAAACAACTCATCAGGTTTATAAATTGAAATTAAACATAAGTGCAGTACTAAGCAGGGTAGTACTATTAACATAACAGATTTGCAGAACATAATCACATTTCCATGCAATAACAGATAATTTGAACAGATAAACAGATATAAAGAAATAGCACAAAAGTTCGAATACTTAAATTTACTGTGATCCTATATGAGTACCGATTTATTTTATTATTATGCCCTAATCATATGCAGTGTACCCTGCATATGAAGATCCGTAGCGAACTACGATCTCACCGTACAAGACTTAGCGACACACCCGGGAAATGCTAAGTCTGACGCCAGCCCTGCTCTGCCACAGGACCCCAGGCTCTCCGGCCTGACTCATAGGCTCTACGGCCTCAAGGCACTGCTCTGAGTGCTCTAGACTCCTCCTCTAACCTGAGTACACAGGCGGAGAGTCTCACCGGGTTACCTCCGTGACACAAGCACGGATGATGTTGAATAACCCCCATTTTTCCTCCAGTGCCACCGTGACACAAGCACAGGTTGTTGTTGGACACTGCCTCTCTTTCCTCGTGTGTCCATGACACAAGCACGGATGATGTTGCAACACAAGTTTCGCCCCTAAGAAGCAGATCTGTCAAAGGGGTTCTACGGTGTTAGGGCACCTAAGTCTATTAACTGATTTAACATATAACCATTTAAACAGGAATATCACATTTACTGATTTCATATCAGATCACAATACACTGTCATTCTAAACCGACAGAGCAATATATTTCAAATCATTGTAATTTCTGAGAAATTCTCATAACATGCATTCAGGCAAATTAGAAATGCATAAATAACCCAACTTATTTTAATTTGGCACATACATAGAGAATTTACGCAATTGAACATCTTATTGCACAAATTAAAGAAATCTACTTCACATATGAGAATCATACTCACAATTATCAATTCTCTAAAATTCTTGAAAAACATGCACATTAACCCAAATCCCGGTTTGTGCATCACTTAACTTAATTAAGAGTTAATTACATATCACAACACAATTTAATAACAATACTTGAGAATTTCTGGTAATATTTCAGAGAAATGTGCCATTTCATGTAAATATCGATTTACACATATTAACGTCAAAAGATATATGCAATTAGGGTTTTCATGCATATTTTATTTATTCATATCAACTTTGAAATCGTACATCTGATAATTTATCAGAAATCTTCATTGTCTGGGTTCATATCCAAATTATACCATTTTAAGACATGAATTTCTAATTTCAACATTCAAATGAGCAATTTAGGTTCCAATGAACCATATAAATCTACCGATTCAATCCACACTGATCAATTCCTAAATTTAATCATATAACAGCGTCTAGAAACAATTTATGAAATAAAAAGTCGGGCGTCGCCAAACGCCGCCCTACGCCTGATAACGCCTGTTATCAGCGTAATTTGCGCACAAAACAGAAAATATTCAAACGCCTGAGTTTATTAATGATAAATAAATGAAATTCTACTCACAGCGATTTGGGCTGTCCGGATTCGTCCGGAATTGCATCTAAGGACCAGTTTTCGGGCAATTTCTAGTCTTCTTCTACCTTTGGATTAATTAGCTTACTGATCCTGCAATTCAACACCACAATAGTTCCTTTACGATCAGATCTGAAATTGGCTAAATTGATAGATGGATCTTGGCTAACCACTATGGAAATTCTAATCTGGACCTCAAGCCGAAATCAAGGCAACGTTCTGGAGTACTGGTTGCCCCCAAAAGCTCCTCACGAATGAACTGGATATCGTGGCTTTACTGCTGCTACGGCTGTAAGGTACGGCACTGCCCCTAGCTAGATGAGCGCCAAACCTGGTGGTCAGAGTTAGGAAAAGAATCGTTGATGCATGGTTGGTCGTTGACCGAAACAAAGAGCATCCTTTTCTCTCCCAAACATGGCCACAAGAGCTGCTTGCTGATAGGCGCCATACCTACTGCAGGTCGGCTACCCAAGCAGGTAGCTAGGTCGACGATAGTGGGGGGAGGGGGAAAGATAGAGGAAGAAGAGAGGGAAGGTGGACGACCTTTTTCAACAGATTCTAGAACTCCAAATCGCCCCGCCCTAGATCCTTTGCTGCTGCCGATCGTGCGCAGTTGTAGATGTTTGCTGGGCGCCTCCAGGCTGGTCGAAGGTCGAGGTAGAAGAAAGAGGGTAGAGGAAAAATAAGAACGGAGGTGGCGCCCTGGCTGGTCGGAGGTGATGCGCACAAAATCGCCCTCAATCGCGCCCCTCTACTGCTGCGATCGGGCTGATAGGTTGGGCGCCGCTCTGTCGGTTGCCCTGTTTCGATCGGGAAGACAACTAAATAAAAGGGCAAAGATAGTCGGCCCACTAAAAGGGATAAGGAAAATAAATAGCCAAATGTGGGTAAATTACAACCAAGGTCCAAAGAACTAGAAAATAGAATAACTTCTGCCTCGAGGGTCCGAATCAAACGATTTTTCTTGCAACTTTTCAAGCATGGAATCCACTATGACCTCGGAGCAAGAAATCATCCTAATTGGATTGTCTCACCTGATCAAAGCACTAAACACATCAGTGAGTACTTAATTCAACTTAATTAGCATAATGATGCTATGATCATGGTACATATTAATTAACTTAACTATTAACACTTCAGTTAATATTAATTACATCAGATGAATCAATCTCGACTATTGATTCATATCTTAGGTTATCTTGATTAACCATGATGTTTAACAGAGTACTTAGCACTAATCAAGGTGTCTCACGCTAATCGAGATATTTATTGACTAACCCTAGTATGGGTTGTAACAATCTCCCTCCCTTATAAGAATTTCGTCCTGAAATTCCTATAAGAGAAAAGGAAACTTATCACACGTCACTGACTCAAACTCCCACATGGTTTCATCTAAGTTATGATTCCTCCACAAAACTTTCACTAATGGTATCTCGTGATTCTTGAGTTTCTTGATCCTCCGATCAACTATTCGTATTGATCCCTCAATATAAGATACATCTGGTCTGAGCTGAGCAGATTATGGGTCCACTATCTTCTCTGTACTAGGATAACATTTCTTCAACATTGATACATGAAATTCATCATGTAGATTAGCCAACTCGGATGGAAAATCTAACTTATAGGATATAGGTCCAATCCTCTCAATGATAGGATATGGAACCATAAACCTAGGAGTCAGTGTGCCTCTCTTGCCAAACCTCAACACTCCTTTCTATGGTGAAACTTTTAGATACACTTCATCACCAACCGCAAACTCAAGAGGTCAACGCCTCTTCTCAACATAGCTCTTCTGCTTATCATATGCAACTATCAACTGCTCTCAGCATGTCCTCAAGAGTTTGAATGGTCCTCCCTGACTGACCATCCGTTTGTGGTTGAAAAGATGTACAGCATCTCAACTTTGTTTCCAAAGCTCGATGCAACTAATTTCACCACCTGGATGTGAACTTAGGATCTCTATCAGATATAATAGTAACTGGGATACCTTGCAACTTGACTATTTCATCCACGTATATCTTAGCCAACTTCGGGACATCAAAGATTGACTTAATATGAAGAAAGTGAGCAGACTTAATTAGTCTATCCACAATCATTCATATCGAGTCATAATCTCTAGGTGTCCTGGGTAACCAGAAATCGCCCGAAAACTGGTCCTTAGACGCAATTCCGGACGAATCCGGACAGCCCAAATCGCTGTGAGTAGAATTTCATTTATTTATCATTAATAAACTCAGGCGTTTGAATATTTTCTGTTTTGTGCGCGAATTACGCTGATAACAGGCGTTATCAGGCGTAGGGCGGCGTTTGGCGACGCCCGACTTTTTATTTTATAAATTGCTTCTAGACGCTGTTATATGATTAAATTTAGCAATTGATCAGTGTTGATTGAATCGGTAGATTTATATGGTTCATGGGAACCTAAATTGCTCATTTGAATGTTGAAATTAGAAATTCATGTCTTAAAATGGTATGATTTGGATATGAACCCAGACAATGAAGATTTCTGATAAATTATCAGATGTACGATTTCAAAGTTGATATGAATAAATAAAATATGCATGAAAACCCTAATTGCATATATCTTTTGACGTTAATATGTGTAAATCGATATCTACATGAAATGGCACATTTCTCTGAAATATTACCAGAAATTCTCAAGTATTGTTATTAAATTGTGTTGTGATATGTAATTAACTCTTAATTAAGTTAAGTGATGCACAAACTAGGATTTGGGTTAATGTGCATGTTTTTCGAGAATTTTAGAGAATTGATAATTGTTGAGTATGATTCTCATATGTGAAGTAGATTTCTTTAATTTGTGCAATAAGATGTTCAATTGCGTAAATTCTCTATGTATGTGCCAAATTGAAATAAGTTGGGTTATTTATGCATTTCTAATTTGCCTGAATGCATGTTATGAGAATTTCTCAGAAATTACAATGATTTGAAATATATTGCTCTGTCGGTTTAGAATGACAGTGTATTGTGATCTGATATGAAATCAGTAAATGTGATATTCCTGTTTAAATGGTTATATGTTAAATCAGTTAATAGACTTAGGTGCCCTAACACCGTAGAACCCCTTTGACAGATCTGCTTCTTAGGGGAGAAACTTGTGTTGCAACATCATTCGTGCTTGTGTCATGGACACACGAGGAAAGAGAGGCAGTGTCCAACAACAACCTGTGCTTGTGTCACGGTGGCACTGGAGGAAAATGGGGGTTATTCAACATCATCTGTGCTTGTGTCACGGAGGTAACCCGGTGAGACTCTCCGCCTGTGTACTCAGGTTAGAGGAGGAGTCTAGAGCACTCAGAGCAGTGCCTTGAGGCCGTAGAGCCTATGAGTCAGGCCAGAGAGCCTGGGGTCCTGTGGCAGAGCAGGGCTGGCGTCAGACTTAGCATTTCCCGGGTGTGTCGCTAAGTCTTGTACGGTGAGATCGTAGTTCGCTACGGATCTTCATATGCAGGGTACACTGCATATGATTAGGGCATAATAATAAAATAAATCGGTACTCATATAGGATCACAGTAAATTTAAGTATTCGAACTTTTGTGCTATTTCTTTATATATGTTTATCTGTTCAAATTATCTGTTATTGCATGGAAATGTGATTATGTTCTGCAAATCTGTTATGTTAATAGTACTACCCTGCTTAGTACTGCACTTATGTTTAATTTCAATTTATAAACCTGATGAGTTGTTTAGTGATAGCTAAATGAAATGTTATTCACTGAGCGAGTAGGCTCATACCTCTACTCAAAACATTTTCAGGTCATCATCAGCAGCAGGAATCTGAAGGATCTTTTCATCCTAACGCTTAGTTGATAGAAGGTTTGTAGTTAGTCTAGTTAGAGGTCTCTTAGTCCCTTCCCCTCGGTCCTTGGGACATGGTGTGGGTGAGAGAGAGTGTGTATGTGGAATGTGTATAAAGATGTAAATTAACTGTTATGTTTACTTTCTGTTAAACAATGTTACATGTTGTAAACTCTGTTTACGTACTCTAGCCAGTTTAATTGAAATGCTTCCGCAATAGTTTATTATGTTTTAGTTTAGAGCAATAATCCGGATATCATTACGAGGTTTTAAAAAGAAAAAGTTCTCAGTGATTTGTTTATGTGATAATCCCTCCGTCGCGCCCTAATCTCATGATTAGTGGTTAGTGTGAGATCGGGGTGTGACATCTTAGTATCAGAGTATAGGTTGAGTATATGAATACTCTAAGTCAAGGTCAGGGGACGATAAGAGACCAATAGGATTAGGACTTAGGTGTCTTCCTTCTAACTGCACTTTTATAACATGAAGTGTTATGTTATATTATTGCAGATGGTAGGAAGATGATGTGGTCACGAGAATCAAGTTGAGAGTTAAGCTGAGTCATCAGAGACCATTAGGATCAAAAGATAAAAGTTATAAGTGAGGTACATAAAAAGTGACGTGTCTTTAGCTCTGGAAGGTCTGAGTGTTTAGATACCCTGGCCAGGTGTCTGAATACTTAGATTGACCAATATCAAGCTACTCTGTCTATTCTTCTTTGAATACCCTGGCCAGGTATGCAGAGGAAGGATAGGCCAGAGAAAAACCCTAGAAATCTTAGGGTTATGAGATAAGAAATTAATATAGGAATAAGAGGTTTAACATAGGATGTGATACAATTTTTGCTTTATATTGCTTATTTGATTGAAAATCACTAGAAATGCACTTATATGCATGAAATTAGATTTTCAGTTTATAAAGTAAACATGATTCTTTTATGTTGTTGTATGTCATGAAATGATTTAATTATTGTTTAAATTCTTTGTATAAAGTAGACCAAAAGTTATGTTTAAATGAGTTTGCCTTAAGTGGATATTCATTCCACATGTTTGAAATCAATAGGAGTTGGTTAATCCTGAGTAGCTCTTGGCTTCAGGACTACAGGTTCGGCCTGGTCCGATTGGCAGGATGCGTTACTGGGATCTAATGACTCCTATTAACAGTATAATTAGAATAGACTCTGGATGATTTAGACCTGAATCATAGTAAGAATGTACATACGATAAGACGTTGAGATGTAAGAGAAAGATTAGAACAACTAAGAATTTGCTGGAAATGATATCAGAGGCCAAGGTTGGAACCTCGTATGTGCAATCCTTAATTGGAAATAAAAGAAAATGATATAAGGTTCAAATTAAATTCAATGATTTGTATTATATGAACTCTAAATATAAGAGTATGGAAAGGATATGAGAAAAGTATGTAAGGGCTAGGACGTAAGAATCAAATTTGGGTTGGATCATGGAATGGAGTAAAATACTTTTATGTACTTTAAGGCAAAGGGAAAATAGAAGAAAATAGTTGAGCATACAATAAGTACATAGAAAAAAGAGTCTTATGAAAATCATAAGATCAAGACAAGAAACTTAGTTGGATTAAAGGAAATGTTAGAAATGATGACTTTGATTAAGGAACGAGAATTACAAGACATAATTGAGAGTATGGAATGCATATCTTTATTATAAAGTTAAATACATTCATACATACTACCTTTGGATTCTAAGTCTCTATAGACTAACAAATTAGTTTTTTAAAATAAAGAACAAACACATAACTTAGAAAATGAATGCATGATATAAGAATTTCTCAGTATTTACAATTATTTTAAGTACACTGTTCTGACAGTTCTAGAATGATATCATATTGTGATTTGAACTGCAATCAAATAAATGAGGTAACTGAAACCCTAAGGATAGGGTGTTCAATGAATCAAGTATTTTGATATCAAAATTCTCAGTATAAGATGTGTGATGCTTAACAGTTCAATTGCACGATTTTAGTGTATAAAGTGCCAAATTGACATGCATTCTGTTTATTTGAGGATTCCAGTCTGCCTGCATGCATATTGATATTGATTTCTCAGTAAATTACAAGTGGACATGTAATTAGATTATTTAAGAATTTGAAATATGCATGCATGCTTATTATGTTGAATCTCTTGATATTTGCAATACCTGAATATATGGCTTGTCCAGTTTGAAATGATATTCATGTTACGTTATAAGCTTCCATTAAATTGAAGAGATATCATGGAAATACCAAAGTCTAGAACAAATAAGAGAAAGGAAATTCCAGTGATAAGATAAGGAAGAATTTAGTAAAACTTATGAGATCTAAAGTTTGAATTTCAAACTAAGGGAACATAGTCACATCACAATAACGCTATGTTATTGATAAAGACGAAACCCTAGAATGTTTAGAGTTGTAGTAGTTCAAGGGATATCAATAGTGATTTGACCTTGAGTACTAGCATCCCTATAAAATAAGATCATGAGATTTGTTCTATGAAAGGTAAGCTAGCATTAATAAAATCTAGAGTTTAAAGGTAGATAAACAATATGAAAATGACTTGGAGAAAAGAGTGAGATATAAATTTGAAATGTAATAAGTGTGTTTTGAGAAAAAGGAGAAATATAAAATAAGTGAAGTGTGTTATGAAATAAATTCTTACAGTAATAACAAGAAGTAAGTACCATAGAATGATGAGTATTATCCGATACTTGATATGAAGTTAGCTGCTGTAGTTCATGCTCTTAAAGACATGACATCATTATCTTTATGGTGTGATGATAGATTATCACCCTAAAAAGGTGAATGTGATGGCTGATGCTCTAAGCATAAAGTCAAGTTCAACAGCTAATGCATTTTCTATGGTAGGTTTCAATAGAGACCTGTTAGTAGAAATGTGGAAGTTGAACTTAGACTTAGGGGTGACAACACAGAGTGGTTTGATTGCACAGATGCAAGTCAAGCCTACTTCTTATGATCAGATCAAGGAACTACAATAGGGTGATAGTGAGTTAAACCAGATCATGCATGACATGACAGGGGTAAAGACCAGAGTTTAGGTTTTAGAGGATGTTGTGTTGAATCAGCATGACATGTTGTGTGTACCTCGAGACATTGATTTGAAAGAAAAGATTCTTGAAGAAGCACATGCGTCGATGTATGCTATGTATCCAGGTAACACTAAGATGTACATGAATCTCAAGGAGTTGTATTGGTTGCCTGGTGTGGAAAGAATGTAGCTGAGTATGTGGTTAGGTGCAATGTGTGTCAGCAGGTTAAGCCTGAGCACCAGAAACCTGCAGGTACCTTGTAAACTCTTCCTATACCATAATTATAATGAGAACATATCACAATGGATTTTGTGGTAGGGTTACCCAGGACACCTAGAGATTAAGCCTGAGCACCAGAAGACGACATGATAAGTGTACATGTATTTCTAACTTTGTGTACATATAATATAAGTATTGTGGTATTTATTAATAAACACTACTTAATTTAAAAATATGCATTGCACTTGTAGTACCTATTTATAAGCATTATTTGCTTTAAAAATACGCACTATAAGATGTGTGTATGTATATAATACACATATATTATTTAAAAATACATAATTTATACATAGTAATTATGTACACAAATGTATATATATCCAATATTGTTTAATATTTATATCAAAACAATTTTAATTTAAAATATGCATTGTCCTTAAAGACTGTTATTTACTAATAACCAGCATTTATATATTTTTCATCATTTCACTCCGTCTAAAAACTGTTCAACTTCCGGTAATGTATAAAAAATTTCCTCGTGCGGTGCTAAATAATCATTTTGTATTCTGCGGTGTAAACTCTGGTAGAATGTAGAAGAGGTGTGATTTATATTAGTACGAGTAGAAGTCACGTGATATGCCTGTGTTACATTGTTGAATCAATATAATACATGGTCATTTAATGATTATGGCATGATGATTTGGTCAACATTTATTCTTATTTGCTACAATAGATTTGTTGGATAAGCTTTTCGTGTGAGTTTGATTTATCATTTTTGTGTATTTTGATGGCTAATATGTAGTTAGTATTCAAAATAAGATACATATGACCTTCTAAAAAGGGATCGGTTTGTAATTCTAAAAAATAATGAAGAAAATTGCATTCAGTTTCCACTACAAACTTTCTCATATAGTGTAGATGAGCCTGCTTACACGATATAAAATTAAAAAAAGACAAATGTAGTGTACACACATAGGGAACGGTTCATAATTCCAAAAATAATGGCGGAAGACACGTACTACGCATGTGGTATATAGCTGGATCAATATAATATGTGACCATATATAATCATGGAATAATGAGTTGGGTACATCTATTCTTGTTCACTACAATAAATTTGTTAGATAAGTTTTTCATGTGAGTTTGAATTACAATTTGTGTGTATATTGATGATTGATATGTAGTTAGTGTTCAAATTAAATAAGATACATACTATATGCTAAAAGAGGGACCAGTTTGTAATTCCTAAAAGTAGTGAAGAAGATTGCATTCAACCCCATCCAGAGAATTTCTCATATAGTGTAGATGAGTCTCTTTACAATCGGGCGATTTCTGGTCTTCTTCTACCTTTGGATTAATTAGCTTACTGATCCTACAATTCAACAGCAGAACAGTTCCTTTACGATCAGATCTGAAATTGGCTAAATTGATAGATGGATCTTGGCTAACCACTATGGAAATTCTAATCTGGACCTCAAGCCGAAATCAAGGCAACGTTCTGGAGTACTGGTTGCCCCCAAAAGCTCCTCACGAATGAACTGGATATCGTGGCTTTACTGCTGCTACGGCTGTAAGGTACGGCACTGCCCCTAGCTAGATGAGCGCCAAACCTGGTGGTCAGAGTTAGGAAAAGAATCGTTGATGCATGGTTGGTCGTTGACCGAAACAAAGAGCATCCTTTTCTCTCCCAAACATGGCCACACGAGCTGCTTGCTGATAGGCGCCACACCTACTGTAGGTCGGCTACCCAAGCAGGTAGCTAGGTCGACGATAGTGGGGGGAGGGGGAAAGATAGAGGAAGAAGAGAGGGAAGGTGGACGACCTTTAATTTTATATCGTGTATATATTGGATATATATACATTTGTGTACATAATTACTATGTATAAATTATGTATTTTTAAATAATATATGTGTATTATATACATACACACATCTTATAGTACGTATTTTAAAGCAAATAATGCTTATAAATAGGTACTACAAGTGCAATGCATATTTTTAAATTAAGTAGTGTTTATTAATAAATACCACAATACTTATATTATATGTACACAAAGTTAGAAATACATGTACACTTATCATGTCGTCTTCTCTTTCCATTCACTACTTCTCTCTTCGTATTTAGTACACTCTCTCTTCATTCACTTCTAATTCATTCTATTTATGATACCTTCCCTATCCATCCACTATTTTATTTATTACAGTTTCTCTTATCCATTATCTCTTTGTCTCTATTAATTATAGCCCCTCTCTCCATACACTATCTCTATCTCTTTTTCATTTCACGCTCTCTATCCACTAATAGTTATTGTTTCTCTCTCCAACCACAAGTGTTACAACCCATACTAGGGTTAGTCAATAAATATCTCGATTAGCATGAGACACCTTGATTAGTGCTAAGTACTCTGTTAAACATCATGGTTAATCAAGATAACCTAAGATATGAATCAATAGTCGAGATTGATTCATCTGATGTAATTAATATTAACTGAAGTGTTAATAGTTAAGTTAATTAATATGTAACATGATCATAGCATCATTATGCTAATTAAGTTGAATTAAGTACTCACTGATGTGTTTAGTGCTTTGATCAGGTGAGACAATCCAATTAGGATGATTTCTTGCTCCGAGGTCATAGTGGATTCCATGCTTGAAAAGTTGCAAGAAAAATCGTTTGATTCGGACCCTCGAGGCAGAAGTTATTCTATTTTCTAGTTCTTTGGACCTTGGTTGTAATTTACCCACATTTGGCTATTTATTTTCCTTATCCCTTTAGTGGGCCGACTATCTTTGCCCTTTTATTTAGTTGTCTTCTCGATCGAAACAGGGCAACCGACAGAGCGGCGCCCAACCTATCAGCCCGATCGCAGCAGCAGAGGGGCGCGATTGAGGGCGATTTTGTGCGCAGCACCTCCGACCAGCCAGGGCGCCACCTCCGTTCTTATTTTTCCTCTACCCTCTTTCTTCTACCTCGACCTTCGACCAGCCTGGCGGCGCCCAGCAAACATCTACAACTGCGCACGATCGGCAGCAGCAAAGGATCTAGGGCGGGGCGATTTGGAGTTCTAGAATCTGTTGAAAAAGGTCGTCCACCTTCCCTCTCTTCTTCCTCTATCTTTCCCCCTCCCCCCACTATCGTCGACCTAGCTACCTGCTTGGGTAGCCGACCTGCAGTAGGTGTGGCGCCTATCAGCAAGCAGCTCGTGTGGCCATGTTTGGGAGAGAAAAGGATGCTCTTTGTTTCGGTCAACGACCAATCATGCATCAACAATTCTTTTCCTAACTCTGACCACCAGGTTTGGCGCTCATCTAGCTAGGGGCAGTGTCGTACCTTACAGCCGTAGCAGCAGTAAAGCCACGATATCCAGTTCATTCGTGAGGAGCTTTTGGGGGCAACCAGTACTCCAGAACGTTGCCTTGATTTCGGCTTGAGGTCCAGATTAGAATTTCCATAGTGGTTAGCCAAGATCCATCTATCAATTTAGCCAATTTCAGATCTGATCGTAAAGGAACTGTTCTGCTGTTGAATTGCAGGATCAGTAAGCTAATTAATCCAAAGGTAGAAGAAGACCAGAAATCGCCCGAATAAGATACATTATGGCATGATATGAATCTACACTACATGGTCATTTAATAATTATGGCATGATGATTTGGTCAACATTTATTCTTATTTGCTATAATAGATTTGTTGGATAAGCTTTTCGTGTGAGTTTGATTTATCATTTTTGTGTATTTTGATGGCTAATATGTAGTTAGTATTCAAAATAAGATACATATGACCTTCTAAAAAGGGATCGGTTTGTAATTCTAAAAAATAATGAAGAAAATTGCATTCAGTTTCCACTACAAACTTTCTCATATAGTGTAGATGAGCCTGCTTACACGATATAAAATTAAAAAAAAGACAAATGTAGTGTACACACATAGGGAACGGTTCATAATTCCAAAAATAATGGCGGAAGACACGTACTACGCATGTGGTATATAGCTGGATCAATATAATATGTGACCATATATAATCATGGAATAATGAGTTGGGTACATCTATTCTTGTTCACTACAATAAATTTGTTAGATAAGTTTTTCATGTGAGTTTGAATTACAATTTGTGTGTATATTGATGATTGATATGTAGTTAGTGTTCAAATTAAATAAGATACATACTACATGCTAAAAGAGGGACCAGTTTGTAATTCCTAAAAGTAGTGAAGAAGATTGCATTCAACCCCATCCAGAGAATTTCTCATATAGTGTAGATGAGTCTCTTTACAAAAGTGTAGTGTACACATATAGTGACCAATTTGTAATTTCAAAAATAATGAAAAGATTGCATTTGTCCCCTTCAGTTTGCTTTCTTGTAGAGTATTGATATAGATGTGTCATCTTATACAATATATAATTTTAAAAAGAAAATACAAAAGTGTAGTGTACACACACATGGATTTGTTTATAATTACAAAAAATAATAGAGAAAATTGCAGTCAGCGCCCTCTGTAGATTTTCTTATATAGTATAGACGAGTCTCCTTACATAACATAAAGTTTTAAAAACAAAAGACAAAAATTTAGTGTAC
This sequence comes from Alisma plantago-aquatica, assembly GCA_963693085.1. Classification (NCBI taxonomy): domain Eukaryota; kingdom Viridiplantae; phylum Streptophyta; class Magnoliopsida; order Alismatales; family Alismataceae; genus Alisma; species Alisma plantago-aquatica. The sequence goes on along the minus strand of OY856413.1, from coordinate 672,605,065 downwards.
ACATACATGAACCTATTTGTAACTCCTAAAAATAATAGCAAAAATTACATTCAGCCTCCTCATGGGCTTCTTATATACTGTAGATGAGCCTCCTTATACAATATAACATTTAAAAAAAAAGGATAAAAATGTAGTGTACAACACAGACCACTCTGTAATTCTAATAAATAATGAAAAAAAATTCAGTTCGCCCCCATGACATTTCTTATATAGTATTGATGAGTCTCATTATACAATATATAATTTTAAAAACAAAAGATAAAGTGTGTGTACAAACACAAGGGCTGATTTGTAGTTTTAAAAAGTAATAAAAAATATAGTATATATGGTGATACGTCACGTTTAAGACATGGCACACACAATTGTCCATCAGCTAATGCCCCTTCATCCTACTATTTTCTAATAAATAATTAAAAATAACAAAATATGTGTCAACTATTACATAGATTAGAAATGTAAAGAGAAAAAAAATCTAAACTGCGTGCCAAGAAGAAACCCTAAATGTTGAAAAAATAAGTACGCATGCATGTCAACTGCCTTAGAAAAAGAAAAAATATATAAATTATAAGCCAAACACGCACCCTAGCTACTAAAGAAGCAAACACACACGCACGTAAAAAAATAAGTACAGAGATACATCACGTACTTTTATTTATAGGTACAAGGTAGCACTGCTACCTTAGCAAGGGAGGTTGGGATAAAAGGTGTTTGTATCCATTGTATGCCCTGGAAGCCGAACGGACGGGACCATAGGAAGTGCAAGCGGCAGGCGCACATTTCACCCACGAACAGAGCGGGAACGAGTAAAGAAACAATTTTCTTTTTATCAAAGCCACGGCTGGGGTATGGGCTGGGAAAATTACAAAAGAGTAAATTTTGTGGTCAAGGATTGAACGGTTTTCCGTCAAGGAGAGACCTTGAGGATAAAATTTGTTTGGTCAGGGCTTATATCCCTAACCATTTAACCTTGACCTTCATCGTTTTTTGTTGTAGTGATGTGTTCTTTAGATATAAGTATAGTCATATAGACAACTTCTCGTGGTATTATTACCTATCAAACCCGGACAAATCATTTTTATAGTGGTAATTCTTCACTCATACCAAGTTTTGTAATATCCAATCTACATTTGTATAGTCCTTGATTTATATTCAAATACTATTTGATTTGCATCACATCTTAGAACATGATTTATCCAAATTTACTGACATGAAACTAAATCATGATTAACAAAATTCAAACATTGAACCAACTTGATTTCAGTTTAGACACCAACTTTTAAACTCATAACCAACTAGGAATCACAAAATCTAATATCAAAATTGATATTTTTGGATTGGACCAAGTCGGATTTCTGATCGACAGTACTTCATCATACATTGTGCACAAAAGTAATTTTGCTATCGATAATACATTACCATGCACAATATTTGTACACATACGTTTATTTTGAAACTGTGCTATACATTAACAGTGGGCACACATAGTTGTTTGCCACTATGCCTGATCGTCCTCTTCTATTTTTGTATTCGCAGAGTATGAAAAAATAGCAAATGACGCCATATCCAAGAAATAAATAAACAATCGAGTAAGCTCTAGGTTTTCTAAAAAAAATAAACAATCAAGTAAGAGAGCACACATCCATTACCAACACAATGACTGTTGTACAAAAATATTTGAATCTGGATTTGTCTAAATTGGGTCGTTTGATTGACCCGAGTACACCTTATTTTGACTCTTTTCTAGATTTTTTATATTTATCAAATTATTTAAACAATGTTATGTATTGTTACGTACTAAACGATATTAGGTGTGAACGTTTTCAAATTTTATATCTATGAAGATGATAAATCTTGAAAAGAGGCTAATGTTCGATTATTGCATACCTTGTTGATTAAGCAGTCAACCTAGTTGTTGGAATAACAATATAAATATGCCAAAAAAATAAAAAATAACTTTATGTTAAATTACAACGTACCTTATCTAAAGGTGAAAAATAGATTAAGAAAAGGCTAATGCTAAAATGGATGAGGAAGGAAGGATCGATTAAGCAACCAATCAAACAGATGGAATAGCTAACAAACACACTGGTCACTTGCTTTATTTATAGGGTAGTAAGATAATAAGATACGAGATATGTGACAATAATTACATGGATTAGAAATGTAAAAAGAAAAAAAATTGAACTGTGTGCTAAGCATACTCCTTAACTGATGGAAAAATAAGTACACAACTGTCTTATTAGAAATATTAAAAAAAATCTAAGTTGTATGCCAAATACACCTTAATACAGGCACATACACATGAAAAACAAGTACACACACGTCAACTGCTTATAAAGATATAGCCCCTGTTTGGGAACGGACTGAGATTTCGTAGTCTGGACTGGATTAGACGGGGTTAGTCAGGATTCAGTCTGATTCTGTTTGGCAACCCAGTCTGATTCTGTTTGGCAACCCAGTCTGATTCTGGTCAGCTGGTATGATTTGAGTCTGATTGCAGTCTGATTCTGTTTGGCTACTAGGCTGGATTCAGTCTACTTTTGTTTGGCAACGTAGTCAGTATCTGCTGATTCTGTCCTGATGTTGTAGAACTGTTTTAACAAGAGTAAGGAATGTGTAGTTGTGCTGCCGTTTAAGCAGAAGTTGGCCGAAGTGTATTATATACTAAATAACAAATAAATAATATATAAAATACATAATTTATGTATTTAAATTAAATAGTAGCAAACGTGTGTAGCATGTCTGTAGCAGAACTTAACACCACATTAAAAAACAGATAATATTTTATCGGTTCCCGGGCAAATACATATGTAACATACAAACTGAAAGGAGAGGCATGCCCTGGATCTAGACAAAGACACAACTACACAATCTAAGATGGTGAGCAAGCAGCCAACTTCATGCCTCGTCATACTCATCGGTCAACTTCATGGCCTCGTCGTACTCGTCCCATGACACAGGACATGCTTCGTTCAACAACTGATTTGTTTCCTATTTGCTGGCGTCTTTTGGTCACTCGAACAACAACGACAGATGGTGAATAGAATGAGTAACACTCTTGGCTTGTTCGTGTCTCCCATTTGGGCCCTCATCGCGTGTAGGCTCGCAATATATTTTCTTGCAAACAAGGTTTTCTTCTACATATTTTTTAATTTTCGACGGAGAATTCAATAATTTTTCAAACTTTGTCCTTGCCTTTGACCGTGACCGCGATGACGACATCTATAGTTGATAAATAAATATAAGTATTAGCAAATATCAATAATAGTAAGATAACTATGACAATATTGAATACAAATAAATGCTCCAAACAAACTTAGCTACAAACAAGTAAGATAGTGATGTATGCCTTCAATACATAACAATAAAGCTCCAAACAAACTTAGCTACATACAAATAAATGTTGCAAAGTAAACACAAACAACTACAATGTCGTGGAAATATATTACAAGTTCATGTGTTACTTTTGTCGTCTAACGTGGTTGTTTGATTCACTCATCGGTGTTAATAAGGTATTCAACAACCCCAGGTGGGTAAATGCGACGAATCGTCACGAAGTTGTGTTGCACGGACAATGGTGGGGGAGGCAATAAATCACCCAAAATAAAAAGATTGTCTCTTATTAACTCTCTCCTTATGTGTTGCCATCTCATCTACAACTCAGTCAAAGATATGTAAGGGCCCCCAGTTATGTTTCGGAAGTCACGCCATGCCTCCATCCAAGCCTGTGTAGTATATACTCCATTAACACATCTCCCCAACTCATATTGGTTTCTCATCATACCTTTGAGAACCATATCAAGCTTCGTACACCACATAAAAGGTGTCCTTGGAGGCCCAGCCATATTACAGATTCTGTAAGTAATATATTTTAGACGTAAGGGTGTATGGCACAATTAAGGGAATATAAAATACATATTCAGTGCTAACTAACATTCAACAACATCACTATGAAAAAACATACACCCTCCATCAAACATACACCAACATTATGATAAATAACAAAAGCATGTTAATGTCAGATGAATTCAGAAAGATTTAATGTTAAAAACATCAAATGGTAGACAATGTAAATCGATACACCAAACTAAATGTAGCTCCGCCATTAAACGTTATGGCGTCACCGTGGGTGAAGGAATGTCCAAAAGAAGACTACAATCTTCCTCCAGACTGGCAATGTAGCATTCTAGAACCTCATGCTCATACTTTTTTTGGGTGTATATATCATCGTAGTTGTGATGAATTTCAACAAAGTCCTTCATGTTCATTGCATGGCCCCACAGTGACTTGCACTCGACAGTTAGCAACATAATCTTAGCTTTCAAAGAATCAATTGTTGGGGGGAGATCGACTTCCCAACGGAAGTATCTGCACCGATCTTTTCCCTATAATGTATTATCAAGTTTAATGAATGACAAAGAATGTGCAACATACACAACGACAACCTATTATGTATGTATTTACTAGTGCACCTCACGAGAAGGACATATGTAATACATTTCGCCTGACCTTTCACTCAGAATGCCAAAATCATACAACTCTGCATCCTCTGTGTTAAGCCGCAAGGCTGCATCTAACCCACAATCACACCTCAGAACTTCATATGGATTCATTGACATCTAAAACATGACTGATGATTAGTAAAAATATTGTCGGATTCTGAACATAGATTTCAAATACAAATTTCCGAATATAAAATAGGCATAAGTGCTTGTTCTACATCTATGATGTATTGTATCCATCCTCGTTTGAAGAGTCGTTATTGCTCGTGATGTGAAGTCGTTGGCGAAGATATTGGCACCTCTCCCGTAGAGTGGAAATGTCTTGTTGGAGCCTATTGGTGTATGCTCTTGTCGAACAGACAAAGTCACATTGTTCAGACCATAGCTTGCGTTCGTTGCGTGCATATGCAAGTTGTGATAGCATTGCATCCCTAACTGCAGTAAGCGTGGCCATTGTGGGTTGAACACGCTGCGTGGGCAACCTCATTTTACATGTGTTCGGCACAAGACCTCTACCACATGTAAAATACGGTCTGTGGGGGTTATTGTCTTCAAAACGTCCATTTGTCGCATCTGCGACATCCATATACACACGTACAATGCATTGAAGGCCGCATGTACAACAAGGCATTCCATTCTCCATTTGAAGACAACCTACCCAAACACAAATTGACGATTATGATTACGATTCATAAAATAGTTCATGAAACAAACAATTTAGGGTTGCAGGGTCACGTTATCATACAAGTTAAAACAGTATCACAAGTACAACACTAGAGGACAACGAGTTTCCCAAAGGAGATTAGAAATGGTTTCACGTGAAAGATCGCCCTCCCTTGAATCAGCCGGAGTTGTTTGTTGGAGGGAACTCAGGTCAACCCCAGAAGGGGGAACGACAGACGTTGAACTGTCATCTGCGAGTTCATTCATGATAGTGTCACCATCTTGTTGGCGTCGGATATAATTGTGGAGGATACAACAAGCCATTACAAGGCGACATTGTGAATGAATAGGATATGCCGCCCCCTTTTTAAGGTAGGCAAACTGTCTCTTTAGCACCCCGAACGCTCTTTCAACAACATTGCGTAGTTGAGCATGGCAGTGGTTGAAGATCTTCTTCTTGCTGGTGTAGGGGTGTCTATTTCCTCGATACTTAGAAATATGGTAAGCTGTATTGCGATAGCGTGCTAGAAATTGACGAGTGTTGGCATACCCTGCATCAACTAGGTAAAACTTTCCCGGGGGAACTTTAAACCCGCCAGTGGTCGTTGCTGATTATAGGACCCGTTGGTCAGCAACTGACCCCTCCCACCCAGTTAGGACAAATGTAAACTCCATGGAGAAGTCTACTACAGCCATGAAATTCAAAGAGACATTTCCTTTTCTATCTCGGTAGCGATTTTGCTTGTCTCGTTTGACCAAGACTGGGATGTGTGTTCTGTCAATTGCCCCGATGGCATTCTATAACACCAAAATAGGTTGTAAACATACAGAATATTTAGAAAATAGTATAAATTTGTAGGGGCTAACTATTACCTTTAAGTAAGGGTAGAACCTTGAGGTCTCCAATATACGAGAATGTGTTGTCGTGCAAGTCGATGCGGTTTGCATGACAATATAGTCATGGATCAACGCACATACAACGTCCAACACTTTGTTGAACTTTCTACTTATGGTCTCACCAGAGTGAATGTAGTCCTCCGCCAAAGAACGATTTGTATGGCCATGTCCAACCATCTGTAGGAAGTAGCATACAGCCTCAAATGAAGTGACGCCTCTAGTACTTCGTAACAAGCCACGACTCTCAAGCTTGTCCACAAGGGCCATTATAGTATGTGGTCTCATTCGGTATAGGTCATAAGCCCTTTGTTCATGATTGGTTAATATTTCTAAGACCTTTATGTGGCCACTCCTTATGCTAACTGTCCTAGGTATTGTGGGTGGTATGTCGGCATCAACGGAAATGTTGTCTATGATGGAGTTCGCAATCGACTCAGCAATTGCATCGGCAATGTGATTTGCTGGACCAGACAAGGTATCTAAAATGTGTGTGAGGAGGTCAGGTGATTGTGTTTGGTTACTGGCAGACATGATGCCTGCAAGTAAAACGATATCAACAAGATAATAACTACTTGAACATAATATAAACCAGTTGACATGTGAAACAACAGCTTGAAGGCTACAAACAAATTATATTGTACGGTAAAGCAATTATTACAACAATGAAGCAAATTTAAATGTCTAAAGTAATTATTACAACAGTTATGCTAATATAAATTGATGGTCTGCAAACATAGCAAACATAATGGAAAAAGGTAGTTCCCACTTATGATCCCGAAGGGCCAGCATCATTGGATGGAGTATACCACATGGAAGGTATGCTCGATGTGCTGTTGAAGTTGGGTGGTGGGGTGTGCGACACAAATGGTTGCTGAGATGGCACAAAATAGGATGGCATTGAAGGTATTATTGTTGCATTGCCGACTTGGGACCTTTCCCAAAGGTCTTGTAACCATATTGTTATCTTTTGAGGGGTGTGTTGAAGGCTGAGGTAGATGTTGCGGTTTGTTGAGTCCTTTATGGCATTCACAAGTGTTGTAAAAATAGCAGTGGGGGCATCGGGGGAAGTGTCATTGAAATGTTGTAAAATGGTTGCAAACTCTTCTTTTTCAAAGGCTCTGGTTGCCACACCCATGCTTAATTCGTGAACCTTTGCGTACACCTGTGTGAATCCAGATAACACTTCATTAGAAATCACACATCGCTCCTGCGGCATCGATGGTCACTTCCTGCGCCTATGGGCAGGAGGAGTCCTCCCCCCAACCCTCGGGGTATCCGTTCTGCCTCCCCCAGTGTCACCCTCGCTTTGCATCCCAGATGCGCGCATGTTCGGTTCCCTGATGTGGTTTCTGTGTGCATGGGTGTAGCAGACACATCTAAGTCGACAGTAACATCATCCTCAGAGGCAACGTCAGAAGGGATTTGTGTGTCCGTGGAAGACATTGCATGGTGTCCTCTAGCAATGTTCCTCCCCCCCCCATCATCTCGATGTCGTAGTAGTGGGGAAAGGGGCGCCTAAGAAACCTAGCAAGGTCCTTGTTTGCCTGAGTATTAAAAAACAATTGTATTAGGGAATGTAAGTGTCGATGTAGGACGTTACTTTGTTGGGGTTAAGGGTGTGATTACTGTACATACTGCAATTCTCTGCCACCACTCAGGGGTGTCAGGCAGTGTGGGCATGTGCCTTGTGTCATCCCATCCAACGCCACTCTTGTTGGTCACAAGCTTCAAAGCGACATAGTCCTTCCTCAGGTTTTTCCACCGAGTTTTGAACTGGTCTAACTTACCTGCGTCCTTCCCCATCCTATTATGCACATCAGAAGTTACCTCCCTCCAAGAGTCCTTAGTAAAATGGTCGTCAATACACCTTCCTAAGTCATATTGTCTCCGCAATGCTGTTACTAGAGCGGCATCAGACTCTCTTGACCAAACAATTCGGTGCTTTGGGTCTACGTAAGACATACTTGTGTAGGTGTTGCAGTATATAATGACAACCAACGGTGTTTACAATGATAAGAATAAATTAGTATCTGACATGTGTTACTTGTACCCTTGCACAAAGCAGAGCATGGCCTTAAATACATGTCCTTAAATACAATCTTGCCAAAAAATAAAATAAGAAATATATATATAGGTAGCACCACAGGTGGTCTGTTGTATATGGTTACTAGCAGAAGACACGTGCTAAGCATTTTTATAGATAAATATTCAACTAGATGTATATATAGGTAGCACCACAGTTGCTCTGTTGTGAATTAGTACAATTCTATTTAAAATAATCAACTAGATGTGAATTTCAGCCATTTTGATAGATAATACCGTGCATAATAGTAAACTATTTAGTATATTTGCATGAATTTGGAATACATGTTATAACTGAAACCAGTTGCATAATAGAGGTCATCTCCATGAGGAGTCAAATGTTGCTAAGCGCAATAATTCACAAATGTTTCAATAAGCTTGATCTTTTTTATGATTAATTGGTGGTTTACATGAACGAAAACAATTTAACAAAGAAGATATAAAACATAGACTAATGTGTTTAATTAAATGACAGTAAAACATATTGAGCTGTGGGTTTCATCTAACCACACATGTCATGGTAAAATACCACACAATAAACAAAATATTCATTTGTATAGTGAAAAAACTTTTCCAGGCATCACTGTGTAGATACAGGGATTAACCTAACCTAGACCTCACACTGATTTAGTTAGACAAGTTTTAAATCTGCTGTTGTTTCCCCTATTAACCTAACCACTACCATATGATAGATTCATATCTTGCATTCAAATTTACTTATTCATCCATGTACGATCTCAACAACACATAAAATTAACATAACAAAAAATCAAGAGTAACAGTTATTAGATACAACATTTAATTCATTAAAAGCTCATCATAAGCATGAAATAACAATGACTACTCCCGCATGCCAAATCAAACATAGTACCTTCTCATGGTGAGCTAATGTAGGCAAAAATTAGGTTCATCCATGGTATATATTGTAGGATTAATAATGGATACTCTAAATGCAACATAGAGAGGAAAGTTGACTGTAAAATCAATGAAAGTTGAAATCCATAGTAGAAAGGGTTCCAGGGATGTCTTCATCCTCCTACTATTATATGGGCACAATCTACCATATTTTTTTTCTAATATGAATGACATCCTTAACCTGAACAAGCGTCAAATTCTTTTAATAAGATGTAAATATGTCAATTTGACTTTATTACTCCATTATAAAATTACACATTGTATATTTGAATTTATGGAGTGACTTTATGGAGTGTAGTTCATCGATTGGGGGGACGTTGATCATGAGTAGATATATAATGGGAATTATGACATGGACTCTATTATGCTTGTAGGTTAGTGAATCAATGAATCAATGCTAATAGTGACAACAATTAATACTATTAGAGTGACAATGAATGAATGCATATATTTCCATCAAGAAAATAAGATGCAATACAAAGTGCACTTATCAAATTCCATAATCTTGAACCATTTCATGCCCTCAAGCAATCAGACAGAAATAATGAAATGGAAAATCAAGGAAGATGCATATCATGTATCAATTGGCCTAAATAAGAACTATTCAATTTTCAATTTTAGCATAAGCAATCTATTTACTTCATCACTCTAATATAAGTTATATATAAATTAAAGCTCATGATTTGGAAAACATCCACTATTGTTAAAGTTGGGACCAATCAACCCTAGTTATTAATTCAAACCTGACCATCACGAATATATTGGTAAAATTCAAGCTAGATAGGCATCTTATGCAGGTAGTTTTGACTATTTTTTGCGGGTTTTATCTATTCATGAATGATCTTTCCCAGAATACCAATTTCTATATCCAATTTCCAGATTCATATCCACTTTGAAACCACGTGAGCATATTCTATATGTAATACCAACACAGGCATACATGAATCATATGAATGGCATAAATTTAATTTCATTTGATTAAAAATCATTGGGATAAAAACAAATAGGAGTCCTAATTTTTATATGCAACATTGAAAATAACATCCTTTTCACTTGATAAAATCATAAAATAAAACTAAATAAGTACTATAAGTCAAGCTAGCTTTCAATATAGAACCAAAAAAATGTGTACAATTATGCCATATTGGGTTCACTTGTTCTTTCCAAAAATCATATGCAATTGATGCTACTATTATGATATCATAATAGTATCACAAAAAACATAACATCAAAAAACAGAACATTAAAATAGAACAAAAAATAGAACATTAATAAATATGGCAAACAGATATGTCCAAGACATTAACGGCCATTACTGCCCAATCATGTTAGAAAAACAAAGACAAAGTCACAGAAACCAGAAACCAGAGGATGAAACGGCCATTACTGCCCAATCATGTTAGAAAAACAAACACAAAGTCACAGAAACCAGAAACCAGAGGATGAAAAACAAATGACAGAAAAGGAAATGTAGGACAACACTACACTATGGTCTACTAACACATCGATATCCTCAAAATAACGTGGCCGGCAAAAATCTCAAAAATCAGGCATGCTAATTGCTTTTATTTGCTTTACAGATACTACTATAACTTAGCACACAGACACACATAATAGCGGTAAATTGATGCATTTCTAGATAAAAGTAGTAGTTAGAAGTAGAATAAATCAGTGTCATACACAACGATTCAAATGTTTACAGCTATTGTCAGCTCATTTGCCACTTAATCGATACACATGCCTGATTGTTGTACTTCTGCCCTAATCGACCTCACAAACAAAGCACTGTCTACCCTAATTCATGACCAACCTGAGCAGAAGGGGGCGAGAACGACGACATAGTGCGGAATCGTAGGCCTGAGCAGGGCCGCCGGAGCACGATTGAGGAGCACGATTCAGCAACAAAGGACGACGACCAGCTTCCGTGAACAACTCCTCCAAAAGACGTATGTGAAAGTGTAGAACCTCGTAGTAGAAGGAGAGGAATAAGAAGGCACACATACACTTGCTAGGGTTTCTTGTTGCCTTGGGTGAGCTAGGGTTTCTTCTGTGCGTTGACAAGACAAATCAATGTCAGAGCAGGTAGTAGAGAAGAGTAGGGTAGGGCATGGGTACCTTGCTTTTGAGGGAGCTAGCCGCCCAGGTAGACCGGCGGTGGCAGGCGGCAGCATTGATGCTCCACGCGGACACTTCACCTGACGACCGGTGGACTCCATATGCGACCTCGAGCAGCCTTCGCTTTTACTTCTCACGGACAAACAGTTGTGAAGATGCGCCGAGAGGAGAAGGTAGTGTAAAGTAATGAGATAAGGGAAGAATTGTAGAGAAGACAATGATATCTAATTCTGTTATTTCGTTGATGATCGTTACAGTAGAACTAGATTGGTTATATAACCACAGATGATGACGTTTCAGTTACATAGAGTAAAGGGGGGATTGTAAATGTCTCATCTTAAATGATACTAAATGGTCGTCTGTCTTGAATGATGTGGACGATCCTCCTCCTCGCTTGTGTCGTTTGGATGTTGATGTCGCTTGGGTGTTGATGTCGTTTGGGTGTTGATGTCGTTTGAATGATGGGGACGTCCTTGCTGTAATGTCTGTTGTTTGTCTTGACACCCTCCCGCAAGCTCGGGCTGAGAGAATCGCAGGCTGAGCTTGAGAGAAAGAGTGCGGAAGGCATTCTTATCCAGAGCTTTGGTGAATAGATCGACTAGTTGATCATGGGTGGAAACAAACTGAGTGACAATGTGACCAAGTAGGACCTTCTCGCGTATGAAGTGATAGTCCAGTTCAATGTGCTTGGTGCGTGCATGAAGTATAGGGTTGACTGTGAGGTAGAGGGCACTAAGATTGTCACAGTAGAGTGTGGAAGGAACCGATTGAGGAAGATGTAGCTCTCTGAGGAGGTGGGAGAGCCAGGTGAGCTCGACTGCAGTTTGGGAGAGAGCACGATACTCAGACTCAGTACTGGACTTGGAGACGGTGGGTTGTTTCTTTGAGGACCATGAAATGCATGTGCGGCCGAGGAAAATACAGTAGCTACTGGTGCTACAGCGGGTGAGGGGGCAGCCAGCCCAGTCGGCATCGGAGAAGCTGGAAACTTGTAGTTGGGTGTCTTTGTAGATTTGTAGGCCCAGATGTGTGGTGCCCTTGATGTAACAGAGAATGCGTTTCACGAAGGTCATGTGAAGGGTGGTGGGTTGATGTAGGAATTGGCAGGCTAGGTTGACAACGTAGGTTATGTCGGGGTGGGTAAGAGTGAGGTATTGGAGGGAGCCAACGATGCGGCAGTAGTCGTGGTGCTTTGAAATGGGCGTGCCCGGATGGAGGAGAGATTCACGAAGGAAGGTGGTACTTGTAGGGGTAGGTACAGGTTTGCAGTCCAGCATGTGTTCGCGCTCCAGGATGTCGAGGGCGTATTTTTGTTGGTGAAGAAGAAGGCCTTGCGAGTTGGTTTCGACTTGAAGGCCAAGAAAGAAATGGAGAGGGCCAAGGTTGCGGACAGAGAATTCTTTCTCAAGGGAGTTTATGGTGTGAGTGATGAATTTGGGGGAGTTGCCCGTGATGATGATGTCATCAACGTAGAGTAGTAGGTAGGTGGTGCAGGTGGGGGTGGAGAAGACGAACAGGGATGAGTCACTGACACAGGGTTTGAAACCAAGTTCCTGGAGAAACAGGTTGATACGGGTGTACCAAGCCCGGGGGGCTTGCTTGAGGCCATAGAGGGATTTGTGAAGAGCACAGACATGATGGGTCTTGTGGGATCGACGAAGCCTGGAGGTTGATGCATGAAAACAGCGGTGTCTAGGGTTCCATTGAGGAAGGCGTTGCAGATGTCAAGTTGTTGGATAGGCTAGCTTTTGGAGGTGGCGATAGTGAGGATGGTTTTGATAGTAGCAGACTTGATAACAGGGCTGAAGGTTTCCATGTAGTCAACGCCTTCTTCTTGGAGGAAACCTTTGGCGACAAGGTGGGCCTTGAGGCGGTCGAGGGATCCATCGGCATGGAGTTTTTTTGTTTTGAAGATCCACTTGCATCCGATGACATTCATGAATGGGGTGCGTTCGACCAAGGTCCAAGTGTGGTTTTGATGGAGTGCAGAGATCTCTTGCATCATGGCAGTGCGCCATCCATCATGTAGAAGGGCACTACGTACAATTTTTAGAATAGGAAGTTGGCAGGAAGTGTGAAGGGCATAGCGTGGGTTAGGCTTGTGTATGCCGGATTAATTGCGAGTGACCATGGGGTGAGTGGATTGTGAGTTTGCCGCAGGTGGTGGTGCTGGTGCTGGTGTATCTGGGTGATTTTCAGGTGTAGGTGAGGAAGGGGGAGTAGTGGTGATGGTGGAGTAGGAGACATCGTTAACGTTAGGTCGTGAAATATCAAGTTGGGCAGTGGGTTGTGTTGGAGAGTCAGGTGGTGGAGGGTCGGGGAAGGTCGAGGCAGTGATGGGAGTAGATGCGGATGGGGTGATATTGGGTCTGTAGAGAAATTGTTGTTCGTTGAAAACTACATGCTTGGAAATGTAAAGACGATTAGTTTGAAGGTGAAGACATTTGTAACCTTTGTATTGAGAGCTGTAGCCGAGGAAGATACATGGGAGAGACCGTTTGTAAAGCTTGTCAGTAGAATAGTTTCTGAGGTAAGGGAAACAAAGGCACCCGAAGGTGCGAAGATGGGTGTAGTTGGGTTTGGATTTGTAGAGGAGTTCAAAGGGACTCTTCATGTCTAGCAGAGGAGTTGGTAGACGATTTATTAGATAGGTGGCTGTATGGAAGGCTTCTGCCCAGAAAGGTTTGGGCAGATGTGCTTCGAAGAGCATAGCTAGGTCTAATTATGTGATGTGACGATGTTTGCGCTCGGCTACGCCATTTTGAGATGGATCGTGAGGACAAGAGATTTGATGAAGAATGCCATGGTCTGAGAAAAATTGTTGCAGTTGTTGATTAACAAACTCACTGCCACCATCACTTTGGAGCATCTGGATAGATGTCTTGAATTGAGTTCGAACCATATTGTAAAAGGTAATGAAGATGGAGGTAAAATCATTTTTATGTTTCATAAGATACATCCAGCTGAACCGAGAATAGTCATCGGTCAGTAGTACATAGTAGGCAAATCCATGTTGAGAAATGGTAGGGGCTTTACCTCAGACATCACAATGCACAAGTCAGAAAGCAGTAGTAGACCTTACATGTTTATGACTAACAATTAAACGTTTACTTTTGCTAAGTTCACAGCTGGAGCAGATGTTGTTGACGTTGGAGGTGGAGGTGATGAGTTGCTCGTTCAGAAGATGTCGGAGGATGGAGTTGTTTGGGTGTCCAAGACATCTGTGCCAGACATTGCCGGGAGCTTTAGTAAAGCGGGAGCAGAACAAGCTTTGATGAAGAGTGGCAGGCTGAGTTGGTAGGAGGTAGATGTCGCGCTTACACCGACCCTGAGCCAGGGTTTGGTGGGTCTTGAGGTGCTTCACCATGACAAGGTCCTTTGTAAACACAAAATAATAGGGAAATTGAGAGGTTAGTTTGGATACAGAAAGAAGGTGACGTTGGACAGAGGGAACAACGAAAACATGCCGTAAAGGTATTTGACAAAATGTCGTGTCTCCGATGTGTGTAATAGGTAGGAAACTGCCATTACCGACCATGATGGTGTCATCTCCCTTGTAAGCACGAAGGTGATGTAGATTACTTGGTGAGTGAGTCACATGATCAGTGGCACCGGTGTCAACGCACCAGTCAGGGAGATCAGCTTCATTGAGACGAAGAGCGGCGAAGGCTGAAGTGTTGTGATCCATGAGGTGAGCAGGTGCATTGGAGGCCTGATGGTTGTTGTCGAAGCGGTACCAATAGCGGAGGGCAGTATGACCCCTCTTCTTGTAGATTTGGCAGAGAGGCAGGTCCTTGTTGTGATAGTTGTCCGTCTGAGATGAAGGAGATCCTCGTCCACGCGAGTTGTTGTGAGGGGCATGACCAAGGATGCTTGGAGGTGGCAGATATTGACGACCCCGACCTCGCTGTGGCATACGGCCACGACTGTTGTTGGAGTAGTTGGTGTAGTTAGCCTGGGTGGAGTAGGAATTGTTGTTGTGGTGAGCAGTGGAGGGGTTTTTGTTGGTGAAGAAAATAGTAGGAGATAGGGATTGAGGTCTGCGTTCCTTGCAACGTTCAAAGTCTTGAAGAAGTGGGAGGATATCATTGAAGGAGGGGATTGGTGGTTTTAGCATGGTAACCACAAATCCTTCATAGTCATTGCTATCGAGGCCATTGAGAAGGGTGAATACTTTCTCTTGATCGCTGACAGTGTATCCAATGGCGTTGAGTTGATCGCAGATGTTCTTGAGTTTTCTGATATAATCAGTTAAGGTGTCATTGCCCTTGCAGAAGGTTCTGAGCTGGGATTTGAGCTCGAATTCCCTGGTTTGGGATGCATGGGCGAACCTCTTGGTGAGGGTGACCCACACTTCATGCGATGTGGTGCATCCGATGATTTCACCCATGACTTCTTCTGAGAGAGAGCCGGATATCCATCCTTTGAGGAGTCGATCCGTGCGTGTCCATTCCTTGTATTTGGGATTGGCGTCTGGTAAACCGTTGTCATCAGTGATGAGGAGAGGCGGGCATTCATCTGTTCCATCTAGGAATCCGTCCAAGCAGTAAGACTCAGCTAGGGTTTTGACTTGAGCTTCCCATAGAAGAAAGTTGTTGAAGTTCAGTTTGATGGAGATGAAATTGAGTCCCATTGGGTAAGGGAACGATTCCGTGTTGGTTTTGGAGGAGCTAGCAGCCATTTTGTTTGTGGTATAGAGGTATGACGCAGAGGGTGGCTGGAGGTAGACGAAGAAGAAGAAGAATGGTGGGAAGGGATCTTCAGGCGCTGCAGACGACACACTTTGGAGGCTCTGATACCATGTAAAGTAATGAGATAAGGGAAGAATTGTAGAGAAGACAATAATATCTAATTCTGTTATTTCGTTGATGATCGTTACAGTAGAACTGGATTGGTTATATAACCACAAATGATGACGTTTCAGTTACATAGAGTAAAGGGGGGACTGTAAATGTCTCATCTTAAATGATACTAAATGGTCGTCTGTCTTGAATGATGTGGACGATCCTCCTCCTCGCTTGTGTCGTTTGGATGTTGATGTCGCTTGGGTGTTGATGTCGTTTGGGTGTTGATGTCGTTTGAATGATGGGGACGTCCTTGCTGTAATGTGTGCTGTTTGTCTTGACACGTAGGAGAAGGTTAGGGCAAGAGATCAGGGATAAGGTTAGGGCGAGAGGGAGAGGGAGGGTTGCGGGGTTGCCAGGGATCAGGGAGGGTTGTCGGGTCAAACCAGATTGGAAATCCCAATCCTGCCTCGATGGGGACTGACTTAAACCAGATAATGAGATTCCGTTATCCCAAAACGGGGATCAAAATGAATTAGTAGCCAAACGTGTTTCTTGACCAAACCGGACCGGATTGGGCCGCCGTGGAGCTACACGACAAGCCATAATCCCGGTCCCGTCCATTCCCAAACAGGCGCATAGAGACTCAAATAATAGTAATAATCCATTTTTTTTCTCTTGGTGTGGCGTGTGGGTGCGGTTGAACCCCGGAACCCGACCGAAACGTTGCCTCGTTGGTTTGGGAATCCTCTCCAGGCTCCAGCTCCATCACGGAAGCATAAATTACGGTGCGAGGCTCCTCCGACCGGCCTATGCCAGTACGCTATCGTAGTACGACCACCGCACTCGACCTCCTTCGGCGTTGCCTAACTTCTCCTACGTCGATTCCACCCCACTCGTTCCCAATCTCTGGGTTTTATTCTGTTTCAAAAAACTCAAGGGACGAGAAAGCAGCAATTCACTCCCGTCGATTGGTCGCAAAAGGTCAGCTTCACCGTTCTCGCGCTCGCCAGCTTCCTTTTTGATCAAGGGCAGCAGCAGGATATCATGGCGAGGAAGCCCTCCTACTGCGGCATATGCGATGGGACCAACCTCCCATCCGTCTGCACTGTCTGCGTCAACCTTAGGTATGCTGATTTGGTGCGGTGGGCAGCAGTTGGGTGTTCCGTTTGTTACTTCGATGGGTTTTGGTGGATTTGGGGCATGATGCGGTATCTTTTGAATTTTAACTGTCTTGGAATCGGGTCAATAACAATACCGGTTCTGTCACTACAGGTTGAACGAGTACAACGCTTTATTGAAGTCAAAGAAGAGCGCACGGGATTTCAGCTATGCGAGACTGAAGTCACATCTTGAGGGAAAGGTAGGGTGGACTCCTGACCTTACTGCATTATTCAACCGATAAAGTTACTCAATTCTGCTATCAACCTTAAAATTGAGATCCGGCTAATTCGAGCTGGTATAGAACTCAAATTTACATCTCTCTTACTGAACCAAAAAAAACTGGCTGCACGTACTGAAATCATTTGATGCACACCAGAGTAATTCAGGCGAGCAGATGAAGTGGCTCGTCCTCCACAAAGAGAAGCTTGCTAAACTGAAAGGGAGACTCATCCAGCTAGAAAAACAAATCTCTCAAGGTTGGTCTTTGCATAGGTAATGCCAGCTTTGTATTCCTGGTTATCCATATCATCTTCTTTTCCACTGTGTTAGCGGTGAATTCCTTGGTCTTTTCAGGGAAGGCTAAGACTGCCAAGATCTCCAGCGACCTCAAGGCTAGATATAGGGTGTTGGATCTAGCTTATTCCACAGTAATACTACTTAATGATATACTTTACGTTTATAAATTCCTCTCTCTGCCCAATGTTATATGTTTTCCTTTTCGTCTTTCTGTATCAGAATGTAATCGTGCCTTATTTCCTTTCATCAGTTGGAGAAAAACCGTGTTGATAAGCTACAAAAGATGTATCCGGATCTCATTTATACGCAGAGGCTGGCCCTTGTAAGAATATTTCATTTCTTCACTCTTTGAACTGTTAAGACGTCGGCTTGATATGACTTGGGGATTTCCATTATATGGATTTGCATACAACTTCTGTTTTGAAAGTTATAATGACTTTTCATCTTCAAGCTAAAGTCATTCTGATTCCTTGGTGGCTGTTTGCAGATCGCGAGAAACACAGAGCGCCTACACAAACAGTCCATGATCACCAAACAAATATGCAGGTTGTTTCCGCTTCGCCGGGTAAGAGTTTTATGCCTCATTTCTTATCCTCATTTTCTTCATGCGGCTTTATGGAGCTAACCGTGTCACGCAATTTACCACTGTGCTTATCCATGGTAATCTTATAATGTTGTTATAGTTTGAAATATAGTGGTTAAGGCATCTACATGACAAGCCGCCCGGAGGAGGTGCCTTGGTTGGCACCTTCCCTTATAGCACCTCGGGTCCTTTCTTGTGACTGAGGCACAATATCCTTATTGCACGTAGATAGGATCAGATTGCAAATACCCTCATACTTAGGTTTGAGGTCACCACAAGATTTCAACAATATCCTTTACTTCGTGTTTAATTTTTTTTGCTTCGTCACTCAGATACTTCATTTTTCCAAACGAGCATGCCATCACTGAGTTGCCATCTTACCAAATTGAGCTGTCTGGTCTCTTTGTTTCGACTGGGATTACTCAATCGTTCTATCACCCATGCATCCGTTGTTTGTACATGACTCTTAGATGGCTCCAAACATCCATCTATTCTGAAAATGATTCATTATGTATGCGATATTTGGTTCCCTGAGTTCACATAAATTAGGAGGTCAATATTGTTCCAACTTGCTTCTCTATTGAGCTGTTAGGCGGCTCTTAGTCATATGCCTATGTTTCATTGGCCTTTATAGCCGACCTTTGTCATTTTGTCACAGTGATGTGGAACACATCTTGAAGAAGAAAAAAGAAGAAGATAAACGACACTTCTCGAAATTCCGTTCATATTCAACTGCTTGGAAATAGGCCCCAAGGCTGGCTTTTATAACACTACATAACTTGACCCTCAAGTAATGGAAATAAAATTCTATTTAACAAATTCGAAATTAAATAAAACCTAAAATAAAAGAAAGCATTTACTATTAAGTACAATAACTAGATAATTTGCATTTAGGTCCCTAAATATAAAATTAAAGAAAAAAAAAAGAATAAAGCCTAGTGCGTCCTACATCACATAATACTGTCAAACTTTGAACCTTGAGCTACACCTACAATGTAATCAGAGGAGGAACAAAGGAATAGAAAATCCAACCTCATTGAACAAGGTCGATGGGTTTTGGAAACCTTGTAGTAGCCAGCCAGCACCTGCAGTACAGGAGTTTAGCAGCTTAGTTGGATGGACTTCTGCCACTAGTGTGAAAGGTGCATTATAGGCACCTAGGTGCCACAGTAATGCTGCAAGGTTGGCCGCAAGGACAAACACCGCTGCTGATAAATTGAAGTGGACTGTAAAAGGTCCGGATTAACAACCACAGAGTAGGAGAGGGAGGCCAGTCCTGGATTGATAAGATGGACAACCTGATACTCACCTAGGAAGGCTGACCATCCCATATGTCCCCCGTGTGATGATGTCCCGCCTGTGATGATCTTTAAAAGGTTCATCCTTAATCATTTAGCTGTTATGTCACATGTGATAATGGTGAGTTGGCTGTAAGTAACAACCACGATAACGTGTGATCTATAAGGAGACACCATATTTTGAGTAATTTATTGTAAACCCTAGTATGTAAACATGGACCTTTACATACACATATTTATCATTATACTCAATAGGCACCATGTAGACCGTGTAAGGAGAAACTTTCACCCACTGTCCAATGTCGGGGCAAAATAAAGCATTGAGCTGCATATATATATCTCCTAAGCTCATGAATAAGACAATATTTTAAATTTTTTGGTGAGTTATATTTAAGCTTTATTGTAAATTTCCAAACAGACATTATTTTTTTAGGGAAAACAGACATATTTGAATGAACATTGTCACTTGTATTTTATTCTTTACAAGAGATTTCTATTCCCATTTAAAACTCCATGTTCAGGTCATCATGGAACCGGATAAGAAAGATGCTTCGAGTGGTCCATATGATCAAATATGCAATGCCAGGTTGCCCAAGGGGCTTGACCCTCACTCAGTTCCATCAGAAGAGCTTGCCGCTTCTCTAGGGTCTGTCCTTTTCACTCAACATCGATTTTGTGTTGTAATTTATTGTGCACAATTTATTGCTATTTTCCTCCGTCTGGCGATTGTCAAAGTTTTAGAAGAGTAGTATCAAGATGTATGGCGAGATTAATGATAAAGTAAACAAAATCAAGAATTATAGTGAAACTTAACTATCACGCAGTTTCATATCAAATCTCAACACTCTCCACAAGCTCAAAGAAACAATAACATATAACACATATATGCAGAAATAAGGCATTCTCAGCTGAATGACATGTATTGATAAGGGATTTAGAAGTTAGCCTACTTTGAGAAATAAGAATCAGAAGTTTGACAACATCTTTTATGAAGAACTTTTGTAATATTCAATGTTTTAGAAAGCGGGAAGAGGGAGGCGTGCGGAGAGCACCTTGTGGCCGCTTGAGTGCTGAGCGGGCGCTTTTTGAAAAAGCGGATACTGAAATTCTTCTATAATTTGATAAAAAGATATACATGTTTGTATATAAGTAATATATATATAAGGAAGTTTTAGACTTATCTATACAGCCTACACAACAAAATAAAGCACCCAGATAGTTTTTAACACAGTTGTAATATGGTATTTGGGTATTACTAATACCCAAATTGTTTACTTTTACTGTAGTGAATATATTTATAACTATATATACTAAAATGCAGTAAGCAGTAGAAGATATATAATGTATTAATGTAGCTTATGCAGTAAACAAATAGAATATATATAATGTTTTTCATTAATATCCAGTAAACAATAGAATATATATTACACTATAGAATGTATTAGTGCATTATAGTTATATAAGGTAGAAAGGTAAAGAAATACAATTTGCAGTAGATAAGTAAATATTTATGTATGTATTATTGTATTATGAAATGTATTATACAGTAATGTTTCATATTAAACAATGTACAGCAGCAATGTATTACATTATTACAGACTTCTAGTATTGCACATTATATTACATGGTAATACAGTCATTCATGCACATAGATAGATACTAGGAAAGTCAATATATAGTAGCAGCAACAACATTTGATTTGAAAAAAATGAAAAAAGAAAGCAATTGTACAAAAATCCAGTGCCTAAAATTTAGGCGGCCAAAAGTGGGCGCCCAAAACAAGGAATCAGGCGGGCCAGGCGGGTTTAGGCGACCGCTTAATGGGCTGCCGCCTGAGTGGCCGCTCAAGGCTGTAACCAGGCGGTTGAGCCTCCTGGCCGCTCAAGCGGCCGCTTAGGCGGGCGCCTGGGGCGCTTTTCAAAACACTGGTAATATTTTCCATTACCCACTGTTTTTATGAAATACTTTCCTAATGTTTTTCCAAGAAATGATTTCTTCTAATATATGTAGAAAACCTTGCCAATCAGTTTCTGCAAGAAAAAAATACAACTTTATTGAAAAAGAACCTATATCTTTCAACTGTAAAAATGATGAGGTTTATTCAAAGTTTCAAACTGGACTGCAGGTATTTATAATAAAGGTTTCAGGAGATGAGTGACTTTTGTAGTTTTGAAGCCTACATCTTATAAAGATAACTGATAAAGATTGATAAAGGTGTGGATAATGGTTTTAAGCCAACAAGGTGGATGGATGTGATCTCTTAGAGGAAAAATAGATCCACTAGGCAGGGTGAAGTGGAAGGGTAGGGAAGAAGCTTAAGGGCCCATCTGGCTCCCTTTTTCAGACTCCTGGTATTTATATACATAAGTGGCTCTTGTTTTTTAGAGCTGCTGGGTATGGAGCCGAGAAACCCAGTGGTGCTAGGGTGCAGATGTACATGCACAACAGTCAGCATCGAACCTATAGTGTCAGTCTTGAGTGCCTCCGTGCATGGCATGATTCTAAATGATATATTTTATAGAAAAGTAATACCGGACCAAATGCAGTAATATTATCAGCAATATAATTGAGCTGCCATTTGTGCAAGGATACCAGTAAACGGCCACTAAAGGGTAATTTTTATTTCAACTAGGAATCCTATTGATTCTGCGCTCCTGCATAACCTGAATTACATCTAGTGGAATTTGATCCAACAGAGCCACCCATTCACATATCAGAAAGCTAAGAAATTATCTGACCATCTTGATCACCGGTGAGAATCTTGTAGTCAAACAATGTGCTTCGAATGCTTTGTGATGTGTGTTAAGGATGAAATTTTTCTGGAATGCATGCTGTGGAAGATAAAGCCACACGATGTCAACCAATATCATCATAGCAGATCACATAAAAATGTTTCAGTGGTACGATTACAATATAAAAGATGAATATGCACACAAATTGGGTCAACATAAATGGGATTTGTTTTTGTGGGAGTGAACACAGAATAAGCTCACTAGTTGAATGGAAAGATTATGAATTGATTGAAGACTCCTACAAAAAAATGGTTAGCATGGAAAAGGCAAGATTTGCACACGGTCAAACTAGTCTGTGATCATCTACTGAGATGACATCTTGATAGAATGAGAGATGGAAGTGAATGCGTAACTAGAATAGCAAAGTGATGGATATCTTGAATGAAAGAAGAAAGCCAAAAAATATGGTATGTAGTTAAGTTCAGCCAATTCAGGCTTTCAAGATGGTTGGAATTATGGAGGATCCAGTTTGTGTTGAATCATGCAAAACCAACTATATTATGCAAATGAAAGAAGTTAATGAGTATTTGTTAACGAGAGTGTATTATATAGAATCAGACTAGGATTAAGGGACAGAACAATGCAATATATAATTCTTCGAAATAACGAATTATGAAATTTTAATTAGATTGAACTTTACAAAATATCAATGTTTTTGGTCTTGATGGAAAACTGTTCAAGAAGGATCATGCAACAGGAATGTGAAATTAAGGTCATAAGATGTGTACTTACCTAAAGAAAGATCATCTGACACGTGATAAATCTCGAGCTTTAGTTAATTAAAACACAGATACAGTGAGTGCTATATATAGAATAAGCTCGAGATAAGATGTACATGAGGGAAAACATAAGATAAACTAAACCAACACTAACATGCTAAAGTCGGGATAGGTGTATTAACAATGACATTATGGGGAAGAGCAATTTGACCTTTGTCTTAAAAGATCACATCTATATATATATATACGCTTGGGCGGTGGCCAATAACCCAATTACAAGATATGGGACTAAACCCATAAATATACAATACATAAAATAAGTAATTTGAGGAATACATACTTATAACCCCCCCCCCCCCCCAAAAAAAAAAAAAAAAGATGGTGCATATATGTCATAAGCACCAAGCTTGTAACATAAAAATTCAACCCGAGATCCATTAAAGGATTTAGTACACAGATTTGCTACTTGATCTTTTGACCGTATTGGAACAAGCATGATTTGTTGATCTTGTGTCTTTTCCCGAATGAAATGACAATCAACCTCAATATGTTTAGTCCTTTTATGAAAAATCGGGCTGGAAGCAATGTGGACAACAACTTGGTTATCACACCAGAGCTCCATTGTCTCAGACGGATTGTACCCTAGTTCTTCTAGGATGTTCTTGGTCCATAGGAGATCACTGGTTGCATGAGCCATGGCTCAGTACTCTGATTCAACACTAGACTGAGCCACTACACTTTACTTTTTGCTTTTCTAGGACACTAGATTCCCTCCCACAAATACACAATATCCTAAAACAGACATGATCAACAACACATCCTACCCAACTATCATTCGAGAAGCCCTATACTTTGAGATGCCCATGATTTGAGTACCGTGTACCTTTGCTGGGACTCCTCTTAATATATCGAAGAATCCGTATGATAAATCATATGACCAATACATGGTTTGTCCATGAATTGACTAACTATACTAGTATCAAAGGATATATTTGGATGAGTGATCGTGAGATAATTAAGTTTCCAGACCAATCACCTATACCTCTATTGATCTTCAAGTGGATCCCCCTGCTCCTTATATAACTTGACTGTGGGATCCATTGGAGTATCCACATGTTTTGCTCCTAGCATGCCAGTCTCTCAAGCAGATCAAGAGTGTATTTTCTCTGTTAGATGACAATACCATTTGGGGATCTAGCCACTTCAATACCCAGAAAGTGTTTTACGTGACCTAAATCTTTAGTTTGGGATCTACTTTGAAGAAACTGTTTGAGCTATAGAATACCCTACTGATTATCTCTAGTAATGACAATATCGTCAACATAGACAATAAGGACAATGCTTGAGGACCCTTGCTGGTAGAAGCAGATTGTTTAAGATCCGATGCAGAAGACCGAACTCCAGAAGTGCGTGACAAAACTTTCCGAACCATAAAGTGACTTATGAATGAAGCCTACAGACAAGATGAGACTCCCCGGAGCAATGAACCCAGGGGGTTGGCCCATATAAATTTCCTCTGACAAGTCACTATGGAGAATTACATTCTTGATATCAAGTTCGTGCAGATGCCAAGAAAAATGAGCAGTCAGTGAAATAAAAAGTAAATATATGACATTTTAGCCACTGGGAAAATGTCTCGAGGAGTCTTCACCATATACTTGAGTTTATCCATGGGCTACCAGCCAGGTCTTGAGTCGGGCAACAACACTGCTAGGCCCTACTTTCACCAAGGAAGCACAGACAAGTTTCTAGACAAGGACACTTACACGGGTACGAACACGGGACACGGCAATTTCCTAAAATATAGGACACAAACACGACAGTGGATGGGAGGAATTTTTTATAGAAGTATATACATATATGCAAGGAAGCATGGACACGTTTCTAGACACAGACACGGACACGGATACGGATACAGACACGGGACACGGCAATTTTCTAAAATATAGGACACGGACACGACATTGGATGATGTTTTTTTTAATATATACATATATGTAGGTATACTGGATGAACTAATTCTTTAAAAATTGGAATGGAATTATATATTTATGTACAAAAGTATAATGTCATATGAATATCAAAGTATGTGTTTGTGAGTGTAATGGAAACCATACGAAGTAAAAATGAAACACCACGCTTTTGTCCAGTAATTACAGTAGATTTTCAGAGTGTATACATGAGTTCTCATCACTCAACTAACCAATTTATTAGGATTTAATATGTTTCTTGATACATAATTCAGCTTAGATTTTACATTCTGTTTCTTTTAAACAGATCTATTTGCATCTTTAATCAGATCTCAGCTTATCTTTACATTTCCTCAATGACGAGACATGAACAATGACTAGAAAAAAACAGTGGCTGTATATTCAGAAAATCTGCACTAAAAAGGGAAACTGCAACAGCTGCTGCTGCACTAACGTGTCCAGGGAGTGTCCGGGCAGTGTCCATCTGTGTCCGGGCTGCAAAAAATGACCAAAATGGTCAGGACACGTCTTGGCTGTGTCCAAAACGTTTTGGGCCGTGTGTCCGACACGGACACGGGGGCTTCCTAAAAGTGTTCGTGCTTCCTAGACTTTCACAGAGAACACCATCTACAACCAACAACAACCTTGTCTTTTGGAGGTGGAACAAGACTCCATGTAAGATTTTGTCGCAGAGCATTCATCTCATCCACCATGGCACGACACCATCTTGGTGCCTCATAGCAATTGCTACAGAACTAGGAATGATAATGTCAGATATGGATGAGATAAAGGCTTTGTATGAGGTAGATATACAATTTTGAAACAAAGTTAGAAATAGGATGAGATGTACATGACCATTTTTCCTTCCAAAGTGCTATTACAGATCAAGAATATTATCTCTGCTCGCAAGATCTCCAGATTGAGTGGTGATTGAAGAGAATTGACATTTACGTTGTCTGATGCTTGTTCTAGTGTGAGTACGTGTAAACTTGAGTCATAAGGGCCTTTTCCACCTCAGAACTATTGGACATAGGTAAAGATGATTATTCTTGGACAAGAGGTACATAAAATGACCATGGGAAGCGGAAGAGCTTCCCTAAGTTCCCCAACAAACTAAATATCTCCAAAGAATGAAGTATCCTTAAAGAAGGTGACATCAATAGAAACCAGAAATTTGTGTCCAACAAGGTCATACTATATGTATCCTTTGTGAGTCCTGGAGTAACCAAGAGAGACACATTTGGAAGCTTTTGGGATGAGTTTATCACTACAAGTCCCAACATTGTGAATAAAACAATCACTCCCACATATTTTTGGTGAAACAATATAAATGGGATAGTTTGGACAAAGGAGTTGGAAAGGTATTCAATTATTTAAGGTGGAAGATGGCATGCGGTTAATGAGATAGGTGGCAGTAAGGACGTCGCCCCAGAATTCTTGTGGGACTCTGACATGCAAAAGGAGAGTACGGGATGTCTCGATAATATGGCGGTTTTTCCATTTGGCTTCCCCATTTTGTTGAGGTGTGTGTGGGCAAGATGATTGGTAAACAATCCCTTTTGTAGACATGAATCAAGTAAGAGCATGACTAAAATACTCTTTGGCAGTTGCCTTTCAAAGAATACAAATTTGATGAGAAAATTGAGTTTCAATTTCACTATAAAAACTTTGTATCAATGATAAAATTTCAGAACAATCTTTCATCAAATACAACCGGGTGACTCTAGAGAAATCGTCAACAAAGAAAATAAAATATTCGTGACCAAGTTTTGAAGGAACCCAAGATGGTTCCCAAACATTAGAATGAATAATCACAGACTTTGACTTAGCACTCATCTGATCCCTAGACTTAAAGGTGGATCAATGATTCTTTCCTAATAGACATGACTCACACTCTAATTTATCAAGACTAGATAGCCTGGGATTAAGTACCCTGAGTTTGTCCAGAGACATGTGTCCATGCTGACTATGAATATGAAGAACAATAGCTATTGTACACTTTGTAAGTTGGACCAAGATAGTAGTGACCCGCAAATTCATACCTGCCACCAGTCACCTTTTGCATCCGAAGGTTCTATATAACACAATCATTAGGATCAAACGTAACTAAGGCTTGAAGAGAATGAGTTAACTTGCTTGTGGAAACATTATAAATGGGTAATTTGGGAATATATAAACTTGATGATAGTGTGACTCTAGGTAAGGGTTTGACAATTCTGCTGCCTTGTACAAACACTTTAGAACCATTGGCAATGGTGATTGGTGGAAGTGGTGATCTGTTGGTGGATAGGTTAGATATAAGGTTGGTTGTACTCGTAATGTGATATGTTCCACCAATGTCAAGAACCCAAGATTACAAACTTGCATGAGAAGCTTGAGATATGCATGTTGTAGAACCACCAACACCAAGACGTTGAACGAAAGAAGGCAAAAATGCAACAAATGATAAGGCTTGTTGAGATGCTTTATACTAGCGAAATTGATCGTACTCATCATCTCTTACTTGAATTTGGCAGCTAGTGTCTTCCAGAGTATCTTCAGTAGTTGCAACATTTACAGATGACACATGAATCTCATAGCAAGTTTCTTTGTATTGATATATATGCTTTATGCTTTATATTTATTTTGTGCTTTAGACTTTTATTTGCCTTTAGCTTTTCTTTTGTCACACATCTACTAATTCTGTCTTCTACTTTCTTGTCCTATAAAAGAGAGTGCCTTACATTTGTTTTAGACACATCAAATAAACATTCTTGGATTCTAAATGGTATAAGACGGTTATCAGGTTATGATCTGACTTAACTTCTCCCCTCCCCAACCTTAACGCTTCTCACCCCCATCTAACCTAGCCATTGCCCCTGGCCCTGACCCTGACCCCTGCCCTTCCCGCCGCTGCTACTCACACCCCTACTCCTTGCTCTTCCTGTCACCATCACCCTCTCCTCCTTCCTCCACCTCCCACCGCCACCCCCTTCCTCTCTCCCCTTCCTACCGGCATAACCCCCTCCCTGCCTCTTCTCCTCACACCACTGCCCCTGTCCTGCCGCCCCTTCCTCCCAACCATCTCCCCCCATCACCTTCACCATTAGTGCCACCCTTTAACCCCCAAGCCGCAATTTCCCTTAACCTTTCCAAGCCGCAGTCGCCAACCCTACCCGACACCTTCCCTCTCCTACAGCCGTCGATCACCCATCCGCCTCCCTACTGTCCTTTTAAAAGCCATCCTCTCCTTCACTCCATCTTCCTCTATTTATCCACAAAGCCCTTCCTAAAATAACCAATTGACAGGTTGAAGGTGCCACCTTTTTTTTGCCTACGTCACATGGTGGAGTAAATCTTTACACCGTGGTGTCCTAGTTCCTCTTTGGTTCTCTCTTCTGCCCCTATGTGGGTTTATCTAATCTGTTGATATGGATCTTCTGCTGCTGCTTGGGGCTAGTTTGGTTGGGTGTAGTAGGGTGCAGTTCTGTGAGTTTAGAATGTAAAAATGTACATCAAACACACCCTTTGTCATCCGACTACACCCTACCAAACATGCCCTTAGTGTGCATATCACACTACGTCTTCTTCTATCTATATGCGCGTCATCACCCCATCTATAATGGCATTTGCGGATCCTCCTCGTCACTTTGTGTTACCACCGTG
Organism: Alisma plantago-aquatica; assembly: GCA_963693085.1. Classification (NCBI taxonomy): domain Eukaryota; kingdom Viridiplantae; phylum Streptophyta; class Magnoliopsida; order Alismatales; family Alismataceae; genus Alisma; species Alisma plantago-aquatica. Next base: position 672,576,420 of record OY856413.1, on the reverse strand, counting down.
AAATGTGACATATCAAACTATCATCTTGGGTCGGCTTCGTTTGAGCTCTAGTTAAAGCCCAAGGGCGTTTTCCCCATATCTTTTCTGCTGCTCCGACCCCTCCCGATGCATCGGCCGACTAAAAACCCAAACAAGCCCACGGTCATGGACTAAAGATGATTCAGGTGTGATGATGTGGATGGTAAATGGCAGGCGTGATGATGTGGATGGTTGATAGCGTTGAACCGAAGATCAATCAGTCTCTTCTCCGCCTTCAGAATGCTAAAGCCATGTCTGATTAACTCTCTCATGTGTCTCTCACCAACGGAACTCGAAGAAAGTCTTTGAGATCTTTAAGAATCTGGTGAAAAAAGAATTTTCGATTGTTGGATCTGTCGAAGATTATAACAACCAATGCTCGACCCTATGGGATGAATATGAAGTATAAAATCCCCTCTCCTCTGACATCAAAGAAGTCCACACCAACACAATGAAATTCAGTTTGTTCAGTTCTTGGCTGGATTCCCTCATTCTTTCTCTGGCGTTGTAGATCGAATCTTATCTAGTGATTGCTTGCCTACTCTAAGGGATGTTCTCAAGTACGTTCAACGTCTCCCATCCATGTCATCCCTACCTTCTATTTCTTTTGATAACTCTGCTCTTGTGGTCCACTCTAATGCCTCTGGTAGAGGCTGTGGACGTGGAAGCGGTCGTGATTGTGGTCGTTTTTCTGGCGGCCCTGGACAAGGTCCTCCACTTGGATCCGGACGAGGACAAACTCCTACGGGAAGTTGATTTCACAACTTTTGTGGCGAACAAACCACATTGAAGACCGCTGCTGGGCAAAACATGGTGAACCTGCGTGCGCGAGCCAGGTCACCTCTGATCTTCTGAAGATCCTTCTACCGCTGCCTCTAGTTCTACTCTGCTCACTGTTGAGTGGATCCGTACGGAGTTTGAGAAACTCCTTCAAGCTCGCTTGTCCTTGCAACCTACTACTCAGGGTGGAGGTTCTTCTGCTTTACTTGCTTCTCTTGCAACTTGTTGTGAAAATAAATGAGTCATTGGCTTATGTGCGTCTGCTCATATTTCTGGATGTTTTGAACTGTTTTCTACTCTATCTAAAACTACAAAATTTCCACCGGTTATAGTGGCTAATGGAACTCGGTCCTTGCACGGAATTGGAACTATCATTCTATCTCATAATTTTCCCTTGAAATTTGTGTTGTATGTTTCGCGATTTCCTCTTAATCTATTATCTGTTTGTAAAACTGTAAAGAGCCTTTAGTGCTCCATCACTTTTGATCCCAATGGTTGTGTTTCATGATCTCCACACGAAGACAAGGAATAGTTCGGGCCATGAAGGACTAGATGGACTATACTACCTAGATGTGCCACAATATGCTGTTGCTCTGCTCTCATCCTCAGTGACTGGACTATAATGGCCACCAGTCTAGCCTTCAATCTCTCAACTGAACCATCTAGATTATGTTTTACTGTGAATGCCCATCTGCAACTCACAACATTTTTATCTGGAGGTTAGTCAATAAGTTCCCATGTGTTGTTTTGTAGAAGAGCAGACATTTCCATATGCAATACCTGTTTCCAGCCAATATCTTTTATAACATCAAGATGATTTCTTAGAATGACCACAGAATCATTCCAAGAGCAAATGAACGGGCCTACTTAGATAATTTTGACAAACAACCCACATTTGCAATAGGATGTCGGATAGTACAAGAACGAGTACCTTTGCGAACAACAATGGGAACATCAAGGTCAGATGGTTCTTCAGAAATCTCTTAGAGGAAGATGGGGAAGGCTCAGAGACTGGAGTCGCTACCTCCCATGCAAGGAAGAAAATGTCTGAGTTCGATGCCGTTTCGGTGTCCACAGAAACAGAAATTTCGACAAATTTCGACAGATTTTTCGATAAATACGTTCCTGACGTTTCGACGGCAAAATAAACGAATTAATTTATAAAATTTTACCAGAATGATCTACTAGTGTAGATCTACTCAAATATGTAATAATATTTCATATTAGATATGTGGGGGGTGGGGTCTCATCCTTTTTTAGTGAAATGGTCCTGAACTATTTCGATGGGCATTTCGATGGGGATTTTTGATGTTAATTTTCAATGGTGAAATCAATGAATTAAGTCATTATAGTTTGCAAGCACAATAGATAGACTTAAAAACACAAAACTGTGCAAAAAAAATGCTCTAGGTAGTGCATAGTATATGAAAACATAGAAAAAAAATCGATGATCTGCCTGTTTCGAGAGTTTCGTCAGTCAATTTCGATGTCCGATTGCCACAGAAACAGAAATTTCAGCCGAAATTTCGACAATTTTGTCGAAATTTTGAACATTGCTCCCATGGATCCTATCTGCCTCGTCTGCTGTAAACATGTGAATATTGCTGAATTAATGTATCATTTGCTGGCTGCTCTTCTTGAACTATAGTATAGTCAAGAATGATAGGTGGCACTCTCTCACTCTGGTGTGGTGGTGGCACTCTCTCACTGATGTCTGATGGTGGGACTTTCTCACTTTCACACAATTGTTCCCCTTACTGGGAACACTAGAGAAATATGGTGTGGATTCATGGAAAGTTACGTCCCTAGACACAAACATACGACGAAGACTGGGACAATAACACTTGTATCATTTGCTAGTGTTGGAGTACCCAAGAAAAAGAGTCCTGGTAGACCTAGGGGATAACTTATCAGCCTTAGGATCAAAATTGTGGACAGATGAAGTACAACCAATGAACCAAACACTCTGAGGGGAACAAGAAAAGACTGATCCTTGGGACGTAAGATAGAGAACAAAGTATGTCCTTGATGCACCAAAGAGGGTTGCCTGTTGATAAGGAAACATGCAGTAACAAACACATCAGACCAGAATCTCTTAGGAACATTAGATTGAAACATAATTGTCCTGGCAATATCAAGGTGACGACTTTTCCTCTCAGCTACCTCATTTTGTTGAGGGGTGTGAGGACCGGACGTATGATGTATCATCCCAACAGAGCTACAAAAATCAGCCATAGCACTTTGAACATATTCCAAGGCATTATCAGATTGAAGAATTTTAATATTGCACTCAAATTGAACTTTTATTTCTTGATGAAATTGCTTGACAATGGATAACACAGACTCTCGACTCTTCAACGAATAAATCCATGTCATGCGAGAAAAATCATCCACAAAGGAAATAAAATAGCAAAAATCATTATAGCTAGGCTTTTATAGGTTCCCAAACATCACTGTAGACTAAATCAAAGGGACAAGAAGCCCGTTTATTGACACGAATGGGATAAGACATTCTATGATGTTTTCCCAGTTGATAGGACTGACGCTAATGAAGACACTTGGGATAACTCAAGTTCTAACTTTCTCAAGATTTCCAACAAAGGATGTCCATATCTGTAGTGCCACAATAAGGGAGAACTGCTTAAAAGAATAGCTAGAGTAGGAGCAGATACTTGGCGAGGCAGACTTTCACCATGGAAGAGGTATAGATCACCTTTCCTAGGCCCCCCACCAACCGTCCTCATACTCTTGAGATCCTGTAATACAAAACAAGTAGGTCCAAATGCCACCGTACATTTCACAGTATCAATTAATTTTGCAGCAGAGAGAAGATTAAATGGAAATGCAGGCACATAGTGTACAGATTTAAGATCAATTTTAGGAGTCAGAGAAACAGATCCACTTACTAATATTCTCCTCACCGAACCATCTGTTATGGTCACAGATTGGTGAGGAATATGTGAGTTAATGGAATGAAGCAGTCTCCTCATATCAGTCATATGCTGTGACGCTCCAGAGTCAACTACCCATGAAGACGTTGAACCAGAAGCCAGTAAAGTGGTAGCTTGATTACCAGTAGTAGATGCCAGATTTGCTGAAGAAGATGATCTCAAACTTAGATGCTGGGTAGCCAGAATACATCTATCACATTCCTCCTTGGTGAGTGTGATGCTAGAAGAACCAGAATTCGAAACAGGAGGCTCAGAAGTCTCAGCAGTGCTATCATAATTTGCTGCTTCCACAGGTGGTGCAACAGGTCTACTATGCTTCTTCCAACATTTCTCAATTGTGTGTCCATGTTTGTCACAGAAGGTGCACTTAGGACGTGTGCCAAGTCCTCGGCCTGTACCTGTACGGTCTCATCTAACTGCAGCGGCTACAGATGCATGGGAAAATCCAGGAGACGAGACTGCTGTAGGATCAATTGGTTCAAAATTTGATTATAAAATCCTTGAGTAAGCTTCTTCCAAGTTGGGAAGTTTGTTGCTAGCTAGGATGACACTGCGGACTGAACTGCATGAAGAACTCAGGCCAGATAAGAACTTTGCTGTAATCAAGTCGTCTCTGTCTTTGACTTGTTCTTGGACAGTCACTGGATGATATAAGCTCAGTTCTTGAGCAATAACTTGGATCACTCCATTCTTCTAAAGGCTTGTCTACCTGTCATTCTGCAGAGAGGCGATCATATATCATAAACTCAAGAAGCGCATTCTTTTCTTGAGAGTAATGTTTCTTTATTGCATCCCATATTTCTTTGGCAGTAGTATAGAACATGAACCTAGCAACAATACTAGGTTCCATGCTCCCCCACAGCTATGTCTTCACCAAACTACTATGGCGCTTCCATTCAGCATAGCCTTTGTTAGTAGAAGCAGGAGGATCAAAATCAACATGTCTTGCCTTGTCTTGGGATTCTAACACTGTATGGATAACATTCATCCACAAAAGATAATTCTTCCCGTTCAGCTTGATGGAGGGGATGGGTGACATCTCATTATAGATGGTAGATGCCTTGGTGTCCTCCATGATTCAACGGAGAGATAGGGTGATAGAGTGATGCACGTCACCGGAAGGATTGAGCGACGAAGAGATACACGTCACCTCAAAGAATTAGATGCGTGTCTGACACATCCACAACCCCCAAACGAAAATTCCCTAATCACACATGGAGATGTGATTAGGAATTTCCTACGTAACGACGGACCCTTCGGTTTTGGATTTAATAATCCGTTTGATCAAGCAAAAGGACCCTGCAACCACGACTTTCGGAACCGGCCGACGGAGAGAGGGGGGTGCTGCACCTGCCCTTGGCGGCGGCTGCTGCGCCTGCCCTTGGCCGGCGGCTGCTGTTGCCACCTTGGGCCGGCGGCGGCGGCCTGCTGCTGCTGCCCTTGGTTGACGGCCGCGGCGGCAGGTCTTGTGGCGGCTGCGACGACGACTACGTGGAGGGGCGAAGATTGGAGAAGAACCCTAGGAGCGTTTCCGCTCTGATACCATGTAAACGTGGATGCCGCAAAGCTGCGTGCAATGCAGCGTGTGAGAGGGTCCATGAGCCCTCTCCTTTTTATTATTAGAAGAACTTGGAGAAATTACATAGAGGTCCAACAATATATAGAATTGCAAAAATAGAATAAAGCTGAATATAATGAGATATATTAACGTTTAATATGTTCGTAAAAAACCGGGTTTTGGCAATACGAATAGCTGCTTGGTAGTTTATGGGCAAGTAGTTTCTTGACGATCTGTTACATCTTAGTGGGGCTCTCCTTGTTATAGTAGATGTAGGCCAGGACTCCCACATGTTGGCTATTGTAAAATGCTCCCAATTTTTCTGTTCCACTGCTCAACACACTGTAAAGATCCAGGATTTTGTAGTTGAATTAATAGCTGTCCAGCCACAGTATTCTTCTTTTGCCTCATCCTTGTTGTCCTTGACTGCTTCTTAAGAAGATCACCAATCAAATGGGAATTCTTCCCTTGGGATTCGGCATACAAAGGGATGGCTTTAAGCTGGAAAGCTTCAAACATCTATTTAAGGAAAATGACTTACATATGTTCTATTGGCTTCATTGGAGTTTCTGGATAATGCGGATCAAGGTCTTGTATTATTCGATGATAAAAGAATATACAAGAGTCTCTATATAATACACAAAAGAACCACAGGGTCTAGAGATAACCCATGTGGGATAAAACATAAGTGTAAAGGAAAAGAAAAATAGAAAATAGACTAAGTGTAAAAGAGAAAAACACAGCAAAGTCTATCTACTAATACTCCCCCTCAAGCTGGAGCATAGATGTCAATCATGCCCAACTTGGATGTCATATCAGTGAAGCGCTTCTTCGGAAGAATCTTTGTGAAGATATCAACAATCTGCTCATCAGTATGAATGTAAGGGGTAGAAATCTGACCAGATAGAACCGCCTCACAAACAAAGTGACAGTCCACTTCAATATGCTTCGTGCGCTCATGGAAGGTAGGGTTGCTAGCAATGAAAGTGGCTGCTTTATTATCACAGAACATAGGAATGGGCGCCAAGTCTGAAAAACCAAAATCTGTCAGAAGGCTTCGAATCCAGAAGAGCTCGCAGGTAGTATGTGCCATGGCGCGATATTCAGCTTCAGCACTAGAGCGGGCAACCACAGCCTGTTTTTTTTCTCCTCCATGTGACTAAATTGCCCCCAACAAAAGTACAGTATCCAGAAGTGGAGCGGCGATCAACCTTGCTCCCAGCATAATCAGAATCTGAGTAGCCCAGTATCTTACAGTGCCCATGTTTTTTTGTAGAGAAGCCCTTTTCCAGGAGAGTTCTTCAAATAGCGCAGAATATGGCAAACAACATCCCAATGACATTGTCGGGGTTTGTCAAGGTAGCGACTAACCAATCCGACAGCAGCAGTAATGTCAGCTCGTGTGACTGTGAGGTAGATAAGCTTCCCGACCATTCGTCTGTACTGATGAGTGTCAGGATATGCAGGAGAGGCTTGATCATCCCAATCAGTGTTAGGATCAAGAGGGGTGCTAGCAGGCTTAGCACCTAGGAGTCCAGTCTCAGATAACAAGTCCAGAACATACTTCCGCTGAGAAAGACACAGTCCTGCAGAAGAGCGAGAGACCTCTATCCCAAGAAAGTAGCGTAAAGAACCGAGGTCTTTAGTAACAAAGTGCTTTTCAAGATACCGCTTAGTTGCCTGAATACCTGCTGCATCACTCCCAGAGAGTATAATATCATCAACATACACAATAAGAATAATAATGCCAGCTGTGGATTGTTTAACAAAAACAGAGTGGTCCGACTGAGAGCGGCGAAAAGAATAATCCTGGAGAATAGTGCTAAGTTTGTCAAACCACGCACGTGGACTCTGTTTGAGGCCATAGATAGCTTTTTTTAAACGACAGACTTTAGATGGCTCCCCCTCACAGATAAAGCCGGGGGGCTGAGACATGTAGACTTCTTCATGTAGATCGCCATAGAGAAAGGCATTTTTCACATCGAGCTGGTATAACGGCCAATCAGAATTAACAGCAACAGAGATCAGAATCCTTACAGAATTAAGTCGTGCCACAGGAGAGAAGGTTTCAAAATAGTCAACCCCATAGGTCTGAGTGTATCCTTTAGCAACCAGTCTGGCTTTCAGGCGCTCAACCGTACCATCAGGCTGATATTTCACTGTGAAGACCCAGTGACACCCAACTGGCGAGCAATCAGTAGGAGGATCAACAAGAGTCCAAGTATGACGATCAGTAAGAGCCGTCATTTCTTCTTCCATTGCCTGACGCCATGCTGGGATTTTAAGAGCCTGAGAAGCAGTCTTAGGGACAGAAATAGCAGATAGAGCAACAGTAAAGTTGGCAAAATTAGAATTCAAATGAACAGACGTACAAAAATTCCCAATTGGATGTTTCGTACAAGCACGTGTCCCCTTTCTCAGACTAATGGGAACATCAAGGTCAGAAAATACCTGCGGAGGTGGCTGATCTGGCGCAGAGGACGTGGACGATGGAGAGGCCATAGAGGGAGCTGTTGGCTTTGGTCTTCTGTGATAAACCTGCAGAGGGGGCTTCTCACTTGTAGATACAGGAGCAGGGCTATCATACGCATCATCCACCATAGGTAAGGGCGTATCAGTCAACAAATCAGACGTAAGAGCAGAACCCTCCGAAGAGAAAAATGGCATGTGTTCAAAGAATACCACATCCGCAGATACAAGCCATTTATGTGAAGCAGGATCATAACACCGATATCCTTTCTGAGTGCGGGAATAGCCCAAAAAAACACACTTGGTGGCCTTGGGATCTAATTTAGTAAGACCAGGTCTAAGGTTCTTCACAAAGCATGTGCTCCCAAAAATACGCGGTGGTACAACAAACAGTGGTAGATCAGGGAAAAGAATTTGAAAAGAGATTTTATTGTGAAGTACAGAGGAAGGCATGCGGTTTATGAGATAGCAAGCAGTGGAGATTGCCTCAGGCCAGAATTTGTGAGGAACATGGTAGTGAAAGAGAAGTGTGCGGGCGACCTCAAGGAGATGGCGATTCTTACGCTCAGCGACACCGTTTTGTTGTGCGGTATAAGCACAGGAAGTCTGGTGAATGGTGCCCTGACGTTTACAAAAAGACTGAACAGAAATTTGCACAAATTCCCAGGCATTGTTTGTGCGAAAAATCTTGATGGGCTTAGCAAATTGAGTCCGAATTTCCGCAAAAAACTCAGAAATTTTTTCAACTACAGTAGATCTGTCTGTCAGTAAAAATAACCATGTGGTTCTGGAAAAATCATCAATAAAACTTAAGAAATATTTGAATCCAGAAACGCTAGGCACAGAACACGGTCCCCAAATGTCAGCATGCACAATGTCAAAAGGGGCTTTAGAGCCAATACAAAATTTTGCAGAAAAAGTAGAACGGTGTTGTTTGCCCAATTGACATGTTTCACAATAAAATCTAGTGCTAGCAACAGTCGGTAGTAAAGCCTTCAACTTCTCAGCAGACGGGTGGCCCAGACGGTAATGCCACTGAATATCAGGAACTGTAGATGTCAGGACAGCAGCTGGCTTCGGCTCGTCCAAATAGTATAATCCATCCGGTCCCTCATGGCCTGAACCAATCGTCGTCCTCGTACGCAGATCCTGAAACAGAACACCATCCGGGTCAAATGTAATAGCACAACGAAGACTTTTTACCAGTTTACTGACAGATAGTAAATTCAGAGGAAATTTGGGCACATATAGCACAGACTGCAGAGGTAGAGTACTAGTAGAAGTGATATCTCCAATGCCACAAACAGGAGATTTGGAACCATCAGCAACCGTCACAGGCGGTATAAGAGAAGTCTTGCGCAGAGTAGAAAATAAACTAGCAGTACCAGAGATATGTGCAGTCGCCCCAGAGTCGATCACCCAAGGGCTTTTACCAGTCGTCGTCAGGAGAGCAGCGCCATTCTCAGGAGAGTCCGCAGAAGTAGAGGCAAGGCGGGCTTGAAGCAGTTTCTCAAACTCGGAGCGAATCCAATCAGCAGTAGGGTCAGAGGCAGCAGAGGTAGATGCAGGATGTTCAGTGGTAACCTGGTTCGCCCAGTCAGGTTTACCATATTTTATCCAACAGCGGTCTTCATTGTGATTAGTACGCTTGCAGTGAGTGCAGTAGCGGGGCTCCCCTGACTCCGAGCCAGAACCACGTCCAGGTACAGAAGAGCGGCCACCACGGCCACGACCTCGGCCGCGACCACGAAAGGAATCCGCAGAACGGACAGCAAGTGCTGTTCCATCAGAAGTAGAGAGCGTCAAAGAAGGAAGACGCTGGACCCGCTTGAGGACGTCCCGAAGAGTAGGTAACGGGTCACTGGAGAGGATCTGATCCACGACCCCAGCAAACGAAGTAGGAAGGCCAGCCAGGAACTGAACAAGCATGAGCTCATTCCGCTGACGATGTAGTTCTTCAAAATTCGCAGTCAGAGGATGATAAACCTGAAACTCGTCCCACAGAGCACAACACGAGTTGTAGTAGTCTTCCACAGAGTCAGATGTCGAGAAGTCTTGTTTCGCAAGCTTCTTGAAAATTTCAAACACCTTCTTGGGGTTCTGTTGATGAGAGTAAACATGGGATAGGTGATCCCACATTTCCTTAGCAGTCTGAAGGCGAAGCAGAGAGTGGTTGATCTTAGCATCAACGCTGTTGACCAGCCAGGCCATAACCCCATAATCCTCCTTGGACCAGAGATCATAAGCTTGCTTAGTCTTGTCATCAGCAGTAGCAGCAGGTACAGCAGGACCCTTGGTAGTCAGGTGCGAGTGGCGCCCGTGTGCTTTCACGTAGAGTTCGAATGAAGCAGCCCATAGGTGATAGTTGGAGCCATCCAACTTAACAGAAATAACACACAAAGACCGTGGTAAATCTGAAGTCGCCATGAGAGTAGAAGCAGACAGTCAGCAGCACGAGCGCAGGGCAGACAGTAGAATCAGTAGGCAGCAGGAAGTGTCCAACACATGGACCAGCAACAGCAGATAGGAGATCCGATCATGGACCTCAGAAACCCTCACGGGGCAGAGATAAAGAAGCAGAACCTACGCCAACATGGAGAAACAATTACTCCACCATGTGGCGCAGGCAGGCAGATCCGGATGTAGCTTTTAGACCCTCAACGTGCAAGAACTGGAAAGTGTCGGGGCTGTACGTAACGGATTTAGAAAATGAACGGAGACCGAAAAGGGAACTTGTGGTTGTCTAGGCCACAAGGATAGAGATGATGAGGATGTGGGGGTGTGGTGGAGGGTTGTGGGTGGTGTAGGGGCCGGGAAATTGGTGGTGGTGGTGGCTGTTGGTGGCGGACAGCAAGTACTGTAGCGCTGCGGCACTGTAGCAGCCGCGGTACTGTAGCAGCCGCAGTACTGTAGCAGCGGGAAGAAAGGAGATGGGGCGGTGGGCAGGGAAAGAGAAGAGAAGGGCTGCGGTGGTGGTAGGGTAAGGAAGGAAGGGAGGAGGAGGAAGAAGGACGGCGGCGGCAGGGAGAAAACCGCAGGGGGAGGGGCGGCGGCGGTGTGGTGGTTGACGGCGCATGGGTAGGTTAGGGTAAGGAGGGGGGAAAAGAATTAGGGTGGATCTTGTTGCTCTGATACCATCTGGATAATGCGGAAAAAAGTCTTGTATTATTCGATGATAAAAGAATATACAAGAGTCTCTATATAATACACAAAAGAACCACAGGGTCTAGAGATAACCCATGTGGGATAAAACATAAGTGTAAAGGAAAAGAAAAATAGAAAATAGACTAAGTGTAAAAGAGAAAAACACAGCAAAGTCTATCTACTAATAGAGTTGTTTGCCTAGTGGGCTCTAGATGCAAACATGTGTAAGCATCTGGACGGAGAATATTAGCTTTACATGAAGCAGTCACTGAATCAATTTTTGTTGGCATGTAGGAAGATTGTCCTGCAAGCTGCAGGTAGTATGATGGAGAAGAGGCCGACCCACTTATATAAACTGTATGACTTTATGGGTAATGCAGGTGTATTTTTGTGACCTTGAAGAAGGTTAGCAATTGTGTAGCCAGAATATTGTCTCTCTAATATGAGCGTCCATTTCCCGAAGAGTCCTATTGGCCTCACAAGCCTCCCACACTGAACAGAAGAAGAGCAAGGCGCCATTTCCCGAAGAGTCCTCCTATTGGCCTCACAAGCCTCCCACACTGAACAGAAGAAGAGCAAGGTGCCACAGAAGATGCTTGTAGGTTTGCAAGCCTCCCACACCTAATGCAAGTAGGAGTAAGGCACCATTTGAAGATGCCCACAAGTTTGCAGTGGGATTTGATGGCCTACCTGCAGCAATTGAATGTAGTGACTGTAAGAAAGTGACTTCACAGCAGCTGGATGCTGGGTGTTTGAATTCGACTCTTCTACAATAAAAAACAAGGCGTACCAGTGCCCATTAGATGTAAACAAGCTAACACAGGAGAAACATGTAAGGAAAAATAAAGAAGTACGAAATAAATGAATATGATAGAAGTAAATGATATTTCCAATGAAATGAACTTAGAAATATATACTAAAATTAAGTAAAAATGGTTAATTAAAAAGGTCAGTAAGCTCCTATCAAATGTTATTTAATTGTATTTTACTGTTGATCTCAAAGGGGTTTCTACCAGATTAGTTTTGAGAGATTGTATTGCTAGATTGGAAACTCATTTTGTTGATTAACTGATCTTTTTTTTGCATTATATTTTTCAAAATAAATATAGTTTCTAGCGTTTTCATCAATTCTACAGGTTGGTAGATATCTTGTTCTGACATAAGTCTTCCTTAAAAGTTTGGGGAATGTATCTTAAAAATATGATGCTAAGACATGTAGTAGTTTATCCTCGAATGAGTAAGTTATGCTTCTTTCGTCATATTCTTTTTTATTTTGAAAAATCATTTCTTTTAAACTCTTTGTTTGTGTGATTATACTATTTGTTTGCTTAGTTGGGGTGAGGTCGAGAAGAGAACATTGATTTATAAGCTTGTTTTCTAAATACATTGCCTGATTGGATTTTCTGAAGAACACATGGTGTTGTTGAAATGCCACATTCCATGTATCAATCTTTTGTAAAATGGCAATTCAAATTATTCAGACCAAGCAACGGATTTTTTCTTCTTCTTTTCAAACGTTTCAAAATGGCAGGTACATGATGCAACTTCTAAACCTCATTGTCCCAGATCTTGCAGTTCCTTCACTTCATAATTCAGGTTTCGCGGTAAGAGTACTGCATTAATAGAAACATAGGTGTGAAGATCTTCTGTCGACTACACAAATAGTTTTTTTATTTGATTTTGTGAATATATTCTGGAGTTACCCTGGGACAGTAGATCAAACATATGATTCCTACACACACGCACATACATATATACACTTTTATACATACATAAACACACACACATGTCGTTTTATTGTGTCAATGTTAAATTTGAAATGTTACTCCAGGCATCCTGTTCACGCATTTGGCAGAGGAATTCATATTGGGATGCACGCCCATCTTCTCGGAGGTATCACACAGTATATTCTTCTTCGTCTTTGAGTTCTGACCTCATTTTGGTTTGGGAGTGACTATTTGTGCTCTTTCTATGGTGGAGCTTGACTAGGATATTCTTGTTTGACAGTCATGAATATCCATTGTTTATTCCTCGGCAAACATTTTGCTCTACAAATGGGGAAGCATCATGGTCTGACAGAAGTTCCAGTAACTTCGGTGTTGCTTCTTTGGAATCAGAACGAAAACCACCCAGCCTAGAAGCAGCTCGAAGTGGAAGTTTCAATTATTCTTCTGCTTCTCCTCATTCTGTACAATCTCACAAGGATGTTCAGATGGGGATATCACTTCTAAAAAAAAGCGTGGCATGCATTACAGCCTACTCTTTTAACTCACTAAGCCTTGATGTGCCTTCTGACATGTCTACATTTGAGGCTTTTGGAAAACTACTGTCTATTTTATCCTCGTCTAAGGAGGTTCGGTCTCTATCTCTGAGGATGGCAAGTGCAAGGTATGCATTATTGTTTTCTTTTCCAAAATTTGCTTCAATATTCATGTTGATAATATAGGAGGCTGAAAATACTTGCAGCTTAGTAGTCAGGAGAGCTATTACTATGCGAGTTTGGCTATTGAATGATTGATAAAAATACTTTAGTTTGATTTATCTATGGAGAGATTAGAAGATAATTATCATTAGCAAATAGCGATTACATAGGTTTCCTATATTTAGGAGCGTAGGGAGTTATATGGATACCCAAGTGACAAATGGATCATCACTTAAGTGAGGAGAGAGATAATGAGAGATTACATAAATGGGCTTGGGCACAGTGCCAAATAGATAGCAATGCTAACACTCTCCCTCAAACCTGAGAGTACACATCATGGTAGTCCCAACATGGTATCATATGTTTAAAAAGAGCAGGTAGTCTTTTGGTAAGGATATCAGCTACTTATTTTTTGGTCTTCACATGTGGTGTCACGATGTTCTTTGACTAGATAGATATTATATAAAGTTTTTGTGCACTCGTGGAAGACTAGATTATTCGCAATGTGAATGGCTGCTTGTATGTCATACTGAAGTGTGACAAGGGGTTGCACAAGATTCTCAAACTGTAAGAGTATGGACTGAACCCATTATAGATCACATGTTTCTTGCTCCTCCCAAGGATATAGAAGCCGATGTAGATCTCGAATCTTGACAATCACTTGCCCAATCTGCATCTACATAGCCAGAGTTGAGATAGTTTATTGCCGAGGTCATTAATAAAATAAACCTTTTCTTAGAGCACTCTTTAGAATCTTAAGATGCGCTGGATGCTTCTCTAGTGAGCCTGTAAAGGAGAGCTCATGCACTGATTAACCGCTCCAACATCGTAAGTAATGTTGAGCCATGTGATCATCAAATAGATTAATTTGCTGACAGCACCTTTGTATAGTTTTCGGTTTGAAACCAGGCCCCCCCCCCCCCCCCCCCCCAAATCCTAAAGCGTCATATGTAATCCATAGGTGTATAGGCATGTTTTGCATCAATTATCCCCATCTTTTAAAGTTTCAATAGATCCAAAGATTTTGCCTTAAGAGAGATTGATCTTGGGAGTGGATCTTAGTGCTTCTATGCCTAGAAAGTACCAAATCTTTGGTATGAAAGTGAGATTGGAGAAATTTCTATAATTTATAGATCCGTTGCATCTCTTAGTGATTAGAAATTTGTCTACATAGAGAACAAGGACATGACCTGAGGCTAATGACTAGAGAAAACAACAAGGTCATCTATAGATCTCTTGAACCCTAGATGCTCAAGGACCATACTAAGCTTGTTGGATCAAACAAGAGGAGATTGGTTTAGCCTGGAGAGAGAGCGACAAAAGAGGAAAACTTTGGTAGAACACTCTCACTTAGCGATGAAGTCGGGAGGTTGTTGGCTTGTTGCATAAACACCTCTTTAGATAAATCGCCATGTAGAAATGCATTTTTGATGTTGTAAAGACAACATGCAGTTCTACTCTTGTGTGTAAAACAATATTATCTCCTCCCATATCACTTTAGCATTGCGGTGAAACATGTAGTTCACTACAATGTAGGTTTTATGCTAGAGACAACGAAGGATCTGGCTGTTCCCGGTCACCCAAGTTAAGGTCATCATCATTGTTGGTAATGAACTTGAGCTTGCTACACAAATCGATGAATGTATAGACTGCGTTCATCTATAGTAGATAGTTGCTGTCATTGAGTTTAATAATAGAAATCATTTCACGTCATTATATATGAGAATGGGGGCAAGATGGGCTTTATTTTAGCCATAAGAACAAAAATGATATAGTGGTATGTAGCACACAAAGGAAGTACCCGATATGGGCTTTATGGTAAATGGAGAAAAGAAAATAAAAACTTTGCAGTTTCGAATATAATCTCAATAAATAAAGATATGAAGGCGCTACCCAGAAAGTTTGTGTGGTAGGAGGGAATCACATGAATTTTACAATATGATGTAAGATCATAGCCCCCTAATCAGACATAAGGGCACTCACCCATGCATTTAGGGGGTATCACATGGGGAGGGAAGAAGTAAACCTAAGTTTCACCCCTTGCTTTTTCTAATTTAGGGGTCTTTTTTGTTACAAGAGGAACATGGGAAGGAGGGCAATGTTTGTTGCTGGTTCAGAACCGCATGTGGGGCTGGCTCTGGTGCCTCCCCGAGTCGTTGTTGCTTGGCAATGCGGCTAAGGCTCCGATTGGTTTGGTGTAAGTCATAAATTATATGGAACTCATTTTCTGGAAACTCTAGTTCAGTTTCTGAAACTTAAAGTCCCCTTCACTTCAATGTGATTGGTTTGATGTAGGTGTAAATATGAAAGTCATTAAAAAATATTGTTGATTTTACCGTGTAATATATAATAAGTGAGGACAACAAAGACATAAAGAACGAATAATATATGTGAATAATCATTATATTTTTTAACTTTAAATTCCTCAACAAGTGGTCATGGTGTAGATGTTGCTCCTTCAAAAAATATTTTAATGTGGTTTAATTATAATTTCAATAAAAATATTGTGAATAAAATCACATCACAATATTTTTGTTTCACTTTGTATGTACAAAATATTGTAATAATATCTACATTGTATGTGTTTGTGAGCCTAAGTTCTGGTTCATCATTGTTTAACAAAATGTACAACATCAATTTTAGTATATTTTTTGCGTACAGTTATAGTTAATTATCATTTTCACATCATATTGTTGAAACATGAAGAATGAAAATATGTTAAATAAATACTTATTTTGTCACATGGTGCGGTGTAATTACTTTTTTCATAATGTTCATATAGTTTTTATTTTACAGACCACACTGATAATGATAATGGTAGTGTAAAATGTTTTACATAATGCGATTGTAGTGTATAGTATTTTGCAATATTCCGTTATGGATTTGGCAATAAACCGTATCCACAGTGCTACATTTCTAGTCATAAATATTTTGCATGTGTCATTTATGAAGAATGAAGAATATAACTGTACATGTAATGTTGTTAGTTGTTTCGAAGCTCGTTTTCTGAGGGAATTCAGGAATTGTATTTTGTAAGTCAGTTTTTCATTGCAAGTCATGGAACTCAGGTTCTAACACTTACTTTAAACCAATCATGAAAATCTGATTAAGGAACTCTAGTTCTTAAGTTTTCCAGACCAACTACAACAAGCTGATCAGAGCCTAAGGGGGTTGTTGTTGTGGTCGGGTCCAATGTTGTTGTCGGCAGGGGAGGGGGGATGCAGACTAGGATTGAGAGTGAAGAGGCTAGGATCCCAAGAAGTGCTTCGATGCCATGTAGAGATATTAGAAGATAATTCTCATTTACTTTAAATTGTGAGTACGTAGGTCTATATATAGGAGCATGATATAGGGTATCGACTCCGTGTCGACTTTGATAGGTGTGGAAGTAGATGTTTATCCAAACTTTGAGGAAGTTGTTGAGTAAACTTTTAATGTGAAATAAGCTAGAAATAGAGATATTGTTAGGGAATTCAACCATAAAGCATCAATTTTTGCTGAAAAAATACAATCCATGCATGTCCAATGTGAAATGCTTAGAAGTCACGTTTGTCTAATATGAATAGGTCCTATATCTACAAAACTTACAGAAGGAATACCGTTAGATTAACAAAAACACATTTTCAAAATAAAGGGAATGAAATGGTATTAGGCCTATGCCAAATCTTGTGGTAGATCTAATAAAGAGACAGAGGTATTACTCTATAGATAAACAATCCATGAAAATGGTTACTTACAAGGTTAAGATTGGTTTCCTATCAAGCTTCTCTAAACCTCCACTATGTGTGCAATAACAACGACAGGTGTTGTCGACTAAATGGATTTTTTGTACTAGACTAGACTTTTGTTGTCAACCACTTGGTCAAAGTCATCGACACATGTCGATAAGTAGGTGACAAGATGTCCCATGGAAGTTTACCAAGTTTTGACGTCGATGGTTGCAGGCATGGACAACATCGATGATTAGTAATCGGAAGTTGAGGATGTTTAGTACTATAGGTGACAATATATACCATGGAAGTTTACCAAGTTTCGACATTGTCAGTCGTAGAACATTGACAACATCGAGGATTAATCGTTAGAAGGCGAGGATGTTTAGTACTATGTATAGGAGCCTATGGTGTTACGTGGATAACTAAGTGACAAATTGATCATCACTTAAGTGAGGGAGAGAAATAATGAAGCATTACATATGTGGGCACGAGACCATTACTAAATAGCTAACATCGCTAGCATTATTATAGTATTATTATATTTGCATCATGTATCATGTGCCAATGCTAATAGATCACTAGTAATGAGTCAAAATTTGTACTTATACCTTTCCATGTAAACATGGGGAGTAGAGTTGCTTATTGAAAACTGTTCATGGTACTAGAGTATGCATAAAAGAAAATTTTGATGTTGTAAAATTTATTATAAAAAGAACTTATATCCACACAATTGGATATCCAAATTGCTGTTTGCAATGTACATCATAATCTTGAAATTTAGTTCCACCCTCCTTTTGAGTGGCGTGATTAATTGGAGAAGAGCTTCTCTTGCAACATGAAAACCACCACACCCACTTTGGGATTGGAAGCCAAACAACCTTTGGTTTGGAATGAAAGAAGAGTGATAGCAATGACAATGGAATGATGGACCGTGGATGTTTCTCAAGCCGCTAGGTCGTGGTCGAGTACAATGCATGCTCACCATGTTTAGTTTGCTACTCCCATTTTTTTTTCCAATTTCCAAGTCTAATTTAGACCAACAATCCTCGAAAAGTTGTCGGCTACCCTCAGACTCTAGCTTAGTCAACTTTCCATTGTGTTTGATCTTAGCCCCTATTTCTATATGCAATAGAAGACAGAAGGTGAAAGATCTAGCCCCAAATGGTATTAACTCATTGATGTAGGATAGGCCCCACCTTTACGAACTTATGAGCATGGGCGTCGCCGTGTTATTAGTTAGGCTTTATTAGCATGTTTTATTTTATTATGTCCTTTTTTTCTCATTTTTGGGCTCTTATAAAGTCAAGTGGTTTAGTCCCACATTGGCTACCACCCGTTTAGTCTTTCTTTTAGAAGCCTATATAAAGGCTCTATCTGCGTCCTTGTAGAGACACAATTGATGAATGAGAATTATTCCCTTTTAGTCTTTAGCAATATTTCTTCTTTAATTCCGTAGATAGGCATTAAGTGGTTTCAGAGCCTAACCCTAAAAACATTAAGGTTAGGTTCTGCCTGTAACGACCGCTATTCTCCACCAACCCGCCCCCCAGTCATCCGCTGCCATCTCTAACCACACCCGCAGCCGCCACCACTGCCTATTGCTGCCATCGCCGTTGTCCGTTGTTGCTGCCGCCGACTGCTACTGCCACTGTCCGTCGCCACCGCTATCCGCCACTACCGCTGTAGCCGCTGCCTATTGTCGCCACCGACGACTCTATCTGCTGTTACCGCCGTAGCCGCTATGTGTTGCCGCCGCCGACGCTGCCCCTACCGCTGCTGCCGCCGTAGCTGCTGCTACCTGCTACCGCCTTCGCCCCTTGCCAACCACTACCCGTCAACATCTTCATTGTTAAATTTCTTTTTGTTTGCTACCTTCTTATTCACTATGCTGGTGAATTTCATATCATAGTTAACTAACTTTGCTTCCTCGTTCCTACTAATTTGAAATTCTATCTCCTTTAGTTTTTCTATCGACATCTTTTGCTCTAGTAGTATAAAGAATTGATATCTCATTTTTTTACATATTTATTTTTGTATTGTGGCGAGTCTTTAGTCTCTATTATCAATATTAAGTTTCAGAACTAATTTCTATTTCATATTTTTGTGCTTGTATATACCTATTTTTGTTATACACATTCATGTACATAACACAATATATATGTGCAAATACATGTATAAATTTATTTTTTATGACCCCCTCACACATATTTTGAGGCTTACGCCTCGCCTCACTGAGACAAAACGCCTCGTTACGCCTCACGCATTTTACAACCTTGCCTCCCGAGGTAATTCTCTCCATCCATAACAAAGGCAACAAAGCAACCATTATCATCACTCGGGGTAAGATGTTTTCATTGTTTTATTGTGCTCTTGCTCATCTTTGACAATTTTAGTAAATTCGTAAATAGGTCCGTACGGTTTTGATTCCTCCACCAAAATTTTGCCAAGTCCTAATTTTAAAAAGGTTTTCCCTTCTTCGGTGCACTACTCTTCTATCATATATCTGTCCACATTGTTTTCTTGAATTGTTTTGCGTTGTCCATTACAGAACTAAGTTTTCATTTGGCGTAATAATTTTTTTGGCTTTTTCATTGCAAATCATTATGTTTGGTTGTAGGTCTACTAGCCTGATTTCAGAACCCACGTCGGAAGCAGCCCCTACATCTTCCCAACCCCCGTTTACCCTTGAGACTTTGGGTCAGTCAATCAATTCCACCATGGCTGAGCTTTGCACTATTCACCAAACCCATACACTACAGGCCGGTCAGAACTTGACACCTTTTATGGGGTATGGGATGCCACCAAATCTCAGAAATGCACCACAAAGCCCCCTGAACCCTACTCCTCTGCAGTTCTGCCCACTACAACTCCATGAGCCCTTTGCCTACCATCCCTATGGAGAAGTTGATCCTTTCGCCGAACCCGATCCTTATTCACAACACCCATATGTGGAACAAGACCCCTATCAACCACCCTACCTTCACACACCCCAAACCTCTACCCCACAAGCACATTATGCACCACCTCTGCATCCCCCTCGACGTACCCCTCGTGCTCCTGCACCTCATCACCAACCATGGGCTGCGCCACCAGGCCCACATCCTCCCATGGCAACTCAGCCTTGAGCCCCTGGCCATGATGTTTTTCATAATCCCCGTGGACATGTTTCCCCCCACAACCCATACGATCAATACCACCCGAGACCTCATCCACCACATCATAATGATATCACTCGACGAGTTAAAATAGATGCCCCCACTTTTGATGGTAAACTTGACCCTAAAACTTTTCTCGATTGGATTGCAGTTTGGAAGATTATTTCGACTGGTATGACATGACTGACGCTTAGCGGATTAGGTTTGTTAAGATGAAACTTGAAGGGTTAGCCAAGCGATATTGGCAAGGTGTCCAATGCGACATGGAGCGTACTGGTCAACCTCCCATCCTCTTTTGGGATGAGATGAAGACTAAGCTACGTGAGCGCTATGTTCCCGCCCAATATCAAAGACAACATCTTTATGACTGGATGGCCCTTAGCTAAGGGTCATCATTTGTTTAAGAGTATATAGAACGATTTGAGGAGGCTAAGAACCATTGTATTCACAATGACTCTGATTGGCAATTGGCCGCTCGTTTTGTGCACCGTATACACCCTGACATTAAACGAGAAATGGAGTTACAACAATATGACTCCTTGGATGATGCTTTTCACCGTGCCCAAAAGGTAGAGAGTTACCTTCAGCCCGCTTCTCGTGGTCTTTCCTTTTCTCATTTTGGACAACATACTCGCTCAACCAATAATCCTTCTTCCATTACCCCAAATCGCTCTGCCTATCCCCTACCCCAACCACCTCCCCAAAATTCTTTAACCCCCTCCTCTAGTAAAGACAAGGAGGTAGTCACACTCCAGTCCGACCTCCTCCGCGCGGTCGCGAATGCTTTCATTGTCACAGCACGACCCACCTAGCCGCCCAATGCCCTTGTTGTGCTCTTTTTGTGTCCTTTGACTCTCCTGATACCACCCCTGAGGATGACATTGAATATGAAGATGTTTTTCCTGCCTCTGAACCTTCTGATGATGATGCTGATTACAACTATGATTATGATCCGTCATATCTCCTGGTCATGCGTGTTTTAGCTGTCCCATCGGAAGGGGACGAATGGAAACGCACCACTCCCTTCCAGACCTTCAAACACGCTGGTAAAAGCTGCAAACTACTCATGGATGGTGGCAGCTCTCAGAACATCATTTCACACTATGGATTCAAGCGCATGGACTTGCGCCCAGAGCCCCATCGTCAACCACATAAAGTCCATTGGGTGAACCAAATTAGCTTGCCCATCACCCAACGCCGCCTTGTGCCAATCACTCTAGGTGTTTATTCAGATTTGGTGTGATGTGTTGCCTATGAATGTTGGCCACGTCATTCTTGGTCATCCTTGGATTTATGATTTAGATGCCCACAATGAGGGACGTTCCAATGTTTATACCTTCAAGCACAAGGGAAAACACATACGCTTAGCACCTACTCGATTCATCTCTCCAAAAAAGAGTCCCCCACCAGACCCCCAGACCTCCAAATCCCAACACTCTTTACACCTTTTGTCACCCGAAGAGAGTTGGAAGAAGCCAGTCGTGAATCGGGATGCATGTATGTCCTATATATCAAAGAATCCACTTCTATCTCCGATTTTCAGCCCTACCACTAGAACTTGTCTCCCTTCTCGATGAGTTCAAAGACATGACACCCACAGACCATCCTGATGAGCTCCCCCCTTTGCGTGATATTCAACATGAGATTGATTTGATTCTAGGGTCTTCGCTACCTAAACGACCTCATTACCGTGTGAACCCGACTGAGCATCCTGAATTGAAATGCCAGGTTGATGCCCTCCTCAAAGGATTCATTCGAGAGAGCAAGCGTCCTTGTGCGGTTGCTGCTCTCCTTGCCCCCAAGAAGGATGGTAGCTGGAGAATGTGCTTAGATTGTCAACCCATCAATAAGATCACTGTGAAATATCATTTCCCTATACCACACCTTGACGACATGCTTGATCTATTGACGGGATCCCACTATTTCTCCAAGATTGATCTCCGTAGATGTTATCACCAGATCCGTGCTAAGGAATCCCATGAATGGAAGACTGCCTTCAAAACCCTAGGCGGATTATATGAGTGTCTAGTCATGCCTTTTGGCCTATCCAACACACCCATCACCTTCATGCGTGCCATGAACCATGTGTTACGACCATTCATTGGAATTTTTTTAGTGGTGTACCTTGATGACATTCTGATTTTTAGTAAGACCAAGGACGAACACCTAAATCATCTCCGGCTTATCTTCAACACACTTCGAACTGAGAAATTGTATGTCAATCTAAATTAGTGCTCGTTCCTTCAAGATAAAGTCTTATTCTTTGGCTATTTTGTATCCGCTACCGGCATTGAGGCTGACCCGGCCAAAGTCAAAGCCATCACTGATTGGCCCCAGTCCACTTCGATTTCTGAGCTTCGTAGCTTTCACTGGATGGCTACTTTTTATCGTCGTCTTGTTCGAGAATTTAGCACCATTATGGCTCCTTTCATTGAGTTAATGAAGTGTGACAAATTCAAGTGGACGCCATCTGCAAGACGTGCTTTTGAGGCTGTCAAAACTAAGTTGACTGAAGCCCCGGTTCGTCGCCTTCCTGATTTCTTACTTCCGTTTGAAGTATCTTGTGACGCTTCCCGTGTTGGCATTGGAGGCATTCTTAGTCAAGACGGTCACCCTGTTGCCTTTTTCAGTGAGAAACTCAATGATGCAAAGCGTAAATATTCCACTTACGATAAAGAATTCTACGCTGTTGTGCAATCCCTGCATCATTGGAGGCACTACCTTCTCCATAAGGAATTCATCCTTTGGTCTGACCATCAGGCCTTAGCTTTCTAAATTCCCAGAAGAAGTTAAGTGTGTGTCACGCCAAGTGGTGTGAGTTTCTTCAGGAGTACACTTTTGTTCTCAAACATCGCTCAGGTGTTGAGAACAAGGCTGCATATGCTCTTAGTTGTTGCTTGACCACCCTACAGTCTATGAGCGTTGAAGTCGTGGGCTTCGACCGTCTGAAAGAGCAATATTCCACCTGTCCTGACTTCGCGACTATTCATTCTGACCTTCTCAGTAGTACACCTGACCATGCTTGTGATTTTATTCTACGAGATGGATTTCTTTTTCGTGGCACACAATTATGTATCGCTTCTACTTCAGTTTGAGATTTTCTCATTTGGGAATTACATGCTGGTGGCCTCGCTAGCCATTTTAGTAGAGATAAGACCACCGCTCTAGTGACAGACAGATGTTATTGGCCTTCCTTATGACGTGATGTAGCTCGCATAGTGTCTCAGTGTCGTACTTGTCAATTGGCCAAGACCAAAAGACAAAATACTGGTTTGTACACTCCCCTCCCTATTCCCCATGAGCCTTGGAAGGATCTAAGTATGGATTTTATTATAGGTCTTCCCCGCACTTCTCGTGGCCATGATTCCGTGTTCGTGGTTGTCGATTGTTTTTCAAAGATGGCCCACTTCATTGCCTGTAGTAAGAATTCTGACGCCTCACATATCGCTTGCCTTTTCTTTATTGAGGTAGTCAAGCCACGTGGACTCCTCACCACCATAGTCTCTGATCGTGATGTAAAGTTTGTTAGCTACTTTTGGAAGATCTTATGGAAAATCTTTGGTACCAACCTCAAATTCTCTTCTGCCTTTCACCCTCAAACTGATGGTCAAACTGAGGTGGTCAACAAGAGTTTGGGTAACCTCCTGCGATGTGTTGTTGGTGAGCATTTAGGCAATTGGGACTTATTACTGCCTATTGCTGAATTTGCTTACAACAATTCTGTCAATAGATCTACAGGAAAGAGTCCATTTGAAGTTAATGGATACAAACCTCGCCAACCTATAGATCTTTTACCTCTGTCCACTAATGACCGTACTTCCCACACTGCTGCGACCTTTTCCCAACACGTTCATGATTTGTGTGCCGAGATTCGCCGAAAAATTACTCTGTCTTATGAAAACTATAAGCTTTCTGCAAATGCACACCGCAAGTTTCAAGAATTTAATGTGGGAGATTATGTAGTACATGCGCGTCCTGAACGCTACCCCAAAAATTCCTTCAAGAAGCTTCACGCCAGAGCGTCAGGACCGTTCCAAATACTTAGTCGACAGGGACCCAATGCTTATGTACTGGATTTTCCAGTAGATCGGGGCATTATTGCAGTATTCAATGTGGAGGATCTTTCTCCTTATCGTGGTACATTCGAGCCCCCTCCACCAGCAGCAACAACTTCTTCAGATCGTCACTGTGCTCCACTGTCTTCAGCAACGTTACCATCTCTGCCTCGACTTCCTCAACAACTGTCCGAACGCATTGACACCGTCTTGGATGACCAGACCGTCCTCACCAGCCAGGGCACCGTGCATCGTTTCTTGGTTCGCTGGAGATGCTGTTCTTTAGCGAACGCCACTTGGATCACCGAAGAGGAGTTCCGTCGCATTGATGCAGATCTTCTTGAGCTCGAACTCAGTCCGTCAAGTCTTTTGCAGCCGAGGGGAGTTGATGTAGGATATGCCCCACCTTTACACACTTATGAGCCTAGGTGTCGCCGTGTTATTAGTTAGGCTTTATTAGCATGCTTTATTTTATTATGTCCTTTTTTATCTTTTTGGGCTCTTGTAAAGTCAAGTGGTTTAGTCCCACATTGGCTACCGCCCGTTTAGTCTTTCTTTTAGAAGCCTATATAAAGGCTCTATCTGCGTCCATGTAGAGACACACTTGATGAATGAGAATTATTCCCTTTTAGTCTTTAACAATATTTCTTCTTTAATTCCGTAGATAGGCATTACTCATCTACCCACAATGGACCATGGATCTTTTCTTCTTGGGTCTTGATTCTTATCCAGGTTCTACAAGCCCAAGTCTTCCCTTTATCATTTCTCTAAACAATTTCTCAAAACTCATTCTCTCATGTGTTACCCACAAGCATCTTTTTATACTTTCCTTTCATATGATGTTCAAAATTGATACACTCAATGTCTTTTTTTGATAAAGCATCCATCCCGACAACTATGTACAAAGTGGCTTTTTTGTATTCTTTTTTTTCAAATCGTTTCCTTTTCCCCTTCTCTGAATCAGTCCTCTCTTTTATTATCAAATCGCCTCTTGTATCTATGCTTTAAATTTCTTGAATGCTTCTTATGCATATATTTCTGATTCATCTCTCCCTCTTGTTTTAAAATTACTTTTCAGTTTTCTTAAGGGGGAATGCATGTTTTTTTCCATCCAACTGTTCTCAGGACTACGTTCTTAGTTGTGGTGAAATATAGAGAGAAAGAGTAAGGAGAATTATCGACACGCATGAAATATGAAAAAAATGGTAAATCTCTAGGTTAATCTGCTTTGTTAGGTTTCACATACTTTGAGGGCTCTACTTTAGCTCATCACAGGAGTTATACACTTTTTCTTGTGTCTGCTTATGTCATTTTTACACACTAGATGGCGACGGATGTGTATTACCATCTAGCTACAATAATTTTCACCTACTTGTTTTGGTGCCAGGTTATGCATGCTAGTGCCTGTCTATGTACTAATACTCTAAATTTTGCTTCTTTGTACGCAACAATCTGAGTTTTTTTGTTTACTCTTCTGCCTGATACTTTCTAGTGTATAGCAAGGCATTGGCTTGAGACAATGCCTACCATGGTTGCATGTTACCGATACCACAACAATTATAGGAAGGGATTTACATTTCCACATAATCTTCCCTTTTCAGCTGAGGTAACATTTTTTTTGTTTCTAATAGACTGGGATTTCAATGTTTATCGGGTTTGTCAGTCAACAAACTAATCAAACCAATACAAGCTTTGTTGCATGGTTCAAAATATATATCAAAAATATGAAAAACAAAAATGACATTATCATCGATTTAGTCATGCATATTGCAAATTTTTGATTAAGTTTTCCCAACTTCGATGTGTATTTTGCAGATTCATGGACAATTTCGATAGATCATGGGCATTATTTTCCCGACAAACATAGTGGGCTGATTGTTGTACATATTGTTACTTGTAAGTTGATTGCAGAGGAGCTATTGCTTTGGATTTAAGGCATGTTAGCACTACCCTTAGCTTTATATCCACATCATCTTTTTACTCAAAAAAAAAAAATCCACATCATCTTCCACTTCTTCCCCCTTTCATCAATACTTAGAAGAACTAATGAGGTTGTAGACATATATAATGCATGAGGATTGCCCCGATTTAAACTTCCTACTGCGACTGGGAATTCTAAAGAAAGGAATTCATTGGTCCTATCAGCACTAGCATAGAGGACATAGGTCATAGGACCCTGTCATTCCTTGGGATCCTTTCGGTGGGGTATCCGGTTATTTTGAAGTTATAAATCTACCCAAATTCAGGGATATGTACTTTAAATCTCTACATGTTTTAACGAGTTTCATATGTTTGAGTTATAATCTACACGTAATGCTACAAACTTCCTAAATCTACAAGAAATTCACTAGCTCACTCTTAATGTTACAAGTAGCACTTCAAGTTAACTTGTATCAATCAAGAGTATAGAAGGTTTTCCACTCGTAAACTTCAGATGTACCATGCATAATACCTTTAATCCAATTCATAGTTGTCTAGGCGGCTGGGCTACAGGGTGCCCAGTCCGCCTAGACGCCTAGGCAGATTGCTAGGCATTTTTAATCTTTTATATAGATATATAATATGGGTTATATGTATAGGAGTGAGTAGTTAAACAAGAAAACAAAAAACAGGGGAACGAGAAAAGAGCAGTAGGTGGGGAGGAAAGAGCATCAAGGGAAGGTGGATGAGGAGCAGGGGGTGGAGGAAGAGGAGGGGGAGGACGACGAGGAGCACGGAGAGGTTGGCAATGACTTTAAAAAAATGGGAACATAAGATGGTTGTAAGAGGAAGAAATGGATGCAGGGAGTTGGACAGTAAAAAAACACACAAAAAAAAGATACACGATAGGAAGAGGAGGACCGAAGAGGTAGACGAAGAGGCGGGAAGGGGAAGAGGAGGTGGGGAGGCAGGGGATGACACAAGCATAAAGAGGAGGAAGCAGGAAGAGTAAGAGGAGAGGGAGGAGGCGGGAGAAGATGAGGTAAGTAGAAGTTGTTGAGGGATGAGGCACAAGTTGTGTTTTTCTTACCCTTTTAAAGCCCATGAAACATGCCCATTAGCCGCCCAAACCGTTAACCATCCATCTGGGCTGGGTGCCCAGTGCCAGGAGCCTGGAGGAAAAGCCCAGGCTGCCCGGGGGGCGCCCGTACAACACACGTCCAGGGGTTCCTTCACCACAAAGATCCCTGGTATTTGATAATTCCCTTTCTATCAAATATTTAAAAATCTTGTTAAATGAGTGTATTTATGCCTATACATCATTTTAATTGTAGACTTTGATACAATAGTTATTTTAATTTCTTCACAAATTTGATCACTTACTCCCACTCACGTACCCCCCAACCTCTCTTCATTATCCAATACCCCCCTTCATATCAATATATGAATTATGAAGTTATGCTTAAATTGTGATAATTTTAATTTTGACATTGGAATTACTAGGAACAGTGGACTTTATAATCTTATATGCTGAAATCTGCAATCCCCAAGTTCCCCTTAAGACAAGATAACATGAAGAACCTCTCCCCATGATGTGATTATTATCTCTATGCATTGTGCTTGCAAAATCCAATAAGTCCATTCCTTCATTTAACCATCAAAATGGGCATTGAAATCCCACTGAAACAAGTTAGTTTCCTCTCCTCACACATGTAGAAGCGCACCCCAATACACAGAGTCGATATAGGATATTATCGCCTAAACATGTGTATTTATGTTTGTACACCATTTTGGTAAACTTTCATGACTTAAGCCCATCTGGGTGTCAAAATCATGTGTTGAAATGTCGTCAGGAGGACTGCATTTGTTAAAATCTCCGTCAAAATGTCCATGAATTCTTTTTGGCTACCATTACGGACATCTTCGAAATCAAATATTCGCAACTGTTGAAGTTTCATCACAATTGGCATTTCAAAATATAATTTTTATGGGGTTCTGTTTTCCTTGGATTTGGAAATTGTGTATATTATTTTCAATCATGCATTATTCAATACATGCCTACATCCTACAGGCTGTTTTAGGTTTCAAGCGGCTACTTGAGTAGCTGTTGATATCAGCTTACGTGGTCATTCTGATACTGTAGGGTGACTTGTCCTTGTCATGTATCTCAAAATTTCAAGCCTAATTTCCATAATTTGAGTTGAGTTTCTCACATTTTTTCAGTGTGGAAATTCTGTTAATATTTCCTTGGACAAACTGAGAAATCTCAAAAATTTACTTATTTGGGTAGCAAAATGTTGGCAAATCCACAAGTTGATCCCTTGGTTACTGCTCTAGATAGATTGCTTCAGCCTCTAGGAAGCACAGAAACGGACACGGATATGGCAGTGGACACGGACACAGGACACGGGTACGACCGTGGACACGGACACGGGACACGGTGATTATGGAAAATGTAGGACACGGACACGGCAATTTTCTTAAAAATAAACTATATATATATATATATATATATTCATAAGAAACAAAAATATAGATAATTAGACAATCTAATTTCATTCAAGATAAAGCTCAAAATATAAAACCAATTGGTGATTGTATAACCACAACATTGAAACATTAAGTAGAATATCCATAAAAGAGGCCTTTTCATTTTTATGTCAAATACAAGTTACAAAAAAGACAATTTAACTTCCATTCATATTCCATGTGTAATACGCAAACATGACGAGATAAAGATTAAAAAGGAGAGGAGAGACCGGTAGATTAAATAAAAGAGGTTGAAACATGAAAAGGTGGAATTCAATTTCAAGATTTTAATATGTATGATGGGACTCGCATGAAATGATGTAAAGAAACCCCAAGAACTGAAGTTGTGTGTATTTTGAAGTCTAAAAGAATTAAAAGACAAAAAGATTGAGGATATCTTAATAAAGAGTAAGCAATTTTTGCAATTGCAGTAGCCTAGTCTAAGAATGGACTTCACGGATTCACTTCCAATGATGTACCACGCTGCTGAATTTCAGAATATTGACCATTAGACGTACATAAGAGTCTTTAAGTCAGTAGTCAGTACTCAGTAAGTAGATGTTATATTAATTCTGAGACGGTTCATAAGGAATTTATTTAGATACACAGCAGCAATTAATATAAATACACAACTGGATATTCAAGAAAGTGATAACCAAAAAAACATTAATAGAACAAGGAAGGAATGGATAAAGGTTGATAGTTTCCTCAGTTAATCAGTTTTCCAGAACTAGAGGAAGGCCCCAAGCCCAAGAATAGATGAATGAGTCGAGAGATTATATAAAAACAAGAATAGGGAGACGGTTGTTGCTACTCTAAACTTAGATATGTGATAAGAACAGCAAGAATACAGCTGCCGCCCTCTTGCGAATAGAGATGGATTTGATCTATGGAAGACATGTTTAGCTGCCTAGTTATATGACTAGGATTAGTGGAGAGGCAAGCCTGTTTTGGGCTGTAAATGGGCCTGGCCGTGTCCAGGTTGTGTCCAAGCCGTCTCCACCTATAAAAAACAAAACAAAAATGTTGGACACGGCTCGAGAAGCGTCCAATACGTATATAGGCGTCCACGGAGTACGGGTGTCCAATACGTGTCGGACACGGGTATGACACCTGTTTTGAAGTGTCCGTGCTTCCTAGTTCAGCCTGTTCAATGGGCCCATACGTTACCTACTTTATAAGTTATTTATTTTGAAGGGGTGTGTTTATTTTGTGCTATTAAGAGGGAGTAACTATTATCAGTATTGGCAGGGCTTTATCAAGTTCCCTAGTTTAATTGTAGTATGTATGATTCATGCTCAAGCTTTAAACAGGCAGTTAGACTAGTTTCCCATAATTAAAAGTTTTATTGTTGTGAAAGAATATTGTATTGAACTGATTCGATTGAATGAATAAAAGAGGTACAGCCCTGTCCTATATATAGGAGCAAGGGAGAAACCCTAAGACTTAGGACACAAGTAATCTAAACGGGCCGCTAAAGGCCCATTAACTAATTAACCTATTAACTAAATAAGCTAATATATACTCTTTAACAATTGTCATATATTGTTTACCTAGTAAAAGCCATTAGTGACGGAGGCAAGTCTATACTATAAATGAGTAGAGTTTTCTTATTGAATACAATGCTTGATTCAACATAGCTTAATAACACATCATTAAGGTGATTCATTTTGAAAAAAAGTCAAGAGTACTTTAAAAAGGCTGTCATCATCATCACCATCATTACATCATCTAAGCCTCAACCCCATCCATGTTGAGTTGGCTGCCTGGATACTTCTATTCCAATCAACTTTGTTATGGGTCATATTCGGATTGAGATGTTGCGGTTCCAAATCTTTCCTTATAAGGTCTTCTCAAATTAATTTAGGTCTAACTCTTCCTCTTCATTTAACTGTGCTCGACTCAATAGGATTGCTTTGAACATGCTCGTTTATTGGTCTACGTTGCATGTCCATACCTTCTCAGATGACCCTCACACAACTTGTTCCTGATTTTCGACACCCGCACTCTGTTTCTTATATAGTTGTTTCTCAAGCGATCTTTCCTTGTCTTTCCACACATCCATCTCAGCATTACATATTTTGCCATAGTTCTGTTGATGAAACCTTCCTTTACCGCCCAACATTCACTCCCAAACTCTAAAAAGTTTGTCTGAACTATAATATCAATGATGACTACATTTTCTAGTGAATTTGGATTTTCAGATTTAACAAATTGTCGTGCAAGATTATGCGATCTAACTATATACCAACAAAACTTTGAAACTACTTACCCAAAAAGATTGTCCAAATTAAATTTTTAAATAGTGGATTAATGCAAGTGTATGCAAGAATTTTTGTTGGATGTCTTTTGCGTTTATGTTTTAAATGAAGATATTCCACCGTCTTCCCCCAATCCTCAGATGGCATATTTGACGTCTCCATTTCCTTTTGTATCCGCCTTTCTTATCATTTTTTTACCTATCAGTGGCACTAAACTAAGCAAGTGGTGAATTGTATGATGTAGCGTCCAACAGGCTTTGATTGTCTTGTGAACTCAATCCTAAGGGTAGAAGAAGAAGAAGCCAAATCCCGTTTAAAATGTCTCCAGCATTTAGAAGATTACTAACTTCAGCAATTAGTAGACGGCGACGTTGGCAATTGATACAGGTATAGTGGTCAGTATACCAATAGGAAATAGCTGACACTAAACCAAACAAGCAATCAGTAACAAAATTGTGTATGCATATACCAATCAGTGAATCAACAAAGAGGGAATACAAATTTGTGATACATATAACAGTCAGGAAATTGATGAGAAGGAGAATACAACCGGTATAAATAAAAATGAATAAACATCAAAAGGGATGGGGTGGGTGACTAGGAGTTGAAAGTGGAGGACTGAAGGAGGATGAGAATAAGGTCAGTAGAGGACTTGGAACAGAAGGAATGAAGGAGAAGTAGAAGAAGGTCGGTAGAGGATATGGACGAGGAGGAATGAGGGAGTAGGTCCTTAGAGGAGTTGGAAGAGGAGTTTCGAAGGAGAAGTAAAAAGAGAGCAGTAGAGTAGGTCAAAGACGAAAAAGAGACAGGATTAATGGAGGAGAAAAGATCAGCAGAGGAGGTGGCAGACGAGGAAGAGAAGAACACCAAGAAGGTTAGTAGGAGGAGATGGAAGGCTAGTGGAAGAGAAGGAAAAGGTCAAAAGCAGGTGGTGGAAAATAATGAGGAGGACAAAGAGAAGATCAAGAAGGTTTGAAGGAGGTGGAAGACGGGGAGGAGAGAAGGTCAAGAGGAGGAAGAAGCACTACCACCTCATTGAAGTCACCACCACAGCTGCTTGTAACTAAGCATAGTCACCGTCTGCTCTAGGCAGCATTAGCTCTACTTTGCAACTTGCCGGGGGGGGGGGATTTCTTGTGGAGGGGGCTTGTGCTTTTTCACTTAAACATGTTAGGCAGAAATTGGATAAGTGATGCTGATGCATATGGCTACATAAGTTCAGGCTGGCCCATATATGGCCCATCATCGCACATCCACCAATTTTTCATAGGAGTTTTGCTCAAACTACATATGTGGCCACACAAACCCAATTTTGGAACACTAGGGTGGAGTTATGCATCATTCATCCGGGTGTTGTGGTTGAAAGGAAAGGTGGTGTTCATTAATGCTTTCGGAGGCACATGAACACATGCAAACTGGAGCAAGCGTTGGCCGGGGGCGCACATGAAGTAGTTGGCCTTGCCTAGGTCTTTGCTGCTGGGGCCAGTCTTCCAATAGTAGTTGCTGCTGGTGCCCCAGACTCTTCCAGGAGTGATGTGACCTGGAATGGGGACGGTTGAGAAGGGATGAAATCCAGACAGAGCAGAGATAATGGAGTTTTGAGAATCAAAAGTAGGACTTGCCGGCACATGCTCATCTTCATGACTTAGTGTTGAGTACGTTGAGGTGGAGTGTCAAGGAGGACAATTGTGCATTTTTGCAGCACAAGATAGAAATGAGAATGTGGAAATCCTGGCCATATGAGTAGACAGAAGTCGAGAATAAGTATAGGAAGAGAGGACAGAAACGTGACCTACCTTCTTGTTCTCTCTTCTTCCATATTGTTGCTGAGTGGCAAGAGGCATAGAGCAGCAGCGGTTGAAGAGCATTTCGACAGGTAGGGCTGGTCAGCATATAGGGCAACCTCTTTTTTAGGGTTTTCCTAACCTGATTGATTGTGTGTGGCGTGCGTGTGTATATGTGTGTGTGGTGCATATAACCCTACACTAAATGTTGAATGTAGACAAGTATGGGTAAAACTGCTCCCGTCACCTTACCAGTTATAAACATGGGTGAATGGCGATGGGTAAGCAGTGTAATTAGTTACCCATGCACTGCTTTACAGGGTATGTTTGGCTTACATTTCAGTGCACCCTCACTCTTTTAACTGACATTCATATCTTCTTCCGCATGTTCACACATTCTTATCTGTGTGGAACAACCTAGCATGGCGGAGCTGCTCTCATATAATAGGGACTTATCTAGGAAGGGCAGGAGTATAGATTTTAGGTGCTAGCAACGTGATTTTCTCCTCGTAACTAACTGGATTGATGTATTGCAACAAAGTACAAACAAAACATGAATGTTGTTTCTGGAAGATTACACGTACAGTAATAAATTATGATAAGAATAACAGTAACTAGCGGCCTTGTTTTTGCAGGTCTAACAAGCAGGTGATGAGGCAGGACATATCAGTTCATGATGCAAACTCGACGATCGCATCTAGTGACTTAGCTGACAGCACGCTGATGATGCGAACGATGGTATTGAACACATGAAATGGCTTGTATTCTTCCAATTTGATAAATCCTCTCCGTCTTATTTTAACAAAACCCGATTTGGTCTTTTCTCACAGCCTGGTATTCGTCGCGAGAACTACCTCTCAACTTCTGCTGCCAGTTTTCTGTATGCTGCTGATGCTGGGAAGGCTGAGAGCCTTGTGGAGGGGTGGGATTTTGTGGAGCACCCTAAGTTCCCACCTCCGCCGTCTCAAGCGGAAGATGTTGAGCATTGGACTCGGGCTATGTTCATTGATGCCAAAAAGAGATAACCATGTACATAGCAAATATGTAATCACGTGCCTTCTTATTACAGGCTGTTTACGTGGGTATTTATTCCATCTTCCGCTGTAAATAAGAGTCCTGGCCGCTACAGTCCAGTTCTAGTCATGTTTTGATTTAAGTTTTTATGTTAAAATGAAAATCAATCCTCATTATGCGAAACACCATCCTTAGAACTTCATCTGAATGATATGTTCTGGGGTCAAGTCGTTTACACAGTTGACTACCTAGTTGATCCAAGAGAAGAGTAGATGGTTGGATCTGATTGAAACTTAGGATTAACGTAAATAGGCTAATGTACGACTGGTGGAATAATGATTTTTTTTTTCCATTGTATTTTACAAACTAGTGGTCGCCGAAACAATGAGAATCAGTGCAAGTCCACGATCCATTAAATTAGACGCTTATTGGAGTCTTGCCTTTAATTGATATTAATTCTTCTCTTTTGTATGTTTATTAATTCTTCTGGCGTCAATGACTTTGCAAGCTCCTTCATTGTGAGGCATGGTCTTTCATGTATATTAATTCTTCTCGTATCAATGATTGCCCTGCCTCGGGCTAACTGTGCACGCTCCTTCATTGCACAGTATGGCCACACATTGCTTTTGGTTAAGGTACATTTGGGTAGATCTTTTATTGGAGGGATCTAGAATTGGACTCGTGTTTCGGCTTAGTAATTGCACACAGAAGTCGTGCTCCTCTTGACGATTGATATAATTGATGCATATATTTATGAGAATAGGGAATTCTAAACACGATTTATATGTCCAGAACAGTTCAGTAGCTTTATAATGGAACATCGCAGTCGTAGTAGTGGTAACGCGAACCTTGGTGTCAACAATAACCCAGGAAGTTGTCACTCTACCTAAATGTACACTTGAAAGTCCCTGCCCGTGGTAAGTTCAGCCCCTGCACGTGCATATACTGTATAAATAAATATTTTCATAATCGAACTGGTGGTCGGACCGTTACTGACTCAGACCGGATTGAGTCCGGTTCAACCGGAGTGGTTGAACCGGTGGGGCCGGAAATGATGTCAGCATGACATAAAAAAAAACTGAAAAACCAAACCGGTCACCATGATAAAAGGCAAGGAGCAGTCAGACCGGTTGAACCGGGCATCACACACACACACACACACACACACACACACACACACACACACACACACACACACACATATATATATATATATATATATATATATGTTAGAATACACTCGAGTGTACGGATCGCACGGATACACTCAAGTGTGTTTGCATATCAAGGCTATTTTTTGCAAAATGTAAACCGTTGATCTTCGTTGTCATACTATAACTAGGATACATACAAATTTTGAGCCCATTTGGATGAGTGTAAAAGGCAACAAAATCGACGCACAAAACTAATTTGAAATGTATAATTTTTGTGGTCTTCATAACATGAGCTATACATATCCAAATGGGCTCAAATTTTATATATGAGTTGTTCACGAGATGTTTAAGAAGATCAACGGATTAGATTTTCAAAAAAAAAATATTGCATCATGAAAAACTACTTGAGTGTATTTTGCTCCGGATACACTCGAGTGTATTCTAGCCTGACTCTCTCTCTCTCTCTCTCTCTCTATATATATATATATATATATATATATATATATGGTAGCGATCTAGTGAGAAACATTCTACAGTGAGAGCATGAAAAACATTTGAATAACTATAAAGTTGTAGCTTATTTTCAATATCCAACCTTATGGATGGGAAGAACATCATTACATATACCTTCACACAAAATCATCACAATTGGATATGGTTTACATCTCCATATATACAATATATACATTTTACATCCAACGGTTAGCCTAAAACTCAATATTGAGTGTTGAAAAGTATTTGCTTGTTGTGTGTGCAATACAAGTACTATGATGATGAGATTTTACGGGAATGTGACTAATATGGTATATTTCCAATCCATACTGTTAGATTATGAAAATTTGATCATTGTGCAAAGTTATTCAAATGCACTCATGCTCTCACCAAGATATATTTCTTTTTTTTTGGTCAATAAAAACTCGTGTTGCTTTTTTTTATATTTTCTATGTAGTGTCTGTACATAAACATAACTACCTTCAAGATGAAAGTAGTTAGAGAAAAAGAAAGATACAAAGCAAAACAAAAGAAAGACAAACAGGGGGGGAATCCATCAGAAGCCTCCATATATAGCACACATCAGCAACATAGCAGGTTCAGAGAAAAGAAACAACACTCAACCTTCACTAGCAGTGAGAGGGGAGCCAAGACCCGCCCCAGTAGGGACACTTCAACAAAGGAAATACCCAGCCAACGAAGCTGCTTCTGAACCATCTGAACCAATATGCAGCACATACCTAAAACTGTTCCCTTCACCAAGAAACTCTTCATCCGTCCAGACATGCAGGAAGCAGAAAATAGACTTAACCTCATTCCAAACCAGAGCAAAATAGAAAAGGACATGCCCATGCACAGCCAAACATCAACTCCAAAAATTGCAGCAGACAGGGTGAGAGGGGAGCATCGACATCCACATAAGGATGTGAACTCAACCATCACCAAACAACAAAGGAACCCAAAGAAAAAGAGAGAGGGGAGTGTCGACATCCGAGTAGGATGGAAAACTCAACCATCACAAAATCAGCTTAGAACTTCAACAACTCTTTTGATCAGAATAGAAACAGTTTCAGGGCTCCTCTTAATATTCTCGTGCATCCTACTATTTCTCTCCTGCCACAGGTGATACAGAACAACAAAACAACTTAAGTATTTATTCCTTTCGGTACAGTTGCATAAGTCATTAACCTTCTCCGGGATAGCAGCAATGATCCCTCCATCCAAGCAAATATTCCACACTGATTTAGCAAAGGAACAATGAAAGGATAGGTGTTCCCCATCTTCATAATCGTCCATACAAAGAAGACAAACAGAAACCACAGGAATACCCATTCTTCTACTATAATCCATAGTTGGCATCTTATTAAGGTAAAGCTTCCAAACGTGAAAGACATAATTCTTAGGAACCTTGCACTTCCAAAGCCACAGGAAAAACTTATCAACATTGCCTTTAACTCTGGTACCCTCCCAAACATCCTTCAAACTGGCGTCATTCTTACCAAGAAGAAAAAATCTTATCACTTCCACAAACATTAATATTCACACTTTTAATACATTGAAAGATGGGTGAAGCAACTCTATTATTAGGAAAGGACCATTCACCATCTTTAATAAACATACCAAGTCTATCATCAGAGCCAACTCCAGATGTGGAGGAAATCAAGCCCTCACCACAATCGGAGAGGAATCTAC
The DNA here is from genome assembly GCA_963693085.1 of Alisma plantago-aquatica. Classification (NCBI taxonomy): domain Eukaryota; kingdom Viridiplantae; phylum Streptophyta; class Magnoliopsida; order Alismatales; family Alismataceae; genus Alisma; species Alisma plantago-aquatica. The sequence continues at coordinate 672,539,309 of OY856413.1, read as the reverse complement.
CTTTGAGCCAAGGAACCTTCCAAACCTTAAATTGAGAATCAGCTCCAATTTGGAAATCAATATGAGGCAAAAGGAGACTCCTTACCGCTACCAACCTATTAAACATCCATGAAAAGTTGGGAGAGGCTTCCACAGTCCAAATAGTTTCTTTTCTCAAATACTTAACCTTTATCCACTTGACCCATAGGCAATCTTTTTCTCTAGATAAATCCCAAAGATTTTTAATAGCACAAGCACGAGACATATCACTACATTTCCTGATACCAAGACCCCCTTCAGCTAGAGGAAAGGCCACTTTATCCCAAGCCACCAAATGAACCCTATTCTTACCTTCATCCTGACCCCAAAAAATGTCCCTCACAATTTTATCAATAGCATCAGACACCGACGAAGGGATGGGGAAGGAAGCAATCCAATGTAAATAGAGAGCTGACAGAGTAGACTTAATCAATTCCAATCTGCCAGCTAGACTCAAGATCTTAGCTTTCCAGGAATCCAAATTCTTCTTGATCTTGTCAATAAGGTTATAACAGTGCCTTTTAGAAAGTTTACCAATAAAAAGAGGAACCCCCAAATACTTCAAGTCTTCCATATTACCTTCATGCACATCAAGAATGTTAAGAATCGGCTCAGTGTTAACTTTTTTGCTGAACACTGCACAACTCTTCCTGTTGTTAAGCTTGAGCCCATAGATACACCCGAAATTCTCCAAAGTAGATTTAGTAAACTCAACATTCTCAGAGCTAGCCTTCATAAAAAACATTAAGTCGTCTGCAAAAATAAGATGTGAAATGGATTCACATTTGGGAACTTTGATAGGTTGATACAGCTTGTACTTGAGACCCTGCTTCATAAGCTCAGTAAGGCCTTGCATGACTATAACGAAAAGATAAGGTGAAATGGGATCACCTTGTCTTATTCCATTAGTTGGATAAAAAGAATCAGTAGGCCCCCCATTAACTAAGATCTGATAAGAGGTAGATGAGAACAAAGCCTCCACCCAACTGATCCATCTCAAAGGAAATCCCATCCTATAAAGAACAAAAAAAAGAAACTTCCAATTGACAGAATCATAGGCCTTAGATATGTCCGCTTGCACACACATATTATTTGACTCTTTCCTAAAATCACTCAAGAGATCATTTGACAACATAACAACATCTTTCATGCTTCTTCCTCCAACAAAAGCGCATTGATTAGAGTCAACAATGAAAGGCAAAACGATCTTTAATCTATTCACCAAAATCTTAGAAATAATCTTGTAAAAAGTGTTACATAACGCAATAGGCCTCCAATTAGAAATGATAGACATATCTGTCCCCTTCGGAATCAGAGTGATAAAAGACTTGTTGGCTTCTTTTAGCATGACCACATTCAAGAAAAATTCAGAGATAGCTGCATAAGTGTCATCACCAATAAGCTCCCAGGTAGATTTAAAAAAACAACTGTTAAAACCATCTGGCCCCGGGGCCTTATCAACATTAAGATTCTTCACGATATCATCCACCTCCTTCCTAGAAACATGAGCCATAAGAATTCTAGCTTGTTCAACAGTTAACCGATTACCTCCCCAATTTCCCTTCCAAACATCACCAACACAATCCCTATTAGAAAACAACTTCATATAAAAGTCCTTGACATCATTCTTAATATCATCATAGTTGGTAAGATTCAAATTATTAACCAACAAACTCTTCAGAAAATTTTTATGTCTTCTTGTCTTAAGAGAAGAATAAAAGAACTTTGAATTCATATTACCTTCCTTAAGCCATTGAATTCTAAACTTTTGTTTTAACAAGAATTCCTCAGCTAACTCGGCCTCTATAGTTTCATACCTTAGAGTCTTGGCAACCTATCTCTTATCTTCATTCAAAGGATCCAGATCGGAGGATTTTTGAGCTTCATTAGCTTTAAATCTAGCCATTCTAGCATTATCAAACAGATCTCCAACAATTTATTTATTCCATTTCAAAAGAGCTTTTTTGACATTCTCCAACTTCCTGTACAACCTAAACATCTTATAACCCTCCACCTCAGTGCACCGGGCACCTTTAACAATATCCATAAAATCTTTCCTATGGATCCATGCATTAACAAATCTCAACGGGGACTTAATTGTCCTGGGATTACCAATCTTCAGAACAATCCTTCTATGATCACCAACAGAACTAGAAACCAACTCTCCAGAGAAATTCTCAACACTAGAAATGAATTGGATGTTGTGAAGAACTCGATCGATCTTGGAAGTAATAAAACGATCTCCCTCTTGTTTGTTATCCCAGGAAAATGACGGGCCACTAAGATTCATGTCAAACAACCCAGAATTGAGCAAACAATTGTTAAATTCATCCATCGATTTTTTTGTGGGGGGTTGAATACTTACCCTTTCAACTTCAGATTCACAGTGTTAAAATCTCCTAGAATGATTCAAGGTTCATCAATAGACCTGCTCATCTCTTCAATATCGTCCCATCACTTTGATCTTTCAATATCTCCATTGTGTCCATACACAGCCATAAGCATAAAGGAAAAACTATTAATAGTAACTCTTCCAAAAATAAATTGGTCAGACTCCTTGATAGCCTCGATTCTACAATTTCTATACAAAATGAAAACTCTTCCAAGACAGTGAGAACTATGATTAGTAATATAATTGTACTCCGAGAAGTATCTAGACATCATATGACTAACTCTGTCGTGTCTGACTTTAGTTTCCACAAGAATAACGATGTCCCCATTCATCCTTCTAATCTCCTCTTGGATAGGAACAATCTTATTATTAAGTCCTCTAACATTCCAAGAGGAAATTAACATAGAGGGGATCATTTGATCACATCAGCTGTTGCGCTGTCAGCCTCAGCCTCAACGTCTTCAGCAATTGTCTCCAAACTTACAAAGGAATTAGTAACAAGAGGAGAATCAGTCATGCTTCCACTACTGCTAGATGTAGATTTAGTAGGAGACTTACTTCTCTTGCTCCTCACCTCCTGAAATCCATCATCATCAGCTACACTTTTTGAACTCGAGCAAGATGAGAAATTAGGAGCAGGAGTATCAGATCTTTTTTTATTGAGCTTTGCATAATGCTATTTAATCAGGTTGGCATTGTGGTCCACCAACAAAGGGTTTATAGTAACAGAAACAGTTCCAGTATCGAGACTCTCCCCACCATCTTCATCAGCCAAAACAAAATTTGAATTTGAGCCAGGATCTGCACCTTCAAAGCATTTAGAATTAGCATCTTCAGCATCAACTAGAGGAGGATCAACCGCATCCTTCTTTCCAGTATTATCAGTGACCTTAATTGTCCAGACTTGCTTTTCTTTAGTAGGAACACAGTCCCCCTTTCTAGTATTGCAGTAGTACTCATCGTGCCCATAACAATGACAATACTTACATTTGTATGGATACCATTCATAGGAGATATGTATTTCGTGGACAACCCCTTCGTCACTCTCGAGCGAGATGGATTCTGGAAAGGAAAATCTAGTGTCAACTAGAACCTGAATTCTCACAAATTCAAGTCTAGCACATGTTCCAGTCGACTCATCTGCGCACAGAGGAACCCCAAAAAAGGACCCAATTCTCTCCAACATCCTAACGTCCCAAAGCTCCATAGATAAGTTATAGATCCTAATCCAGACCAGAACCTCATTCAGCCTGAGCTTCGATACTTTTTGACCTTGCTTTCATCTACGCAACAAAAGAGGCCTGTTCTTAACATACCAGTTACCTTTGAGAGCCTTCAACAAATCTTCCTCCTCTACAAATCTTAACAGCAAGAACATGTCTCCTTTGTTGAATATTTCCACGCTCCCTTTTAGATCCCACAACCATTCCAGGTAGCCATTCAAAGTTGGAATATGCGGCTTGAAATCAATGATGTAACCTACCAAACATTTGTTCCACTTATTAGCATTTTCCTTTGCTTCTGCATTGGGATAGATGAGTCACCCTTGGTTCATCGTGACATCAACTCGATTGAGGGCGATGTTGTTAACCAGGTTAGAGAATTCCGTCCACTTTGGGTACTCACTTGGATCAGGACCAGGTACACTACGCTCCCGATCTGAAGTTAGCTCCATCGTTTGACCCTGAACTGAAGTTTTAGGTATCCATGCTTTCTCCGTACTCCAGGCGGACTGGCGGGGCCTCGCTATCCATGGAGGAGCTCGGCGGCGCGACAAACCTCCCCAGTCGACTCTCCTGTCGCCTCTTCGCTGCATTCTGATCGTTCCAAAATATATTTCTCACTGAATCATTTTCATATATATAGATGAGGTTAGGAAGTGTGTACCGGCCGATACATGTAACTTACGTGTACCGGCCATTAAAATAGCACACGTGGAGTATGTTTATAAAATCCAACCATATGGATTGATTCAAAACTATATAGATTACATGTGTTTAAAAAATCATAACCATATCTCATATAGATCATGAGATATAACAATACATGATTCAATGGTTTCTACAATTTCTGCAACTTACCGTTGATTAGAAAATACCCATTTTCTTTTGTTAAATGATCTATGAATGTCAGATTGTGGTGATTTTTTATACACATCTTATCTGAGGGGTATACATTACATCCATAAGATTGGATCATTTAGTTGATTTTACAATCACCATAAATGAAGGTGGGTACATGTAAGCTACATGTACTCGGGTACACAATTCTTTTAGCCTATATATATATATATATATATAGTCAGGATAGAATACACTCGAGTGTACAGATCACACGAATACACTCAAGTGTGTTTGCATATCAAGACTATTTTTTACAAAATATAAACCATTGATCTTCACCGTCATACTATAACTAGGCTACATACAAATTTTGAGCCCATTTGGATGAGTGTAAGTCACTCAACCAAGGGAAACAAAATCGACACGTGAAACTAATTTGAAATGCATAATTTATGCGGTCTTTATAACGTGACCTATAAATGTCCAAATGTGCTCAAATTTTGCGTATGAGCTATTCACAAGATGTTTAAGAAGTTCAATGGATTAGATTTTTGAAAAAAATATTGCATCATGAAAAACTACTTGAGTGTATTCTAGCCTGACTCTCTCTCTCTCTCTCTCTCTATATATATATATATATATAGTCAGGCTAGAATAGACTCGAGTGTATCCAGAGCGGAATACACTCAAGTAGTTTTTCACGACGCAATTTTTTTTAAAATCTAATCCATTGATCTTCTTAAACATCTTGTGAGCAACTCATATATAAAATTTGAGCCCATTTGGATATGTATAGCTCGTGTTATGAAGACCAAAAAAATTATACATTTCAAATAAGTTTTGTGTGTCAATTTGTTTTCCCTTGGATGAGTGACTTACACTCATCCAAATGAACTCAAAATTTATATGTTGCCTAATTATAGTATGACAACGAAGATCAACGTTTACATTTTACAAAAATATAGTCTTGAAATACAAACACCACTTGAGTGTAGCGTGTGATCCGTACACTCGAGGGTATTCTAGCCTCTCTCTCTCTCTCTCTTTATATATATATATATATATATATATATATATAATCAGGCTAGAATACACTCAAGTGTACATATTATACAAATACACTCAAGTGTGTTTACATATCAAGACTATATTTTTACAAAATGTAAATCATTGAACTTCACTGTCATACTATAACTAGGCTACACACAAATTTTGAACCCATTTGGATGAGTGCAAGTCACTCATCCAAAGGCAACAAAATCGACACACGGAATTAATTTGAAATGCATAATTTTTGATGTCTTTATAACATGACCTATAAATGTCCAAATGTGCTCAAATTTTGCATATGAGCTATTCACAAGATGTTTAAGAAGATAAATGGATTAGATTTTTGAAAAAAAAATTGCATCATGAAAAACTACTTGAGTGTATTATGCTATATAGAGGTTAGGAAGTATTTACCTTCTGGTACATGTAAGTTATGTGTACCTTCCATTAATATAGCACATGCGGAGTATGTTGATAAAATCCAACCATATGGATTGATTCAACACTATATAGATTACATATTTTTGAACAATCATGACCATATCTCATATATAGCTGTATATCATTCAATGGTACCTGTAATTTCTACAACTTACCATTGATTAAAAAATACACATTTTCTTTCATTGGATGATCTATGAATATCAATTTATGGTGATTTTTTGTACACATCTTATCTAAGGGGTATATTTTACATCCATAAGGTTGAATTATTTATTAGAATTTTATAATAACTATAAATGAAGGTGGGTACATGTAAGCTACATGTACTCGGGTACACAATTCTGTTAGCCATATATGTATATATATATGCACGTTTATATATATTATTTGTATATATACATATTTATATTATCAATATATATATACACTGCATATATGTGTATATATACATATATTGTATATATATATATACATATCTATTGTTGTGTAGATGTATACATTCATATATATATATATTTGAATATATATACATTGTATATATATATGTATACATCTATATTATTATGTAGATGTACACACACACACACACACACACACACACACACACACACACACACACATATATATATATATATATATATATATATATATATATATATATATGTGTGTGTGTGTGTGTGTGTCGACAAGGAGTGGCTCAAGTGGTCAAACACGATGTCTCATAATAAAGGGATCCGAGTTCGAATCCCAACATTCCGCCTCCGCCACGGGCGTGGGAGGGGGGGGGAGAAATCTTTCTCTCTTAATCCCATATATATGCATATATATATAAATATACATATATTTGTATGTGTGTGTTCTACATATATATATATGTATATATGTGTGTATGTGTGTGTGTGTGTGTATATATATATATATATATATATATATATATATATATATGCATATGTGTTCTACATATATATGTAGGGGTGAGCATCGGTCCAGAATCGGACCAGACCGAGGACCGATTTGTAAGAATTTATGGACCGTAGACCAGACCGTTTTGAGGTAGGACCGTACCAGGACCAGACCGTTTCGCGGTAGGACCGGACCGTTTGGACTGTAATAAACCTTTTTACAACTTATTTAATTGTAAAAAGTAGATAATATTAGTTACTTCTAACAATTATATAACATTAATAGAAAATATTTACACTACTAGTGCTTATATGTGTACTTTATTTGTACTTGTTACATAATATACCGACAAATATACATGCATTTTACATAAAAGTCGGTGTACGGTTCGGTCCACGGTCGGATTATTTTTGGACCGGACCGGACCGAAGGCCGAATTCACCAAAATTTGTGGACTGCGGACCGGACCGAACTCATTATGGATCGGACCAGACTGGACCGGACCGAATTGACCGGTCCGGTCTGGTTTTGCGGTCTGGACTATTATTTGCTCACCACTATATATATGTATGTATGTATATGTGTGTGTGTTTTACACACACACACACACACACACACACATATATATATATATATATATATATATATATATATATATATATATATATATTCCTATATGTACTCTACGTTCTAGTTTTTCTTCTCTTTGAACTAATAGTTCAATCCGGTTCGGTCTGACCGACTGGTTGGACCGTATTTCTGATCAGTTTGACCGACAAAAGACACATAACTGATTTTTTACGCTTCCGGACCGGTCTGACCGGCCGGTCCAGTTCGATTTTAAAAATACTGGTATAAATCGGCTGTGGAGGTATATCTACCTACTAGTAACTAGGGTTCTTCCACTTTTTTGTAGTCATTTAAAAAATAGAGATTTTGGACGGAATTGGAGGGGGATGAGGCAAATTGCCTCGAAGAATAGCGGAATATAAAACAGTGTCAACATTGGTTGGGTTTTTACTCTTCCTTGTGGAAATGAAAAACGAAGCATGGTGCAATTTGGGTTGGTTCTGTGATGGAAATGGCCTCCGCTTTTATTTCTTTGGTGCTCGTCTGATGCTTTTACCGAGTCAAAACTCTGGGAATTTAGTCTCGCCTCTCGTCTGGCTTTCTTAGCAGTTGTGGCCAATCTCCCGTTCTCAAAACTGTTTGGCTGGAAATAACTATTCCCTTAGGAAGGTTTGCGAAGCACATCCAGTTTTTTTAAGTCCCCTGGCTTCCCTCACGGCATGGAGAGTCCATCAAGGATCGTTCGACCTCAATACTTTATGCCAACACCAAAGGCATTGAGAGGTTTGTTTGCTCTCAGGGTTTTCATCTCATGAGCGACACAAGGAAGGTGATAGGTAACTTTTACCTTTTTCTTGTAGATAAAAGCTTTAGGGTTTTTCGCTTTAGGACCACACCTTTCGTAATATATAATGGAATGGAATATTTCTAAAAAAGAACATTTGGATTTTTTTTGGACGACACTCAAAAGTGTGTTTTGCATAGACGGTGTGAGGAATGTACATCATTTCATAAAGAGTATAACATGTTGGGTAGTTTCTCCCCTAGATTTGACCCTGTTTTAGCGCGGAGCTCCACCTTTGCGAGAGAACTACCTCCGCACGAGCGCCACTTTTGTGACCCCCGCAGGCGGCGTAAACTCTCGGGGACCCTGACCCGCCCATAAGGGTGGCCCCAACTAGTAGCATCATTGGCCGACTGACGCTATGTGCAAATCATTTCTGAGGCCATAGCCAGGAGTTGAACCCGTGACCTCTCGCAGAGGCCTTGCGAGCCGCACCGCCTGAGCTATGCCTCACCATATACAAAACTGAATATGGTGTAGTGGTTGATATGTGATTTGAAGCATAATATTGTAGGAAGTTAAGGCGAGATAAACTGATTGTATTCAATAGAAGTGACGTGAATAGTAGGCATTGGACTTTGCTATCTCGAATCCCACTGTTGCTATCTTTCGATGCCCGTAGCCTGATGATATAATGTAACGCAGCTTCACCGTGGACACTACAGTTTATCTGCCTTCAGAAAGAGCCTATATAAAGAAGAGCTTTATTACCATTTCCACCTTCTATCAACATGGTATAAGAGTTAGACATTCTTCGGTATACATGTGTAAACTGCTGCAACCACGTGTAGCAGGAGAAACAACCCCGGTCCTCAAGACTTCTAGCCCAGCCAATTGAAACAGCGTACATGAGCTGAATTCAGTTCGAGTCAGTCATCATGATCGAATCCGGATGCGATGCAGTGGCTTGCACCATGGCAAGTGTCATTTGCTAATGTCATCGATTATCTCCCTTTGGCAGTGTGCACTTAAACAACCTACCATTCCTTTTCCCAGCAAGACCCTGTTTTAGCGCGGAGCTCCACCTTCGCTCTCATGATTCGACGCACCCACACAATACCGTATGACCTCTTTGTATATTGTTGTTACCAACTTGGTGCTAGGGTTACATACGGTTCTGCCCACAACATTACAATGACTCAATGAACTCCAAACTACTGGTTCCACCATACAAAATGTAACACTAACCACCTGGACCTTTCGGACAAATAGATCAAGTCATTGCAACAACCTATTGTAGTACGTCAATGTCCTTCATGTGAGAACCATTTGGACGATTACCATTACGAGGAATGGAAAGTACCACTATGGTATTTTGCCACCTACATCACCTTTATTGTTCTTCAAATAGGACATCAATGTACATCGAGATGGAATGCAAGCGAGCAACAAACTGCATGTTGAAATTCAAATAGCAAGGCAGACCTTTTATAATATCAACCTATTGAAATTCAATAGGCACATGCAACACACAAACATTGAAAATCTGCACTTTCTCATGCACAAAGTGAATGTCAATATAAATGTGCTTGGTATGTTGATGCTATACTAAGTTACTAGATAAATAAATGAAACTGACATTATCACAATAAACCACAATGGCGTGATGTAAATGGATGTGAAGCTCGAGTAGAAGATTGAGGAGTCAACATGACTCATGAACAACATGAACAACATCAAGATAGCTTCAATGCTAGAGCAAGATATAGTATCTAGGTGTTTAGAGGATCAAGAGACCAGATTATCACCTAAAAAAATGCAATATTCAGAAGTATAGTAGCTAGAATTAGGGCAACCACTCCAATCAAAGCCAGAATAAATAATAAGACTAGTGATGGAAGTAATAGACAAGCACATACTGTGATCCAAGGTTCCCTAAAGGTAGCACATGATACACTTAAGATCATAAAGTGGGACTCATGTGATCCTTCAGTAAAAGGGACACTTGTTGGACAACATAAACTATTGGGCCTAGTAAACATAAAATACTGGAGGGCACCTGCCAGACTGTGATATAAAGTGTATCAGATACAAACGGTCTAGAAGTGGCCTAAGCTTGGTCTAGGTATCCACATGAGTAGTAACTCGACTATAGTACAAGATGATATAGAGTACCCATATCTGTCATGACAAATTCATGTGCTAAAGGACTACAATATGGCACCTGAGAATGTCTGAAAAAGTAGCTAAGACAATGTCATCCGCATATAACAATAAGTAAGTTGTGTCTCCACAATATTGATAAATAAAGAGGGATGAATCACTAGTACTGCTTCAAAAACCCCATCCATGTAATATAGGTAGTAAAATGTTGATACCATGAGATGCTTGCTTTAGACCATATAGAGATTTGTGTAATAAGAAGCTGTGTTAAGGTTTAGAGGGATATGTAAATCCAGGAAATTGGTGCATTTCATTTTTGTCACCATGTACGAACACATTCTTGATATAAAGCTAACAAATACATCAAGATCAAGAAATGGAAACACTTAAGACAGTTTGTATGGTAGTAAGATTAACAATAAGATAAAAGTTTCATCACAACCCACCCTTACATGTTTATTTTATCTCTTATCAACCAAACATCCATTAGAGCATTGAAGAGAATCATCCCAATTTAAATTTTGAGGAAAAATCCATATGCATGGAATAATATTAACATCAACAGGACGAGGAAGCAAGGTCCATGTGTTATTATTTAATAAAGCATGACACTCTTCATGCATAGTCGCATTTAGTTAAGATAAAAAAGAGCAATGGTAGCAGATTTTGGTAGAGGAGAGACTGTGGTAGTGGAGGAATAGTTTGGGTATGAAGGTTCATAGAAGTGTGGGGGTATGTAAATCCCAATTATGGAGCATATTTTCATAGCTACACAAGGGGCTTGGGCGTAAGAGGTGAAGTTTGTGGCGTGAATGGAGAGAGTGGATCTACTAGTGACAACAATGGTTTCCTAGATAGGCTACCACTTTAGTGGTTGAGAGATTTGGTGGGATTGATGGCTATAAAAAATGATGGAGAATGGATGTAGGTGATAAATCAATTAAATCTAGAGGGTCTAGAGGTGGCGTGATCGACAAAGGGAAAGATAGTTTCATTAAAAGTGACATGAAAATATATGATACGTTTGTTTGTGGTTAATTCCAAGAAGTGGTATCCATGGTGGTTGGTTAGGTAACCATGAAAGATACATCATGTTGAGAAGAGATTCAACTTCTGAGCTACTATAGAACTAATGTTAGGATAGCAAAGATAGTTGAAGATATTAAGGTGGTTGTAAGTTGGATGCTTGAGATAAAGAGAAAAGGTGGGTGTACGAAAGGTTAGGAGTTTGGATAGCAAGCAATGTGAAAGGCCTCAACCTAGTAGGTGGGAGGGAGAGAGGCATGGGGAAGGGTTGTGTATACAATATTGTTGATACGATGAATTTGAAATTCAACCTTTCCATTTTGGGGGCATGTTTTAGGGAAAGAAAAGTGGAAAACACGACCATGAGTGGTAGAAAAGTTGTGAAATTTATAATTATCAAATTTAGGCCCCATGTCACATTAATTTATTATCTCACACCCGAATTTTGATAACAATAAATATACAACATTGGTGAAACTTGGAGAAGATTTCATATTTATATTTTAATGGATACACCCATAAAATGAGTATAATTATCTAAAATCATGCGCTAATATCAATAACCAGATTTACTATCTAGAGGGGAGGTCCATAAATCACTTTGAATATATGGAACATGTAATTTATAATAATTTTAGAACCATAAAAGGGATAGAAAACATATTTGCCAACTTGACATGAATGAATAAAATAGGTTTGCCACTCCTTATAATAAAAAATATGGTGGGTAGATCGAAGGTGATCTATGAAATGTCCACTAAGATGACCAAGATGATTATACCAGATAGAGGATGAAGTAGAAACAAGGCCTATGGTGATAGAAGTAGTAGGCATAGAGGTTGTGGGCCAGATAGAAGTCACTGGATAAAAATCTCCTAAATTATTGCATCTCATAATGGGCACCCCTTACCAATATGCTTTATAGATAAACTGACATGGTCAAATTCCACAGAAACATTATTGTCAATGGTGAATTTCACATAAAAATGGGATTTTTACTCATTTGAGGGTTTAGGTGGATTTTTTTAGGTAAAGAGGCTTGGCAGGTGTTTGTATTTATCCGTGGTCAGTTGCTAAAACTAAAATGTGGCTACCGTTTGTGATTAAGATATGATGAGGAGCATGATTAGTAGTACTTTGATTTGGCATCAAGCGAGAGGTGGTGCTAGTGTCCATATACCAAATTTCATCAGGTTCCTAAAGATTCATAGTGTTGAAAGCACTTTCAATCTTTTGCAATTGCAATGATTGCCAGGTCAGAGAAGACATGCTTATGTCATCGTTGGTCACGTAGGGGGGGGGGCTAATATGCTTGATATTAAGAGGAGAACACACTAGAGTTGTAGTTCATTAAGATGTCAAATAGGGGAAATGAGGGACTAGTTAGGGTGTCACAATAATGTAGAAGTGTCACTATACACCCAATCACTACATGTATGACAATTATTATTCAGAAACATGTTGAGTAGTGTTAAAGTACACATAAAAATGTGTGATTATTGTAGTATCTTCAGGTCTAAGGATCACATACACCACTATCACATTGAAATGGCTTCCGTGTGTCAATCTCAAAGTGGTCTGTCTAGTGAAACTTGTTCTCTAACAAGTACCTATATATCTGAAGAGACATAATCATATTCAATACACACTAGTATTATGTGTTATTGTTGTTCTATAGTATTCACAATAATAACTTACTATAGACATAACAAACATGAATACTCTTGATTATACATATGGTTTCATGTTCATGTCCTCAACCCAAACCATAAATCATTGAGTCATGATATCATAGGACATTATTACATTTAAATCATTATCTCAATACTGAAACAAACTGAATTAAGTAAAATTGCCTTTGTTAGTGGTCACGTTATCTAAAATGTATCTCTATTACAATCATTACATGATGGATCTCAGGGCATACCACCAACACCCTAATTTTTTTTCCTTTTGACACAAAACATATTTTATGTACATTTATACTATATTAAATAAATATCATTATAAGGCATTTGACCAACTTTCCATAGGAAGGGTCCGTGAAGGACCTCAAAGATAAAATCCAAGAGCTAAGCTTGTTTCAAAGTTTGTGAGGGACCTAAAAGCTAAAGACCATGAGTTAACCCTTTTTCAAATGTGCCCTTGCTTTTTGGGACAAGTAGGTACTATGACCCTTGTGCCCTTTTCCTGAGAATTAGGCAAGTACGAGAAGTGTTTTATAATAAACATATATGATTAGGTTAGTAGTTTTTTCAATATAACATAAGAAAAACGAAATTGTAGCTATAAGTAACATGTAGTTCAACACATATAACCAAGGATTTAGGAGGTGTACATACAAATAATATTTCAATACCACTAGTCTGGACAATAGGAGGTAAAATTTACCATGGATGTCTGAGCTAGATTAATGAACTTTAAGTAGATCTTGGCATAAAGCTCAATAAAGTGACCATGGGATATAAACAAGTGGTATCGAGTATAAATCAATAAATATTGAGTCATATGAACATTTTGTGGGTTTCATTAGGGTTGTATGTTTCTTCTAGATAGAAGTATTAACCCTTTTCAGTCATCTAGTCAACATCATATATGAGCATGCACGAAAAATACCATGAGTTGATTTACATTATAGGTCCTACCTAGATTAGGGAGAAAGACACCACACCTAATCAAGATTTTCAAAATAAGATAGGGAAATCATAATATTTGATTAAATTTTGATAACCAAGCTTAAAATCCATCTCATCTTCATAGTTTATGCAATAGAATGATCATAATTATTCAAGAGTGAGCAATGTCTGATTATGGTTTGCAAGGATCATATATTACATATTAGTAGCCAATATAGAGTTTAGATCATGATTAGTGCAATGTTGGGTCATAAATCATTTGTAAAGATATTAAATCTGACATTTCAAGAAAGTGAATGGATTTCCAAAGTGGGCTAGATCTTGAGACTATTTTTGTTGGATTCTTCATATTTTTATGATAAAAATGGTATGTTTACTTTTATTTTTTAGACAACTAAGAAATTTATGGAGATTCTTGTAATAAATAGTGATTTTCTAGAGTATCTATCAAGGGAGGAGAGAAACTATATCAAAAAGGAAAACTATGTGTTGTTTGATTTGACCCTACATTGTAATAAGCTTGATCTAGTAGTGTGAGTTGACCCTCCCTGCTCACACATGCTTAAGATCTCAGGTTGGATCTGGATCGCTGGATGGAAGATCAAAAGTTGAGGTTGATTTGATCCACTAACATTTATTTAAGAGAGGAGGAGGCCACGTGGCATGATACTGACAACTAATATCATGTCCATGTTGACTAAATAGAACAGAGAGATAAGAATGGTCCTCTCCACTCAGTGGGAACATAGGAAGAAAAAGAGAGTGCAAAGATGAAAGTTGTTGGGTCTTTCATTAGCTTGATTATCTCCCAATATGACATTTTGAGGTCATCTTCCTCTCTTGAATAACCCACACACACCTTTGTTTGGCCACTGTGGTGGCTTTGTTGGAGCAGGGTGGATACGGAGGAAGGTCGAAGGAGTCTGGGAAAGATGGCTAAAGAAAGAGAAGGGCCTCATAGGGAAAAAGAGGGTTCAATTAGGAGATAAGGAGGATTATAGAGGTTCGATGGCCCTCCCACTATGGCATCATTGGCATGCTTGGTAGAGCAGGTCCCAAAACTCTCTTCTAAAGCCCATATCTCTAACAAGGGTAGGAGAAGGGGCTATGTAGTAGGGAAAAGACCAACTGGAGCTCAAATGGTACCGAGAGTCCATGTGGAGATGCCACTACGTATTTCATGCCCTAGGTCACTATACATGACATTGTGGAGGTAGGGTAAGACTTCACTGCAAGTTGACTGGATCAAGCAATTTGCATCCCTCTGGTCGGGCCACTAGGGGGCCCAAATTGGGTGATCCACAACTGCGATACATGTAGCTCATGCCCATGATTTGACTAAAGGACCGTGATACACCAATCATAAAATAAAGATTATAAGGGAAAATAAAAAGTAAATAGAAGCGTAATTTTGAATTAAAATTTGAAAATCATAACATTAAAATTTATTTCCAAGAATTTGAATTTGAACCATAGGTCTAGAAAAATGCACTCTCCTTATAGAAAAGGGTTTGGGGTCAAAAAGATGATTTTAAGACAGGTCAAAGGGTGAGAATCTTTAGAGAGTGTTTTATGCATTTAGGATTATAAAAAGGGTTCAATCAACACATCATTAACCATAGGTAGATTATTGAGCAACATTTGATATTTCCGTTATGGGGAAGTTGAAGAGTGAGGCCTAAGAGTAAAATTAAACATGTAAAGAGTAAAGTGGTACTTCTAAAAAAGAAAGGTGTGGCAACCTGCCACGCTAGACAAGATTACTCAAAACTAAAATGCCGATCAAAACTCTAATTGATCATATGACCAAAAAGGTGCAAAAATAAAACCAAATTAATATTTTCCAAACATTTTAAAGGAAGCATTTGCACTAGGATCCAACTTCACACACACATGAACACACACACACACACACACACACACACACATATATATATATATATATGTACTACCCACATGGGTAACTAACCTTTCATTACACGTGGATCTATTTTATAATAGGAAGACACCTAATTGTAGTGATACAACCAAAATTGTAATACAAACACTCATTTTGTAAATACATCGTGAAATTTTTATATTCCCTCTAAGTATAGTAAAAATGATATTTATGATAGCAGTTTACGTAGTATTACAGAACGAATCTATGTATTAAAATTTTGGTCATATCATTACAACGTTGTTTGTCTCATTACAAATATATGCACTCCTATTACAAAATATATGCATGGACAACTAACCTTATTTACCCGTATAGGTAGTGAATGAATGACCTATATATATATAAATATAAATATATATACCAGATAACTTTACACAAGTTTAATGGCCACAACCACAACCTGTATACAAAAGATGTTGCTCACATAATTCCATCACTTACACTACTCAGGGCATACAAGACAAATCTCGAGTCGATATACATGATATCCAAAATTCACGACCTAAACTTGAGGGTATACAGGCGACCCTAGGACTCTATACTAACAACTGGCCTTCTGCTTGTTGGTTAAGTATGCCCAGATAACCAATCATGTGATGATTGTAATGACATAACTTGTTAAAATAATTTGATTATTAATAATAGGCAAGCTTCCAATTTATTATGTTTAATTCAGTTTTAAGATAATGATGTAAATTATAAATGTCTAGAGAATCATATTACTCAATGATGTATGTATTCAAGTTACCACCCTTGTTGATGAGATCATACAAATGCTAAGAGTAGATATACATATTCTCCTTATGTCCCTAATCAGTTGTTATTGTGGAAGGTTGATAGACAATAATAACACATAAGATCAAAGTGTGAGTTGGATGATGACTAATTATCATTAGTCATGATATGATTATATCAAACCAAGCACACAAATACATGTTAGGGAATAATGTATCGGATAGACCCACTGTGAGAGTGACACTTGGAAGCCATTATCATGGAAGTCATAGTCATGTCTCATAGTGATGGTGGTGGTTGTGGTTCTTAGGCCTGAAATCACCACACTCATCACATATCATTGGGTACACTTTGACATCATCAAACATAGTCCTGAAACATGGATTTTTATAACGGTGATGATTGGGTGACTTTGACACATGGGGATTGGCTGTGAGTGATAGATATGAGATTTGTCTCTCCTACAGGAGTGTGATGTCCTATGCCTCTTGATTAACGAGACTGAGAAATGCATGCACATGTGAGTCAATATGATATTGAGATTACATATATCTCAGATAGTCTTCTCTTGGTTCAAGAAACAAGATTGAATAATAATGAGGGTGATTACTCCATGCCTCTAGTTCAATCTGGACATCATTGATAGATGAATTACACAAAGACTGTAATACCATACATAGATTGTAGGTTGAAGTTGTTCTCTAACTTTTCATTTACTTAGGTAGCATTGATGTGCGACTAGGCACCACTCATTGCTTGTGATGTCACAAGTTGTTATGGACATTCACTTCCAACGTAATACGGGACCTATAGGGTCACACGCATAGGTCTTGACCTAGAAGAGGAGTTTAATCTCAAATGACAATTGAATTAAGTACTAAAGTGTTTAGGTATTTGATTCACATAACAAATTTACCGACAACACTGCCAAATGCACATTTCAAGTGTTAAGACGACCGTTTCAAATGTTGAGATGGGTGTCTGAGGATTCATGCCTATTATGAGTTCAATTGGCTAAGGAAGTGAATAGACCAAATGAACTGGTTCGACCTGAGTCACCAAACGACTGTCTTGGTGACCAAGACGGCTGTCTCACATGGGTGAGATGGTTTAGTTCAACTGAGGGAAGGTTCTAGATATTTCCTAAATTTTTTGAGTTGCACATTACTTGTTGTACAATGAAATTAATATGGTATATTAATTGGAAATGGATTCCCAAATTTGTGTACAACTAGGAAGTAGACAAACCACCGTCTGGTCTATGCCAAACGACCATATGGGTTTCCAGACGACCATCTGAGCTGTTGTAGGTTGCATGAATTCCAGAATTATTGCAAAAATTTGATATCTTCTTGCCCCTTCCACTCCCGCATCAACTGGGAACCTAGACCAAAACCCCACCTATAAATAGAGGGGTATTGGGGGCTTCTCAATACACAACACATACAATCGAGAAACAATTGATCTGACAAAATTTGTCCTCTCTAGATGTGGTAACCCCAGGCAAGTCCTATCTGACTAGGGAGGGATAGCCAAAGGGAGAGAAACAACTGATTTCATTATTGTGAGAGAGTAGGCTGGTGACTAGTATGCCAGCGGGAGGGACAACTCCTTCTTGTCTGGTCTAGCAAGATGATAGGAGTTCTAGAAGGTCCATGTAGACTACTCTAGAGGTGGGAGACCATTTTCTGCCACTAAGAGAGCAACGTCAACCAACAGTCTGTGACAACAGGAGCTGCTGAAGAAGACGACGTTCATGGATGCAGTCTGTGGTGCAGACTAGGAGGTGTAACAATCATATGAGTCCCACTACAACCAAGATTAAGAGTTGCAAATCTACAATGATGGGGATTGTCGCTAGATTTTCTCTAGAACCAGGTATATCCTTGAAACTATCCTTCCTGGATTATAGTAATTGACATGATCCGTTGGTCATGACAATATGGTAGATAAATTTTTATTCCCGCTGCCTATCTCGTAGCCATATTTCCCTACAGTGGCATTAGAGCCAATGTCAATTTACTATATTGAAGGATAATCAATATGATTAGATTTTGGCTTTATCATTTTTTAATTGCATGCGATACGAATAATATCTTATCAAATCCAACACCACGATAATCCCAAAAAATTATATATATATATATATATATATATATATATATATATATATATATATCCAATCTACACGTGTTTCCCTAAAAGCGGTTTTAATGGTGGATGTGTATCATGATTATGACCAATAAACCCTATATTCTATGTATGGTTTTATGATTTTTTGATCCTTTTATCTCAGTCTGCATACTGAGCCTCTATCTTTTCTTCTCCATG
This sequence comes from Alisma plantago-aquatica, assembly GCA_963693085.1. Classification (NCBI taxonomy): domain Eukaryota; kingdom Viridiplantae; phylum Streptophyta; class Magnoliopsida; order Alismatales; family Alismataceae; genus Alisma; species Alisma plantago-aquatica. The sequence continues at coordinate 672,520,252 of OY856413.1, read as the reverse complement.
TAAAGTTAATCCTTTCCTACCCTTTCTCCCCTAGGATGTAACTCAAGGTTTCCAAACAATCATGTAAAAGTAGGATGATTTATTTTCTGTTATGACAAAGAAGAAGACGTCCCAAAGATGAGTAGACTGACTAAAGGACCATGGAGGATGAGTCGGACCAATCGCTTGGTGGACCTGACCGATCAGCTAGAAGAGCCAGGAGATGGTAGACTGATAGAACCAGATGACTAGTGAGATGACCTAACAACCGGCCAAGAGGTGAGCCTACCAATTCAAAGGTTGAACCAGTCAACCTAGATTGGCAAGCACAAATCTTCATCAACAACATGTTTAGGCCTAAATGACTGTAATTCCTTGTGGCTTCAATGGATTACATTAGGCTGGCCATAACCATCACTTTTGTTTATTGCATGTTTTCATTGTGGGATATAGCATGTATATGATACATACTATATATGTGGTGATTGGATAAAGTATATGTATATATTTATAAACACAAACTCCCTCAAATAAAATATCAAGTCTTAGATGCTTTCCAAAAGAAGAACACATGAAAAGCTTGATTGACTAAGCATAGATTCTGCCTCCACAAGGTGCACCATCTATTTCGTGGAAGTGTGATGATAATAATATAGGTTCCGCCTCTACGAGGTGCATTATTATCGTGTCGAATTTTAGGTCAGGCTTGACTGGTGATTCTCAGAGCATATGGGCCCATAGGCATGCAGATGATTATGGTAAGGGATTGCAAATATCATCTATCCAGAATTGCATATGATGCAATTGGAAAAGGTTGCCTACCTTGATGGTTGACTGTGTTTGCGGTGTTGATTGTGCCACAGTTGAATTATCTTTGATCTGGCCCACTAGAATATTGTATGTTACAATATTCCAAATTTATATTGAGGGCTATCAATTTGAATAAATAGTGGGAGTGATATAATTAAAGATCTAATCAATATCGTCAAAATTTTTAAATCAAATCAAATAAAAAATGGTTTTTGACAAATGCAAATTTTCACTTGTAGAATCACATGACAAACAAATCCGATTTGTGATTGCACCTGAAGAAGGACAAACTTGACGGGAGAAATTTCTATGACTAGTTTTGGACTTTGAGAAGGGTTCTCAATGAAGAGTGCAAGATTTATGTCCTTGGCAATTAGTGTCAGATATACCTCCTCTTGATGCACCTAGGGTACAAGTGAATGCTTACTGGAAGCATGCCAATGATGCCTTGGAGATAAAGTACCTTATGCTTAGCTGCTTAAACTATGAGCTGCATGAGAAATGTGATGACATGAGAGTTCTTGAGATGGTAATACATATTAAGAAAGTGACACTTGGTCTTAACAAGCAAGAAAGGGACACTATCTTGAAGGTGCTACTTGAGTTAAAGCTGACTGAGGGAACATCAGTAGAAGAACGTGTGCACAATATGATTGGAAATGTGTATCATCTTAAAGAATTGGGATTCACCTTGAGCCAAGAGTTGGCCACTGATATGATTCTAAAGACTATTCCAGAATCATATAGCCACTTTGTTGCATGTTATCATGTGAATATACGGTTGGACAAATGTCAAACTAACTTGCCATGTTGATTCATGCTGAAGCAAAATTGAAGAAGGACAAGTCCATGTTGGCGATCAAGGGGGCTGAGTCCAAGGATGAAAGTGAGACCAAGAAGAGTTTTGTGGTCGATCAAAAATCCAAGTCTCCAACACTCAAGATAAGGAGAAAGAAAAGTACAAGAGGAACTCATCCTTTATACATGAAGGCTTTTCAGAAGCAGAAGATGGGGATGGTGATCTCCACTTCAGGTATATACATTATTGAGATAAATCTATCTATTTCATCATCATGGGTGCTAGATACTGGATGTGGATCTCACATATGTTCTTATATGCAGGATCTAAAAGGAAGTAGGCCTTTGGGAAAAGGTGAGGTGGAACTGTGAGCTGCTAATGGCACAAGAGTTGCGGCTAGCACGGTTGGAACCTATAGTATATCTCTACCCATGGGGCTTGTGATAGAGTTAAAGAACTGCTATTATGTACCTGCTATAAATAGAAACATCATTTTTGTATCTTGTTTTGACAAGGATGCATTTGAATTCCATATTAAAAATGGTCGATGTTCTATTTTAAAAGATGGGATCTTTTATGGTAGTGCCCCAATGTCTTATGATCTTTACTTGTTAGATCTAAAGACAGATGTATATAACGTTAACACCAAAAGACTAAAGCTCAACAACTCAAACAAAACATACCTTTGGAATTTTTGTCTAGGGCACATAAATGAGAATCACATATCTAGACTCCATAAAGATGGTTATCTGGATTCTTTGATTTTGAATCAATAGAGACATGTGAATTTTATATGATGGGAAAGATGTCTAAGACCCCTTTCACTGGTAACAATGAGAGGGCTAGTGATCTATTAGGACTCATGCATACTGATGTGTGTGGACCTTTTAGAATAAACGCTAGAGGTGGGTATCAGTACTTTATCACCTTTACTAACGACTTTAGTAGGTATGGCTATGTTTACTTGATGAAACATAAGTCAGAAACTCTTTAAAAGTCAAAGGAGTTCATGAATGAAGTACAAAACCAACTTGGTAAAAGTATTAAGACACTTCATTCTGATCGAGGTGGAGAATACTTAAACCGAGAGTTTGAGGACCTTCTAAGAGCCCATGAGATTGTATCTTAGTGGACTCCGCCTGGAACATCTCAACATAACAGTGTGCTAGAAAGAAGGAATCACACATTAGTGGATATGGTGCGATAATTGATGAGTTTACCCGAGCTTCCGACTACCTTCTGGGGGTATGCTCTATAAACCGCTATGTTTACGTTAAACTGAGTACCATCCAAGTTGGTTCAAATGACACCATATGAGATATAGAATGGGTAGCATCCCTAAATGTCTTTTATGAGGATTTGGGGATGTAAAACTTATATTAAGAAAATGCTTCCTGATAAGTTTGGTCCCAAATTTGATAAATGTTATTTTGTTGGATATCCTAAAGAAACAAGAGGATATCACTTTTATTCCCAAACTTACAACAAATTATTTGTTTCCAGGGATGCCACATTCCTTGAGATGGATTTCATTTCTAAAGGAATCAGTGGGAGAAAAGTGGAACTCAAAGAGGTTCGAGACCAAAAAGAAAGCATTGAGCCATTATATGTACAAGATGAACCTAGAGATTCACAAAGTGTTGTGGAATATCAAATTCCTCAAGTGACACAAGAACCTCGTAGATCTAATAGGACATGCCTTGAACGTAAGAGATTTGGATATCTTATAACTCAAGAAGGTAGTGAATTGGTCAGAGATGATGAGTCAATTTCCTATCAAGATTCTATAGAGGGACCAGAGTCTAAGAAATGGCTTGAGGCCATGAGATCTAAGATGGAATACATATGTACCAATAAAGTATGGACTTTAGTGAATCCACATGAAGGGGTAAAACCCATAGGGTGCAAGTGGGTCTTCAAGAATAAGACCGACATGGATGGTAAGGCACAAACCTATAAGGGTAGATTGGTTGCAAAGGGTTTCAGACAAATTCAAGGTGTTGACTACGATGAAACCTTTTCTTCAGTGGCCATGGTTAAGTCTATCAGGATCTTGCTTTCTATTGAAGCTTATCATGACTATGAGATTTGGCAAATGGATGTTAAAACCACATTCCTTAATAGGAATCTTGTTGAGGAAGTGTATATGACACAACATGAGGGGTTTATAGATCCAAAGTTTGTAAATAAAGTCTATAAGCTACAAAGATCAATCCATGGATTGAAGCAAGCATCTCGGAGATGGAATCTTCATTTTGTTGATACCATCAAAGGGTTTGGATTTGCTCAAATTAAGATGAACCTTGTGTGTACAAGAAGGTCAGTGGGAGCATAGAGACATTCCTCATATTGTATGTAGATGACATACTATTGATGGGGAATGACATTCCTACTTTACAAAAGGTAAAGACATGGCTTAGAAATATGTTCTCTATGAAACACTTGGGAGAAGAATCCTACATATTGGGGATAAAGATCTATGGAGATAGATCCATAAGGCTTCTCAGACTAAGTCAGAGCACATATATTGACAAAGTGTTGAAGAGGTTCAACATGGATTACTCAAAGAGAGGAAACCTACCTACATGTCATGGTGTCCCCATCTCTAGAGCTCAATGTCCCAGTTCTTGTAAAGAAAGGGAACACATGAGTGTGATTCCATATGCCTCAACAATTGGATCAATCATGTATGCAATATTGTGTACCCATCTAGACATCTCGTATGCCTTGCACATGACGAGCAGACATCAGTCAGATCCAGGTGATGCTCACTGGATACCCATGAAGAACATCCTCAAGTACTTGAGAAGGACTAAGGATCCATTCTTGGTCTATGGAGGAGAGGAAGAGTTGTTTGTAAAGGGTTACACTGATGCAAGCTTCCAACTGATCAAGATGATTACAAATCGCAATTCAGATTTGTGTTCTACCTCACCAATGGAGCTGTTCGCTGGAAGAGTTCGAAGTAATAAATAGTTGCTGATTCTACAACAGAGGCTGAGTGTATTGCTGCGTCTAGTGTAGCAAAGGAGGCTGTATGGATCAAGAGGTTCATTACAGAACTTGGGAGCATTTCAAGCATCAGCGACCCAATCGAGCTATATTGTGACAACAATGGAGCTATTACACAAGCTAAGGAACCTAGCTCACATCAACACTCAAAGAATATACAAAGGAGATTCCATCTCATGTGAGATATTGTACAATGAGGAGATGTAAACATGTGCAAAGTACCAAGTGAGAACAATGTTGTCGACCCCTTAACAAAGGCACTTTCACAACAGAAGCATGACAATCATGTTAGATCACATGGAATAAGATTCATGGGTGATTGGATCTAAGTGCAAGTGGGAGTATATTGGTTAAGTATGCCCACAAACCCATTCATGTGATGATTGTAATGTCATAACTTATAAAAACAATTTGATTATTAATAAAAGACAAGCTTCCAATTTATTATATTTAATTCAGTTTTGAGATAATGATGTAAAATTATAAATGTCTAGAGAATCATATTACTTAATGACGTATGTATTCAAGTTACTACCCTTGTGGATAAGATCATATGGATGTTAAGAGTACATATACATATTCTCATTATGTCCCTAATCAATTGTTATTGTGGAAGGTTGATAGACAACAATAACACATAAGATTAGAGTGTGAGTTGGTTGATGACTAAATCTCATTAGTCATTATATGGAGACATCAAACCAATCACATAGATCCATGTTAGAGAACTTTGAATCAGACAGACCCATCGTGAGACTGACACATGGAAGCCAATATTATGGAAGTCATAGTCAAGTCTCACAATGATGATGGTGCTTGTAGTTCTTAGATCTAAAATCACTGCACTCATCACATGTCATTGGGTACACTTTGACACCAAAAAAAACATGGGTTGTTATAACAGTGATGATTGGGTGACTTTGACACATGGGGATTGACTTGAGTGATAGATATGGGATTTGTCCCTCATATTGGAGTGTGATGTCCTAGGCCTCTTGATTAGAGAGACTGAGAAATGCATGACCATGAACATGTGAGTCAATATGTGATATTGAACTTACATATATCTCAGACAGTCTGCTCTTGATTCAAGAAACAAGATTGAATAATAATGAGGGTGAATACTCCATGCCTCTAGTTCAATCTGGACATCAGTGACAAAGGAACTATACGAACACTGTAACACCATACACTTCCCCAACATTCCATTTACTTGGGTAGCATTGATATGCGACTAGGCACCACTCATTTCTTATGATGTCATAAGTTATAGACATTCACTGCCAACATAATATGGGACCTATAGGGTCACACACATAGGTCTTGACCTAGAAGAGGAGTTTAATCTCAAATGACAATTGAATTAAGTACTAAAGTGTTTAAGAATTTAATTCACACAACAAATAGAGTGACAACAATGGCAAACACCCATCTCAACTGTTGAGACAGTTGTCTGGAGTGCCAAATGGCATCTCAAATGTTGAGACATGTGTCTGGGGAGTCAGGCCTATTATGAATTCAAATTGGCTAAAGAAGTGAACCAACCAAATAGACCGACTTGACTCGATTGTCTGGGTGACCGAGACGGCCGTCTCACATGGGAGAGATGGTTCGGTTCAGTTGAGGAAAGGTTCTAGATATTTCCTAATTCATTTGAGTTGCACATTACTCATTGTGCAAGGAAATTAATATGGGATATTAATTGGAAATAAATGGCAAAATTTGTGTACAACTGGGAAACAACCAAATGACTATCTTAGTTGTGACAAACGACTGTCTGGGCTGTCGTAGGTTGCGAAAATTTGAGATCTTCCAGTCTCTTCCACTACCGCATCGACTGGGAACCTGGACCCAAACCCCGCCTATAAATAGAGGGGTAGTGGGGACTTCCCAAGACACAACATAGACAATTCAGAAATAGTTGCCCTAACAAATGTTGTCCTCTTTGGTTATGGTAACCCCAAGAGCCCAGGCAAGTCCTACCTGACTAGGGAGGGATAGCTAAAGGGAGAGAAATAATTGAGTTCATTATTGTGGGAGAGCAGGCTGGTGACTAGTACGCCAGTGGGAGGTACACATCCTTCCTGTCTGATCTAGCAAGATAACATGAGTTTTAGGTGGTCCGTGTGGACTACTATATAGGTGGGAGGCCATTGTCTACTGCTAGGAGAGCAACGTCAATGAACATTCTATGACAAGAGGAGCTTCTGAAGAAGATGACGTTCATGGCTATAGTCTGTGGTGCAAACCAAGAGGCGTAGTAGTCAGACGAGTCACAATACAACCAAGATTTAGAGTTGGGAATCTACAATGATGAGGATTGTCGCTGGACTTACTCTAGGACCATGTATATCCTTAAACCATCCTTCCCGCATTATAGTAATTGACGTGATCTGTTGGTCATGGGAATATGTTAGATAAAATATTTGTTTCCACTGCCTATCTCATAGCCATATTTTCCTGCACTGCCTCTACACGCCTTCTAAGTATGCCTCCTCATTACTTTGTAATTAATGGCGTTGTCGATAACCTAAAAATATATGGTGACCCATGAGGCGTGACCCATGTCCCAGCCAGAGATATAACTCAAAAAGTATATATATCTTACTAGGGTTATGTATTGTATGTAGTTAAAGTAGATAGTATTATAGAGTTGAAAGACTATATAACTTGCATCTAAATCAAGCATAACTAGAATCATAAGTACAATTAATTTCTCTTATCGCATTATAAATTATCTATAACTCAAAAGAAACATAGCAAGGATTGTTATCCAATGTTATTCACCAAGTAACCCTAACAGTTATTCTACACGACTAAATTACATATTTTACAAGGCTTGGGTAGTTTGAGGCATACCACTCAAACTACTAGCTGACCATTGTGAAGTCAAAATTAGCTTTGTATAAAATCTAAGATGACCAAAATCCTAAGATATCTTCCCCTCAGTTAGTACAAGTAGAAACCATAGTGTCACATCAAACCAACTAATAAAACAACATAGTCCTCCTCAGATACACATGTCACAACAATAGATACCAGGGTATATGACCCTCAAATTTGAATTACGACTGCAGGCGCTCTCAATTTGTTCTACATCCCATACACGACCTCAAACTCCCAAAATGTTGAGATCAAGGTGAAAGAGATATACTCACCTAAAACCCCTATAATCAACAGTATACGACCCAAAGATCCTTTGGATTACTCATTTCACTATCCAATAAGTTCTGACACTAGAATAACTTTACAGACTCATGGTACTACTTGTTTAGGGTTACATTCGATTTTTAAGTCAACTAGTTACATTTTGACTACATCAATCAAGTTACGTATAAACACCAAAAAGATTCTTATAAACATCATTGAGATACACAACCTCATCAAATATAAAATGTAATAAATGGATTCATGTCAGTCTAGTCATAAGTGTCCATACACTCAATTCATACATAAAGGATTTCTTCTAGAACTGGGGTTTCATCCAACCATTATTACAATCATCATAAATTTGTACCATAGAATAGTACTAAAAGACCACCTTGTACCATTTTAAGAGATCTCAAGTAATTTCAACAACATGCATGTAGAAGGTAGGCAAGAAATGCATTCAAAGTTACATAACTCGACTGATAGAAAGAATAAATCCAAAGTTCAGGGTGGAAACTTCCAAAATCAGCACCCAAACATCAATCTCGACCCACCAAAGCTCTATATGAACAAGGTGGATAAAAGAAGAAGAAAAGAGAGTTCTCAACCCACATGTGTAGGGTTTCAACAAGGAAACACCAAGAAAACCCATGGAACTCGACCACAAGAGGAAGGAGAGTGAAGAACAATAAGAAAACGAGTAGAAGAGAAAGAATATTACATGAAGGAAGCAAGTTTCACGGTCAAAACCCTTCAGATCATCCATGAGCAACTCAAACTAGCACATGCATCCATGAAAAGCATGTGATCACCGACCTCGATGGACCTTCATCAACCTATGCTCTCTAGGAAAACTCGTTGTGCTCCTCCAAACACAAATGAAGCTCCTTCGGTGAAAATGAGAGAGGAGAGGAAGAGAGGGGTATTTATAGGTGTCGAGAAATCTGTCGAATAAATCATCAGAAAATGTGTTAGTCAAATCATCTTTGTTGATCAAGCGCACACGAATGAAACCTCATCAAGCACCAAAATTTTATCGGTCACTGCCAAACCATTGGGCACCAAAAGCTCATCTATTGAAAACTTGTCAGTCACTGAGATTCCATTGCATAAAACTCATCTATTAGGTTCGCAAGCTTGTAGAAAACCTCATCAATCCAAATCTCATCAATCACCGGGGAAAGTAAGCGGCCACCAGAGAACCGTCGACCAATGAAGGCACTGTAGTACCACCTCACCAAGTTTATGTAAATCCACTGAAGAGAGGTTCAAAAGCATCCAAAGGAGAAGGAAAATTAAAAACTCATATGTGAATCATGAAGCAACTCAAACAAGTGTTATAATTATGTTCACATCACTATAGATGGGAAATTTACATAAATACCCAATATTTACATGAATTTGTATATATTTGAGTAAATAAGGTCTATTTTGATTCAAATCATAAACTTAGTTTCATCATCCAAAGTAACACCACAAATTAGAGTTAACTTTCAATACTAAGCATCAAATTAATCCAATTATGCCAAATAAGTTGTGTTTATATGTTAAGTAGGGTTAGGGGCCTTACAACCATAAACCCTTAACAAGGATTTTGCCCCCAAAATCCTACGAAAACAAGGATGGGTACTTCCTATACATTTCATTCGCTCACTCCCATGTGACTTCCTTTACACCATGATGATGCCGCAACACCTTAACTAAGGCTATATCCTTCTTCCTAAGATTCTACACACATGTGTAAGATCAACACTAGAACCTCAACATAGGTAACATCCTCCTCCAAATCAAACTCTTCAGGATGTAACGTCTGCTCTGTATCATGGTGGAACTTCCTCAACATCAAAACATGGAAACCATCATGTAACCTGGGCAACTCTGGCAGCAGCACAAACCTATATGCCACCTTCCCAACTTTTTATATGATAGGGTATGGTCCCATAAACCTAGGAGACAACTTACCATTCTTCCTAAACCTCAGAACACCCTTCCAAGGGGAAACCTTGAGATACACACAATCTCTAACTTGAAACTCCAACAGTCATCTTTATATGAGTTCTTCCTATCTTGTACCGCTTTCAACTATTATTGGATCACCTTGATCTTATATGTAGTCTTCTAAACCATCTCAGTACCCAACAACTGATACCCACCTACTTCATACCAAAAAAGAGGTGATTGAAATTGCCTACATAAAAAGCCTCATATAGTGTAACATCTATGCTCCTTTGCTAACATTTGTTGTAGACAAACTCAATCATGATTAGGTGGATATCCCAACTACCAAAAAACTGAAGTACACATGCCTTTAGAAGATACTCCAACATATGTATGTTCCTCTCTTATTGGACATCTGTCTATGGGTGAAAGGCCATACTAAACCTCAATTGTATCCCCAATGCTGTACGTAAATGCTCCTAAAATCTAATCATAAACTGGAGACCTCTATTAGACACTATGGTAACTGGTATGCCATGCAAATGAACTATCTCATCAATGTAGATCTGTGCCAACATCTCTGTTGTATAGGTGGTATTAAATGACAAAAAGTGAGCTAACTTTGTCAACCAAACAATTATCTTCCAAATGGAGTCATGACCCTTGGATGTCATTGAAAGGTCAATCACAATGTCCATAGTTATGTGATCCCATTTCCACTGTGGAATTGGCAAAAGTTGTAACATCCCTGCAAGCTTCTGATGCTCTACTTGAACCTGCTGATAGTCTAGACACTTGGCAACAAAGTCTGCTACATAATTCTTCAAACTTGGTCACCAATACATGTCCTTGAGATTATGATACATCTTAGTACTTTCAAGATGAGTAGACACATTGAGGAATGAGATTCCTCAAGTACCATCTCCCTCAAACTACCAACATCAGGAACCACTATTCTATTGTGAAAATGCACAGTCCCATCATTTGTCTCATGGAATAAATCATTCTTCTTACTGCCAAAATTTGTCCTGATGTTTTGTATCACTATAACATCCTTCTATGTGTCTTTGATCTACTATATCAATGCCGACTTCACTTGTAGATATTCCAACAAACCTGCCAACAGAGATACTTCTAACTGTACATTCATCTGCTGAAGTGATACTAGCATGTCCCACTCAGGACACGCCATGGAGTGCAACTGCTTTTTTATCAACATAAGAAGATGAGGATGACTTCCTTCTCAAAGTATCATCCACCACATTCACCTTTCTAGGATACTAGTCTATCGTATGGTTGTAGTCCTTGATCAAATCCATCCATCTCCTCTACCTCATGTTCATCTCCTGCTTAGAGACGATGTACTAAAGATTCTTATGATTTGTAATGGTTTGACACTTCTCCCTATATAAATAGTGTCTCCAAATCTTCAAGGAAAAAACCATAGCTTCTAAGTTTAGGTCATGAGTTGGGTAGTTCTCCTCGTGTTTCTTAAGTTGTCAAGAAGCAAAAGAAATCATGTTCTTGTCCTACATCCACATGCATCCCAATCCATTCTTCAAAGCATCACAAAAAATGTTGTAGCCTTTTCCAGGCTATGGCAACACTAACACCGGAGCACTCATCAACTTCTCCTTCAATAATTGAAAAGAAAATTGACACTGGTCATCCCAAACAAAAGGAATACCTTTTCTAGTTAGCTTGGTTAGTTGTAGAGCTACTGTACCGAAGTATTTGATGAAACTTCAATAGTAACCAACTAAACCTAGAAAGCTTCAAACCTCTATTGGTGTCTTGGGTTGATCCACCCCAACACAGATCCACCTTCTTACGATCCACACAAACACCCTTTGTAGAGATGACATGACCAATAAAAGTCACTTTGGTCAGCTAAAACACACACCTACCAAACTTAGCATACAACCTATGATGCCTCAACAACTCAAACGCTTGACAAAGATGCTACTCATGTTGCTGACTATCTGTGGAGTATATCAAGATATCATATATGAACACCACTACAAACTGATCAAGATATGGTCTGAACACTCTATTTTATCAGGTTTATAAACTCTATTGGCACATTAGTTAGCCGTAACAACAAAATCACAAACTCATAGTGACCATACCTAGTCCTAAAAGTAGTCTTAGGTATGTCATCTGCCTTGATCCTTATCTGGTGATATGTTAACCTCAGATCTATCTTGGAAATACTCAGGCACCTCTTAACTGATCAAATAGATCCTCTATCCTTGGCAACGTGTACTTGTTCTTCACTATGACATTGTTTAGCTGAGAGTACTTTATGAAAAGCTTCATAGAACCATCATTCTTATTCACAAACAATACCTGAGCACCCCAAGGGGACGTGTTCAGTCATATGAGACCTTTTCCCAACAACTCATGCAACTGCTTCTCCGACTCCTTCATCTCAGTTGGATCCATCCTATAAGGTGCTCGTGCTATGTGTTGTGTACTAGGAAAAAGTTTGATTCCAAAATCAATCTCACTTGGGGGTGGAACACCATGAAACTTGTCAGGAAAACATACTCAAACTCATGCAAAACATGTACATCCTGGATACTAGGACTCCTCACCTTGTCAGGAAAAACATACTCAAACTCATGCACCACATGTACATCCTGGATACTAGGACTCCTCACCTTGTTATTCACTACATGTGCCAAAAAAGCTTCACATCCTTGTCTATTTAACTTCTCAACTATCACAACCAACAATAGATAATTTAGAAGAGTATTTCTATCTCCTTGGAAAGCCCAAGAGACACCACCCTCACTAAACATTGAAGCCTTGGAACCACAGTCCAAAACAACCTTATACTTCTCCAAGGTATCCATCCCTAGGATCATATCGAATCCATGCATATCAAGTGGAGTGAGATCAACTTTGAATGTTCTGTACTAAGAAATAAAGAATGCAAAATGGACACACTTCCCACAACACCACATAACCAACTAAAGTAGTTTATAACAAGAGGATACCATCTCTAGTACGTACAGACCGGTCACAACTATTTATCACCTCTTGAGTGATAAATGGGTGTGTCACACCTGGGTCAACCAAAATAGATACAAAAGAAGAAGCATATATGTCTAAATGAAAAAGTTCCATCTAACCTATTATGACACATATATTGACCACTCCTTCTAGCTAGGTCATTGCATAGAACCTAGTCATCACACATTGTCTTCCTCAACCTTTGGAAACTAGTCATGAAGACCCTACTTGCGATGTCTGTCCACTACTGCCACCGCCACGATATTGTTGTTGTTGTTACTGTGAGACCTACTGGCTCTACCTTGGCTGGTGAGTGACCTATTGATTCTTCATAGGGTAGGACCATATCACATGCCCAACCTGACCACACTTGTAACGCGTCCTTGTATCATACTATGACCTAGATGTCCCTATCACTGACACTAATCTAGAACTATTTGCCCCACTTGAAGGAAAGCTACAACCTCTCCCCTTGCTAGGAGACTATTGCAATTGCACTATCCTTGGCTCATAAAAAGTCAACCTCGACTAAGATTGTTGGCACTATAATGAAGAAAACCTTGGCTTCTTCAAATTGCCTGATGGTTATCCTTAGAATCGAGCAAACCTCTTTCTGGAATTGGCTTCTCACTACTTGACAATTGTCCTCTCTACCCTCATTGACTCCACAAAGGTAAAAGACTTCTATCAAATCTCCAAGGTAGATGTATCCCTTGACAACTCGATGTTCAAACCCTACTCAAACCTCATGGTCCCTCTCCTTTTCCTTAGTTTCCACACGAGGATAGAACCTCAAAAGCTCCATGAACTTTGCCTCATAGTCATTGATAGACCATGACCCCCAGTGTAATTGTTCAAACTGAGCTATCTTCTCCTATAGATACATCTCTAAGAAGTAATGGATGACAAACTCTCCTCAAAACTCTTCCCAACTAACCACTTCACATGGCCTCTTTTCCTCTACAATGGCCCACCAATGGCCAACACTTCCCTTCAAAAGGTAGATCACATGCTTTACCTTGTGTTCTTCAAAGAGGTTCAGAATCCTAAATGCCTTCTCCAGCTATATCAACCACATATCTGCATTGTTTGGGTTTATTGTGCCATCTTACTCCGTGGTTCCCATTTTCTTCATCCTCTTGAAGGATTTCCCTGGACCCTAAGATTCCATACATTGAGAACATGTGCTTGGTTGAGGTGTAGGCACCTTGACTACCAGATGCGTAATCATCACCATTAGATGTCAAAACACAATCTGGAAGGCTATATTAGCTATGGTCAACAAAGGTTGAATGGAGGTAGAATGGGATATTTTGACACCATCTCAAGTACCCCTCCATCCGGTACCCATCTCCTACCGCCACCTCCAGGCGCCATGAAACTACTCTCCACATGCTCTTCACATTCTCCAGGCATATTTGCATAACCATAAACCATGGTCAAATATGTTAGATAATGTAAGAGCATACACAACAACCTAAGTCCTATGTACCTATAGACTTAGAAGACATAAGACTCTGGTACCACCATATGTGGACACCTCCACGCTAAATGAGATTACTCAAAACCAAAATGTTAATTAAACTCTAATTAATCATATGGCCAAAAAGGTGCAGAAACAAAACTGAATTAAAATTTTCCAAACATGTGAAAGAAAGAATTTGCACAGAGGTCCAACTTCACACACACACAGATATATATATATATATATATATATATATATATATATATATATATATATATAATAGGTAACTTTATAGAAGTTTAGTGGCCACAACCACAACATGTATACAAAATATGTTGTTTACATAATTACATCACTTACATTACTTAGGGTATACAAGAAAAATCTCGAGCTGATATCCATGATATCCAAAATTCCCCATCCGCACCTGAGAGTACAGGGAAGCCTTTACGACTCTATACTAATAACTGACCTTCTGCCTCTATAGGTTTTCAAACTATGCCTCCTCATCACTCTGCGTCTGATGCCACCACCGATCACCTAAAAAGATGCGGTGACCCACAAGGTGAGACCCATGTCTGAGCAAGAGATATAAATCCAGAAGCATCTATAGATCACCAGGGTTTTGTATTTTATGCAGTTAAAGCAGATAGTCACTACTAAAGAACAGGCCTTTGGCGTCGGTTGTTTATGCCCTTTTGGCGACGGTTCTAAAGCAACGCCTATGTGGGCGCCACTAAAGGTCAAACTCTTCGGCGTCGGTTTTATAACCAACGCCAAAAGGCTTCGCGCCACCGAAAATGCGCCAGTAGGGAAACGATAGGCGTCGGTTATTTATAATAAGCCGATGCCACAAGGCTTCACGCCAAAAAAGGGTGCCATCTAGGGCACTATCTGCGTCGGTTTTCTACCAAAAAACCGACGCCATATTCCCAGACGCCACGGCCGTGCTACTATAGGCGTGAGTTTTGTACTAATAACTGACACTTTTTCCACCACAGCCGTGCTTTCCTGCACGATCGGGTTGTTTGTCATATTAGGCGGCGATTTTTATCCAATAACTGACGCTGTAAGCCTTTGATGACGGTGTTCTATAAATAACCGACACCTATGTTTTTTTTTCTTATCAGTTTACAGGCCTGCTGTGGCTGGTCAGCAGGATGAGAACCTACAGTTCAGTTTTCTGAACTGTAGGTTTATGACATCCATTGATATCAGCCTACAAACAGGCCACAAACCTGCAAAATCAACAAATATACTTTTCACACAAGTAGATACATTCAGACATCAATTCAATTCTCACATTCACACATGTAGAAACATTCAAATACATGTAGAAACATCCAAACATGTATAAACATTCAGAAATATTCATTTACAAAATATCATTCAACATCGCTATCAGCATCCCAATTATATCTTACAATCACCACTACTTGTATGGCTCTTGCCCATTCTTCTCTTACTTCATTTAATACTTCCATCGTATATGGAGCATGTACATATTTTAAGCGTTTACCTATAGTGTGGTCAGTTTTAAACACCTGCAAAGAGAATGATATATATATAAGTAATAATATAAAAATAAGATTGATATATTTCATACTAACTAATGAGACTATATATAATACCTCATGTATGGTATCGATGTCCAATGCGGCATATTGGATAATCATATGCATAAATCGCATCACATAGTATGGCATGCCTAGCCGTTGTCTTGTGTAGCGCACTATAAATTGAAACATACAAAATATTAAAAAATACAACTAAGCACAGTTCACATAAATAATATATACATTGGAGTCGGGAACTTACTTTTACGTTCTCCCAAATTATTGGCTGGTTCTTTTTCCTTGGGACCTTTCCTCCAACCTTTTTGAATGCTTCTAAACCCCTACATGTTAATGTAACACAGTAAATTGCATAATTAAATAGTAATGTAATAACAGATGTTAACATATATAAAAATGAAATATTTCTCACCAGAATAATGACAATCTCATTACGTGTCCAATTTTAGTATTCAATGTACTCCATGTAGGATCTAGATAATAAACAGTGAACGTCCCGGGGAGAATAACTAGTAACTCCCAATGCCTACCGCTAGAGGTAAAAAAGTTAAAAATTAATAACTCAAAATCCACAATAAAAATGTAATTTTCTTAAGTCCAAATTATAAGTAAAGTAAACTTACTTGACATTGAATGGAGCTATTATTATCGTCTTCTTTTGCTGACCAAAAATTGTAAAAGCATCTATACAATATTGTTGAACACTATGAGGGTCTTTATCTACCATACTAATCAATGATGGAATAAAAAATCCCACATGGTCAAATGCAAATTGTTTGTATTGATTTTTGACTAAGTAGCTTCAAAACATGTATTACGTATGCATTAATATATAAGAAACCAGATCACCATATCTTACACAAGGTATATGGATGTATAAACAAGATCTCACCTTATCCATGTCTCTATCATTGATGTGTTCAGCCAATCATATATAAACAACTCAATAATATCTTGTATAAATAAAGAGCTTTCGTATGATTGACCTACATAATTCGATTCTAAAGAAATAATTATAGGGCAATGTATATTATGTGCTCATAGCCAACATGCCATTCCCCTACAAGCAGGACCTAACAGGTATTTTAGGTCAGTTGGAACCCAACTTGGTAATGTAGGAAGTGGAGGTGGAGGCCTAGGTGCTTCGGGTGTCTTCTTTTTAACCTGTATATATAATTTCAGATCAATTGACCTCATATATACACATTAAAAATCTAAAGTAATGTAAATTTATCTTACAATTTTAGTAGTGTAGACGACATCTGCTTTGGGCCACAATATCACCCCGCCTTCTGCCTCAGCAAGTGTATCAATATCCGGGTGGGCATATGGCAATGTAGCTTCCCTCCAATCAGGTAATACACATATCAGGCTCACACGAACATAGCCCTGTGGCATTGGAGTCCCATGAAACGTTGCCCCAGGAAGGGACGGGTAAGCCTGCGCCTCTGCAACAACATAGTTTTGCATTCTTAAGCGGCATGGCTTCAACACCTACAAATTTACGTAAAGAATGTTATACATATATACATATCATCTTAAAAACATATCATCTTGAAAAGACTAGCTACAATGTCGTAAACAATACTTACAGCAGACATGTTAGGTTATGGGTCTACTGGATTACTCTCAGTCTGTGCATCAGGAGAAGAGTGGGTCGCCATAGGCTAATTGGAAGCCTGAGATGCAGGCCACCGTACCATTTCTTCCTTGACCTTCTCAGCAACTATATCATTGACCTTCTTAGCAACTATATCCTCGACTCTCTTATTCTCCTATACATGGATAAAAGAAACATTAACTTCTTATTATTGAATTCCCTTTTGCAGTAACATTCTAAAAAAAGAATAGGTTACCTCTTCTTGTGAAAGTCCCGCTCTGGGTTTGTGCTGGGATGGCCCAAAGAATGCTTTGATGTCCACACCAGCGCCTGCACCCCTAACACATCCAGGATGCTCTGGGTTACCCAGAGCAACTGTCAATTCATCCCTTGTGCCCTGAAGGATGAACGTGCCTTGTTTCCTCTGCTCGTGCAGCTCCCGCTAATCACCATCAACAGAAATTGGTAAGTTAACACCACAAATAATCAATATTCAAACGATTGCTCTAAGAGTTGTATTTTACCATTTTCGCAGCCGCCTCAGCAGTTACGAGCTTCTTTATTTCACCCTTCTTGTTTTGCCTCCCAGCTATCCACACATCATGGTGAGGCATGGGTGTGGCACATGTAGTAGAGGACTCCTGAGTAGTAGCAGAATCTGCTTGTAGTCTTTAGTGAACGCTTGCATAGCCCTTTGGACCCATAGTGTGGTCATTCACATTCAGTGTACGCCTTACTTTTTGCACCTCACTGAGGGCCTAGTTAGTATGCACATTAATGATTTGGTTAGTAGTACTTAATGTTAATCTTGAATAGGTGAATACAATGTATATTAATTAAATTGGGAGTGACGCCTAATACCTTGAATTCTTTAGATTTTCTTGAAGCAACAAACATGTCCCAATCTTCTTTGTCCAAGAAGTTCCACTATTCAAGGGCTGATTTCTTCTTCTTATCACCATCTTTTATGCTTTATCTGTTGAGATTTGTCCTATAGTTCCTTAGCATCTTTCCAGCATGTTGTATCATGCTTTTACGATGCAGCTTCTCATCCAATGCAAACAGATTCTGTAAAATAGAATTGCTATTAACTAGTATCCAAAAATAGAATTACAAATAATAGAATTTGTAATCTACAAAATAGAATTGCAAATAATAATAACTCACGCATAAATCCTTCCATATCATGTCTTTCTTCACCTGAGGAACTTTATGCCAATTATCATACTTAACACCACAATGGCTTTGAGTGACAACCCCAAGATAGTTTACAAAAATATTGCGGTTCACTCCAATTGCATTTCGTCCATTATCAAACTCCACATCCAATCTGGATCCACTGCCACTTAGCGCTATTAACTTCTTCAACAGAGTGATGCCCCTTTTCTTGTTAAGTATTTGGTGATGCGCATCAAGTTCCTCCAGTGCTTGAGTGGGTACATGTGCATCATCAACCTAAAATTTGACAAAAATAAACACACTGAATTAGCCCAATATAAAAATATGGGATATATGACATAACTAGAAGATAATGAATTTTATAGAAATACATGATATGTTTTTAGAACTTACATTGGTATCCTCGCCATGCTCATCATGGACAGCATGCTCATCATGGACATCATGCTCATCATGGCCAGCCATCTGAAAATGTCTTTAAAAAGGCAAACATTTAGCATTTGTATTAACTAGAAGATAATGAAGCATCAAATCTGAAAATGATATTGATATTAAAAAAGCAAACATTTTGCTTCAATAAAAAAATATAAACATGCATGCCTCTAAAATTGTGATCTTTTATCAATTAACAATCCTTCATTGTGATCTCCGCGCACATATAAGTCATCATTAGCTTCAATATTTTGTGGAGTTGGCAACCCAACTGAGAATGGACTGGAGTCATCATACTTATCATAGTACTCTTCTTCATCTATATGATCTTCAATGAATTGTCTTTTACCATGAAGAACAACCGACCATTTATCATTTGCAGGATCATCGATATAGAATATTTGTTTTGTCTGTTATGCTAATATATATGGTTCACCCTTCTCGCCAATCTTTTCAAAGTTCAATAAAGTGAAACCCAATTCATCCACTATAACTCCTTTGGTGTTATCAACCCAATTACATTTAAAGAGTGGAATTCTGAAAAATATGTAGTCAAACTCCCATATGTCTTCAATGACACCGTAATATGACATTTTAGCTTCACGTGGACTCTTATCCTTTGCACTTGCAATATACATAGTCGACACTTGAAGAGTGACCCCACTATTTTGGATGACACTCTTATCATCTTGGCGCTTTGTGTAATATGTGAACCCATTAATGTCAAACCCTTCATAAGACATAACATTCAGTTTTGGTTTAAAGGCGATGCATTTGATAGTTCCGTAATATCATTTGGTGTTTGAGATAGTTGATGTAAGACTTTATCTTCAAACCACTTAGTAAAAGTCTTGTTATGCTCTCTAGCAAGCCACATTGAACTTGCTCGAGGATGTTGTCTCTTGATGAAATTGGTATGTTCCTCGATATAAACACTCACTTCGTCCATGTTGTGTAAAATATACAAGTGACCTTATTCCAACTGCTCATGGCTGATTACTTTCACCCATGATCCCAAAATTCCTTTGCCCTCCTCAATATTCTTGTCATTAACAGGAGTGTTATTACCACTCAGAAAGTCATTGCAAAAATCCATAACCTCTCTCGCCACATAACCTTCAATAATACTCCCTTCAGGTCGATAACGGTTTCGAACATCACCTTTAAAAATGCTCATGTACCATTCAAAGGGATACATCCAATGCAAGAAAACTGGTCCCAACATTTTCACTTCCCTAGTCAAATGGACAACAAGATGTACCATGATATCAAAGAACGAAGGAGGGAAATACATCTCAAGCTGACATAGGGTAACAACCACTTCTCTTTGCAAATTATCGAGAGTATCAGGGTCAATAACTTTGCTGCATAGACTGTTGAAAAAGAAACAATGTCTGGTGATTACAAACCTTACATGCTTCGACAATATAGATCGAATTGCCGCGGGCAATATTTGTTGCATTAGAGTGTGACAATCATGAAATTTAAGACCTATCAACTTCAGATCTTTCATTGATACCAATCTACGGATGTTGGACGAGTAACCCTGTGGCACCTTAACATTTACCAAGCATTCACAAAAAGCTTTCTTCTACTTTCTAGACAACGTGTAACAAGCGGGAGGTAAGTATGTTCTTTTATTACCCATTTCACGTAATTCTGTTAATTCTGACCTTATTCCCATTTCATGTAGGTCCAGTCTGGATTTTGTCCCATCTTTAGTCTTACCTGGTATATTTAACAGAGTACCAATGATGCTATCACATACATTTTTCTCAACGTGCATTACATCGATACAACACCTGACTGTCAAAGAACTCTAATAAGGAAGATCCCAAAATATTGACTTCTTCTTGAATAAAGAATTGTCACTCAGTGTGGCCATACTACATTGTGATTTCTTACCAAATTCATTGATAATGTCTTTTAATCTTTCATAAACAACATCCCCTGGTATAGGTTTAGGTGCACTCCGTTCATCATTCCATCCATTGAATGCTTTGCGCTTCCTATGATACGGATGGAATTTTGAAAGAAATCTTCAATGACCAAGATATACAATCTTGCCGCCATGTTTTAGTCTTATTGAATCAGTGTTTTCTTCACATATAGGACACACTTTAGCTCCTTTGACACTATATCCAGACAAATTCCCATATGCTGGAAAGTCATTAATAGTGCAAAACAACATAGCGTGCAAACGAAATGTCTCTCTTCCTGAAGCATCATAGGTCATCACACCTTCAGCCCAAAGTTTCTTTAAGTCATCAATCAGAGGTTCAAGATAAACATCGATATCATTTCCGGGTTTTTTAGGGCCCGATATCAACAACGACATCATAACGTACTTATTTTTCATACACAGCCAGGGAGGAAGATTGTATATAACAAGCATGATTGGCCAAGTGCTATGTTGGCTGCTCAATGTACCGTACAGATTCATCCCATCTGTACAAAGCCCAAGTCTTAGATTCCTATCTTCTTCACCAAATTTGGGATACAATAGATCAATCTTCTTCCACTGTGGGGAATCAGACGCATGTCGTAGGATCCCATCATTATTTTTCTTAACATCTGCATGCCACCTCAAATTCTTTGCATCTTTTGAATTTGCAAACAGGCGTTGAAACCGTGATATTATAGGTAGATACCACATCACCTTGGCAGGAGAACCAGTTTTGGACTCCCCCGAAGTCATCAATTTATACCACAACACACCACATTTTGGACAATCTTTCAAATCCACATAGTCCTTTTGAAATAATACACAATCATTCGGGCATGCGTGTATCTTCTTGGCCTCCATTCCCATTGGGCACAATAATTTCTTTACCCGGTATGTTGAGATTGGCAGCTCGTTTCCTTCAGGAAGCATTTCTTTCAACAAAGTCAACAATGAAGTGAAGCTTTTGTCGCTCCATCTATTGTTATCTTTCAACTTATACAATCTCAACACAGCGCTAAGCTTCGTAAACTTAGCACAACCTATGTATAATGGTATCTCAACATCATGCACAATGTTTCTAAAGATAGGAGGTGGATCAGTGTGCTCTACCCTACAACTATCCAGCATCGCATCAACGATGTCTACTGGAACTGGTTCGTTCACATCTACGTCATCAACGGTAATTTCTTCTTCCACCCAAGCACTGCTATCGACATCCACTGGTTTTGAGTTTGAAATCTCTCCATGCCAGTGGCATTCTGTATAGCCTTGTACAATCCCGTTGCACATGACATGACTTTTGATTTTATCACCAGTGCTGACTTTCAAGTTGTTACCGCAATGCCTACATGGACAGTAGAACCTATCTCCAGGTTCTTTCCTATGTTCCTCGGAAAATCTAATAAACTGATCAAGACCAGATATAAACTCTGGGGTGTAGTGATTGCGAATGGACATCCATGATCTATCCATTCTATGATCAAAGAGAAAACAAGTATATATTAGGACAAGATTAGGGTCTACGGTTAAAAAATACATATGATGTCATTCTTATATATAATAAATGTGTACCACCTATCCCATCCTTGAACACCTAATCTCACTAGTAAGTGTATAATGTGTATTGGGTTTTCGAGAAAATTTCAGCAGCATTTCCCCATTGTTCTCTAAGTACATATGTACTTAGAGAACAAACGGGGAAATGCTGCCGAAATTTTCTCAAAAACCCAATACACATTATACACTTACATCCTAAGTGAGATTGGGTGTTCAAGAACAGTCCCAAACCGGGGACTATCTAAGATTTACTCATAATGAGTAAATCTTGGACGGGTTTCTAGGCCAACAAATACATGTGCTGTCATTCTTATATATAATAAATGCATACCACCTATCCCATTCTTGAACACCTAATCTCACTAGTAAGTGTATAATGTGTATTGGGTTTTCAAGAAAATTTCGACAGCATTTCCCCATTGTTCTCCAAGTACATATGTACTTAGAGAACAAACAGGGAAATGCTGCCGAAATTTTCTTGAAACCCAATACACATTATACACTTACATCCTAAGTGAGATTAGGTGTTCAAGAACAGTCCCAAACCGGGGACTATCCAAGATTTACTCCTAATGAGTAAATCTTGGATGGGTTTCTAGGCCAACAAAATCATATCATTAAGAGCATGGTTTCATGTTAGGTCATCATAGGTCATAATAATCCACTAGAATGAGCAAAAAAGGTCTCATGGTGTTAAAATAGCATAAGAGTATTAGATATTGATTCTAGAATGTACAAGACATAATAGTGACTACTGATTTTGTGGGGTGATATCATTTCATAGGATTTATAGATTCAAATTTAACAAGTGTACAAGTTGCATCATTTTAATACTCTAAAGGTGACTAGTGGGTCATAACTCATAAAAGATGGCATTACAAGGAAAGTAAGAAAGCTAGATCAATTAACACTCATCTCAAGGGAACATTAGTTACTGAGGGGACCAGGAAAGAGTGCTTTTAATCACTAGGATCATATAAGTAGCAATGTTGATTAAGTCTATGTGATTAAAGATCAATCAATGTAATAAAATAGGGTTTACCTCTGTTTGAGCCCAGTCGGGCGTCAGCAGGGAGAGAGGGCAAGACGGAGGGTAGGCGAGTAGGCAGGCAAGCAGGCATGTGAGAAGGCGACGGGAAGGGAGATGGAGGGCAGCAATAGATGATCAATTAATTCCTGAAACAGTACATAAATAAATACAAATAAGTACATAAATAAACACAAATCAGTAAATAACTTAATTTTAAAAAAAATACACCCAACAAAATTGTGCCTTGGCGCACCCCAAGCATCCGCCCAGGCATCCCAGAGGCCTAACTAGGCTGGGCGCCTGGGTTTGGGACCCTAGGTGAACGCCTGGGATGCCTAGGCGCGCCTAGGTGCCGCCTGGGTAGGTCGGCAGGTACCTGGGAAAGTGAGCAGATCAAGGCGAGGTCGAGGCGAGGTGAGGTCGAGCAGGTCGACGGTGAGGAGAATGGCGGTGGTGGGCGGCGTCGAGCAAGGAATACCAGCGAGCTCCAGAACCAGCAGCCGTAGGGCAGGCAGGCGCAACGACAACAGGGCAGCAGAGACTAGGGACCAGAGATCGGTGCAGCGACTAGGGACCAGAAACGTCGGCGGCACAGAAGGAGCAGGGGAGTGGCGGCGGCGCGTAAGGTTGAATGCAGATAGGTGGGGGTTGAGTCGGGCGACCAGCAGCAACGGCGGAGAGCGCACGAGAATTCTCATGATGAAACAGAAGAAAGGGGAAGAGTCGGGTGATTGCGGGTCTATTAAGTTTGTAAAAGGTGTCAGTTGTCTAAAAAACTGACACCTAAACATCTTAGGCGTCGGTTGATCGTAAAAATCGACGTCTAATTGGACAATATTTTCCCTAAATTATTTGGCAGGAACCATTATCAGCGTTGGTTATCAAAGGATGACTGACAATGTATGTGACACTTTTTGTGCAAATTTTCATCTTATATAGGTGTCAGTTAGTAGTTAAAAAACTAACGCTGTATGTGACACTTTTTTTTCGCTCAAAAATTGGATTTTGCGGGCGATTTTAGGCGTCAGTTTGGTTTACCTAGCCGACGCTGAATACAAAGCGGTACCCGTGTTTGCTGGTCTTTGAATATAGACATCGGACTTACTAAATAGCCAACATGGAATGCTATAGGTGTCAGTTTGTTTAAATAACCGACGCCTAGAAAAGCAACATTGAATGCTGTTTCTGTAGTAGTGAGTATTACATAGTTGAAAGACTATATAACTTGCATTAAGATTAGGGGTAGCTAGAATCATAAGTATAATTTATTTCTCTTCTCGTATTATAAATTATCTACAGCTCAAAAGAAGCATAACAAGGATTGTTATCCAATGTGATTCACCAAGTAACCCTAAAAGTTATGCTACATGACTGAATTATATATTTTTATTAAGGCCTGGGTAGTTTGAGGCTTACCACTCAAACTACTACATGAAATTGTATATCTTTGAGAAAATAAGGTGTGTTTCAATTCAAATCATAAACCTAGTTTCATCATCCACAGTGACACCATGAACCATAGTTAAGTTTAAAGACTAAGCACCAAATTAATCCAAGTATGCCAAATAAATTATGTTTATAGGTTAATCAGGGTTATGGGCCTTACAAAAGGGAACACTCACTTTGTTAGACCCACATCCCATGATTACCATAAATCCTGATATTAGGGCATAATATGAGAATTAAACATAATACAAAGAACACCCTTAACTTTTTTTTTTAAAATTTCAAACTATTGGTTTTCTCACATTCAATCACATTAACTAACTATATAAGGGAATTTAAAACTTGATTACTCTAATGTGATTTCAACAATAAAGATACATATCTAATCATTCTTCTGTTTCTCACACTTCCTTGTACATATGACATGTAAATCGAATCCATTCTCTATTTTTAAGAAAACACAGTTACACATCATTATTTACAACTCTCTCACTTCTATACAAGGGCCTAGAGTGACAAGGACTGACTGAACTTAACTAATATGATACTTAGCTCTCATGGAAGATCTACATTGGCATTGACATTCTTTAGATCAACATGGTTTTCCTAAAGTGAGTAGAGGGGTGAGCCTACTTGCTCAGTGAATGAATACTTCAAAAAAACAATTTAAGGCACTTTAAGTGTAAAAACATATTATTAAGCAATTAAATATAAAGAAGAACAATAATGATCTATACAGGAACTAATCATTCATAGACATATATATGGTAGGATACGCTAGGTATCTATAAAGGATAAATCAATATTTGAATAAAGGGAACTAGTAATTCAGAAACATATAAAGAATAAAAGAATAACTAGACACACACAATGAATCTCAAATTAATCTTATTATTCCCTAAACCCACATGAAGTATACCAAAGCACATGAAACAATTGCAACAAGATACAATCTTGTTGTATAAGGTTTAGAAGCATGCCCGAGTTCCTAAGCCTATAGTGTCACCAATTGGGTTTGCAATGGAAATTCTCCACATTTGGCTCTCTATGACTAATGGGAGTGGCCATATATCTGGACTCCTACTCTAAATTAGGGTACTCAGGCAGATATTCAAAGCACTCTGGAATGTTATGTGCATCAGTAGACCTATCTAAGATGTCCACTGACCAACACAACTTGTAACACATGTACCAACTCCACCCTCGGTTGGTGTTGGGTACCAGACAACTGTAGAGAGTCTGCCCTCAGTGGCCTAGACCCCCACACCCTACCGACGCGCAACGGGTTACCTCAATCTGGACAAAGTACTTCCACTCAGGAAGTACATTTCCTCCTTACAGCGCATGCCTCATCCTGTGAGGATTCTACAGTGCTCACGACATCTAAAGTCTAATGCACTCTTTAAATTCATATTTCAATCATCAAATCAACAATTCTTATTTTAACTTGTAATAGTTCTTTTCATAAATTATCAAGAATTTCACTATAAACTGAGCAACAGAGTAATACCACAGATCATACCAAAGAACACAGAATTGAAAATGCTTGATTCACTGAATACCCTATCCTTAGGGTTTTCTTTCCCTCATTGACATATCTCATGACCCACATAAGGATTTAATGCATCATAAACAACTGATAAAAGACTGCTTTCAACAACTCACATACAATCATACATATATATATATAACCCTTGTATTTAAACTAGGGTTTCCATGCCACATACTAAAATATCATGCATCAATTATAACCTTGAATAAATAAATGCATATCATTAAAATGAATCCCTTTTGTTGGATTTCATGATGTGTATTTGCAAATTTACAACTTTCCACTCATATAGGGTTTCACCCTATAACTGAGACATCAAGCAAACATTGATAATATCAAATGAATTCCAAGATAATATCCGACATATTTGTAGTCAACATTCAGGTAAAATAATTACTTACAATAATGAGATTCAAATAGGCAAATTCTTCATTCACTTCTACAAAAGTTTTGGAAGTCGAAAACCTTAGATTATGGTATATTCTTATAAGTTTTGTGATCAAGAATTATATTTTGTATGATTTGTATCCATTTTAAATATGATTTTATTATTTGAAATTCATCACAATAGGAAAACAATCTATTTCTAGACCATCTTTCATAAGCTTAAGCTGAAAGTAGATTTAGGGTTTGTAGTCACATATAAAAGAATTGAAGATTATTGTGGATTTAATCTAATTCTATGCATCTACTATTCAAAGGAAGTACCCACTGACATGCGAACATTCTATCTTGTTGATCTCCTCTTTGACCTAGATAGACTCAAGATTTAGCTCATCCTCTTCTGATCCAAGCTTTCAGGCCTTAAGAACTCATCCAAACAACCCTTCAGTAGTTTTACCAGCCTAGAAGAAGAACTACTATAGGTAGAATACAAATAATTAAGGTTAATAGAAACCTTTAGTTGATGAATTAGAGTATCAATCAAGGGAACACAAATAGAAGGAAGGATCAATGATAAAGAACTACTTACCAAATCAAATATATAATAAAACCTTCAGTTTCTACTACACTTCATGTTCTTCCTCAAAAATCACCCCAGAGTCACCTTTCAGGTCGTCCTTTATGTGGTTTAAGTCTTTGTTGTGTAGAGGATTGAAAAATGAATCCAACCAAACTTATTCTCTCAAATTCCAATAAGTATAGTAAAAGTTATGGCCAATTTTGTGATTGGTTATTCTGGGCGGATGCACTGGTCAACTGTCCATCAAACCATCAGTTTGGACCATCAGAAGGCCCACCCTTGGTTTGTCAACCGATGGTAAAACTTTTTTGAAAATTTCAAAGTGGCATAACTTCATAATTTTAGCTCCGATTTAGTTCATTCTTTTTGCGTTCGTAATTGAATTATGTACAATTATACATCAAAAGTTTGATAAAATTATTATTTGATGATTTATTCTTTAATTATGTCCTTAGATATCTATAATATTCCTCCACATCATGTGTGGGAAATTACTACATTGACTGGGGTTTAAACCTTGATGTATTCACATTACATATTTTATTAACCTATTAAAGAACAAGCTTAAGTTAAACCAAAATATGAATCAACCAATTAATGATGTAAAGTGCTAATAAGGTAAAATAAGGTGTAATTAACACCAGATTCATCTTAAATTCTCAAACTACCAGTAAATCACAGTATGTGTTGTAACAATATCTCAAATCCTAATCATTCAAGACTAAAGCATGCTTAGAATTATCATTAGGTTTAAAACACCATAATTGAGTTACAATCATTAATTATGTTTAATCAATGAGAAATCTAATTAAGCATGTTATCATCCCGATAAACTTTAATTTACTGATTAAGATAAGATGGAGTCATAATACACTTCATCACATCATCCCCTCGCAAAAGAAATTTTATCCTCAAAATTAGCATATTTGAAGAGATAAAATGATCCTTTATATCCAAGACTTGAGTTCTCACATGACATCATCACTATTGTGATGTTTCCAAAGTATTTTCACCATATTTATCTTCTTATTTTTGATTTATTTATTTCAATGGTCAAGAATTTTGACTGGAACTTCTTGACAGATAAGGGTATCTTTGAGTTCAATAGGTTCTTGATTAAGAACATGGCTAGGATATTTGATGTATCAATTGAGATTAGATTTATGAAAGACATTATGCATCATCTTGTATTGAGATGGTCAATTTTGTTGACAACTGTATTCCCTGATATGGTTCAAATTTCAAAAGTACCCACGTATCTAGGACCAAGCTCTTCCATTTGTTCTTTCCAATCACCCTTATTGCCCTGGTCGTCAGAAAAACATGTTCTCCCACCTAGAAAACACATATCTCTATGAGCGTCTACATACAACTTCTGCCTATCATGAGCCCATTTTAACCTTTTCTTTATTAGACCCACATTGTCTAAAAACAACTATAACTCCTCGGGTTTCAAAATCCTTTTCTTTCAAACTTCTTCCATGTAAAGAGGTGATATGCATGACCTTACACAGATTCATATGGAAATGTTGATGTTGGATTGAATGATTGTTTTATATGAGATTTCTAGTAAAGGAATATAATGATCCCACAACCCTCCTAATCTAGGACACATGATCGTAACAAACATACTAAAATTTGGATCATCCTTTTAGATTACTTGCCTGTCTAAGAGTGGCAAGCTATGCTGTTTTCAATTATCCCTAGCTCATGTTGGATCTTTCACCAGATGTGAGAGATGAACTTTGCATCCCTATATGAAACAATATAAACTAGGATCCCATGTGGTTTCACTATCTCCTTAATATACAACTCGACAAACTAGGGTACTTTGGTGGTCATCTTGAACATAATGAAGTGGGGTGACTTGTTCAGGCAGTCTACTATAACCCAAATGGCATCACTTTCCTTCTTGGTCCAGGGTAAACCCATCACAAAATGTATGGTGTTGTTCTCCCATTTTGATTCTAGGATGGGAAAGGGTTGTAGTAAACCTCATGCTCTTTAATGTTTAGTTTGATCAGTTGACAGGCCAGTCATATAAATATAGAAGTTGCAATGTCACTTTCCATATTTCTCCACTAGAAGTGCCTTTGTAGGATTTGTATATTTTAGTTGACCCTGGGTGAATAGTGTACTTGAACCCATGATCTTCCTATATTATACTGTCTCATAGGATGATATCCTCACATACACACATGTATTATTTTATTGTTTACCATCCATTCCTATAAAGAGGTGAGTTTAGGACTTTTCTAGTAGTTTCATCATATCCTAGAGACTTGAGCTACTCTTTTGTTCTATGAGTATTTCATACTAGAGACCAAGTTTCATGTTGAGATTGGATAATATAATTTTACCACCCAAGTGTCATGGGGCCTGATGAGATAATTTCTCCATATGATTCCACTTAGTGCTGAAGATAGTAGCATATTTTGCTTGCTTCCTATTAAGTGTGTCTGCCACTACATTTTCCTTAATGTGGTGGCATGCAATCATGAAATTGTAGTCTTTTAGGTTTTCCAACCATCTTGGTTGTCTCAAGTTTAGATCTTCCTATGTCAAGATGTACTTCAAAATCTTATGATCAGTGAGGATATTGAATGTGGCACCATATAGATAAGTTGCCATATTTTAAGGACATAGATGATGGTTTCCAACTCAAGGTCATGTGTGGGGTAGTTGAATTCGTTCATATTTAATAGTTGAGGTGTGTATGCAAAAGAAATCACCTTCTTGCATTAGGACACAACCCAAACCATAGTTTGAGGCATTGGTGAAAATGAAAAACCCATCTTTTAACTAAGGGAGAGTCAATATAAGAGAAATATTCATATTGGCTTTGAGTTGTTGAAAATGAGACCCACAATTTTCATAACAGATGAAATGTTCTCCTTTACAAGTTAAGAGGTAGTGTCTTTTTATTGAAGTTAGGGATGGAAGGATGATAATAGCCATCAATTCCAAGAAAAACTACATAATTCTGAGACAGTCTTAGGATCCTGCCAATCTAGCAACAAAAGACTGTCGACAAAGATTTTCCCACCTGAGATAAAATGTACCGAGAACATAACTTTATCAAACAAGAACACAAATCTGGATAACTGGAATAGAACTTCTAAGTTTAAAGGATCTCTTAAGATTTTTAAAATATGAATATGATGTGATTCAATATCTTTAGAACGTATAAGGATACCATCAATGAAAGACCACCGCAAACTCATAAGAAAAGGTTAGAAGATGTTGTTCATCAAGTGCATGAAGACACCTGAGGAATTTTTCAGTCCGTAAGGAATACCTAAGAATTTATATGCCCATAACATGTTTGCAAGGTTGTTTGATATATTTCATCTTCCTTAACCTTAATCTGGTGATATCTGATCAAAAGTTTCCATCAATTTTTAAGAATGCAAGATCATAGAGAAGTTCATCAAAGAGATCAATAATTCTAGGTAGCAGATATTTATTGTTCATAGTAACTTGGTTGATCATACAATAATGAATGCACATCCTCAAGGATCCTTCTTTCATTTTTATAAAAATATTGGTTGTTCCCTGTGGGGACAAACCAGAGAAGATAAAGCCTATGTCAAGCAAATTCCTAAAACTATTTCTTGAGCTCAAAAAGCTTCATAACTACAATCTTATGGGGCTCAATATATGGGTGTGGTACCTAGTACCATGTTGATCAAGAATTCAACATCATGCGTAGGAGGAAGCCCTAGAATTTTCTCTAGAAAAACACCCAGGCACTCAGGCACCACATAAATACTCTCTAGAGCGATCATATCAATATTTATTGAAGTAACAATTGCTATAAATGCCCTCACCCATTGGCTAACATGGATAAAGCTATAATATATGAGATTTCAAAGTTTCCATTATGGTCCTTTCTTCTTAGAAAATAATTATGGTGGAATCTGGCTTGGATATAATGATCTTCTTGGTACAAAAATCAACGACATCATATTTTTTATAAAACCAATCCATCCCGAGATTAAGGTCAAACTCCTCCATATAAAAAAAATGAAGTCAAGTACTAGTTCCTAATTTTTGTGATAGATGGGAACCTTCTCAATAACATCATATGAAGTGTATATTTTTCCACCAGGGGTACTTACATCAAGAATATACCCTAAGTCTTTCAATTATAATAGAGCATAGTAGCTACCTTTGGACATGAAAGTATGAGTGGATCCAGAGTCTCATAGGGTAAATATTGGATAATCATGAATGTTTCCTATGATGGGCTGGGTTTTTTGCTTAATTTTGGGGATGAAATTTCTTTTAAGGTGTGTATGATGTGATGGTGTGAACTTTTGAGTTTCTTGGTTACTCAATTCATTGAATTAATCATGGGTTGGATATTGGAATAATAAATATCTTTGTGCAAGTACATGTTTTTTCTTATATTTTTTTATTATAGACAAGTTCTAGTACTATCTTATTTCCAAGCTTATTAATGAGAGGTATATAAAAAGACACATAGGCATACTCAATACAATATTCTTGAATATTGTGCTTATGTGTACCACATGTAATCTTTTGTTTAGGGTGATCCACGATCAGAGAGAGGTACAAAGTGACTCGAGCGTACAAGAGAGGAATAGGCGCATTATGATTTTATGAGACTCGGCCCGATGCTCTCCACTCCCACACCTTTCTTGGTCAGACCAACCCAATCGGCGATTTCCGATAAGTCTTTCTTCATTTTTTGATCTTAAAGACCAGGATAGTTGAGAGTTGTGTGGCGAGATGATGTATAGGTGGACCTATTGTCTTAAGATCCTGTTGTAGATGTAGTACATGTATATGTAAAGTTTACTATTCAATATGTAATCTCAAATGTTGTAACAATTCATTTTATACTTATATATTGAATGGTGAACATATGTTGTATGGTTATATTATTGTTCATGTGCATGTGCTATTTTTGTTTCCTTCTGACTTCCTCTGATTTTCTTCTTCTGGGGCTCAATATATGGGTGTGGTACCTAGTACCATGTTGATCAAGAATTCAACATCATGCATAGGAGGAAGCCCTAGAATCTTCTCTAGAAAAACACCCAGGCACTCAGGCACCACATAAATACTCTCTAGAGCGATCATATCAATATTTATTGAAGTAACAATTGCTATAAATGCCCTCACCCATTGGCTAACATGGATAAAGCTATAATAGATGAGATTTCAAAGTTTCCATTATGGTCCTTTTCTTCGTAGAAAATAATTATGGTGGAATCTGGCTTGGATATAATGATCTTCTTGGTACAAAAATCAACGACATCATATTTTTTATAAAACCAATCCATCCCGAGATTAAGGTCAAACTCCTCCATATAAAAAAAATGAAGTCAAGTACTAGTTCCTAATTTTTGTGATAGATGGGAACCTTTTCAATAACATCATATGAAGTGTATATTCTTCCACCAGGGGTACTTACATCAAGAATATACCCTAACTCTTTCAATTATAATAGAGCATAGTAGCTACCTTTGGACATGAAAGTATGAGTGGATCCAGAGTCTCATAGGGTAAATATTGGATAATCATGAATGTTTCCTATGATGGGCTGGGTTTTTTGCTTAATTTTGAGGATGAAATTTCTTTTAAGTTGTGTAGGATGTGATGGTGTGAACTTTTGAGTTTCTTGGTTACTCAATTCATTGAATTAATCATGGGTTGGGTATTGGAATAATAAAATTTGAGTCCTTACGTCTATGAGATGACATGGTTGATCTTACGTGGGTTTACATATTATAATGACAGAATGATAGTCCAAAAAAGAGTTTCGATAATATGAAGGTACTTCAACTAGTTCGAAAAAGATTGAAAGTCACTGATGTTAATAATATGATTAATACCCTTAAGTACGTGCCATTTTGGATTAAGTGGTTGGTTGATCAAGTAAGTGAGTTTTTGCACCAAAGTTGGATGGGATGTATCTTGGATGATAGTAAAGCTATGGTTCAAATTTCATAAAGTTTGAAGGTTCCTAGATGAAGTTATTTAGGTTTGAGTATCAAAAAATTATGTGTATTATTGAATTATAATGGACAAAGTTACATGATATTTAGATAAATCCTGATGTGAGTCTGTCACGTAGCCGGTGAGTTGAGTCATCCATAGATTGACTATGTGGGTATTTCTCTGCCCTTAGATATGTTGGATCTAATAGTTCAAAGGTTGTCTCCTTCATGGCAGTTGCATCTTGACCATGGTGATGACTGCCCACAATGTGGTGGCGCTGAGAACGTGGGTGAGAGTAGAGGATGGACGAGGAGTTGATCTCAGCTCATACAAATGAATATCACGACCCCTCATATGTGGTTAGTGAGTGAGTGATGAGGGAGAAGAAACTTTGTATTCCTCCCCCTTATCCATTACAACTTCCAGATGAGAGTTAGGAGAATACCAAGGAGAAAGAGAGACTAAAAGAGGGATCTAAGTAGGGGTAAGTGGAGATGGGGATCAAAGGAGTTGATCCCTCATGCTTTCTGGTTCTTCCATACCATGTACCATGGCTGATGAGGGGGACTCCGTCATAATTATAGATAGAGTAGGGAGTCTTGTGCCCAGAGTTCCTTATTGAGAGTTAGGATACATATGAGTTTGTGGAGGTGTCGTGAAGCTTTTAGAAGCGTCAAACTATAACAAGGATGAGCAGAGGCTTAATGCCTCTTCTGCTTCGCTGCATCGGTAGTTGTTGCTAGCGAGCCCACCCAGACAGATCTTTGGAGGCAAGGAAGGAGGGCCTTGAAGCCAAGGAAGCCTGGTGTTGGAAGGTGAAGCTATTGGTGGCCAAAGGAGAAAATGAGGAGCACCTGATCCCTACTGATTACTTGTTGGGGTAGAGCCCAGCGGTGGTACGATGCCTCACATGAGAGTAGAGTCCCACTGGGGACTCAATGAGTGAATGGAGAGAAAGGGCAAAGAAAGCCCTGAACAGGTCCAGCCTCAACCCATACCGCCTCGCTGAACCAGAATCACAGCATGAACTGCCGGCTCAGCGCATGCCAGGGGAAGAAGAATCCATGCCCCCACAGAGGACATGTGGTGGCCTCTGATTTGCTGAAAAAGGTATTCATTTCAAAAAATGCTCAGATCTTGT
Organism: Alisma plantago-aquatica; assembly: GCA_963693085.1. Taxonomy (NCBI): domain Eukaryota; kingdom Viridiplantae; phylum Streptophyta; class Magnoliopsida; order Alismatales; family Alismataceae; genus Alisma; species Alisma plantago-aquatica. The sequence goes on along the minus strand of OY856413.1, from coordinate 672,485,691 downwards.
ACAATTCATAGAAATTAGCCTATTATCATAAAAATACACAAACTACCAAAATTCTCAAGAAAATGTGTACAACAACATAAAAGCATAATATTAGGATTCTGATGTACTAATCTCATTGATATCATGTAAGTTGTGAAATTCTTATTTTATGGATAATAAATATCAAACGATAGCCTAAAATTATGATAATATGTCAGTAAATCCATATTCATGTTTATAATCCATTTAAGGTTAATGATTATAATGTTGATGCACGAAATCATGTAATTTGCTCCATATGCCTAATTAGGGTTAATAACCCTAATTAATGTGCAATAAATACAAGTATGCTCCATAAATCTTGAAAACTCCAGAATATGTTCATAACCCTATATGGAACACAATGTGAAACTAACATATCAGTTAGTTACACATAATTCATGTTATATGAAAATGATCCTTAATACATGTGTTGTAACCCTAATATGATTAATGAATGTGACATAATGTTAATATGTTCACCTAATGGTGGAAAACATGATTACCAGTTAATGAGGCAATAATTTGGAATACGACATCAGTAAGATAATTCCAAGAAGAATACACGTAAAAATGGGAATATCCTAATGAGTTAAGTGAACCCTAAAATGGATAAAACTAGGGTTAAGATGATGGGAATATGATGATGGTACATGGTCTTGTCTTTATCAGGGTTTGACCAAGAGGATATAGTGACATAAGGAATATGTGGATTAATATATCTGTGATCAAGGTACACCCTTACCTCTTACTTGGCTTAGTATATAGTATGCTTGCATTATACGTGTTGTAAAATACTTTGCATATGATATGGATGAAATATTTATTATTGTATGATATGTTGCTTGATTTTCCATACTTATGGCTATGAACACATAAAACATAATATATATGTTCCATTATATGGAAGCACTAATTCTCCTTGGTAGCATAGTGCTGGAAAGTGATCATTCTCTTTGGTAGTAGATCACATTGTACAATGATCTAACTCTTTGGTAGTAGATCATAAGGCCTTACATATCGAGCTCTTTGGTAGTTGAGATGATGCATTATTCCCTCAGGTGGAAAATGCATGGATGATATAACGGAAAATGTGCCTAAAATATGTGTTCTCTTTTGTTAAAAAATATCTTTGTGCAAGTACATGTTTTTTCTTATATTTGTTTATTATATCCAAGTTCTAGTACTATCTTATTTCCAATCTTATTAATGAGAGGTATATAAAAAGACACATAGGCATACTCAATACAATATTCTTGAATATTGTGCTTATGTGTACCCCATGTAATCTTTTGTTTAGGGTGATCCACGATCATAGAGAGGTACAAAGTGACTCGAGCGTACAGGAGAGGAATAGGTGCATTATGATTTTACGGGACTCGACCCGATGCTCTCCACTCCCACACCTTTCTTGGTCAGACCAACCCAATCGACGATTTCCGATAAGTCTTTCTTCATTTTTTGATCTTGAAGACCAGGATAGTTGAGAGTTGTGTGGCGAGATGATGTATAGGTGGACCTGTTGTCTTAAGATCCTGTTGTAGATGTAGTACATGTATATGTAAAGTTTACTATTCAATATGTAATCTCAAATGTTGTAACAATTCATTTTATACTTATATGTTGATGGTGAACATATGTTGTATGGTTATATTATTGTTCATGTGGATGTGCTATTTTTGTTTCCTTCTGACTTCCTTTGATTTTCTTCTTCTTAGCCTAGTGTGGGGTGTTTAAATTGTAGTCTTACTGAGGTGAGGTTTCAATTTGGACGTCACACATCAAATCAAGTTTTGGAAAATTTGGGGACATCACATTTAAAATTCCTACAATATATAAACAAGGTTTGAGATATTTATAAATTTTATGTTATTATTTTATACATTGAAGGCAGACAAATTAAATATCCCTTAAATTAAGTGATTTCATTTGGAATTTGCCTCTTTGGCATTCATGTCAAAAATTGCAAGCTTGTCGATGACTAGGTTAGTTTCCCTTGGTGGCCCATTGTGGAGAAGGATAGGGATACACTCCTATGACATGTTCATATTCTTTGCAAAAGTGATATACGATATTTAGAAAGCGGCAGTGTCCCATATAACATGTGTCATACTCGGCCCATCTTGGAGCATTGCCCAGTTTGCTATCATTGTCTTTGTTTTGACCTTGATTGCTGTTGTGTGGGTTTTTACCTTGTGCTTGTCCTATATTGTGTGCAAAATTGTTTTGGTGGCCATTATTCTTTTTCCTATTTTGATTTCCATTGTATGGGGGTTTCCCTTTTGTTTAGGGGTAGAAGGCTTTGCATCAGTAAAACAAGATAGGCTAGGGTTTGCATTTTTTCCCCACCCAAGGGTCCTCTCCATGGATAAGGCTTGATCAAGGCAGCTTGTAAGGTAAAAGGTTGGGATGATGACCTAAGACTACAATTTACTTCTATCTTTTCTTTTAAGTGATAATTTTTGCACAACACAAAAGAAGATGATTTGAATCCCTCACTTCTTCCTAACCTTCACCATGGAAAGCATTTGAGCAGGGGAAAGTTGTATGCATATGAAATTGCTATAGAGTTTTGAGTAAGAAAAAAATGACCTAAGAAGCTTAATCATTGGCTAGTCCCCCATTGACTACCCAATCATAGGAAGTGGACCTAACTATAGGATAGAGAAGACATGAACAAGAAGGCAAAGCCAACCAAAGTACTCTTCATTCCATGTCCCATCCTCTGACCTTGTATAGGATTTCAATAGACAATATCTTTAGTTCCTGGGGAGATGCAAAATATTTTGTATCATTCCGATGTCAATCTTACTATCCACTTGTATGCTTGACATCCAAAGTAGAGGTAAGCAGAGTCAAAGGTTGAGCCTCAACCATCTATTGATCATTTTTTAATCTTTAGGTCCCTTAATAGTATGATCCTTGATCATAGATATAAAGCCATTATAGGAAGGTCCGTCCTTTATCTAAAGCACATAGGATAATTTTGAGCTAGTGCAGGAGACAATCTATCCTATCAACTTTAGCTAATCCCTTGGAGTGCCATTCTGGAAGGCAGAAACTTCTACCATAGTCCATCACAATTAGGTTCCAATGAATAAATTTATGGAATTGTTGTTGTTATTCTTCTCTCTCAGAAATGGGCATGAATTTGTAGATGAATATAGGTGTTACGGGTTCCCATTTTAAGGGGACAATTTGTTGCAAATGAATATAATTCTCCCATCAAGACTTGGTTGATCCTCTCAGTCGATAGGTGGCATAGGTTACCTTGTCTTCATCAGGGCATTTAAGGACCCTAAACGTGTTTTCCATGGTGATTATCTAGGCATCAGATTTATCAAAGGCATCACCTTCATCCTCTCCATTTAAAGTTTCAGGCTTTCCTTAGGAAGTCTATGATAGTAGGGCTCTAGGATTTGAATTAGAGCCAATTCTAGTAGAACCTTAGGGTAAAACTATGTGGTATGCACAACAAAGGTGTGCATAGAATCCATAAGGACACACCTTTTTTCATCCAAGTCCCCAATTTCCATGATCTAATGGGTGTGGATTTATTCTTACTCTTTGGGTTCAATAATGACCCTCTTTCATTTGGATTTGCATTGAAATTAGTGCCCGACGGGCCATCTTCATTATGGGTTGAGCAAGTTTTTGGGGGCATCCACAAGAGACTTGGTTAAGTGAGTCTCTCATCATAGTTCAATGGAATAATATTTAGTAATTTTTATAATTTATAGTTTATACTCTTTTACGAGTTAACTCACATTTAAGTTTTATATCGTGCTTAGTCTGTCCATACACAGATAGTACATGAGTAATTGTTATGGGAGGGAGATAAGGTGAGTATACTATCTAACCATTATCTAACAAGTGTCTTGGGTTAATCCTTACATAAGATATGAGATTCTCAAAGACACTCTAGGCTTTAAGGGATAAATCTTTAAACCAGTGTTGGATTCACATTAGTCAGGGGGTGGGTAGAGGAACCTTAGTTACTGCAACTACGTAGATAGGAGGTGATTATGTTAGAACATCAACATTTTGCACAAATCCAAGACATCTCAATTTCACCATTATGGATTTATATTTTCCCTAGGTTCATATGAGATATTATAATTGTGCCTTAAATAAACATAAAGGTTATGTGTTTTAACTTGATACCAATTGTCACAGATATGTAATTACCCAAAACCCAATCACACTGCCCCAATTGTCAAAGTTAAAGGAATTCAACCATCCGTCCTCAAATGGCTCAATCCACACAAGCATATATATGAATTAAACAAAAGTTACATCATTCTTTATAGGATAAAACATAATTTCTTGCATAAAAACATGTTGGAAACATTGAAAGTAAGATACATTGCTTGAAAGGAAACTAACTAGAAACATAAAGACATTATCTACTCCCTCTTTAATTATCCAAAGACTCCATGGAGTCCCAGTTCAGCATTACATGTAACATTCCAACAGTTTACAAAGTGACATCATATGGTAGAATCTAAAATGGTAAATAACAAGACACATCAATGCAATTGCATTGGTACTTAATGCACATATATAAAATCATAATTTTAAATTAACATATTTACTTGGATTGAAACAATATAACAATAATAGATAAATAACTATCTCAAAGTCTTTCTATTGTACATAAAACATATTTTGAGTAAATTACCACTACACAAAAAAAATATCATCATTAGCCTTTTGACGAAATTCCCATAGGAAGGGTCTGTGAGGGACCTCAAGGCTAAAATCCTACAGATAACCCTATTTCAAGTTAACGAGGGACCTCAACGCTAAAGACCATGAGAGAAGAATGTTTCAAATGTGGTCTTGCTTTCATGGAACAAGTAGGTACACTAAGCCTTGTGCACTTACCCTAACAATATAAGAAGATACTAGAAGGTTTTTACAATGAACATACATTATTATCTATCTAGTTTTCTCAACATAAAATAAGAAAAATAAAATATTATCCATACAGAACATGTAGTTGAAACAATACATATATGCAATCATTTAGGAGGTATATATACAATAAATATTTCAATGCCACTACTCTGCATAATAGGAGGTAAAGCTTACCTTGAACGAGTGAACTAGATTGGTGAAATTTGAGTAGATCTTGGAATAAAACTCAAGTGAGTGATCTTGGGATATAAAAAAGTGGGATTGAGTATAAATCATTAAGGATTTCTATATGAAATTTTGGGGGTTTCATTAGGGTTGGGTGATTATCTAGTTCAAAGTATTAGCATTTTTAAACCCATATTATCAACATCATAAATGAGTGTGCAAGAACAATATCATGAGTTTGTTTACATCCAAGGTCTTACATATATTCAGTAGAAAGATACCAAACCAAACTAGGGTCTTCTGAGATTTAGATAGGGGCACCACTAATTTAATTAGTTAGATGACCTAAGCCAAAAATCCATGTCATCATCATATTTTATGCAAAAAAGTCATGATCAATATTCAAAAGTGATCTAGGTATTATTAAGTTTCAAAACAATCCTCGATTATGGATTAATAGTCAAAATAGAGTCTGCAACATGAGTGGGACAACATTGGATCATAAATTACTTTTCAAAATCTTCATATGGACATCTAAAGAAAATTAGTATATTTATAAAGTGATTTTGATCTTGGAGCTATTATCATTAGATTCCTCATATTTTTCTAATCAAAATGTACAAACAATCTATAGAAATGTATACAAGAAACAATGATTTTCTAGATTATTCATGGGACAGGAGAGAAATTATACCAAAATTGGAAAATGTGTGCCATTTGATCTGGGCGTATGGTGGTCAGAGTTTGACCAAGAGGCACGAGTTTATGTACTCCTCTCACAGATGCTTAAGGACCAAGACTAGATCTAGATTGTTGGATGGAGGACCAATGGTCGAGTTTGATCCACTCCACTATCATTGTTTTGAGAAAGGAGGAGGCAACATGACACAACTTTCACCACTAATCAGGCATCCATGTTGATCACAAATATCAGAGGGCCAAGAGTGGTCCTCTCTATTGGAAAAGAAAAGACAAAGAGAGGGACAACACTAGAGACAATGACCAATGGATATATGGTCATGTTGACCTAATCCTAATTTGGTGACCTAGAAGAGGTTGCCTTCCTCCATGGTATAACCCCGTGTGGCCTTGCTTTGCGTGGCAACAACTTTGTCGAAGCAAGGTGGATCTCGAAGAGAAAGGGGAGGAGGTTGGGAAAGATGGGGCACTCAAAATATCTAGGCCTCGCATGGTGAAGGTGGGTTTAAGTAGGGTATGATGAGGAATGAATAGGTTCTTTTGACTCCCCTAACATGGAATTCATGGAAGGCTTGTTGAAGAATGTGCCATGACCCTCTATCAAATCATGTGTCTTTAAAATAGGGTAGGAGACGGGGTTAGGGAGTTGGGAGAAGACCAAAAATAGCTCAGATGGGAGTGAGACTCCCTGTAGTTGTGTGTCTCTACAACTTACGTTCCCTAGATCACTGTACGTGACAATGCAGAGGTAGGGTATGACTCCCCTTCCATTCCATTGGATCAAGTGATTCACAATGCTTTGATAGAGCAGTTTGGGTGTAGATTGGCTGATCCACACCCACGAGTCAGCCAGTCTATGGCCCTAAGTTGACCTCCAGATGATTGATCCAAAGTATCACAAAATCCAGACAAAAGGGAAAAGAAAAAGAAAGGAAAGGAAATGGGTGGTTTTGAATTAGTCTTTGAAAAATCATAATTTCAAAGTGCATGTTCCAAAATTATGAAATTGTAAATTGTATATTTTAGATAAATGCACTCTCGTTATAGAAAAATATTGTGGTAAAAATATGTTGTTAGATAGATCAAAAATTCAAAATACTTAGAGAGAAAAAATTTATGCATTTAGGATTATAAAAAAGGGTTCAATCAACAGATCATCAACCATGAATTGATTATTGAACAACATTTGCTCTTAGTTACAAAAAAGATAAACATAGATCCTTATGAGTGAAATTAAACATGTAAGATTAAAGTGGTACATTAAAATATGAGAGAGAAAACTCACTTCATCACATGTAGCCTCTGAACAACTCAAACAAACTACTTCCTTAAGTCTATGGGAGACTCTGTTGAGGTTCTAATAATTTATTTTCAAGATTTATGTTTATTTAAGAAGGTGGGACAAAGATCTAGATAAATACATTTATTTTCTATTGTTATATCCCATTTTATTGTGGTGAATAAGGAGCACTGACATCATGGATAAAAATATTAGGAAAAAAACTAAAATAGCACACTATGACAAAAAATATTTTGGGTATAGCGCCCCCTTGAAAACAATTTCCAACATAGCCCACTTTGGTGAGAATACACCAGTTGAATCGGCATTTTATACATGCAAGAGGTGAAAATGCCATTAATTTTGGAGCTTTTAATAAAATAAAAAAAAAACTAAAGAAAGGAGTGAAAATGCCAAAACAAGTGGCGTTTTCATCCTTGATGTTGGGGTGAAAGTGCCAATTGTTTTGGCGTTTTCATTCTTTTCTTTATTTTTTCAATTTTTATTAAAAGCTCTAAAATAAATGGAATTTTCACATCCTGGACTTTAAACACACCAATTTGAGTGGTGTTTTTTTGACTAAAGTGGGCTATCTTGGGAATTATTTTCAAACGGGTGCTATACCTAGAATATATTTTGTCAAAGTGTGCTATTTTGGTTTTTTTTCCAAACTATTATTCTAAATATGTACTTGACATTTTTAGGTGTAATCTCTCTCTTACATAACAATAATTACTTAACTGGTATACTATCTTAAGTATTAATTTTTTTAAAGACTTGAAGAAAATAATTCATGCTCCATTGTTACTTTTTAGCAACAAAACACGACACATCTTCTACATGCATCAATGCACTATTCAAATATTCTTTGTTTACCTAATGGTTGCATTGTTGAATTTTTAGATATAGGGTATACCTAGTGTAACTTTTTAGTATTTCTATCTGCCATATGAAAATGTTTATATGTTGTTCAACCTAGACAAGTCTAAATTTATTTTCTCTTCAACCATAACATTAAGGATTAGTTCATGTTCATTTCAAATCCATTAAGATACATTTATGTGACACAATTGAGAAAGCCAAACATTATATAATTCAAGATTCATATGAAACTATTTAGTATTAACATCTAGAGAATATATACATACAAGCCCAACATGATTAATACAAAACTTCTCAGAACAAAGTTCTTAATATCATAGAGGTGACATCTAATATAGAAACAACCATCACAAACTCATGCAAGTACAGCCTGTTACAAATATAACCTTATCTAACAAATACAGGAACACTACAAACATTAATTTAATTTGTATGAACATGATCCACTCTGGGATAGTTAAAAGTATTTCTTAAACACTTTAGTAGCAGAATAATCATCTAAAGTTGTTGAACTTCCATTAGAAGTTTGAGAAGACAAATACTGATATATTTCAACACATATGTGCACATTAGATTTAGTATCTACAACCCAATATAGTATATAATATGCATAAATGTTTTATGTTTAATATAAAAATACCTACCACTTAGGCTCAAGGGTGCAATCGTCATTTTGATTACAACAACCATAGTTGTGACAACATATTTATTATCTTTAGAAAGAACATCCCTAATTCTAGTACCTGACCAAACAACCCTAGTTATAGTGCATGTCCAAACTACAACTCCCACACAATTTTTTCTTTGGTTTCTTTTATAACTACTTTCAACTTGTAGCTATTCTCATGGCTAATCTTCTTTGTAATTATAAGGTTAAGTGTAAGATTTGCATACATAAACATAATGCAAATATGATTGAAGTGTTCCTTTCTTATTGATACATCAATTCTTTAGTCAACTAATGAATGCTTACTTTTTGTGCTTGAGTTCCAGGTAAAAGGCCTGCCATGATTGATAGAGTTTACCAAGGTTGACATCATAATGTGTTTATCAAGGAGTTTTATATCACTGTCCTCAATATCACGATATTTAAAAAAAAATCATGTGACTATATATTAACTAACTTTTCCTCATCCATTATATACTTTAGAAATTTGGCACATAATACTTATCAAAATTATGGCATTTAGTAACAAATTTTTGATCTAGTGCACAAAAAAAGCCCTTAGTAGGATAAAATCTTTATATAGAAAAATATATATTTGATAGTTCCATGATGATAAACCCTAGACATAAACGTTCCTTCTCCTTCCCATCAAGTATTTCTTTAGAAATTTGGATATCACTATCACTTTGCTTTACTAGGTCTTAATCAATATCACTTCCAATTGGCCTACCATGGTAAACTATATTTATATCCCATTTTTAACACTTAAATGTTGAGACTCCTAACTATAAATATTTAAACTACAAGGAATCATCCAATGGCATGTTTGCTATGTATAAATATTTATCTGAAATTGTCGACAATAATGGTCATAAAATTGCATTAAGCAACATAATGAGAAATAGCATACTTATAAAATACATACATTCATAGGAAATAATAATAACAAAGATTGCAAAAGAACAACATAGATAAAAGTTAGACAACTTAGTGGATGAGGCCATCCTTCCAGACTTACCTCATGAAAAATCAATGCCCCTGTATTAGGTGTGTGTGGGTTAACAAATAGTTCTTCTCAGGATTTTGGAATCCACAATGATGGTATACAAATCTTGTAGTATTGAAAACCCTCAGTCATGAGTGAGATGCACAACAATAAGTATCATAGAGCTTTAGGATCCGCCAACCAAAAATGTAATGGAATATCATGGTGACGAGAGACTTGGACATCAGTTCAATGAGCTTGTTGTGGAGATGTACAAGCTAAGATCAAATGAGTCACCAAATACATAATGACAAGTAGCAACGACAAACAACTAGCAAGAAACCATATATGCATGACAATTCTCAAATTGTAAGGCTACATCCAATGACATAGTTGATATTATTGATAAAGATAATTATTGTGAGGATGAATATAGAAGAGATAAGAATAGCCCAAACCCTGTTACACCCAAATACAAATTGTTGAAGAATACATTTGCTTCAAGAAGAGCTCATGGAGAGTTGATACCCTACATGAAGCCCTAGGTTCATATATGATATTAGGTCTTTGAAAATCATGTCTCTCAATGTATCTCAGTTTCTCCTCATGTTTGGAATAGGTTGGGAGGTTCTACTTTTAAGATTAGAACATGTGTTCAAATTCCTAAAGCACACATACTATTTGCGATCACTTTATATCTAAATATAATGTATATGGTCCCTACCTAGACAGTGAATGATGTTTTAATGGAATATATGGTCCATGTAGATTGTATACAACATGGTACTAGATTGTAAATGTCTGCTCCTACTCCATTCAAAATACAGTCCAAGCATACCACATATAATTTGATGGCTGATTGTAAATGCATATGCATATCCTAAAAGGTTTGTCAACAATACCAAAGTCTAGTGGAGATGCACGAATAATCAAAGAAGCTTTTCTAGAGAGTTAAATACACTCTCTCAATAAGCTCTAGCTTGTCTTGAACTTCAAAACAATGCAAGTGTAACATACTCCACCCTAGGTACATATTCAATTTACCTCTGTATCTTATGATAATCTAATTGGGAAACTTATGTTGTATTAGGATGTTAGGATTCTCTAATTGTATATTTTTAACCAATAAATCAATTACTTAAGACTTTAATGCAAGAAATAATGATAATATCCTAATTTGGGTCTAAATATGTGATTAGGCCACATTGATTAGTTTAAGTGCAAAATTATTCTTCTAGATTTTTCCTAGAGATAGGTATGGGGAAGTAAGAGTTGAAACAAGATTTGAGAATCTAATGGTAAAGTAATATATACATGTAATAAACATTTGCTTAGACATGAAATCAAATTTTGGTAAATCCAAGAGTCCCCAAATAATGGTAAATCATATTACTCACCCCTCAAATAGATATCCTCCAAGTTTGGACTAATTTGGGTAATAAATTCCCACTCAATTTGATTTGCTAAGAAAAGAATTAATACTTTGATGTAACTTTATTCTAATTTCTCATTGGCTAAAGTTTCTCACATATATAGTTGTCGCATGGGTAATTTCCTTTTCTTTTCTTTTATTTACACATGAGACATTGAGCGCATGGTTGGCATGCCCCTAAGGCTCGTGTCTATAAGATCGACATGTGGGGAGTCATCTACCTCCCAAATCCATGTGTTTAGACCTGTTTGGAGAATGATTCTTTCCCAGTAGATTCATCACACCATAGTGTGTCTTTGATCACAACTTTTTTGCAAATGTGTTCCTTATCGGAATCTACCTTTAATGAACCCTTACTCATCAAACTTTCCTTTTATTTGTAATTTCCCCAATTCTTCTCCCAAAGCTTCTTGGAGCTTCGACACTAGAGGCCATAAAACTGAACCCTATAAATAGAATACCTTACCTTGGTTGCTGCTACATCCCTCACAACCAAACCCTAAAACCAATTTGTTCCCTTATGTCCTCTGTGCCAACATTGACTCACTCTATGGTCCAAGACTTCCATCTTGCCATTGGTGCGTCTCTTCACCGTGATTGATTTCTTTTTAGTGTAAGCATCCTCGGTTCCCTTCTTTGTATTTTTCTTATCAAATTTTTTGATTGAATACTTCATGCAATTTTTTGAAACTCACTCATAGCTTGATACAGTATGATCGAAAGCCATGGTGCAAGCTAGTGATTAGGGAGACAATGGGTGAAAATACCATGTTGCCCTTCTATCTCTTCTAATTCGAATATACACACATGGGTATCTCATCCTCTTATCGGTTTCATATTTATTAACCACTTTACTCATTCAACATCATTATGATGAAATTGCCTTATCATGTTATATAGTTCAAAATAATAATACATGGATACTTAGGTCTTGTGCGTATTGATTTCACTAATAAATCAATAAATGGTTTAATTCTTGTAAAATTGACAACATTTTACTAGAACCTCAAAAAATTATTAAAAATTATGTTCTGGAATCGAGTTTTTTTTATATTTATTGGTTTGCTTTCCATATCCTGATTCCAATGAATTAAAAGCATGATTTTTAGGGCCATTCTCTCTTACTCTCTTTTTGATAATTGAGGAAAATTATAATGAACAAAATTATGAATTTAGTAACAAATGTTGAATTGTTGTTTGAATAAGTAGCATATGACCCTCTTGTAAGATGAATAACATGAACTAATCTAGGCTTTTTTAAAGGTTAGATTTCTAAGGTTTCATGTATGAGACATATTTGAACCCTAATACATGTAAATATTGTATGTGTAGGTTTGAGGACACTCCAGTCTTGAGAGGGTAGTATTTGGTTTCTAATCCAAACACCCAAGCCAAGGTATGTGCATCTTCCCAATTTATTTGGGCATTATTAACATGACTGGTCAACTATTTCTCATATGAGCCATTTGTTGATCACTTGATACCCATTGTTTACTTTTATATCTTTTTGAAATCATATCTCTTTGTGGTATTATTTCCCTAGAATTGTTACAAAAATAATTTGATTATATCATTATGGTCCTCTGATTGGGAATTACTTTTTATATGGATGTTATCATCCCTTTCTTGGAATTTATTGAGATTTGATTAAACTTGAACTTGATTTTCCCTATTTGTGCATGATTTATACTAAGTTTATTTTTGGTAATGATACATGACTACAACCATAAATAGGGCAAGTTTTTTATGACTTGAGTGTGCTTTTCCACCTCATCATATTTATAGCACACAATTATTCTGCCTAGGGTGCACTTTTCCATCCACTTTTTAGCTGAGATCCTATTGTGTCTCAACACTATATATTAAATAACTTTAGTGTATTTAATGTTTGTTTACATATAAAACTTTTGATGTAATGTTATTAATGGAAAATTTGTAAGACAAACCTTCCTAATTGTTAATCATCTTGTTGTAAAACACGCCTCATCAATTTGACCTATTAAATGTTTTGAAGCTTTTATCTTTTGTAACCTCTCCTATTGAAAATTCCTTAATGATCTTTCTCTGCCTTAAATAATGCCTAGCTGTTATGCACTGCACATAGTCAATTTTTGTTGACATCCTTTCCTTTGTTTGCTTCCTATTCTGGATGTTTCATTCAACCCACCCAGAGGTTGAACAACCTGAGGACCAAGAAGTAGGAGGTGTCTCCAGGACTAGCTTTAGGAAGACTTTTGTTAGGAACAGATTACTTAGTGCAAACTGATACTAATAATTTAGATTTTATATCTTGTTAGATTCCCTATTGTGGCTACATTATTGACTTGGACACATTTTGTAATTGTTAGATTTACCTTTCTGCTATGATAATACTATGTTCTTTACCTATTTGTTTGAGAAATTATTATGCACCCCTTTATTTGGGAATTATTATGTGTTTGTGAATGATTGGGTTGTATGTTCTATTGTCTTAAATTAAGTAAGGAGTTGACTCCTCTCAAGTCCCAGTCCTTATAAGATGGTATCAGAGCTTATTTGTAGTCAATAAACTGACTATCTTAGAAATTTTCCTTAGTACATTTCCCTTGTAATTTATACCTACATTTCAGGAGGACCAACCTGTCTAGGAGACTAGTACAACCCATGAGTCTAGCCTTTCAAATAGGTACACCATGCCGAGAAACCCTCATTTTGGCATGTTGGTGGATCCCCCTCTGAGAAACAACAGGAGCTCTCAGGTTCCACCTACAGTTCATGGTGTTATCCACCGCACCTCTACTACTTTGACTAGCATATTTCTTGAGCATGTTTTAGCCTTACAATGATAGTTTCTCAGCACATTGATGGTGGGAAATCTAAAGTGTAATGCTCAGCCCCACTGCCCAAGGCTCTAGTAGAGTTTCAAAAATTATGAGTGGCTCCACAAACCATCACTAGCATTAACGATGCACTTTGTCCCCACCCACGTACAAGCCAGGATAAAACTTCCTAACCGGTCACCTACCCCAATACTACTCTAGGTTGAGCATGCTTAACCATAGAGTACTCGAGTGATGGGCACCCTGAAAAAGGAGGTGCACCTTGGTGATATGAGTAGTCTAATCATTATTTTTAATGTCATATTATCTAAGGCCTCAAATCCTGGGATGTTACAATATCCCCAACTTAGACTTGTGACATCCTCATCAAGGCTCAACTATATGGCCTCATAACATTACCCCATTTCAGTGCAGACCCAGAATGGCCAATGGACACCCAACTCCCAATCACAGAATACCAACACAAGGGTGGCTACTTCACCATGGATAGTTCTTTCTAACATGCCTTGATCACACGGCTCAAGACTGGCATGTCACATGCCCATGTAGGCCCCACCTAGTAGAGGGGTTATAGATTTGATACCATTTGTAGCACCTGATCCCATTGCCCAAGGCTCTAGTACAGTTTCAAGAATGACAAGTGGACCCACAAACCACCACTAGCCTTAATTGTGTGCTTTTTCCTCACTCATGCACAAGCCATGATAAAACTTCTTGAGTGGTCACCCATCCTAGTACTACTCTAGGATGAGAACACATAACCACAAAGTGCTTTAGTGATGGGCTCCCTATACACCTTGGTGATATGGGTAGTGTAACCATTCTTTTTAAGATAATTTTATCTGAGGCCTAAAATCTTAGGATGTTACATGAACACCCCTCCTATTTCTGCAAGTAGAAAGAGAAGTGATTGACTGACTTTGTGAATATGCAACGGCCCTACTTCAAGGGTGAGGGTAAGTTGAAAATTATTGATAAGGCAGATGATTGGGTTCTAGCCTTGGAGATGACTTTGAGGGTATGACATGCCCTATTCAATAGAAGGTATGGTTTGCCTCTTATGTGTTGGATGAGCTAGAACAAGTTTTATGGAATGGGATAGCTTGATCTCATGATACTTCTACTTTGGCTTTGAACCAATTCTTAGAACTCTTCCATGATAAGTACATCTACATTACTACTCTTAAGAAGAAGGAAGCAAAGTTCTACATCTTGAAGCAAGGTTCTCTGTCTGTTCCTATGTATATGCAAAAGTTCCTATTTCTTGAGAGTTAAACTATAGGTTTGAGTAAGGACCATGGAGATATTCTATTTTGGAAGGAGTCAATACCATATGGATCATTCTCTAGTCCCACAACTTCCTCTTACCTTATAACGCTAGTTCATAAAACCCCAACTATTGAGTCATATCCCAATTTTCAAGATCCATGTCATAATAACTAGAGAAAGAGCTTTGGTGGAGACCACTGTCATGATAAGTGCAACCACTATGATCATCATCACCCTTTGGGGAGATGTCCATTAGGGAATCCTAGAGTACCTAGAGAAGGCAAGTAGGTTATTTGTCACCAGTGTGGTCAGATTGGGCACTTTAGGGCATAGTGCCCTTAGCTATAGCAACGCCTTGTCCCTACCAAACAACCTACCCAACAACCTTCCCATCAGCCACACGCTCATCCTAAGCCACCTACAACAAAAAAAACCTCATGGATGACACCTCCAGTGGAGATGCGTGTTGTTCATGTCTTCACCATTGATATTGTGGAAGTTGGTGATGATAATGAAGTGACTGAAGGTACAGCACATCTAAATCTACATCCCATAAATTTTTTTTCTGACTCTGGATTTCAAATACCTTTATATCTTCCAAACTACTAAGATGTTAGATTCATAATTGACACATATGTACTTTGTACTTGATGTACAACCCCGAGCGGTAGGGTATGCTCTTCTTTCCTGAAAATCCCACCCTTTGACCTTTGCATATCTGGAAAGATGTTTGTATTAGAATTCATCCTCTTAGACATGATGACCTTTGATGTCATTCTAACCTTTGACATCATTCTATGTATGGATTGGTTGAAAAACTATTTGATGTGGCTCTATTTTGTGGTGAGAAAAAGGTTATCCCGCTACAACTTAATGGTGAGCGGCTATGTATAAAGAGCAAAAAACATTATGATAGGGAATTCATCATCTCGACTATAAAGGTTGAAAATCTTATCTCACATGGATGTTGAGCCCACCTAGCCTCTCCTTGACCCCTCACCACCTCAATTGGATGATATAGGTGTGGTTTGATATTTCCCTGATGTATTTCTTGATGTGATACTTGGTATTCCTTTTTCTTGTGAGTTTGAGTTCTCCATTCATCTCATACCATGCAACAATGATATATTGAAATCTCCATATCATATGGCACCTATGGAGCTTATAGATTTCAAGAAGCAACTTTAAGAACTTCTTGACATGGGGTTTGTTCACCCTACTATCTGTCCTTGGGGAGCCCATGTTATGTTTGTAAAGAAGAAAGATATTTCTTTAAGGATATGATGGATTATCATATGTTGAACCAAGTGACAATAAAGAAATGTCATCCCCTATTGTGCCTTGATGGATTGTTTGATTAGTTGAAGTTAGCTTATGTTTTCTCTAGGATTGATTTTGCAAAGTGGTTATTATCAAATGCAGTTAAAGGATGAGGATATACTAAAGACGACCTTCCATACTTTTTATGGGCATTATAAATTCTTAGTTATGCCTTTGTTTTTTATTAATGGGATTATTTCCCTGGGATTGATACTAAAATTATGTTTTTGTATCATAGTGGTACTCTAAATTCAGTTTAGTGCTTATATGGATGTTCTCCTCCTTTTCTTGAAAGTTGTTGAGAAAGTTGTTGAGATTTGACTAAACTTGAACTTGCCTTTCCCTATATATGCATGGTTTAAACTAATTTTATTTTGGTAGTGGTACATGAATATAACCATACATAGGATGCACTTTGTCTACCCTGAGTGTTATTATCCACTTGTCATATTTATGGGGCGTACATATTCTACCCAGGGTGAACTTCTTTTGCCTGAGATCCAATGGTGTCCCAACCCTTCTTTAAATAACTTTAGTCTAATGTTTGTTTACATGCACAATTTATGATGTGATGTTATTAGTGGAAATTTTTAGAAGGTAAGACTACCTAATTTTTAATTATCTTTCTATAAAACTTACCTCATCTATTTGATCTATTAAATCTTTTGGAACTTTTGATTGTATGAACCTACCTTATTGAAAAGTCTTCAATGATATTTGTTTCCCTGAAATAATGTCTGATTATTATAAACTACATACACACTATTTTTTCTTACGTCCTTTCATTTGTTTGTTTCCTCTTATGGATGTTTCTTTTGACCCACTCAGAGGTTGAACAGTCAGAGGACCAAGAAGTAGGAGGTGTGACTAGCTTTAGGAAGAATTTTGAGATCGATAGGTTTCTTACTACAAACTAATCCTACTAGATTTAATTTCATATCTTTCTATATGCCCCTTTGTGGCCCCATTGTCAAACTTGGACATAATTTTGTAATATTTAGATTTACCTTTCCACGACTATAATACTTTGTTCTTTAACAATATGTTTGAGAAAATATTGTGCATGCCTTTATTTGAGAATTATTATTCTGTGTTTGTGAATGATTTGACTCATATGTTCTATTTTCTTAAATGAAGTAAGGAGTGAACCCATATTAGGTCCCACTCCTTACAGGAAGTAGATAAAAACTAATCTTCTCAAAGTTGAAAAACTAAAATAAGAATAACATCTCCTTCACATGTCTGGAATGGACAAAGCACAGGTATAAAGAAAACCAACTAATTTTAAATAAAGATCAAATTTAGATAATAGAAGGGTTTTCATCATCATGTTAGTCGTATTATTAGATGTATCAATCTCCTTTAATTGAATCTTTCCTTTAGTTATGACTTCTATAATGAAGTGGTACTTAAAATCAATGTGCTTCATTCTTTCATGGAACATTTGATCATTGCTAAGATGTGTGACACTTCTATTGTCATAGTGAACAATAACTAGTTTTTGTTCCATGGCCTATCAATTCATCAGACACTTGAGCCATAAAGTGTAACTTCCCTAGATTTTGGCTTCTCAAAACCCCATGGAGCGGAGAAGACAAATTCCAAAAACGTTAAGCAATAGTACCAAAGTGCATTGAGAAAGCATAAAACACATACATGAACATCAAGCATAACATAAACCATAACATTCTCAACATTCAACATGTATATTTATACAACATGAATTATTACAAAATGATTTACAATTACATATTGAATGAAAATTCTACAATCTATGAACATGTATGCTAACTAGGATCTTTACAATAGGTATAACCTGTACATCTTGCTCACATCTTGTTCTTTTATCCCATTGTAGTTTTGAACCTAAAACATACATGAAACAATGAATCAACACACAAGGTGTCAAGTACATGGGTAGAAAGATACATATATTTATGGTTTTCATAATTTGAAAAGATTTGCAAAAAGAAAGAAGGAAAATCATAGAAAACATTTCTTGATTAAGCAAAATATGTCAATTTTTATTTGTTTTTCTAGATGAATTGCATTGCTAAGGTGGACTAGTACCAAAACATATATATTGGGCCCATCCCCGTGTACCAAGTACTCTAGGAAAACTCCCCATACACCGTGTGCTCTAGGGAGGTGTACTAGTCAGCATTAATCCATTCCCTCATAAGTGGGATAATGAATACCTTAAATAACTACAAAACATCTACTCATAATTTATGTTTTTAAGTGACAAAACAAAGAGTACTACATAGTAATACTACATCCAATATTTGCAAATAGAAGAGAGCATACATACATATCATGATTGCAAGTAAGAAACCATAGTCATATACTTAATAAAAACCCATGTACCTAAGTTCATAGATTCATATTTATATTTCGGATCATCTACATCTCTGGTCATCACCTGATTAATAACAATTATTCATCATTAACACATGGTTCATACATTCTTGATATATTAGGTCAAAATTAGGATTTTGGTCAAACCTAGGTCAACCTAATGTTAGGATGGTATCTAATATTTTTTTTACTAATCAGGATGTCATAAAAAGGGTCTGGTCCAATTTTTGTATTTTTTGATGACCAGTCTATTTTCTAGAATTAAAATGATGTTACAAACATATAATTGGGTTTTAATGAGAAATGGCCTATTATTTTGACATAATAGACAAATCTGAGTTCACATTTGGTTTCCACATTATACTAGGGTTCAATAATATTTTTCTCAAATTTAATTTCCATGATATGATAATTATACCAATAATATGATCTCAAAAAGAAGCATTATCATCAACATTAAATATCATCATTATTTGTTTGTCAAAGGTCTAATCTAAGGGTCCAATAATGTAGAGGACATTTTTTTGAGTGTAGGGGTATTTTTGGGGGATTTATTGGATAGGGGAGCTATTTATAGTGCATTTTCTAAGATAAGGAAATGTTCTAGAAATTGTGAGAGCATCTTACCTTGTAAGAAAGTCTAGGGTCATTGGATCCATGCGCTCAGGGCTGCAGATGGGCGCCACTTCATAATCAAGGGTCTCGTGGTCCTGTGTTGGTTTTTCCCTAAGCCAGGAAGCTTCTAGAGTGAACCATCTCGACTATATTGGTTGTGAATTGACCCAGCTCACCATCCCTTTTCTCGCATTCCTCGCCCCAACACTGCCTGGGGTCTTCCTCGCATGCGAGATAGAGAACACGATCATAGGGTGGACCTCCGACAAGCTCCATGGTTGCTCTTTGTTGATTTGGTGACCGCGGATATCAAAGGTGGGCGTGGCTCCCCCTTTCTCCTCTTGCAGGCGTTCTCCATCGCGCATGGGAGTCACACCAAAGCAGGGCACCACTGCACAGGAAGGAAGAAGGAAGGAATCCTGGCAGCAACAGACATACTCGCCAACCAATGATGGTTCCTCATAGCTTGGATAGGCCTTCCACATGATTCTAACCAATCATGCCACTAGATCGAGATCTGGGTTAGGTGGCTAGCCCTAGCGATGCAGTTCCTCATGATCTCCAATCCGCCACAAAGGGGAAGAAGATAGGGAGGTGGCAGATTGAGGCTACATCGTGAGGTTTATGGGGATGAGTTCTAGTGATTGGTCCCTAGAGACCCATGCCATCTTGTCTGGTGCTGGCCACCACAATGGGATCCTCCGGTGAGCTTTCATGACATGGGAGGTGATTCTTGATCATTGGCGTACTCTAAGATGGAGATCGCGTTAGAGCAGGTGGACGATTCTGGAGTGCGAGGCCTCAAGGAGGAAGCCTCCTCCAGATAATGGAAATGGCATTGGCAGGTGGGCATGACAAGATGGGATCCTCCCTGAGATTGTCATCATCCTCTATCTAGACTACAACCTACGGAGTAGAACACCTGATAGAAGGAAGTTTGTTCTCTCCATGATGTGGGTCTCCAGTGCCAAGTGAAGTTCAATCTACTCCAGTGCCAAGTGATATAGGAATAAGGTTTGACCTAGTCTCTAGGTTAGAACCTAGATGTTCGAGAACTAGGTTTAGACAAGTGTGTGAAACCCTATCCATATAGAGCTCGTATGTATAAGGTTTCTGCACTGGTATACACCTTGTTCTCACCATTTCACTAGGTTATAGGGCACTAGACTATCTACTATGTGTGGGACACTCTGTTTTTCTGATTTGGTTTTGTTTTCCAATCGGCTCGAGCCTCGAGTGTTTTCTCTGATATCTTCTTTTTCAGAGAAAAACTATATAGTATTTTATTATATGTATGTAAATATAAAAATGTGTCCCTCACACTATAGAGTAGTTAGTATTCATGCAACCTAAGTGAAAGGGAATGACATCATTCTAGAAGAGAGAGTACATCTAAATTAGATGTCTAGATCCTTATCAAGATATGTGATAAATAAAGTAGATGATAGAATGATAGTTGGTATAAGCATGGATGATCTTATCTAAGTTCTACCTCTAACGATATAAGTTGTTTTATATGGATCTAAGTTGTATATGCATTGAATCCAATTTTGAAGATTCTAAGATAATTCTTGATGATGAAAGTACATTCCCTTTTCTTATTTAAGATAAGCTAAGTTAAGATAAAGTTGAATATGCATGAGCCTCAAGCTCTTTTACAAAGGAGGACCTCTAGTGTTAGGACAAGATATGTGGTGAACTCCAGAGAGAGTGAGACCCATAAGGAGAGGTTCATAGGACCTATCCTACAATATATGAAAAATATGAGATATATGTGAAATGATGTGTCCTAAGTTGGGTTACTCCTAAGTATATGAGTTGAGTTCTTTTGCATGATTCAATCCCTATATGTGAGAGTTGGGTAGAACAAAAAAGATGGGTAGATGACTCATTGTGGAAGTCCATCCTTTGACTGAGTTAGGTCCTAGCTTGAGTGACTTATATTGTGAAACTCATCATTATCTACAAGTGAGGTGATACAAAAAAAACTTTGGTTCTGAGAGTAAGATGTCTTGTGCATGAGATACTCATAAATGTTATTCCCTACACTTCTCCTTCTCTTTCTCTATATATGATGTTGGAAACCTCACTTGAGCTATTTGGATGATCATGTATGAAGAGTCACTCATATAAGCTTGACATATTCTATATTCCCTTCCTAAATTATACATGCAATATCCAAGTTTGAAAACATGATAAGATTGATTTAGTATATTCTCTTTCCTTTCATATCATACATGAAATATATTGGTTTTAAATCATGAGTTTGAAATAAAGATATGTTTGCATCATATATGAGATGATCACAAATTATAGTTCATAATCTCAAATGTCTGATTATAAGCTTCTAGTTTAATGATAACTCTCACACAATAGGGTGAAACCTTAATATTTGAGCATGCTAAGTAAGCCCTTCACAAGTAATGAACCCCTATATTAAAGATAAAGATGAACCCCTTCTCTAATGAATATCTAGTATGATGTTTATCATCAATCACAATAATGATGTTAAGTGTGGAAATTCGTTACTAAAAGACATGAAATCTTAATATCACCTTACATGGGTGAGTAGGGTGAAAGATGAAACTCTGGTAACACCTTCCTAAATTCACATGTATGTATAAAAAAACCTAACTCTTAGGGGACTAAAGGATTCAAATACCAAAATAAAAGAAGGTCACGTTGTGATTGAGTATTTAAGTGATGCTTCTTTTCCTATATAAAAAAAATGATGCTTCAATCCATATAAGGTTAGGTGTGTACACCCTTGATGATCTACAATCCTAAGATGAAAGCTTAGGGTATATCCATTAGTATGATAGCCTTGGCACCATAAGTGGTGGCCTAGATGTAAAAAAAAATATCCTTGCTATCACTGGGAATATAAGCTTAGTTAAATTTTAAGGACGAAATTCCATTTAAGGTGGGGTGAATGTGATGACCCCAATTTTAGGATTTTGATACCCAATATGATACTTGTGGACTAAGAGTGTACTTTAGGTGGTTGAACTCAGTTGAGGAATAGATCTATTTTGGAATCATATTTACTTTAAATATTGTGGTTAGATATGTGATTAGTGATTGTGATATTGAATTAAGTTCAACTATGATATGTATAGTTTTTTATTAGTCACTTTGGGTACCTATCAGGTCAAGAGGTCCATTTAGCAGTCATAACAAACTCAAGTGGCAAATTGATGAGCCTTGAGGTATTTTAGGATCATAACATGTGTTGTTGGACTTGATGAACCAAGATTTGATGATTGCCTAATTTGAAATTCAAGGCTTATATATTTATTCCTGAGGTTATGTAAGGAATTAAGTTAGATGACCAAATGTTGTAAGCATGGGTTCAACCTTGGAAATACAAGGATTCATGTAACGAAGAACACGTGGATTAAAATTCCATCTAAATTGGGGCTTCCTATTAGGAAATATAAGAGTTTGAGTTATGAAATATTATGATTAAATGAGTATCTTGAGACTTGTCCATATACCACTCGAACAAAGTACAAAATGGCAGGTTATTATATGTGTCACACAGCCCATTCATTCGTAATGCTTTGGTCATGCTCACAATCCTGACTGTCCACACAGGCCCAGGACCAAGTCATCTCTAACCTCCGCATATGGAGGAACAAAACACAGCCGAGGCGTCCTCTAGATTCGATGAAGGTGGAGCAGTCTAAGTGAATTCGTTGGCAAACCCATGACCTACACAACACTCAGAGTAGATTGAACTTCACTTGGCACTGGAGACCCACATCATGGAGAGAACAAACTTCCTTCTATGGTGAGAAAATGGTGAGAAACTATCATGTTAATTTAGGGTTCCATTTACCTTTGTCTATACAAAAGGTAAAGGAAAATAGAACATCAAACCACTCCAATAGTGACTGAATGGTGGCCTATGCCCACTACAATGTTGTTGATGTTGATATTGGTAACGATTCCACCAACTTATGTGATATATTCACATATCAAGATGCTTTGCAATGTATTTTTGCAATGAAGAAAAGAGATGGAATCTAATCATAAAAATCAAAGTTGGGAGTTGGTGGTACCTCCCATAGACAAGAAAGTAGGGGGTTGTAAATGGGTCTATAGGAAGAAAGAAGGTGAAGTATACAAGCATGACTTGTTGCATATAGCTACAGTCAGTTTGAAGGCATTATTTGTAATGAAGTTTTCTCACCCGTCATCAAGCATATTTTCAATGATTTCTTCTTTCTTTGATAGAAAATGAAGAGATAGAGACTCACTAGCTAAATGTGAAGGTATTTTTTGCACAATGAATGACATCAAAAGATCTACATGCAACAACTAGAAGGTTTTGAGGACAAAGTGAACCATGTTGTTACAACCTTGATTTTGCATATGTTTTCATAATTGAAATATAATGATTTTATGAATTTGGGCTTAATTTTAAAAGGTTGTATGCTTTGCTTCAAAAGATGGACTTCTTTGCAAATCTCCCTTTTGATAGGAATTTCGTGGTTCCTATTATTATATTAATCCAATAATGGATATAAAAGAGAACAAAAGAAGAAAAGTCCAAATAATAGAAAAAGATAAAAGATAATGGATATTAAGCAATATATTTATGAGAAATACATAGAAATCTCTAGAAAGTGGCATTTATGGCCACAATTGAATGAATTTCATTTACATATGATTTCTAATGGAAGAAATAGGAAAAGAGGAAAAAGGAAATAAAGGATAAAGAGAAATCCTTGAAAAGAGATATCTTAATAAAGAAATAAGTAAGATAATGAGAAATAATGGATGTAGATGCATCTAGAAGGATAATAAGTATCCTCAAAAAGGAATTTCAAAATCTTAGGATTTCTTGGGATCCAAGGAGTCCCAATTGATAAGAAGAAAGAGAAAATACAAATAATAAAAAAATATGAGGATAATGTGCTATATAGTTAATGACTCTTTGGTATTATCAAAAAAGGTACTTTCTACTATAAGGAAGTATATTTTCGTGGCTAATGGATTAAAAGTCAAGCATAGAGATGATGAAAGAGATAATTCTTAAATTCCCAATATTTAAGGTATATGGATTAATAAAAAGATATTTAAGAGAGAGAAGATTGCTTCTTAATGAAGGAACTTGGTTTCCTTTTGGGAAAGAGACTTGGAACTCATAGATGGGCATCCTAGGGCTTTGCTACCCTCCCCTATATAAAGGTATAACTCTTGGCTCGAGCCCAAGAGAGTTCCATTCATCTCTTTCTCTTCTCCTTCTTCTTTTCATTCAAACCCTAGTTGAGAGAGTAGAACAATCTCGAGGACACCAAGAAGTTGTGAATGAGATCTCGACAGAGGCACGAAGGTCCCATGCTGACATGGGATGATCGACCATCATCCCCATGCCCACGGCCACCATGCAGTGCATGTAGAAGGTCAGCGCCATGGATGTAGGTTGCATGCCTGCCCCACCCAAACCAACCACCTAGGTCGCGATCTGGGTGGCACCCCATGTGCGGTGGAGGGCGGAAAAGTAAGGGCAACAGCTGGGGGAAAGTTTCAAGCCCTGGAGAGGAGGGGGCGGACCCACGAAGTGCTGCAAGTCGGCGACAGCTAGGGTGTCGCGAGGTTGAAGATGATCGGGCATCATTTGACATTTTTGCCCCTCTGCATGCTAAAGTGCTGGCCACTTAAGTGAGGGCAAAGATGTAATTGGGTGAAGTTCTGGGCCCGCTACGTGGTGCATGAAAAGGGTGACGTGGCAGCCTCCCATTGGTCCAAGTAAGTAATTCTTACAAAAATCATATCTAAATATTGGTAGATCAGATTGATACATGTAATATATGAAATTTGCTCAGAAAAATGCGACCAATACATTAAAAATAGGTTTAGATCCTAATTCTAATTGAAATTCAAAAAGTACGTAAAGATGCTAGCTTTAATGGTTCTATTCATGCGAAACACTAATCAATAATTATTAATTAATTAGGAAGGGTTATTTGAATGTTTAAAGTTGATATTAACATGTTGAATATAGAAAGAAGTTTGTTCTCTCCATAGAAGGAAGTTTGTTCTCTACTTTCTTGTCTATGGGAGGTACCACCAACTCCCAACTTTGATTTTTATGATTAGATTCCATCTCTTTTCTTCATTGCAAAAATACATTGCAAAGCATCTTGATATGTGAATATATCACATAAGTTGGTGGAATCGTTACCAATATCAACATCAACAACATTGTAGTGGGCATAGGCCACCATTCAGTCACTATTGGAGTGGTTTGATGTTCTATTTTCCTTTACCTTTGTCTATACTTAGGGATATTCTAGAGTCTCTTCTTTATTTTAAGTAGGCACTAAGTCATTTAGTGTAGAAGAGGGACATTTTTCATCAACCTATGAGCCATTAGCTTTCTTGGTATCTACCTATATGAGACACCCTATAGATAATTTGTGGTAGAGATTTTGTGTCTTGCACAATATACAACATGGAAAATTTGTTAAAGTTAATGTTACACTCTACTAATAAACATGATGAATAAGGATCCTTAAACCAAATATGGTAACCTTTCACAAATAAGCATAAATAAAGAATATGCATTTGATAGATCTAGGATCTAATTTTCCAGTATAACAATGAGAATACACAAGGAAGCAAAATATACATGGATTTGAATAATCAACAAGTTTGGCAGACCAAGCTTCTTCATGAGTCTTGAAGTCGATAAAAGATGATGGAGAATGGTTCACCAAATAAAATTAGGCTGATATAACTTCATCCCAATAAGATATATCTAAGGCTGCATTGAGAATCATGTTTAGACCTTTTATGAAAACATCATGTTCATTGTTTCTACTAAACTACTTTGTCAGGGTGTATAATGCATGATAATATGTCTTTTGATCCCATGACCACTTTAGAAATTAGTGAGATCTTTATTATATAACTCTAAGTACTATTAGTCTGAAAAATATTTATTCTCTTGTCGATTTTGTTCTAAAGAGCAGTATTCCATTTCTTGAATGTAGAGAATGTCTCATCCTTACTCTTGAGAAAATAGACCTCACATTGTGCAATCATCAATGAAAGTCATCATGTTTTTGGCATCACATTTAGATGGAACTATGAGGGGGAATATATCAAAGTGATTACAATATAGAGAATCCTTGGATGAGTGAGTTTTTGTTGGTATGTTTGCCTAGAGAGCCAATCATATGATGATTGTAATGGGGCATCTGAGATCTGATTTGATAAGTAAATGTAATTTTATCTATCATGTTTGTCTGAATCATGAGATGACAAAACAAACATAGTAGATGTCTAAAGAATGATGTTACTTGATGACATATGTCTTCAGGCTTAGGACCTGAACACTGAGATCATATGTATGCTAAGATTACATACATTCTTGTTATGTCCCTGGTTAGATATTATTGTGGAAGCAAAATAGATAATAGTAATACATAAGATGAGAGTGCGAGTTGGTTGATGATAGAACCTCATCAGTCATGATATGTGATATCAAAACAAACACATAGGTACATGTTTGAGAAAAGCGTTTCAGGTGGACATATGATAGTCATGATTGTGGTTCTTAGACCCGAAGTCACTACACTCATCACATATTGTTCTATGTATTTTGACATCATCCAACGTGACCTTGAATAAGGGTTGCTATAAAGGTGGTGCTTGGGTGTATTGTGACACATGGGGATTGAGTGTGAGTGATGTAGATGGGAATTGCCCTCCTACATGAAATTGATATTCAGGCCACTGGATAAGCGAGACTGAGAAACATATGATCATACTTGTGTGACTCAATGTGTGATATGTGATCTCACATGCATCTCATACATTCCTCTATAGTTCAAGGAGCATGGATTGAACATTAAGAGGATGAGAATTCCATGCCTCGAGTTTAATCTAGATATCATAGACAAAGGAACTATACAATCATGGTGACACTAATCACATATTGTAGGTTGAAGTTGTTCTCCAACTTTCTAATTACTTAGGTAGCAATAATGTGTTTCTAGATACCACTCATTATTTGTGATGTCATAAATTGGTTAAGGACATTCACCACCAACGTAAACTGGGACCTATACATTCACATGCATAGGATGAACCTGGAATAGGAGTTTATTCATGAATGATGTTTAACTTGACTACGAAAGTGTTTTGGTATTCAATTTAAACAATAATGGTTAAGAATTGACTGACAAGACTGTGAAACAAATGGTTCTAGTGTTGAACCGATGGATTCAAATGTAAGGTCAATTTAAACTACATTGGTTGAACATTACTTGAGCTGGGACATGAATTGACCATTTCACTTACTGAAATGACCGGTTGAAGGTCTAAAATGACTGGTTCAACTTGTGGACCACTCAATTTAATGATCAATATGTTTGGATCAAGGATTGATGTTGAGTCATGTAGTGCATTAATCAAATATTAAATGCCATACAATTGCAAATAGGAAATAATGAAATGACCAGTTCAAGGGTTGAACTATTTGACTCACATGTCAACTGATCAGTTGAGTTGCAAACTGATAGGTTCATGGTTTACAGGCTCTGGAATATTCATAAAATTCCATTTCTTCAACTCCCTCTCAGACTGGACTCCTAAACCTAACCTTCCTATAAATAGAGGGGTAGTCGAGACTTTCTAGAGACACAACAATATGCTCTGACAATTGTTGTCCTCCCTAGTTGTGGTAATAGAGAGCCAGAACAATTCCTACCTATAAAAGGGAGGGACAACAAGGGAGAGATAGCACGGGAGAGCAAATCCACCCTATTAGGTTGACATTCAAAGGGACAACTCCTAACTATTGGCTCTAGTAGCAGAATGTAGAGTTCCCAGTGGTCTACGTGGACTACTAAAGAGGCGAGGAGGTATTTGCCACCTTCTAGGAGGACATCGTCAACTACCATCTGTGGTGTTGCACTAGGAGGCCATTGTTGATGACTGCTTGAGTGATGATTGAAGAATAAGCACATCATTGTAAGGATAAGTCATTGGACTTGCTCTAGGACCAGGTATATGCCTTGCAACCTTCTTTCCTAGATACATCATTATTGACGCGATCTTTTTGGTTTGGGGATCATACATTAAATTTTTTTTGTTTCCACTATTGTATCTGTTGACCAAATTTTTGACAATTTTTATGTCAAAGCTATTGTATTTGTCCTTCCTACAAACACAATACTAAAAAATATAACTCTATAATGTTTTCTTTAGACAAAACCCCTATCTTGCTCATAAGGTTATCCCTTTCTCATCCATGTGTCCCATTTGCATATTATTGGGTTTTATGGCCTCAGAGTTGGCAGCAGAAACAAAAAATTTACTGGCCATTAACCCATAACAGGAGATCGCATCAACGACTATGTAATGGGAATGCTGGTTTTAGTGAGATATACCTGGTCAAGGGCTTGCCCAGTGACAATACCTTGCATCCATGTGCGGTCTTCAACGGCATGTCTTGGACAATGTCTGTGTAGCTCCTGGTCTTTGCCATGGACTCTGGCCTCCACCACAGACTACATATGACATGTCCTCCTGAGCGGTAGACATCTCCCGCCTCTATAGATAGTCCACACGAATCACTTGGAACTCCTATTGTTCTACAAGAACTGACAGGAAGGAGACAACCCTCCTGTTGGTGTACTAGCACCAACCTGCTCTCCCGAACTTAGACTGCTTTTCTGTAGTTGTCTTTCCCTCATTGTGCCTCCCAAGTCGGGTAGCACCTGCTCGGGCTCTCTCGATTACCCGAACCAGAGAGGACAACAACTTTGCAGAGAAACTGGTGTTCTGAGTTGTATGTTCTGAGAATCCCCCTGTACCCCTCTATTTATAGTAGAGGGCAGGGTCAGGGTTCCCAATCTGTTCAGGAGTAGAAAGGTCCAGAATTTCCACGAATAGTTTGTACTACGGTAGGAGAACCAGTTTTTTATAAATGAACCGATCATTTGGCAAGGTGAGCCGATCGGTTCACTAGTGAACCGGTCATTTGGGAGTATGAACCGGTCAGTTCACTAAGTGAACCAGTCATTTCACTTCCCAAACTTGCTTGTAATTGACTTTCCTCAATTCTTTTCAATCAATTCAAAGATTAATCCTTATTCTAGAATTGAACAAGTGAAACGTGAAAGTTTTCATCCAACTGGGAAAATCCCAATTTCCTCAATTGGCAGGACTGTGAGCCACCCGGTTCACCATGTGAACCGGTCGGTTGGCTCACACCAGCTGATCGACTCACAAGGGTGAATCAGTCATTTGGTAGTCCTGATATTGCTAATGCAGTCTCAAATCGACCTGACACTCTAACCAACTAGTTCAACACTTGAACTTGATAGTTCTGAGTCTAGCCAGTCAAATATGTTTAATTGAGTACCTATCACATTTAGTCTCAATCTAAACATCATTCATGGACAATCTCCTCTTCCAAGGGTATCTTATGTGTGTGACCCTACAAGTTCCAATTTACACTGGCAGTGAATGTTCATAACAATTTATGACATCTCAAGCAATGAGTGGAATCTAGTAACTCATCATTGCTACCCAAGTAACTCAGAAAGTTGGATAACAACTTCAACCTACAATCTGTGATTAGTTTTACATTGATTGTATAATTCCTTTATCTCTGACATCCGGATTGAACTCAAGGCATGGAACATAATCCTCATCAACATTCAATCCATGTTCCTTGTCCTAGAGAAGACTATATGAGATGCATGTGAGTTCAAATATCATATATTAAATCACATGTTGAATGCTTCACATCCCCTTCACTGTACAACAACTCGTATGAGATGGAAGTGCCGTAGTATGCTATTTGAGATTCCTTTGCCTAACCATTAGCTCCATTGTTGTTACATTATGACTACGAGTCATCAATGGTCAGAACCTCCCACAAGTACATCCATATGAACTTCTAGATCCATACAATATCCTTCACAATGTTTGTAACGCTAAGGTACTTGGCTTCTTATTGTAGAATTAATCAATTGTTTTATGTTGTAACATTTCCAACTAACAATTCTTATTCCAAGGTCAAAAACAATTTAGTCATTTCAGAAGCTTGCATCAGTGTAACTCTTTACACCCAACTCTTTCTTTTTACCATAATTAAAGAACTAATCCTTTTAGTACTTCAAAAATACACAAAGATGTCCTTCATGGTATTCCAGTAACTCTTACTGGAGTTCGACATATATCCATTCATCATGTCTAATACATATGAAATTAGTAGATATTTATATCATCTTGTCATATAAGATGATGATTTCATATCTTCTTGTCATATAAGATGATGAGTTCATATATTCTTGTCATGCCCACTACATACAAGATAATTAGTTCATATTTTCTTGTCATGTCCAATACATACAATATAATGAAATGAGTTCATACGTGATAGATCCAATTGTGAATGCATATCACATCTATTCATGTGTTCCTTTTTCTTCATAAGAATTAGGACACTTGGCTCTTGAGAGACTAACTCCATGGAACATGGACAAGTTATCTCTCACTATGCTGAACTCATTCAACATCTAGCCAACGTATGTTCTCTTTCTTAGGTCAAGAAGCCCTCTTGATCTATCTCTATAGATCTTGATCCCTATCACATAGGATGCTTCTTTAAAACCTTTTAGAGTGCACTTTGTTGCTAGGTTTTGTAGTATAAGGATGATAATCCCCATCAATATGTGGAATATATATATTCTCCCACTAAATTCTTGTAATCACACATTACATCTTCATTCTGACTCAAGTCAAACTCTTTGACTATCTTGTCAAATTGAAGATCCAGTTCTGAGGTGCTTGCTTCAATCCAAAGATTGATCTATGTAGGTTTATAGAGTTTATTTGCATTATTAGATTTATAAAACCTTTATGATGTTCTACATACACATCTTACACAATATTCTATTTAACAAATGCAGTTTTAACATCCATATTCCAAATCTCATAGTCATATTAAGCTACAATGGCAAGCATTATCCAGATGGATTTATCCATAGTAACTTCTAAAAATATTTCACCATGTTTAACACCTTGAACTTGTTAAAAACTCTTTTCAACCAACTTACCCTCCATGTTAGTCTTCTTCTGGAAAACCCAAAAGTACCCTACGAGTTTTACCCCTTCAGGTGGATCAACCAATGTCATACTTTGTTGATGTACATGGAGTCCATCTTGGATTTCTTGGCTTCAAGCCATATCTCAGTTTCTGGTTCTCATTAGCTTCTAGGTAGACTGTTGACTCATCATATGATAAACTCACTACCTTCTTGTCCATAAGATATCATATATCATTCAAGCTCTAGGTGTGTTCTACCAAAACCATGATTTCTGTGTGTTACTTAAGGAACTTTGAGATTCCACAACATTTTGTGATTCTCTCTATTCACAGTGTACCTCTTTAAGTTCAATGTTTTTCTTATTTGTCTCGAACATTTTGAGTCCTACTTTTCTCTCCCACTGATTCCTTTAGAACTAGGTTCTCGTCTAGGAATGCATCCATCCAAAACACCTTTGTTATTGGATTTGGATATCAAAGTAGTATTCAACAAAATAACATTTATGTGATTTGTGGACAAAACCTTTTAAGAACATCTTCTTATTTAGTCTTTCAATCCTAATCTTTATAAAGACATACCAGGACACTTCCCATTCCATATATCATATGGTGTCTTTGAACTAATTAGACGGTACATTGTTTTAGTGTTAAGAATGTTCACAAAAGGGAAATTTGAAGTTTTATCTAGTAATCACACTCTGACTTATCAAGGTGTGATTCCTTCTTTTTGATACACTTCTCATGATACACTATCATTGTGCTTTAGGTGGAGTCCATCATGATACATTATCATGATCTTCCATAAGGTTCTCAAACTCTTAGTTCAAAGTATCTCTAAATCATTCATATCAAAATTTAATACTTATACCAAGTTTGTTATGTACTTCATTTATTATCTCCTTGAACACTTCAAGAGATTCATGTTTGTATTTTATTAAATACAAACTACCATATCTACTGAGGTCATCAACAAATATATTGAAGTACTATTGATTAACTTTCAGTTTGAGTTATCATGTCATTCATTACATGTGTCACACACATTTGTCTCTTTAACTATCAAGTATAGTTGATGAGACATAGGCATTACCATCAAAGATCATATCTTTCAAATGAAACATCAATCCATTACACTCTTGTCCATACAAGATGTATGACAATTTCATTGATGGCAAATGTATAATAGCAATTCACTAATTCTATTATATGCCCATGAATGTCATATTGTAACTGTAGTGGCAACAACTCTTACTCCACATAGTTTCTATCTTACTTCCTAGAGATCTCTATCTCTATCGTCTTCTTGAGATCCTCTATAAAGAGGTTATTTCCTTACCCCTCTCCATATCTTGAGTGATGAAGACTTGGACCTAAGCTTGGCTTCAGAACACTTCTTGACCTTGCTTTAGTCTATGGACTTCACTCCACTGATCATTATCACATGTTTTGTCCTTTCTTCATTCATGTTTTGGCATCATCATGCAAATCATTTTAGATAGTGGTTTGGATAAGTTTCTCAACATTTGATAAACTGGCTA
Source organism: Alisma plantago-aquatica (assembly GCA_963693085.1). Classification (NCBI taxonomy): domain Eukaryota; kingdom Viridiplantae; phylum Streptophyta; class Magnoliopsida; order Alismatales; family Alismataceae; genus Alisma; species Alisma plantago-aquatica. The sequence goes on along the minus strand of OY856413.1, from coordinate 672,452,649 downwards.
TATGATTCACACAACAATTTGTAGAATCATATGTTTGACCAACTCTTGACCCATAAGAAATCACAATTAATCTATATGCACAATCATATTGGGCATATGAGATTATACTTGATCTCCATCTGTCTGATTATACTCAAACATCACTTTGAAGACATTATACCTTTCATGATTTATGTGATTCTTAAGATGTATAACCTATCTCAAGAATGTCCATGCTTCAAGCAATTTATGCAACTCATAGTTCATATAGCTCAACATAAGGTTCTTGATGTCTTAGGCATCATTGACATACTTCAAGTAAGCATCCAATTTTAGCCTTAGGCACATTTGGAGTGGTTCCACTGGCTCGGGTCTTTCAAGGACTTTAGAGTTTACACTCACTATTGAGAACACTTCTCAAAGGTCCCAAACTAGATTTGAAGTTTATCTCATTTATGAACTGATCGCAACAATAATGTATTTGTGTTTGTCATTTGGATTCTAAAAAAGAATTTTGCAACTTTTCAAAACATTTTTTGATTTGATAAATTTGACGATATTAATTATGCCTTTAATTAATTATCGCTCCCACTATTTTGATCAACTTGATAACCCTCATGTATCAATTTGGAAGATTGCAACGTACAATCTTCTAGTGGCCAAGATCTATATTTCATCAAATTATGAGTCAGCTTTGGCTGATCACCCACAACTTGACTATTTAGGTAGGCCATCATGCCAATTGCATCATATGCAACTCTTGGATAGATGACATATGCAACTCTTTTCCATGTTCATCTACATGCCTCTGGATCTTAGACTCTCTAAGAATCACCAATTAAGTCTGACCCAAAAGCAAACACGATAAACATGCACCTTGCTTTGGAAGAACCTACATGTCTACCATCACACTTCCACGAGATAGACTGTGCACCACACTTTGGCATAAACTACACTTGGTTGATCAAGCGTTTCATGTGTTCTACTAAAGGAAGGCATATAAGACTTTAATATTGTATTTGAGGGATTTTATATAAGTACATATACATATCCAATCACCACATATTTATAGTATGTATCATATACATGCTATAACCACAATGAGAAAATATGCAATATCAATAAAAGCGATGATTATGGCCATCCTATTGTAATTCCTTGGAGCCACAAGGAATTACTGTCATCTAAGATCTACATCATATGTAACTTGTTTTTTATGGAGATCTTTGTGCTTGAGCCATTCCAGGTTGATCGGCTCATCTTATGACACAATCAGCTTGCCTCCTGGTCAGTTGGTTGGTCTGGCCTCTGATGTCTGGACACCTCCAACAAGCGGTCAGTACAGCTTCTTTGCAATCCTCCTCGGTCCTCTAGGCAGTCGGCTCGTATGGTGTTGAGCATCTTCTTCGATGTAATAGAAAATAAAATATCCTACTTTTACACAATCATTGGGAAACCTCGAGTTACATTCGAGGGGAGCAAAGGTAGGAGAGAAAGGATCTCAAGTTGCATGTGGGACAGAAGTTAGAGGCTCAATATACAAACCGAGATGCAAACAACCATAACCAACCAAGCACACATAGGGTTTATAGGCCATAACCATGCTACACATTCACCATCAAAACTATTTTAGGGTGACGCATATCAATTGCATATATACCATATCATATATGTATATTAGTTTGTGGTCGCATGTGGTATTTAGTCAGATATGCACATTAGTCATATTAAATATTCTCATCGTATGCAATAAATAATTGATGATAAAACCAAAATCCAATCATATCGATTTATCCCAAAACACAGTACATTGACGTGGTTGTGATACCACTATTGGGTTTTATGGCCTCAGAGTAGGCAGCAAAAACAAAATTTTTACTGGACATTAACCCATAACAAGAGATCGCATCAATGACTATGTAAAGGGAAGGATGGTTTTAGCGAGATATACTTAGTCATGGGGCTTGCCCATTGACAATACCTTGCAACCATGTGCGGTCTTCAACACCATGTCTTGGATGGTGTCTGTGCATCTCCTAGTCTTCGCGACGAACTCTGGCCTCTACAATAGATTGTGGCTGATGTGTCCTGCTAAGCGACAGACATCTCCCACCTCTACATATATTCCACACAGACCACTTGGAACTCCTATCATTCTAAAAGAATTGGCAGGAAAGAGACAACCCTCTCGTTGGTGTACTAGCACCAGCCTACTCTCTCAAACTCAGACTGCTTTTCTACAATTGTCTTTCCCTCATTGTGCCTCCCTAGTCAGGTAGCACCTGCTCGGGCTCTATCAGCTACCAGAACCAAATAGGATAACAAATTTATAGAGCAACTGATGTTATGAGTTGTGTGTTATGAGAAGCCCCTTGTACCCCTTTATTTATAGTAGATGGCAGGGTTAGGGTTCCCAGTCTGTTCGGGAGTAGAAAAAGTCTAGAATTTCCATGAATAGTTTGTACTACGGTAGGCGAACTGGCCATTTCATAAATGAACCGGTCATTTGTCAAGGTGAGCCGATCGGTTCACTAGTGAACCAGTCAGTTGGGAGTCTGAACCGGTCGGTTCACTAAGTGAATCAGTCGTTTCACTTCCTAGACTTGCCTGCAATTAACTTCCTCAATCATTTCTAATTAATTCAAAGATTAATCCTAATTCCAATCGAATTGAACAAGTGGAATGTGAAAGTTTTCCTCCAACTAGGAAAAACCCAATTTCCTTGGTTGGCAGGACTATGAGCCGCCCGATTCACCAAGTGAACCGGTCAGTTGGCTCACACCATCCGATTGGCTCACAAGGGTGAAGCGGTCGGTTGGAAGTCCTGACATTGTCAATGCAGTCTCCAATCAACCTCACATTCTAACCAACTAGTTCAACACCTAAACTTGATAGTTCTGAGTCCAGTTAGTCAATTGTATGTTTAATTGAGTACCTAAACAACTTTAGTCTCAATCTAAACATCATTCATGGACAATCTCCTCTTCTAGGGGTATCCTATGTGTGTGACCCTACATGTTCCAATTTACGTCGGCAGTGAATGTTCATAACAATTTATGACATAAAAAGCATTGAGCGGAATCTAGTAACTCATCATTGCTACCCAAGTAACTCAGAAAGTTGGAGAACAACTTCAACCTACAATATGTGATTAGTGTTACATTGATCATATAGTTCCTTTATCTCTAACATCTAGATTGAACTCAAGGCATGGAACATCTGTTGGTATGTATGCCCTGAGAGCCAATCATGGGATGATTGGTGGGATACATTAAGATTGATTTGATAAACATCAAAGGCAAGCTTCCAATTCTTTCTGGTTCAGTCATATGAGATAGTGATAGAACAGATTGAATGTCTAGAGGATGACAGTACTCAATGACGTATGCTTTCAAGTTAAGGACCTGAACGATGAGATCATACAGATGCTAAGAGTTTGTACATTCTTGTTATGTCCCTAGTCGGATGTCATTGTGGAAGGTAGATAGATAGCAATGACACACAAGACTAGATTGTGGTGTTGGTTGATGACATAATCTCATTAGTCATGATATAGAGATATCAAACCAAACACATAGGTACTTGTTAGAGAACAAAGTACCGAAACAAACCCACCGTGAGTTTGACACATGGAACCATGACATGGTAGTCACAGTCAGTACTCACAGTGATGGTGGTGAGTGTGATTCTTAGACTTGAAATCACTGCACTCAACACATGTCGTTGGGCACACTTTGACATCATCAAACGCAGTCCTGAAACATGGGTTGTTATAAATGTGATGATTGGGTGGCTTTGACACATGGGGCTTTTGAGGGGTGAGTGATAGATATGGGATTTGTCCCTCCTGAGGGAGTTTGATATCCATGGCCACTTGATGAGTAGGATTGAGATAGGCATGCACACGCATGTGTGAATCAATATGTGATATTGATGTCATACATATCTCGTTCAATCTACTCTGAGATCAAGAAAGTGAATGAACGTTGACAGGATGACTGTTCCATGCCTCGAGTTCATTCGGGATATCAGTGACAAAGGAATTATACATTCGCTGTAACACCATTCACGGATTGTAGGATTCAAAAGTTGTTCTCTAGCTTTGTACTTTCACTTGGGTAGCACTGATGTGTGACTAGGCACCGCTCTTTGCTTGTGAAGTCATAAGTGTTATGGACTTTCACTTCCAATGTGAAATGGACCTGTAGGGTCACACACATAGGATTTAACCTGGAAGAGGATTTTTGTCCACAAGCAACGTTTAGATTGATTACTAAAGGAGTTTAGTAGTTCAATTAAACACTCAATTGATTGATAGCTCAATATCATACTGTTCAAGATGTTGGACATGTTGATTGGAGTATCAGATTGATTGAAATCACAATTGACTGATTCTGCACAACCTGCACTCCCAACCGATCGGTTCAAGTGTTGAACCGGTCGGCTGAGGTTGCTGAACTGGTCGACTCAAATTTTGAACCGATCGGCTCATGTACAGAGTGAAATGAGCGGTTCAAGTGTTGAACCGATCGGTTCAACTGGTGCAACCGAGCAAGTTGGGAAAGTCAGGTCGGTGAGAATTTTCCTTGTGTTTCACTTGCCCAATTTGATTGGAACAAGGATTGGTATTCGATACCAATTAGAAACGAAAGAAGGAAAGTCAATCGGGAACCGACCAGGACCACGAACTGACCGGTTCAGAAGTGAACTGATCGGCTCATGGGTCCCAACCGATCGGTTGGTGCTCCAACTGACCGGTTCAGGTCCCCAACCGACCGGTTCACTTGTGAACCGATCGGTTCAGGTTGCGAGTTAGTTGCTTTTGTGGAAAATCTCAAACCCTTCTACTCCTGCTTTTAGTCCCGCATTGCCCGAGATGGAGAACCCTGTCCCATGACCCTCCTATATATATAGGGGTATTGGGGGCTTCTCAAAGTACAACTCAGTGCAACCATTTGCTCTGCAAATTTGTCGTTCTCTCTGGTTTTGGTAACCGAGAGAGAGCCTGAGCAAGTGCTTCCCACAAAGGGAGGTGCAGCAAGGGAAGGACAACTGCAGTTGCAACTGGAGGCACGAGAGTGTGTTGGCGACTAGTACGTCAATAGGAGGGTGTGACTCCTTCCACTTCCTTGTAGGACAAGGAGTGTGGAGTTCCAGGTGGTCCGTGTGGACTACTTTAGAGGGGGGATGTTTCTGCCGCTCAGGAGGACAACTGTCAACCCCGACAGTCCGGTGAGAGGAGGAGTCGTCAGTCTTGGTACGACCAGGAGCTGCACAGACACCATCTAAGACCGAAGGTGAAGACCGCGCAAGGCGCGAGGTATTATCACCGAGCAAGCCTCGGGACAAGGTATGATTCCACAAACCATCCTTTCCTATTATATAGACGTTGACGCGTTTCCTCGTGCTGGGTTTTGGGGAGAAAATTTTTGTTTCCGCTGCCTTCTCAGCCTCCCCTAAAACCCAACAGTGGTATCAGAGCCACGTCAACTACTCTATATTTTAGGAATATCGATATGATCGATTTTGGTTTGTCACCTTTATTTATTGCATACGATGCGAATAATTTTGGCTTTATGCATGTCCAATCCTAAATCCACAAATCCCAAATTAGATATATGATATGTATTATTAATGCACTCGTTACACATCTCCCTTAAATGAGTTTTGTGGTGGATGTATGTAGCATGATTATGGCCTATAAACCCCTATCTATGTGTGGTTGTTTGTGGTTGCTTGCATCTCGGTCTGCGCACTGATCTTCCCTCTCTTATTCCTAATGTAACTCAAAATAATTCGAGATTCTTTCCTACCTTTGCTCCCCCCGAATGTAACTCGGGGTTTCCCTTTTTAAAGAAATGTAATAAATAGGATAGATTTTTATTTCCTGTTATGTCGAAGACCGGCGGACATCAAGACGACAACTGAAACGATCGGTTCAAGGCATGAACCGATCGGTTGACATTCCAGACGGTCGGTTCAAGGAGTGAACCGATCAGTTGATGACCGATCGAGGAGCGAGACGATCGGGTGGTGTCCATGATGAGATGCATGACGTCCAGGCGAACCGATCGGTTGGAGGAGCCAACCGATTGACTGGTGGTACCAGACGACTGACCAGAGAGAGCAGATCATTCATATGATGAGTTGATCAACTCAGATGGCAAGGCACAAAAGTTCATCTTGTACAGGTTGCATGTGATGTAGACCTAGATGACCGTGATTCCTCTTGGCTCGAGGAATCACATTAGGATGGCCATAATCATCACTTTTTATCGTTTGTGCATGTTTTCTGTGGGATATAGCATGTATATGATACATACTATGTATTGTGGTGATTGGATATGTATATGTATATAAAAACCAAATCCCTCATTAAAATATTAAGTTTTAGATGCCTTCCAAATGCGACACACGTGAAAAGCTTGATCGACCAAGTGTGGGCACACCCTAGCGTGGTGCACCGTCTATCTCGTGGAAGCGTGAAGGATGAATGTGTGGGTCTGCCCTAGCAGGGTGCATGTTCATTGTGTTTGCTTTGGGTTGGACTTAACAAGGTGATCTAGATGGGATCTAGTACCTTGAGGCATGGAGATGATCATGGCAAGGAGTTGCGTATGACATCTTATCAAGAGTTGCATATGATGCAATTGGCAAAAGTTGCCTACCTGAGAGATCTATGTTGTGGGTGATAGCCCTAGCTGGTCCATGACTTAGAGGATTTGAGGATCTTGCCCACTAGAAGGTTGTACGCTGCAATCTTCCGAATTGATGGTGAGGGCTATCAATTTGAAGTAAAATAGTGGGAGAGATAATTAATTAAAGGCCTAATTTTATCGTCAACTTTTCAAATGAATCAAACAAGTCAAAAGAGTTTTGGACTAAAATTGCATATATTTCCTTTTATTAAAATAAATGGTTAATCAACAAATCACTTTATTTGCGATCGGTCTTTGAGACCAACAAATTAAATGGGAATAATTCCACGACTGGTTAGGATGATGAGCAGTGTTCTCAAAGAGCAAAAGCTCTAAATCCTAATTATACCAGAACCAGATGAACTCGATCCCACCACATCAATGGCTGAAAGTATGCTTATGGAAGCATACCGAGGATGACATTGATGAGGAGTGCTTAATGTTGTGTTCTCTGAACTATGAGTTGCAGAGACAACATGAGACATATGCTGTCTCCAACACACTGTCCTAGTATATCATGACAGAAGGAGATCTAGTAAGGTATTCACACACTCAATGTGATTGGGTATGTGGAAAACCTTACTAAGAAGGATTCCCTCTGAGCCAAGAGTTGGCTATTGGTATGATACTGCAAATGTTGCGAGGATCATACAATTCATGATAAGCTACAACATGAACAACTTTGACAAGCGTTGACAGAGTTGTTAGACATGTTGAGGATAGTAGAGGCAAAGATGAAGAAAGACAAACCATAATCTTTGATGTGATCAAAGAGAAAGGTAATTCTTAAGGGCAAGGATAAGGGAAAAGAAAAGAAGTGTTCTGATGCTAGCCAGCAATCCAAGCTGTCTTCAGCCTCAAGGTACATGGGGAAAGGGTGTATGAGGGATTGCCCTCTACATCTGGAAGAACAAAAGAAGATGAAGGAGGGGATGGAGATCTCCACCTAAGGTATCATGAAATGAACCGCTTCTTTATCCGAAGTATATGATACCAAGATATGGATATGTCATATATGATATGCAATATCCGCAAAGAAGTGATGGCCTTTGTGAAAGGACCAAGAAAGAAGTACCCATCATTGGAGCAAGTGTTGCTACCATAGATAGGAGTACCTTTCAGTTCATTTCAACCTAAAGGGAACGAAATAGAGTTGAGAACTGCTATTTCATATATTGCCAATAGATAGAAACACTTTATTTTTGCATATTGTATGACAATGATGGCAATTAATAAAGTTGATGTTTCAATCTTAAAGATATGATCTTTGTGGCAATGCCTTGCTTATCTTGTGATACATGGTATGCATAAGATAAAATGATACCTAAAGTTATTGATAACTCAAACAATCAAATTAGCATCAATCATGAGAAATTCATTTCTAGTTTCCATATGATGGATAAATCTAGAGTCTTTTGGTTAGACAACCAGTAAGAGACATGAATCTCTTGTACATGATTAATCAATCTTCACTAATGGTAGTGGGAGAATGATTATCCTATTAGGTATAATACATGTGATGTATTTACATACCTATTGGAACAAATGCTAATACTTCAAATGGTATTTAGTGAAATACCAATATGAATATCTTGAAGTGTTCAAGATTATCATAGATGAAGTACAAATTTGGTAAAGTGTTAATTCTTGATGAGATCAATGAATGGAATACTTGAACCAAATGTTTGAGATCCTTACGAGTGATTATGATAATGTATCATAGTGAACTCATGATTAAGGCATGGTGATGTCTAAATCAAGAAGGAATCATACTCTAAGGAGTTAGAGAATGATTATCAAATAACTGAATTCTTCTTAATAAAAGAATACCCCACACTAATAAAGGACATTAAGAATCACAAGGAGTTGTGAGTTCATATATCCTTAACAGATACACCTCAATTATCTATATGATGAGTTGTTCATGTGATGAGTCAACTATCTAGATGAATATGAGGAACCGAATTTTGAGTTATGGTTTATGACCATTACAACCTAAATGACATCCATGTGAACCATAAGGTATGACCTTGATGGTAGCACCCATTGGATGGAAATCCATAAGTGCAAATGAGTCTTAAGTGTTAAGACACATGGATAACATTTTGAGAAGGATGATGCTTGTTGATTGCAACTTGATGACTAAAGCATTTGGCATATGGATACTAAAACCGCATTCCTATGAGGAATAAAACAAGGATGTGTACGTGACACAACCTATAAGGTTTATGAATCCACTAATGCAAATGAAGTCTATAAGTTACAATGGACTAATCAATGTGATTGATTGAGTACAAGCAACTCAGAATTGGATCTTTACTTTGATGATATAGTCAAAGAGTTTGACTGATATGTCAAAGATAAAGAAGGGATCTGTGATTTAGTGGGAGCGTGTTCACATTCCACATGTTGATGTGAAATGGAAATCTTCTAGAATGGAAATCCAAAAGTGGAAATTATCTTTGAGGAAGATAGAGATGTTTCCTATGTGATAGGAATAGAGATCTATAGAGATAGTTCTCGAAAACCTCTTAACCTGAAAAGAGAAAGCATACATTGGCAATCTGTACTGAAGTGTTCAGTATGCACAGATTCAGTGGGAGAAAACTTGTCCATGCAACATGGAGTTAGTATCCCAAGGCCAAGTGTCCAATTCTTATGAAGAATGGGAACACTAAGAATAGATATGGATCTATCATGTATGTAATCATCCCATTATCTTGCATGTATAGACATGGGAAGAATAAAATGCATTCATCATATTGTATGTAGGACATGACAATATGATGTGCTCATCCTGATAACTCGTATGTGGGACATGACGAGTGGATGTCTGTCTACTTCCAGTAAGGGTTACTGGAATACCATGAGAACTTGATAAGTACTTGGGAAGTACTAGTTCTATGGAGATAAGGAAGAGTTCGATGTAAAGAGTTACATTGATGCGAACTTCCAAAAGGACAGAAAATTGATCGCAAAACATATATATAGGATATATAAAAGTGAAAGTTAGTTGATAATTGGAAGTGTTCCAATAAAACCATTTAAAAGGAAATGCCGAGTATCTATGCGTTAGAGAACAATAGTAGATACTATATGGATCTGGAAGTTCATGAGATGAACGTATAGATATTCCGATCATTGATGACAAATCTAGAATCCTTGATCATGCAATGTGACTAAAAGTTAGCAAAGGAATACTAGATCGCATATTACGACAACTCCATCTCATACGTGTGACGTACAACGAAGAGATGTGAGATATGCAATTTAAACTGACTTTGGCAAGGTGTTGCCATTACTCACTATGTTGGCACTAGAGCAAAGTGACACGTGGGACATGTTTGAAAGATCACTATGAATATGATTTAAGGGTGATTGGCTCACAGTGCAAGTGGGAGTCTGTTGGTATGTATGCCCTGAGAGCCAATCATGGGATGATTGGTGGGATACATTAAGATTGATTTGATAAACATCAAAGGCAAGCTTCCAATTCTTTCTGGTTCAGTCATATGAGATAGTGATAGAACATATTGAATGTCTAGAGGATGACATTACTCAATGACATATGCTTTCAGGTTTAGGACCTGAACGATGAGATCATACAGATGCTAAGAGTTTGTACATTCTTGTTATGTCCCTAGTCGGATGTCATTGTGGAAGGTAGATAGACATCAATGACACACAAGACTAGATTGTGGTGTTGGTTGATAATAGAATCTCATTAGTCATGATATAGAGATATCAAACCAAACACATAGGTACTTGTTAGAGAACAAGGTACCAGACAGACCCACCGTGAGTTTGACACATGGAACCATGACATGGTAGTCACAGTCAGTACTCACAGTGATGGTGGTGAGTGTGATTCTTAGACCTGAAATCACTGCACTCAACACATGTCGTTGGGCACACTTTGACATCATCAAACACAGTTATGAAACATGGGTTGTTATAAAGGTGATGATTGGGTGGCTTTGACACATGGGGATTTTGAGGGGTGAGTGATAGATATGAGATTTGTCCCTCCTAAGGGAGTTTGATATCCATGGCCACTTGATGAGTAGGATTGAGATAGGTGTGCGCACGCATGTGTGAATTAGTATGTGATATTGATGTCATACATATCTCGTTCAATCTACTCTGAGATCAAGAAAGTGAATGAATGTTGACAGGATGACTGTTCCATGCCTCGAGTTCATTCGGGATATCAGTGACAAAGGAATTATACATTCGCTGTAACACCATTCATGGATTGTAGGATTGAAAGTTGTTCTCTAGCTTTCTACTTTCACTTGGGTAAGACTGATGTGTGACTAGGCACCGCTCTTTGCTTGTGAAGTCATAAGTGTTATGGACTTTCACTGCCAACGTGAAATGGACCTGTAGGGTCACACACATAGGATTTAACCTGGAAGAGGAGTTTTGTCAACAAGCAACGTTTAGATAGATTACTAAAGGAGTTTAGTAGTTTAATTAAACACTCAATTGATTGATAGCTCAATATCATACTATTCAAGGTGTTGGACATGTTGATTGGAGTATCAGATTGATTGAAATCACAATTGACTGATTCTGCACAACCTGCACTCCCAACCGATCGGTTCAAGTGTTGAACCGGTCGGCTGAGGTTGCTGAACCGGTCGACTCAAATGTTGAACCGATCGGCTCATGTACAGAGTGAAATGAGCGGTTCAAGTGTTGAACCGATCGGTTCAACTGTTGCAACCGAGCAAGTTGGGAAAGTCAGGTCGGTGAGAATTTTCCTTGCGTTTCACTTGCCCAATTTGATTGGAATAAGGATTGATATTCGATACCAATTAGAAACGAAAGAAGGAAAGTCAATCGGGAACCGACCAGGACCACAAACCGACCGGTTCAGAAGTAAACCGATCGGCTCATGGGTCCCAACCGATCGGTTGGTGCTCCAACCGACCGGTTCAGGTCCCCAACCGACCGGTTCACTTTTGAACCGATCGGTTCAGGTTGCGAGTTAGTTGCTTTTGTGGAAAATCTCAAACCCTTCTACTCCTGCTTTTAGTCCCACATTGCTCGAGATGGAGAACCCTGTCCCATGACCCTCCTATATATATAGGGGTATTGGGGGCTTCTCAAAGTACAACTCAGTGCAACCATTTGCTATGCAAAGTTGTCGTTCTCTCTGGTTTTGGTAACCGAGAGAGAGCCCGAGCAAGTGCTTCCCGCAAAGGGAGGTGCATCAAGGGAAGGACAACTGTAGTTGCAACTGGAGGCAGGAGAGTGTGTTGGCGACTAGTACGTCAACAAGAGGGTGCGACTCCTTCCACTTCCTTGTAGGACAAGGAGTGTGGAGTTCCAGCTGGTCCGTGTGGACTACTTCAGAGGCAGGATGTTTCTGCCGCTCAGGAGGACAACTGTCAACCCCGACAGTCTGGTGAGAGGAGGAGTCGTCAGTCCCGGTACGACCAGGAGCTTCACAGACACCGTCCAAGACCGGAGGTGAAGACCTCTCAAGGCGCGAGGTATTGTCGCCGAGCAAGCCTCGGGACAAGGTATGATTCCACAAACCATTCTTTCCTATTATATAGACGTTGACGCGTTTCCTCGTGCTGGGTTTTGGGGAGAAAATTTTTGTTTCTACTGCCTTCTCTGCCTCCCCTAAAACCCAACAGTGGTATCAGAGCCACGTCAACTGCTCTATATTTTAGGAATATCGATATGATCGATTTTGGTTTGTCGCCTTTATTTATTGCATACGATGCGAATAATATTGGCTTTATGCATGTCCAATCCTAAATCCACAAATCCAAAATTACATATATGATATGTATTATTAATGCACTCGATACGCATCTCCCTTAAATGAGTTTTGTGGTGGATGTATGTAGCATGATTATGGCCTATAAACCCCTATCTGTGTGTGGTTGTTTGTGGTTGCTTGCATCTCGGTTCGCGCACCGATCTTCCCTCTCTTATTCCTAATGTAACTCAAAATAATTCGAGATTCTTTCCTACCTTTGCTCCCCCCGAATGTAACTCGGGGTTTCCCTTTTTAAAGCAATGTAATAAATAGGATAGATTTTTATTTCCTGTTATGTCGAAGACCGGCGGACATCAAGACGACAGCTGAAACGATTGGTTCAAGGCGTGAACCGATCGGTTGACGTTCCATACGGTCGGTTCAAGGAGTGAACCGATCAGTTGATGCCCGATCGAGGAGCAAGACGACCGGGTGGCGGCCATGATGAGATGCACGATGTCTAGGCGAACCGATCAGTTGGAGGAGCCAACCGATCGACTGGTGGCACCAGACGACCGACCAGAGTGAGCAGATCATTCATATGATGAGTTGATAAACTCAGATGGCAAGGCACAGAAGTTTGTCTTGTACAGGTTGCATGTGATGTAGACCTAGATGACCGTGATTCCTCTTGGCTCGAGGAATCACATTAGGATGGCCATAATCATTGCTTTTTATCGTTTGTGCATGTTTTCTGTGGGATATAGCATGTATATGATACATACTATGTATTGTGGTGATTGGATATGTATATGTATATAAAAACCAAATCCCTCATTAAAATATTAAGTTTGAGATGCCTTCCAAATGTGACACACGTGAAAAGCTTGATCGACCAAGTGTGGGCACGCCCTAGCATGGTGCACCGTCTATCTCGTGGAAGCGTGAAGGGTGAATGTGTGGGTCTGCCCTAGCAGGGTGCATGTTCATCGTGTTTGCTTTGGGTTGGACTTAACAAGGTGATCTAGATGGGATCTAGTACCTTGAGGCATGGAGATGATCATGGCAAGGAGTTGCGTATGACATCTTATCAAGAGTTGCATATGATGCAATTGGCAAAAGTTGCCTACCTGAGAGATCTATGTTGTGGGTGACAGCCCTAGCTGGTCCATGACTTAGAGGATTTGAGGATCTTGCCCACTAGAAGGTTGTACGCTGCAATCTTCCGAATTGATGGTGAGGGCTATCAATTTGAAGTAAAATAGTGGGAGCGATAATTAATTAAAGGCCTAATTTATCGTCAACTTTTCAAATGAATCAAACAAGTCAAAAGAGTTTTAAACTAAAATTGCATATATTTCCTTTTATTAAAATAAATGGTTATCAACAAATCACTTTATTTGCGATCGGTCTTTGAGACCAACAAATTAAATGAGAATAATTCCACGACTGGTTAGGATGATGAGAAGTGTTCTCAAAGAGCAAAAGCTCTAAAGGCTCATGTACAGAGTGAAACAAGCGGTTCAAGTGTTGAACCGATTGGTTCAACTGGTGCAATCGAGCAAGTTGGGAAAGTCAGGTCGGTGAGAATTTTCCTTGCGTTTCACTTGCCCAATTTGATTGGAACAAGGATTGGTATTCGATACCAATTAGAAACGAAAGAAGGAAAGTCAATTGGGAACCGACCAGGACCACAAACCGACCGATTCAGAAGTTAACCGATCGGCTCATGGGTCCCAACCAATCAGTTGGTGCTCCAACCGACCGGTTCACTTGTGAACCGATCGGTTCAGGTTGCGAGTTAGTTGCTTTTGTGGAAAATCTCAAACCCTTCTACTCCTGCTTTTAGTCCCACATTGCCCAGGATGGAGAACCCTATCCCATGACCCTGCTATATATATAGGGGTATTGGGGGCTTGTCAAAGTACAACTCAGTGCAACCATTTGCTCTCCAAAGTTGTCGTTCTCTCTGGTTTTGGTAACTGAGAGAGAGAGCCCGAGCAAGTTCTTCCCACAAAGGGAGGTGCAGCAAGGGAAGGACAACTGTAGTTGCAACTGGAGGCAGGAGAGTGTGTTGGTGACTAGTACGTCAATAGGAGGGTGCGACTCCTTCCACTTCCTTGTAGGACAAGGAGTGTGGAGTTCCAGGTGGTCCGTGTGGACTACTTCATAGGCGGGAGGTTTCTGCCGCTCAGGAGGACAACTGTCAACCCCGACAGTCCGGTGAGAGGAGGAGTCATCAGTCCCGGTATGACCAGGAGCTGCACAGACACCGTCCAAGACCAGAGGTGAAGACCACTCAAGGCGCGAGGTATTGTCGCCGAGCAAGCCTCGGGACAAGGTATGATTCCACAAACCATCCTTTCCTATTATATAGACGTTGACGTGTTTCCTCGTGCTGGGTTTTGGGGAGAAAATTTTTGTTTCCGCTGTCTTCTCTGCCTCCCCTAGAACCCAACAACATCATCCTCTTCAACATTCAATCCATGTTCCTTGACCTAGAGCAGACTGTCTGAGATGCATGTGAGTTCACATATCATATATTGAATCACATGAGTATGGCCATACAATTCTCATACTCACTTATCAAGGGGCCCTGTATATCATACTCCTTGTAGGAGGGACAAATTCCATATCTATCACTTACAGTCAAGTCCCCATGTGACAAAGTCACCCAATCATCACCTTTATAACAACCCATGTTTCAGGAATGCGTTTGATGATGTCAAAATGTACCCAACGACATGTGACAAGTGTAGTGATTTTAGGTCTAAGAACCACTATCACCACTATCACTATGAGAGACGATTGTGTCTACCATTCCATGGTATCAATGTATCACTCTCACGGTGGGTCTGTCCGATATACCGTACTCTAACATATATATGTGTGCTTGACTTGATATCATATATCATTACAAAGGAGACTCTGTCATCAGTCAACACACACTCTAGTCTTATGTATTACTATTGTCTATTTTTATTCCACAGTAATATCCAACTAGGGACATAATAAGAATGTATATACTCTTGTCATACATATGGTCTCATTGTTCTAGTCCTCAACCTAAAGACATATGTCATTGAGTCACATCATTCTTTAGACATATATCATGTATGTGTCATCATCTCATGAGTGATACAAACATAATAGACATAATTACCTTTATTATTATCAAATTAGGCATCTAATGCCTCATCGCAATCATCATATGATTAGCTCTCTGGGCATACTATACCAATACATATTCCCATGCCTTATGGTGTCTTAAGATGAAGTTGTAAGAACTTTGAAGCTTGAGATGATGAAACCCTACATCTACAATTCATGTGAATTTCTAACTCTATATCTACTGAACACATCACACCCTTGTTTTCAAGTATGCCCAATGAGATGGGATTCTTATTCAACCCCACAACATGTCAGACATTTGTCAATGTTCTAACTTCACAGTCAAGAATCTTGATTGTCACCATGCCAACACCAATCATCTTGCAAGGATGATCATTACCCATAATGATAAATCCACCTTGATGAGACTCATAGGTATGGAAATAAATTACGTCCATCATGTGGTACATGCATGTTAAATCAAGAACCAAACCCTTATTGTAGTCATAGGAAGGTGATGAGGCAAGATATAACCATCATCTTTAGAACTTTCATGAGTCATTTTGCATGAACTACAACATTATCAGGTTCTCATGATTTTTCTTCTTTTGAAACCTATAGAATTCATCACAAACATGACATGTCTTCTTGTAGTCACTACTATAGAAATGACCTATAACGTCACATACAAAACCAACACCAAATGATACGACGTCGGCTTAAAATGATAACTGACACCTATATGTGAAGGCTGGCCAATTTATAAAAGACATGGGTACGCTTTTTCTATAACATCGGTTGTTTGAAAAAAAACCGACGTCCATAATCACCCGTGAAATACAAATTTTTAGGGAAAAATATTTGCCTCCAAAAATTTTCAAATCGGCATCGGTTGTTTTGTAAGGAACCGACGACGAAAAATCCTCCGCGAGACAAAATTCATCCCCTTATGTTTTGTCAGTTTGAGAAGACGAACCGACGAGGATGTGTTTTCGCACGCTACCCCATGAAAAACTTTTTGCATATTAGGCATCCGTTTTAGGTTCCCAACCGACAACTATGGTTGTAACTCGAACAATTTTTTTTGTTGGCATATTTGAATAGACGTCGGTTGTTGTATGTTGAAACTGATGACTAAAACAAACTTAGGTGTCAATTTCTGAAACAACTGATGACTATGGAAAACTTAATAGCACCCACGTGAAACAAACTCTTCCCCATTCTCTATTTCATCGCTATTTCACTAGGTCTGGCGATTCTGGCGATTCCAGCAACTCCGTCCACCACCTCCATCCCTATTGGTCCTCCACTGCCGCTATCCCAATTGGTCCTCCACCACCGTCCCTGCTGCTAGCTTCTCCTCCAGCTGCCGTCCCTGCTACTAGCTGGTCCTCTACCACCTGCTGCTTGCTGCAACTCCAGGCATCAGTCATCCCTGTTTCTAGATGCTCCTCCAGCCACCGCTGTCACTGCTAGATGCTCCTCTAGCCACCGTCACTGCTAGCTGCTCCTCCATCCAGAGCCACTGTCGCCTCTGCCTTCTTCCCTCTGACAAGGTTGGTCCTTCTCTACTTTTTTTTGCATTGACTATATTGTTGTGATAAAAATGCATGTAATGTATTTGATTAGAGTTGGAATTATGTATAAATTCTAATATGTTTTTGTCCTAAATGTAATTATATTGTGATGATTGTATGAAAATGCATATATGTAACTATGTATTTTATTAGAATTGAAAATTATTTGTAAACCATAATATGTTGTGATGAATTGTAATGAGAATGTGATGAATTGTAATGAGATTGTGATGAATTGTAAACCCTAAAATTATATTGTGATGAATTGTAATGAGATTGTGATGAATTGTAATTATATTGTCAAGAATGGGATAGGTGGTACACATTTATTATATATAAGACCTTAAACCCTAATCTTTTAACCGTAGACCCTAATATTTTAACCCTAGACCCTAACATATACTTATTTTCTCTTTGATCATAGAATGCATAGATCATTCTAGGATTTACTATTTAGTATTTACTGACAAGCATGATTAGATGATGTTACACAAAACTTAGGATATGAATGATGAAACTAGGATTGTAGGTATAAGAATGACAACATACATGTATTTGTTGGCCTAGAAACCCATCCAAGATTTACTCATTAGGAGTAAATCTTGGATAGTCCCCAGTTTGGGACTGTTCTTGAGTACTTAATCTCACTTAGGATGTAAATGTATAATGTGTATTGGGTTTTCAAGAAAATTTCAGTAGCATTTCCCCGTTTGTTCTCTAAGTACATATGTACTTGGAGAACAGTGGGGAAATGCTGGCAATTTTTTTTGAAAACCCAATACACATTATACACTTACTAGTGAGATTAGGTGTTCAAGAATGGGATAGGTGGTACACATTTATTATATATAAGACCTTAAACCCTATACTTTCAACCATAAACCCTAATCTTTTAACCCTAGACCCTAGTATTTTAACCCTAAACCCTAAAATATACTTGTTTTCTCTTTGATCATAGAATGGATAGATCATGGATGTCCATTCCAAATCACTGCACCCCAGAGTTTATTTCTGGTCTTGATCAGTTTATTAGATTTACCGAGATAGGTTGTACTGTCCATGTAGGCATTGCGGTAACAACTTGAAAGTTAGCATTGGTGACAAAATCAAAAGTCATGTCATGTGCAACAGGATTGTACAAGGCTATACAGAATGACACTGGCATGGAGAGATTTCAAATCTGAAATCAGTGGATGATGATAGTAGTGCTTGTGTGGAAGAAGAAATTGCCTCCAATGACGTAGATGTGAACGAACCAGTTCCAGTAGACATAGTTGATGCAATGCTGGATAGTTGTGGGGTAGAGTACACCGATCCACCTCCCATGTTTAGAAACATTGTGCATGATGTTGAGATACCGTTATACACAAGTTGTACTAAGTTTATGAAGCTTAGCACTGTGTTAAGATTGTATAAGCTGAATGCTAACAATAGATGGAGCGACAAAAGCTTCACATCATTGTTGTCTTTGTTGAAAGAAATTCTTCCTGAAGGAAACAAGCTGCCAATCTCAACATACCAGTTAAAGAAATTGTTGTGCCTAATGGGAATGGAGGCCAAGAAGATACACGCATGCCTAAATGATTGTGTATTATTTTAAAAGGACTATGTGGATTTGAAAGATTGTCCAAAATGTGGTGCGTCAAGGTATGAATTGACGACTTCGGGGGAGTGCAAAACTGGTTCTCCTACCAAGGTGATGTGGTATCTACCTATAATATCACAGTTTCAACGCTTGTTTGCCAATCCGATAGATGCAAAGAATTTTAGGTGGTATGCAGATGTTAAGAAAAATAATGATGGGATCCTATGACATGTGTCTGATTCCCCACAGTGGAAGAAGATTGATTTATTATACCCTAAATTTGGTGAAGAAGTCGGGAATCTAAGACTTGGGCTTTGTTCATATGGGATGAATCCGTATGGGACATTGAGCAGCCAACATAGCACTTGGCTAGTTATGCTTGTTATATACAATCTTCCTCCCTAGTTGTGTATGAAAAATAAGTACATTATGTTGTAGTTGTTGATATTGGGCCCTAAACAACCTAGAAATGATATCAGCGTTTATCTTGAACCTCTGATTGATGACTTAAAGAAACTCTGGGGTGAAGGTGTGATGACTTATGATGCTTCACGAAGAGAGACATTTCGTTTGCACGCTATGTTGTTTTGCACTGTTAATGACTTTCCAGCTGACCGGCCTAAATCGCGCATCCAAAAGGAGCAGATTTGAAGTAGTCCGACTTTTAATTAACTGGACTCTTAGGCCCCCACAATGATGATGGGGTCCGAAGTAGTGATTGGGGTGAACCACAGGGACAAGGGTGGTCATGCTAAGAACTCAGAATCAACACTCTACACTCCGGTAAAAGAAGGGTAAGAAAATGTTCCCAAGAGAACGGTAGGTCAAGAACAGTAAAAAACAAAATAAAAGGAAACAAAATACTACAAGAAAGTGTTATAAAGAAAAATCTATCTCCAACTGGAGTTACAAGGAAGATTAAGGTTTTGGCATTTATCAATTTTTAGGGATTTTATGTAACAGAACCTGAGGAGATAACACTATTGCCTCGGTAAGGAACGAAGGGGAAAAGCTTAGGAATAACAAGAAACATCAAAAAACATCCAGTACCCCTTCTCTCAAAAGAGGGTACCTCCAACTAAGCACCAACACCCTCTCTCAAAGGTAGTAGACTTGGGTTTGAGTGAAAAGATAACTGAAGCAACTCCAACCCTGGGTACTCTCGTACTCCCTAATCAGACCAAACTCTAGAGTTACAACACCTCCCTTGAGGGAGTTGAAATGGGAAACATGATTCGATAGCTAGTCAAAATATGATCCAAGCATTCAAGCTAGAGTTCGGATGCTAAAAAGCAATCATCCAACAAAAAGGAACCAAACACAGAGCAATAGGTATTAAAACTCCACTAATTCCATTAGCATGAGCATTGTATAAAAGGGTTTAGTTACATTGCATAAATAAAGAAAGTAAATGACTATAAAAGGGAAGATAAGTATCAGCCTCCTTGATATAGGAGGTCGACATACATCAGCAGACCCCTAAGGCATCTCTAGCCGATACCGGGTGAGAGCTCTGCCTGTTTCGGGCGACAACCCCTGACGAGCGATAGACCATGACGGGCAGGCGTATCGGTCAAGACATCTCAGCCCGATACAATCATCCTGGGATGCCACCCTCTCAGGCGACACATCATGACGGGTGATCCGTATTGGGTTCGGTATCGTGTCGGATTAGAGGGGTCTTAGGTTCTCAGGATTCTCGTATCGGGTATAGTGAGCGAGCCATCTTGGGCAGGGGCCCATCTAGGAACCTGACACATCGGGTGGCCTTCTTGGTCAATATCGGGCTGCTGCGGCTACCGGGACGGATTCTAAGTGAACCACTCCCGCCCCTCTCGGGTTGGGGAAGTGCTCACCTAGTATCGCCCGACACGCCTTGGGGACGCAACACACTAGCTACATATGCTTTCCAAATTTAGCCTTTACGAGATTCTGACCTGTCCCATCAGGGTCCTGTAGTTGCTATTTATAGACAGCGGTTGGAAGAAGTTGCGGATCTCCGGGTGCCACGTATCCTTTATCGGCTCAACATACATGGCTTCGGGGATGATTGATGCATGTGCGTCGTCCGGTGTAGCTTGGCTATCGCATTCTGGGTTACAAAGGTATCAGGCGGTTGCTTCCGGTGAGTGGCTCGTATCGTGTGACATGCCATAACAAGCCGATTAGTCGTGGTGGGCAGAGCTCTCTGTCGGGTAAATGGCATATCGCCCGTCAGTGACCGCACCGTGCGAGACGATTGTGTCAGGTTGTACCCCTATCAGCCAGCGTCCACGACGTGTAGTGGACGTGTCGTGCAACTAGTAAAAGGTTGATTCTTTGTAAGTGGGCCGGGATGGGCCATTTTGCTGATTTTGAGTGGAAAAGTGAGGAAAAGTCTATAAAAGATGATAAAAATGAGTTAAGAGCATAGTGTGACTTATTTATTCAATAACATGACAAAATGGAGAGGAAAATAGTTTAAAAGGGAAGTATTGACAATGAAATATGGGCCATAAATACCACAAAATTAGGTGTTATCAACTCCCCCAAACTTTTATTTTGATTGTCCTCAATCAATTTTAAAACTTTATTTTTTGATACTTCTTCTTAACCAAATATAGTTTTCAGACAAGGGGTTTGAGCGAGGATTGAGATGTCTTAAAGAGAATACTGCCCGATCACGAACAACAAACTTCATTTTTCCTACCTTATTTAAGCAAAATTTTCTCTTCAGCTTCGGTGAGACTTGGGTGCATGATTTCGAAGTTAGCTTTCACACCAAACAACTTTTGGGAACAGAAAGTTGTGTTTTTGGGTAGGTTTAAGGCTTTTTGGGTTTTTCTTTTTTCCCATCAGTCCATCCAGGTACGGCTCCATTAACAGTCAAGTGGTCCCTGCAGTCCAAGCCAGTTGGCTTTGGAGCAGTGATTTCACATCCTACGTACCACTGCCCCAGATCTACCATGCCTAAAGATGGGTACTTTTGGAAAGACAAGTATATATATATATATATATATATATATATATATATATATATATATTTCATTTGGCACAACTCTCATGCTTTTATTCACTCTCATAAGGTTTTTCTCTCTTTTTGGGATTTTGTTGGGTAAAGGAATCAAGAGAAGATTTGCTGTTTGGGCAGCTTTTTCCTTCACATACACATCTCTTAGCTGTTGCAAGATTATTTTTCGAAATTTTGGCATGGAAAGTCATAGTCTTTTGTCATTTTGAGACTGCATTTTCAAAAAGAGCATAACAAAAACATGCACCACCTTAGACACAGAGAAAACAAGCTGGAAAAAAGTTGTATCAGGTTTTTACTATAGAGTGTCTTTGTACAATTGTATAGAGGCAAAATTTTGTATATGCAGAATTTGTGTATGAAGCATAAATATGTATATGTACACATGTTATTTTATAGGAAAAAGAACAAAAAGTAAAATTTGGAGAGTTTTTAGTACCTCCCTCACTGATACATAGTACCCCCCAAACTTACCCCTTACTCTATCCCAGAGTTGTGAGATAGATAAGGTAGGGTAATGTTAACTCAGTGAGGGTTAGCTGGTGAGCGTGCCTTTTCTAGATAGAAGCTCCCACACATATTCTCTGTGTTTGCTGTGATAGTTGATGTGGTGGAGCTGGTTAGACGTTTCCTAGTTAGATATCCATTCCAGCACGAAGATGCCGCAATCGTTGGATAGAGGAATTTGTTGTGGACTGTGGTGGCAAAACTGAAGCTCGTGCCATTTTCTTGCTACTGTCTCCAGGAATGGTTGGATCATGGTCGCCACCTCATTATAGTATTTTTTTACTAAGTGCTCGAGAGGTGTCAACGCTATCGATGTACACTGTACTGGATGATCTTTGTTTCTGTCTGAGATGTTGTAGAAGATTCCTGCTCGTTGGCGAGTGTACATCGTCAGGAGCGTCCAGTGGTTGTAGTGCATGATAGGCAGGAAGATGATACATGGCATCCTGCTCTGTAACTCTGCCAGAAAAGATTGTTTCGCTCCTGACTCATCGTCAAGGCATATGTCGTTGAACAACATTGGATGGGCTATGTATGTGTGTTCAAACTTTCTTTGTAGTATCTAGATGTAGGCGACCGCCACTGATATCGCCAAACATCTTCCTTTCACCATGTCCCTTAAGTCGTCAACTGGGACTATGACACTGTCTACCTTGTAGATGACATCTGTGGGGGTAGAGTCAGCTAACTTCAAGAGAACTTCATTGACATGCTCCTGTGTGAGTGTAGAACACGAGAAACGGTCGAAGTTGCTGATCATTTCCTATGAGGTTTCAGGCGAAGCGGGGTCTTCATTTCTGCATACTTCCTGTAGGATTTCTAACCACTTGCCTGCCCCATAAATGTCTGCGTCCATCTCGACTTCTTTTTCCGGAGTGCTGCCAGGTTGCGAGGATTCGTCTTCTCGGTCACTATCCAATAGCTTTTCTGGTATCCCCACATCTTGGAAATAGCGCTTGTCTTTGATCAGCAGCAAAGAATAAGTGCTCTTCAGATGGAAGTAGTCTTGGCCCTGGAGATGTCGTATGTTTCCAAAGATGTTGAGCAGCTCCATGGCGTGCAAGACAACAAGGACACTATTCCCACTTCCTGATTCTGCTTGGATGGGGAAGTCTCCGATAGAGAAGAAGTTCCAAACGCTGCTATGACGTTGGACTCCTTGCTTGATAACTCGAACAAGACACAGCGGGAGGAGCCTGAGACGTTTGTCCTCTGGGTGAGTGAAGATGTGTCCTGAGCGTGGGACCTCCTCGTTGCAGCAGCTAAAGAGCTAGACATCATGGTTCCAGAGGTCTGCCACGCACATGAACCAGTTATTGCGGTGCTTGTACGGGGCCAACACGAGGTTTGTGTTGTGTTCTTCAATCTGCCACAACATGTTGGCCACCTAAACGGAGTCAGATGCTCCCATCATCAACCTTCTTGCCAAGGTCGGGGTGGCATTGTATATTATTTGCCGGCCTGTCCTGGTGCTGATATTCTTGACTATTGCACCCTCCAGGACCCTGAATTGCTTTTTTCCGATGACGGATGGTGAGCGAAACATGCTTCTCAGCACTCCCTGTCGTACAGAGAAGTAGCCGTCGCTCCAGACAAATTCTTCTTCATTAGCCTGCGACCTCAGGACCTTGTTCAGCAGTTTCTGGTCCCTGATCGTCAGGTATCCAATGGCCCTTCTGTCAAAGTCAACCATCTCGAAGGAAGGTATCTCTGATGGTGTAGAAAATGTGTCTGCCGTCGAGCTTCTTCCTCTGGGGGGTGTCTTTTGTTAGTAGCGTAGATGTCCCCCCCTTCTCCCTTTGATTCGTCAGAAGAGTCCTCCCCGATGCTGATTGATTTGTCATTGTCTTCAGCTTCATCCAGGGAGGCTAAGGGATCAACTTCTTCCATGCTGTGGGAGCTCACTTGTCCTACTAGAGCTCTGTCGGTTGACTTGTGCGTCGTCCCTTCCTCGGGCATTGTGGATGGCCCGCTGGAGGAGGAAGTGGATGACGTCCTGGGAGAGGATGCTAACGTGGAAGGTTGGGAGCCTGAGCCAGGTGGTGATGGAGACCTCTTTGGCTTCCTTGAACGTAGATGGTCATCCCTCCTGTTCAGCCTCTCCTCGATCACGTCAAGGCGTTGGAGGGCATACTGCAATGTCTCATTGAGTGCCTCTAGTTGGCCGGGAAGGCCAACTAGAGTTAGAAGTTGCCGCTCTTGGTTGTTTAGCCTCTGCTAGAAAATAGAAAATTTGTGGGTAAGTGAAGCAAGAGTAGCTGAGTGGCTTCCTGTTACCTCCCGCAAGTGGTCGAATCCTTGACCCAGCATCTGTCCTAGTGATGGAGGGGCTACATCAGATCTCCCTCTCATCCTCGTGACACTCCTCACGTGTGAAGTTCGACCTGACGAGTGTGCTGCCTCACTTGGGGTTGTATCCATTTGGATTGTTTGCGAGGGTGTCGCTTTGGGGTGAGGCGTCGACACCTTCATGGCTGTCACTGCCTCGCATGTTTGTGGTGGTGGAGAAGGGCACAGTGTGGGTGGCTATTGCTCCACCTCTCTGTTGTCGGCGACCTCCTCTGCAGCTACCACTGGAGATGCCGGTGGTGGCGTCGGCGTGGGATGCACAACCCTGAGCTCCATCTCGAGGATCTCAGCAAACGCCCCATAGATGGCATCTGGCTGCACCATTTTCTCTGCCAGTGAAGGTGCAATAGAAGTCTTGGGAGCTGTGGCTGTCTCTCCCGCGACAACTTCCCTTGGGGCTATCATCGTTATCTCAGCCCCAGTTGTCTCGGTGACCACCACAATCATCGTCACTTCTACAATTGCGGCAGTTGTTGTTGTGGCAGTCGCGACTGGTATGGGAGTAGTGACGGCAACTATATCAATGGCTGTCATCGTTTGCGCTGGGGCGGTGGGTGGCTTGGAAGGAACTGTGGAAGATTTTCCCTACCAGGCGTCGAGAAGGACATGTCTTCCTATCGCGCCTGCCTTCTGTTGTATCCTCATGGTGGCATCATAGGAAGCTTCGACTACCACAACTTCAATCTCCGCTGTGGTGAAAACCAGCTTTTCTCCGTTGTAGCTGGCGCAACGTGGGAGCGGAATGAGGGTGTTTGATCTTGCAAACTTATAGAAATAGAATCGCCCCTCCTTCTTGATGATGCTGGCTCTCATTAGGAACTTGAGGTCGATCTTGTCATCACCTCTTGTGCTTGAGAGGCTACACAGCTTCCTTGGGTATCCTAACCCCACCGCAATCAGATTCACCGGTCCGCCCATGTTGTAGTCTTTGGTGGAGTCCTTTATTGGATGAAGACGATTGAGGAGGAACCGCCCCAGATTGATAGTGCGTCCTTTCATCATATGCCATATGAGGTGGAGCTCTTCAGTGTAAAGATTGCTCGACTTGTACTTGCTGAAGAGCAGGCACACCACGATTTTGTGCACTATCCTCCAGAAATAGGAGTGCACTGCCGCCACCTTGCTTCCCGGCTTGAATGTTGACTCATGGTTAGCTTTCTCCAGAGTTCGACTGGGTTGAACCCATCACCTTTAGTGATTCTGACACCGTTGTTGAGTAGTTCTTTTTCTACTTCATTGGAAGAGAAGATTTCATTGAGCAACTTCTCAGATATGTCATGCTCAGTATTATACAACCGTCCTTGTAGTCTGTCTGCTACGCCAAATCTTTCGATTTCATCTGGTCTATTATGTACCCGGTGGAGAGATGACATGAAATCCCTTGTGAGTTCTCTGTAAGAGGCGGAGTGGTTGATGCAGATCTTCCTCAGCCCGACTACCGCTAGGACATTTTCCAACATGTCGAAAATGCCTATCTGGTGGAAGGATGACTGATGGTAGAACATGCTTGGTCTGTAGACCTTGGCTGCGAGTTCTGTGTATCGCCACCTCTGTTCGTCGTCTCTGGGCATGAACCTACCTGGTGAGTGACCTATAGGTTCAGGTTCGGCTGCCGTGGTTGAAACTATTGTTGGGGTTGTTGCTCCTTCCCTCCTAGGTCTCTTCTCAACCACGGATGGCCTAGCTACATCGGGGTTCAGGAATTTCTGCCCGACTGTGGTGGCTTCTGCTGTGGCCTCAGCGTTGATCCTTCGGCCTTGTTCGTCTACTTGGATGACGGTTTGCTTGGTGCGGGCCATTTCTATTATCATAAAACAAAAGTTTAGTAAGCATCAATTTTACTGAATGATTCACCTTGCCCGATATTGGGCGGCGGGGTGTGTCGCCTGATATCGGATAGGTGATATATTTTGAAAACTGACTAACAAAACCTGATAGAGTTAAGTCGATATCGGTCATAGTTAACAAAATCGATATAGCCCGACACGGTCTCAATAGGTAAAATGCAAAGTTGTTGCGCGATAAGTCAAAACAAAAGGCTGGCCCGATATTAGTGCTGCTCGATACAATCATACTGGGAGACAAAATTGGATGATATGGTACTTTTCCCAATATGCCTGTGTCGGACAGAGCAAAGTTTGAACCGATACTGCCACAAGGCTATCGTGCAACACCGAGCATCATCACAAACAGCTATCCTGCCCGATACGATCTCTTTGAAAAAGGGTGTCACCCGATACTTGCAAGATGTGCGGCGACATAAGATAAAATTTTATGAAGAACAAAACTGGGCGACATGGGTATCACCCGATATAAGGTATCGGGAGGGCACGCGATAGAAGTGTATCGCGCGATGCGGTCAAAAGGTAGGATGCCCGACACAAGTGCGTGTCGGGCGACACAAAATAGAACTAAAGCCATGTGCCGGATATGAGATGCGCGACACAAGAGGTGTGTCGGGTAATCCATGCGATGCACGTATCGTGCTATACCTTTATCTTGTTAAGGTATCTGTGCGACACGGGAGCAGAAGCAAGGTTTCCCGACACAAGAGCAAAGCGAGAGTTAAATGCACGATACAGGAGTAGGTGAGAAAGTAAATGCCAATGCCTGACACAGTTAAACCAAAGTTACTATATATAACAATCGAGGGTGGGGGTAAAATGGGTAAAACTGGGGCACGTGTCACCCGAGGAGACAAGTCATTCCTGAGACGAGCAGTAAAATCAGTCTAATCTATCCCATCAAAGGTTGTTTAGCTATGCTACCCGATACGGAAGGAGTTTGCCGCACGATACAAGTAGCGCTGCCCGACACGGTGCGATGCGCGCAACTCAGTTATCACGTGACACAGGATCATCACTTAAAATCTGATGCCCGACATCAAAGCCCAATAAGGGTGTGTCATGCGGCTCTCGGGACCTTGCCTGATACAGGTTCAGATGATACTCAACACGATAGAACGCAACATGCACAAGCTGTCGCTAGCCCGACACAACTTCACCACCCTGGCAAATAGAAGTCAGATGCCCGATAGGGTAGGAGAGCTTGGTATCGATCAAGGAATCTCGACCTGATGCCAAGCTTCAAAGAAGAATAAAACAAGGTAAGAGATAAAAAACTAAAACTAAAGAAAAGGAAAAAGCAATTGATGGGTAAAACATCATTGGCCTAAAGTGAAACTCCCGGCCTCAGATAGTATTACTCATCAATGCTTACAAAACCAAGCGGTGGCCCATAAAATGGGGGAGTCTGAGCATGTGGCGCATGCACTGACTCGGGCCTTATTACAATCATAATGTTCATAAAGTTTTTCTTACAGGAAGGGAAATAACGTCCTATTCTATGAAAAGTAAAAACTCGGGCTGCCTCTCGAGGAGCGTTGTAGTTAGCGTCGTCAGCTCGACAACTTTAGATCCCTTCACTTTGTGCCTTTGGTTGTTTCAGCATCCTGCAAGCTTATTTCTGATCTTCTCACGAACGCTTCATCTTCATAGTACCTTTTCACTCTGTGCCCGTTCACTGGAAAAACCTTTGTTGGATTGTCTTTTTCATACAGCTCCATCATTCCTGATGGATATATCTTTGCCATGGTGAAGGGTCCAGACCACCTCGTTTGCATCTTACCTGGAAAAAGATGGATAGAGGATTTAAATAACAAATCTTTATCACCTTCACTCACATCCTTTTTCTTTAGGTGGGCATCATGCCACACCTTGGTCCTCTGCTTGTAAATCCTTGCATTTTTGTATGCATGGATTCTTAGCTCTTCGAACTCCTGTAGCTGCAGATATCTCTTTTCCCCTGCCTTCTCCAGGTCCATATTTAAAAACTTAATTGCCCAAAGAGCCTTGTGTTCAAGCTCTAAGGGTAGATGATAGGATTTCCCATAAATCAATTTGTAAGGTGTAGTTTCAATGGGTAACTTGTATGCAGTTCTATAGGCCCAAAGAGCATAGTCGAGCTTCATTGAACAGTCTTTCTGCGTGCGGCTGACAATCGTTTCCAAGATTTGCTTAATCTGTCTATTTGAAACCTCCACCTATCCAGAGGTTTGAGGGTGATAGGGTGTAGCAACTTTGTGCTTGACCCCATACTTTCTCAGAAGTGCTTCAAACTGTTTCTCCCCAAAATGCAATCCGCCATCGCTTATCACAGTACGGGGTACTCCAAAGTGAGGAAAGATAGTTTTCTCAAATAGCTTGATCATAGACTTGGAGTCGCAAGTTTGGGTGGCAACAACTTCTACCCATTTAGACACGTAGTCCACCGTGACTAAAATGTATTGATATCCTTTCGATGGAGGAAATGGACCCATGTAGTCTATTCCCCAGACATCAAAGATCTCGACTTCAACCCAGTTGGCCATAGGAATCTTGTTCCTTCTTCCAATATTTCCAGTTGATTGGCATTCTTTACAAACTTTTACATAATCCGCAACATCCTTGAACAACGAAGGCCAGTAAAATCCTAATTGCAGCACCTTAGCAGCAGTCCTTTCACTCCCCAGATGTCCTCCATAGGGTGAGGCATGACATTTCCTCAGAATGTTTGGCACTTCTTCCTCTGGAATACACCTTCTATACAGATTATCCGTGCATCTTTTAAAGAGAAGGGGATCATCCCAATAGTAATTCTTTATATCAGAAAAGAGTTTCTTCTTTTGATTGTATGTTATTTCTGGGGCAAAAAAACCTAAATGACACATTTGCCAATTTTAATTACCTAAATGTCACGTTCTTGAACTTATTGCCCAAAATGGCACATTTCTGGAGCAATGCGTCCCTTGCTGGGACGCATTTCTCTCACGCGAGGCAATGCGTCCCGGTGGGGGACACATTGGTCCCATAGGAGGACAATGCGTCCCGGTTCGGGACACATTGCCCTCCCGTGGGATCAATGTGTCCCCCGCCGAGACGCATTGCCTCGCGTGAGAGCAATGCATCCCAGCGGGGGATGCATTGACCCCACAGGAGGGCAATGCGTCCCGAACCGTGACGCATTGCCCTTTATGGGACCAATGCATCGCACGCCGAGGCACCCCCAATGGCTAGAAATTGCCACGCGGGCAATGCGTCTGGGACGGGGATGCATTGCTCCCTGGGGAACGACTATTTTGCCGTTGGGGCCGCCGTGCAGCGCGGGGCAGTGCCACGTGGGCGCAATGCGTCCCCAACCAGGACACATTGCTCCTCTATATATATTGGCCGAAAACAACCCCCCAAACTCACACCATTCTTCATTTCCTTACTCTTGCTCTATACTCCCATTACTCTGGAGCTTTTTCTCGAATTTCTACTGGTTTGAGGTGATTTCTAGCTTATTTCGGGCGATCTTGGAGTTGATATCTTCTATTGCTCGGAGACGATCTTGGAGCTTCTTCTTTCTCTTCTTGTATTCTTCGATTGTCAACACATAACTCTCCATTTGAGGTATTTATTCTACCAAAATTTTAATTTTCAAAAAACGAACTTAACTTTAGTACGAAATATTACAACTAAAATAATTGTATTGTTACTCTTTAATTCCACATTACTGAAATAATGATGTAGAAAATGACAATTGAAGACTAATTAATACCTGAAAAATTATTGTTTGAAATTGCAAAATTGTTGTTCTGAAATGTTAGTGTTACTAAAAAATTAGCAAAATTGTTGTTATGAAATGTTAGTTAATTTTACTGAAAAAATAGCAAAATTGTTGTTCTTAATTGTTGTTCACAGTTAATGATATAGAAAAAGTAGTCAAATAAATTTAATTCCAAATTCAAAATTATTGTTCTAAAATCTTAACTATTATTTTAAAAATGATGTCACTGCTCTAAAATATTAATTTATGTTAATATAATGTTATAAAATATGAATTTCCTTCTGATGTTAATATAATATTCTAAAATATAGGAACATGGCATCTAGTTCAAATTCACGAATTGTGAAGATGCGATATGATGGGCAATTTCTCTCTGATGGGTCTTATTCTAGTCGATCTATTAGACCCATAAACATTTCACTTATTAATACCCTATCTGAACTAAAATCATATATCTATACAACACTTGACATCAATCCCAACCACTTCTTTATCAAAATATCCTATCTTTTCCCTGGAGAAAATCATATGCTCGTACAAGTTGATGATTATGATGCATACAGAACCTTGTTATCATTTTCAGCTGATGCCTATATTGATGTGTTTCTTGAAAAAAACATCTATCCACCAACAACCTTGTTTAATGAGTCTATTGAATCAATTTCAATCTCAATTCCCTCACAATAATTTATGGAGTCAACCACCTCAATTCTCTCAAAGTCATTTAACTACTGAATGGAGTCAACCACCTCAATTCAGTCTTAGCAATTTAACTGCTGAGTGGAGTCAACCACCTGAATTTTCTCAAAATCTTACTACTGAGAATATTGGTGTTGAGGTTGAGGAGGGAGATAATGATATTGATCATGAAGGTGATAATGAAGATGATAACAATAGTGACATTGAAGGTGGTAATAACAGTGAACCACCTGAGGATGAGTCATTGACTAAAACCGATGATGAGCACACACATCCATTCCCTGATTCTATTGCAGCATTGAGTTCTATTCCATCCATATTTGACAACCAATGGCCCCAACATGAACACATTGATTCCAACTATGAAGCTTTTCAAGATGATGACTGGGTGGAAGATTTTCGTCATGAATTTCATCTCGATTACAATCCTTCCCGTGCTGTTATATATGAGGATGCTTTATTTGCATCTAAAGTTGTACTGGTTGAGACACTCCAAAAATGGTCGGTACAAAAGAATGTCCAGTACCGTACATTACGCTCAAATAATCGTCATCTTAAACTTGTTTGTATCCATGATCAACGATGTCCTTGGAGATTGATCGCTTGCCAGTCCAAAAGAGAAAGTGGCATGTGGAAGATAAAACATTGTAAAGCAGGCCACAATTGTGAATTAACTGTTATGAATCATGATCATCACCAAGTCACAACATCTTATATTGCTCGAATGATAATGCCAATCCTAGTATCATGATTGGATATGTCGAAACGAGAAATTCGTGACAAGGTGAATGCTGAACTAAGGCTCAATATATCTTACAAGAAGGCATATCTAGCGAGGAGGAAGGCTGTTTGTAAAATATTTGGAGACTGGGAATCATCATATCATAGTTTGTTGCCGTTCCTGATTTCTCTGACACAATATATTCCAAGAACTATATATGCCCACCTTATTGATGATTATACCCTTCAAACTGAAGGCACTCGTAGATTCAAGCGGGCGTTTTGGGCATTTGGTCCAGCTGTGAGGGGTTGGGCCGATTCTAGGCCTGTTCTTACTGTTGATGGCACATTTTTAACAAGAAAATATACTGGCATACTTCTCATTGCATGTGGCATAGATGCTGATAATGGTCTATTTCCACTTGCTTTTGCTATTGTCGAGAAAGAAAATAAGGACTCCTGGGAGTGGTTCTTTGGTTGTGTACAAACTTGTATTCCAATCATTCCACGATGTACAAACTTATGTATTATTTCTGATCGAATGAGTGGGATTTTTCCAGCACTTGAATCAAAATTTCATTGGGCTCAACATCGTTATTGTCTTCGACATCTTTGGGAGAACTTCCATAAGCAGTTCAAGTCCAAGGAGTTGAGGGAGCTTTTGTGGAAGGTGGGATCCACAACTAATACACATGAATTTGATCGTCATATGACTGTTATAGAAACCATAGAACCAGCAGTGAAGTCGTATTTATTAGGCCAAAATCCAGTATATTGGGCTCTCGCATATGACAGAGGTTGCAGGTATGGGTCATTGACTACCAATCATGTTGAAGGGTGTAATGGAGTCTTAAAAGGTGTTAGAGGTTTGCCAATACAAGCGTTAATTGTTTCCACATACTATCGTTTTGTGACCATGTGACAGCATAGGCGTAATCTCGCAAATAAACGTGTACAAGATGGACTGAAATGGCCCTTTAGGGTTCATGATAAGCTTTATAATGTTCAAGAGGATGCAAAAATGGACAATACACATCCATGTGAACAACGATGAATGGCTTGTTGGTGACATGGATGGATATAGATTTCAAGTAATAGTGCGTCCAAATGGTGGCAGTCAATGCAGCTGTGGTTTTCCACAACAATGGAATTATCCATGCTCTCATGTTTGGGTAGCTGCAGACTCTGTCAATTGGGATCTTGATGCACTTGTGAGTGCATATTATACAAATGAGGCTTATCTAAATGCATACAGAACTGAATTTTGTGGTATTCCCGACAAGAGGTATTGGCCTCAATTTGATGAAAGTAGAGGTATTTATCCCTTATTACCCCCCTAGGAAATGAAGGCAAGCTGGAAGACCAAAGAAAAAGAGAAGGCATTCAACTATGGATGTTGATCCAAATCAATATACATATCACTGTCATAAGTGTGGCAGAACGGGCCATAATAGACGCACTTGTCCTAATGTCATATGATGTCTGGTCATGTAATGTTTGCAATTTCAATTTACTCAAGTCATGTAATGTTTCCAATTTCAAATTACTCAAGTCATGTAATGTTTGCAATTTCAATTACACTAAAGTCAAGTAATGTTTGCAATTTCAATTTCACTAAAACAATGAATTTATAATGGTTTTTCTATAGATGGCTCATCGAAGGACATGGACATTTCACATGTCTGTAGAGTTAATCCAAATAATAGCTATGAAGTGCCTACAGGGAAAAATGGCTCATCAAACTCTATTGGATGATGACTGGAATGACGTACCATATTTGTTGTACAACAAGTTAGGATTTATAGTGACAAAAGAACAAGCAAAATTTCATTGGCAATTTTTAAAGCAAATGTTTCAATGTATGAAGAACTTCTTGAGCTACCTAGTTGGTATTGGGATCACATGAAACAGAAAGCAGTGCCAATCAATGAACAAGTTAAAAATCAGTTAGATGTATCACATCCAGAGATACATCGAGTTGTACATCAAATGTGGACATTTTATGAACCTCTAGATGAGATATTGAATCAAATGCAGTAACTAATTGTTGTAGTATTTCTCTTTTAGTAGTTCATGTTGTATTTTTATATTGTTTGGTGGTTCATGTATTTGAATTAATTTCATCTTATTTAATGAAGAATCTTGACAATCTTAAATGTTGTACAATATTTGCACTTTTCATTTAATGTAATATTTGCACTTTTCATAGATATGGCTCCTAGACAAGAAACCTACCGACTCTCCCAACACCACATTATGTTGGTACAATGGCCTATTACTGACCAGGATGTTTTAGAAAATATTTCCATA
The DNA here is from genome assembly GCA_963693085.1 of Alisma plantago-aquatica. Classification (NCBI taxonomy): domain Eukaryota; kingdom Viridiplantae; phylum Streptophyta; class Magnoliopsida; order Alismatales; family Alismataceae; genus Alisma; species Alisma plantago-aquatica. The sequence goes on along the minus strand of OY856413.1, from coordinate 672,418,796 downwards.
GCTGGTTTTGGGCTTGTTCATAGGCTACCCTGTATCCACCTTGACCCTACTTTAATGACTGCATTAGTTAACAGGTGGGACAACTCTAGCAATACTTTTAGGTTTCCCCCTTTTGAGATGAGTGTCACTCTTCAGGATGTTGCAGTTCTTTTAGGCGTGAGGATTGATGGCCCACCAGTTATAGCTTCATATCCTTTAGGTGTAGATGAGGGGAAATTTTCTTCATGGACTCACCTTTGTGAGAATTTCTTAGGAGATGCACCAGATGGGATGTCTAAGGGGCATATCTCCTTGATTTGGTTGCATGAGACCTTCAAGGATATGGATCTGACCGCGGGTGATGAAGAACAACAAGTAGAAATGAGGACAAGGTATACTAGGGCATATCTCTTATATTTCTTAGGTAGTTACCTTATCCCAGATAGTACATGGGATAGAGTTCATGTTAGGTACCTCCCTCTTGTGTCCGATTTTGCACGTTGTGGCACTCTATCTTGGGGTGCTGCAACTCTAGCTTTCTTATATAGGGAGTTGTATAAGGCAACCACCCGATCCAGGAGAACTGCCCATCTATCAGGTTGTGTGTGCCTATTACAGCTGTGGTGTTGGGACAGGTTGGGAATTGGATGCCCAGGTACAATTACAATGTGCTGGGATGATTGGCCAGAAGATGTTCCCTTGGGTTACAGGTTAAAGATCTACACAATTAATTTTTATATTTGTCCAAATATTATGTAGTGTTTATCTAAATTTAGATTGTCAATTTAATAGGTGGCCTACCTTTGTCCAAAGGAGTCAAACTATCAGGGGAACAATTCAGTTTTACGATTCAGCATTTGACCAGATTTTGCCCTCACAGGTATAACTTACTTACCTCTGTTGTATGGTATGTTTTATTTATTTGCAATTTACTCCATTTTATATGATACACATTGTCTATATGAATAACAGATAGAGTTGACTCCTTACACTACTGATGTTCTCAAGAGATTGCCTGCCATTTGTAGAGATGGTAGTGATATTTGGTTGGCACGAGTGCCTCTGTTGTGCTACACAATAGTGGAGTGGCACTTTCCCGATAGAGTACTTGGACAGTTCGACTTTGTTCAAGTACAACCTACTCTTGAGCTACCGCAGCTTAGCCAGATAGATGGGAGGGGTCATGCGGCTGAGGATTGGATGCTTCATTATAGGCAGGAGGTGTAGATGTGGAACAACAGATGAGAGAGCTTAGTTCCCGCTCCACCAGCTGATACAGTCTTCAGTCCTCAGGTTCACTATGCATGGTATCATCCACAATACATCATGCCCCCTCTAGATATGCCTCCAAGCATATACTACCCGCAAAGTTATCGCCAGCAGGAATTTGTGAGTATCATTATTATTTATTTTACAAATTGTTATTATTTATCTTTGTTATTTGTAATATATGTAATTGGTCTTTATTATGTGTACATACTTTGTTTTACAGGTACAAACACATGTGGCGATCCGAGCGACATTAGAGCACGCCCCTGCACAGATCAGAGACAACATCTATAACATCCAGGGGAGTTACTTTGATAGTCTTCCCGACTATGCTCGGCCGTGGGATCCCATACCCACTCATACCACAACCCCTGAGCCCACTCCTACTCCTACTGCTGAGCCCGCTCCCACTCCCACTTCTCAGTTCATGTCATGGGGACCGACAGGGCCATATTTTTCAAGAGCTGCTTCATATTCCTCATTCATCACCCCACCTCAACCACCATCATACTATGGAGCAAGTTCTTCTTCTGTTCCATACACTCCATTCCCACCACCAATTATTCCCAAGAGCCGAACACCATCTTATGTCACATATTCACCTACTCCATTTGATTTCTCAGGATGCACCCCACCTAATGCATCCTATCCTGGTTTTCAGAGACCCCTCACCCCATCTCCACCTTTTCATTTCTTCCCTAATGCTCGCCAACAGCCTCCTACGCAGTTGTCCCCAGTTCAGCCGTCTCCAGATGACATCGGTACAGAGGATCCTAATGTAGAGGGAGGTGGGTGAGGACATCGTGGGCGAGGACGACATACTTAGTTTTTTATATATTGTACAGTTTTGTATGTATGTCTTTGTGAGGATATATATTGTATGTGGATCTATCATATTATGATATCACATTGGTTCATTTTGGATCATGTTGTTGTGTATTATTGTACAATTATCTATCATATTGTTCTGTTGTGTATTATTTTCTAGTCATGTTGGTTCATGTTTTAACCTTGTTTTTAATTGCTATCACATTTTTTTGGATTAAGTTCTTATTATATAATCAATTAGGAACCAACCGATGTTGGTTTCAATACACTTATATATTCCATATGCATGTTACGAGCTATTGAAATTGACAAATTTATAATAATTGGGTATATTATAGACATCCAAATACAAGTGAACGAATTGTAAATGTACAAATATAATCAATATTGTTAATATACATATCAATAACCATGAAACAATATCTGTGACTGCAAAAATATGATTAAAAAACACAATGCGTCCTGCATGGGGATGCATTGTTGCAATGAGTCCTGCATGGGGACGCATTGAGCAATGCATCCCGGCTGGGGACGCATTGGTCCCATAGGAGGGCAATGCGTCCCGGTTTGGGACGCATTGCTCTGTTGTGGGACCAATGCATCTCCAGCTGGGACACATTGGCCCACAACAGAGCAATGCGTCCCGAACCGGGACGCATTGCCCTCCTGTGGGACCAATGCGTCCCCCGCTGGGATACATTGCCTCGCGTGAGAGCAATGCATCCCAGAAGGGGACACATTGCTCCAAAATGTGCCATTTTAGGCAATAAGTTCAAGAACGTGCCATTTAGGTAATTAAAATTGGCAAATGTGCCATTTAGGTTTTTTTTCCTATTTCTGGAGGTAATTCCCCACAAGCAAGGTAATTTCAAATATCTGCAAACCATGGCAAACTCTGATCTCTGGCTTCTACCATTAGCAAGGCCTCATCTGCATAGTTATCATTGATAGGTGGCTTCTTCTTGTCTTCAACTGTAATCCTTGACAAGTGGTCGACGACTATGTTTTCCGCACCTTTCTTATCAATGATCTCATGATCGAACTCCTGGAGTAGTAAAGCCCACCTTTACAGCCTGGGCTTAGTGTCCTTTTTCTGCATAAGGTATCGTATCGCCCCATGGTTGGTGTAGACCTTTACCTTTGTTCCAATCAGATAAGATCTGAACTTGTCAAAGGCAAAAACAATCGCAAGAATTTCCTTCTCTATTGTCGTGTAATTTACATGTGCTTCATCAAGAGTACGGCTGGCATAACAAATGACATAGTGCCTCTTGTTCTTCTTCTGTCCCAGGACTGCCCCTATGGCATAGTCACTGGCATCACACATCAGCTCAAAAGGTAGATCCCAATCCGAAGCTTGAAGGATAGGTGGAGAAACAAGTGCATCTTTCAGAGCCTAAAAAGCACTTAGGCAATCGTTAGTTAAATCAAATTCTATGTGACGCCCGAAGATCCACAACTTCTTCCAATCACTGCCTATAAATAGCAGCTATAGGACCCCAATGGGACAGGTCAGAATCTCACAAAGGCTAACTTTGGAAAGCATATGGAGCTAGTGTGTCGCGTCCCCAAGGCGTGTCGGGTGATACTAGGTGAGCACTTCCCCAACCCGAGAGGGGCGGGAGTGGTTCACTTAGAATCTGTCCCGGTAGCCGCAGCATCCCGATATCGACCAAGAAGGCCACCCGATGTGCCGGGTTCCTAGATGGGCCCTTTCCCGAGACAACTCATTCACTATATCTGATATGAGAATCCCGAGAACCTAAGACCCCTCTAACCCGACACGATACCGAACCCGATACAGATCACCCGTCGCGATGCCTTGATCGATACGCCTTCCTGTCATGGCCTATCGCCCGTCAGGGGTTGCCGCCTGACACAGGCATATCGGGCAGATCTCTCACCCGGTATTGGTTAGAGATGCCTTAGGGGTCTGCTACTGTATGTCAACCTCCTATATCAAGGAGGCCGATACTTATCTTCCCTTTTACAGTCGTTTACTTTCTTTATTTACGCAATGTAACTAAACCCTTTTATACAATGCTCATGCTAATGGAATTAGTGGAGTTTTAATACATATTGCTTTGTGTTTGGTTCCTTTTTGTTGGATGATTGCTTTTTAGCATTCAAACTCTAGCTTGTATGCTTGGATCATGTTTTGACTAGCTATCAAATTGTGTTTCCCGTTTCAAATCCCTCGAGAGAGGTGTTGTAACTCTAACGTTTGGTCCGATCAAGGAGTACGAGAGTACCCAGGGTCGGAGTTGCTTCAGTTATCTTTCCACTCCAACCCAAGTACACTACCTTTGAGAGAGGGTGTTGGTGCTTAGTTGGAGGTACCCTCTTTTGAGAGAAGGGGTACTGGATGTTTTATGTTGCCGCTTGTTATGCCTAAGCTTTCCCCCTTCGTTCCTTACCGAGGCAATAATGTTATCTCCTCAAGTTCTATTACAAAAAACCCCTAAAAATTGATAAATGCCAAAACCTTAATCTTCCTTGTAACTCCAGTTAGAGATATATTTTTCTTTATAACGCTTTCTTATAGTATTTTGTTTCCTTTTATTCTGTTGTTTACCGTTCTTGACCTACCATTCCCTTGGGAACATTTTCTTACCCTTCTTTTACTGGAGTGTAGAGTGTTGATTCCGAGTTCTTTGCACGACCACCCTTGTACCTGTGGTTCAACCCCGATCGCAACTTTGGACCCTGTCATTATTGCGGGGGCCTAAGAGTCGGGTTAATTAAAAGTTCGACTACTTCAAATCCGCTCCTTTTGGACGCGCGATTTAGGCCGGTCAACTTTTTGGTGCCGTTGTCGGGGACAAGGAAAAATGGTACTGTTAACGAACCCGAATCCACTAACTACACTCCCATGCCTCAAGCTTAGTAATAAGCTTGACAATATAGTTTCTTTTAGTCTTCTAAACTGAATGTGTACAGAATAGTTTGTTGCATTAACACATGTTTTCTAACTTGATTATATATTCTATTCAGGTACTCAGGGAAGAAGCACTCTGCTCGGTTGAGCACCGTTCATCATGCACCTCGCCTGGAATGACTTCTTTCTAAGGATGAGTGAAATGCTAGAGTTGGACCACACCCACCTCCGCATGGGAACGATAACTGTTACAATAACGATCATTTACATGAAGAGCTAGAAGAACCTGAATTAGAACAACTTGGGGATGATCATCATCACGAGAGACATCTTCATCGCCGTAGGCATAGAAGGAATCATCATAATCAAGAGCAGAATCATAGGAACAACAACAGTGAAGATTCCGACGAAGAAGAAAAGACCCTCTGGGAGTTGGCTGCCACGAAGGCCAACAACTCAAGATGCCCAGTTGTAATCCCAAGGTTTGATGCTGTAAACTTTGAGTTGAAGCCAACTGTGATCTCCATGATTCAAAATAAAAGCTTTAGGGTGAGGTCCAAGAATGAAAACCCCTACCATCACCTCGATGCTTTCAAAAATATATGTGATACCATCAAAATGAGGGGAGTAGCACCAGAATCGATCTACTGCAAGGGTTTCATTTTCTCTCAAGAGGACAAGGCACTGTCATGGTACCTTGGACTGCCACATCAATCTCTGAACAGATGGAATTCTTTAGAAGATGCTTTCGTAAACAAGTTCTACCCTATAGAGAAGACCGTTAGGAACAGGCAGAAGATCACATCTTTCACTCAGAAGCCAGGAGAAAACCTGCATGAAGCCTGGGAGAGATACCAGGAGTATCAGAGAGACTGCCCTCACCACAACTACAAGAAAGGTTTCCTGATAACAACATTCTATAATGATCTGACTCCTGAAGAAAGAGTATCGCTAAATGCAGCTGCTGGAAGCGACTTTCTTGGGAAGAAGCCCAGTAGATCCAAAAAGATCATTGAAAATATGGTTGAACTACAAGCCAGGACTGACTACGATAGGACTGATAGAGGGTATGCTAAGAAGGCCGCTAATGAAGGACCGTCGATCGAATCCAAGGCTCTTGAAGCAATCACCACTCAAATCCAAAAGATAGCCACTGATGTCAGATAGTTAAAAGAATCCAGAGGGAATGGAAAGAAACAGATTGAGAAAGTGATGAAGTGTGTCACTTGCGGAGAAGGAGGACACGGTATTGATAACGGAGTTTACACCTGACCTGACGAGTCAAGTGAAAGTGAATCCGAAGAAGAGGAAGCTGAGTACGTTTCTTTTGTCAACTTCAAAAGATCGGACCATCCTGGTTTTAGTTATGGCAACAAGGATGCTGTAGAAAACTCGCATTAGTTGAATAATCCACCCAAGCAACTGCAAAGTTTCGACAAAAGAGGCGGACAAGGTCAGTACACCAGAACAACCAATTTTCAATCAAACAAGGCAAACTTTCAAGGGCAAGGGAAGTACCAAAACCGCCAAGCTGCTAACCCTATCCAAGGCCAGGGACAAGCTAAAGAGCAGAGTCAGGAAAAGAACTTTGGTCAACCGGACTTAGTGGGCCAATTGTTTGACTTTGGCAAGAGACAAGATACTATAAACAATCAGCTGGCGCAAAGCGCGCTGTCCAACTCAGGTGTTCTGAATATGATGCAGGTCCAAATGGCAAATATGCAAACACATCAACACTAGATAGACCAACATCTTGCTCAAATGGCCGAGTTAATGAAGAATCCTTCGAGTAAGATACCATCCAACACAGAGTCTGCCAAAATGGCGGTACTCAGGTCAGGAAGGATAGTAGGACGCCCTGAATCAGCCAGGCTTGAAGAACCTGAACCAGGGGTTGCGGCAGAGAACCCAGCTGAAGGAGAGAACCAACGAGCTCATGTCAGGGAGCCAGAATCAGAACCTGTGGATGACCTGTTTGGTAAAAGAAGTCCTTACTCTCCAAAATTGCCTTTCCCATACAAACTCATAATGGCACATCTTAAAAAGAGATACAAAAGGTTTATGGAGTCGGTGAAAAAGCTTCACCTCGAAGTGCCATTTCTGGATGCTTTGGAAGAAATGCCAACCTACGCCAAGTTTTTTCAAGGATTTGATCACCAAGAAAAGAAGAGGAGGAAGGATTGAAATGGTACACCTAGCCAGTATGTCTACTGCCTTCATGAAGGAGGATTTACCTACCAAGGAGAAGGATTCTGGAGCCTTTACTATCTCTTTTGTTGTTGGAGATAATGTCGAGCAGAAGGGTCTTGCTGATTTAGGGGCTAGTATAAGCCTTATGCCCTTAAGCCTCACACAACGATTAGGATTAACTGATATGGTTAGGACCAACATGAGGATCGAGTTGGCAGACCATACCTTCAAAAGGCCTATGGGAGTCGTTGAAGATGTTCTGATTCGTGTAGGAAGATTCTTCATTCCTTGTGACATTGTTGTCATTGAAACTGTTGAAGACCCTAAATGCCCTATTATCTTTGGACGTCCTTTCTTAGCAACCGGAAGGACACTGATTGATGTTACTAAAGGCATCATAACTCTGAGGGTCGGAAATGATCACATTGATTTCAAGGTGAAGGACGCCATGAAGGGGTCTTCCCTTTTCAAATCTGCTTACTTTGTGGATAGTTACAACCAATATTGTGAAGAAGTAGAAGAAGATATCACAATAGTAGACCCTCTTATGAGGGTGTTGAACAATCATGACTCTGATTCCGAAGATCCTAAGTTTGTTGAGATCCTCGATTACCTAAATCAAAATGATGAAGATCTAAGCGATGAGAAGGAAGTTATAGAGACACTCAAGTTTGCTTCTCTGGAAATGACACCAGAAGAAGAAAAGGCACCTAAGACCAAGACAGAGATGAAATAGATATCGGAAGGTTTAAAGTATGAGTTTCTAGATCAAGAAGGAAGAAATCCAGTCATAGTTAATTCCATTCTGATGAAAGAACAATTGGAAAGACTTCTCGAGGAGTTGAGGCTCCATAAGAAAGCTATAGGCTATTCGGTAGAGGATATCAAGGGACTTAGTCCTGCTCTATGCATGCACCACATAAATTTGGAAGAATCTGCTAAACCCCTGGTCCAACCCCAGAGAAAGCTGAACCAGATGTTAAAAGAGGTTGTGAAGAAGGAAGTGATCAAATTGAGAGATGTAGGAATTATCTACCCAATCAGCGATAGCAACTGGGTAAGTCCCATCCATGTTGTACCAAAGAAAGGAGGCATGACAATTGTGAAAGGTGACAAAGGTGATGAAGTAGTGGTCCGAACTGTCACCGGATGGAGAATGTGCATAGATTATCAGAAGCTGAATCAAGCCACAAAGAAAGATCATTACCTTCTTCCCTTCATCGACCAAGTTCTAGAGAGATTAGCACATCATGATTATTTCTACTTTTTAGATGGTTATTCCAGGTTTTATCAAGTCCCTATTTTACTAGACGACCAGGAAAAAGACACTTTCACTTGTCTCTATGGTACTTATGCATTCTGAAGAATGCCATTTGGATTGTGTAATGCTCCAGCAACATTCCAGCATTGCATGATCTCGATGTTTTCAGATTTTTTGGAAGACATCGTAGAAGTTTTTATGGATGATTTTTCTGTCTATGGGAAAGACTTTGATGCTTGTCTGAAAAACCTATATTTAGTCCTGCAACGCTGTGAAGAAACGAATTTGGTCATCAACTGGGAGAAGTGCGACTTAATGGTACAAGAAGGCATAGTGCTAGGTCATAAAGTCTCAAAAAGAGGTATCGAGGTAGATGTGAGCAAGGTTGAAGCTATCTCTAGACTACCTCCACCTAAGTCGGTAACTAGAGTGCAAAGTTTTCTCAGACACGTTGGTTATTATCGAAGATTCATAAAAGAATTTTTGAAGATGCCATTTGTCTTAGAATCCATGATTCTCCACATGTGTTGACAACGTCCCAACCCAATCAGATCTTTGAGTTGACGCCTGAATTGGCAAGACAATTTGATGATGGAAGGTCTGATAAGAATGAAAAATGCAACTATGTAGCAATTTGGAAGAAATTAAGTAGCCAAGACACTTTTGTAGTAGGAAAGTCTAAGATGAGTAAATTGTATAATCCTTTCATAAGGTACCTTTAGAAAGTCTCAGCTCATACTATTTTTGGCTTATATTACAATCAAGGTTTCTGCTCTCAGAAAGATCTGTTTGTGATGTTCATGATGGAAACTGGTGGTTATGTCAATATAGGGGCAATGATAATTGATCATCTAAAGACAATCCCACCTAAGAGAAAGAATCTATTCATCATGGGAGGGATTGTGACCACCATTGCATTCACCTTAGATTATGACTTAGAAGGGCTCACTAAGGATGATGGGACCTAGTATGTTGATTTGAACTACCTAGCAAGGATCTTCCAACATGATAAAAAAATATCATTTATAACATGAACCCTGGGTACCCTGGCATCACTCTAGAGATTCACTATCATTATGTTCTTCTTCTTGATGATACTGTGCTAATAAATGATTATATAGCGGTGTACTTACTAACTAGGAAAGACAACACTCTAGAGAGGACTACTGGACACAACCAGTTGACCTACTTGAGTTGGAGGGGGAGATGGATATCCCAGAGAAGCATCATATAATAGAGAAGCCTTGCCAAACTAGACAAAGGCAGAATGACTTTGATGAGCAGTCACCTCCAACCAATGCATATCAAATGTTTAGTATCCATGCATAGTTGGAGCAGATCATCAGACACAACATGCTACGTGGTTCGATCAGCAACATATGCATCACCAAATGAACTACATGTACCATTTCCAAGATGCACAAGTTCATAGAAACCCCCAAACAGGGGAAGGACTTCTGAGGTACATTATCTGATTACCAAGATATATATCTGCCTCCATAGTCAGATTATCAAGGCAACTACTACTAATATCCTCCATTATATGGGGGACCACCAGAGGATCCACTACCATAATGGTGACATCTACCATCCTTCTTAATCTTTAGTTTCATTTTGAGGATATAATGATTCAAAAGTTTGGGTGGTACACACCCTCTCTCTCAATTTCATTTAGTTTCACTTGTTTCAACGTATCTCAACCTATCTCAATGCAACACCCCTATCTGGTGTAGAATTTCACTTACTTTGCATACATGCATGTCATGTAGCTCATTTTCTTGCATTGTGTGTGAATTTTAAAAAAAAAAACCGTTTCATGCCATTCCATGCCATGCATTGCATTTCATGTAGAGCTTTTGCAATTTTTGTGTGTTTTTAGCTAGGATTTTCTTGATTGTTGCTTTATAATGTGGGTTTAGATATGATTGAAGGAATTTGGCACCATTTTGGCCATTTTTTCCAAGCTTGAATCTAGTTGCCTAATAGTGTGTCTCAACTAAATCTCTATCTCTTATGATGTGAATGTTTCATTTTGGGATAATGCAACAAAGTTGATGATGTTTTTGGCTAAATGAGTGCTATGATGGAATTTCACATGTGCTCCAAGCCTTTTGCAAGTAATTGATTATTTTAATATAAGTGTGATTTTTGCAAGCCTTGGACGCTTGGGATTGTTCATTCCATGTGGAAATAGTGTAATCTACAATATTTTTCATTTCATGCATGGTTTGTCTTTTGGTGAATATTGCATGGATTATCTTGCTTGAATAAAATCATACATGGATCTTCATCACCTATGACCCTATTTGACCTGAAATTTCTTTTACCACCTTCTTAACTCACTACCTCATGAAAGGATGCCAAAACACACATATTAGCCTTGGCCACCCTCCAATAGTTTGGGGTGGCCATATCTATATTCCTTCCGCTTCACTCCTATCATCATGTGCCCTAATTACATCAAGAGAAAGGAAAAAAGAAAACAAAAATGCAAAAATAAAATAAAATGGTCTCCTATGTAATAACATCTAAATAAAGAAAAGATGGGTGATCCTATGTAATAGCATGCCACTCCCTTCCATGACCCTTTCTTCCCTTTCTACACCTACTAGGTATAGGGTAAATCGACTTTAGTCCTCACACATACAACAAGCGAAGTGGGTATTGGGAGGTGAAATGAAGTGTATGATAGAGTCCAAGAAAGTGAAATAGAAACTATAATCAATTTTATGTATGCCATACATGATACAACCTACCAGAGCATTATGAAACTTGCATGACTTACATGTGTGATTGGTATCCCATATTTGAAATTTTTTTTCCTCTATGCTTGAATCACATAAAAATATATAAAAATGAATAGAGAATAATGGATTGCAATCCTAATTCCATTTGTGGACTTAGTTTAGCTAATGAATAATATTATGATTAGATTATCCCATGTTTCTCTTGAAAGAATTGAAAAATGAGATTGATTTGAAGCATACTTGAGGACAAGTATGTTCTAAGTTAGGTCTAATGATGAAACCCTATTTTAGGGCTTTATCTTGTGTCTTTTTGTTCCTTAATCACGTCTAAACATGTTAGAATGCATGACATTTCCCTTGATAAATGGTTTACCATCAAATGCACTAATAGATGCTATTTGCATGATCTTCATGTACTTTGACCATGATTTTGATGGAAGGGAGAGAAGGAGAAGAATCTAAAGTCTTTTACACCCTTGAAGGAGCCTATAGAGAGGCCAAGAGATTCCCCAACCTATCCCAAGTGGTCAAGGATCAACCTGAAATAAGGAACTATAGAGAAATATGGCGATAGAGATAGTAGCTGAAATAAAAAATTCTTACCATATTCTCCTTGTCTAGTGGATCGTGTCAACAAGTATGGAGTGGGACCGAAGGTTGCAAGGAATATACCTAGTCATGGAGAAAGTCCATTGACTACCCTTGCAGTAGTGTGCTTCTTTCACAATTAGCACTGGGATGGTTATTGGTGGCGACTTCTTAGTGCAAAACCATGAACAATGGTTGATGACGTCCTTCTAGTGGGTGGCAATGACCTTCACGCCTCTATGTATTCCATGCAGACCACCAGGAACTCCTATCGTTATTGTGGAACTGAAAGGAAGGAGTTGTCCATTTGATGTCAAAATGTTAGCATTGACTGTTCTCCCTTGTTGTCTCTCCCTTAGATGGGTAAGACTTGCTCATACTCTCACATTACCAGAGCTGTGGGAGGACAACAAAATTTAGAACTTTTTGTTGTGTCTCCTGAAAGACTTGACTACCCCTTTATTTATAGGAGGGCCATGGTCAGGGCTTCCAAATCATTTGGGAGTCAAAGAGAAGGAATTTTATGGAAGTTGTGAACCATGAAAAGATGGATTTATTTATGAACCGATAAGTTCACATGTGAAATGATCGGTTCAACACTTTAAACTGATTGGTTAACATTATTTCCTATTTTCAAACATATTGGCTTTAATGTGAAGATTAATCCAGAACATGACGTCATCATCAATCCTTAATCCAGTGTAACTGATCTCCCCATCGGTCGATTCACAACCTGAATTGGTCATTTCACATCTTTGAATCGGCCAGTTCATTTCACAACTGAGTGGTTCAAGTTCTAGTCCAACCATTGTACAACCAATATTGTTTAAATTTAATACCTAAACACTTTAGTAATCAAGTTAAACCTTATTCATAAGTGAACTCCTATTCCAGGTGTATCCTATGTGTGTCCCAAATTACGTTGGCAGCGCATGCTTATAACTAATTTTGTGACATCACAAACAATGAGCGGTATCTAACAACACATCATTGCTACCCAAGTAATTGAAAAGTTGGAGAACAACTTCAACCTACAATCTTTGATTATTTTATAGTGATCATATAGTTCCTTTGTCTTTGATATCTAGATTGAACTCAAGAAATGGAAACTTCATCCTCTCAACATTCAATCCATGTTCCTTGAACTAGAGTAGACTGACTGAGATGCATGTGAGCTCACATATCACATATTGATTTACATGAGTACGACCATACATTTCCCAATCTCTCTTATCAAGTGGCCAAGTTATTGATGTCTACGACACAAGTTATCAAGGACTCTCCTAGTGGTATTGTTGGCAGCACCCCGAATATTCCAATATATGGCTCGGAGATCCATCTAAATAGAAAGAAAGACCCGTCCCAAAATAAGGAGAATCAGTAGTTGTGTCTCCCACCCCATTCACCCCAACCTTCATCGTGGCATTCATCTTCTAGGTCTGAGTAATGTCTTGAGACTCCCCTTGCTCTGGATCTAACTCGATGAGTCGGTCTGGATGTAAAAGTGTGGTCATTAGAACAATCTGCATTTCCAGAACGGCCTCTTCTCTTATCAATCTCATAGAGGTCTTCAAAGAACAAGAAATCTTCAAGCCTGTGATGTTGCAACATTCTACTATTTCCATCATCGTCCACGACCATCCTTATCTGATATAGGTGTTGGGGGCTGTCCGGGATCATATTCTCCTAAATATTACAACTCTGTGGTTCTGTGCTCCTCAGGTATGGGAAGACTCTAAACGTATGCATCCGGATGTCTGGAAGCTATAACCTCTATCGGGACCCCAAGGTCCTTACCCTCTTTAGTGAGGGCCAATGAATCACCTCTCCAATCTCCCATGGTTACCATATGTAGACGAATGGATGACCGTCTCTTGCCATATGTGAGATTTATAAATTGAGGCACATGATCGTTGAAGGCCTCTGCTTCAACCAAAACACCAACATGATCATGGACATCCTTGTTCCATGTCGAGACACTTATCAAAGAGCCAAAAGATGCAATCATCTTGTCAATAGAGTCCCTATCCCGACATATAATAGGCAGTTCAGTCAACCAGAACCAAAATCTCTATATATGTTGATAGGTTTGGCCCTCTTCCATGTGACTCATTAGAAGGGGCGATCCCCAAGGATCGATGATGCCTTCCTCCATAGCCCTGAGGGCCTCCTCAATAGATGGGAGGATGACAATAGCTTTATTCGTCACAAATCTGTAGAAGTCAATGTCTTGTGGCCATCTCCTCTTCACTCTCGGCGCAATCTCTTCCCATCACAACCTCGGTTGCCAATAGATATTCACCACTTGCTTTAGAAAAAGGCTCCTCCGAGTACGTGAGGTATCATCTAGCCCCAAGTCCACCCCTGTGCATTTAAGTACATGCATTGGGCCTCTCCTTGTGGGTATCCATGCTGATAATGGAGGGAAGATACTCTGGAGGTTGATGTTCGGTGGTGGTTGGGGGCCCCTAGACCGACATCGCCGCGCCACATGATCGAGTCTATGGTAGATGTAGCACACCTTTGGCCTGGCACACTGGGATTTCCAGTGACCTCAACCCAAGCATCAGTAACATGTGTCCTTTAGAATCCCAAAAATGGATCCTTATTTCTCCGTCCGTGATGGATGACGCTCATCCGCTCTCTCTCTTCGGATGCTAGTATGAGCATATATCAACTAATCTATCCTCTATGTCGGCCTCTCATCTGTTGTGGTCTGTCTCCCTCCATCCCTCTATGAGGTAGTGGTTGGCACATTCTATATTCCCTCCTTGATGACGATCGTGGTTTGTCTCCCTTCCTCCACGTCTAGTCTACCAAAATTGGTACCCAGCATTGGGTTATCATTTGCAAAGATATCCCACACATCTTGAATTACAACGTCAACGTCTACTGTAGATGCTACTGATTTTATTCTGCGGTCTTGCACCATTCATTGTGTGTGCATCCCATGTTGCGGGGATGGGTGATGGAGGCATCTACTAACCACCTCCAATGATGTAGGGATCTACATGGTGCCACAAAGAAGACTCATCCCGACAGGTAGGGAAGAGGGGTAGTGAGGGTGGCCCTCGAGGGACGGGATGCCCCTCTGGGGTGGAGGGTGGTGTAGTCGTCGACGGAGGCTATAGGTCTCAAGATCACCCTAGGGTGTGATGCTTTGATTTTCCCTACCAAGACCACACCACTTAAGGGGATCAAACCTCATCAACCACATAGAGAAGAACCCTACTTAGAGACCATCATGGAAATCACATATTGGAGACCATACACATCCAACTTAGCAACCCATCAAGAGGGAGAAAGACTTGACAACCATGGAGAGACAAAAACTCATCAACCACAAGGATAAAATAGGTTGATCATCAACATGAAATTGAAAATATGTCAAGATGTAAATCACAAAAAGAAGATCGATTACAAAAATTCTAATTTGCAATCATCAAGAGAGAAAGCAAGATCATGATATGTGAGAGAGAAAATCAACATTTCTAGAAACATACATGCATCAAAACCTCCACCACAAAAGAAAGAGTCATGCATAAAGGATTTGGATTTATACAAGAAGAGTAATCTACTCAATATTACCATATAAACACAATCCTAAGTAAATGATATTATCTTCCTACTTCTAACTACGTTTTAGGGCAAGATTAGGTGCATGTGAGATGAAAGTAAGCAATAATAATAGAGAAACTTATAACTTGCCTTAGATTTGATGTAGAAACCCAAACAACAAGATAGCTTGAAGAAGAAAGGTAGAAATCCTAGCTTGAGCACTCCTCTCAGTCAAGAAATCTCCACCTTCAAGAAAGAAGCAAACGCAAGGTCAAGGAAGCAAGAAAGAGAGCAAACCCTAGGTATAAAGGCAAAGAAGAGATATTCTTCAAGATCTAACTCAAGCACTACCATGGAACACCATGGGTTCAGCCAAGAAGAGAAAGAAGAAGAGGGAGAATAGCAAGTAAAACGTGGGTAAAGAGGAAGATCTCACTTACCCAGACCAAGAAGAATAGCAAGGATGCACCAAACGATCACAAGAAGGGTAGATCCAAACCCTAAATCAACATGCAAGGGAGATTGGCCCACCCTCTTCAACCTTGAGATCCTCCTTCACCACAAATATAGGGGATACGAGCTCCAAGATCAAACAAGGAAGAAGAGAGAGGTAACTAGATGTATAAAGAGGATATTTTCATGCAAAGCGAGGGATTTATATGGCTTAGGGTTGGAGAGAGAGAATGGGGTTAGGTGTTATGCTAAACATGCCATGTATCTAAGGGATCTTGTCCATGCAAGCTCCACATACATGCATGAAACTAGGGTGACAAAACCAAGAAAAGCCATCTATCAAACTTGTCCATAATAAGAAAATAACTGCTAAGGCATGATGTTAGCGATCAAAGAGATCAAGGGAAGCAAACAGTCGCTAACCCTAGGTTATGTTAGCGAACAAGATGAGTGGAGTACATCATCAACCACCAACCCTAGGTAGCATAAAGGAAACATCAAAGACCACCAAAGACATGGATCACAAGAACCTTGAAAATTGTTAGAAGAAGAGCTCATTGATCAACACACACCAAGGTCAACCAAGGTAGGGCATCTATGCAAACCCTAATCTCAACACATCACGCCATCACTCAAACCAAGGTGTGAGAAGGTGCCACAAACCTCAACTATATCAAACATGATGTGAAAACATGTGAGGAACAAAAAGAATGTGACAACTTGTAAGAAAACCCTAGAGATGGGTAAATTACAATTAGATCCAAAATAAGCACATATATGCATAACTAGCTCAAATAGTATCCAAACTGGACCAAGCTTAAAACTTAATCCTATCACATGATATAGAAGCAAATCATGAGGTTTTATTAAACTTTTAAGAATCTAATTATGCTAAGAAAGCATGTTCAATCCAAAAATCAAGGTCAGGGGTATTACAATCATAAACCACTTACAAGGATTTTGCCCCGAAAATCCTATGTCAATAGAGATGGGTACTAATTATGCATATCATCCTCTAATTCCCATGTGGCTTCCTCCACTCCGTAGTGATACTACAAAACCTTCACTAAACTATATCCTTCTTCTTCAACTTCTTCAGCTTCTTATCCAAGATCAACACATGACCCTCAACATGCAACACATCCTCCACCAACTCAACCTTTACAGGGTGCAACACCTATTATGTATTAGGGTGACACTTCCTCAGGATGGAAACATGAAAGACATCACGCAACATGTACAAGTCCAGTGGTAACTCCAACTTGTATGCAACCTTCACAACACGTGCCAAGAGAGGGTATGGTCCCATGAACCTAGGAGCCAACTTACCCTTCTTACCAAACCTTAGCACACCTTTCCAAGATGAAACCTTAAGATACATCTTATCTCTCACTTGGAAATCAAGCGGCCTGAAATGGTTGTTAGCATAAGACTTTTGTCTATCTTGAGCTACCTTCAACTATTATTTTATCACCATGATCTTCTCTGAGGTCTGTTGCACTAGCTCAAGACCCAAATTTTGATACTCACTTGTCTCATACCAACAAAGTGGTGACCAACAATGTCTCCCATATAAGGCTTCATATGGTGCCATGTCTATACTCCTATGATAGTTGTTGTTGTAGGCAAAATCTATCAAACTCAGGTGCACATCCCAACTACTAAGAAACTGCAAGACATGAGCTCTCAACAAATCCTCAAACATTTGAATGATCCTCTCAGATTGACCATCTGTATGTGGATGAAAGGCTATACTAAACCTTAGGTGTGTCCCCATATCTGCATGCAGATGTTCCCAAAAATGAATCATGAACTGTGGACCTCCGTTAGACACTATGCTCACTAGAATACCATGCAGATGGACTATCTCATCAACATATATATGTGCCAACTTCTCTATTGTATATATTTTCTTGATTGGTAAGAAGAGAGATGACTTGGTCAACCTATAAACTATCACCCAAATGGAATCATAACCTTTAGCATTAGACTTTTGTCTATCTTGAGCTAAGACATTATGCAATGGTTGTTAGCATAAGACTTTTTTCTATCTTGAGCTACCTTCAACTATTGTTGTATCACCTTGATCTTCTCTAAGGTCTGTTGCACTAGCTTAAGACCCAAAATGTGATACTTAGTTGTCTCATACCAACAAAGTGGTTATCGACAATGTCTCCCATACAAGGCTTCATATGGTGCCATGTCTATACTCCTATGATAGTTGTTGTTGTAGGCAAAATCTATCAAACTTAGGTGCACATCCCAACTACTAAGAAACTACAAGACATGAGCTCTCAACAAATCCTCGAACATTTGAATGATCTTCTCGATTGACCATCTGTATGTGGATGAAAGGATATACTAAACCTTAGTTGTGTCCCCATAGCTGCATGCAGATGTTCCCAAAAATGAATCGTGAACCGTGGACCTCCGTTAGATACTATGGGCATTGGAATACCATGCAGATGGACTATCTCATCAACATATATATGTGCCAACTTCTCTATTGTATACATTTTCTTGACTGGTAAGAAGAGAGATGACTTGGTCAACCTATAAACTATAACCCAAATAGAATCATAACCTTTAGCTGCCTAGGAAGACCATCCACAAAGTCCATGGTAATATAATCCTATTTCCACTGTGGTATTAGAAAAGGTTGTAATGTCCATGAGGGCTTCTGACGCTCAACCTTGACATGTTGACAAATCAGAAATCTAGCAACAAACTCTGCCACATCACACTTCAGACTAGGGCACTAGTACAAATTGTTAATATTATGGTACATCTTAGTACTTCTAGGATGCATTGTGTACATAGAGGAATGATCTTCCTCAAGAACAATCTTCCTCAAGCCTTCAACATCTGGAACCACTGTCCTAATATGAAAGTAAACTTTCCCATACTCTGACTCATGAAAACCATCATATTTCTTACTACCAAACTCTGTCTGGATGTTCTGTATCACGATATCATTCTGATGCACTTCTATGATATGTTGCATCAACATAGGCCTTACCTATAACTATGCTAACAACATTGGCAATAGCAAGACCACCATCTTCACATTCATCTGACAAAGTGACACTAACATGTCCCTCTTGTGGCACAATGAGGCATGTAACTGTGCCTTATTCACAGATGATGATGAAGATGACCATGCTTAACACACCAGGCACCACATTTGCCTTCCGTGGATGGTAGTCTATTGTGCAATCATATTCCTTGATCAGCTCCATTTATTTTCTCTACCTCATCTTCAGTCCCTACTTTGAGAATATATACTAAAGGTTCTTGTGGTTGATGAAGAGCTAACACTTCTCCCCATATAGGTAGTCGCTCTAGATCTTCAAGGCATGCACCATAGCTAAAAGCTCCAGATTATGTATTGAGTAGTTCTCCTCATGTTTCTTAAGTTGTTGTGCAACAAAAGAAATCATGTTCTTGTCTTGCATCAACATGCATCCCAAATTGTTCTTCGACACATCACAAAAGACAATGTAGCCTTTCCCTTGCTCTGGCAGAACTAACACTGGTGCATTGGTCAACTTATCCTTCAAGAATTGAAAAGAACACTGACACTTGTCATTCCAGAAAAAAGGAACACCTTTCCTTGTCAACTTGATTAGGGGTAACGCCACAACACTAAAATTCTTGATGAATATCATGTATTATCCTACCAAGACTAGGAAACTTTGAACTTATGTTGGTGTCTTGGGGTGTTCCCATTCCATCACTAACTGTACTTTCTTTGGTTCCACACAAACACCTTCAGCAGATATGTTGTGACCCAGAAAAGATACTTTTGTTCACCAGAATTCACACTTACTGACCTTAGTATACAACTGTACTTCCTTAACAATGTCAACACCTGGCAAGGGTGTTTCTCATGCTGCTGACTATCCTTGGAGTATATCAAGTTCTCATCTATGAACACTACATGAATTGATCCAAATATGGTCTAAACACCCTTGTTCATCAAGTCCATGAAAGTTGTTGGTGCATTAGCTAACCCAAATGGCATGAACACAAACTCATAATGACCATACCTACTCCTAAAACCTATCTTAGGTATTTCATCTGGCTTGATCCTCATCCAGTGATATCCTGACCTCAAATCTATTTTTGAGAACATTGTGACACCTCTCAACTGATTAAAAAGATCATCAATCATTGGCAACATGTACTTGTTCTTTATTGTGACCTTGTTCAACTAACGGTAGTCTATACACAACCTGATGAAACCATACTTCTTCTTCACAAACAACATAGGAGCACCCCAAAAGGAAGTGCTTGGTCTGATAAAACCCTTCTCTAACATCTTCTGCAACTGTTTCTTCAACTCTTGCATCCTCATTGGTGCCATCACGTAGGGTGACTGTGTTGTGGATTGTGTTCCATGAACAAGATTGATCTCAAAATCAATCTCTCTAGGAGGGGGAACACTAGGAGACTCTTTAGGAAAGACAACATCAAACTCTCACATTAACGACACCTTTTGGATACTAGGACTTGATGCACAGAATAATTGTCATTCTCACAAGCTGTTTATTATGGAATTGTGTGCACTTATTGTTTGTTATGATATCATTTGTCCATTATTTATCATCATTAGCATGTGACACTTAATTGAATCAAATAGATGTATTTTTAATGTTCCTAATAGATTCATTATTATTTGGGAGCTTATGTTCATTTTTTTTGTGGAATTTTAGGTGAATCTCCAAGAAACTACACAACTTGATACTACCGACCTACCTGTCGGTGATACTGACACTTGATAAAAAGGAACTTTGAGAAAACTTGATAGTACCGGTGAAGAAAGTTAGTACTATCGACAACCTTATAGAGAGGACTTAGAAAATCTTGAGAAATATTGGTACTATTAACATCAACTCAATAGTACCAACAACCTACAATGGGCACAACTTATCGAGGGCATTGATACTACCGACACCCAGTCAGTAGTACTGACTCAGTGGGATCAGGAAAGATCAGAAATCATAGTTAATCTAACGGCTGGGAATTAATGACACCCTAATTTGTGTCTATGACTTAGGGGGAGTTCGTCCAGACCTAATCATCATGTCCTATTTGGTTGTATGATGACAAATAGAAGAGAAGAGAGAAAGGAGAGGAGAAAGCAATGGTCTGGGTGGTTTGAGCACTTTTGGTGGCCCAATTTGCAGTTAGAAGATGACAAATCATCATGTTCATCGATAGGAACCTTCTGTACCATCTTTCTCTAGGGGTTTTTCCTTGTTCTTGATGTCTTTTTCCTTCTTTACTTCCTTTTCTATGCATAGAGAAACTAAAATCATGCGGGACTCATCCCCTTGTTCTTTAGGATCCAGGAGTAGCCTAGTTTTGCATTGTAATTGATGTTTATGATTTAATATACATGTTTCTCTTAATTTATGGATATAATTCTATGAGAGCATCATGAATTATCTGTGCTTGATCACCATAGGTAGTTGTTCAAAATAATTATTTTAAGAGAGGGATTAAGGGTTATAAAACACATATATTTACACATTTTATATCACACCTTGAGAAAGAGCTTACAAATGTGAAGAGAATAATCCAGAGTTTTTGGTAAAGCACCTAACTAATAACATAATTGCTAAGAGAGTGGGATTGGTATTAGAATAGGTAGTGAATTACATTACGAGAGTGGGTAATTCTTGCTACATGTCTCTTTGTCCATGGTTAGGAGAGATTAACATTAAGGAAATTATGTTAATTACAATGTGAGCCGTGGTGAAACCACAATCCTAAGCAATTCATTCCACTTGTGATCACAACCAATAATCTTAGTTTTAATTCTTACAAATTAGTTATTAATTCAACCAAATCACTCTTTTTTATCGGCCTAGCTGATGGAATCATTGTTAGTAGTAGTTTCTAGGTACACATTTTCCCTGTGTTCGATATATGGGCCTCTGTAGGCCTAGATTACATTGATATGTGCACTTGCAATTTTGACGTGTAGTTTACGCACATCAAGTTTTTGACACCTTCGTCGGGGAAAACGGTGTGTCTAGTACTACACTGCTGTGATCGACCACTGTAGGCCATTTTTTTCATCTTTTCTTTATTCAAGAGCATAACTGGAAAATTTTCTATTGTCAATTCACTATTATTTAATTTTCTCACATTGTTGTTAAGTTTCAGGTACTCGTGTATGGTTCATGCTCGAACCACAGGTTATAGAGAGTCTACTCCATCCATTGTGGATCAAATGGAGATTTTTTGCAGGGCTTGAGAGTTTGGAGCTTTAGCTGAGAAGCTCATCAAAACTCCACCACCTCTAAAAGCACAACCAGAACAAGTAGCAATGGGTAATGTAGAAGTTGAAGTGCAGACAATCTGGGAGAAAATAAAGGCATCTTCTGCTATAGCTCAGTTGGGGCCAATCAAAAGGCAAGCTATCAATGTGGGAAGTTACAAGATAGACCATGGTTAGGTGGCGCTGGTTAAATCACAATCATTTCATGGCCACAACACTAAGGGCTTAATGGCACACATCAACAAAATTGTAGAGAATTGTGATATGGTGAAGATTAAAAAGGTTCCAGCAACAATTATATATCTAAAACAATTTCCTTCTTCACTGGAAGAAAATGCAAAGTCATGGTTTCTTAACCTATCACCAGAGTTAATAGAAAACTGGGATCATGTGATAGACGTCTTCTTTGAGCATTACGTTTGACCCCGGAAAACAAATGAGTTGGTTAGGAAGATCTACAATTTCAAGTAGCATGTAGAAGAGTCATATTTTGAAGTAGGGGAAAGGTTCTAGAACATGTTGAGAAAGGTTCCTCATTATGGGATTGATTTGTATGACCAAGCAAAGACCTTCTACTACAGGCTACACCAAGGAGAGAGGACCACACTTTATAGTGCTAGTTCAAGATTTTTCCTCAACAATGAGCTATCCAGGTGTCATTAGATTCTAAAGAACATGGCTAAGAATCAGTCATGGGGTGAGGAAAGAGAAGTCCCATCACTATCAAAAGTCTCAGAGTGTCTAGAGTCATAGAAGCATTGAATGACAAGCTGGACTACCTTGCAAGGAAGCCTGAGAAAAAATTTGGCACCTCATCTGGAGGTGAGGAGGAGGATTGCCTGTACCTGGGACAATAGTATCAGTAGGACATGGGTCCCAGTAAGATAGATATAATTGAAGACATGCTAGGTAGGCTAGTGAGTCAGAACGAGATCTTACTATACCATACAAAATGGGTGCAGCAAAATCACGAGGCGCAGATCCACAACATAGAAAATCAAATTTCTCACTTGGAAGAAAAGGTGGCCTCCTTAAAGAATCCCATTTAGCAAGGTTTGCTTGGAAACCATCAACATCACCAAGTAAAGTTTATCTCTATGGTTAAGGAGCTAGAACATCTTATTGAGGAGTCATCAAAGAAGCACACTCTAGAGCCAGATTGGGTGTATGTGCTTAAGGTTCCATATCCACGCAGCCTATATAGAAAGCTAGGAGGATGTAGGATGCCAGTGCGGTATGCTCACACATGCATCTCAGTTGATATAGGGTCAGTGAAAAGTGACAAGGAGACCACATCTTCACCAGCTTTGTAGGGCAAGGAACTTCAAAGTTCCACCATTGTTATGTCATCACCTCTAGTTCCAGAAAAGATGCCTACAGAAGAAGAATAGGTGAAGGTTCTACTCCATAGTGGAACAGTCACAGTCAATAAGGAGGAACCCATAGGTCAGAACGAGAAGACACATGCCATTCCATCCATAGGAGATGTGCCAAATTATATCCCAGGTGGCATTCAAGCAAATTAGGGGAGGAGATCCCTAATATGCCATATGTTCTACTGTACAAGCGTATAGAGAAGCTAGATGTGCCATTACCAGATAGTCTGAAGCTGAGGAAAGAGGAAAGACAATTTAAGAAGTTCTTAGACATCTTCCATAAGCTCCATATCAACATCCCACTTGTAGAGGCAATAGAGTAAATCCATACATATAGAAGATTTTTGAAGGATATCATCAATAAGAAGAGATAGATAAATGACACAAATATCTTGTGTGTTGGTGAAGTGATTAGTGTAGTAATCTAGGGAAGATCGTCGAAGAAGAGAAAAGATCCAATATGTTTCTATATTCCCTATTTTATAGGAAGTCAACATTTTCACCAAGCACAATGTGACTCTAGAGCGAGCATATATCTGATGTCTCTCTCTACATTTCAAAAGTTGGGGTTGAAGGAACCAACAAAAACATCCATGACAATATGGAAGCTCTTTAAAGTTTTAGTACCACCTTTCATGTCCCAATGTGACAACCCGCCACACCGAATAAGATTATTAAAAGTAGAACATGGTATCCACATATAATTAACCATACACCAGAAAATAGGGTAAATTGAAATAGAGTACATATCCATCATTCTTAGAAACATTACATAAAGGTCCAAAAACTTGTATATCAACACATACCATACTAGGTATTTACATATCTATCTAGTGGCACCAGCCACAACCTATATATAAAAGATGATGTTCCACATATACATGCCATATACAAACATAGATAGGTACACTATCCAAACCACGTGTCGATATACATATCATGTACAAGACATCCCTTGCCCATACCTAAGAGTACAGGGAGGACTCTAGGACTCTACTAACAACTATCCAACCTTCTGCTCCTAATTCTCTCAAAGTTGCTCCTCCTCGACACCACAATCCTGACCACACCACTAACAACCACCTATTTTAGTTACTTAGCTTTTATACCTATATAATCTGTTTAATTTGCTTAAGATGTTTAACCTACTTATTTAGTTGGGTCTGCTCATCCTATTAAATAAGGGAATTTTGTTGTAATCAGTAACCGTTGGTTGATAGTTATACAACTAAGCAGTATAAGAAACAAGGCAAGGGTTAACATCCAATGTGAAGTGTGTTTAACCCTAAGAAAATATACTAAACAGTTGTTTTATGTCTTTTATTAAGCCCTGAGGAATTGAGGTACCACCCAATTCTAACTGACCACTGCTAAGTCGAAATCAATGCCATACAAGATCTGTAGGAGAGTTGGAATCCTAAGATCTCATCCACCCACAATCAGTATGAGTCCACCACGACAACATATAAGGTCAAGCTGAAAAACAAGTGCTATATAAGTCATGACACTAATGAACAACCTAGTCCATCCTTAAAAGGTAACAATGCTAATGAAACTTGGGTATACAAACCCAAACATCTGAGGTGCAATCGTAGAGTCCTCAATCACATCATATATATTGAATCACAATCATTCAAGATATGGCCTCAACTATTCGCCTGCCAAGGTATGACTACAACCATCCTTGTGAACCTGCATGTATTCAATAGTATACACTCCAAGATTCCACTAAAGGAGAACTTGGTTCACCATCTAGGAAGTCCTAACACTAAAATGTATATATGACACATGGTAACTACATGATTAGAGTTCCACTTGATTAGTTAATGTCAATTGGGTGATTTAAGGTTGCATCCATCAAGTTACATACAAACCCTAAAATAATTCTACAAAACATGGTCCATATTGAAACTTCAGAGGATATGGAACATATAAGATATAATGTTGATCACAAAACCACATGGTAGTATTTCATTATTATACATGATTCCATACTCATCATCATACCATCATGTGCTATAAATCCCTATCACATCATGAATAGGATAACCCCTCAAATTAGGACACTAAACCATGTCCAATGTCATTAAGACCATCACATCATTCCCTGAAAGAACATCATTATATTTCCATGACTCATCAAGGCTCATCATCATCACCACACATGTGATACATAAGTTCAACATAACCATGCATATAACATCTATGATGTTCATGTGTCAACATATTAGGGTTACAACAACATATAGAGAGAAAGTACTTTCATCATCATGCTAGTTGCACAAGAAGCTATGTACCGTCATCACATACTTGCATTAGGGTTAGGTTCAAAAGAATAAGTAAATTAGGATTTCCAAACAATAATTAAAGATAAACCTTAAGTCTTATCATCTCCAACAATCATGGAAGCAATTAGGTCAAGCATCACCGTAGACCATAGAACCAGAAAATCATAGCAACCATGAAATCAGAATTTCTCATCGACCACTAAGGGTCAGAGGTGTCATCGACTACTGAAACTAGGGTTACCATCTTTGGACACTGATGAGACTAGTCACCTTCGGAAACCACTAGGGCTAAGCAACACTAGTGACTGAAGATAACACCACATCTTGATCATAGAAGAGAACACAACATTGTCGACCAAAGAGACTGAAAATTACAATGACCACTTAGGCCAAAAATCTCTTCGACCACATAAAGGCAAGAACTTAGTGACCACTCAAGGGGTTCAAACCTCATAGACCACATAGAGAGGAATTTGAATTAGTGACCATCATGGAAATCAGACCTTGGTGATCATACACATCAAACTTAGTGACCCATTAAGAGGGAGAAAGACTTTGTGACCATGGAGAGACCAAAAATCATCAACCACAAGGATACAATAGGTTGGTAATCACCATCAAACTGAAAATCCATCAAGGTTAAATCACAAAAAGAAGATTGACTCCAAAACCCTGCTCATCAACCATCATGAGAGAAAGCAAAACCATGATTTGTGAGAGAGAAAACTAACATTTCCATAAACATACATTCATCAAAGCCTCCACCAGAAAAGAAAGATCCATGCACAAAGTATTAGGGTTCATCCAAGAAGAGTTATATATTCAAGATTACCATATAAATACAACCCTAAATAAAGGATATTATCTTCCTACTTGTAACAATGTTTTAGGGCAAGATTAGGTGCATGCAAGATGAAGGTAAGAAATAACAGTGGAGAAAGTTATATAACTCTCCTTAGAGTTGATGTACAAACTCCAAACAATAAGATATCTTGATGAAGAAAGGTAGGAGTCCTAGATTGAGCACTCCTCTCAGCCAATATTTCTCCACCTCCAATAAAGAAGCAAACCCTAGGTCAAGGAAGCTAGAAAGAGAGCAAACCCTAGGTATAGAGGCAAAGAAGATATATTCTTCAAGCTCTAACTCAATCACTACCATGGAACACCATGGGTCTGGCCA
Organism: Alisma plantago-aquatica; assembly: GCA_963693085.1. Classification (NCBI taxonomy): domain Eukaryota; kingdom Viridiplantae; phylum Streptophyta; class Magnoliopsida; order Alismatales; family Alismataceae; genus Alisma; species Alisma plantago-aquatica. Next base: position 672,391,912 of record OY856413.1, on the reverse strand, counting down.
AACAGAGAAAGCATAAGAGGGTGAACAATAAGAAAAATGTAGGTAAAGAGGAAGACCCCGCTTACCTAGACCAAGAAGAAGAGCAAGGATGCACCAAACGATCACATGAAGGGTAGATACAAACCCTAGCTCAACATGCAAGGGATATCGCCCCATCCTCTTCAAACTTGAGCCCCTCCTTCACCACTAAGCTTGGGGGGACGATCGCCAAGATCAACCAAGGAAGAAGAGATAGGTAACTAGGTGTGTAAAGAGGGTATTCGTATGCAAAGAGAGGGGTTTATATGGCTTAAGGTTGGAGAGAGAGAAGGGGTTTAGGTGTCATGCTAAACATGCCATGTGTCCAAGGGATCTCAACCATGCAAGCTCCACATACATGCTCGCAACTAGGGTGACAAAACTAAGAAAAGCCATCGACCACACTTCTCCAGAAAAAGCAAAGACAACAAAGGCATGTTGTTGGTGATCGAAGAGATCAAGGGAAGCAAACAGTCTCTAACCCTAGGTGATGTTGGTGACCAAGATGAGTGGAGTAACTCATCGACTGACAAACCTAGGTAGCACAAAGGAAACATCATCAACCACTAAAAACATGGACCACAAGAACCTTGGCAATCATTAATACAGAGCTCATCGGTCAACACACACTAAGGTCAACCAAGGTAGGGAATCTATGCAAACCCTAATCTTGACACATCATGCCATCACTCAAACCAAGGTGTGACAAGGTGCCCCAAAGATCAACTATGTCAAACATGATGTGAAAACATGTGATGCACAACAATCATGTGATGAATTGCAAGAAAATCCTAGAGAGGGGTAAATCACAATTCAATCCAAAACAAGCACATATATGCATAACTAGCTCAAACATTGTCCAAACTGGATCAAACTTAAAACTTAAGCTTGGTATGTGATATGAAAGCACATCAAGAGGTTTTATTAAAGTTTAAAGTTTCCAATTATTCTAAGCAAGCATGTTCAATCCAAAAGGCAAGGTTAGGGGTCTTACAGATGATGTTTCTTAGTTGTAGTGTATTCCATCCATATTCACTCAAATAATCACCACCATCATTGGACTCATGAATCAACTTCATATTTTCACCTCATTGGATTACAAAATTATGAAGGCATGTTGTTTTTACATTAATATATAAGACAGAAGAAAAAAAATGGGAAAAATAAGTTGTACCTTGTATTTGTATTTAGATTTGATACATTACATGTAGATTGCGTACATAGCACATGGTTATAGTGATCGATAATTCCTACAAAAATTTTATCTAAACATGACAATCTAATTAACCCCTCCACCTCTTAATCTATAAAAGCCCTAGAAAGGGGAAATTTTCTTGAAAATAATATTATATAGAAAAGAAAACGTAAAAAGGCAAAGGAAAATATAAGGAACTTGGAGGGGAGAAGGGATGTTTACTAATCACAATGATTGGTTTTCCTTAGGCATTCATGAATATAAGTGTAGACTCTAGTTAGACTCATGAAAATCACCCACCAGCTGCACTCTCATCAATAAAATGAGACATTACAAATCATGCATCATTCATCCTAGCATTCTTACATCAGTATTAGGAAATTTGTTATTCATCTTTTAGGTCAACATCATGTTCTATTACTATAGATTTGAATTGGTTTTCAAAGCTTGACTTGAGTTGCGTATACCATCCATCATTTCCCTATTGGTAGGCTACCACCATATCTACCCTCAATCATGTTTGTGTCAAAGGGACTGCTTCTATTGTAGGTTTTAACAAATCAGGGAAATATAGAGATATGGAGTCACTAAAATGCACTCAACAAAATTTATCCTAATCATGATATTTTTCTCACTCCAATTGACTTGTTCTTGATATATTGATTTTATTTCAAACATTCTCCATGCATTTCATGCTTAGCCATGTAAAGAAGTTAGTTGTTAGTCCAACTTGAGGCATGTTAAGATAGGAGTTTTGATTTGAGTATTATCTTTGATCAAGATCCTTCTCCTTTCTAGCTAATTCAACAAAATCTAACCATAGTTGTTGCTTGATAGGAGGAACGTTTTAAGGTAGAGGAGTTTGTTGCAAGAACCAATTCCATAGATCTCGTTTTAGTATTGCTTAGTTTTAAATATGATTTGTCAATTATTTATATAATTTTGAGCAAATGTTGGTAAATAGATTAAACTAATGTTTGTGTAACAATTCTACTAATTTAGAAGTAATAGTGCAATCCTTTGAGTATATTTATTTGAGATGCTTGATAAATATAATTTTAATTGTATATTCCATGGATTTTATTGACAAGAGTCCATGTGCTACCTACTCTACCATAGTTTTATGTATAAAAATTTATATTCATGTTTCTATCAACTCTACCATAGTTTGATGTATCTACATGTTGTGCAAAACCTATCATCAAGTTGATACATCAACATCTATATTAATTCTATCCACACAGATTTAGATCGATGTGATGCAAAATTTTCCCTTTGGTGATGTACCACTATCCCTTTTAGTGCTATCAATGTTTGTGGATTTCTATAGAAGCTAACACTTCAATACAATGTAGATACATTGTTGATAGATGGTTGTTGCATAATCAAGTCGAAGGGTATCAACATTGTGTAGCCCATATAAGTGCAAAAATGCTAATAATAATCAAAGAATTTTTGTAAGGGTGGGGGGCGTCCACTTAAGGCTGAATGGTGTTGTCTTAAAAGGGGATCACATAATTGGACATTACATATCTACTTGAAGCAAAGGAGAGAAGGAGAGAAGACCACCTTGGTGCACATAGAGAAACCAAAGATAGTATTTAGAAGAAATAGTGAATTTGAGATTCCCAAATCCTCTTGCTTTGTGCTCTCTATAAAAATTCTTCTCTTCCTTCATTATATTATCATGATTTTTGTTATATATATTCTTGATTGTATGATGTGAAATAGTTGCATGAGAAACTAACTCTATTTCTTTGGGATCTGAGAGTTTCTCAGCACAAAATTACTATTGAAATCTTAGATTTCATTTATACATAGTACTATGTTAGATTTCTTTTGGATAAGGTACTATGTTAGATTTCATGAATGGAATGTTTCTTGTAGTTTATCATGTTTTTTCACAGTGTAAGTTTGCAATATAGGATTTGTCATTGGAACCACCTATTACTATTGATTTTTCTTCATGAACACAAGTCATGAGAGCACAAAAGTAGCCTAATACTTGTCAGGTTTTGTCATTGTATACCAATTTTGAATGGACTTTTTTGCATATGAATGTGGAAGAAGTACAATAAATTACTTCTAGGTATGGTATTATGATCTAGAAGGGTGTAATACTATCATGAAACACCTTTCAAATAGAGAAATATCATTTTATTAAAGAATGGATTCTGTTCATAATGGAATATTGATGTGGTGGATCAAGCATTCTAGATATTTATATCCATGGATGTTCAACAAACTTAATCATTCATTTAGGTTTTACTATTAGAATTTTAGTACAAAATCCAACCATTTTTAGTAGCTTAGTTGATAAGAATAGTCGAAAGTTTATAGTTCCACAATTCATCATGGGAATGATAGCTTTGGGCCCTTAATCCCTATGTTTCTTGATTTTACACTTGTGTTTTCATGAATGTATGCTTATGTTATCTACCTACAAGTCATCCTAACTTGTCAGAAGTTGGTCTCATTTATAAACCTAACTTTTTGGAAATTTGTCTAACTGGTGAACTTGACCCATCAAGATATTTTTCACATTGAATGTTGTACTCACATCAACCCCAAAGGTTGATAGGACCTTTCTAGTGGACAGATAACTCAATAACCAGACACTAGAAATTCCATATTTTCCCTCTAAAATCCATAACCATGATATGGTTCTTAATACATGTATATCCCACTAAGTATTCAAAAGTACACTATTCTCCATTACTAGTGGAGCTAAGAGATGATTCCAGTGTCCATTCATCTCTACCTTTCGTATGCACTCACCATTTTTAGATCTGTCACCTAATGAAGCTCAAGTTCACCCAACCCAAGCATAAACACTACATATAAAGAAGAGTATGAATTATTACACAAACTTATTGTTACCACTCAAGATTAATCAATAAAAAAATCACATAATTAGAGAATAAGTGTGGTTAGAGCTTAATGAAGAAATATGATGTTATAAAAATATTCTTAAAATTTTGTTGGGTAGTGTAAACATGTTATAAACATAATGCCACTCATAAAATAATAAAAATTTTAGGCCTTGAATAAGATGATGTTACAAGTAATGCATAGACTACTCATATCAACAAGGTGGACCTCCTTTTAGGCCTCATGACTAACATAAAGGGCATGGGTCATGTCTTCTCTTCTCTTATATTGGCATGTACAGGGTGCCTAGGTCACATGACATGCACAAAGAGACTGGATCATGTCTCTTGAGTTGATCTGCACTAGGGCCTTGGACTAACTCTATAATCTGATGTCATCTTATTTAATCTGATCTTCATAGGATCTTTGTGCATTCTGATCTTATAGTCTTAACTTGAATTAATATCTTGAATCTGAATACATCAATCTGTATAGAATCTTATCATGAAATCTAACGCATAAATCCTAATGGACTTACATCATAAATCTTAAAGCATTATGTTCTCATATTTTTATCATGACTAAAATCATGAATCTTAATAAAAAAAATTATCTTGAAACTTATATGTGACTTAGTACATCCAAATTCTATAATCTTATCAAGTAAGTATGACCATGTTTAGGTGCGATCATACCAGCACTAATGCACCAGATCCCATCAGAACTCCGCAGTTAAGCATGCTTGGGTGAGAGTAGTACTAGGATGGGTGACCTCCTGGGAAGTCCTCGTGTTGCAACCCTTTAAAGAGGACCAAAAAAAAGTATGACCATGTTTCTTGCATATCTTATTTATAGTTGTATTCATTAATATGAATCATTACTAAAAAAATCTTATAGGAACATGATTCTTTAATTTTCCCCACATGAACACGGTTCATGAATCCCAATCATTCTAAGAAATCTTAATAACATATATCAACTTGAGATATTGGGTCTATGTGAGAACACTATAATGTGTGAAAACTTTAATTGCATATCTTACTTAACATCTTAGAACATTAGAACACATAAAACATGATGTTACTTAAAATATTAGAACATTAGAACACATAAATCATGATGTTTTATCTGAGAAACATATAAATACATTGAGCTTAGTAAGTATGAATACTCATGGGCATGAACCACTTACGTCTCTTGAAGTAAATCCTTGTTATTTTCATAGGTTGAAGAAACCTTAATCACATTCTTTAGTTGTTTGAACCCTAGACACCATGTATATTTAATTAACATTAATCAATCTTCACTTTAATATCTAGGGTTTAGTTTTTTTGTCTAAAAGGCATGAACTCGAATTTAATATTCCCTTTAAAATTAATCCCATCATCTAGATCTAAAAAATCGATCAAAAATCGTGTATGGTTCGACCAAATAGGACATATCCGTAAAAATATGAGCTTTCAAGTATCGGTAAATCAGGAAAACATGTTAAATTTATGTTAGAGATATTTTTTCAAAACATGGCAAGGATGCCTTAGTTGGACCAATTTGTTCCCGCCACACAGGTCTTTGACCCTTTCAAAGCCAATGTGCTATTTGAGAAGCCAAAGTGTGTCAGAACTTCCCCTACTAAGCATGGCACAATGATAAATCATAAATGGGTAGAGACTCGCAGATTCTTCCTCAACCCCACGTGTTCAACTATCTACAGAGGTCAAAATTCATGTGAATTGAAATCAGCAAACCATCACACAAAATGAATTGATATCATTAGATCCATCTTCCTCATGCTTTGATAGACTTGACCAGCCCGTGAAGTCGCCACAAGGTGGGCGGATGCCCAAAAACTTTCTATCGACATTACTTATTAGAGATCAAAAGTCAAAAGCTAAAAAAGCCAACCACATGTGAAACTGAAGATCGGATGAGTTTGTGTGTCCTGGGCGAATGCAACACCAAAGAAAATTATAAGAAGGGTGCACAAGAATAGAGAAAAGAGGGATGACAAAGTAACATGGGAAAAATATTACATTTTGCTAAATTGATTGGGTGAGGGCCACATCATGGTGTTGGGGAGACATTTTGGGTTCTCAGAGTTGGTTAAACTTGTCTCCACTATTGATGTGCATTGCTAGAGGTGAACCAGGATAAATAGAGATCATGGATTAGGAGCCAAGTATATGGGACTGATGTTAGGACTTCCTTGGGATTAGGTTAGCTTGGGCATTGATTATGGATTGATATATATAGGCAAGAAACAATGGGTATCAAGGTGATATGATGGAGGTCGTGACATGGTGAGGTTAGGTGTCCATTCCTGTATGGAGATAGTAGGGCTTGAAACCTTATCAAAATTGGGATGGATCACTTTGGGGATATGTGGAAACCATTTAAAAAAAGGATTGTTATAGTGAGGATGTGAGATGTGAGATAAAGGGGCAAGAAAAAGTCACGACACTTCAATGTCCCAAGAACACATGACTCGGACGGAGGAGATGACCTCCTAGCATGCGAGAGATTCTATGTCCCTGAGTCTGACTCGGACAGGGATATCAGCCGGATGACAAAATAAAATTGAGACTATTGGTTGGATACTTAAACCAATGACATTAATGATTACATTTATCTCACAACTATATAAAAATCTTTCATAATTAGTTTAGATGATCAATAGAGTCAAAATAACTTCAAACTTGAGCCACACATTATATAGGGAGTATAGAACCTTCGTATCCAATTAGATTTAGGTTTTGGTTATCTTATCTTCATTAAATTTTTAGAAGTCATTATATTAATGTTTATGTATTAAAAGGTGAGATAAAGTGGAAATCTCCTCCTTAGTTAGTTAATTGATTCTAATCTTAAGATTGAGAGTGGTTTTCCACTCAAGGGGCTACTCACTATCCTTTTATGTATATCTAAAGGAGTTAACATAGGAGGGAGAGAGAAAAATAGAAGAGTTATGTCACATTTCTTTTCATATTCAGATGATGGTGAGTTATTTAATGCATAGATGAAGAAGATATGTCATTTCTTATCAACTAGATGAAATTTTACAACTTGGACTATTTCCTTTAAGTCTACTACTTAAATTTTATTATAAAACTCCATTTAGGCATCTTGATTATGTATGTAGAATTTTGGGATGTTACAATATACCCACCTTATAAGAATTTCACCCTCAAAACTCAATTAGTCTACCCAGCTTAGGGTTTTACATATTCTACGTACAATAATCTCAATTATGGTCTTTAAGGTATAAATACACTCAAGGGTGATCTCACCTAAATCAGACCAACATGTGTATATACTACTAATGAAGCTTGAGATCTATCTGACATTATCATCATTTAACATAGCAAGAAACCTATCTTGTTTATTTTCAGAAGGAGTTGTGAAAGGATCTTGGCTCACTACTATGTATTTAATTAGGTTTAGGTGACTACATGTCTCAAACTTTTCACACCAACTCTTATTTTTCTTTCTCCTATGGATACATGTCATTCAGTCATATTTCTAGAGGTGACATGTCCTATCATACTTATCTTAGCCTCCCTAGTGCACATGACCCACACCACATGCACTTGAAAGGGTGTGACCAAGCATGATAATGCACATAACCTTCTCTCTACAAAACCTGATAAGCCTATGTCCCATACCACAAACATGTGGGAAAGAGAGAGAGCATGCTATATGCAATTCTAGAGTTAACATAAAAGCCCAAATCATGTAGGAACATAACCCTAGTCCTAATCTAAACTTTTGTCTTCTATCTAAAGCTCTACTTTGGTTTCTAATACTTTTCACTTACTTCTATACATAAGAATACTAGTTATCTTTCTAAATCTATATTCTTGTCTCACTTAACTTCTTATATGGTAATCTTAAGTAAGAACATGACAAATTTATCTGGTGGCCAACCATAATGTCTCTCTGATACCATTTTGTAACACCCTTCTGAAGCACAAACAAGCACATAGCAGAAGCAACGCGAATTATTCATAATCTGTGTATTCCAAGGGACATTACATAAAAATGGCATTCATAACAAAAATATAATCAATCCACACAAACCTAAAAGAAAAATATTCTCTTCATTTTTCTTATAAAGAAAACTTAAAATCTATCACATGTAAATTTAATTTAACATATTGAGACAAAGTCTCTACTCTAAATTTCCAAACATGGAAACATATAGCTGAATCTATAAACATGAGGATCATATTATAGTTGGCACCCCACCAAATCTTATCATACTCTATCCCTGTGCTCCAAGCCTTTGAATGCTACTTCTACTCCTGCTCCTCACCTGCTGAAATCTTGTCCCCAACCATTCTTTAGAAAAACAATTGTTAGCATAAGTGGCATGAGTATCCTATATGTACCAAACTGGTGTAACAAGACACTACAAGGTACTCTTAAACATTGTATACATTATATTAATATAAAATATAGAGAAATTCTAAGATGTAAATAAGTCTTCTTTCTTTAGATTAGATCTTGTCTTTTTACTTAGCTTTCTCTGGAGACATGTAATCTGGTACTTGGGTCTCATGACATGCACTAAGGTGATTGGGTTACATAACCTGCACCCTAGGCTTGGTTTAGGTATATGAATTGGCCCACACTAAGGACATGGACCTCATGAATTGCACAAAGGGAATGGATCATGTTTTTCCTTATATTGACATGTACTAGGGTGCCTAGCTAGGTCCATGACTTGCACAAAGGGATTGGGTCATGTCTCTTGAGTTGACATGCACTAGGGCCTGGGTCTAACTCCATAATCTGATGTCATCTTATTTAATCTGATTTTAACATGAATCTTAATGCATTCTGATCTTATAATCTTATTGTGAACGAATATCTTGAATCTTAATACATGAATCTTTATAGAATCTTATCATGAAATCTAAAGCATAAATATTAATGGACTTACATAATAAATATTATAGCATTATGCTCTCATATTTTTATCATGAACAAATCATGAATCTTAATAAAATTTTATCTTGAAACTTAATCATAACTTAGTACATCCCTATTTTATAATATTATCGAGTAACTACGATCATATTGATTGCATATCTTATCTAGTAGTCATATTCATTAATATGAATTATTACTAAGAAATCTTATAGGAACACGAACTGTAATTTTCTCAAGAGCATGGTTCATGAATCCCAATATTCTAGGAAATATTAAAAACATTTCTCAACTTGAGATATGGGGTATATGTGAGAACACAATAATGTGTGAAAACTTTGATTAGATATCTTACTTAACACCTTAGAACATTAGAACACATATAAGTTTTATTTGATAAACATATAAATATATTGAGCTTAATAAGTATGAATACTCATGGGCATGAACCACTTACCTCCATTGAAGAAAATCCTAGTTATTTTCCCTAGGTAGAAGAAACCTTAGTCACGTTCTTGGGTTGTTTGAACCCTAGTCACCCTGTATATTTAATTAACATTCATTAATAATTAATCTTCACTTTAGTTTCTATAGTTTTGTTCTTCCTATCCAAGAGATGGGAGCTTGGATTCAAAATACCCTTTTCAACTGATCCTGCTATCTAGAACGCAAAAAATCAATCAAAAATCATGTATGGTTCGACCGCATAGGACATACTAATAAAAGGGTATGAATATTCAAATTCCAGTCCCTCAGGAAAACGCATAAAATCCACGTTGGCGATGTTTATGCCAAACATGGTAGGGATGCCTTAGTTGGACCAATACATACCTGCCACATGGGTCATTGACCCTTTCGAAGCCAATGTGGTTTCAGAAAAGCCAAAGTGTGTTGAAAGGTCCAAAATGTCCCCAATAAGTGTGACACAACAATCAAACATTGAAGGGCTGAGAAGTAACCATGGATCACAAATTCTTCCTCAACCTTGCATGTTTAGCTGTCTGTAGAGGTTGAAATTCAAGTGAATCTAAATAAAAAAATCATCACACAACATGAATTGGTAGTATTACATCCATTTTCCTCATGCCTTGATAGACTTGATCAGTCCTTGAAGGTGCCACAAGGTGGCCGGATGCCCAAAAACCATCTGCCCTATTATTGGTTAGAAATTGGCAGCAGAAAGCACAAAAAGCCAACCAAAGGAAAAACTAAAGATTAGGATGAGTTTGTGCATCCCAGACAAAGGCAACAATGAAGAAAATTAGAATCGAGGTACATGGAGGCGAGCTGAGGACTTCTTTGGGTTCTTGTCAAATTGGCATTGATTTCGGAATGATATATATATATGTAGAGTGAAAATGGGTATTGCGGTGATATTATGGAGACCATGTTTCTGAGTAGAGGGTAGAGAGTTTAAAGTTTGGGTGAAACCATAAGTGAAAGATAGCATACACATGCCTAACACAAGTCCCCATATAGATACAATGAATGAGGTTTATGAGAGATTGATTGATGGAATGGTGAGGTTAGGAGTCCAATCTTGTCAGGAGATACTAGGGCATGAAATCCTATCAAATTGGTAAGGGTCAGTTTTGGGAGATATGGCAATCATTTTGGCGAAGGATTGTTGTCCTAAGGGTGAGGATGTGAGAGAAATAGGCGAGAAAAACTCGTGGCACTTTAGAGTCTCAAGCATATAGGACTTTAGTGGATACTTAAATCAATGACATCATTGATTAAATCTATATCACAACTATATAAAAACTCTCATAATTAGTTTAGATGGTCAAATAAAGTCAAAATAACTTTAAAACTTGAGCCACACATTATATAGGCTTGATTATCTTATCTTCATTATATTTGTAGAAGTCATTAACTTAACATTTATGTATTAAAAGGTGATATAAAGTGGACATCTCCTCCTTGGTTAGTTAATTGAGACTAATCTCGAGATTGAGAGTGGTTGTCCACTCAAGGGTCTACTCACTATCCTTTTATGTATATTATAAAGGGTTTAACATAGGAGAGAGAGCAAACATAAAAGGGGTGTATCACTTTTCTTTTCATATTTAGATAATGGTGAGTTATCTAACGTGTAAACTAAGAAGATATGTCATTTCCTATCAAATAAATGAAACTTTACCACTTGGACTATTTCATTTAAGTCCATTATTTAAATTTTATCATAATACTCCAATTAGGTGTCTCCATTATATTTGTAGAATTTTGGGATGTTACATATATCAACTTCAAATTATCCTCTCTCAAGTATGAGGTGATCCTCTCTGACATATGACATTAAGCTCTACCTTGAGAATGAATTCTATATCTCAAGTGTGAGGTTCAATTCCTTTAAGCACTATATTTAATGCAAGATTGAAAGGCTTCAAATATGGTGTGAGACTTACATTTATGCAGCTAAAGATCAATTAAACACCCAAATTTTCCAAACCATGTCAAGAAACACTCCTTCATATCAGTCATGTTTCCCCCTAACCAAGATCCCCTACTTCTATCAAAGTCTTTCATGAGAGATACTAGTATATTTTTGACATCTGGGGTCACTATTCTTAATGTCAGTTTTTATAGTAAAGTGACACTACAGACCTATAGCGTCGGTAGGAAAAGCAAAAATTTGCACTATTGGGCAAGTCTTGTTGATTAAGAAAAAACACAGATATCACTTTTACTATAACGTTGGTTTCTTTATAAAGAACCTCTGTCTCAAATAGCCTGCAAAATTAATTTTTTTAGGAAAAAAAATTTGACATAGGCATATTGTGTCGGTCGTTATAAGATGAAGACAAAACCCTTTCGACAAAATAAATTTTGCCTCCGAAAAGACTCTAGTGTGAGAACTCATTACACTAAACAAGATTACTCAAAATAGAAAGCCCAATCGATCGCCAATTAATCACATATCCAAAAATATGGGTAATTTAAAACCGATTTCAACATCAACGCCCACTCAAAAACATTTGCATAAGATCCCAACATCTTTCTTGTATCCATACTATGCCAAGAATTTGATACAAATTGGTCTATCACCTTAGCCACAACATATATACACAGGAGAACAATATTCGTATATGCCCCACAACAAACATCAACATGCTAACACAATTCTGATTCATTTGAAACACCATATACAATTTTTCCTGTCCAAACCTAACAATACATGGATGACTCTAGGACACACTAGACATCTAATCAACTTTCTCAAATATTCATTACTATAGATCCTCTTTACTTCAACGTTTCTATTCTCTTCACTGCTGATTATCTTAAAAAATTTGGCGAACCACAAGGGTGAGACCCATGTCCCAGCAAGAGATATAACCTCCAACAATGCTTATTGATTATAACATTTTAAATAGTTGATAACCGAGCACTTGGAGTATTTAATAATCAATTTAACAAATTGAACGGTTCAAGTATACTAAATAGATTAAGCAAATCATCTTAGCAACAAGTATGATCATCAATGCATATATAAATAACAAATAAATCCATTTCTGTGGATAGAGTATCTACTCAAATATCATAAAATTGCATCTAATAACAATCATTATCATTAGTCTGACTATCATCATATTCCTTGCTAACAGTACAAGCAATCTAGTAGCATAAGCATCCCTGACATCATGAATATGTCTAGTAACATACCATGGCTATCAATATTGGCATATCAAATAAATTGAACAAATCTATATCATAATTAGAACTAACATCATAGCACAATTAAATGCATAGGCATGATTAGTAGTTTAAGCATTTACAATTACATTGACATGGCTAGCAATATCAAACATAGCTAGTAGCATCATCTTAACCATCCGTGTCAGTATATTTGACAACATAAGCATGTTTACAACATGAGCATAACTACAACATAAGAATATCTATTATCTCTTATTGTACTATACATGATCTCAATGAAAAGAAAGCAAACAAGGGTTATCATCCAATATGAAGCGTTGTGTATAACCCTAAACAGATATGCTACACGACTATCTTACATCTTTTATTATGCTCTGAGGAATTTGAGGATACCACTCAAAATCCAATTGACCACTGCTAAGTCAAAATCAGTGCCATACAAGATCTAGTAAGAGTCAGAATCCTAAGATCTTCTCTGCCCTTGGTCAGTACGAGTCCACCACAGTGAGACATAAGGTCAAGCTGCTAACAACCTAGTCCATCCTTGGTATAGGTCATGACACTAGTGAAAGGAGGTTGGTACGCATACCCTACCATCTGAGGTACAACCGCAGTTGTCCTCCAATCTTGTCACATATATAATCACATCAGATGTATGGGGGCATGACCATAGACATCCTCCACAACCTGTATTTTGGATGACAAGGATATATCCTCACTTGCCACCCCCACATACTCAATAGTAAGCATTGCGAGTTACCCTTAGGAATTCTTGTTTCACCATCTCCCAAGTTCTAACACTCAGATGGATCTATGGCATAGGGCACTACATGATTAGAGTTTCATTTGATTAGTTATGCCAATTGGGTGAATTAAGGATACATCAAACAAGTGGACATACAAACCCTAATTCACTTCTAACAAACATATAAATATCACAACTTCAAAAGATATAAAACGTGTGAAAAATAACTTCTCATCCCATCATCACATGGTACTATTCACTTTCCATTCATGAGGCTATACTAGTCATCATACTATCAGAAGATATAAATCCTTTTCACAATATCACAGGGTATCAACCCTTATCAACACAAGATGAATACACCTCACTCAGGGCTCAACCATGCCCAAAGGTCATTAAGACCATCATACTATTCCCTATAAGATCATCATTATCTTTGCATGCCTTATAACAAGGCTCAACAACATCACTTGCATATAATACACCATGTCAACACAATACTGCATTAATGAGCTAGGAGATATTCATAAACAATAATAGCAGGATTATATTAACATTAAGAACATTCCTTTATTACATCAACATGCAAGGAATGTAGATATGATTAATCCTCATTAAATTCATAATGGACATGTTTAGTATAAGAAAGTATCAACCATGTGGCTATGATAACCATCAATTAACATATTAAGGTTATGATCATATTAAGGAGGTTATTCCACCATCATTCTATCATATAAGAATGCTAAACATGAATACTCGTCTTTATCTATTTGCATTAGAGTTAGGTTAAATAAGATAAATTATATTAATGTTACTAATCAACACTTATACCCAAACCCTAACTCATGGCATCCCCATTGGATCATGGATGCATAAGGTGAAGCATCACCATCACATTCCATACCATTCTCAAGTATGAAACCACACATAAATCAAGATGTAACCATTCAGTTAAATCATACTAGGGTTTCAACAACAATAAGAGATTACACCATGATTGTATTAGTCATTCAAGGACTATTCACACCCAATTACCATCATTTAGTTATATTAAAGCTAGGTATAACACACTATACCTCATTAGGGTTACATATCAACACAATATGTTTATCATCCCTTCTATTCATACGAGTGAATAGGTAATACTACCTTCTTAAGGGTAACCCTCCATTTGTTCCATCATCATTCAACACATATCACCATACCATAATGTCACCCAGAACCATTGGATGTTTAAAAGGTAATACCATTGGTTGTTTACATAAGTAAACACCTTGAATGAATCATATATGATGTTATTGAGTTGTGATCTATAAAATTCACCATTTAACCCTAGACATCCTTTGGTTAACAACAATAAGGGTTCTGTTGAGAGTAGGGTAAAACTCACAATCGACTATTCATTTAAAACAAGCCATCCATTGTCAACAAGTAAGCTCCTTAAGTTGATCATATAAAGGAAACCATCTAAATCACATTATTAGGACCAAAATATTACATTAGCCATCATTCCTTTTTATTGGAGGAATAAACATTAGATCTTGACCATTGGGTCAAGTTCATATGTTAAAACCATCAATTACTATAG
This sequence comes from Alisma plantago-aquatica, assembly GCA_963693085.1. Taxonomy (NCBI): domain Eukaryota; kingdom Viridiplantae; phylum Streptophyta; class Magnoliopsida; order Alismatales; family Alismataceae; genus Alisma; species Alisma plantago-aquatica. The sequence continues at coordinate 672,376,906 of OY856413.1, read as the reverse complement.
AGGTCCGACCATTGCATCAAATGACCTAAGAAACTATTGGTCTAAGGATTAATTAATGCTACAAATATATGATTAATCACCATAGGTTTTGGAGACATGATCCACCATCACTAGTGACCATTGAGTCACAATAGGTTGTTAGATCAACACTATATTCATTAATCAACATCAAATATCAAACTAATATCACCATCGATTGATATCATCATTGGGGTACTTAGTTGTTAATCACTAGGCTTCTAATTAGGCCAAAACATGACCTTAGGGGTGAAATTTAGTTGACACCGGTGATTGCCACCATCAATTTTCATGAAGACAACACCATGGGGTTGTTGCAATGGTACCATCATCGGGTCATGGGTTTATAGAAGAAATCAACTTAAAACCCTAAAATTGGCCATTGGTTGATAGGTGCTTAGCACCATAGGTTGTCAAAAAAACCTGATCCAAGTCATATTATACCTTAGGAATAATGTACACATGATCACAGGTTCATCTAGAATGGAAATCAGAATTGGGAACATTAAAAAAATCGAAATACAAGTCAAGCATAGCTTTTTAGTGCACGGTTCATCATTTAAAATCAAGAACATGAGCTAGCAAGCTTATGGTCAGCAATAAACATAGAGTAAGTTATAAAACTTTCCTCTAATTAGAAGATAAACTCCCAAACAGAAGAATACATGAGCAGGTAGGGTAGGAAATTCAAGCATAAGATGTGAACTCGTCCATCTAGCACCTTTCTTCATCAAATGAGCAAACCCTAAGCATAAGGAGCAAGAGAGGTAGGGTTTTAGAGCTTTAGTGCAATTTCTACCATGGAAAAGCAAGGTTCCAAATTGGAGAAAGGTAGGAGGAAGGATAACAAAGAAATAAATGGATGAAATAAGGGAATTCTTACTCTTTTAGGTCAAGATCACTAGAAGGAAGCATTTTCAACCCTAAAAGGATGTCAATTGCAACCCTAGATTCTTTTTCCAAGAAGATCCCCTCTTTCTTCTTCCTTGGATAAGAAATTAATAGTAGAATAGAGGAAGAATGAGGTTCATAGAAGGAGGGAAGTGGTGGAGACCAAATTGCTCATTTTTGTGCTTAGGGATAAGTATATGAAACTTTAAGATAAAGAAAAAGAAAAAGTTGAAGTTGTAGTATCTTTCCAAGTGTCCATGGCCTTAAATTATTAAGAATATACAAGCACACACACAAGCATATCCCCACCATCCATAGAGACATTCTTATCCCTCGTTTCTTTAATTTTCAAGCAAAACAAATAATTCATTAGTTGATAGCTACTAAAGGTAGCTCATCCATGAATGGGTAAACCCTAAAATACCCTTGGAGAAAACACCTTCAAACCAAGGATTAAATAGGTTTCCCATGGGTCAAAAAGCTCAAGAATGATGAGATAATATCCAAGGAACATAATGCAAATGATAAGTTGCAAAGAAAACCTCTCAATTGGGTAAATTGTTGAAAAGTCCAAAATGTGCAAAAAATTGCATAACTTGCTCAAACAGGGTCCAAATTGGATGATTTAAAAGAATATAAAAAGGTTATATTAGGGTTATAAGAATACAATTATGATAATTAAGCTTATTCAACTCATTAAGCAAGTTTAGGAGCCTTACAACTATAAACCCCTAATAGGGATTTCGCCCCCGAAATCCAAGGTAAACAAAGATGGGTACTTCCTTTACACCTCATCCTATTACCTTCACATGGTTACTTGCATATCATGGTGATGTCACATCATTCATACATATATCATCTTGGGTCAGCACAAAAAACCCCACATGAGAAGACATTTGCAAATATGGAACATAGAAACTTATTGTGCCACCTGTACAAATCTAATAGTAACTTTTAACTTTAAATTCTAGCTATCATCCTAAAATTATACCTATTGTATCAACAAACCATCTATCCTTGATATTGGTCTTGCCCAGCTATCACTACACAATACACAACATTATAGAGTCAATTTTTTTTTCTTCCAAAACAACATTTATAGGATCATCATCAACTCTCTCTCTCTCTCTCTCTCTCTCTCTCTACAAGAGAGGAATAATTGGAATGTTAATTTAATAAACATATCCAACCTTCACATATTTCTCATATTGTTGATATATCTTGGATACTAGGATTCATTACCTTGGTATCCACCTCATGTGTTGTAAGGAACTCACATCCTTATCTCATCTACTGATACCAACATTAAAAATTTCAAAACATATAAGAGGAGTCTCCCAAATTATTGGAAGGCTCAAAAGCAAACTCATCACAAACTTTATGATCTTGGAACCATAGTCCAAGCAACCTTATGCTATAATAAGAAATATACCCTCATGTTTGCTGTGAATCCACACGTACCAAGTGGAAATGATCTACTTGAAAGTTGTGCCCTACAAAGTAAAGACACAAAGGGAAACACACTTCCCATACCATAGCAACATTATTCAAGGTCACTAGCAAAAAGGTATTCTATTTTAATTATGTGAGTTACAACTTCTTATATATCATTTTACCCTTTTCATTTTGGGTTCCTTTCCATTAGCATCGGAATCATCATGATTAACATATCTCGTTACTCCTTCCTTGATGACTATTTATCACACTTGGGTATGTTCTCTTATTTTATTATTATTTTCAACCACTTATCAACAAGTAAATCGTCATATACCACATTTTCTTCATTAAACATGGATCATATACCTTAATTTCTTTCACATGCTATGTTGATTTTACATTAACACTTTTTTACACACATAGGTTGGTCTGAGATTAACTCAGGTTCCACCTTATTCCTTTATCATTGTTCCCATTTATCTTCTCATTTTGTACTTGTTATAGGAGTTCTTTCCATCTTATGTGGATTTCATACCTTGATTCACTTTATAAGTACTGACTTATCTATCTTTTACTTTATTATCTTATTGAATCACATATTCAAGAACTCCTCTTTTTCTAATTTGTATTCGGATTTAGATTTCATGGTGTTATATATTTCTCTTATAGTTACCAAACATTCAAGTTTTGATATATTATGATGTAATTCTCACCTTCTTTAAGGTAGGATTGAGATATTCATACCATTATTTCTTATTCATTATGCTCTTTACATATTCTCAAAATGACTACATGATCAGGGTAATTAGAAAGATAACAATCTAAGAGTTCCATACTTACTGATGGAGCTTCCACTGACGTGGAATTTCATGCACCACTAAAAATCCTAAAGATGGTAAGTCTTTAAGTTTAGCCTTGCTTATACTAGATTGAGAACTCCACCCACGTATGCTAAGATACGTGGAAGTCTTATCGTAGTATAGTTAAGGGTCGAATCCACGGGACAACGGTCTTGTTGTGAGCAACAAGATGAAAAACGTTAGAACTTCACTTAATCTCTTAATAGTAGGTACTTAGATAAAAAAGGTTGGTTTGGTTGTTTTTAAACTAAGAACATGTAAAGTAAAGCAAGCAAGCAAAATTTAAAGATCTAAAACAATGATAAGAAGTCACTAGGGTGTGATCAGTTTTTCACCGCCACTACACATGGATCAAGACATGCAAAATAAAACATAACCTACAACAAGAGTTTAGTCAGATAGTATCGTTGTAGACTTAGTTTCCTTTTAGAGAACTAACTACGAGAAGTGCGGGAATGATGCAAAGTCAGCCATCCCCGAACAAATGGTCAACTACTTTGCATCATTCCCTTCGCAAAGTGTGTTCCTTGACTCATCAAGGTTATACTTTCATACGTCAACTGATTCCATTTCATAGTATGAAAGCACGACGATGGGAGTGAGTTTACTCCACTTCTTGAAAGACACTCCTAGATACCGAAACAGATGCATGGTAGATACATGCATCAAGAACCAACATTCAAACGACTTTCGAATCTAGTAGTACAAACGTAGACAATTCATACTAAAAGATAAAAGATAACACAAGTTGGTGATCAAGCAACAAGCATTCAATAAACGTTTGATGTTGAACTGAAAAAGATAATATCTCTATATTGCAAACTATGGATTACATTACATGAGATGAAAACATGGGTAGCGGGGCTACTCCCCGCACCCCAGTGAGAGAGACTACTCGCTCATAGCTAGGATAAAGAAGGAGGCAAGAAGAGAGAGAAAGAACATCATCCCCACGAAGGAGAGAGGAAAGTCAACCCCTTGGAGAGAGAGAAAGACGATCTTCTAGCTTCACATGTTGCTTGATGACGAGGTCCCCTCTTCCCACCTTCTTTGGCAGAGAGAGAGAAAGCAACTTCAAGATGGAGTGTGGATTTCAGACCGACAACCCCTAGGCGGAGGATGGAAATTGGATTTGCTCTGGAGTGATGGAGGAAACCTCTGGACGTCTGAAACTTGATGCCCTTGGGAGGACCCCTGGGGTCTTATTTATAGGCCTTAAGTGAAGTCCAAATGATTTGGTCAGTTTTGGGTCCAAACGGTCTTGAAGACCGTTTGGACTCTAAAACCGTTTGGTCCCATGCGGTCTCGAGACCGGTTGGCTTTATGCGGTCTTGAGACCGTTTGACTCCATGCGGTCTTGAGACCGGTTGGCTTCATGCGGTCTTGAGACCATTTGACTCCATGCGGTCTTGAGACCGGTTGGCTTCATGTGGTCTCGGGACCGTTTGACTCCATGCGGTATTGAGACCGGTTGGCTTCATGCGGTCTCAGGACCGTTTGACTCCATGCGGTCTTGAGACCGGTTGGCTTCATGCGGTCTTGAGACCGTTTGACTCCATGCGGTCTTGAGACCGGTTGGCTTCATGCTGTCTCGGGACCTTTTGACTCCATGCGATCTTGAGACCGGTTGGCTTCATGCAGTCTCAGGACCGTTTGACTCCATGCGGTCTTGAGACCGGTTGGCTTCATGCGGTCTTGAGACCGTTTGACTCCATGCGGTCTTGAGACCGGTTGGCTTCATGCGGTCTTGGGACCATTTGACTCCATGTGGTCTTGAGACCGGTCGGGTTCATGCGGTCTCGGGACCGTTTGACTCCATGCGGTCTTGAGACCGGTTGGCTTCATGCGGTCTTGAGACTGTATGGTTCTTTTGTGATTTTTTTCGTCTTTTTCTGTAATAAAAAAGGAGAAAAGTTAATCTAATAATTTATTTGCAATAAAAGAGGATAGCTAGGGATTTTGTCTAATATATCTAAAGAAGAGTGTAGAAAATGGAAGAAGAATACTAAGATAACATCACGAAATTGGAGGTTATCACCCCCCCTAACTTAGAGTCTAGCTTGTCCTCAAGCTAGATAGAGCTGAGGCATGTAATGGTGTGGTGATTTTATTTAGTTAAAATTTCCATACTCTTGCTTCAGTTGTAAATCAGAGATCTCCTAAGGTCTTATTAGAGCTTCTGCTTGTCTTAATTCTTCCAGGTATAGAGAGTTGCGCGGATCTCAGGTTTCCTCTAAATCACATAGCTCGTATTGGGACCACCTTTTTCCTGATGTTATTATGTGCATGTCATTGACTCTAATCAGTTTTGTACTTCTTTTGAAAACCTATCGGAAACCAGAGTGGTTATGAGGGTTGGCTAAGGGCTTTTATGTAACTCTCCCTTTTAGTGGGAGAGGGTTTATCTATGCTTTTAGGAACTCACTACCGGGCACGACACATCTGCCTTCATGAGGGAAGCTGAATGTACCAGCCGGGAGAGCCCTTTATCAGCCTTTGCATATATTTGGAGACCTTAGGATCTCACTACCGGGCACGGCACGTCTGCCTTCGTGAGGGCAGCTGAATGTACCGGCCGGGTGAGACCTTTATTGGCTCTTCATATAAGTCCTTATGCATGGCACAACTCTCATGTTTTTATTCAACACTCTGGCTTTTATTCGAAAACTCACAGGCTTAGGATTTGGATATTTGGGTTTTTGGTTGGGCGGCCAAGCCTCTTTTATTAAAAAGAAGAAAATTGTTCTTAGAATTTCCCGACATGCACTTATTTTCTGGTTGGTGGTCCACTTGCGAGGTTCCTTGATTTGGATCTCACTGATTTCCCTCCCGTCCTTGAGAATATTTGGCTTGCTTCGGCTTTGATATTGACTTGTTGAAGAGTCTGATGTAGAACTGAAGCAAAATCATGAAAGTCAAGCATGAAGGAAATTTATTAACTCACCGTTACATGCCTTTATGCTATTATTGTTCTTATTCTTGAGGACTACTGGATTCTTAAGTCAGTAGGGGTTGATCTTGATCCAAGAGGGATGCTATTCTATATGAGTGGGGTTTATTATTAGAAAATTTTGTGTAAAGTAAAGACTAAAAGTGTAAAAGAGTTTGTACAGAAATAAAAAGGAAGAATTGAGAAGAAAGGTTTGTAGAAATGAAACCTCACCCTTGTCCAGTGTACTCCCCCCCCAACTTATCACTCACTATGTCCTCAGAGTGTCAAGGTGATAGGATGAGAAGTACAAGGATAAGGGCATCAGGCTTCTGTTAATCCTTTGTTTGCGCCATGTGTACATAGTAGGTTAGCAGCAAAATTTCTGCGAAGGGCGTGGTAATCCACATCTGTCATATCCTCTGCTGGTCTTTGAAGGGCCATGATGGTGTACATCCAGTAGAGGACATGGAAGCCACAGTCATTTTACTGCCGAATTTGTTGTGGGCATTTGTGGTTGAAGGTTGGGTGATGAAAATGTTCTTTGTTGTAAGCCCTTGTGTGCTGACTTAATAAATCGATTAGTTTGTCTGCACATTCCTTCACCACTGCCTTCGTGGGCATCTTTGGTGTCATTATATAATTCTTCTGCCGGGGATTGAACTGGCTGTCGGAACTGTTGTAAATGATAGTTGTTCCTTCGGGTAGGTTGGTTGCCAGAAGCATCCAATGCTCATGATAAAGGAATGGGAGCATGATAAACTTCGGTGTTGTGTGTTGTAGGAAGGAAATGAGCACCGCAATTGTTCCGAAGTTTTTTAGCTTTAATAAGTCATCCTTCATGTAGGGAGATGCCATATAAGTTATAGGGTAATTTTGTCCGAGAAGGAATTGATAAGCGGCCATTAAGCTTACAGACAGGGACCCTTTTATTTGTAAAGTTTCCCTTAGTGCATCTGCCATAACCAGAATATCGCCAGACATGAAAACTAGGTCATCATTCTCGGCGTAAAGCCTTGACATGATGAGACGAAGTTCATTGTCAGAGAGGGTTGTGCAAGCGGCAAGGTCAAAATCTGGGAAAGTAGGTTCTATGGAAGATAGGGGCACTATATGTGATGAGGATCTCCTTATGGATGCCCCTGATATTAGGTCTATTTCCCCTTTATCTTGTGACAGATCGAAGATGGACGGGTCCCTTTTTGTTTGCTTGGGGGCTTCGACTTGTTGTTTGTTTTGCTCCAACTCCTTTAGGGTTTGTCTGAAAGGTCGCCTTTGCGGACGTTGGATTGCCGAAAAGAGGTAGAGGGGGACGTCATCTGGTGCCATTGTCGGGTCCTTGAAGAACCGTCTATCACAAATAAGCTCCATGGAATAACGCCCACGCATGGAGTGAAAGTCTTCGACGACCAACTCTGTAAAAGGGATTTCTTGGTTCAGCGCCTGAATGTGACGTATGGTGCAAAAGGCGCAATCCCCAGATCCTTCGATAGCTTGGACTGGTGGGCTAATAATTTGGAACCAGGGTTGGTTCCAGTCTTGGTGGAGGGATGGGCGCGCAGCCCAGATTAACTTGAGAAGCCTGAAAGGTATGCATCGTGCTTCACCTGCTTCTTCTCCAACAAAATTTATTGTTCTAGCTGGTATCTCATTGGCACAGAAATTGTATACCTTGGCGTCCCGAGCCTCAGTGTCCACAATCATGACTTTGCTATCGTGCTTTCCGTGCTAAACCGAAACACAGCCGCTCCATTGACTTTGCTCGTATTTCGTTGTATAGCAGGCCGATAGATAGAGCAGGTGAGGCGTTGAAAACCGGTTTCTTCCGTTTGGAGTCTCTGTAGACTTCTATACAGTTGGCAAGCAGGATGCGGAAGATTGCCATAGACATATCTGTCTGGGGTCGCAGGATGTTACGGAAATCTTCACGCGTCAGCTTGCGCGTGGTCTTTGTATTATGGTAGATGATGTCACCCCCCTCTTTGGCATCGTCAACAATAGTGTTCCGGATAAAAATGTCCTGGGCATCTAGTGTTGAGATAGCCGCCATGTCTAAATCATGCATTTTATGGGGTAGAGGTGGTGGTGGGGGTAGCTCTTGCACAGGGGGGGATGAAGGCTGCTTCAAGTTGTCCATGAAATTTTGCGGGGCTTCATCTAAGTCAGTATCGGAAGTAGAATTGAGTTCTTCATCTGTATCTAGACATACTCGTTCTGATTCTTCCTCTTCAGGGGGGAAGGGTACCGATTGCTCGAGTGTGGAAAAATGTTGAGCTGTTGCTGCTTGTAGGTTTGTGTTGGTTCCTGATATAAATTGATGGAATTCAGCAAAAGCCGCATCTTTAGCAGATTCCCCCAAGGATCCCATAGCGGAGTAATCGATGAATTGGTCCCCATAGGATATGTTTACATTTTCATTATGGGAAGGGGACTTGGGATCATGTCCACCATCTTGGTGGTCTTTGTCATTTCCTTTTTGCGGTGGCTCTATTCCTCGGCTGGGGTCCGCTCCAGCATTGTCTGGCCCGTCAGATTTGTCATCTGAGGAGGTGGTATTGTCATTTGAATCTGCGGAGGAATCAGAGTCATCATCCTCTTCGTCTTCTCTTTCTTCATCGTTTGCTGCTTTGGCAACTGTATTTTTTCGTGTTGCTTTTTTGCACTGCCGATGGATTGATTGGAGCTCATCAAACGCCACTTGCACATGCTCGTGTGTTTCGAGCAGTGCGTCGTGTGTTTCCTTGAGATCAGAATAGCGTCCTTCGGCAGAGAGGAGGCACGCTGTAAGATCTGTTACTTGAGCGTGTAGCTGCTGAAGCTCGGTGTTTGTTGACTCCTCTTGGCGGTTGTGGAGCAGTGTGAGGGTGTTGTTGATGTCATCCAAACGCGTGCTTAGAGCAGTTTGTTTCTGCTTAAGCTGGCGCAGGGTCTCGGGCAGGGGTTGAGTCTGCGCAGAGATCCTATCAACTTGCTTAGTCAGTGCTTCATGCTGGCTTTTTACTCCAAGTATCAGCTCGGGCAGGTGTTTGTAGTGGTCATCGATGTGATCGACTTGCTTAGCCACTATATCCTGCCATTGCTGAATACTTCAGAAAATGCCTGGCAAGGCGTTGTTCTGCTCATTGATCTTGGTGACCTGTTCAGAAATACCCTGCACACATGAAAAAATAGATCACATTATGTTAGAAGGGTCGGTGAGGAGGTTTCAGATGGTGTCGAATTGACGTCCGAATTCCTCACCGACATTTGAAAAAGGGACCACAGATGCGGAAGGGTGGTATGATTGGGGTCGAGGTGGAAGGGTGGTAGTGTCTTGTGGAAGAGACATTGTTGATGGTCCCACGAACTGCGTGGTGACCGTAGATGGGGTCACCAGCGGTGTCGGGGTGGTGGTGGATGGGAAAAGTGGTGACGTTCCTGGTGAGAAAGGTAGGAATGATGATGCTGGGGGAAACTCGGTGGGGTTAGAGGTGAAGGTGGATAAGTCGGGCGTTGTAGTGGAGAAGGGGGTGCTAGAAGTGAAGAAGGGTGAGTCGGGGAAAGAGGAGGTGGGCATCATTGTAGGAAGTGATGGGAGAGTGGTGGGTTGTGGAATGGTGGATGATGGTGGGGTGGAAGCAGAGGGTGTGGTGGTGGGTGGTAATGTGGAGGGGGTGGTGGAGGCGAGCTCAACGTTTAGACTCCTGATGTAAGAGTCGATTGATGAGGTGGTTATGTTTTCTTCGGGGACGGGTTTTACCTATGGATTTGGCCTTGAAGTCGGTGTCCCCGACAGCTGTTGTGCCGGCAATTGCCTTCTGGAAGGTCATTTTACAGGAATTTTTGTTGATTGAGCTGCCGGGGGGTGATACTTAGCTCAGTCCGCCCTACTTGGGTTGTCTTAGCTTGTGCTCTGACCAGAGCTAGGAGTTTGATGATCTCTTCATCAGTAAAGAGAAGTTTGTCGTTGTCGTAGTCCGCTAGCTCTGGAAGTGGTAATAGGGTCCTGGAAGATTTGATAGTTGGGCAGAAAATGTAATGTAATTTGGCATCCTTTTCTTTGATAATGTAGGAATTTTTCAAGGTCTGTTCGTTTGTAAGGATGTCGCCCTTGATCTTCATGCAGCGCGGAAGTAATCTGTCCATCCTGAGATATTTGATTATCGAAGTTATGTGCCCACCCATGCAAATTTCTTTCCCTAAGGCGTAGGCGGAGAATTTTTGGATCAAGTGTCGGCCAATATTGACCGGTTTTCCATACAGAATTGACCATATAAGAAAAAGGTCAGCGGTGATGACATTTCCACCCTCCGATCTGGGGAAGAGTGCACCAGTAAGGATCTTATGAAGTGTACGCACGAACCCAGAATGGATATTGGAGGCTTTGCATGTCTTTGCCTCATAGGTTGGGAACCCTGTTAATGTTTTCCAGAAGGTGTGTCTATTGAATTGTGACTTTTCCGTCCCTGTAGCGTTGGCCATCTTGAGGTGCTCCGGGTTGTCGATGAAGATTTCATTTAGAAGATTTTCTGTTATAGTGATGTCGTTGCCAAAAAGTTTGGTGACCAGCCTGCGGTCACCTCCGTCCCTTGCTCTGTGTGCAATGTCCACCATTTCTTTGGTGAGATGGGTAAAGAATTCTGTGGTGGGTTCGATATATGATATTTCAGGGATGAAACAGAGTCTGGAGAGGTTAGCGTTGTCTAGAATGGTGAGGATTCTATCATAGATCCCCATCTTGAGTAGTACGCTGGAGTAGACGTACTTTGTTGGTTTGAGAACTTTGTCAATGGATGGGATGGTGTAGATGTAGAGGTTTTCTGGTGGTGGTGCTGTAGTAGTGATGGGAGGGAAAGAAGGAACAATGATTATGGTGGGAGCGGCAACGGAGGTGATGGTTGGTGGAATGTTTCCTGCCAGGGTTTGCTCCCTTGCAGTGATAGGATGAACCTGCTTCCTTGCCCGTTTCTTGGGTTGCTGAGCTGTGGTGGCTTCCTGGGCCAACCTTTTCCCTTTAGATTTTTCAACTGGGGACTCTTCTTCAGAGTGTGGCTCGTATTCAGAGCCTTCATCATCACTGGAAGAGAGTTCTTCCACTTCTTCTTCAAGTGCCTCATCTAGGCACTTGTTAATGCGGTCAATTTCACACAGGACCGCCATGATGTTGACCTTTGGAGGGGCCTTTCCAGTCTTGTTATAGTTATCTATGACATGTTGGAGCTTGGCTCGGTTCTCTCGGAGTTGCTCCTCAGTCCAGAAAGGTGCGTCTTCGCTTCGAGTTGGTTTCTTTGCTGGTGCAGCCATTTCTGAAAGTAGGAAAGTCATATGTTAGAAAGAGAGGTTTATTTAAAACAAAAAATTGGTTTTTTGTACGTTTTTATGTGAAGCAATGGTTTTGAAAAGAACAAACGGTTTCAAGACCGTTTGGTCCCAAACAGTTTGAGGATCGTTTGGTTCCAAACGGTTTGAATACCATTTGGTTCCAAACGGTTTGAAGACCGTATGGTCCCAAACGGTTTCAGGACCGTTTGGTTCCAAACGGTTTGAAGACCGTATGGTCCCAAACGGTTTCAAGACCGTTTGGTTCCAAACAGTTTGAAGACCGTATGGTCCCAAACGGTTTCAGGACCGTTTGGTTCCAAACGGTTTGAAGACCGTATGGTCCCAAACAGTTTGAAGACCGTTTGGTTTCAAACGGTTTCAGGACCATTTGGTTCCAAACGGTTTCAGGACCGTTTGGTTCCAAATGGTTTCAGGACCGTTTGGTTCCAAACAGTTTGAAGACTGTATGGTCCCAAACGGTTTCAGGACCGTTTGGTTCCAAATGGTTTGAAGACCGTATGGTCCCAAACGGTTTCAAGACTATTTGGAAGATAGAACGTCGGCGAGAAGCCTGCGACGAAGACGATGATAAGCACGATGATGGCGACGGTGATAGCGGCGGCGGCGATGGCAGAGGCGGCGCTGTCGACGGTGGTGAAGGAGGTTGCGGAGATGAAGAAAATAGAGGCACATCTACCTTGTGGTTGTTGGTGAGGGCGACGATGAAGCAGGAGCTGCCGACGGTGGCGGGGGTTAAAACGGTGCTAGCGGCGACAAACAGGGGTCGTGCGAGAGAAAATGAAGGCGCGTGGAGTTTGTCGGTGATGGTGGCGAAAAGAAGGGTTGCAAGATGCGCGGGAACGAGATTTTAGGAGATGGAACAGTGCTTGCGCAGGGGGTTTAAAGAGCTCAGGAGTCGAAAGGAAGAAGGAGAAGACTGAGGGGGCTATGGTTATATTTATAGGGATCAGGGGTTGACCCTACAAATTCTCCATATCAAACAGTTTAGCGATCGTTTGGCTCCAAACAGTTTAGTGACCGTTTGGCTCCAAACGGTTTCAAGACCGTTTGGCTCCAATTGGTTTCAAGATCATTTGGCTCCAAATGGTTTAGCGACCGTTTGGCTCCAAACGGTTTAGCGACCGTTTTCAAGACAGTTTGGCAGGTTAAAGGGTACTTTGATTTTTTTATGTTTTTATGTTTGTTTTAGTTATGTGAATTTATTATATTTTCAAACTAAGATGATGATCCTAAATTAAAAGAAGAAAAGAGAAACTCAGATCTTGGGTTGCCTCCCAAATAGCGCCTGGGTTTTACATCGCTGGCTCGACGGGGTTCTGGTATGGTTATGGTGATGCTGTGGGGTCTCCGATCTCCACAGTTTGTCGGGGAAATTTGTCTTCTGGTGTATAGTATTTCTTCAACATGTGTCCATTGACAGTTCGTTCTCCTCCGTTATTGTCGACAATTATGACAACTCCAGTTGGGTATATATGCTTTATGGTAAAGATCCCAGACCATTTTGTTCTGAGTTTTCCGGGGAACAACTTGAGCTTGGAGTTGAAAAGGAGTACTTTGTCACCGATGGCGATGTCTTTCCTATTAAGATGACCATCGTGCCACATTTTTGTTTGCATCTTATAAATCCTGGCACTTTGATAAGTAGTCATTCAAAGCTCCTCTAGCTCTTGTAGCTGGAGTTGTCTGTTTTCTCTGTCACTTTTAAGATCGAAATTTAGTTGTTTGATGGCCCACCAAGCTTTGTGTTCCAGTTCTACTGGAAGATGACAAGACTTCCCGTATACCAAACAGAACTGGGTGGTCCTGATTGGTGTTTTATAGGCTGTTCGATAAGCCCAAAGGGCATCGGGAAGCTTAGTGGACCAGTCAGTGCGATTTCTATTAACTGTTTTTTCTAAGATTGCTTTTAGTTGTCTATTTGATACCTCAACCTGACCACTGGTCTGTGGATGGTAAGGCGTGACTACTTTGTGGTTGACTCCATATTTTTCAATAGGGCTTCAAAACTTTGTTCCAGAAAATGGGTCCCGCCGTCTGATATGACAGTTCTGGGGACTCCAAATATGGGAAAAATTATATCTTTAAACAATTTAATCACTGGTTTGGAATCGCTGGACACAGTGGGTATAGCTTCGACCCATTTCGAGACATAATCCACGGCAACCAGGATGTAGGAGAAACCATAGGAAGAAGGGAAGGGGCACATATAGTCTACCCCCCATACGTTGAAAAGTTCAATTTCCTACCACATTGTGAGGGGCATTTCATCCCTTTTGAATATGCTACCAGAAAATTGACATTTTTTGCAAGATTTCACAAAATCATAGGAGTCCTTTGCTATGGTTGGCCAGAAGAAGCCTGATTTTAGAACTTTTATAGCGGTTTTCTTTGCACTCATGTGCCCCCCCGTGGGTCCTGAATGGCAATGCTCTAGGACGGGGGTAATCTCTTCTTCCAGCAAGCAGCGACGGAAAAGTCCGTCAGCACATAGGTGAAACAGATAAGGTTCATCCCAATAATATTGCTTTATATCGTGGAGAAATTTCCTTTTGTCATGGTAGGAAGCAGAGGGGTGAATGATTCCTGTAGCTAGATAATTGACAATGTCCGCATACCAAGGGAATCCATGGGTAACCTTCATTAGTTGGTCGTCTGGAAGAGAGTCTCGGATAGGGATTTTATCTTCGTCTTCCACTTCAATACGACTGAGATGGTCGGCTACGACGTTTTCCACTCCGCTTTTATCTTTGATTTCCAAATCGAATTCTTGAAGCATCAACACCCAGCGGATAAGTCTGGGTTTGGCATCTTGCTTCTGAATTAGGTATCGAATGGCGGAGTGGTCAGTGTAGACGATGACCTTGGATGCAATCAAATAGGAGCAGAATTTCTCAAATGTGTAGATGACAGCCAGGAACTCCTTCTCTGTAGTAGTGTAGTTCTTCTGTGGTTCATCTAGTGTTTTAGATGTGTAATAGATTATGTAAGGTTTCTTGTCGATCCGTTGTCCTAAAACAGCCCCTATGCTGTAATCGCTGGCATCACACATGATTTCAAATGGTTGCAACCAATCTGGAGCTCTCAGTATAGGTGCAGAAATTAAAGCATTTTTGAGAGTTGAGAAACTTTGCAGGCAGTCTTGGTTAAAGATGAACTCAGTATCTTTAGTCAGGAGTTGGGTCATGGGTTTTGCTATTTTTGAGAAATCCTTAATAAATCTTCTGTAGAACCCCGCATGACCCAAGAAAGCCCATACTCCTTTTATATCTTTAGGTGGCGACAACTTAGAGATAACATCGATTTTAGCCTTATCGACCTCGATCCCTCTGTCACTCACTCTGTTCCCGAGGACGACACCTTCAGTTACCATGAAATGGCACTTTTCCCATTCAGTATGAGGTTCGTTTCCTCGCATCGTTGTAAAACTTGTCCAAGGTTGATTAGACAGTTATCAAAAGAATATCCATAAACTGAGAAATCATCCATGAATACTTCCATAATGGATTCTATTAATCCAGTGAAAATGGCAGACATACACCTTTAGAAAGTAGCGGGTGCGTTACACAACCCGAATGACATTCTTCTAAAAACATATGTTCCAAAAGGGCAGGTGAAGGTGGTTTTCTCTTGGTCTTCTGGGTGTATGGGTATTTGGTAGAACCCAGAATAACCATCGAGATAGCATAAGTATTTCTGATGGGCTAGGTGTTCTAGGAGTTCATCGAGAAAGGGCAGAGGGAAGTGATCTTTCCACGTGGATTTGTTTACTTTCCTATAGTCGATGCACATCCTCCACCCTGTCACCATCCTAGTGGGTACTAACTCATTTTTGTCATTAAGCACGACAGTGGTGCCTCCCTTTTTAGGAACAACTTGGACGGGGCTGACCCATTGGGAGTCAGAGATCAGGTAGATTATGCCAGCTTTTAGTAATTTGAGGACTTCAAGGCGAACCACTTCTTTGAGATTAGGGTTCAGCTTCCTCTGATGTTCACGTGATGGATCAAATTCTTTGACCATGGGTAGTCTGTGCATGCATAGGGCTGGACTTATGCCCATCAGGTCAGTTATCTTATACCCAATGGCCTTTTTATGTTTCTTCAGCTCATCCAGAAGCCTTTCTTCCTGGCTTTCTGTTAGGGTGGAACTGATGATAACCGGACATAATTTTTCCTCATCCAAGAAGACATGTTTAAGTCCCATGGGTAGAGTCTTCATCTCAGGAGCCTTAGATGGCTCTGTTGCTTCTAGAATGGTGATAGCTTTGAGTTCCTCAAAGGTGACCGACGGTGCTTCTTTGGCCTTCTCTAAGTGTTGCAGACATTGTTGAACCAATTCGTTTGCAGAGAATTCAACTTTTGGGTTGGTTAGAACATTCTCTAACTCGTCCGATGACTCAGATATTTCTAATTGAGACATTTTATGTATTGCGTCTAGAAGAAAAACCTCCTCTTGAATGTTGGGGCCTTTCATGCTATTGAGAACTCGGAATTGAATTGCTTCTTTTCCGAGTCTTAGAATGATGGTGCCAGCTTCAACATCGATAAGCGCCCTAGCTGTGGCGAGGAAAGGTCTGCCAAAAATTATCGAGTATCTCATATCTTCCTTGATGTCCATGATGACGAAGTCGCACGGGACATAGGCATCTTTGCCTATCCTAACTGGAATATCTTCAATGATTCCAAGAGGTGCGGTGATGGTAGAGTCAGCTAGCTGAATTGTCATTGCTGTGGGCAGCAATTCGGTGAAACCTAATCGTTTGCACATAGAATAGGGCATAATGGATATGATGGCCCCTAGGTCAGCTAATCCCTTTTTGGTTGATGCATTTCCAATATAGCATTGAATGCCGAAGGAACCTGGGTCCTTCTTTTTATTTGGCATTTTGTTGAGGATGATATTGGAGGTAGTTTGGGCAAGTTTGACTGTTTCTTGGTCCTCGGTGATGTACTTCCTTGATAATAGAGTTTTGAGGTATTTGGCCCAAGCCGACACCTCAGAGAGAGCATCAAGGAGTGGGATATCGATGTAAAGTTTCTTCATAGCCTCCTTGAATTTTTGGAATCTGGTATCCATTTTTGTTTCTCGTAGTCTTCCCAGATATGGGATCCTTGGTTTATACTGCAAGATTTCTGGCTCTGTGGACACTTGTTCTTTTTCTTTGCCCTTTACGCTCTCTGTGGGTTTCTCCGTTCCTGGCTTCGGGCTCTCATTTGGCATAAAGGCAGGTGTATTATCATCATCAAGAGTGATCCTTGTAGTTTCATGGAGGGTTTGTCCAGATCTCGTAGTAACAACATTCAACTGTTCATGCCTATTCTGTCCATGTTTAGGGTTCAATTCAGGCTGCCCAGCAAATGTGCCTGCTGGAGGCTTTAGTTGTGCAGCAATTTGGGCTAGTTGAGCTCTACTGCCTTTTGGTGAGCTTGTTGATTAGCGAGCATAGTTTGTTGGGATTGCAACATCTGCCTTATCAAAGTCATCTCATCTTCTGGCTGTGAAGGAGTATTTTTCTAAGGAAGTTGTTGTTGTCTTTGTTGTGGTTGTTGCGGAGGCAGTGCTAACTGAGGTTGCTGCAACTGAGGGTGTAGCTGTGGATGTAGAGGAGGATGAGTATACTGATAGTAGGCGGATGGATTCCTGGGGTAGTTGGATCTCGGGAAGTTATTTATGGGGTTCCCCTGATTTTGATTGAAGTTGCTTGGGAATCCTGGTGGCAACCTACTGGAGTACCCGCCCTACGTCTGGTGTTGCGGATTTGCAGTCCCGTCAGGGTTCCCGTATTGAAATCCTGGGTGGTTTCTTGGTTGGTTAGGATTATAATAAACTTGTCCAGGAATGGAATGAATAGAATTGACTTGTTCTGGCGATTGCTCTTCAGGCTGTTCCATGATTGGTTCGAACTGTTGTGGTGGTGGATGCATATCCATCATTACATTGTAAAGCAAACCACATGAAAGAGTTGGATGATCAGATGCATGGCAGGATTCACAGGTTCCTGTGGAAACTTTCACCTGTTGGACCTGAGGGTTTTTCTTCTTGTCAAATTCTCCAAGAGAAGTTTTAAGAGCTTGTTTCTTATGAGCTATGGTCTTTAAGGCTTCAGCAATAGCCTTCATCTCCATTGATTCTTCGGCGTTATAGACCTTGAGGACTCCGTTGCCAGCTGATCGTCCCCAGTTGGACTGATTCTCAGCTCCAAGTGTGACTATTTTCCAGGAATCCTCATAGTTCTTTCTCATAAAATTTCCTCCAGATGAGGAATCCAGAAATTGCTTGATGTCATCACTCACTCCCCTATAGACTGTTTCTATTAATTGGTTTTGGGAGATGCCGTGATGAGGACACTTTCGCAGAAGCTCTTTGAACCTTTCCCATGCTCCCGCAAGTGGTTCTCTGGGAAGTTGGGAGAAGTGATTAATCTGCCCCCTAATTTTGTAAGTTAGTGAAGTGGGGAAAAACTTCTCCAGGAATTTTTCTTCCAGGGGAGCCCATGTGGTGATTATTGGCTCCCTATCAAGCGAGCTATACCAGCTCAGAGCTCTCCCAGATAGAGTGAAGTGAAACAGATGCAACATTATTGCGTCGAAGGCGACTCCGGCCTGAGGGACAAGTCGGCATAGTGCCTTGAACCTCTTCAGATGATCCATACAGTCATCTCCAGATCCTCCAGAGAATGAGATGCCCTGCATGATCTGAATCCATTGGGTTCAGATCTCGAAGTTGGGTATGTTGATGATCGGAGGTCGAACCGGATGGTTGTCTTCGTAGTTCTTAGGGATAGCATAATCCCTCAATTGCTTGTTCCTTAGTTCCAAATGAGTAGCTTGGTTTGCTGCCTCATTTTCAGCTCGGATGCGGGCATGTTCTTCCGCACGAATCTCCGCTTGAATCTGAGCACAAGTGTCAGCGATGAGTTGTTCTCTTTGAGCGGTGATGGCGGCGTTGACCCTCTCCATCACCAATGCAGCCTAGCATTGATCTTTAGCCATTTGCTTGGCTCTTTGGCGATTGAGTGTGATGTGGCAGTGGAAGCTTCTCTCTACCTCAGAGTCGTACTCTGGATCAGGGGAGAATCTGAGGTTATGCGATGATCGCATACACATTTTCTACCTGAGTAGAGAAAAGAAAACACCTTTTAGATGAAGGCAGAGATATAATGAATTCAAGGAGATATGGATTAATGATTTAAAAGAAAGTGTGAAACCCTAACCAACTAAAAAGATGCTAAATGAAATTAAAGCGTTCCGTTATCCCCGGCAATGGCACCAATTTTTGATGGAGCTTCCACTTACGTGGAATTTCATGCACCACTAAAAATCCTAAAGATGGTAAGTCTTTAAGTTTAGCCTTGCTTATACTAGATTGAGAACTCCACCCACGTATGCTAAGATACGTGGAAGTCTTATCGTAGTATAGTTAAGGGTCGAATCCACGGGACAACGGTCTTGTTGTGAGCAACACGATGAAAAACGTTAGAACTTCACTTAATCTCTTAATATTAGGTACTTAGATCAAAAAGGTTGGTTTGGTTGTTTTTAAACTAAGAACATGTAAAGTAAAGCAGGAAAGTAAAATTTAAAGATTTAAAACAATGATAAGAAGTCACTAGGGTGTGATTGGTTTTTCACCGCCACTACACATGGATCAAGACATGCAAAATAAAACATAACCTGCAACAAGAGTTTAGTCAGATAGTATCTTTGTAGACTTAGTTTCCTTTTGGAGAACTAACTACGAGAAGTGCGGGAATGTTGCAAAGTCAGCCATCCCCGAACGAATGGTCAACAATGTTGCATCATTCCCTTCGCAAAGTGTGTTCCTTGACTCATCAAGGTTATACTTTCATACGTCAACTGATTCCATTTCATAGTATGAAAGCACGATGATGGGAGTGAGTTTACTCCACTTCTTGAAAGACACTCCTAGATACCGAAACAGATGCATGGTGAATACATGCATCAAGAACCAACATTCAAATGAGTTTCGAATCTAGTAGTACAAACGTAGACAATTCATACTAAAAGATAAAAGATAACACAAGTTGGTGATCAAGCAACAAGCATTCAATAAACGTTTGATGTTGAATTGAAAAAGATAATATCTCTATATTGCAAACTATGGATTACATTACATGAGATGAAAACATGGGTAGCGGGGCTACTCCCCACACCCCAGTGAGAGAGACTACTCGCTCATAGCAAGGACAAAGAAGGAGGTAAGAAGAGAGAGAAAGAACATCATCCCCACGAAGGAGAGAGGAAAGTCAACCCCTTAGAGAGAGAGAAAGACGATCTTCTAGCTTCACAGGTTGCTTGATGATGAGGTCCCCTCTTCCCACCTTCTTTGGCAGAGAGAGAGAAAGCAACTTCAAGATGGAGTGTGGATTTCAGACCGGCAGCCCTAGGCAGAGGATTTAAATTGGATTTGCTCTGGAGTGATGGAGGCAGCCTCTGGACGTCTGAAACTTGATGCCCTTGGGAGGACCCCTGGGGTCTTATTTATAGGCCTTAAGTGAAGTCCAAACGGTTTGGTCAGTTTTGGCTCCAAACGGTCTTGAAGACCGTTTGGACTCTGAGACCGTTTGGACTCTGAAACCGTTTGGTCCCATGCGGTCTCAAGACCGGTTGGCTTCATGCGGTCTTGAGACCGTTTGACTCCATGCGGTCTTGAGACTGGTTGGATTCATGCGGTCTTAAGACCGTTTGACTCCATACGGTCTTGAGACCGGTTGGCTTCATACGGTCTCGGGACCGTTTGACTCCATGCGGTCTTGAGACCGGTTGGCTTCATGCGGTCTCGGGACCGTTTGACTCCATGCGGTCTTGAGACCGGTTGGCTTCATGCGGTCTTGAGACCGTTTGACTCCATGCGGTCTTGAAACCGGTTGGCTTCATGCGGTCTCGGGATCGTTTGACTCCATGCGGTCTTGAGACCTATTGGCTTCATGCGGTCTCAGGACCGTTTGACTCCATGCGGTCTTGAGATCGGTTGGCTTCATGCGGTCTTGAGACCGTTTGACTCCATGCGGTCTTGAGACCAGTTGGCTTCATGCGGTCTCGAGACCGTTTGACTCCATGCAGTCTTGAGACCGGTTGGCTTCATGCGGTCTCGGGACCGTTTGACTCCATGTGGTCTTGAGACCGGTTGGCTTCATGCGGTCTTGAGACTGTATGGTTCTTTTGTGATTTTTTTCGTCTTTTTCTGTAATTAAAAAGGAGAAAAGTGTATCTAACAATTTATTTGCAATAAAAGAGGATAGCTAGGGATTTTGTCTAATATATCTAAAGAAGAGTGTAGAAAATGGAAGAAGAATACTAAGATAACATCACGAAATTGGAGGTTATCACTTACCTTTTTTCAATAATTGAATACCTGGACAGAACACCCAAATACTGATATTAGGTAGTATGCACCATATTTTTATGTCATATTCCTAATTTTGACATCATCCTAGTCCTAAGTCCTAGTGTCCATGTAGACTCAGTGAACCTAAATCTCTGATACCAACTTGTGAGAATCCCATTACACTAAATGAGATTACTCAAAACATAAAACACAATCGATCACCAATTAATCACATACCCAAAAATATGGGTAAATTAAAACTGATTTCAACATCAACACTCACTCAAAAATATTTGCATAAGAGCCCAACATCTTTCTTGTATCCATACTATGCCAAGAATTTGATACAAATTGGTCTATCACCTTAGCCACAACATAGATAAACATGAGAACAATATTCGTATATGCCACACAACAAACATTAACATGCTAACAAAATTCCAATTTGGTTTGAAACACCATATACAAACGTTTCCAACCCGAACCTGAGAGTACATGGATGATTCTAGGACACACTAGACATCTAATCAACTTTCTCAAATATTCATTACTATAGATCCTCTTTACTTCCACGGTTCTGTTCTTGTCACCGTCGATTACCTAAAAAATGTGGCGAACCACAAGGGTGAGACCCATGTCCCAACAAGAGATATAACCTCCAACAATGCTTATTGATGGAAACATTTTAAATATTAGATAACTGAGTAGTTGGAGTATGTAACAATCAATTTTACAGATTGAACAGTTCAAGTATACTACTCAAAATCCAACTGACCACTGCTAATTCAAAATCAGTGCCATACAAGATCTCGGAAGATTCAGACTCCTAATATCTTCTACGCCCCCGGTTAGTACGGGTCCGCCACAATGACACATAAGGTCAAGCTGCTAACAACCTAGTCTTTCCTTGGTACAGGTCACTGCACTAGTGAAAGGAGGTGGGTACGCATACCCTACCTTCTGAGGTACAACCACAGTTGTCCTCCAGTTTCATCACATATATAATCACATCATATGTATGAGACATGACCATAGCCATCCTCTATAACCTGCATTGTGGATGATAAGGATATATATAATTGACTAACTCTAATCAAGTTGTGATGCAATTCATCAACAAGTAAGACATTTTTAATTTGAAGATTTGTACCAATATTACCTATTCCAATAATTTTACCTTCTACATTGTCTCCAAGTTGTGATTTTTCCACTCTTCTTTTCTTCAAATGTTTGGAAAGCTTCTTTGTTTCTAGTCATGTGTTTGGAACAACCACTATCAACCACCCAATCCTGTAAAATATATAGATTTTGGTACCCATGTGGTGTTCCTTTTGGTTAGGAACATTCATTAAAACTTTTCTCATTTTAGAGTAGCTTATTATGAAGAGTTTTTGTAGGTTTAGAGAAACAAAGGTAAATATAGTCACCAATTGAAATTTTTATTATTTCAACAACAATTTCTTTATAGAACCATCCTCGGTCAACCATTTCCTCAACCGGAAGTGTTCTCAGTCTAAATTTTTGTCGACGGAAAGGATTTGCCAAAAAGTGCAAGTTTTGAAATAACTCCCCTTGGTCGATTATTTCTTCGATTGGAGGGGGTCTCAATCGATGAATTTGTTGACTTAGATGAGGTTCTGTGTGTTTTTAGTAAGTTTATCAATTTCAAACAAAGTATGTTGTTATTTCCAATCAAATAATACAAAAATATGCAAGTTAAAGCTTATTTTAGTTGAGATAAGATAATAAGATATTCAAATTTAGGTTTATGTCAAATCTCAACTAAATGTTCCATGTTTCTAAGTTTGTGGCTTTGGAACCCAAACTAAATCTTTATCCTTAATTTTCTTGTAAGTGCATGAAAATAGTAATGTCTAAGACATAAGCAATAATGACAGCAAATGAAATGAATTTCAATTTTCTTTTTATCATTGTGGCCATGATCTAGTTTGTTTGTAGGTACATACATGACTTTGGTCTTGGGTACTTGTGTCTTTCTAGCTCTAGGTTTTTGATAGGATTTATCTTTGGGTACATAACCTAGGCCTCTCCTCCCAATTTGACCAGATGAGTCCTTTAGGATTTTATCAAGAATGTCATTGTTTTTCAAGCTACTAATATCTTTTTGAAACTTAGAAATGTCATTAATTTTCCTTTTAGTGTATAACTTTTCTTGATCTAAATTGGATAACAAACTATCTCTTTCTTTGAAAATAACATCTAATTTAAATGAGTACATATAATAGGTAGAGTTTGAAGATAATTTATTTTAGCAAGCAATTCAACCTTTTCTTGGCAAAGATAATTATAGTTTGTTCCTACAACAAGCAACTTGATATTATGATCATTGATGGAGTATTTTAAAGTATCTCTTTCAAATATGAGACTTTCATTTTTAGAAGAAAGCATATACAACTTAGCATGCAAATCATCATTTTTTTTGTAAACTTCTACAATTTCTTTTTACATTAAACATATTTTGAATGTATTTCTTGAAGACTAGTAACTAATTCTTCTTTAGATAATTCAAGAAGTCTTACCTCACTTGAGTCTTCATTTTCATCTTCCTTAGCCATAAGACATTCCGCTTCTTCCTCTCCACTTTCACTATCATCACTTGATTCATCCAAAGTAGCTTTGTCAGCTTTATCTCCCTTGTCTTTCTTCTTGAAGGAAGATTTCTTCCCTTTCTTGATTTTAGGACATTCATTTTTTACATGTCCTTTATTGATGCATGAAAATAGTAATGTCTAAGACATAAGCAATAATGAAAACAAATGAAATGAATTTCATTTTTCTTTTTATCATTGTGGCCATGATCTAGATTGTTTGTAGGTACATACATGACTTTGGTCTTGGGTACTTGTGTCTTTCTAGCTCTAGGTTTTTGATAGGATTTATCTTTGGGTACATAACCTAGGCCTCTCCTCCCAATTTGAACAAATGAGTCCTTTAGGATTTTATCAAGAATGTCATTTTTTTTCAAGCTATTAATATCTTTTTGAAACTTTGAAATTTCATTCATTTTCCTTTTAATGTATAACTTTTCTTGATCTAAATTGGATAAAAAACTATCTCTTTCTTTTAAAATGACATTTAATTTAAACGAGTACATATAATAGGTAGAGTTTGAAGATCATTTATTTTAGCAAGGAAGTCAACCTTTTCTTGGTAAAGATAATTATAGTTTGTTTCTCAAGCAAGTAACTTGATATTATGATCATTGATGGATGATTTTAAAGTATCTCTTTCATATATGAGACTTTCATTTTCAGAATAAAGCATATACAACTTAGCATGCAAATCATCATTTTTTCTGTAAGCTTCTTCAATTTCTTTTTACATTAAACATATTTATCATGTATTTCTTGAATACTAGTAACTAATTTTTCTTTAGATAATTCAATAAGTCTTACCTCACTTGAGTCTTCATTTTCATCTTCCTTAGCCATAAGGCATTCCACTTCTTCCTCTCCACTTTCACTATCATCACTTGATTCATCCAAAGTAGCTTTGTAAGCTTTATCTCCCTTGTCTTTCTTCTTGAAGGAAGATTTCTTCCCTTTCTTGATTTTAGGACATTCATTCTTTACATGTCCTTTATTGATGCATGAAAATAGTAATGTCTAAGACATAAGCAATAATGACAACAAATGAAATGAATTTCATTTTTCTTTTTATCAGTGTGGCCATGATCTAGATTGTTGTAGGTACATACATGACTTTGGTCTTGGGTACTTGTGTCTTTATAGCTCTAGGTTTTTATAGGATTTATCTTTGGGTACATAACCTAGGCCTCTCCTCCCATTTTGACCAGATGAGTCCTTTAGGATTTTATCAAGAATGTCATTGTTTTTCAAGCTAGTAATATCTTTTTGAAACTTATAAATTTCATTCATTTTCCTTTTAATGTATAACTTTTCTTGATCTAAATTGGATAACAAACTATCTCTTTCTTTGAAAATAACATCTAATTCAAATGAGTACATAGAATAGGTAGAGTTTGAAGATTATTTATTTTAGCAAGCAATTCAACCTTTTCTTGGCAAAGATAATTATAGTTTGTTTCTACAACAAGCAACTTGATATTATGATCATTGATGGAGGATTTTAAAGTATCTCTTTCAGATATGAGACTTTCATTTTCAGAAGAAAGCATATACAACTTAGCATGCAAATCATCATTTTTTCTGTAAGCTTCTTCAATTTCTTTTTACATTAAACATATTTATCATGTATTTCTTGAAGACTAGTAACTAATTCTTCTTTAGATAATTCAAGAAGTCTTACCTCACTTGAGTCTTCATTTTCATCTTGCTTAGCCATAAGACATTCCGCTTCTTCCACTCCACTTTCACTATCATCACTTGATTCATCCAAAGTAGCTTTGTAAGCTTTATCTCCCTTGTCTTTCTTCTTGAAGGAAGATTTCTTCCCTTTCTTCATTTTTAGGACATTCATTCTTTACATGTCCTTTATTGATGCATTCAAAGCACCTAAGGGAAGAAGAGGAAGAAGCACTAGAATTTTTGTTAGATTTATACCTTCTATATTTCTTACCATTTACAATGAGTGCGTCTTCTTCATCATCTCCTTCACTTGTTTTATCATTTTCTTGAGTGATGTTTGATTGAGCCCTTGTTGTAGCTTTTAAGGAAATGTCCTTCATTTTTCCCTTTTGAAGTTCGACCTCTAATATTTCTTCTTCTTCAAGGGTGCCCTCGTGAATTTCTAGATTGCCAATGAGCTACTCCATCCTCATTGGGGTGAGATCATTAGCTTCTTAAATGTTCGTCACCTTTGGCTTATATTTTAGAGGCAAAGATCTAAGGATTGTGGATACCTGATCTTCATCACTTATATAATTACCTAATGTACTCAAGCTATTAACAATGGAAGAAAATCTTGCATACATTTCACTAATAGATTCATTAGGTTGCATACAAAATTGTTCAAACTTTTGTTTAAGCATATTAATTTTGGTATTTTTAACTTGGGTGGTACCTTCATGTGTTATTGAAAGTTTATACCATATATCATAAGCTGTATCACATGAAGATATCCTATTAAACTCACTTACAGAAATAGAACAATATAGTATGCTTACCACTTTTGCATTTATTTGAACTTGTTTTACCATATTGGGATCCCATGTTGCATATTCAATCGTAGGAACTACATAAGGTGAAGACACCATCCTCCATAGCTCTAGACTGATCCCTTGGAAGTAGAATTGCATTCATATTTTCCAATAGGTGTAGTTGCTTCCATCAAATGGTGGTGGTCGAGTCACATGAGTTCCTTCAAGGTTGAGGTCGCCAAGCAGGTTGTCTCGCATTCTTCAAGACCTTTTAGGGCTCCTTGAAGACATGCTCTGATACCACATGAAAGATCTAGAGGGGGGTGAATAGAGATTTTTGAATATTAAAAATAATTAAACACTCAACAAAAGAAGGAGGAGAAAACAAGGAAGACACTTTAGTTTAGAGTGGTTCCAACCTTTGAATCAAAGGTTGTCAGTCCACTACCCAATTGTCTCCAATTAGGATTTTAAAAGTGATTAATTTTATTTACCTCTCAATGATGTTACAATAAAATACAATCACCTTCCTTGAAGTAGCCTTATCCTAGAAGTAGCCTCAACCTCCTTAAAGCAACCTTCTTTGAACTAACTCCAAGCCCTTAGAGCAGCCTTCTTCTCCTTGAAGTAACTCCACCACCTTGAGGTAGCCTTCACTTAGAAGTAGTTACAACCTCCCTTGAAGCCACCTTATTGAAGTAATCTCAAGAACCCCTTACCACAGGCTTCTCCACCAACAAGCAGCTTCAACCAAAATCCCTTAAGCAGAGTCCACAACTTGGAGTATCCAAGGAGTACAAGTAGCTTTAACATGTGAAGGGGGGTCAGAAGAAAGGAAGTAAACTAATTGTGTATAGCACTTTATTTCTATATCAAGAATTAGACCTCTCAAACCACTTAAGATGGACTTTGCTATGTGTGGCTAAGAGGCTATGGCTATAAGACACACATTTGGAGCTTGAAGAACAAGATGTCAAGTGTTGATTGGCTTTTTTGCTCACTAGAATGCATTCTCAAGTGTAGCTTATGTGCCCTAGGTTCCTAAGGCATCTCCTATTTATAGGAATGGTTTGAAAGTACTTAGGGACGTTCTAGGGAGTCATAGAGTGTTCTTAGTGCTTTACTAGTTGTTAGATATACATTAGTTGGCTAGCAATGGCTAATTTGTTTGTGCTTAAAAGAACAATCCAGAACCCTACTTGGTCGACAAGTTTGTCAAACAAACTGTGTCTAGGTCGAGCTTTTCTTTGACCGAGGCTGGATTTAAGGAAAATGTGTAGCAACGTCTATTTTCAACTCTCAACTACAAACCACTTGGTCTAGTAGTCACAATATTTGGACCGAGGTTAGCTAGGTCAACAATATTTTTTATTGAAACCCATTTTTGAGCACAAATGTGTAAGGTATTGAATAGTGCTCATATGTTTGATCAAGGTGGTTCTTGGTCAAAAAATCTTTGACCAAGTGTGTCTCAGCTGACAAGTTTCTCGATCAAGGATGTCCCTATTTCAGTCTTTTGAATCACCTATTAAGTGTGTTTTTTAATGAGTGATGATGACTCTAACTCTAGGGGGAAACCTAGCTAAGGGTTATAAGTGGATAGGGAAGATCTAACACTTTATTTACATGATGTCTAAGTACTTGTACATTATATCTTTGTATAAGTGTTTATATTTGAGTACAACCATGAACACATATACAATTAAGTGCATTTGATCTTCAATTTGCATTGATGTTCATCTTTCCACTTAGTAGAATTTCCTTACTACCTTGATCCCTACAATACTCAAATATCATGTTAGATCCAAAAGTATGAAATGTTTGTCATCATCAAAACAAAGGGTATGTTAATGTCCAGTTTAGCCAACAAAAATATATTTTGTATGTGGGGTGCATGAAAAAGTGTGCAAGTAAACTAACAACATATATTCCATCAAATACATGAAAATAAGAATTTGCATCTTTTTCACATTATCTTCCTTGATGTGATACTCATAGTAGCATTATAATTGAATAGAATGTAAATAAACATCCAATAGTTTAGTTGTTCAATCCTCAATAAACACTCACCAAACATCGATAGTCATGTGTAGCCACATACCTCAATGTAAAACAATGCAGATTATTGAATCATACTTTAAGCATATAATCCAATCAAGAAATAAAATAAAGCAATCAACTTTAATTTGCATGTATGTAAATCCTAAAGTGTCACAAATTACATCGTTCAAGTTAAACGATACTCAAACCTAAATTAGGGTTTAGGTTTTCCTTAGGGTTATCTTTCAATACCCCAATTCCCATGTTAGTGGTCTAGAGACTCAAGAACCCATGTTCGTATTAGGTTTAATCATGCTTATCAAGTCTACCATGTTATAAAAAAGCAAAACATGATCATTAATCCTTAATTCTTTAGATGCATAATTATTCACATTAGAAATCCCAACTACTCATCATTATTATCATAATCATCTTAACTTCTCATGTTGTTCAACAATATTAGTTATTATGGCAAAGAAATCATTTTTAGCATATTCAAACATCTTATTACACAAATCTAGCGTTTAAATGCATTAGTTACCACTTCAACACATATTGCACTACTTTTAGAATAGTAAGCATAACTAGTGTCTAAAAATATCATATTTGAATTTTGCACATTTTTTATTAATTTGGTATATAACTCACCAATGTTTTGATTATCCTAGAATTTTCTATGCACTTAAAAAAATATACCTTAATCGAATGAATATGGACCATTGATTAAAAACTCAACAGCTGAGATGCTCCTGCCATCTGCCTTGTTTATGGGCCCATCATTTCTGGTCATGGCTATCCATTCAGGATCAGGGTCCCACTCCTCTCAAAGTGAGGTGGTTCTTGGGGTATCGAGACCTCGTCATTCTTCCTCGTGCAACCCCCTCCCTGGATTGTGACTACTCTCACACTTGGTGCTACTCAAGTGCCATAGTTGTGTGTAGCCTCCCACCACCTACACCCTCCCTTCTCCTTCTGCCAACACTTTCCCTACCCTGAGGACCTCCATTGGATTCTGTTGTAGGGTGTCGTGGCATGGTGTATATGCGACATCCTATCAAGGTTCATCCCCAAGGAACGGGAGCATTGATCAGAGGACTGCCTAGGGTCAGGTAGTGTGCGAAGAGGTGGAGAAGGTGGTGCTATGTGGATACTAGAACGGAGCCTTCCCTCACTCCTAGCCAAGGTTCCAAATGCCAATGCCCCTGGCTAGTGTTGAAGGTATCCTTGATGGAGAGAATGCAGGCCAAGAGGAGTTACTCACGACCACTCCAAAGTTTCCTTAGGGATGTGAAGACCAGACATCGACGACTCGTGAAGTTGAGGGAAACCTGGAGGCCTTCTATGGGTTCTAGATAAAACCCTAGAGACTTGGAGGAGGAATATGATGATGAAGAAGAGGAGAGGATATCAATGAGAAGCATAGAGCCTTTATCCCGATATATATACATATATATACATACACACACACACACACACACACACACACATATATATATATATATATATATATATATATATATATATATATATATATATATATATATATATATATTCACAAAGTCATACCATGGTCTAGCCTCTTCGGGCCTATTCCAAAACCAAACTTAAATACTTTCCTACTTCATGCACACTTGCCATGTATATGATTACTTGATTTAATCCAATATTTCTTTTCACTTGAACTCCACTAGTCCATCTCTCTCTCATGGTGTACAAGGGTGATGTCAAATATAGAAGGGCACTTTGTT